>SMMW01000555.1:7895000-9375000 GCA_004794655.1 Marisa cornuarietis
TAGGAAAACAGGAGACGAAAAAAAAAGGCTCTCCACTCCATCACCCCATTTACCTTGAGCACAGCGCGCGCTCTCTCGCTCAGTAATTCTCTCGTGAGGTACTTCTGTTGTCTAACACTCACCGAGACTGGGAGCTGCCATTATTACGTGTAGACATGACTCTAGAAAGTTGTGTTGTGTACACTGCTAACATCGTTATACAAAGCTTGTCACACGTACTGCCGACTGACATGACTAAGCCCACCCACCCACCCACCCACCCCACACACACATACCTACACCCTCCCGCTCTCCCCACACACATAGGTCATGGCTAGATACTCACTTTGGTTTTAATTCAAGTTTTACGCAACAATAGTCTGATCGTGGCAAGGTAGTCGTTCTCAAAATGTGCCCTCACGAACTCACAAACACCTGCATTCACACCAGTTACAGCCACACACGCACGCACACACAGTGACTATCAATGCACGCAGGCTATGACACACACACACACACACACACACACTGTCACACACAGACACACGCCACATCTATACACATTCACGTGGTGCCCGCCCTTTCGTGGCGGTGAGCGCACGGAGCGGTGCTGTGCTAAACAGGTGTTACACACCACAGCGAGCTACGATTACGCAGACCTGCCGTGGGCGGGTTGTCGCCCCCGTGCCCCAGGACAGCGATAGCTTCCCGCAGTTACGCACAGGGCACAACCCCTCACCCCGCCTGACCCCAATCCGCCGGTTGCGCCTGCGAACTGCACGGGGCACAACATCGCCAACCTGCAAGACGAAGCTGGGGCCCTGCAGGGGATGGAAAGTGTGCGGAGAAAACAAGTCTGGTTTGAGGTTCGCTTCATGCGTTGTTGCATTGCATGATTGCTAGTAGATCCGTTCCGAGGAGGTGGAGAGGTGGGAGGTAAATTAAGTGGCCTGTTTTACTTTACCCTCATTATTAATTATTCTGACGACGGTGAGAGAGACTTGGACACAGGCGAAAAGGAAAACATAGAGACACACAGAAAGACGAAGACACAGATACACAGACAGAAGACTGAGAAATGTGTCTCAGTGTTGTTATTTAATCGTAAGTGGCTGGGCTGATCAAATGTAGGTTACATCAGAGGCGATGAACTCATCAGCAATGTATGTATGTATGCACACGCCGGTGCTCTGGCTGTTGTATACAGTAGGCAGCAGTGTGTGACCTAGCAAATTGTGGTCCAACTATAGGACACACACACACACACACACACTCTCTATCTCCAGATCCGATTTCCTCCAGCTCTGACGACCTAGATGAATACAAACAGCAGCAAATGGGGGAAGTCTGACAACTAGCTGCGACCTCCTTCTTGGCCGTTCTTCTGTTTAACGAATATGTCTTTAAAACTAAGCAACATCTTCGACCTTAAACAAAAGTCAACGAAGTTATAACAAAACGGTCATGGAACACGATCAAAGTTTTATTTTTTAAAAAGAATCTCGGACCTTGTGATTATTTCTGTCTTTAGCTGCCATTCGTTTTTGTAAGATCAGTCAGATGTTTGTTCTTAAACTCTGACTATTTCATAAATAATTTTAAAAAGTAATTATTTCCATTTTTTTTCCATTTGTTTTCAGACCAGACTTGAGAGGGGTCGGATTTCAATAACTTATGGAAGACGATATATATATATATATATAAAGAAAGAAAAAAAAGAAAGAAATGAATCTTATTTGTGACTGTCATAAATTAAAAACTAAAATTCGCTAATTTGTACGAATAAAAAGGATTGATACAATAAGAATTACAGGTGCAAGGCGGCGTTGGAAGGAGGAAAAGATTAGGGACTAAAGGGGGTAGGGGTTAAGATACACGGCGATGATGAAGACGATCACGGTGAAAGGACATGAAAACGTTAATCGTAAAAGGTGTTCAGCACCCAGAAGACGGTTAGTTGTTCACTTTTTGATCTTCGACACGAGGCAGGAGAGCAAACAAAACGAGCCGATCCTCAGGGTGTGGCATCGGATGACATTTATTTTAATAAGGAATCCGTAAAAATCACAATATCAGATGACTAACCTTTCTGCCTTAACCCCTTACCAGTCAATATTGACACAAGCTTTACTTGGCGGTCCTCTCCCTCATAGCCCTGTTGTCCTCCAGTGTTCTCGAGGCTGACAGACCTTCGAAACTTATGATCGATTTTTGAAGAGATTCATTAGATCTTTCCCATTTCCCAGCTTTGCTCAAACACACGCAACAAGAAGAAGAACTGGGAACTGAGGAAAAAAAGGGCATCCTTACTTTAGGTTCAACCCCGGTCTGTTCCTTTTCCATTTTGCCTCTAACGCACAATAGGAGGGTTGTGGTCTTAAGCAAACAACCGTTGCGGAACGACACAATGGCCTCTCGCAGAGGATTCGATACCTTTTGTCCACACAGAAGAATCTACAACGATTTTCTGCTTCTGCGAGTGGCAGGAGCATGGGTTTAATGAGCCAGACCTTTTGTAATGACTCTAAATCTCGCCTTCTCTCTACGGCAGCCCGTGTTTACCTTATCAGACTTTTGCTTTCATGTAACCAAACTCCCACCCTCCCACCCCTCCCAGTCCTCCCAGCTCTCCCAGCCCCGCCGCTCCACTAGCGCATCTCTCTGCCATGTCGTTGCTGTAGCCATCCCACTCGCCCATCCATCCTTCCACCCACTCATCCACCCATCTCCAGCGATGTGCAACATTTTGTCAGTTCCGCCCTTAATTTTGCGAGGGTTAGCCCCTTAGACAAAGTTCTGCTGCACTTTGTAGTCTCGAGAACAAATAAATGAATGTGGACAAAGAGTAAATTTCTTTTTTCTTTCTTCCTTTGTGTGTGTATGTTTTTTCTGTGTGTTTATATGTGTGTATATGTGCGAGTATGTTTGTACAGGGTTAGTCAAAATTGTGTCAGCACTAAAGGATTATTAAAGGGTTGACTTAATTTTGAATAACCCTGTACATACATACTTGCACATACATACATATAAAGAAAAGAAAGAAAGAAAGAAAGAAAAAAGAAAGAAAGAAAGAAAGAAAGAATGAATGAAACGTTCATACATTTGTAGTTCTTTGGAGACATACTCACACCTGGATATGAAGTTTGTGATTACATGTACACGGGCTAGATAATAAAAATCTCATATCACAAACAGATGCTCCCCAACAATATTCTGGCTTATTTTGAAAAAAGAATAAAAACGTTTATTATTAGCTAGTGCCGTAACAACAGCTTGAGAATAAGAAAGAAAAGAGAACAAAGACGATAGGAGGTTCAGATTTGCTCTTAATGTCTTACGATGCATATCACATTTTTTACAAGGCGTGTCTTATACAGTCCATTTGCATATAGATGTCAGACATACACAGTTGATTATCAAGAAGATTCATAAAAAAAACACATCCCTGAGTGTTGTAGACTTTGTGCGGGTTTCGCTGCTGCTTATAAGCCGAGACAAATATCTTTGTATACATATTAGTTGTCTTTGTAGGGCTTATTATTAAGTAAGCTTTCTCTCTTTGTCTGCTTGTATCTTTATGCGCCTATTTGTCCAAAGATCCATCCATCCAGCAAGCCACCAAAACATTACTTCTTCTATTGCCATATTAATTTTTTCAGCAATAATTACTTTGATTTTTTTTTATCTTCGTTGATCTGTGACGTACGTACGTGTGTGTGTGTGTGTGTGTGTGTGTGTGTGTGTGTGTGTGTGTGTGTGTGTATTGGAGAGAGAGAGAGGGAGAAAGAGAATGCAATATGAACCTTACTGAATCTGTGAGATGTACTGCCTTGTCCAGGGATGCAGACCTAGTTTAGGTGTGGGGATTACAATTTATACTTTGTCTGAACATTGTTTCCTTTTATGATTCTATTTTTTATGTCTTTTTTTATCATTCTCTTTTGTGACGAGCGGTGAACTCGCTACCTTATCAGGAAATGAGCTATATGACTGACGACGACGACAATGACGACGATGATGATGTATAGCAGCCCTCCCACTACCATGAAGTTACAACTGAGCTCTCCGCCTCGTATTGGTCTCAGAGGCGGGTATCTCTGGTTCAGGTTTCAGGTTCCAGTCCACAGATACTTGCAGGGAGAATCATGAGAGTTGGAGCCAAGAACTAGTTTCACGTCGGCGACCTTAAGGTTTTCTGCCGACTTCTGATTGCATAAGCGCTCAGAGTCTTTGGCTACCTTAGAGACAATATTATCCTTGCTTCATGGCTACATTTCAAGCAATTCTTTACCTTTTCTAAGCTGCATGTTTTAGTTGGCTAATCAAACGAACTCATGGGAGTTGGACAATTTGTTCCTCTTTACACCCGGTTCTTGCGAGGTTCCTGTATGGCCCATGCATAGCAACATCTTGCCATCAGATAAGCATGACAATGACGAGCCAAAAACATTTAGTGCCTCGAGAGCACAAGAACAAAAATCTGAATCGTAATCTGCATTGGATAGCGTTTACTCCGTCCTTGTTATTTTGAGAAAGACTATTGTAGCTACCATCAACAATTTCTTTAGAAAGGAGTTAAGTAATTTTAGAAAAACACCTTAAGTCAATACACTGTATATTGCAGGTTCCTTCCTTTCTAATAAAAAATAAAGTTATTTAAGCTTCTTTACCACTTATCATGTAAAAGAGTCAAATTATGCATTGCGTGTACACCAGTGAACAGGTTTCCAGACTTCAGTTAATCTTCCTATTAAGCATTCCCTAAATCTTTATTAAAATGCGTGAAAACAAATATATTGAAAGAGGAAAAATAGGAAAGAGAACAAGAACAACAGCGAAAAAAACAAGAAAGAAATAGCAACCCAAAGAAAGAAAGAAAGAAAAAAAGAAGGAAAGAAAGAAAAAAAGAGATTGGGACCTTCACGTGATATTGGAACTGCAAAACGCAATCATCCCATGCGCACTGGTGGTCTGCAGCACATCGAGAAGGCAACCAGAGCCTCCGCCAACACCAAAAAACGTCTTCCAGATGGCCCGGGAGGAACCAGCTCTTGCCTGCCAGAGACTCCCCTCCCGAGCTCCTTGCAGCCTGGTCCCTAGCTGGCCGGCCATGCAGCCATCCGCTCATCAAACTCAGGGTCCACCGAGCAGCGCGTTCAGAACTGTGGTCATCGATCTCCTGCAGAGGATGCGGTGGGAGGTAGGAGGTAGGAGGTGGAAGGCCAAGGTATGGGCAAGCCACTCCGCAACCCAAGGCTCGTCTGGTTATCGTCCCTGGCCCGAAAGCAAACATGCGGCGAAGAGTGAGACGTGACGCCGACGGAGTATTAATGGAAAAATCAAATTTAACTTTGTAATTAAGGCGACTGGGGCTCCCTCGAAGTCACGTGACGGCTTGGGGTCGGCCTGTGACTCGCGGATCATTACGTCACTAATGAAGCTCAATACTGTCGAGAACTGTAGAGGAGTGGAAAAGGAGAGAAAGAGAGAGAGAGAGAGAGAGGATAAAAGAGAGAAGAAAATTAACTTGATAGACGTATACCACACCTGCTCTCGCGTCTTCTTGTATGCGTTTGTGTGTGTGTGTGTGTGTGTGTGTGTGTGTGTGTGTGTGTGTGTGTGTGTGTGAAAATATCAACGTGCTAGTACTCTGTGCAGTTAGGATATCTAGAACAACTTTATCAATATTCAATACAGCAGAACGAACTGCAGGTAGGAGTCAAGGATAAATAAAGAAAAATAACATGATAGTTTTCTTTCTTTCTTTCTTTCTTTCTTTCTTTCTATTGATTTTTGGAACACCTGCATTTACCATTCGTGACTCCTGGGTAGGCTTCCCGCACAGTTGCGAGAAAACATGTCAACTGTTCAAAGGATCGAGTCAGTTCCCCCAGTAGCAGGTGACGAGGTCAGGGTCTTTCGAAATTGTTAAAGAAACAAACACAAAAAATAGAGAGATAAGAAGGTGCAAGGCGGCGACCTACGATCGACCTAATCAGTCATCTTACAAATCCTGCACACAGAGAGATAGAGACACGCACTGACAGAGAGAAAGAGAGAGCATTGAGCACTGATCACTGAACATCTGGTCTGACACACAGGATGAGCTGACGATAATAAACTATGCATAAACCACACATAATACAGCATCTTATCTAATCTGGTGAATAGATATGTGGTATGAATGTGCTGATATGATTAAGACATTTTATAGTTACTTTTTTCTATATTTCTTCGATTTTTGTTTTTTTGTCATACACGGCTGTCAATCTCCTAGTATGTCTAAGCTTTGTGACAGAAAGGTAGTGCTCGCTCGAGGACCTGCATGGACACACGCTCAAAGACAAAATGTATATCTCAGTTTATGATGCATGTGTGTGTGTGTGTGTGTGTGTGTGTGTGTGTGTGTGAGAGAGAGAGAGAGAGAGAGAGAAAGAGAAAGAAAGATTAAAAGACAGAAAAAGAGAATTTATTTATAAATGGGAGCATGAAATTATAAGGCGGTGAACGAAAGCGAAAACTTCAGGCGAGACTAAAATAATTCTTTGCAAGCTAAATAACACTTTCCTGTTTTCAAGTAATCTCTTTAATGACCTGGAATGGGTTGTGAGGGAGGTGATTATGGAGATGTATTGCCGTCCTTAGCTTCATCACCATCATCAACACCAGGAAAGAACAAGATTTAAAAAAAAGAGTAGACGTCGACATCAGCGCGAGGACAAACGTCACATTCAGTAGCGCGGGACATTGACAAGGACCTCACAAGCTGCTGGTGTTGCAGTATGATGCCAGACGGTCAGAGAACATGACCCACCCTGCCGGCTTCCAGATGATGAAGAGGCCAAAAGTGTGCAGGTTCATCGTTCCCACTCCGTTGGGATCGCGTATCCTCCCCAGACCACTCTCCCTCCTTTCTCTCTCTCTCTTCAATCCATGGAGCTGTCTGGTTCTCCATCTGCGTGATTTACATTCATGGCTGATCCTTTTTCAACCCCGATGATAACACTACGGTTAAGTTATCGCCGACACCTTTTCTCTTCCCCCTTTCCGCTCGTATTTTATGCCCCGTGATAAGCTGCATATTGTCATTCTTTTCAGGACCGCATGCCCCTCACTTTCTAGCTGCACTCTAGCTGGTGCTGAATCTCATGTATCGCTGTTTTCACCTCAACGCGTGTACTCTTTCTTGTGGTGGATTCCATATAATCTCACTTTGTGGTGGATCTCGGGTGGCCTTGTGGTGCAACGGTTAGCGCCTGTCACCAATACAACAACGGTTGACTGTTCTGTGTTCAGCTCTCGTCTAGGACACGCTGTTCTTTTTCTGCATGTGGCATCTGTTTACAGGGCTGGCTGTCTTACTGTTATATAGCCTTAGTTGCTGACTCGGCGTAAAACACTACCAACCCCCCCCCCCTTTTGTGGTATGGATCTCATACACTCGCTTTGTGGCGGATCCTGCTTGTGTTATAGACACTCGTGTGTTGGATCTCATACATTCTTGTTTATATTAGATGCATTCAATACAATACAATACCACTTTATTTATCCCCAAGGGCAATTTCAAATAGGCTCGTACTAGCAGTAATACATACATAATATAAAGAGATAATACATATATATGATATACAAAATACATATACATGATATAAGAAATAATACATACATATACATGATATACAAAATACATATACATGATATAAAGAGATAATACGGACATATTTATGTGTTGAATCCCATGTACTATTGTTTGTATTAAGTAACATGCATGCACATATTGGATCTCACGCACTTTTGTTTGCCCTAGGTCTTATGGTTTCTTTGTTCGTAGACTTATCCACTCTTGCTGAGTTCATAAACTCATATTTGTCTCATGCAGTCATTCTTGTGTTTGGTCTTAAGCCCTTGCTGCTGCATCATGTGTACTTATTCTTTTCGTAATCATTAACTGTATTGTTTTAACATAATCTTTAGACATTCTATGACACGTGCATGCTTACAGTCATTGTTAAAAGCAAACTCAAAACTAACAAATCAAATACTCAAGCAAACGAAAAGACAAACTTGCAGAGATGAAAAACGCTCAGAAAAAAGAAAAGAATAAAGGGCATGTCCAAAAGGTTTGTGACAGAAAGTTCAGGTCACGGTTAGGAATAAATTTGGAAAGTACTTTGAACTTTCTCACGATTAACTATTAATGAAGCAGCCTTAAAAGTATGGGTATGACATCCCTAAGGGGCTGCTGCAGTAAATGTGTCATGATTTATCCCTGGCTGACGCATGCGCTGGCTGAGACGAGGGTTGAGGGTAGTAGGGGGGGGGGAGTTGCGGAGGGTTGACCAATGTCTATCTTCAATAATGATGAAATGTATCGACCGTAAAGACTGAACGTGTAAACTGACAAACAAAGGTATCACACTTACTGAAAGCTGATTTCATGATAGATTTCAAAAATAAACTGAAGGTAAGTTTGATCAGGAGCATTAGAGATTAACATCAACTGTGGTGTAGATACAGTGTATATTCAGAGACTGTCAGACATAAGATAAGCAGCGTAGATGAAGAATCTGTCAGTCATATGAGTATGAAAATTAGTTCATGATGTTGAAAACCGTTTGTTATGTCCGATGTCTGATTACCATCGAAATGTTTCACTATTACATTTTCAAGAAACAAAGAGTGCAAGCATTTTCTTTATTCTTTAAATCGCCCCAAAATACCCGAAGTGTCTGCACTTTCTGGGCTGCATTTGTCTCGTTATGATGTTTACATAAACATAGTCTACCTGAAAAAGTTGCTCCCTTCCCTGCTTCATTCCCTAACACCTCCCCCCCCACACACACACACTCATACACGCACGCACAACAATTAGATGTAACTTGCCCCATTGCTGCTAATGTCAAACCTCGTGGGTTTTTTAAAATGTTTGTGCACCGAGGTTAAGGGATTACCGGGTGCATTATACTCGTGGGAGACGGCAGTAAGATCAAACTTTTATAACACAGGTAAAGCGGGAGGTAGACAGCAGAGGGGAGTGGACAGTGAAACCCAGATCTTTCCCCTGAGGAAGAAAAACCGATCCATGCCTCGCTGATCCGTGGGAACATCACTTTAATATCTCAAAGACGCTCCGCTAAATTATTTCTTTATTGCTTCTGAACTTGAGAAAATGTTGTTCGCCAGAATAAGTAGATAAAGTCCGTCAGAGTTACTCCCCCCACAGGGAGTGCTCGCGGCGCGAACGGCAACTGTTTAAAGATGGTTTCTTATTATTGGCCGCCTCTTAAACGACTGTGCCGAGGTTATTTGCAGCTGATACACGATTCGTGTCACATGACCACCTATTTGATGTCATCTCATCTCATCTCGCGCTGTTATGATATTAGATGATTCTCGACAGCGTCAGTGAGGTCATTGCCATGTTCGCCTACTGAGCTGCATCATTGAGATCTTTCTAGAACGGACTGATCTGTTCTAATCCTTGCCGTTCTCCTCTTTTCCCTTCTTTTTGCGTCGCCTTGTCAGTGGCTGTGATTTTGTCCATGTCCCTGTCACTATAGTGCTTCATTGACAAAGACTTGCAACAAAATTCAATTGGAAATCAAATGAATGCCAGGCAAGATATAGTGTCCAGGCAGCTTAGCCATGCAAATGTTCTCCCTCTGCTTCTACCACCCTCTACCCCATTCCCTCCCCATCTCCCCCCCACCCACTCTGCAGCTGTTGTTGCAAGACATGTAATCCGACTTTAATTTTCCTCGTCGAGGTTCGTCCAGCTTCAAAAGGCCGACTTCGTCTCCAGCCAAGTACCTCTGTCTGCGGTATTATTTTCGCTTGAACCGCCACAGGAAGTGACAACACCAGTTGACACGGGGAGCCGGGAGTCAAGGTAATAACCTGCCCAGGCGCACGGCTCTCAATAGACGGCGCTGCTGCAGTTCATTGGGTTCTAATAACTGTATCAAGCGCCGCGTGTGTTGTGCCATCAGTTCGCTCAATGCGTTTTGGCCGCGGCTTTAGAATTAAGGACTGGTTCGAACTACCGGTTTGGGTTTTGCAACAGTTAGAACCTCCTCTTAATCCACTCTACGAGGCTTTTTGTACTTCCCTTCTCCTCCCTCCTCTCCCCCATTTCTAAGCCGCTTTGCATGAGCCGCTCCTCGGACACGTTAAAAAAAAGAAGAAGGAAAAAATAAGAGAAAGAAAATCTCACTTTTTTTTTTTTGCTGCGCCTTGGCCACTCATTCCCCCCCTTCCCCTACTAGCCTCCAGTTCCTATCCTGCCTCCCGCACAATGGGAGATTTGTGACGTCACCGCTTTGTTCTTTTGCAGCTTATTGAAGCGTGACGGACTACTCAGTGGCGTGGACAAGTCGCCACCTCATACCACGCGTGGTTAGGACAATATGACCACCTTTGCCACAATAAACTACATCACGAAAGGTGCGCCCGTTCCCAGGGAAAAACAAGGAACCAGAGGCTTGCAGAGCTGGAAGAGGGGCTTCCTGAATGGTTCCTTTGATGCGAGCGACACGTGTGAAGAGCCTGCGACAGCATTAGCCCGTATTGACATTCCCGCGCGCACCGGAAGTGCACGGAAGTCAGGTGAGTTCCGGTTGCCTGACTTGATCTACCCGAGCTTCTTAGGCCAGCACCGGCAGGCGTGGGCTACCAGGGTTCCGCCATTTCATTGCCCGGAGCCAAGCGCCGGAAGTCGCTTCAAACAAAGTCTGCGGCCTGTCGGAGCCATGTTTTGACAAGGTTGTTCCTTGTGGTTATGAAACGTCTCCTGGAATTGACGTTCAGAGAGAGAGAGAGAAAAGGGTGGGGGGGGGGTAGAGAGAGAGAGAGGGACGTGATCTGAGCCTAGGTTCACGAAGCTATAACTGGGACTCGAGTCGTGTGGATGGCACTGCAATCACATTGTGAAGCTCATGCGTGTGTGTGTGTGTGTGTGTGTGTGTGTGTGTGTGTGTGCGCGCGTGCATGTGTGCGTGAGAGAGAGAGAGAGAGCACTATTCTAGATGCAGCCTTCCTGCACCTGTTTCTCCCCGAAATGGACGAACAAATTATCATTATCCCGTGGTAATGGTGATTATGCCTCTGAAAAACACACCTGCAATTTCCACCTTGACCATCGTGACCTGGCTCTGAGGTTGTCATCCTCGACGGCAAAGCACACCTGAAACAATTTACAACCCCTACAGTTTACAGATTTCTTTGATGTCATCTGACACTCCCGCTGTCATTAAAGTTTTAAAGGGTGTCGTTGGCCTCATGTCGCCAGCGTTTTGCGCAACAGCTACATTTCAGAGCACATCACCTCACCACCGAGTTCTCTGGCTAGTTTTTATTTATTTTTAACGACGATGCGTCAACGACCAGCAACTCAAGAAGCGTGGACTTGAGTGTCGGACGCGGTGCAATATACCAATAGTCCTCTTTGTCCCCACCCCTCATGATAGTAACTAAGATCAAAGATGAATTATTATCCAGGATGACGATACGATGTCCCTGACGATTTCGAAGAAAAGTAAGTACCGCTCACTACCTATCGTAAATCGTGGTTACCGGCTTTAGGAAAGAGAGAGAGAGAGTGTGTGTGTGTGTGTGTGTGTGTGTGTGTGTGTGTGTGTGTGTGTGTGTGTGTGTGTGTGAGACAGAGAGAGAGAGAGGGGTTTAGAGGAAGGAGTCTGCACGAAAGTAAAGTTAGAGAGACTGAAGGTAAGACAATATCGGAGGTAGCTATATGTCTCCTGTACCCAGCTAGAGTGAATAATGTTCACGATTAAACGTGTAATTCCTGCGTTCCCTGCCGTTCTCTTTATTAAGCCACGTGCTTGGCGCAAAGTGGTAGAGATGCCTTTTATTGTGTGTGTGCACGTGCAATATTCAAACGAGTTTTTATAGACAGAACGAGCTTTATGATAATCCTATTGTGGAGGGGGGGGGGGAGTTGCTGTAACAAGCTTTTGACGTCGCTTTCAGAAGAAAGTGGAGACAAAAAAAGTGTTGGTTCTGAACAGTTACATGCATGTTTCGCTTTAAACAGTAGGTTCTTTGAGAAGGCAATTTGAGTGAAAAGTAAACGAATTCTATCACCGATGAGCGGTTCAACAGTAAACCATGCTCAACTAAAACAGACTTGCTTAGTCGCTCGATAGTCTTCTTACTAGATCTCGATGGATCTTGTGGTGAATATTCAAACCTGTGTTACTTACTCCATTTTGGAACCATAAGGACAAGTTGGTATCAAAGCTGAAAACGTGTAGATTTTTAATTATATAAGATGAAAAAAATCAAATTATCGAACTAAGACTCATTTCGTGGTGGCAGGTCGCGCACGCGTGTGTGAATGTGTGCTTGTAAGTGCGTGGATGGCTTTATACTATGCGTGATTGTACTACGTGTCTAGAAACTGTTGACTAATAGATAAAATATCCTTCAGCATTTAGCGAGAACTTTTACTTGTATATCTATATGGAAAACAATAACAAAAAAGGTAGGCATCAGTAGATGCACGTTTAATGACCTGTCCTTTAATCATAATAATAAAAACAACTTTCATAATGCACTATCCTCGCATCTTCATTCTCACAAAATTCGGCCAGTACCAGATATTGAGGAATATCAAGCTGGAGTCTCACTGTAATTATCCTTCCTTTTTCTTTTCTTCCCACTTTGTGACTGTAATAAACAAGACTGACATTGTCATGTTACAGAGAGCCCTAGGTTTACTGTGTATGCGAAGTTTAAATTGGAATTGCAAATTGAGCCATATTTATGCTGTGTGAGCAACAAGGCTGTAAGAGATGCACCAATACGATTTGGTATGGGAATCTCTGAGTTAAAAGCCGACAAATACAGGCTCTCATCAGCACCAATGCCAAATTTGGAATGCCCTCTGTGTCATAATTCACAAGACGATGAAATACACCTACTTTTCCAATACACCCAACTTAAAGACCTAAGATGATGTAGATTCCTGGGGCCAGTTGCACAACACGTTTCTAAACCTTAAAACTGTTCTAAAGAAGCAAAATCTCTTCTTAGCCATTTTGATGCATTGCAGAAAAAACATAAAAAGTTGTACTGACAGGACGGAAAGTCAGACTTAAACAACTTTATCTTACTTAAAGCAGTTTTAGTTTTTAAACATTCTAAAATTGTGGTATGCATTTTAAACTAATTATCTAATTAGAGTTAAGGCCTAAAAGTGTTTAAAATTAGAAATGTGTCGTGCAACTGGCCCCTGCCTTTGAAATATTCAACTCACCAAACTGCCTTTACCTTCCCAGCCCTGATTAATGACACATCACATATTACCTGCCTAGCCAGGTATCTTTACCACTATTATAAACGATTAACACTGTCAGCAGCTAAACGAAGAAAGATTTGTTTATATTGTTATGACACTGTTGATGCTATTGTCTATGCTAACCTATATTTACATGTCTTGAACTGTAATATTTTACTTAAAACTGTATGAGATGTACTCGCCTCCGCGATGTTGAGGCCACACGGCATAAGAAATAAAGAAATTTCGTTCGTTTCGTTCGTTCGTTCCCACTTTGTCTGTCTGTCTCTCTCATGCGTGCGTGCTCTCTCTCTCTCTCTCTGAGTGCTTGAAAGGATGACAACTCCAACAACCGCACGGGAGACAACCACAGAAAACTCAACGGTTTTGTCCCCGCCATCGATTGGAAGGGAGGACAGTGACGTGCGGAAGAGCTAGGACGGAAGGGGGCAAAACCTTTGATGTGATTTTTACGCCGCCGAGAAGGCTTTTCATGGGCATCGGAAAACGGGTGGTTATAAGTGTCAGGCGTGTTCAAAAGGCGAAGGTGAAAAAATAACATTTCCTCCCGTTTTGAAATCCGAACAGCGCGGCATTAGAATCTGCGTCAGTCCGTAGAACAATGGTCGCTGCCGACAACATGTCAAAGCCAGAGCGAGTTAAGTTGATGTAGAGCGCTCGAGTGCTAATTTCAGAATAGTGCATTTGCACGTTCCGCCGCAAAGTGGAAATACGGTTTGTCTGACATTTGACGACAGAATTATTCACACATTAAAAAAAAAAATAAAACCTTGCATATTGATTGTTTAGACGGAACGAGGTTGAGTAAAGACTCGTTTTTTTTTTTCGGACACTGAGCTACGTGCCTTGTTTCCCCCCCCCCCCACATGGACGTGATGCCAAGTTGATGTACGTACTTTCCAAAGTGCAGAACATTTGGATTTTGTCAGAGCATATAAGCATCGCATCATTGCGTTCAGGTAAGGTAAATGTTTCAAATATCAGTTGTCGTAGTATCCATTGCTGTCAGATGAGCGAAGGAATTTTTTTAGCCCGAGACCTGGGGGTGAAGCGAGAGAAGGGACTCAAACCTCCTACCGCAGGTATATCGAGAGGTTCAGGCCATCTCGATCTTTGCAGTGGGCGTTGAACTACGGATGCATAAAACAGCAGACAAAGATAAATTACAAAAAAAAACACCCAGCGATGAGAAAGGTAAAGTCAGCAGATACTAACGGAAAAAAAGAACAATAGTCCCTTTAAACCAGATATCACAATTCTCACCTAAAAAAGAAAAGATGGGAAAGATTTCAAGTATCCTTTTAGCCCAGGAGATGTTTGGTAAGATTCTTTTCTTAATACATGATATTTCATTCAGAGAGAAAGGTGTCGCGAGGTTTCACTAACCAAGCACACACCTGTTTCCAGCCCTTCTTGAAAAATCATTTTAAAGATGATTTGCAGCAATAAGCCACAAATCTCCCCTCAATGAAATCGTCATCGTCATCATCGCTCTATGTCGCCACAGTCGAAATAATCATCAATATCTTCGCCACGTTCTTCTTCACGGGGCTAGATAAAAGCAGCCAACTCTCCAGTTACAAAAATTTTGTTCGCGTATATATCGGCATCCTGTCTGGTCATAAGGTGAGGAATTCCGCATACACTTTGGCACAGACTTCTGTGATCTCTAGACTGAAGATTTCCTCAAGTTCGGTGGCAAAGCACGGGAAGATTACACTACAGGTGAAAAGAGCGCGGAGCGTACTGTGTTCATATAACTAGTACCCGAACATTTTTTACTATTTGTAGAAATGGTGAGCTCATGGTGTGCAGTCGGTTTCACCAACTGACAGACGAAAAATTCTGTCATATCTGTTACGCACTTCTGATGTGCATTTTGATGTTTTTTAATACTTTGTAGGTGAAATTGTAAACACTTTTTGGAACATATTTGTCGTCCGTCGATCAGTGTGTAACACTTTACCACATGAAGGTTCTTTTAAATTTGATCAAAGAAAAATATATTTCTCTAAGTTTTTGGCACTACATTTGATGCAATGCTGTTATTGAGATGTAATATAATGGTAAAAGATGATGAAGACATTTCTGATAACTCTAAATTCGACAACACTATAAAGTATTTAATGGTTTACATGGCAGAAGTTAAATGAGTTAACGTGCACAAAATAATGGTTAATGATAGTTTTCAGAATACAGGCTTCTAAAAACATGCATTTTTTAATCACAGTTTTTCATCACATGCAAATGTTTGTCGACATTTTCAGGTTACCATCAGATCCATCAATGGGGGCCTTGTAGCTAAGAGCTATAAAAAGAATTGGTCCTGGAAATCAAACTTGGGTACCATTGGAAACTTGAAGACTTCACTTCATGGGGACAAGCGTGTGGGCTTAAAAACCAACCTGAATGGTTTGCGTTTTTTGCAGATATCGGTAGATATAGGCGATATAAACCTGACCTGTAAATTGCAGCCTCCAAAACCCATCCGTTAATTAATTATCCGCTAGCAAAGTACGCGATTCGCACCTGCGATCAACGAGCGTCGTTAACAGTGTACTACGTCACAGTAGTGCATCATTCACAACACTGGCAGTCGTCAACACCAAACAGAGAGAGAGAGAGAGAGAGTGAGCGACAGTTGGAATTATTCGGACGTTAAAGTCTGCTTTTCTCGTGCTAAAGTAGAGTTTTTCAAAACCACGAGAAATACAGATTTTCAACATCCCAATAACCCGAACTGTCGCTCATCCTCTCTCTCTGTTTGGTGTTGACTGCTGTCAGTGTTGTGAATGGTGCACTAGTGTGACGTAGTACACTGTTAGGTGTTGACGGCTGCCAGTGTTGTGAATGGTGCACTAGTGTGACGTAGTACACTGTTTGGTGTTGACGGCTGTCAGTGTTGTGAAGGGTGGACTAGTGTGACGTAGTACACTTTTTGCCTGTACCGGAAGTCAGTAGCGATTTGCGGTTTGCCCTGGCGGATATAGGGCTTTGCGCTGAATACGCGCTCTGTGTAAGGCTGTGGCTCGTGTATTCAGTTAGCCTCTTCCAGGGGAACTTAATTTAATATCGCTGCCTATACCTTTTGAATTGTCCCCCTTTTGTGAACCTTCGCTGATCCTTGCGGTAGCCTCTGGCGGACAATAGAAGAACACTAAGTGAACAGCAATATGGAAAGAAAAAGACATGAGGTTGAAATTGCAAATTCACAAACAGATAGGAGTGCACCTCGCCACATTAGCTGTTGCCACTGTCATCGGTGAACGCTGTGACTGTCTCGCGAGGTTCTGTAGCCTCGCATTTCGTACGGTGGCTGTAACAATGGAGAGGCCCACACAGCCCACATAACGAACATTGTGTGCATCGTGATAACTTGGAGACTGTAGCCTTTTATGCAAACGTATTTGTGACATTTTAGAACGAACCTTTCAGTTTTTATTCTTCATATATGAATGAGTTCAGAGGGGTTTCATAGATATTGATATCTGGAGAGGAAGCTGTCATTTGAATAAACAATATGTGTCATGTGGCAATACTAAGACCTAAAACCTTATCTTTAAAAAAAAATAAAAACGATTATTGTATCGCCAAGAAGCATATATCTGGTATGCTCTCGTCGAATGAAAACAAGGGAATTTTGTGCGTGAACTTCTTTCTGGACAGCTACATGGAGAAGGTTTCAGGGAGAACGTGTTCTAGCATTAGACTAGCGAAGAAAAGTTTAAAATAGTAAAGTCAAATAAATACCAAATCTCATTATAACTGTCTTCGGAACAAGCCATAAGTAGCTTTAGCCCTGGCTACAGGAAGCTGGTCGAGGGTGGACAACACAGACAATCAAAAGAAAACCAAACCGTTTATAAGAGATTTAAGAGCAACTGAATAAAATGTCTAACAGATGTGGCACCCCTGGGGTCCACATCCCAAGATCGAGTCAAGTGATGGATGCCTATTGATGACCTATGTCCCAGCAGGAGACAAAGATGAATTCAAGAGAAGTGCATGGGAAAGTTTTGTCATAAAGCAGGGAGTAATGTTCCTTTGGACCCTTCTATAAGTGTGGAAAGAGAAGGGGAGATAAGCAGACGAGGTCACGTTAGCCTGAAAGATTTTGTCAAAGCCGTATGAAAATCCACCTTACCATCCCCCACCTCCCAATATTTAATCAGCAAATAAGGTAATGATTCATACTCATAATGCTGGCCCGTGCAATTCCTGAGGAATGTTTGCCGGGCTTAATCCCAGGTTACAGTTAAGAGGTTTCTGTCCTGACTTATCGTCGAACGCAGAATAGAAACAAAACCATCTGAGCTCCGAACAAAACACCCGACTTATATAAAACAAAACTGAAAAGAAAAAAAGTCTCATGAATTTCGTCGTTTCACTGAATAGAACCGTCTTAGCCATCTAATGAAAGCAGTTTAGGCCGTTAAAACATTTATCAATCGCATAGTTCAGCTGAAACAATATCCTCCTGACGTTTCCGGAACTGATATGGTATAAGTCACGCCGTGGCTTTATAAATGTTCATGTTGGTTACTCACTGACAGAAAGATCCAACTTAGTCATTTTCATTGCGCTTAATGTCTTTCCCAGTTAGGAAATAGAAATATTTTGACTATCTCTGTTTAATTCTTTCATCCTGAAGGAACATTATGAAAGTAACAAAATGTACATAAATGGATCTATAATGCGACCAAATTTAAAAGTTAGCTGCTTTAAAGGATGTTTTGCTTTCGATCTTTTTCTCGAGTGCTTTTATTTTACTATATCTTGGCATTAAGTCTTTTTTTAAAGACCAGTGCAGGTGAGTGCGGTTGGGCCATGATCATCATGCGGAGGTAACTTTACCCCAGGATTGACCGTGGATCGAAAGCGAGGTGGGAATCCTGTAACTGGAGGTTGGCACAGACCTAAAAGGGCGGCTGATAATTTAGAAGTCCTCCCTGGATACGATCCACGGCTACAGAAGGCTTTACTGGAAATGTGAGTACTGAACAATGCTAAATACCTGTAACTTTTTTTTCCGACCGGTTTTTCGTCGATTTATCAAGATGCTGACATTCTTCTTCCTTTGCTCTTAATCGGAGGACTTCGTCAGCAGTACAAACATCAGTGAGTAAAAGTATTATATTAAAAAAATAAACAACACCCAGACACCTTCGTAAACGTTAGTGGTTTAAACGGAAGAGGAACTCATCTCAGGTCTGCAACGTCGGTCATTTGAGGAGAAGAGGAACTCACCTCAGGTCTGCAACGTTCGTGACAAAGCTATTCATTTCTCTTCCGTATTCTTCCAGTGCTGTTCATTCAGAACCTGACACCTGTCAACAGCAAACTGAAAAGTTGCCAAGATTTCTCTTTCCTTTGCGCAGGACTTCACGAAATGAAGAAGGTAGCAGTTTTAAGAATGTGTTTCTGAAGTCCATGTGAACTGGAATTTTTTTTGAAATAGGGAGAAAAAAAACACTTCATGCATTGAGTAACATTCAAAGGAAGGCATCGTGACTCTTCAGCTGCAGCTTTAATAACATCATTAGTCTGCTGTAATGTTCTGCAAAAAAAATATTAAAAAAGTAATACTCGACTGTCTCGTCGATGAGAAGTTCAATAAAAGAATAGCTGCTTGAGAGGCTGAAGTCACACGAGAACTTGTCACATCTTCCCCCGTCCTTCCTCTATTCACATCACAAGATGAGTCTGTTCTTTCATCAAGCGCTATTCGCACAACACATACTTACTCCAAAGTTGTTATACTGGGAACATCGAGCGCATGTGTGTGTGTGTGTGTTAGAAAGAGATTTCTTTAGCCTTATAACCAGTAGGTGTGAGAGAAAGAAAGTTAGAAGGAAACAGAAAAAGGAGACCAAAAAAAAATTAGTATGTTCTTCTTGGGCGCAGTACTCTGTGGCTTTCGTCTTTGATGTATGAGCGGCTAGAAGATCACAAGGGAGGGAATGCAGATGAGGAGTGGGGGTATCTGTGACTACAGTGTATTTATGGAAGCTGAGACGTATCGGGGTATTGAGAAAAGAGATGATGGAAGGAAACAGAGGTGTTTGGGGTGAATGTCTACCTCGCTCACTAATGTTTTGTATTGTGTTATTCTGTTCTTGCTCCTACATGTGTGGGTGTATGATTCTTATTTGTTTGTTTGCGTTTGCTTCTGTGATATTGTATATAAAGATAGATAGCAATGTGTGTGAATATCCATATATAGCCAAATTATCTCAATATCTTTTAGGAGGTGGATGAATAAAGAATCTTGAACCTTGATATTTGGGAGGTTGAAGAGATACATGCACATGTGTGTGTGTGTGTGTGTGTGTGCGCGCGCTAGTGCGTTCATGAGTGGAACACATAAATACCATTTTTAGTTCAGAAAAGTTAATATAAGCACACAAATAAAACACAGGATCGACAAAATATTCAACGATGTACGGATGCATTAAAGAACGAACATAAAAATAACAAAGTGAGGAGAAACGAAGGAGTCAATGTCTCAAGGCTTGAGGCATAAAAGCTATTGAAGATGACAAAAAAAGTAAATAAATAAACATTGACAGTTCATTTTTATAGACGTGTTTCAAACAATTCATCTTCAGAATACAAGCAGGGAAACTCCACAGCCCAAGTCAGTATCCAAGGTGGAAATCACTCTTTAAATATTACCATTCAGTTCATAACAATGCTTCATTCGAAACGACGCCATAAGAATGTAGTTCCTAGATTCCTCACACATACCAACACAAATTCACTCACAGGGCAAGCACGCTCGTGCACACACACACACACAGAGGCAAACAAACTAGTCTATGCACGGACAGGATAGTAACTTGCTCCTGGCATCTGACAAGTGCGAACCTCAAAAGACAAAAACACTAATTCACAAA
Organism: Marisa cornuarietis; assembly: GCA_004794655.1. Taxonomy (NCBI): domain Eukaryota; kingdom Metazoa; phylum Mollusca; class Gastropoda; order Architaenioglossa; family Ampullariidae; genus Marisa; species Marisa cornuarietis. The sequence continues at coordinate 7,915,194 of SMMW01000555.1, forward strand.
TTTGGCCGGCCACATTGCTCCCAGCCCAGCCCCAGATGCCTCGAGTCTGGACGGCCTGCCAAAACCTCCGAACCCCAGGGCAGTCTGATGCGCACAAAGTCGGCCCCTAAGGAGCAAAGGGGGCGGTCAATAGGAGAAGAGCAAAGGACTGGCCACCACCTCACATAAAGTCCCCCCCACCCTCTCAACGCATCTCTCACACACACACTCTCTCCCTCTCTTTCTTTCTCCTTCTGGGGCCTCGGAAGGGCTTGCGAGTACAGCGCCTTTCGTTGCTCTTCCCTCGCAGACACCGCGCCGACCTTGATGCCAGGACTGCCGCTTGGTCCACAAAAGGCGTGGTCTGACCCTGGCGACTGGCTCCCTCCCCCTCGTCCCCCTCTGGGCTGCCCTTTGCTCTGGACAAATTGATTGGAGTGGGGAGAGGTCGGGCGGGGTCCGCGGGCTCGATCAGGCCAGTCAGGAATTGAATTAGAAATCTCTCAGCAGACTGGCAGCCGGTGCAAGCAGGGCCGAGCGCGTGGCATCGACCTTCTTTGCCCAACCAAGACCAAGCTCGCCGCTGCTTTGTGTCCAAACAGAGACCGTCTTCTTGCCTGCACCAGGCCGTGGTCGCTAAAAAAGAAGAAGAAAAAAAAAAGAATTTTGCATAGAGGTCGCTGACTGGCACGACAGAGAGAAAGAAAGAATAAAAATATAGAAAGAAATAAAGAAAGAAAAAGAACGAAAGAAATTAAATAAAGACTTTAAAAACAGAGTTTGATTTCAAGTGACTTGCAACAACTACAAATATTTTACACTGCAAGGCGAATTTTTGTTGAAGAAAGTTTGATGCAAAAAAAACAACAACAAAAAACAACAAAAAAATCATTATAATTATAATCTTTTCTCTGTTACCGTCGAGCATATTTGTTCTTTGTACCAGTGTTTTTTCCAGTTTACACAGCAAATGAGGAAAACGATCTACTCTGACGGCAGAAGCCAAAGATCGAAAAGTATCTGGGGAGGTGAGAAGGCTGAGGTTCGACCGCGAATTAGTCTGGAGATCAGACAGTGTCATTCATTGGAGAAAATAAAATGAACACTTTGAATCGAACATGACAGTATAGAAAGAATTAAGTGGTAATGGTGGCTGCTGCTGCTGCTGCTGCTGATGATGATGATAATGTTCTTGGAGGTGATAGTTGTGGTTGATGATGATGAGCAAGAGAAGCAGAAGAAGAATCCCTATTTGTAACAGGCAATGTCTACTTTAATTTTTCATTAGGAAAACTAAACAAAACCAAGATGATTTGCAACGTCCCATCTGTGCCACGGTCCTTAGTTATGCCAAGTTGGCTCATTTTCCCTTTGGCCGTAAATACCTCTTCGATTTGGACACTGGCTGTCTGGTCCTTCTGATGGCGTCCAGGGATTATTCCCTTTCCGCCGAGATGTCGGGCGAAGCAGTCCCGACCACTCGGCACGCAGCCTTTATTCTCTCCCCTGTTATTCATGGCGCCTCCCCAGCTTGATTCAATTTCTCTCGGAGCCTTTGGCCTCCTGCTCAAACAAGATTTATGGTCTGTGTGCTGTGGAGCCTGGAGACGGTACTACAACTGGAGATGAAGTTTTCCTTCAATTTTTTTCATCATATTTTCCCCTCCTCTTTTTTGTGTTTTTTCAGATGCTTCTTTTCAACGGTTCATCCATCCACTCCTCCGTTCGTCCATCTCTCATTTCACCTTGTTTAAAATTTTTTTTGTTTTTTTGGTTCTGGGTGGCTGACTCATCTGTCTTTCCGCCTGGAGGTGTTCTTACTTCACGGCCCATCTAGTAATTGTCTGGGTTGATTTTCTCCAGCCTCATCTTATTAGAACAGAGTTTATTTCAACCTTTTTGGTTTCGTCTACGAAAAAGGGGGAAAAGCAAACCTGTCATGTTATTGTGCTGAAGACAGACAGACAGACAGACAGACAGACAGACAGACAGACAGACAGACAAGTCGAAAAAAGGTTAGCTGCGAGTTGAAACACTTATGTTCTTTCACATACTTATATGCGAGGCGTGTGCCAATATAACACACATACGCACACATTCACGGTCACACACACACACACACACACACACACACACACACACACACACACACACACACACATGACCTGGCACGCGCCATAACCTGATTTGTTTGCGGAAAAATGTTCAATTTTCGCCGGGATATGAAGTCAGTACGGGCTACGGACGGCTGCTCCCTTCCGCTTAAATTCGTGCTACGCTTTCCGGCAAAGGGAGATTAATCTTGTGTCGCGGATGGCCGGCCCCACCTCCGCTAGGTATAAATCTTTATAGCTGAGCCGTAATTAAGTTTACTCTCGTCCGCGACCACGTCGTCCCTACTCACACTGCCCGAGCAGAAGGTATGCCCTTGGGGTCGGGACACGGCGAGTGGGGGCACGACTGGAAGGGAAGGGTGGCAGAGAGTGAAGGGTAAGGAGAAAAAAAAAGGGTTGGGGGAATGTTGGCGAAGCAAGGATAGCGAAAAGGGGTGGGAGTGTCAGCAAAGGAGGAAGGTGGGTGGGATGGAATTAAAACTGGTGACGGTGGCGGCGGTGGGTACAAATTTGCGGGGATGTGCTGGTAGCGGTTCTTCTGTGATAATTAATTTCAATACTAATCTGCGTCGTTGTTGTAGTAGTGGTTTTTGTCACTGACGTGGTGATAGCGGCAGAGATGTCATGGGGGTTTTTTTGGGGGGGAAGGGGCAGGGGTTGTGGTGTAGTTGTAGTTTTGACTCAAAACCTAGGCATGCAGGCACACACACACACACACACAGAGAAATGATCGCTTGAGGACTTGAGAAGCCGTTGATGCGCGGAAGAGGTCGGACGTCGGCCCGCGAAACACGATAGCAGGTAAGTGAGTATCCTCGCGAAAACTATATGTGCCTAAAGTTTCCAGAGCATGACAACAAATGCACACGAAATTTGAAATCGTAAAAGTCGCAAATGCTGGAAATGCTCACCGCAAGCGGCTGAATATTTATGAAAAGCGTTAAACAAATGCTTCCATCTTCTTCGCATTACTTTCACCTTCTCTGTGCCGCAACATTTCAAAATCCATTAACTTTGCTAAAAGTCTAATTGCATAAATGGCATGGGTTTTCCTGTAAAAGACGAAACCTCAACGCTAAAGAATCTGCGAGAAATTAGTTTTTAAATGATGTGTAGGATGTCATTTGATATGATACTCTGTATGCATGTGCATGTGTGTGTGTGTGTGTGTGTGTGTGTGTGTGTGTGTGTGTGTGTGTGTGTGTGTATAAAATGTACGTATACATGCTCACCCGCCTGTGTGTCTCATAATGACGAAGCAACAAATGACTTAGCAAAGCCAGTTTATTAACCTCAGCTATGCAGTCTCTGCACCCTTGTGTTTGCCATCTGGTGGGTGCGCCTCCTGGTTCACAGGATCAGCTTAATTGCTGAGGCAGCAAGCCGGTTTGTGACCTGTTGTTCGCATGCGCTAACCATAGAGTTTACTTCGAATCCAGAACGAAACACACTACGACGACCTCTATAATCTTTACTGTTTATCCCGCCATCCCGGGTTCACCTCAAGTCTACAACCCACAGCGATCCGGGTGTAGTTCCCTTCATTGTCAGCTCCCATCCCTCGCACCCGCAAGCACGAGACAGGCGGCATAATGCTTGCAAAAAGGCAGGCCCTTTAATCGTAAGGCACAACATGTAATTTTAACCTTTACTTGCATGTTTTTAATTCTAATAGAGTTCATTGGTGCACCATATTCAACCTACATGATTAGCCTTAACTTAGCCCTTCAATCTTGCGAGTTGAAGTAAGTAACTCCGTTCTCCCAGCCTTACTCGTGGGTCAATCTTGCGTGAAGGGATCCTTGGTCTGCTGTTCATTCATGAATGATAGCTGGATTGGGATTGAGAAGAACTTCTCGGCTTCGAGAACGAGCTGCAGCTGAACATCTGAAACAGCAAGAACTTCTTATAAGATAGATGCTTTCAGCATCACAATGAGCACTTTTGTGGCACTTCCCACGCTTATGCTCTCTTTCTCACTACCAAAGACACTCATTCTCCCCTGGGTCTCAGAAGAAAGCGGCAAAGACATCGATTTCATTTCCCACACCGTCACAAAATGCTCTCTGATTGGAGAAAATCGCATTAAGATAAGCTTTAAGCCCTCGCACTCACTGCGGCAGTGACGCAGGAAGTAAGAAATTAGTTCAGTCTTTGAGTGCTTTTCTAGCAAAGAAAAAAGGTAGGTAAATATTTGTTACTAACATTTGTAATAAATTAATGTCAGCGATATATTTTTAAACCTTACAGCTCTTTATTTTATTTTCATGTTTGATTTTAAGGCTAGCATTAAACGGCTTATTCTTCTTCATACAGATCACCAGAAAATTCAAAATCTGTGGTTTGACTGTGAACCAGCCTTTGCTTTAAATGTCCGTCTCTCTGTTCGTTGTCTGTTAAGGATCCACTAAGCGGTGAGATTGTCAAACATTTCATCTCGTGTGTGTGTCTGTGTGTGCGTGCGTGCGCGCATGAGAGCATGTTTAAAGCACCTTTAATGTCTTCATTGACCTTCACCTAGACACGTTCAAAACCCAGACCAGCGATCGTCTGCTTTAGGGTTAAGTTTACAACATTGTGAGTCTATAGTAGAGTGTGAAGACAGGATTATCAAGGACTAATGTAGAGGTTTGAGGCTGGGATAAACAAGGTCAAAGATGAGGCTTGAGGCTGGGATAATTAGTGTATGAAGCAGTACCAATTAGGTATGGGACAAGGAATTAGGCTTGAATGGGCACCGTAAGGGAAGGACGGTTAACATTTTCTGTGCTTTTTAAAAAAGTTGGTTTAGCATAAACGAGATGTCTGGTAAAATATATTTCTTTCTAGAAAGTAAAGAAAAATGTTTCTAGTCTTGAAAATATTTGATTATTTTACCATAGTCCCCTACTCAACATAGTTTAAAATTAGCAACAGCTACTGGTCAAGCTTCTAAAGTCCCCTTTAATTTGTCTTCTTGAAATTAAGTAATGATAATTTTGCTTCGCTCGTTTCGGATGCTTAAAACCCTCGGTTCTCTTCTACTGGTCTAAGGCAAGGCTTGAGGCTGGTATAATCTATATGGGATGGCAGATCTCATAGATTACAGGGGTTTCTAACATCCTGGAGATACTTTCACGACGCAGTTGGATGAGAGTTCATAGTAATTGTCATCTCGTCCTGAAATGGCGAACACTGTGATGAGTAACACGACAACAACAACAACGACGACGATGATGATAATGATACTGCTTCAGTATTTTCCCTCTACAGTCAAACTATATTAGGATGGAGCACACCTTGGAAATGAATTCCCAGTAAATATTATTGGGGTCCAGTAGGTCAAACGAATCTCGAGATCTCCCCATCGACTGAACCGTAAGGAGTCTTGAGTGCCCGGTGCGGACTAAGATCGATGTCTGTGTCAGTTTCTCAGACAGCTTCAGACCGTGAATGAGCAGGACAATACATGGGGTGAGGAGTGGAAAGAAGGGGTGTGGGTAGGGATGTTGGACGAGAGGGGGAAACTTGATGCCACGTGATGAAGAGGATGAGCAAGGGAAACAGGAGGACAGGCCGGGGCTGACTTCCGGAAGTTGTGTTTCGGGCAGACTTTGGTGTTCACGGAGGCCTGAGAATGAACGGAAGCAGTCCATGAGAACGTTTGATGAGAGAACGCTTGTGACTGTGTTGCAGATCGATGAAAACGACAATGACGACATTATGAAAATGACGACGACGACGACGACGACGATGATGATGATGAGGAGGAGGACGACGACGACGATGATGATGATGAGGAGGAGGAGGAGATGAAGGAGATGACCGGAGGAGGAGGAGAAGAAGAAGGAGATGACCTTTGGACTGGATTCTGGACCACTATGTACACGTCTAGATCTTTTTGTCCATCGGTCGTATTGTGAGGCTTGTGTTTGATGACTTTGTATTAATGTGTCCCGGCATGTCTTTTTCATCCCTTCGTGTCACGGAGTTATTGGCAGCGAGCCCACGCAGTCTCCCTAGACGCCCTGACTCCCCTTTCGGGCAGGTAAGTATTCTGATCTCTTTCTGTTAACTCCCATAAAACCATCGCACATCCAAGTGAGGACGACTTCAAGAACCGCCATTGACATAGATGTTTTTTTTCCTGGCCACGTGACTTCCCTAGTCTGGCGCTCGGTCGACACGGCGTCAGGCTCATGACCGTCAGCAAGTCAACATAATTAACCTGTGCTCCAAATATAGCGTGCCTAGCCGGGTGTGACCGACCAGCGCAAAGAGATTTTATTACACTGGTACAGTGGTCGCGTGGGTATCTTGTGTTACCTGTGTCGCGAAACCCATAAAAATCGACAAAGTTTGACGTTACGGGTAGCGGGGTAAATGAGGGTGGCTGTAGAGAGGTTAGTGTATCTGGAGAACCACTCAGTTTCGCGCCAGTAGTGTTTATTTACAAACACTCGCAACTGACAGCATCGCAGCTCAGTGCTAAGGTCACATCGCAGTCTCGACAAGGTAGAAATGAAAGTTCCAGTTTGCGCAGACCATAAACAATAACGGTTTTTCGTACGCGTCTCGTTACGCAAGGAAGGCTGAAAGAAGAGGAGTGCAGGGCCCTGGCGGGGGTAGTAACACCAACCCGGAGTCTTTTTTCGCCCTGGGCTGCAGCGCCGTCCAGACGGCTGTTAATCTTCCACGTAGTCGGCACAAAGCTGGGTCTCCATTTACTTTTAATGGGGCATAATTGTTCTCCAAAACCGCGCCAAACTTGTTCTGACAAGCCAGAGTCTTTCATTAAGGTCAAGCAAAATGGCGCACAAAACAGTGAAGTAACTGGATCCGACCGAAATAGCCTCCCTTAGTCAGGGCACAGATCTGCAGCAACCACCATCTTCAGTAAAATAAATTACGCAGTAGGATGTATATCCTAAAGTTTCTGAGTGCGTTTGTAAAAAATAAAACATGCACAATCATGGCGTTGCAAGAATTCAGTTGACCTACTAGATCGAGTTTTTTAAAATTGTTTTTAAAGTACAGCTTTTTTGAGTAACTTTTCATCAGTCTTGTTTACAATAAACAACATTCGGCACTTACGCGTTCCACTCAACAGGAGCAGGGTCTGTGTTCTCTAAAGCAGGGTAATTTGGGTCTGTCGACACCACTTATGTGTTATGAGTATACGGCGATGAGAAACATTTAATGAGAGAAATCTAGTTTCAGCAGCTGCAGGATCCGCTGACCATCCTCATGACTATCTCTGCAACACAGTTTCCTTTGTCCCGACCACTCTAATGGCGAGAAGATGTAGACTTTCAAAAGTAGGACCGTTCAAAGTTTGACTTTGTGGCAGAAGCCTAGTGAACCATTAGTGACACACTCCCGTAAGAGACGAGACTGAAACGTGTGTTTACCATACAACATTCCTAAAACTGCATGCTCAAGGGTACTCAACAACGTGACTTTTTGTGTGCACCATTGCGAGCGGTTATTATTAAAGAGATATTTATTTCCGAGCAACGCCCCGAGCAGTATGAATTAGAGGAGAGAGAACTAATCTCTTGGGATAAAACTGCTTCATTTGAAAACGAGATCTGATAGGGAAAGTTGAATGATGTCGTGTAAACTTACCTGCATTCCGCGAGCCGTTATCGTCCAATCTACCACAAAGCTGCACAAGAGAGGGTTTCTCACCGAGAAGGGCTATCGTTGCTACAAACGTGAAGTCAATTATCGCTTCGTTTCCTGTCCATTCGCGGGTAATTCATTTCTTCTGAAAAGTTTATCTAAAGCTTGCACTTCAGTCCTCGGCGTCTGCCCGCATATAAATATAATTTTTTTTATTTAATCTGAGAGATACCATACTGCTGGACAGTTAGCATCTGTCACAGTTTCCAGAAACATCGGTTTGTTGAGTGGAGGAGAGTCTGTGTTAGAAAAGAGGACCATGGCGGTTAGCAGAATATTGAATGGCGGGAATGGTAAGGGCAATATGACCCTCCGCTATCGATCTTTCTTGCTTTCATCTGTAGGTAATGTGAGACCATCAAAGTGACTGCCCAAGTTTTGATACAAATAAAAAAATCGAAACAAATATTTGATGAAGATCCTCCCGCTGGCCGTCTGCCATGACGATTTAAAGCAGTTCTGGTCGATAGCTCTATTTCACTGCAGCCTCGGCCCAGTATGAACTTTATGATCCACTGCAGTATTTATTGAACTCTTTGTCAAAGGGTGTCCGACAAAAACAAAACAAAACAAATATAAAAAAGGCCAAGCAAACAAAACCAATCAGCGTGTCGTTTGCATGGTGGTGTGCTTTACATTAGCGCAATCCAAATGGCGGACAAATCAAACGATTGCTACTTATGAAATGCAGAAGTTTACAAAAATTAAAGCTTTTTTTTAGGCCAGAAAAAAAACGTTCTCCGCGTTTTCACGTACGGTCCAGCAGCGGAACGGCTAATCATCTGTCACTAGTCCAGAGACCCGACTAACACGAAATTATGTTGCATGAAGATAGGAAGGACACTGTAACAACACGAGAGTAGACACTGATGTTCTGTTGGAACCACTGAGCTTGTGCTCAGAATCGTCCTCTTTTGACTGGTATGTGCAGGTGTGTTCGCAGGTATGTGCCACTAGGCTTGGTGTTTAATCTCATAGAGTGCAAACAGTTTTTAAGTAAGTGAAGCTGTCAGCCAAGTCACTTATCTACCCCTTTCACAGTCTTTGAGGCGGTTATGCTCCATGTTTGTCCGTTGTCTCCGCTGCGCCCACTTTGGTGGATTTACTTCGCTTCGTCATTAAGAGATTTTCTGCCAATTCCCTCGCCTGCTCACCCTCCACCCGACTCATCCCCGCTAACCCGTATCCATGTCGTTCGCCAAACCAGATGACTATCAAGATGGAGGATGAAACGAACGGGTTGAGCGAGCGGAGGGATTGTCAACCTCTCCCGACCCCACCTTCCACGTTCCCTTTTTCAGTCGACAGGAGCACTCTTCTGCCCACTCCCTACTTCCCCGGCGGAAAGAAATGAACACCAGGGTCGAAATGAGATCTGAACATTATCGTTGTGTGATCAAGAGGCTGATGTCTTTGTTACTGAGCGCGAAACCGGGACCCGTCACACCCTACAGCCTGTTGACGATCTGCGAATGGACAGAAGTACAAGAGTACCAGGACCGGCATTTCGTTTCTACATTGACCAGCATTACACAACAGATCATAGTTAAAGGCAGCAGCATGCATTTGAAAATGAAAGTAGAGGCATGCATGGTTTTCATTTCTCTGTCTTGGTGTACTTGTTCTCCATTGTGTTCTTTGAATTTCGTATTACAGGCACATGAGGTCAATGCATACAAAATGGCAGAAGGTTATAACGATATATGGACAACCTGACCTGTAAGAGAGGAGTATGCTTGAAATCATGACGCCCACTGGAGAGATGAAGAACTATGCGTGTGTTCGTTGGGTAACGGGGCCAATGCTGACAACGAGGAGCGACAGCTACATAACTAGCGTTGGCAACATGGCGAGTAACAAGGGGAGACAACTATGTGTTGGCGATGACAGAACCAGCGTTGGTAACACGTAGAGATTATTTTGCACGTTCACAGGCCAACGGTTGGTAATACGGAGAGATGGGGGTAAGAGATGTCCCCCCCCCCTTTAGCGATATCCAGCTTGCTACCCTGCCGACCTTGTTACCCAAAACACGCTTTTAAGTCCTTCCAAGAACTGACTAATCGAAATCCTTCTGCTCCCTGTGCGATGTAAAGAGCCATGATACAACAGCTGGACATGTAAGCAAGTTTTTGTCTCTCTCTTTCTCCTTCAGAACAAACACACACACACACACACACACACATAGAGTCTGCATATTTGACCCCCACACCGCCACCTCTCCCCACACCCTCTCTCAGGTTGCATACTGCCTCACCTCTAATCACCCTGTCTGTAGAATGCCAGGTACTATCAACTCTGACCGCCTTCTGAACTGTTGCGCATGTTGCGACCTCTCAGTCACCTTGCCGTGATATTGCAGGTAAGGTCGAAGGGGAAAAAAAATTGACCTAGAGGGGCGTTCATGTGTTAAAATAATTTAGTGCTAGTGGGAGAAGGGGGCAAAAGAGAGAGAGAGTAAAGAGAGCAGGGGGATGGGAAAAGAGCTTTGATTTTAAAAGAGTTGATTCTGCAACCCACACCGAGCCCCCTCCTTATGGCGTGATCGTGCTGACGTTACATTGGGTCATACAAAAACCAGTAATCTCGAGGCAGGGCAGAAGAAGCGACTCGATCCTCATGTCAGGGGGTGAAGCGAGGCAAAGAGGCATAGATAGTCATCGTGGTTGGGAGGGAGCGTGTGGGTCCCGAGGCGCACGAACCACCACTTGGCAGCCGTCACAACGCGCGGGATAGAACTCTGTGGGCAAAGGGAGGTAAGCGTGAACACTTGCAGTTGAGCGCAGAAAAACTTGCGTGCACAGCTAGCGAGCGAGCGAGAGAGAGAGAAAAAGAAAGATTACGACTGTTAATTTTTTTCTGTTGGCTCTCCGATGTTATTTTCCGAACAGGAAAACACTACATCCATTCTCTTTTCCACGGGGGCGAAACGTATGACGGGCAACTGCCTGAACTGCGCATGTGCTTGGGCGCGGAGGAGTGGGAGGGTGGGAATAAAAGGGGAAAGTGGCGTGAATTAACAAGGAGGAAGAGAAAGAAATATGGTGGTGGCGGTAGTGGTAGAGAGGGGGATGTAGATGGTGGGGTGGGGGGGGGGGGGGGAAGGGAGGATGCAGCCTAAGGGCGCAGAAAGGTCAAACTGAGACAGTGCGCCAGATTGTTTTCCTTTGCTCTTGTTATGACTTGATGCCCGTCGACCCAGGTTCGTTGAAACAACGTAAGTGGCTGTGTTGGATCATAGTTCTCGACACCGCTAGATAAACAGAGATAAAGACGCAGCGAGATCGCTCCCCGCTTTCAATCTTGGAGCTGACTTCAGTGCAGCCAGACCCAAAGCCAGCGAGTTCTTAGGGACAAGGCAAAGCAGCATTCCTGTTCGCTTCGCAAGGGCCGTACACTTTTTTCTCTCCCCCCCTCTCTCTCTCTCTCCTAGCTATGTCTTCCGACAGTGTTAATAGCTTAACCAAGGACATTATCGTGAAAAATATGACTGACAGCGCCGAAGCATTGCTTAAAGACACGATCCAACAGAAAGAAAAGGGTTAGCTGTTTATTTCTTTTTAAACGTTTTCTCTCTGTCTCTCTCTTTCTTTCCCTCTTTGATGGACAGGTTACGGAGACTGAAGTTTTATTTAGTTACAGACCTGTCAAGTCAGTTTCGTGTTATGCTGTAAGCACCTCTTTTCTGAATAAATAAAGTGTTTTATTATCCTTGTTATTTATATGACGCGTGGATTGGTATCCTTTCTCGAAGTGAGGGTAGTGTGCGGAGAGATGTGAGTATAATAATTATTTTTTCTTGGTCGTACCATGAGCATGCGTTTAAATAGTTTAAATAGCTGGAGGAGTTAAGGGAAAAGAAGGGACACAATCTCGGAAGGTGGCGGTGGTTGGTTGCGGTGGAAGGGGGGAAGGAGGGAGGAAGTGATGGCTTTTAGAGCCGACACAGCAGAGCTTGACTAGCAGATGATGACGTCCCCTGGAAAGCATTATCAGTTGGGACCCCCGTTCACTAAGATATGCCCGCGAAAACAAACATCAGAAGGCTGGAGTTTCCTCTCTCGTCTGCTGCACAATCGTTGCGTCTAAACTTGCAAATGTATGCGGAACTATCAAATTATCTCGCGGCGTGGCGAGGACTCAAATTGGATGGAAGTCATGTTTCTCCGCTGCGGCCATCATCGGCGAGCTGACCCCTTCAAGGGGAGGTCACTCTCATCACTGGGGTAATGCAATGGAGGCCAGGTCTGATCTCCCCCTGAGGCCAGCTTCTATCAAATATACCATCAACCTCTCCCCTGCGCGCGGGAGACATTAATCTAGAATTTACTCATCATTTTCCATATTTCTGTCAGGTTTCGGAGCGAAAGGATGAGTCTGGTTCATCCGAGGCCACGCCAGCGCGATTCGAGGTCCTTCCCCGCGATTCCTGCCAGTGGCGGAACAGGGCGGGCGAGGTCGCCGTCTCCGATGGGAAGAAGATCCGGGGGAGCCTGCCGGAAGATGGCGGTCTGGTGCTTGCTCGCTGGGCCCCTGGTGTCGGAGCCAGCTAGGCTTCTCTGGGAGAAGGTCGATATAAGTCAAGTACCACGTTCGCCCAAGGGGTCACAAAACTGTCGTCGCGGCAACAACCCTCGACCCATCACCTCTAACACGAACTGCGGATTCAGATTGTTGGAGGGGTGTGGATGCTTGTGAGGTATGATGGCGATGAGAATGTCGATACCTTTTGGGAGCTGAACCCCACTAATAGTAGTCGCGACACGTGGCCAGTTAAGTACCGTTGTGGAATTTGATGGGAGATAACTCTTTTTACTGACCGCTTAGACATTTTATGATTTTTAATGGGTTTTTTTGTGACTGCAGATGCAGCAGCGACTGAGCCGTTAGGCTGTGATGACAAACTAGGTGTTCAACACACACACAAAGAGAAAGAGGACGATAAAAGAGTCATTGATGCATCCGATTCCCTTGGGTTGCTGATGTGAGTTTGATGACAGCGTAATGTAGTCGCCGGATATCATGCTAATCTTCAAATTCGCATTTGTCTGTCATGACTGACTCTAGATTTGTGTGTGATTCGTTTGTTAACAAGGAAGAAAGGATAGTCAATGTGACATTGTCAATTCAGATTCTATCAGATTGACCAGTGTGGCTACTGGTACTAGTACCAACTGCCAACAACTATTAGAAACCGCTACTTCAAATAACTACCACAAAAACTCATAAATTACTACTACAAATAACCACCAAAAACTGCTACTTAATGCACATAAATTCTCCTCATTCTCCTGCTTATTCGGAAATTGTCAGTGATGGAAGCTCCTCGTCGCCACATAAAAAAGATAACCTGTATCTCTCACATCCGTTTCTCTGCAACCGTCGCAACTGGTAACACATTTATACTATGCCAGTGTCCAAGAAGTCACAAAATTTTAATTTTTTTTACCTTTGATCGCCATTTTTGTTTTCCTGTTCTTTTAACAGCGGTTGTGGCATAATATGTTAGTTTGGAATTGCTGACAGGAATAAAGTTCAATGTCCAAAACCCCTCATCCCCAAAAACAGGGTAAGTTCTACTTATCGTTCCACATCCACCTGACTCAGCTGATCTTTTTCTGCACCTCGTATTTAATACGCATCTACATTTGCTATCATGAAACTGCATCCATCTTTCTGCACTTACTGGCGTTGACAAAAGCAGACAATGTTGCAGGTCTTGCATCAATAAATGCAAAGAAAATATGGATCAGTGTCCTGTGCGCGAAGTCTGACATACCAGTAGCCCTACAGATGACAGATTATTTCCTCTTCACCATATTCTTATCACGCTGTACTACTTCATTTCATCTTACCTTCAAAATATCTCGGCCCGACCCGTTAAAAACGTTCATCGCTTTTGATGTGTTTTCCATCTTCATTCTTTATTTTTCCCATCTTCATAAATTTTCATTCTTCTTCTTCTTGTCTTGTTTTCATTTTTTTTGTTTTTGTTTTGTTTCTGCGTCTCTTTTTAGTCTTTTCTTTCCTTGACTTTCTTATTTTTTTTTTTTACCTGTTTTTCTTAATTTTTTATTTTAATATCGTCTATTGTGTTTTTTATTTGTTCTTTATCTGTTTGATGTTCCTGTTTTCTCTCGTCTCTTTGTCTTTGCTTTACGCTTTTGTTCATTCACGACGCATGCACCATTATTTATATTTAAAAAAAATAAAACCCAGAAAAAAATAGCTAGCAAACGAAAGCTGCTGTGCATTGGAGATCCCCAAACAGTCAAATCTGAATTCTCAAAAGGGAGGTTCAAGACGAAGTGCTCAGGTTTAGAGATCAGGCTGTTTTAAGACCCGTGCCACTTGCGGATTATGTGCTTTCAACATCTTTGGGTGTAGCGGCGATGAGAAAATGAGCAACATTTCATGGCCCAGCGTGGCTGGTGGTGATGTTGATACAGATGGCAGATATGGCGGATGCATATCACAGATGGATGACATGTTGGATGCATATCGCAGACGGTTGACAGGATGAATACGCATCAGGATTAGCAAAAATATATATTTTTTAAAAAAGGTTCAATGCGCTCAGCAACGAGATCCCTGTTAACAATCAGATCGCAAATCTTTTTTATTTTTTTTATATTTTAGTCTTCAAAAAACTGCTGCAGGCTTTGGGCGTTGGAGAAGCTCGGGTTACAGTCTGAGATTAATGCTATGCCGCTCCAAACACGACGACACCTGACGCTGGCACAACATAAAGTGTCTGAAATAGCCAGCCTCGTTTTCGCGTTTCTTCTGTCTTAAATGGGACTGTCAGACTAAATACCTGAGCGAGGAGACTCAGGATTTTGTCTTTCAACTGCGAGACATTTGAGCCGAATGGATCTCTTTTCTAGATGCCCAATCGATTTAATCTTTCACTAGCACGGTTTTCTAACTTATATGTATATATACATACCAGGTCATTCAGACACTGTCGCATGGTGGGTTTTCTGCGGCAGCTAAGCTGTACTTGGAAACCCAAGAGACCTGTAGCTACCCCAAGAACCTATAACCTTGCAGGTTATTTTATTCCAAACCCTCCCCCAATCCATCCATCCACCCCTACCCCTCAAAAAAATGCCCACGAAAAGAGCAAAGTGTTATGACCGGTAACTCATGAATGTCAGACGTGACACGCTGATGGCGGCGCCGATCGCGCGTCAGGAGGAAGCGCCCTCTGTAAAGCACAAGTCAGTCAGGGGCAGTAATTACGGCGTCAGCGCAATGAGCCGTCAAATTGTCTGGGTGCACCAAGCCGTGACAAGTCTTACGTGGTTATAATTACCTGCATAACGACGATTTACCGCCAAGCCTCCCGCACCTGCACCTTTCCCCACTCTTGACATTCCAGTGCCGACCTTTCGTTCCACACACACCCCCCCCCCCATGCCAGCAGTTAAATAAGTAATCAGGATGAAAAGTTGGAAAGACTACAAGCAGTACAATTTGTTTTTCTCTTGCTAAAAGCTGTGTGTACGTGAAGAAAGTGGAAAGAAAAGCTGAAGAGAAAGCCAGACAAAGTTTTTCTGAAATACGTTCAGGTGTCAGCTTTCTCGCCGTCAGGTTAAATCGTCCTGTCGTGGAAATTCGGGACTAAAAGCTCGGCCCCTAGCCATGCTGGCCATATTGGCCAAGTTGGCCGTGATTCGCAATGTTTCAAATTAACCTGCGACGCCATGATGCTGGTCAAAGATAACCCTGAGAGAGAATAACAGAATTAGAGACGACAGAGAAGAAGAGTGACAACAGCAAGTAGATGAACGCATCATCGTCATCCCGGCTCTGTTTAGCGATGGGACTTTTTTCCAAGAGGCCGCAGCCATTTTCTGAGCTGTCAGATGCTCTTGACAACAAAGCTGCGAGAATGGCAAATATGTTGTGACTATGACTTAGTCATTCACATTCTTTTTCCCCCTCCCTATCTCAGTCGCTCGCTCACTCGCTAACTCGAACTCATTCACTCACTGACCCACACCTCCCGTCCTTTTGGGGGACGACACACGACATATGAGTTGTCGATCAGCGTGTCCACAATTTGACAGTGGGGGACAAAGACGCAGACAAAACACAAGGGAAGTATTTTGTAAACGCACGCACCCGCACATAGACACACTCTCACCCCCCCTCTCTCTCTTACACACACACACACACACACAAACGCACACGCAAGCGCATTTGCTGTTCAATAACTTTCTTAGCTTGTGGGAAACAATGTGTCTACTATCGTTGCCGCAACTTATCAACCGTCATGGTTGACTAACACCAAGGATACGGTCCTTTAAGATACTGAGGGTTAAAACCAATTTTGCCAGACGCGATCAAACGCTCGTCTACGTTTGTTCAGATGAGAACAAACTTTAATCTGATTGCGCACCCAGTGGGTACCTTACCGCCAGCTTGACCTCACTGTCCTGCCCACGGGCAGCCACCGCATCCCCCGGGGTCACACGTGTCCCGTCAGGTCACGCGCGCACACGGGCGGCGGTTCCTCGCGCCATCGCTTTTTTCTTGTCGCCTCCAAACGACTCGTCCGTACGACAGTCTTTGACCTCCGACCCTCGCCGATACAGTCTGGATCCGTCCAGCTCCTGCGTCTGCTGTTGTGCAGCAGCCTTCACGCACACGCAACAAAACTCCCCCCTCCCCGCCCGTCCCTACCTTACCCACACCCACACCCTGCAGACGCACACCTGCACAATGTCAAAACTTTGCGCTGACGTAGGGTCAGGAGCAAGAGGGGGTTGGGAGAGGGAAGCAAGAGGATGTGTGCAAGCTAACGGGATGGGAGGAGGCATAACTCCTAAGGGAGGGAGAGAGATTCGGGAGGGAAGTTGTGGAAGGAAGATGATAGTGGTGTTAGTATCGTGTGTGTGTGTGTGTGTGTGTGTGAAGGGGAAGGGGGTAGCGTGAGTAGGGAGGTGAGGTGGCGACTGGAGGTGGACTCCGGACTGGAGGGGGTCACGTGTCATATGGCCGGTGTTGTGGTTTGTGGCCGTGATTGATAAGCCACGTATTACTAGAACCAAGAAGAATCGAGCGATTATGGCGGCTCGTCTTTCCAACAAGGCCTTGGCTTGAAGCTTAGCAACAGGAACCGTTTTTTATATTTATTTAGTTTTTGTTGTTTTCAAACTGTGCGGGTGTGTGGGGAGGGGGAGGGGGTGGGAGGTGGAGAAGGAACGCGTGCAGCCAGCGGCCTTCTTTAACAGCAAGCTTTGGTACATCCGAACTTAAAGACGTGCATGTGTGATCTACGAGTGTGGAAATCCTCACACAAGAATTCAGTACAAATATATATTAACTGAGACTTATTTATAATATTTTTCTACCAATCAGCTCCTTTCTGCCAGATGTATTTGGTCATATTTGCGAGTCTGTATAAGATATATGAATCGTCATCTCAAATAAGACATCTATATCAGGCTTGCTTGCAAAAGGCGACGATTTTCAAAATCAGCAACAGACTTGGCGAAATATCAGTGAACTAGAAAGAAAACGGCCAAGCTCTCATTCAGCTTAAGTAGTTCGTTTACTTGAATCTTGTGTATCAGGAATCTTGTCTAATAAGTAAGTTTCTGCTTGGGAATCGCTGCCCTGTCTCTCACAAATGCTTGGCAATGTTTAGAACATTCGAGGGACAGAAATAAATAAAAATGAATGAATCTTCTTCACCTTAAATAAACAGCTAACAGTGAACAATAATCGCAGGGTCCTACTTAACATATGAAGTAAAGAAAACAGCCATGAGTGAGTATGCAAGAGGGTCTAACAAAAGATTTACGGGTTCTCGAGAGTAGCGCAATGAGACCGACCCCGTAAGTCGGTCAGTCGACTCAATACCCAAGTACCTTGAGTCACCTTATACACGGGGACACTGAGTGTCCTCCCGAACACAGGCAGCACAAATACAGCTGGGGTGGGGGAGGGGGGACCTTCGTGTGCTGGAGCTGCCAGACGCCAACAAACAGCAAGGGAGGGAGAGGTGTGAGAGAACATCCGTAAGACTTGTTATTCACGCAGCTCTTCAAGAAAATAACACGCATCTTTGCATTTTATTTGAAGATATGACTTTAGAAGAATAAAATCGCCTATTTATCTCTTGAAATGATAAGATGTGACCTTACTTGTGGCAGAAGGCAATCAGTAGTAGCTGCATACAAAACACACAACGGAGACGTGGATTGATTTTCTTAGTTCAAATTTGTCGTTGTTTTTCTTATACAACTTATATTTATCATGGCGTACAAAATATTTAATGGGAGACTTGCATATGATTTCGGAAAATTTCTTATCTTGTTGCTAGTTGATTATTTTTATTACACAATTCTTGTCTTTATAATTTGTTTAAAGCACATGTTAAGCCCCCGGGGATTTTCTTAATTTCTTGGTTTCTCTTCTTAAGGGGAAAAAAGACGCCATGAACTGTGAAGCAGCGTTTTATGCCGTCGCTGATACATGCAGTGATACGGCACGAGCTAGCCGAGCCACGTGTCATAGCACGAGCTAGCCGAGCCATGTGTCACAGCGCGAGCTTGCCGAGCCACGTGTCATAGCACGAGCTAGCCGAGCCATGTGTGACAACAAGAGCTAGCCGAACCCTTTATCACAGCACGAGCTAGCCGAACCATGTGTCACAACAAGAGCTAGTCGAGCCATGTATCACAGCACGAGCTAGCCGAGCCATGTGTCACATATACAAGGGACTAATATGTGCCCCAGACGAGGTCTGATACACGTCTCATCGTCATAAATCTGTGTAATATATCGGATTATAAAGAACTGGTGAGGCCATTATAACAGTTCCTGTTATCTTTTCCTACGTAAAAAAAAAACAGCACAGCCACAGAATGAAGAAAAGTAAAAAAAGATTATTATAAAGAAAGGTTGAATATATAAACAATTGAATTTGTTACCTTATGTTTTCACTTCATAACTTTCAACCGCAAACGTCGCATAAAGACTCAAGATGGCGAGGTGCGAAAACGTCTCCTGGCGTCCTAGCCGGCACAGCGATAATAAGCAGTATAAAGCACAGGACTACAAACAGTAAAGTTTAGAAGAGAGGACAGTGAAGGGGAGAGAATGCTTTGTCTGTTGTCTTTTTATTATTTCTTTGCTCTGTGTTTACTGTCTCGCTTTCTGAGCAAGACAAAGCGTTGTAAAGGAAGACAGTAAAATGGTGTGGGCTGGGTTGTGGTGTGAAATGAATATTCCTTTATGTTTGGCAGTGTTTGGAACTAACGCAGAATGCTTTATCGCCGACGTTAATATTTAACACGTATATACAATACTCGGACACACACACACACACACACACACCGCAAAAATTTCCTCGTTTCTAACCTTTTCCCTGCTCTTTTCATCGAATGAGTCCACCTCATCCCACCGCCCGACCACCAGCACCACCACCCGACCACCATCACCATCACCACCCACGCCCAGCTATCGAGCTCCTACAACGCCAATCACACAGCGGACTCGAGGGAAGGGAGGCAATTCATGATTTCACGAGGCAGCTCGCTATCGCTCATCCGGCTGCTCAGCTCTGGTTATCGCACAGATTTCTCGCGCCTAACGAAACGCATGACTTGTCTGCAACGAAACTTTTGTAGAGAAAACTGAAATCATTGTAGATGACGGAGAGAAAGAAAGAGAGAGAGAGAGAGAGGATGAACTATGCGAAAGCGTTAAATCTGAAGACTACATGCATGCGCCGTTCACATTTCCTTTATAGCTGCACACAGTGTGTATGCACACTTATATATCTATATACGTGTGTGTTTGCGAAGCTGAGCGAAAACGTGTGAAATGATCTACAAAAGGCGAGAGGGTCAGATGAATCACCTAACCAAGCAAACGGGGATTATTTAAAATTACTTATTTCGAAATTGTTCTTTAATATACAATTTATTTAATATTACTGTACTGCTGCTACTCAATAAGACACGTCTCTACAATGAAAACTTTGATCTGAACAGCAGCACATCTGCTGTCACATGCAATCATACCGACAGTAGAGTAGAATATTTAGATATACTCATTCAAGAGGTTGTCGGCAGTGAGCAGGGCGGTACTTTTGACATACATAAGTATTTTGGTTCCTCCAAGAAAGTCCATGTGCAAGATTTAGAAGGATAATCCTTTCTGAGTCCGGTTAATCTCTCCCGCAATGAATTGGTCCCTTCCTTATAAACCGAGCACAGTGCGTGTGTCAGCTCAAAGTTCACTGCCATCTCGCCTCCAGCCACTAACCCCCAAGTCCGGTGTTGTCATGTGGAAAGTTAACCGCGAGCTACAAAAGTCATGCACCCATAAAGAACAGTCTGAAAGCTTGGAGGGGGATAAAAATTGATCCTGACACCCTGCGACCGCACCGTCCTCCCACCGAACAAAGCCCGTAATTACGAAAACCGCACAGCGAACAAAAAGTTCATTCGAATAGCACCATCTGACCATGCCTGGCGCCGGCCTGTGGTCAGTTCTTCTACCACCATCTGCGATGCTCCCCCTCTCCCCCAAAAAAGAGAGAAGGAGAAAGCGGCCAAACGTTAGTGACCGCCATGAAAGGAATAACATTTGGTGGTCAGGCGCTGGCCTTTCCGCAATCAGTACCAGCAACCGCAGGGCAGAGTGGGGTCAAGGCCGTGCTTTACGGCTTGATGGAAAGGAAAAAAGCTTTTTTTATCCATTGACGCCAGATGAAATGTGAGAACAACTTCGAAGTCAAGACTGGCACGAAGTTTTTTTCTTTCTTTCCTTCCATCCTGTCTTCTTTCTGTCTATCCTTCTTTCTTTTGAAATACCTATAAGGAGAAGAAACATGAGAATTGATGACTGTCGTTCCTCGACGATTTGTGTTACATAAAAAAGCCGTTAGTCTTCGGTTTTGGTTTATGAGGACTGCAAAAGCGTGAAAGAAAGAGGAGTTATTCAATGTTGTGTGTGTATATATATATTTTCAATATATTCAGCACAGTTTATCCTGACTACCGTATGATGGATGTCTCAACAACGACATACATTAGTGCATTAATGTCACACGAGCAAAGTTTATCTCTGCACGAATGTCATAGGGATGACTTATGTTTATGTAATAGTTTATCTTGCCGCCCTGTTCCATCGTGGATAATGTCACAGAAATGTAGCATAAAATCTTAAGAGCATGTCTGGAACAAGTAATAGCAGAAGGAAGAGATTAACGACGGGGAATGGGTGTTATTTTATGTACTAGTGCTGCATATTCCTGGAGAAATGAATCTCTCTCTCACTCTCACTCTCAATCTCTCTCTCTCTCTCACACACACACACACACACACACACACACACACACACACACACAGAAGGCAAACATATTTGATCGCCTTTGTCAGGGAATACAAAAATACAATGACTAAAGGCGTAAAAATACGCCCCACAGTGACAACAACGAACATATTTCCACGCGGAAAGAAAGTAACTTCCGCAGGCAAAAATTAATGTATTCTTCTCCCCCACGAAGGTGGTGGTGGGGGGGCACCACGTATGTAGGAGAGTACTACTCCGTCTCTGTCACGTAGTTTACGTCACACTGAGCACAAACAACAAAGTAGCAGTCATTTCATAGGACGGGGAATCGTGGGGCTGGGAGGGAGTGAGCAAGACTGCACACAGTAGGCACAGAATGTTCAGTACATAAAATTTAACATTATTAAAAAAAACCAGCAGTGCACGTGTGGGACCATCTGGTAGGCAGCATGCACATGGACTGTGTCATCTGCTAGGTCCGTGCGGTTACGGTCCGACTGCAAGAACAGTGATCCCGCTTCCCTCGGTTGTTACGTACTCCCACTCATTAACACACCAGCATCAGAGCAATTCAGTATTGCTCCAACATCATCATGTGATGCACGAACTTCACCTGGCACGGCGCTCGCACGCGCACTGGCGAGAGAGGGGGAGGGAGGAGAAGAAGTGGACCGTGACTTTGTCTGACTAGAACTGGATTCAGGAAGGTTTTAGAGGGAGCCCCGTGACAGTGGCAGCTGAAATGAATTACCCAGTTAACACGTAGACAGCACATGGTTTGACAATTTTTGCGCGGTCCATATTAAAATATGAAAGCTGTTGTTCTTTTTTTGTGGTCGTGGTGTTTTCAACAATAACACCCGCTTAAACAAAAGAATGTTTTGTCAACAATAAAACAGCTAAAAAAAAGAATGTTTTGTCAACAATAAAACAGATAAAACAAAAGAATGTTTTGTCAGAGACTCAGGACACACATCTCTCTCTCTCTCTCTCTCTCACACACACACACACACACACACACACACACACACACACACACACACACACACACACACACACACTGTATCATATATCTTCCTTGCTGTGTAACTATCGTTTGTCAACTCCCTACAGACATTCCTACGACATTATCCACGTCTGTTTCCGAAAACCAAACCCAAATAAGTTGAGGATTAAACAGAACTTTATCATGGGGATGTCACTTTAATCTAACGGCCAGACCCAAGTTCCTCTATAAATTCGCCTTGTTCTCTGTATATCAGTCTATTTAGCCTATTTTCAGTATGATACATCTTGTATCTATTTTCCTTTTTCATTGTTTTCCAGCCTCCCTGTCACTTTGGCGCGCTCTCTCTTTCTCGCTCATTTTTTCTTTTTTCAATCCCATCCTCTCCTTTCTTCCATGCTTTCTTTTTGTTCTGCTGCTGAAGCTTTGGTAATGTCTTTGTTGTCAGCGAAGGAAGGCCCTCGAAGCCTTATCTTTGAGCTTCGGTTCTCTGCACTTCGCGATCTCCTCATTGTCTCAGCTCTCCTTTTCCTCAGTTAATCTGAATTAATTTTTCGGCGCTGCTGGCCTGACTCAATGTTGCGGCTAATGCAGCCGCTGCCAGCGACGGATGAAGAAAGTGGGGTACACACAGCTTTGCTAATGGTACTAAAAGTCTTCTTTCTCTTCATTAACTTCAACAGTTGTATCATCACCATGATCATCGGTGTCGGCGACGAAACTGCGATAACACCATCAGCAACTTTCACTGCTGTCGAGTCTCTTCAGACTCTTTTATTCTCTTTCACAATGAAAACAAGTTAGAGACACGGCTCTTAAGTCTGCAGCAGAGAACAATGGATTTACAGATGGCCACCTGTGTCGCTGGAATGAGGTCTTACGGGACTTTTTTTTTTTGTTTTTTTAAAGGAATCACTCTTTTGTCTTTGTAAGCTTCCGAAAGCAACAAGTATTTAAAGGTGTACGAGATTTTTCTGCGGATAATTAGGCAATAGAAATAGAAAACAAGATCAACCCAGATAAATTGATAGATACTGTATGTAATAGAGATAATGAATATGTTTGTGTGTATGTGTGTGTGTGTGTGTCTGTGTGTGTGTGCATACGCGAGTTCAACATGAATGGAAGATAAAATATTGTGGATGAGAACAAAGACATTTTTTACATTACACACATTGAAGTGGCGCTACCCATCACATATCCTCTGGCAGAAACTAGAAAAAATGGATAACAACTCAAAAAAAAATAAAATAAAATAAAAATAAAGGACGGTTGAGCAGAGAGAGGACGACTGCAGTCATGTGATTTTTGTCTCGCTGACAGAGATGTATGGGAATAAATCTTTGGTGTGTAAAGCTGTCAGATAAGAAGACACTATTACAACATCATTTGTTACAGCGCTTCTGGGCCCTGTATTATTTTCTAGTTTCCATGCTGGGTATCAAACTGCTGTGACTGGTGGCTTAGTTTAACAGGAAATTAAGTTTAAACTTCCTGCTGACAGCGAACAAGCGGCGAGTGTTTTCTGTGCTCCCTTTCAGACACACTTCACAGAAACAAACCAACTTGTCATCGACTGAATGAAGCTGGGGCTGGAAAAATGGAGAGTTGTGATGGTAGTGATGGTGGCGGTGGTGGTGGGGGGGGGGGAGATCTCAGAGAGCTGAAATTTGATCAGGAAATTTGCTAGAGCAGAAAATACGGATGACATAACCGCAAACGGAAGCTCATTACTGAGTCAAACCATTAAAGCTAATGCAGTAATAGCACAGTCAGCCTGTCAAAGCAACTCCCTTCAGTAGTATTTTCTCCACTTGCTTTCACCAAGCGGCCAGACGAAGCACAATGATGGAGTCTTTTCGTCTGCTGTTCATATCCTCGCTTGGTGCACGTGCATGCGTGCGTGGCTGCGTGCGTGCGTGTGTGTGTGTGTGTGTACGTGAGTGCATGCATGCGTGAGTGGATGACAAGACATAGACACAACCAGAGAAGAAACTGCAAATAATGAGAGAGAAGAAGAGATCAGGACGCTACCATGCTAAGCACAAAAGGCCCGCCGCCATTAATTTTCAGCCCCCTTGGGTCCCTTGAGAACCAGGAGGCAGACCACAGAGAGTGTGAGGAGGCGGGTAGGGCTGAGGAAGCCCTCCACCACAGATTGGACCTTCATTAAAGCCACTGCCCTGCAGCAGGGACTGGGGATTTAAAAAAAAACCCAACCTCAATAATCGCTGTCGTGAATGGTGCGTTTTGTCAGCGAGTGTGTGTAACGCTTAAAGCGCCGTAAGACCCTGATTTGTGATTTACCAGCGAGATCGATGGGATGTGATTTATCGAGCGACGCCTCTCTTGCCAGCGAGCATATAAATGGCTGGTTCTGGCTGCATGAGCTTGAAGAGCAGAAGTTGGTGGGGTGGGTTGGGGTGGGGTGGATGGTCGAGGAATCGGGGAAACTGCTGCACAGTCTCTTTAAACACAGAGTAAGGCACTATGAACTCTTTAAACACGCAGTCGTTGAGATCTGCGAGTTTGTCTTTAAAATAATGCATTATTCATTTTTCGTTTTATTTCTTTATCTGGCTTTTCAGCCCAGGGGGCATTTCTAGCTAAACCTTAAAACAAACAAAGCAGGAATATATAATACAACAATAAACTTTTATGTGCATTACGTTTTGCAAACTGATATGGTGACACAGAATATGGCAAATGACCAAGAAATTTCTGTGACGAGAAAGCTATATATATATATAATTAAGGAAGTATAGAAATTAATCAGTGACAATGCAAGGAGAATAAATTTGCTTCAATTAATAGGCCTAATTTTAAAGTTACTGTTTATCTGGAAAAAAATTTACTTTCGGGTGGCGCACGATATACCCTGGAAGCAGCACTTTAGGAGAAACAGCTAACAGAGGGTGAGGACAAAGTAAAATATAAATAATTCATCACTTAAGTTATGTATTTTAGATATAATAATCGAAGCTTGCGAAATATTATACCCTTTATAGTAAGTTTTTATGTACTTTTGTGCTCAGTCATTTCTTTTTTGTAAATAGCGGATTTATAGGCTACTCTATTTTTAAAATAAACACTTAAAAAAAAAAAGAAACACCAGATGTAAAAGAAATGAATTTCATTTTTGGACGACCTCGAGCAGGACATCAGTTCCCAAGCTGAATGACATCAGCTAGGTGCTAGTATCATGTCAGAAGGATACATCAGGGACGCCAAAATTTGACACTGAAAACGCACATGATAATGAACCATTCATATAAAATATTTCGTTAAAATGTCAAGTTAAGGCAAACATTTTTGTACATCGGTTTGTTAACATAAAATGTCGACAGTGTCGTACTATAAGGGAATTTGTACACGATGAACAACGCGATCAAAATCTTAAATCGGTCTAGTATATCTTTCTCTTTTGACACGATTTCTTTTTACATACTTTTTTTTAATATCTTGAGCGGTTTTTTTTCCTGTACCGTTCCATAAGTCTATGAAAATTTGACAATGTAGGGGAAGGAGACTAGCAGAAGGGCTTATTGCAGATTGTAGACAACCAACCCTTGGCAAAGCTGCATAAGGATGCAAAAACAGTCTAAAATTAAATGACAGAATTAACAATGAGTGTATGGTATAAAGATTTTTCTTTGAGATTACTGCAAATATGGAATCGTAGTGCCTATATCTCCCGTGACTCGCGCTTAACGATTATAGGTATCTGACATATATTCTCCCACCTGCGATGTTACAAAAAATTTAATTGGTGTTTTACGCCGAGCCAGCAACTAAGGCTATATCACGGAAAGGCAGCCAGCCCTGTAAACAGATGCCACATGCAGAGAAAGAACAGCGTGCCCGAGACGAGAACTGAACCCAGGACAGCCAATCTTCACTGCATTGGTGACAGGCGCTAACCGTTGCGCCACCGGACCGCCTCTGCGATGTTACAAGATCAATCAACACAGTGTCATTATATTTGAGACTCGCAGATCTATTAAGAGGAAATTATAGCTTATGGTAATTTCTTGGAAACATCCTGTGCCGGCAATCCTGCCCATTTCGTGGCGGAATATCAGACAGCAACTTCACAGGAACGTTTCAGTATACGAAAACGAAAAATCCTAAAAATTATTTTTGATGAATTTTAACCCCAGCTGTCCCCTGATGTTGGTGAAGATTTCGTGCCAAGACGATTCCTAACCAGACGGGAGAAAGCAGGACCAACCAAAGAGCCAGGTCTTGTCGCCCCCTTCCAGGGAAAAGAAACACGCCAAGGCAAAGAAGAAAAAAAAGGGGGGAACGCCGCCTGGGGAGGTCGAAAACCGCAAAATGAAGCCGAGGCGTCTCGAGGCTGGGCTCCTGGCGCACCGCAAAGTGATCGAAACAGAACGACAAGTGCTCGAAAGCGAAACGCAACACGCCAAATTGACAAGGCAGCGCGTGCGCAATGGCGGTGCTGACGTGATCAATAGGCTGTCATGAAGAGCACGTGCGGCACGCGCACGCAGAAGTGGGCAGGCAAGCGCAAAAAAAAGGGGGTAGCGATGACTTCCCTTGCGACACCAGGACTCGATCAAGAGGGATGGCTTGACAGGGGAAGTGATTTTGAAGTGTGCGAGTCCCGTACCAAGGGGTAGGGGTGTGGTGGAGGGAGGGGGGATGAAGTTGGGAGGGAGGGTGGGGAGTGAAGGAAGATGTACTGGAGAGAGGAAAACACACACACACACACAGACATATACACACGTGGATGTAACGTCAGGTGGAGTTGACACCGTAAACCGTTTACCGAGAAATATTACCGAGAGTTGTACAATTGCAGGTGAAAGCAAACACACACGCGGGGGGAGGGAAGGGTGGAGAGAATAAAAACGGAGGGATTCAGAAAAAACTATATTGATTGCTGTGGATTGTTGTTACTATCAGCTGTACCAAATAAAAGTAGCGTTAAAATAAATCACACGTCTTGCACATAAAAAGTTGTTTTATACACTTTTTCTGACCAAATGAAAAGATGAATGAGCAGATGAATAAGCGATGAAGAATGAGAAGAAGAAACAAAAACAGAAGAGCTTTGTGAACAGGAGAGGAAGCCCTCACTAGTGAACGTTCGAGCCTTTTCTCATGAAGATATGTGTCCGCATATACACACGCACCCGAAATCAGAAAACGCCCGCATACGCGAGCACACACACACACACACACGTGCGCGCACGCCTCCACCCACCCTTCTCCCAAATCCAGATCGCAAACGCGGTCTTCACCTAATGGGAAATCCGGCAAAGAAAGGACTACTTAGAAGCAGGGAATCAAGGCGATCTTTTCTTTTCGACACAAAAGTGATCGATCTCGGAGTAACTAGCCCGAGCCTCTTGTGGTTGCAGGCACAGAGGGCGCGCGGTTTTCTTTTTAATTTTCTTTTTCTTTCTTTCCTTTTTTTTCCCTTGTCGTGCTCTTCACTGATCCGTTAACTAAACAAACAGCTCTGGCCAGCGTACAGATGAGCGGTCGTAACGAGTGTAGGCTTGAGGACGACATGAAGAGACTGACGCAAGGTCGAGAGCGCGAAGTGTGGGAGGAGGGGGCGGCGCTAGAGGGGGAGGGGAGGTGAAAGGAGAGGGAGGGAGGTGGGTTGAAGGAAATAAAAGACAATAGAAGAGGAGGGAAGGGTGAAAAAGGCGGAGGATGGGGAGGAGATGGGTGCAGGGGAGGGGGTTGGGGGAGGGGGGTTGGGAGCAGCCCTGGCTGTACAACCCCCTACGGAGAAAGAAGCTCTTGCCAGAGAAAATTCGGGGCGCGCCCGTGTCTCTGGCGGTTTGATAAAAATGACAAGTTTGTAATTGCCGCGCCAGGCGCCTTTTCATACCAGCAGTTATGCGGGCTTCCATTTTTGAATTTAATCATTCGCTCTCACTCTTCTCTCTCTCTTTCGCTGGCCGGGACCCGGAGTGAAGTTGGTCTGGGCATGACATGCTCTCGAACAGCCCTTTGTCCCACGCAGATTGGAATTACGTCAGGGTCGCATGAATGTCACGATGGGGTCAACTACTCGGGTGGCCCGGATGTGACAGCACCCAAGAAACCTCACAAGTGAAGCGAGGGAGAGATTATGACGGGGGAGAGGTACGAGAGAGAGAGAGTGGGGGACAGAGATGCTACGTTAGGTTTGTTTTCTTTTTTTTTTTTTTTTTTTTTTTTTTGGAGAGGGCAACGACGTCTCCACGAGACCCTTCTATTTTCGGGTGGTCATTGCACTGGCAATCAGACCATTTCCAATGCAAAGCGCCAGTCGAGAGAAGAGATTTTAGACACGGGATGGATTAGTATGTCAAAATCAGATGCAATTTCTTCCTGCCGCTCTCCGACCCTAGCGGATCTCTCTCCTCCTGTACCCCAAGTCTCTCCTGATCCTCCTGCGTCCGTCATGTAACACTTGGCACCCACCAGCTTCCACCCCCTTCTCTTTTTTTCTGCCTGGCTTGGTCTAGTCCTTCCCTCCAACGCATGTCTACGTCCGTTGCCCACCCATTCACCCTACCTACTCACCCCCCTCCACCAAGCATTAGACGTGCACTAACCTCGCTTCTTCCTCACACGCGCCACCAAGTACACCACCCCACCCCTACAAAAATGCTAGACATACGCTCACCACTCGCTTACACGCCCACTTTCCCCCTCCTACCCCACCCCGAAGTGCATTCATGGATGCACCTCTGCAGAATTTTTTTTCTCTCATTCCCCCAATCCCCCCTCCATTTTTTCTCTTCTTCTCTTTCTCCACTAACGTTATTGCCACAGAGAGAGAGAGAAAGATGCTACCCCCGAAGATGAACTTAATTAACCGGACCGAGCGAAGGGTTGCGGCGGGCGGTAACCAACTTAACCCGTAAGTCAAGAGATTTCCAGCCTATCTGTAGCATGCGCGGCCGACTAATCCACGGTGCGATAAGGGAAACAGATGTCAGGGCACAGCTAGAGGGAGAGAAAAGTCGGGGATGCAGCCTAGAAATTGAGGGGATTACACTTGTGTGAGTGGCTGCTGATTACTAGCGTACACCCAGGACTAAGAGATTAGTCATCAAAACGAGGCTCATGAATATTATAATGTGAACAGGTTTTTTTGTGTTGCCTTTCTCGCGTGCAGCACACACACACACACACAAAGTAAAATTCTATGGAGGGGGGGTGGGGAGGAGAGAAGTGAACGGGTGGAGGGATAGGGGTGGGGTGGGGGTGGGAAGAGGTATCGACTTTGTTTTTGAAGCGATGGATTACACAGGGAAACGAAAACAGCTGTGATGAACAAAAGTGCATATTAACAAGCCCGTCAGTTAGTGCGGACTCGGCACAGACTATCTGCTCCGCAATAACCAGTAAAGTAGATAAGTCGGCACAAAACCTTGAAGCTCCAAAAAGAGCAAACAAATTGACCGTGTCCACGACTGGATAAATCTACCAAGTTTTTTTTTATTACTTATTTTTATAACGAACTTTCTGAAGGTCTCATGATTTTATGTGAGGCTCAGTAAAACATATTTTATTGAACCGTTTTTTGTTTTGTTTTGTTGTTGTTTTTGTTTTTTGTGTCTGTGTGTTTTTATTTATTTATTTAATTTTTGCTTTTTTTTTTGTTATACAACGCCAGCCACAAACGTACCTAAAGCATTTAGGAAGATTTAATAACAATAATAAGAAGAGGAAAAACCCGAAGAAGTGAGAAACGAGGCGGCTTCTTCAGTTTCTCTCTTTCCTATTTAATTATTACTATTCCTGCTTGTGCCAGGCTGTCGGTTTATGATTGTGAAGATTATTTATTTATCAAGTTCATTGTATAGTCGTTCGAAACACACGTTGGTTCAATTACTGGTACTTCATGGTCAATGAAGCAGGTCCACTGAGTTTCTCTTCACACTAACCTAGGTATAGAAGGTTGTAGACAACCTGGGGCAGGGGGGCACGGTCACGATAACTGGATACTTGAGTTTTAACAATCCAGTGCTAATATTTTATAAGCGTTTTGTATCAGTGTAAAATTAAATCAGTAATATGATCAGTAAATATTTTATTGATATTTGTATTTTATAAGCCTTTCACACCTATACAAAATCCTTGTAAAGTAATAGCAGTTGAACAAGGGCCAGTTGCACAAAACATCTAAATTTAAACACTTTTAGGCCTTAAATCTTTTTTAGATAATCAGTTTAAAGTGCACACCACAATTTTAGAATTTTTAAAACTAAACCTGCTTTAATTAAGATAAAGTTGTTAAAGTCTGACTTTCCGTCCTGTCAGCACAATTTTGTGTATATTCTTGTGCAATGCATGTAAATGGCATGGAAGAGATTTTTCTTCTTTAGAACAGTTTTAAGCTTTAGAAACATGTTGTGCAACTGGGCCCTGACTGCTAGAGTTAAACAGCTTCCGTTGGGCTACGGATGTAAGATCGGGTCTTATATTAATTTTTGCTCCAAAAGGGGTTACATGGTTTATTTTCAGGGGATCTTATTTTTCTTGTACATAAATCAACATTTATTGTAATACAGCCATGTCATCTTCTTCTGGAACATCGCCATACAATTCTAGACCCAGAATTCCGGCCTGAATATCTTGCGACTCCATTTATACATAGGCGTATACCTTTCGTTCAAAGGTCGCGCTTGGGTATTTACGCATATAATTTATTATTTAAGCACAAATGTTATTATAATATATTATAATTACTTTATAATTCAGCACCTCCGTCGTGTAGTTCAAAGGGCGAAAGAAATCTGTCCGTCTGGCTGACGATCTTAACTTTAACTTATATTTGGGGTAGGGCTTATATCTCGAGCATCCTGAGAAATCGTTCTCGGGCATATTTTTTGGGTTAGGTGTTGCTCGTGAGCTTACACGCATCAATGACTCTTGACCCACGAGGTCGACTTTCGCGCTACCCAGGGTGTTGTCCCGCCATGAAACATACTGCAGGTGCACAAACTCGACCCGTCGCGCCGTCAGCGGGTCCAGATTTTAGGTCGTAATTAATGTCTTGGATGGGAAAGGTCTGTGCAAGCTAGCCAAGTAGAGGCGACGAATTTTTTCACCCTGCGGTAAGGATACCGCGGGGATCAAAGCAAGGTAAGCTATCGTCTTCTAAATTAACCTCGGGCATCCCTCCTCACCACTGCTTTAGAGCCAAACACTTCCAGCCGCGTTTCTTTTACTGTGGCGAATTATGACACTCCAGTTTATTACATCATATAAGGTGTGACAACATTCACTTATATAAATATACACATGTATATGTATGCGTGTATCATGCTGGCGCTTGTTGACATACAGACATGTAGTATGCAATGTGTGTATGTGTGTGTTTGCGCTCACGCGCGCGCCTGCATCTATTTGGGCTCATGACCTGTTTCAGAAGATTGTCTTATTACTGGTCTTGAATAAATTTAAGATTTTCAAAGTTGTCGAATAACGAGCTACATGCATACTGTGTCACAGAGTCTATATACATACACACTGTCACGTGACGGTAAGGGATCGCGCAAAGCCTCGCGAGACCGCGATGTAGAGGCTGGCAGGAAGGGCTCACGCGTTGCAAGAGGGCGCTGGTCTCAAGGTCGGAAACATAAACACGCGCCTGTAAATATTTGGGCCCGTAGTAATCGGGTTTAGTGAACTCTCCCACCTTCTTTTTATCTTTTTTGAAAAAAAAGGATGAACCGAAAAGAGGAGGTTTGCTGCTGGGTACGCGCCGGTGTTGGTTACTAGGGCTGTGTAGCAGTATCCAGTGGGACATTCACTAACCACCATTCTTGAGCGTTCTGTGAAAAAAAGGACTGTGAATACTTGCACATCCGTGAATGCCGTAGCTATAGAAACATATTGCATATCAGGTAGTGTGAGCGATGGGGACTATATTACAGTAGTATCAAGATGTGCGTAGTATACAGACAGACTGCAAGATCTTGTTAACATCTTGAGCGAGAGAGAGAGAGGATGAAAGAGACGACACAACTTACTGAAATTAAGGGGACATGTGAGGGGTTTTAGTCCAGACATCCATTCAAAAACTTTTTATGCAGTGTTTTACCATTCATTTCACGACTGTTTGCTTACATTTCAATGCAAGGCAAAACAATGGCTGGCATTATTGCAAGGAACCACGGACACACACACACACACACACACACACACACACACACAAATTGTTTCTTCTTCTTCTGTTATCTCTCAAAAGGTAATGATTTCCAGGAATATCCCAGCATTGGCCCAATCTACAGATTTATTTTTATTTAACAAAGCGATTCCTTGCATTAAGTGCTTAAGCAGTCGGGATAGAAAAACACGAGTACATTCGCATGCACGTATATGTACAGACACACACACATATATCTCCGCTCGCGTGTAAGGTAAAGATCGCTCTCTAACCTTTTGGTCGTCGGGGAGAGATAGTATTAAAAACAACTCTTATCTTGGGGCCATCTTTGTTTGAGGGTTGGTGCCCCTTCCTCGCTGTTTTATCTCTCCCAACCCGCTATGGAATCAGGTACCCCTTTTCGATAGATGAGTTAACTAGGGGAACGGGAAATTCGCTCTGGTATACGGGTATCGAACCAAGGCGCTATGGGTTTGGACGCCAGTGCTCCAACCTCTCGGCTATCCGCTTCCGGGGAGGAGTAGTGGTTGGGGAGAAGAGCTAGATATGGGGAATGGGAGGTGGAATGAACTCTCTGCAGAGTGTCTTGCCCTTTGGCGGTCTTAAGACCTGACGCTTCGCAGACCCGGTGGTCGTGACTTTGACACGTAACAGGCCAAGCCAGGCACGCCGTGACCACGTTAGGTACCGCACGTGCTACCCAGCCATGACGATAGAGTTATCGCTTCTGGGCAAGCAAGCGCAACACAACGCCTACACACAGAGACCGCCTTCTGCTCTGCCACCAAGCCGTGACCAAGGACGCCTTCCTCCCCACAAGGATACTGTGGCAAGAGACCATGCACACTCCACCCCCTCCGACCCCCTTACTGCTTTACCGTGACATAGCCTGAGATGCTGGGTCGGCGTAAAACACCACCCTCACCCCCCCCAGGCCCCCCAGACCCCCCTACCTTCCATCCCCGCCCCCCATGTCACGACGCCGAGAAGTAGCGTGAGGGTGTGCAGCGGGTGAGAGGCAGAGCATAATATAGCCGCTTCTCTCTAGCCCTCGCGAAGCAGACGGTGACAAATGGCAGGAAATGATCCTCGCAGACGGGCCTCTGTGTGCGCGATGGTGTACAGGTAATGGCGCGTTGCGCACTACATGCGATGATCGGTTCCCGTTCTTGTCTGGAACTAATCAGCAGGATAACAGCGCCTTTCCGGACCCACTCTCGCGCATTCCTTCCCCCCAACCCCCAACCCCCCCCCACACACACACCATCTCTCTTCCCCCTGCCCTCTCTCTACCCCTCTCCACGCTCTGTACTTTGACTCCCCAATGCATTACTCCGCCTCTCGTCCACACCTTCACCTTCCTCCCACCTCCTCCTCCTCCTCCTCAGTGTTTAGTCGCTCCGCCGGAAAAGCACGCCCTCGAATGTTGTTTACAGCTGTAAACCGTAGTTTGTGCATCCAGCGTCTTCCAAACGAAGAACATGAGACAGTTTGAGTCAAATTCCACGTGCAAATGAAAATAATAAAGTTACACATTAAATTTTTTTTTTACAAATTTCTTTTTCGTTGTTGGCTAGTCATAGGAACTTAGGATCAGAGCATGTTTATTTAAGAATGAAAAAAATACAGCAGAACCTGAAGGGGAAGCTTGTTAAGGAGCTTTCTCTGCAGTAACTGATCTCGCACTCACTGATGCTCTCTCAACTTACGTCACATAAACTATAGACAAACGATTCTATCAGAATCCTCTCCTTCTTTCTCACCAGGCCATCACTACAGGCAGCCACCAGCTTGTGCATGGGAATAATGAATGACTTGAGTGAGATTCCCGTGAGCGAAAGACCTGCGCCTACCTTCACCTTTACGGGTGGATGGGGTGAGGGTATTGAGGGGGGAGGGTTGGGTGGGTGGATGGGTGGGTGGGTGGGTGGATGGGTGGGTGGGTGGGCAGAGAGCCCTGATTTCCGACTGTAGTCTGACATGACGACCGTAAGATCGTTGCCAGGCTTATCAGCGAGAAGAACACTCTTCTGGAAGGTCGAGAGGTCGGGACAGAAGTGGCGACGGGTGCAAAACACATCTGAAACAGACAAGGCGGTCTTGTTTCGTTATCAGTCTGCAGTCGTTTGAAATGAGGCTGCCGCCGTTTTTTTCCTGTCGCCAGAAACTGTGTAAGACAGCGAACTGCCTTTTTTCCCGGGCGAAATTCAAACACGCAACGTAAACTTCGATGTGGCATGTGCAGATCGCTTGCGGTGCGTCTCGTTTTAAGATCTCGCAGCAAGATCTCGCTGGAAAGACGAGAGTATGTGTGGGGGGAGGGGAGGTCGAGATGAGGGAGGGAGAGGTAAGTTTGGGGGCAGATGAGAAGGAAGCGGAAGATGTGGCGAGGACAAACAAGCTATTTGTGATGCATGGAAATACGTCCTCGAGTTTTCAGTGACTTTAGAATACCTACAAGTTGAGCCCTTGTTTATTTGTTTACTTAACTGGCTTCTAGTTAATCAACTTTTGGTTGTCTTGAACACAGTAAGCAAATACTCGCAGTTTTGTTAAATTATTATTTGTTGTGTTAGTCCAGTCCTGCAAGGAATGAGCTGCCACAAAGGTCTTAAAGAAATGTCTATATTATCGTTTGACGCAAACCCTTTAAACGTGTTCTAAGAAAACTTATCACTGTCCTTTTCTTTACAGATTTATTTTTTGGCATTCGCTGTTCTAGACAGAATTCTTCTCAACTAAATTCTTAATAACTTGTTTGAAAGTATACGAAGGTCTTCAGAAATTCTCCAAGCGAAGGTGGACAACGGCGTTGGTATTCTGATTTTTGCGAATTTGAATGGAACAGGGCGCATGTGTGATATTTCACACTGATGTATAATTTATATCTTTATCCGCCATGAAATTTGCACTAACATTTCATGAAAGTGAGTTTAACCACAGAGAACGCTGAATGCTTTAAGAGAGCAGTGTTCATAAGATCAGAATTGTATCAATAAACGAATGTCTTTATAATCACTAGTCTTGATATATGTGTATAGTGAAATTCTACTTGAATTTTTGTTTTGTCCGTTTTCTAGCTTTTATCACCGTACAGATATGGTTACAGACATGTTATTCATTTAATATTACCATAAGTAGGTTTTCATTTATGTTATTTGACAGCGACAAGTTCACAGCTCGGGCTACCTATAGACTGTTCATAACTTACATGTAGTGTTTATGTTGTCTAATTGTAATGCTTCTTCTCTAGTCCTTCTCTAATTCAGCCTGCAGTTAGTACTTATTTTTAATCGAACACGTAGTCTCAGTTTGTTTGTTATAGCAGCTTCGCCATAACACGAATGCTAGAGATGTGTGCAAAATGCCCTGCACTGTCGTCAGCAAAATCGTTTTATTGTTGTTGTTGTTGTTGTTGTTGTTGTTGTTGTTGTTATTTTGACCTTTTCTTCAGTTTCTCATCCTCGTGTACAACACCTCGCTTAGTATGTGACAATCGTACCTAGTTTATCTTATTTTATTGACAACTTCAAATATAAAATAATCCGCACAGCCCTGCCATGCAAGCAATTCGATTTGGGGTTTTCCCTCTTTTCTTTATATTTTGTTCCTTTTGCAATCTTGTCATCCCAGAATTCGACAGAACGGTGTCCAAGCAGACGAGTCTGATGCTCCTGCTCTTTCTGCCCCCCTGCCCCCCCACCCCCCGTCAGCTCCCGTCATGCGGCGCCCTTGTCACGCGGGGAGACTTGATCTGGGCGACCTCAGCAGGCAGCTCTAATTGACTGTCTTGAAAATTTGATTTTACTTTAGATGTCATCTTATGCTGTCTTCCACCACCACCACCCCCCCACACACACATACACGGGTGTGCTTGTGTATGTATTCTTTGTGCGTGCGTGCGTGCATACATGTAGCTGCGTAATTTCATGTATGCGCACTTTCTCGTCTGTGTATTTTGAAATTAACTGACATCTTTCAGTCGATCTAAAGGCAGGACACATTTTTCG
This sequence comes from Marisa cornuarietis, assembly GCA_004794655.1. NCBI lineage: Eukaryota > Metazoa > Mollusca > Gastropoda > Architaenioglossa > Ampullariidae > Marisa > Marisa cornuarietis. The sequence continues at coordinate 7,951,431 of SMMW01000555.1, forward strand.
TTGTCCCCACCCCCACTCCCAACCCCCACACATATTCTCTCTTTCCCCCATTTTAACATTCGAACTAGTGCTCTCTCGACGGATGCTCCAGAATGGCTGGTCATTTTTGCTTTCCTCCGAATGCTTTTCTTTTTCTTTCGTCTTTGAAAGAGTCGTCCACAATCTTTATTAATATTAAGGCCCTCCTCCACTCACCAACCCTTTCAGTGCGTTATGATCGCGACAGCACTCGCAGCCTCTTCCCTCGATTCACCCACCCTTGTACGTGCCCACCCTTACCCTTTCAACCCTTGTTCCTCTCTACACCTCCACGGGCCCAGGCTCGGAAACGGTCACGCATGACCGCGTCTGGCTGGCATCTGTTCTCGGAACTGCTCGCTGCGCTTGCAGGCTTTTTGTTCCCAGTATTTGATTAAGTCAATATCGACAAAGCCGGGCGTTCTCACCTCCAGTTTACACTCATCCAATCAGTGATATAATGTTTTTTTCATGGGGGATGCAACTTTCAACCGAGAGGGCGCCCTCTTCTGAGAGTAATCTCCCTATTCGTCACTCTCCTCTCAAGAGATCTGATCTTTCTCGCCCATACTTCCCTCCCTCTTCTCTACTTTGTCTGTCTGTCTGTCTGTCTGTCTGTCTGTCTGTCTGTCTGTCTGTCTGTCTGTCTGTCTGTGTTATATTGCATAAAGGGGTAGGGGACAGAGAGAGGAAGCGAAAGAAAGCTCATTTTATTACAAGCTATTATTCCTTTTTATTATTAGTCATAACACAGCATGTAATATTAAAGTCTTTTTTCTCTTCAATAAAACGCGAAACATTGCTAACATAAATCTTTAATTTGTCCACACACTCAGAATGCTCACTTTAAAAAAAAATCCATTTATTACGTCATGCGTTAGCAATCCGTCGGCTTAGTTTTCGAAAACAGCCAACGACTGTAACGGCCCATCTTTCTTTTTCTGTCTGTCTGTCTGTCTGTCTTCTTATTACTTTCCATTGTTAGTATTTATATCCTACCTAAAGTCGGCTCTTTCTTTCTTTCTTTCTTTCTTTCTTTCTTTCTTTCTTTCTTTCTTTCTTTCTTTCTTTCTTTCTATAAAGTACAGATGCTTTTTTGTAACATTCTAAGGTATTTTTTCATATTCACCATTAAAAATGACGATGGCTCATTCATTTTGCATATCTTCCAAACTATTGTTGCAACTTTGTTTGTTTAGTGATCCTGTCGTGGCCTTGCAGACACCTCGTGAGAGAACTCCCATCTTTTGTTTCTTCATGCTAGTGAAATGGTTGATGTTGATAAGGCTAAAAGTAATTCTTGCAGTACGCTACATTCATCATGCGCTGGTGGGTTCTCGTCTTTCCCCCCCCCACCCCAAGACTTGATACGTCAGCCTATGAATATTTCCACTGTCTTCCCTTTTCTGCTCTTGATAATTTCTCGTTTTTTTTCCCTAGGTTTGTACAAACCTTTAATTCACTAGCTATGTCATCCGTTCTCTTTTTCCCGCACACGATATATGTCTTCACAGCGTATCTTTTTCTCTTAGGGTCGCTACGGTTTATCACCTATAGTTTTGATACATCGCTATCTCGAGTTTATCCTTTATAAAATATCTAAAACCATAACATATCGGACTTGTTCCAACATAAGCGTAATCATTCTTCTGTATCTTTGATGTATCATGGGTTTTTCAAGGGAGGAAAAACATTCCGTCTCGACTACCCACCCCACCCCACCCCTCTTTTTACTTCAAACATAAACACCTACTATAACTTTACATATCCTAGCTCACCAAAGATTAACCCTCCGCTTGTAACGTTGAACCTCTGAACCCCCCACCTTTCCCCCACCCTCATTCCCGTTAAACGGATGTTGTTTGTTCCTTGCAAGAACACCGTGCTATAAATGTTAAAACATTGCGGACATTTACAAAATTCAGACAATTGTTTTGAACTGGTATTAATGGTCGTTATCCCTGCAACTAAAATGCAATTTATCAAAACCTTTCTCCGTTTTTACAATATTCTTTTCACATCAAAGCGCCACTCTCAATGACGCAAGAGTTCGAAATGGCAAGAGCCATTAGACTGTGCTTTGACATTATCAAGTAATCACTTAACCCAAAATCGTATAGTCTCCATTTTTGCCCCTCATGTGAAAAATGAATGTTTGGAGGGCTGGTCGGGAAAAGGTGCAATCCAGCCGACACTAATGGAGTCATTTGGTTATAGACACCGGCAAGCTGGCTGAAGTGTGAAAGAGATTGCCAGAAAGAGAAAGAGAGAATAGAGAACAGGAAAAGGACTCAGAAACAAAACTGACAGACAAAAGCAGCAGCAGCAGCAGCGGACAAGAGCTGAGTCCAACAACCAAACGAGTATACAGACAAAACGGGAGGGAGAGACGTGGGTGGGAAGTGGGTAGGGAGGACAAGAGAAGGGAGGTGAAATAGAGTGGTACGAGACAGGTTGGGTAGCCACAGCAAATGCTCTGAGCAATTAGACCTTGTCAGTCCTTTTATGTGTCTTTTCCGAAACGCCAAGTGGAAGAGAAAATTAACAGGGAAAGGAGGAAAAAAAAAGGCCCACTGTTTCGCCAGCCACAGTGCGAATGTCGCCGTTTCTGTCGCCGGTCGTCAGCGAACCAGTGAGAAAGTAAGTGAAATATTTACCGAAGCAATTAGCGAAAATGGTTCGGCCGGTGAAGGTTATAAACAATGAACCAGCGATTCGTACTTGGAGGGTTGTGATTAAGACACATGGGCGATTAACCTCGCAATATGGCGGACAGAGTAACGAGCCCCAGGCTGTGTTGCCTGGTCCATAATTTTACCTAAAGGTACAGGTGATTATCGCTTCAATTATTTAGAGGGCAGGTCTTTGATGCTTTGGACACGGTCCTTATTGCCCCTTGGATGACACGCACAAGGGAAAACTAAAAACACAACTGAGGCAGCAATGCTGTATTTAACAAGACTGAATGTCATGACATGCCATCATGAAAAGGGACAAATATACGTGAGCTTGGGGTGGTCGGGGTGTATGTGTGCGCAGTTAAAGTTGTTATTTACAATTAGAGCTTTCGCAAACCTCCACGCTGTCCATCGAAACTAATATAATAATGTACGACATGTTTCTAAACTTTTTTGACATTGATCCCGCCAGATTATAATACCTCAGATGCAACATTATCATGATAAAAGTTTTAGTTACAACCTGTCATGGATTCCTTGGAGAATATGTGAAATTGTAGCTTTATGGTTATATGATATTTGAGCCAGACAGCAATTGATTTTAAAAAGACCACAACAAAATAATATAGCTTTTCCATAAATCATTTTACTAGGAGAGTTTTGATGAAAGGTCGGAGAGCGAAAAATTCACCAGACGACAAAGCTCGAAAGTGAACACAAAAAAAAATCTGGCATCACAGGCTAAAATGTACACGTGCATGATCATACACACCGCCATTAGAACTAAGTGGAGGGAGGAGAGAAAATGAGAAAGCGAGCGGGATAGCACAGAAGTATCAATTATATTTATTTAATATTGATTTTGTGCCTAAAACTTCTCTTTGAGGAGAGTGACGATTATGTCAAACTCAATAACAGACTGTATGCTGCTGCTGCTGCTTCTGATGATGATGATGATGATGATGATGATGATGATGATGATGATGATGATGATGATTGTCTGTCTCTCTCTTTTTCTCTCTCTCACACACACACACACACACCTACGCACACGCATATACACACCATTTTTTCCTGCTGTGCTGTGGCCTGTTTGTCAACTCTGGCCCGGGGATCGCCCCCGCCACAAGAAAGGGCAACCTTTCTGCTGGCCTGGCTGCAAAGGTCTGCGGTCAGGGAGGGTCCGATGCCATTGGTTGCCCTATTGATCCCAGCGAGCCAACCAGCTCTGCAAGCACTGCACCAAGCCCTTGCAGTCTGATCTTACGACCCATCAGGACAAATCTCAGTCCTCATTGGAAACTGGACTGCAGGACTCTCTCGCGCGATCACTCCCTCTCTTCTCTGTGAGTGCATGTCTCTGTGTCTGTGTGTGTATGTGTGTGCGCGCGCGCGTATGAGTTTTATGTCTAATATTAAAGTGGTTCATCCGAGCTACACAGTGTTCGAAGGCCAAAATCAGAAGTGAAAAGTTAGACAGCGATTTAAGTTAAGAGTAAAATACTCGCAGAGCTTACCCGCAGTTTTCTCCATTTAATTAGTTGACAATAAGCCTTGTTTGCTTTTGTATTCACAAGTTTCTAGGTTTTTAAAAAAAAAGCTAGTCTTCAGATCGATTTTTCTCTGGAATTATTTAAACGCCTTTGAAGCTAAGGGCTGCCTTGGCGTCTGGTGAACGTTACTTACCGCCACTGGACCCGACAACTGAACGCACGTCAGCGAACGAAATGCAGCGGCGCTTTTGCTGGTGTAGCCAGCGCCTAGAGACCCGCATTGTCCCCAGGATAGCTGTCGACTTGCGTCCGCTGGCCTTCCTCCCTCCTTCCAACTTCGTTTCCGTTCTCCACCCTCGCCCCCAACCTTTTTTTTTTCTCTCTCTCTCCCTCCGTGCCCTTCCTCGGCTTTCCTTCCCTTGCAGCAAATCCTTCATCGCATCAGGAGCTACGCAACGACTTGACCCCTCCCTGGCCTTTCCTGAACAAAGGGCCGCGGCTCCACGCGCCTCTGGTCAATTAATGAAGACCCTCCCAGAAGACAAGGGCCGGCACGAAAGCGGCCAATCTTCTGCGACGGTGAAGGATGGCCGGCAGTGGCAGGGCACCTTCTTAGTGTCTGTGCCCTTCTTTTGACTGGCTGATAGATCTGAGAGATGGAGAGCGTGCTTGGCCGGAGAAAAAGCGAGAAGAGAAATGGAAAGCGAAACGCTGAATTACAGATAAGGAACGTTGGGGTGGGGGGTCGGATGGGAGTGGTGTCGGGTTGGGGAGGGGGGAGGAAAGATTAGGAGTAGGCCGGGGGTTAGTGCATCGGGTACACCCGACTTGGGTCGATAGCAAAACGGCCTCCGGGGCCATTCCTTTAATGGCAGCACTTGGAGAAGAGGTTCTTGCACATAAATCAAGCCTGAGATACCTTGATGCGATATGTGAATGTAGATCAGCGCTTCTCTGCTTGCATCACACACTGTCTTTTTTTTTTTTTGAATCCTGCGCAGGCAGGTCGCACATGCCCCAAGCCCGTGGCAGGGGTGTGATAAAGAGGCTGCGAGAGGCCAGTTGGAGAGGACGGAGTAGGGGTAGGGGGGTGGCAGTATGGAGATGCTAGGTAGGAGAAGGAGGAGGAGTGTGTGGGGTCAGCGAGGGAAGAAGATGGGAGGGAGTAGAGAAGAAGGGTGCTAGGACAGACGCAAGGGCCACTGCCCTGGGCGAGAAGCAAAGGGGCGCGACCCTGGCGTTGAGGAACGAGCTGGCAAATGTCCCTTTTGCTGTGCGGACTCCCAGACGTGCTCAGAGAGGCTGAAAGCTCCGTGGCCGTGCCAGGCCGAGCGTGAAGACGATAAGTCACCGCACGCTTCACTAACGTTCCACCAGCGCTGCGCCAACACGCCAGCCCCAATATGGGGATGGAAAAGAGAGAGAGAGTCGTACTGCTGCTGATGATGACCATGACCATGAGGAAGAAGAAGAAGAAAAAGACGATGATGTCGATAACAAATACATTCATTATCTTCTTGTAGCCTTTTGGCGAATAGTACGAAAAAGAACAGAAGCTACAATGTGATGAAGTGATTTTTGTGATCGCTGACGACGCTAGGAATAAGCACCGAACGTCCTGTCAAAGGGTGGAATTACCGGAAATGGCCTTTTGTTGTGGGTGAAATTATTTTGTGAAATCAAGATGCTGGAACTGGTTGGGGGAGGGGGAAATAGGACGACTGTTGACAATGTCTGAAAATGTTGGTTTACCAATATCGTTGTCTGAGCAGAAGCATCCGCCAGAACGGGATTCACGTCAGTAAATTGTGATATCACGATAGTAAGTATTGCCAACGACAAGTAACCACTCATCCTGAAGGCGGAAGATGATAATATTAATAGTTTATTTTTAGAGAAAGCAGAATGAAAGCTGGCACAACGAACACGCACGCACGCACACACACACACACACACACACACACACACACACACAGAAGACCACACATACATTTCGAACGAATGGAATAGTTCAAGATAATGTAGCAAACTGCTACAAAAAGTGATAACAATTATTAAAAGAAAGTATGAGTAAAATATCTAAGAAGATGAAGAAAAGGAAAGGGAATCCTTCCGCCACGCCTCACCCCTCCCTCTACCGCTGCCGCCACCACCACCCCCACCACCACAACTAAATTCCTTACCAGTCTAAGAATTAATTAAAACAAGTGAGAATGAGAAAGCTAGAGACAGTGTAATGTTGCAAACATCAAATTTCTTTTAATTAAAATGTTTCCCTGTTAAAAATATTAAATAACACATCGATGTGTGTGTGTCATACAACTCCTTAAAAACTAGTGTATTTTTTTCTGTTCTGTGCATGCACGAGTTTAAGAAACAAACTCAAGAATAATAAAATAAGAAATGAAATAATAGAAGAAAAGAATAAAGAAATGACGGAGAGAAAAAACGGAAGAAAAAGTGTGGGGAAAAGAACGCACACAAGAAAGAAAGGAAAAAAAATGTAAATGAATGAACCCGAGTTGTGTAACGACGAGCGAATTCTGCTTCCACAACAGCGAAGGCAAAATGGATTATTTGGTAATAAATAATGAATGGCACACGCCTTTTAAGAAGAAACTCTTAATTTTTTGAATGATAGATTTCGAGAAGAAAGAGTGTGGTTTGTGGGGACTGGTAACCAGAAAGCACCCTAGAAAGAATCATGTTTGAGATGGAAAGGAAAGGGGGATAAAAAAAGACTGAAAAACAGATAAAGTACTGACAAAAAAAGCGATGACTGTAGAACATTTGCTTTCAGAATTCGTAGAGAATACAAAAGAGCATTCTAAAATCGTGTAGCACGAAGGTGTTCATCGAGAAGACCTGTCTTCCTAGAATTCCTGCAGCCAAGAGCACTCGTGAGCATAAAAACTCGCGTTCACTTACACATCGTCTGTACTTTGCTGGAGACTTGTAGATAAAAGAAAAAACTCCCTATATATAATATTAATTAAATGATCTGTAGTAGGCCATTGATAAAGAGACAAGAAATGTGACTCAGGTGGCCAACCACGCGAAATCGTCTTTCTCGTGACTTCCCGAAGGAGCGTATGTCAGTAGTAAACATGTCTTTCAGTTCCACAGAGAACTTCTAGCAAGTGAAAAAAATGCACGGAACCGCATTTCGTTCAGGAAAATGAGCTAATAAGAGAGGTAGAGATAGGAGAAGGATACAGAGGTGTGAGTGGATTAGAAACAGCTACAAGACACAGAAGAGGGTGACACACATTAAATGGTTACAAAAAAACGAAAAGAGAAATAAATAAAGAACGGAGGCAACAAATAAACAAAGAATCGAGAGAGGAATAACTTTATTCTTGGAAAACAACTCAATATGTAGGATAAATACGCAGGAAGTGGGAGAGGGCTGTATACAAAACAGTTAGAGAAAATCAACAGCAGTGACAATATTCGAGTCGAAATCATTTTTTTTTCATTGACTTCTTAGTCAACCATATAGCTGCCACCTTTATATCCCTAAATTTCACAATAAGAAACACTCTCAAGTTTCTAAAACACACCAAAGAATATTTCGGAAGTAATAAATAGCCTAATGTAGATCTCTTCTTCCAGGATTTGCAAGACCTTCTTCCCTTCTAACACAAGAGACCTGAACGCAAGGCAAGGAGGTCTTTGGCGCAACATGGACGCTGCATCGCTTTTATGGACTATACCCTACAGAAACGTGATATACAGTACTAAATGGGTTAATTAGATTCCCACATCTGCATCTTGTAAAAAGGGGAAACATAGAGACAACACTTCACCATTTTCTTATCATGAATTTCGTGCATTAGGTTTCTATCTCCTTCCTCCTTTTCCGATAATTTCGGGGCAGGGATTTGTCAAAGACGAACAATTCACAGGAGTAAATGTGTAAGACGGAAGAAGGTTTGATATTTCGATGGGGATTTATATGTCTGCGCACCAAAAAGAAGGCTGTGGGCTGGCACGACCTTCGTGGCTTAGAGCAGAACATCAGTCGAGAGTACATGCTCCCACCAACCATGAAGTTTGTCATTCGCGTTTGGCTCACTGCCTTGGAAATTATTATCTTTTCTTCCTCCCTACCCCTAGTCTGCCATATCTTGGCACATTTATTTCCTACCCACCCCCTTCTTCTCTACACTTTCCTCCCATCCTTTTAGGAGAATAACTTGCCATCGCGTCATTAATTCCGTCACCGAGATGGTCTGGGCAACATCTTGGCCGCAGTCAGCTCATCGCTGTAGTGAGCTCATCCTCATCGTCATCGACACCGTCTTTACGCCGGAAGCTGTTTGCAGCAAACCGCCTAGTCGGGAGCGAGAGACGCAACCCCTACTTGTAAAAAAAAGGTGAAAAAAGGCTTGGAAGGCCCACGGATATATAATTGATAGTCCCGTACACGCTTAATTGCACTCTTCTAGCAAACCGCAACATCATATGCCTGTGGGAGCTCTACTGATGCCAGAACTGCACTCGAAACGAAAGGTCAAATGCTTGTGCTTCTTTTCTACAGTTTCTACATCAATCCGCTTTTTTATGTTAGCCAATGCTTTTTTCTGATCACAAGAAGCTTACTTTCTCATTTTCTTACACATACATGTTTTGTAAATTTTATATACTACAAACATTTTACTTTTCAGCTCTTCATTCTACAAAATAGATATCTATAATTGATTATTGTACATTCTGGTCATTTTGAAAAATGATTTTTGTCTGACAGCTCTGAGATATATTTATGTGATGATTATTTTTTAGCAGGGCAAGAAGCTTCAAACTCTAAGTAGCTCAATAGGCAATGATCCACAACTTTCTTTGAGTGCTGAATAAAATGCGAGACTTATAGCTTAGATATAACTTTGTGTTTAACATATAATATTTGCCGTGTGATAGTGTTATGCTAGGGACGTGCTGATGTCGACCTTTTTATAAATAAAAGCTTGAGAGAGAGAGAGAGAGAGGATGGGGGCGCAAACAGACAACGTTGAAAAAGACGAGAAGGTAGAAACACACACACAAAGTGGAAATGAACGAGCATGCGAGGAAGACAAAAATTTTCATAGTCTGCAATTAATCTATTAGTGTGTGTGTGTGTGTGTGTGTGTGTGTGTGTGTGTGTGTGTGTGTGTGTGTGTGTGTGTTTTACAATTCCCCCTCTACCAAGAGGAAACGTTTCTCCCCTTCTTTCATCGAAACAGCGCCTACTCCTCTAGCAGAGAAGGCCAGTTGGTCTTCCCGCCGAGGTGCACCTTATAAATACTCCCTAACGTGACAAGAAAGCCGTTAGACTCGTGTTGTCCTAGCAATGGTTTGTTTACAGTGCACTTGGTGAGTTAGCCTACACAGCTTAACAGTTTGGTGGTTCTGTAGCTGTCCAGACTGATTTATACTCCCCTCTTTTCCTGCACTGTGTAAAAGTCCACATCCCCTTCTGATTATAAAATTTACAGAAGTGTGGACTTCTCTGCGGATTCGGTCTGTTTAGCCTTGTCATTACTGTGGTATCATGTCCTGCTAGCCCTATGATCCTTTTCGCTCGCTCTACTCTGTACACCTGTGTTCCCTTTTATTTCTTTAAAAAAAATATAAAGAACAAAAATAATAACCACATACATGTCTATCCTTCCGTTTTTCGTATGGTATCCATGTTTCGTTCTTGTGTCAAGCGCTGAGAGCATGTTCCTACGTGAGGGTGAGTATGCGCTTTCTAAATCCCACGTTGATTATGATTATTATTACTTTTAGCAGATACACATGTACACAGATACACAGGATATGATCTTATGTCCCTGTATTCGAGACGGAACAATGTACCTCCAGTTAAAGTATAAATGCACGAGGACCATACGTAAATATTGGGTGCCTCATGGTCTGAGATGTATTCCATGATACAATTATATGTTGGATTATATATTCTGCGTTGCTTTTTTAAAATTATGCTTGACTCTCCCCCATGTGGTAATGATGCAGTAAATGAATTTAAAGATATCGGGTGAAACACACGCGCGCGCGCGCACACACACACACCCCATATATATATATAATTGTATATAATCTTTGACAACAATGTGATGCACATACTGTAGATATATATGCGATATTGTAAATTAGTTGTAATAACTGCTATAAGTCTATTTGGTGATATGATAATGACAGTGACCACGATGCCAGCCAATGTCAGTCATGACTGCGCCATCTCCAACATACGATCACACACACACACACACAGAAAAACAAAAACGAAGGCCGAGCAGGCAGATAGACGGGGCGTCTTTGGAGGGCAGACAGACAGGAAAAGACCCCTCCAGGTGATTTATACGCACAATCTGTCACATCTCTAGACGTCCTCGCCAAGTCATTTAGGGTTTCCATTTCATAAAGTACCAAGCTTCTGCTCGCACTGTCTGCTAGCGCCAAGCCATGATGTCTGAGCGGCGAGGCCAATGAGTCAGCGTGCCGCCTTCGATCAGCGCTCGGCACTGGACCTGCTCCTATCCCTTCTGCGTCTCGTCTGCGGGCCCGACTGCGGTCCACAGAAAGTCTTCTCCTCTCAAACCCTCTTCATCAAGGAACGCGGAGCCTGCGTGCGGCTCATTTGCGCGAGACCCGAATCTCTGTCGGGGAAATTGAAAATGAGGAAAATGTAATTAACGAGGCCGCAGACATCTTTTTTGCACGTGCAGCCCAAAAAACCCGATCCCGCGGGAGGAGACCGCAGGGCGGGCCTCAGCTTCAAGGACGTGGTTGTGGCGTTGCTGCGGGCATTGACGACGGACGCGCATTATCCTCCTCTTTTGAATCGGGTTTCATCGCCGTTGTCATTCTCAGCGACGAGGCCATCTTTCCTTGTCGTGGTCGTCTTGTGGTGGTTTTGGGTTTTAACTTTTCGGTACTCCAATGTTATTTGCTTCCCCAGCTCACATCTGCACTAAGATTCGTTCTTGGGTAGGGAGGGGGAAAGGACATTTTATCTGGGTTTGTTTTAATTTTTTCTGCTCTTTATTTACTCATTTTTGAAGCATTAATCGTTTTATTTTTGAAAGCTTGAGTGACTTGAACCATTTACTTTGAATTAAAAATATGGAAAATAGTCCTCCTGCTTGTGTATATTTTATTATGTAGGCCTATAATCTATGTCTAATTTATGTATATAATCTATGTGTGTGCTCGTTTTTAGTGTAGTTTATTTAAGCCGTGTGTGTTTTGCATATGTGTGTGTGTTTCAGTTGAATGCGTGTGTGTATGCTGTATGTAGAGTAAATGTGTGCTTTGCTTTCTCACTTTATCTATATATATATATATGTGCGCGTGGGCTTGTGTTGCGTGTATATGTGTTTATGCTCTCTGTGTGCGTGTTCTCGCACGTATAGTTTAGCTTACAATTGTCTTTCAATATGTTATGCCGATGAGCTGCTTTCAGGCCAAATAGGCGCATTCATCTTTCGTTCCATTGTGGTTTCTTTGCTCTCTTTCCTATAGTAATCTTCAGCCATTCTTTCTTTCTTCCTTTTTCCATTTTTACCCTTTTCGTGTAATTCCTCATATTCTGATTGAAATTAAGAGTACCGAGAGTAATTAACTAATTACAGTGCTACATCTTTAAGCGCCGGCCAACTGCCACTATCAAGAACAACCTCGCACCCGCATCACTCATCCGGCCGTAAACCACCGACATGCCAAATCCAGATTATTCTAGAAACAGTTGAATATTACATCTCGAAGCTCGCAGCCCTGAAGAGCAAAGAATTTGTTTTTATTCCCCCCCAAAAGGTCGACTTGAACACTGTGCTCGTGCGACCGGAACCGCTGCTGACATCGAGTAGCTTTGCAGGTCCACTCGCTAACTTCCATGTGGTCTGCGGTTGCCTCCCTTGCCCACGGCGTTCCATTATTTCCCCTTGTCCCCAAGGAGCGGGGCGTTTTGATATTGCTTCGCTTTAGAACGTTCTGATTTGATTAGTGTGGGCTACCATAAAAGACCGTGGCACCCGCCATCCATTCTCGCCTCCCTTTTGCCCCCCTCCCCCACCTCAGCATTCCCTTTTCCTTCCAACTCCTTCTATCGAAACCTATACCACAACACCAGCCACCTCAAACTTCATAAATTACAAGGTGTTCGTTCCCCTCAGAAATTCTGCTTTCAAACCACCCTTCTATTTATCCCACAAGACATTCACCACGCGTTCTTGTCTTCATGCATCCCGGGTGCGAAGCCTGTGTAGCGGAGCCTTAAGTCAAAAGAAAAACTAAACATGTGAAACTTAGACTAGACATGTGAGTCTGTATGTGTGCGCGTGTGCGTGTGCCCCTCCTCCTCCTCTCTCTCTCTTCACTCACTCACTTGAAGCTTTCGAGTAAAAGCAATACTAGCAAAATACATTTTCATTTCAACCGGTAATATTGTTCCATAATGCACACAGTTGTACAGTGTTAACGAGCGCATGCAGTGCAAGCAGAAATATTAGCATTATCCGCCCCTTCATGACAGCAGCCACATAAGAACAGACCTACCGTGATACCGAACACAATAGCCAGACTCTATTGCTAACAAGGCTAAAGCACTCGCTTGCAGAGTACACGAATTCTTTCTGAAAGGCACGATGACCCCTTCCAACAACAACCAAACAAAACAACACAAAAATCTAGATAATAGCACATTTAATGGGCGAGGAGTGTAGAGGACTGAGCTGCCTGCATTAGAAGAAAAAAAAAGTGCACAGGGACCATTTTGGTTCCCTGCACAAGCACCATAATTATCGTAAACTTTATATTTCTTGCTTTGACAAGGCTGACAGGAGGTCTAGTTAGCTGGGCGAACAATTCCTATCCAACGTTTACTGAAGTGTGTGTGTGTGTGTGTGTGTGTGTGTGTGTGTGTGTGTGTGTGTGTGTGTGTGCTTGCGCGTGGAAAGTCAGTTCGACATTAAATTTCCCCATGCACTGTATATCATTATTTGATTCTCAAATAGATATTATTCGAGAATTAAAGAGAATGATATTCAGTTATTTTGGCCGCAGCTCTTGTGGATGTAGCATGCTTCTTAAGTAGAAGGCACATGGAAATGCAAAATCTGCGCTCAACATTATGTAAATACAGAAATGCATAATCGAATTTACCCTCTAGTTTACCTGTTGTGAGCGGGAAGATTGCATTATGAGGGAATTTCTTAACATTAGAGCAGAAAATGTTGAAATAAATTCTTCCGAACCAGTGTGTGTGTGTGTGTTAAGTGGGGTGTGGAGTTGGGGCTGGGGGTTTGGGAGGGAAAGATCAGTGTGATAAGTCAGCGAAAAGAAAGAATGAAAATATTTATATTCCAGAAAGCGCGATTAGAAGAGTGGTTACTTGGTAAGTAGCTGAGAATTCAAGAGTTTAATTAAACCACCTCAGTAAATAATGTCCACAATTTTAGTCACTCTTATAAAAAAATATTTGCAAACCTTTGCTCCTTAGCTGTCACACATGGCACACCCAGTCCATGAGATGTGGGGGCTGTACGCGGCTAAAAGCTCGTAAGAGGCCTTAATGATGTTCACAGAGAGAACGCTGTTCTTAAATAAATAAATTCCACGATTGTAGATGGCGAAATTGTCGTAATACTTACACTGTGTGCAACCTTTCAGGTCATACAGTTGGTATATGTGCCATGTGTCATGTGTCCTGTGTCGTGTGTTGTGTGTGTGTGTGTGTGTGTGTGTGTTGGTGGCCATTAGTGCAAGTGCTAGGCGTGTTCTTGACGTACTGTAGGACATTAAAGTTGATGCGCTGGTCACCATAAATATTAAGGCGACAGAAGAAAATACATGCACATCTGCGGCGCAATAAGGTATTTTTATCATTTAAATGATGAGAAATAAGGGGAAGCCGTTAATAAAATCTGGGTATACTGAAGGCCAACATGTCAAACTCAAAGGTCAGGACGGATTTGTTGAAAAGTTAATAACACATCTAATGCAGCCATTAGCTCGCAGCAGAAATGGCTTGTAGGTTTTTAATTTCTTTTTTCTTATGATTGGAAAACCACGCATTGATTGACAGGTTTAAAGCTAGTCTGCAACGGCCATAACCAATGGGAGAGCTGTGAGTCTATTCTAGTGCCTTCAAGGAAACCCCAAAGTGCAAATATCGATGACGACATATATATATATATATATACAAAAGGGTATTAAAAGCTGACTATTACTTTTGCTTCACACGACATTATGAAGACTTACTTTCTTACTACATCCTCTACGTACTCCCACCTTCTGTATCCACTCCCCGTTGACCCCCACTTTCTGTGTGCTCTTTCTCTTTCAAAATGATAATGATGATGATGTATCCCCTCTCTCCTATGATATCCAATGATGATATATCCCTATCTTTTATACCCACTATAGCCCCTCTCACCTTTTGTATCCTATACACTACCACCACTTTTATTTACTCTACTGCCCTGCCAACTCATAGCGATGTCCACCACCACCACCATTCTCGCTTTCCATTGCTCTGTCTTTCCCTTCCTTTTCTCTCCAGCAGTTTATTTTTGTCCTACTTTTGTTTTTTTATTTTATTTTATTTTATTTTTTATTTTTTTTTTTTTGCTTTATATTCAACCACTCTGATTATTCTCAAATCTCGATTCACTGCCGTCGTGAAAAAAGTTCATTTTTGTGCGCCTTTTGGTGTTCTTTCTGCTACAAGAAGAAGTCCTACTCGTTCACGTTCTCTTCTGCTCTTCGCACGGTATATGGATGCTAAGCTCGCGTTTTGGTTATCATTATATAACATTCATGAAAATAAAGCTTTATTGGGTCAGTGGAGCGCACTCACAAACGAACACACACACACACACACACATGCTCTCTCTGATAGGTTTTTCCCATCGCTTTCAGTTTACTCTATTAATCCGCTACATTTTACCACAACCGCCCTTTCTTTGCCGCAGACTGTGAACATATTTCGATATTACGCCGTAATAAATCCAGTCCCTCATAAAAACCTAGTAACCAGAAGGCGCGGGCATCTGGCAGTGTAGGTTGCTACGTTGGGACCCTTCACAAACCACGTCGTAAAAGAACAAGAGAAAGCAATTAAAGGCGCGGAAAATAAGGACAAGGAGTTTCAAGAGCTGTAGAGCGGAAATTCTATAAAGCTGAAGTGAATGAAATTGATGACGTGTCACCGCCAAGGTCGCATCGGGCTTCCATTTTCGTCCCGTAGCAGAGAAGCGGTTGCCTCCCTCCGTGATTCATGATTTCCGGAAGGGAATGCAAGTGAAAGATGGTGCAAGACTCATTCTCGCAAGGTTATGCGCCCTCTCTCACCCATGCCCCCACCCTGCTACACCCAACATCCCCTTCCCCAGGCCCATGCCGACACCTGGTGTCTCACTTGGTCATGTTTACACCACAGGGGTCTTGAGGTTCCCTTGTTCTTAAACATGTCAGAAAAGGAGAAAGGGGGATGCGGGATAGGGGGGTGGAAAGAAGGTGTAGAGGTGTAGACCTTTCTCTGTGCTGGTGTTCAAAGGTCACAGTGCTGAACTGACACTACCTTCGTTTCAAACGAGAAAGAAACAGAAAGAGAGAGAGACAAAAGTGACTAAATGGTTGAAGAAGTATTGCATCATCTTCTTTTCAAAAGAGAAAAACCAAAACAACAAACAAATAGAAGTTAGGTTTTTTAAAAGTAAGCCCTTATTAAAAACTGAATATATTAAATTACAATTCATTACGAGATGACAACATGTCGAGAAAAGAATACGTTACATTCGATATAAAACGACTTTTGATTGACCACATTTGATTCCTATTAATATATGTCTTAAGGCATATTTAATGAGAAACGAAAAGTATGTGCTCTTATTTTAGGGTCAAAGATCCTCCTTGGGGATAGAAAATGAGTTGGGTGCCCTCGTGCGCGCGTTTCTGCATGTGTATGAGTACGTTTGTGCGTGAGTACGGTTGTTAAATCACAACGATGCTTCCTTCGTTCGCACCACTCCCATCTGTTACGGGGATAAACGTTTTTTTTTATATAAAAGCTTTGCACTGTACACAAACCGCCTGTAAACATGAAGGTGCTGCCTCCTTCTTGTAAAGGCTCGCATAATTTGTCTCTTTAAAGTCGCATACCTTTAGGTCAGTCCAAGTTCAAATCTTTTTTTCTCAAAAGACTTGTTACATGTAAGCAGTCCACCATATCTTATCGAAGAACAAAGTTCCGATCACAAACAACATGCCTCTGAACATCAAAGTCCTTACCTGGGTTTTGGAAAGAGATCATTTCCTTTGTCTTTACAAAAAAAAGTTTCCATCAACGTGTGTTTTTCAAATAAATAGATAAATAACAACGAATTCAACATGTTCTATTAACATTTGAGCTAACTTTTGTGACAGGACTAGAACACTTTCTCTCACCAAGTAAATCATTAATACTGCTGCAACTGTTGTGTTGGTGTTGACACTAAGTGCTACGTAGATGAATAAAATTATCAGCTGAAACCAAAAGCTAGATTTTTTTTTTTTTTTGTTAGTAGGGCCTGCTGATAACACTGATACCACTCACTGTTGCAATATTCACCATCTCCGTTTCCGCTACTCCGACAACAACAGCTTCCCTCGCACAATTACTTGTCACGCTGATCATAAATCTCCTGCTTCCCTTCTCAAGAACAACAACAGCAATAACATCATCCTTAACAGCACAACTTTTCTGGTTCCACATTTCTTTTTCAGGGTATATTCAGAAATCATAACTCTGACTGGTTTGCATAGTAAACGCTGACTATATCATAATAAGCACGAAATTAATTATAAAGTTGCTACTTTCTATCAATCACAAAACAGTCTCAATGTAAACAGAAGCAAGTGGAATAAAAATCTCCTTGTTAACAGTTTTTCAATTTTGTCTGAAGCGAAAGGTATTTTTCTAGAACTGTCCTACCGGTCTATGTGGCCGCAAGCCCATTCGGTCGATGATGATAAATATGCTTAGGCGACATTCTGGGTCCTGCTGAGCAATATCACCATCCGGAGGAAAGTCCCATCAATCAAATATCTCGACATAAGCACTGACTTAGACTGAAAAACTTGTACAGCATAAAAATTTCTTTTTTCTTTTTTTTCAACACGACCACGCATTTTTTTAAAGTCTTTTATATGATACATTTTCTGACCCTATTTGTTCTGTACATAGCTTGATGTAGGTAAACTGAATGTGCTCTTACATGTAAGTGGATGGAGATCAGCTATTTAATCCACTATTATTAATAGGCGTCTATAAAGGTTATTGTATAATGATACTGACGCTGTTGATACAGACGAAAATGATGATGACGACGACGACGACGATGACGACGATGATGATGATGATGATCCCTTCGTTTTTAGAAAATCAACGTTGAAATTCTCGTCTTCGTTTATTGTAGTTTTCTTTTTTTTTTTTTTTGCATGAGCGTTGCCTACTCTTGCTAGCTTCTGCTTGACCACGACGGTCGACGCAGTCACGTGTCGGTCAAGTCGTACGAATATAATGTGAGTGAGGGGAAATTATTGAGAATTTTAAAAAAATACTTCATTCACGTCTTTACGTTACTATCACTTCACAGGATCCCGTGCTGGAAACGTAATTATGAGCACACTTAAAAGGCCAAACACTCAAGCAGCGACGCCGCCGCCGGGACAAAACGCCAACGCGTGTTCCGCCGTGAGTTATGACCGCAGGTCACAAGTTCAGTTTGTTTGTTTAATGTTTCTCTCATCATCTGCAAACGAGAAGGAACGGCGGAGACACTCAGCGGGTAGATGGCGCACCGCTCGCGCTTTCTTCCTCTCTCTCTCTCAGGGCTGTACAGCTGATTTATTGCGTACCAAACGAAAGCGAATGGTCCGAGACGCCGCAAAGATTCTCTTGGTTCTTCATCTGTTTTTTTATATATTTTTCTTAGTTTTTTTTGAAGAGGGCATGATCCCCTCCCTTATTCACAGCGAACCATCCTTTCTCACCTACCCGCTGCTTCATTTCATGAGAACAAGAAGCTTCCGCATCACCGAAAGATAAAAGATGGGCTGCGAAACCCATCGTATTCGTCCTTCGGTCTTTTACTCCGCGAAGCTGGGACTGTTAAGAACGACAGCTGGTATGTCGAGTACTGCACTACGGCTGGAAAAAAAGGTTTGATAATTCTCTTTATCCGATCTACGTTTTGTATAGGTTCATTCCGTTTATAGCAAACATATCAAAGAAATGATTTTGGCAAGATAGTGAATGATCTCTTCAGGAGATAATTCGTGTCACCATTTTCCGACCCTCCAAGGGAAAGATTTTGCTTGGCACTAAACCACTTTGTCGTGGTGGTGGTTGTTACCACTGCTGTTGATATTCGTTATGTTTTGTTTACTTACAGCAGATTAGAATTGTGGAGGGGTCGAGCTTGGACACTGAAGACGTTGGGGAGGTACATTCCATGTAACGACTACGCCATGGACAGCTGGTGGCTGGAGAAACGCTATAATATATCCAGCTCGGGAAATCTTTACAGTCATCAACCCTTTTCGGGTCTATTCACATCTTTTTTCTACACGGCACCGATGTAATCTTCCGCGAAGGAGGCGAGAAACGAATGCATACAAATTTGAAAGCGACCACCTATGCGGGATCCATTAGACCGTGGTAGGTCAGGGCCTGGGTCATGCAGACTAAATAAGCAAGAAGCCCGTGTCCCTTGGAAACGATCCTTTCTGTGTCTCAGTGTGGAGCATGGCGTCACTAATGAACGATCTTTCCTCGTCGTCTGCTCGCGCTGCGCTCGTTGTCATTTTCATCTCCCGCATCTGCAAAACGCCATCTGTTGAAGAGTATCCCGCCACGCTTCAATATGCTGTCCCTGGTTTTTTTGAGCACCTTCAGAAAGAAGAACATAGCTCGAAAATGATTGCTGTCTGGCCGTTAACGAGTCCTTCTGTCCCTTTTTTACGCAGAGAATGGTGTTTCTTTATAAATTTGCAAACTTTCAGCGTTTTTTATTTCAGATTCACAAGTTTCTACTATTTAAAAAAAAATTTAAATTATTTAACAGAGTTAAATGATTCCTGTCTTACGGGTAAGACAGATTATGTGTATGTGTGCTCGTAAGCAAATACTGTGACAGAGCTTGAGGCTATAACATTCTCACATCTACAGGTCAGTCATCTTCAAGGATGTTCCTCTCTTGTATACCTCTTTACAAACAGATCCTCGAGAAAGTCTACTCTTTAGACCGGATTATCGGCAAGAAGAGGCAATCACAGCCCAAGATTACAAAACCACTCGAGATGTCTAAGGACTTCAACACATGCCGTGAAAGTGCTTAAAAAGAAACACGGGCCCAGGTTATCATCTCAAAACCAGCTTGGCAGTCCCGTGAAAGAGAATATTGTTTCCTCATTTCTGCAGAAACTGTACGTAAGGACTGAAGAAACAATTCCAGATGAGTAGTCGATCTGCTGCAAGGACAGATGGGGAGCACGTTTCAGTTGGTCGTGCATAATAGGAAAAGGAAACATAATAGGAAAAGCACAGCTCTTGAGGCTCGAGGCTGTGGCTGCGTAATGATGTATCCGCCTGCGCTTACGGTGTAACGGTAATGACGGGACGTTCGCGATGCTCGCAAGCATTGGATGACGGCATCGTTCCTTGGCCATCAGAGACCTACAGACGATATACTGTTCAACATTAAGCTGGAATCCACCCATCCCGACAATATTTTTTTAAAGTTTGGAAAAGAAAGCTTCTATACATTAAGGACATTCACACTTTCCCTCTTTAACGATGAATGTCCCGACAGAATGCCAGCTGACATTGTAGCTAGTTAAGTAAGCTAAAAAAATATTTAAAGAACCCTGAGCAGAGAACTCACACAGAGGCTTTATCATGAGAAAAGTAGATACAAATGTAAGTATGTAAGCCGACGCGTACACTTTACCGTTCAGGATGCGCCTTGCGGTCATGTGACCTGTGTAAAGCTCTCAAATCCTATAAAAACGAATGAAAAAGCAAAAAAGTTTGGAAAAAATAGTGTGAGGGGACGCTGGGAAATGGGAGGGAAAAGGCACTTCCTTCCTTTATCATGCCTTTAACCTTCTTCGTGTACTTTAGCCATGCACTTTGTGGTGTCAGGACTCTAACAGCGCGCGGGAACAGGCTTTAGCTGATCTCCCCACCGGCCAGGCACATGCGTTCACTGGCGTGCGCTCGCCCCATGCAACACGTGCACTAGGCTGCTGAGAATGCTGCACGGTGTCTGCAGAACTGCGCCGATGGATGTTGCAGACGTCGTCTGGACCCGCGCCAGCAGGTTCCCACGGGGGCGGCGACGGCGGTGGTGTGGGTGTGCAAGGGGAAGCCACTCGGCGCGAGGAGGCCCTGGAGTGCGCTGCCCGCCTCAAAATGGCGCCCGCACGTGTGCTGCGTTTAGAAGATTCGACGCCCGCGGGATCGTTTGTTGCGTAATATACGAGCTCTCTCGTTGACGAGGGTAGAAGCTTCTTGATCAAGGAACGGGTTTTGCCTGGGAGGAAGGTGATTATCTTTTGAAGATTTTTAACTCTGCAGTCTGGAAAACATAAAAAAATATCAGAGGAGTTCAAACAATTTGCCTTTTTTATGAAGAACTAAAAAAAAACCAAGAGACACCTTGCTGGCAACCACATCTTTCAATTGACTGCGTGCAGCGGGCATCATTTCTCCTTTCTCTGTAAACGCGGTGTCGGTAATTCATAAACCTTTTCCTTTCTTGCTGGCACGAGGCCATTTGAAAGACATTACGTAGCTAAATCACCAGTTGGCACTTTCTATCTCCATCGGCTGCCTTGCCTATCGTTTGCTGCACGGAAGCATGTTGACCGCACGCACCACAATAAGTCACAGTGTATTGGAGAAACTTCAGACACTGAGGGTTTTATCCTCTGGCAAACCCGCGCGGAAGATCGCTTGCCAAACCGCTGGGCTGTATTTCATAGCTTCAAAGCCCCCCTCGGATCGCCTATTTGCATATGGAAATGCCTTTCTTATGGACTGGCAACCCCTTTACAAGCGCGGTGAATTCCGGCACGACGCCGCATCTTGAGTATGGCTGGACACTTGCTGCCATCTCCCCAAACTGGCGAAGCTCATGAAGACGTGTGGGGTTTCGCGGTAGCGCAGTCGTGACCCGTGAGCGTGTTCGGAAATTCTCGCTCAACCAGGACGAACTTCCCTTCTTTAGTTTCTGTTTTTTCCCCTAAAGTAAAAGGACGGGGATGGAGGATGGAGGTAGCTGAGGAAATCATTAACAGCGACGAGAAGGCTGTTTATGAAGTAAATGATCTGATAAGTCGAAGATAAAGGATCGTAAAGGACATGTACAAACCAATTATTTTAATAACATCTCAAAACGAAGAAACTGTAGATAAATATAGCGATAGATAGATAGATACATAGATAAATAGAGACTCAAACAATAAACTATACATGTATTATGATTGTATGAACGAATGTACAAAAGCCATTTTGATATCATCTGCACACCGTTACCAAACGTACAACATGGTGATGTCTAATAAAAGTTAACCTTATGAACTTGCAGATCTTGTGTCTTTGTGAACACTTGCAATCCTCGCATTAAGTATGCCGACTTCTTTATAATAATTTATATTCCTTGTAGAGCTAAAGATACGCTACTGTTTTGAAATGTGACGGTCATTTAATTTAAAAAAGAGCGACGCACAGGGCTGATATATTTTTCGGAAAGGTGGCTATTTCGTGTCGCGGGCCAGCTGGAATAAAGCAATAAAGCAGTTTCTGTAACGAAATCTTGGATGCTCTGAGCTTTTGAAGGACAGACCGCGAGGTCTTAAAATATATACAGTTTAGTTTCTAAAAACCTTTCGCCGAGGAACCGTCGCATGTGATAGCCACATGTAAAGGAGCATTGCATTGTGGGTGGTCTCATGGAGGTCCACGAAGAATATAAAGGCTGGGCGGAAGACATGGCATCGACTGAGCTAAAGGTTACGTACTAGAGTTTTTTGTCTTAGGAGCAGAAATCTTTAAGGTCACCAACGCCTTTCAAAGTGATTTCGATTTTTTTTGTTTTTTGATTTACTCGTACGAGCCAGGACACAGTTTGAGTACAAATAATACTTAGAGATATATTTCAAAGCCATGATGAGTTAAAAAAAACCAGTTGGTTTGGTTGTGAAAATTTTCATATTTCATTTTCAGAGCATCTTAGTTGGGAAACGATATAAGGGATAGGGAAAGATATAGAAACAAATATGATTAATTAAGTTTTCAGTCAAGCTGTAGAGCAGCGCTACATGATTATACTTAACACTGCATTTGGCAGCTTCCAAGACCAACATTAATAAACATTATGATGCATATGCGTTTGAGATAAAAAAAAAAAAAAGCTCTACGGTCTTTGCTTGTTGGATGCTGCTTTGCCAAAGCAATAAGTAAATAAATTAATTTTGTTTACACGTCATTGCTACTGCAGTTCAGAACCAACATCTTCGTCGACTGTGCAGAGAAATGGAAAAA
Organism: Marisa cornuarietis; assembly: GCA_004794655.1. NCBI lineage: Eukaryota > Metazoa > Mollusca > Gastropoda > Architaenioglossa > Ampullariidae > Marisa > Marisa cornuarietis. The sequence continues at coordinate 7,974,191 of SMMW01000555.1, forward strand.
TGTGTCAAGAGATTCTCCTCAGCTCTTACGAATATTGCAAACTGTCTTGTGATACAAAAGCAGTGAAATGTCTCAGAACACGAAGACGACTAAGATGACTATTTCTCTTGTCAGGAAGGTAAGCATTATTTCTTTTGCCTCCAGTGGTTAGTGGCCCTACAGAGGTTAAAGTTTTAACACCACAGTTGTAAACAGAAATACACAAAGGCTGTCTTTTAAATATTACAGCAGCTGACCAACAGTCCTTGATTGTGGTCTTTTATTCACTGACTGTATCGATCAACAGCAAAGTCCTTCTTCATGAAGATTTAAAAGCAATCAATCGATTGGTATTAATAGTATTTAAAAGTGAATAGCCATGAAACTTATATTATTTAAGTATTCTAAAAAACAATATTCAATAATAATAGTAATAATAATAATAAGAAGAAGAACAACAACAACAGCAACAAAAATTGATAGAGCCCACTTCCCTATTATGCAGTGAGCTCAGTTCACTTTAACTATAAAAAGGAATGACAAAGAAATACAGCATCAGTTCGGAAATACCAAGGAGAAGGGAGAGAACAGCGGGAAGAAAAGGAGGAATCCGCCAAGTACTGGACCTACTCAAGAAGACAGTGGGTCTAAAGGCCAGCCTTCTTTACTTGTGCTTCATGTTTGCAATAGTTGACATTTGATACGTTTACAACCTCGGTTGGGTCAGCATAATTTATTTCCGACAATCAGACTCTGGCATTCGCATTTTTAATTCTCACTGATAACTAGACAACCTGTTTTCTCGAAAGAAAGAAGACAAGAAAAAATAAAGAGTAAATGGGAAAACGAAAAAACAAATTAAAGAAGAAACAAAGGAATAAAACAATAAATGAATGAATCAAAAACGAAACAAAAATAAACAGTAAGTAAAGAAAGAATAAAAATGAGCAAAAGACAAAAGAAAAGGAAGAAAAATGGGGTGAGAAAAAGACCCCCCCCCCGAAAAAAAGAAAGAAAAGAAGAGAAAAAGGAAAGAAGAAATTATTTTTTATAGAAGAATAAAAAATGTTATGATCTAAAAAGTTGATCTGTAAATATAGTAATATTCTATTCAGCATACTAAGAGTCCTACTACGTTCTTTACTTTGCAGCCATCGCCATGTTAGCGTCAACAGAAACGACACATGCAGGCAGGTCGAACCAGATGCACTGAAACTGCATGTTGTAAACTGCAGGGCTGTGCATATATTCACGTGTTTACGTGTTCCAGGGCACGGGGCACGAAGGGCATTTCCTTTGCCTGAACTCCCCACCTCACACCACCTTCGAAACTATTGCCCCCTTCCCTTTCTTTCTATTGGGAGCACCTTGTTCGTAGCGAGTGATCTCCTTGTCGCCGACGTTGATGATTTCTCTGCATCTTTATCGAACATCGCATCATTTTAGCAACACCAACACCAAGAACAATACTAGAAACTGGAAAATATAGAAGAAACAAAAACAACAAATAAGAATAACAAAAAATTTCTTGTTGCCGATGTACAGGCCCTTATAATGTTAGAACCGTCTCTCTGTTTACAAGGCAGAAAGATTCCGGAAACAGCAAATTCTACCCCTCGGAGGAACCAGCCTCGCTCCCCCTAAAAAATGTCATCTACACTTCCGGTTAAAGTACGTTAAGGACGACGATGGCTTATGGTCCTGAAACATGTTTTCCACGTGGACGACTCTTCAGTTTCCATGGGTATTGGTTTTAAAAACCCTCGGGGCAATGTAGGTAAGTGACTCGTTATGACTAGAGGACGGCATATGAAAGCCTACCGTAACCTTCTCCTTCCACCAACTATTAGGTTCCCTGATAAATGAGGTATCCATTTCTGATAGACAACTGCTGGGTAAACTGGCAGTTTTTTTTCTTTTCTTGCAGCCCCAGGGTCAAAAGGCCTTGAAAAAGCAACCTTTTGCTCCAGAGTCGACCCCACAGCCATCCATTGAGCCACCCATTATTGGGATTAAAGGGAAACTACTGCTGTGTGAAAATTTATTTTCGTGTGTCTCAAAGGCTGCTGGAGAAAAAGTATCTGTAGACATATGATGTTTATACGAGATTAACTTGACGAATGCATGAACTAGTGTCAGCTGTAAGGACGAGGTACATTTGAAGACCAAAGGTTTATGAAAGCATCCTTTTCAACTGTTTCTCAACTTGTTCAAATTAAACGGTTTAAGACATCCAATGAATCAAATCATTTTTTATTATACTTCGTAAAGCTACCGTCGATATTTGGTTCTGATACACCAAGTGATATAAGCGACGCTCAGTACTAGCGATATGGTTAGCAACATTACTAATAATGGAAAGTATATGATGTATTTCTCTTTCCTTCTGCAGTGACTGCATGTGCACAACTGCATTTAATACACGGACCAGACATGTAAGCATGAGAGTCACGTGAAATCTCCGCTGCTAGTTGATATGACGAGATCGAAAAAGCACGTTTGTCTAGAATGCGCCTAAATGTACACCCTGTGCACGCATGATTTGAATTTATGTTTCTCGTCAATTAAATGAAGTATTCTCTAAAGCGTTCTAAATAATTTTTCTGGACGGAAATGTGTTTTTTGTATGCGTACGTGTGCCTGTGTGGATGCGATCCTGTGTTTGTATGCGTACGTGCGTGTGTGCCTGTGTGGGTGCGATCCTGTGTGTTTGTATGCGTGCTTGTGTGCGTGTGTGTCTTTGTGCAAACGTGAATGCGAACCTGTGTGTCCGTATGCACGTGCTGGTCCATGTGTGTCTCCGTGCGCGCGTGTGTGTAAGGTTACACGAGAGAGCGAAAACAATTCACACCATCATCATCATCACCATCATCATCACCACCACCATGATGATCATCATCATCGAAACACCCACCCCCACCCCCACGCACGAAGTTGTGCTCAGGTACACGCACAGAGGTACTACATACACGCACATGAACACGCACACAACCAAACGCGCATAAAATGCAGGAAAAGGAAACGGAAGCACCATGTAATAAAAAAACAAAAATCTACAGCAAGCAAGAGCAAGCTGGACTTGCAATGGCGGCATCCATGGCATACAGCCAGCGAGGGAACCAGCAGCTCAGCGATAGCAGATGACTATCTGCGCATCAGACCTCAAGCCCACGCCAGCAGCCATCTCGTGGAAGGAGGCGGCGGCGACCCGCAGTACAACCAACGTCTTGGGCCCAACCTAACCCGCTAAGCGTGCGTCGAGCAAACGGCCCCAACCCCGTCCAGCAGCGCTCCCTTCTTTTTTTCTGACAGCACGCACTGCACGTGCACTTAATAACACCCTGTAAGCTTGGGTTGCAGGCGCACTTTCTCTTCCCCCACCCTTTCTCTCTCTCTGCGCACTTTGCACGCAGGGCATCTTGTCCCGATCTCATCCACGATGGTACATCAGGTGATTGCATCTTGCGGAGGGGGAGAAAAAGACCTTCAGTAGAAACGTAGCAAGAAGAAAGGAGGGGTATAAGGGGGTGCAGGTGGGGCTTGTGATGGTCCTCTTACGTGGTAAACTATAGTTGTGATAGGAGGTGAAGTTTATTTTTGCCAGCTTTTTCCAAGGCGCTCCTAGGGTTCGGTAAGGGAGGAGGCCGAGGCAAGGGTAGAGAGGGGTGTGGGGGTGGGTGGGTGGGGGAGAACACAACAGGAGGTTGTTGTCGTTATCGGTGGGTGCCTCTCACACGACGCTGCGCGCGGAGGCGGCTCGCGCGCTGAATGAATGAGGGAGACCTTGTCTTCTTCTCTTTCATCCGAGGATCCTGACAAGATGGCAGGTAGCGGCCCGGATGTAAAAATTGCCCGCCAGCAAAACAGACGATTGAGCTGGCTGTTACAGGCAAACAAGCAAACGGCGCATCAAAGGCCCCTCTCTTTTTTCGCCCAGGATTTAGTGTCCCACATTCGCACATTTGTGTATTTCTGAAATCTTTTCCTGTTGGGCAGGCAGCGAGCGTTGCAGTCCTGAAAGGAGAGAGAAAAATGTGCTTTCTCCCATCTTCTCCTCTAGCAGAAGAGTGCTAGAGTATAGACATGGATTTCCACGGGTACAGGAAAATCAATCTGTCCCAAATATCATGCAGGCTTCTTTTTTTTTTGAATTTTTATTTTGCTAGTATATAAAAACATGGAGTCCCTGCCATTATGTTAACATTTGTTTTTGGCAGGTTCACACAAAAGAATGTGATGAAACATATACACCTGTATACCATCAGCCTTACCATCCAAACTTGCCACAAAAAACGGTTGAGAATTCACTTTGAAATTTAATAAGGAGTTATGTCCTTTTGAATTGGCTTTACAGTCATTGTGCTTGCCATGAATTCGAAAGGAGCTGCATCCTTTTGATATCTAAGTCTTTGTATTCAGTATCCGGTTTCTCTGTAGCTTCAAGGCAGAACACACGCGTAGTTTCACTGAAGCTCATAAACAGGTGCAGTATGACCTTTCTGTAAACATTGTTTATACAGTAAGTAAAGAGGAGAGCAAAGTTTACGACTCTATGCATGTTTTTGCATGCGCGCGCGCGCGTGTGTGTTTGTATGTATGGGTGGGTTAACAAACGTTTATCTATGTGCCAGTTTATATATTTAAATTATTTTCTATTTGTAAATAACAAAAAATATAACCAATGATATGGTTAGGGTTAGTCTATTTTATTATGAATTATTCATATTTAATAATAATGTCTTTTCCTGCAGCAACAGTTGCATGATTGATCAGAAATGTAAAGGCGGTTGAAGAGAAAGATTATTACACCTTTCACAGGTCGTATCATAGACACTGAAGACTACTCCTACAACTTCATCTATTAGAATTTTGCCTTTATCTCCCAGGAGTCTTGATAGATACTGTAGATGTGAGGTGGCCACTTACAAAATCTCTACATCCTCCCGGTATTGCCCGTTTTGTGCGCTTCATGCAGGAGATCAATCGTTTCGTGTGACAGGTGAGGTTTCTTTTATCTTGTCTAACTAGTTTTTTCCCCTTTGTTGCAAACATTTCAGATTCAAATATCCACAGATTCATCTCGGACAAAATATCTGACATCGTGATGTGCCAAGCCGCAATCTTTATTACTATTATTATTAACAATCAAAGCTGCGTTCCAGAAGGGAGGGAGGTCGAAGCGGAGGCAGATATTCTAAAGCTACATTCTCGGCAGAAATATTTACACTTGAAATAATTTATCAGTAATATACGTATCATTCGAAATGAAGATATTTGGTGTAATCTAGGTCACGAATAAAGAGTGTAGCCGAATAAATTACGATGTATTTCTTCATCACGACACAAGAGGCCAATAAATCGTTCAAGAGACACACAGTCACTTTCTTCAATAAACGCTTATTTCATTTTGCTTTTTCATGATTTTGTTAAGAAATGTGCAGTGCGTTTTGATTAGTACTTATTTTAAATTTTATTTTACGCAATATCCGGTTTTTAAAGGGTAGAAAAATGTATCAGTACAGAGTTGATCAGCATGTTTTGACCATTCTGGAATTCATGCGAACTGAGACCGATTTAGTACGCATGAACAAAAAAAAAATTCTTCAAAATAGGTTAAAGGGTTATAAAAATCACACTAAGATGGAGTTATGGCAATGTCACATTGTGTTGCTGGGACGTTCTGGCTATTTGTCAATGTCAACAGAAACAGCTGTGACACTGCTGTCAGTTGAAAAGCTCATAGAAGAACTGTGTAGATCCACTGACTGAAGAAGAGAGTATCACCAATAAGTAACCGTCTCCGGTTTGCTACCAACACTTCAAAATAACTTGCCATTCTTTCCTTTCTTTTTCTTTTGCGTGCATGCGTCCTTTCATCCTTTTCTTTCATTTTTCTTTCTTTCCTTCCTTCTTTTCTGTCTTCCTCCCATCCCTCCCTCTCTTTTTCCTTTAAAGTGACTCGAATGTCGTGCCTAGGGAAAGGGAGAGGCGAAACAAATGGATGTTCCAAAACCAGCTTTTAAAGATACTTAAGGCTTCGTGTCCCAGACTTGTTTGACTCCTTGGTACACCCGTACTACAGCCACCCGCCCAAGGATGGGAGCTGGCGGAAGGAGGCGGTGGGATGGGGATTGAAGGAAGCGATGTGCTGAGGAAAGCGTCTGCCGTAGGAAGGTGGCCAGTGACACACTGGGAGTCTGTTATTCCTTTCTCATGTAACTTCCTTTGCTATTTCCAGCTCACAGCGGTCTTTTCTAGCGTCTGCTGCGATCACACCACCTCCGAATACAAACTATGCCCCCCCCCCCCGTCTCTTCACCTCCACCCTCTAGTCCACCCCCACGACTTCCCCAAACCTCTCCCACCCTCAAGCCCCATCTAGTACTTTTTTAGATCAAAGTGCAGTGCAACCTAAACCTGGCGTAATCTACAATGTGCAGACCTGCAACCTTGCATGCGTACCGACAAAGACTGGCATTGAAGCCTGCAAAGCAGCCCACTTCACCATTCCTCCCACCCACCCCAAAAAAGCCGACCTTTTTATCTGAGTGTGTTCCGGAGACACTTCTCGGTGAATTTCTGCACAGAGAGCGAGTCAGAATGTAAACACCACCATATCCTTGGTTAAGATAACTAACTGAGGAAGCAGCACGTCAGATTCAAGCCAAAGTCCTTGCTGGCAATACAAAGCGAACCTTGTCTCCCACGAAGAGTAGAAAAAAGAGAAAACATTTGAAGGATATGGTCAGAGACGCGACGAAAACCTCTAAAGTATACATTTGGCCGAAATATCTACCCCTACTGGGTCATCTGGAGAAGTGGTTTGTCTTTCTACGTCCTATCAGCTTGAACTTACATCTAGACACTAAAGCAGAAACGGGGTGGTGTTTGAATGTAAATCTCTGGACCCATGAAGAGACAACCTAAGGTATATTTATCATTGCATTTGCATCGCCAGCCCCTTCCTTTCTACATTTTTTATGTTTTTTCCCGCACTGTACTTCCTTCGCTCTTTCTTGTTTTTCTCATATCTTCTTCCGGTTCCTTCGCCCTTATATTTTTTCTTCCGGACATCATGAGCTCGTGGCGCCATCTTTCATTCCATCTCGTGCCTGCTTAGTCTTTAAACCAGGAGCAACATGTTTGGCGTATTTCATACGCAGGATGTTAAATCTGTATGTGGCAAGCCAAAAGGGTATCAGTTTTCTATTAATATTTCAGTCTCCATTGAAGCTCCTACTACCCATAGCACGGTTGTTTCCCCTTATGGGCACTCGTCCTCCTGCCCGGCATCTTTTGCTGCTTTGTTAATGTTCGTACTCTTTCATCTGCTGCTATTTACAGTTTTACTACTGCAACTATTCCTTCAGGGTCACCACCATCTAATCCGCCATTACTAATTCTTTTTATGCAGTAGCAGCAAATTCCTTCTTACCGTATAACTACAACATTTACAGCCGCCGCCAACTCCATTAGTTTTAGCACTAAAATTAAGACACAGTTCTTAAATACTACAAGACACAGTTCGAAAGGTTTGCCATTAGAACACCCGTTTGTGTCACTGATCCGAAAGTAATGGTTAGAACCTGACTGGCTCTACTTGAACCCGACAAGCCGCCATCTTGGTTGTCGAAAGGCGATGCTGTCAGTATTTGAAATGTCCTGCCTCTGTAGTTTTGCAAGTTTTATAAACTGTCTACGTTGCATGCTTTTTTGTTTTCTTAAAGTACTTAAGTTCTCTGATTTCACAATGATGAGGAATTAGATGTCATTCTGTTCCTGTTCCATGCTGTTTTATATAACATTGCGAATGGTAGGATGACTGTGTGGTGTCGTCAGCAAGTTTTGCTACACCGCGCGCTCAGTATCTGTCGAGTAGTAATAAATCAGTGATCTTTGCTCACCATTTTCGTTGTACTCCTTAGGTCATTTTACTTTTTGGCTTCCCTAGACATAATGGATATGTACGAAAATCCTCTCCACCAGTCAGTGGTTTAAAAAAAAAGTTAAGGTCTTCACCTACGCAAGATTCAGAAATACTTCTGTGAGATTCAAGCAAACGCATGCAAACATGTTGAACTGACGATAGCCCAAGAAATAGGAAATGAGGAATATAAGCCTTCATAAGTTTCTGACTCAAACTAGAAATACAAACAAATAAATAAGCTGATGGAAATAAACAGACCACAACAGTAGAGAGTTGTTCACTGCCGCCCTCACGTAGCAGACATCTGAACGCGAAGAGCATGACAATCTGTAAGTTTTTTGTTTTTGCCCGAGACGAGAACTGAACCCAGGACAGCCAACCCTCACTGTATTGGTGACAAGCGCTAACCGTTGCGCCACCGGACCGCCTCCAATCTGTAAGTCGACAACCACGTTAACTTCGTCCATCTTTTAAACACCTGTCCTGTCAACATAGAAATATAAGGTCAGATTATCGAACTCCTTGTAGTGCTTTTAGTGTAAAAGTGAAGCAAAATGCTATTTGTTTGGTCTTGGGCCTGTGAAGACTTTTTTTAACTGAACAGAGTCACCGCGCCACAGGTGCTGTGTGATACAAAGGTCGAGATAACCATGTGAGTTAATGATAGAAAAAACACGGTTTATTTTTCTTTCTCTAATTGAATTGTCTTTGTTTTCTTTAACAATGTGATTTTTTATACTGCAGCGAATTGGCTGAAAAAGATTATGACTAAGTGTTGTGCAGAAAATAGGAGGCTTTCAATTTATTATAGTTTTACCAACTAGTGATATGTTATTGGTGTGTGAATGTGTGTGTGTGTGTGTGTGGGTGTGTGTGTGTGTGCGAGCGCTCGCGTGTGTTTTGATAATACTTTCAAAGTGTTTGAAGCACCACAGAACCAATAAAGCAAAGTGTGATGTCTCGCAATCTTGTTAAGAAGACACAAAAACACGTGCACTAGATCTTTCCACGCAAGCGAAATGCCTGGCAATAAAGTAGCTTAACGGGGCCGCTCTATGACGGAAGCACAGCCAAAATTAAAAAAAAGAGAAGAAAAGTCTCGAAAGGATGGCAGCTGACAAGTCTGTCATCGAGGAAGGACGGTGTAAGATCCATCACACACACACACACACACACACACACACACACACGCACGCACGCACGCACGCACACACACACACACACATGGAGGGAAATTGAGATTTAAACGTTTTGGAGTAAGCTTTAAGATTTGAGAAGGCGTTGGAAAGCTACCGTTATAACTACAAAAAACAACAACAAACAAATAAACAGTCAAACGTGGAAACGCACAAGGGACTCAAGAGTTAAGGGTAGGTAACTGGAAGATAGTCGCTTGAAGACAGTTGTTAGTCGTCCTACATCATTGTAGGAACATTATTTTATTATTATTATTATTGTTGTTGTTGTTGTTGTTAACAGAGTACTGAGTATAGTTCTACCTTTTTTTCCGGCTCGCTTAGAAATGTAAACGCATAAGACTTTTACGCCACCTCTACACGCGCGAGCGCGCGCACACACACACATACACACACAGAACGTTGATTTGTTTAATTGCAAACGTGGAGCACCAAATAGACTCCCATCCCATCGATTCCCAAACGTTTTCCCTAATTACATAACAGTCTCATGAACTGTGTGTGTGTGTGTGTGTGTGTGTGTGTGTGTGTGTGGAGGTAATCCGTAGCTTTAGTGGACTAGAGGTCATCATGTGTACAGTGTCATTCCGTACCACACGCGAACTGTTAATCGCGGGAGGCAGTAGTCATCGCAGGTTTGCCTCTCACATCCAAGACGTAGCCACAGCGTCCTCGTCACTTCTCGTTAATGTACATGCGTCGGCCAAGTCCTTCACAATTACGACAACTGAATGAAGTGGGAGGGAGAGAGAGAAAGAAGGTGACAGACGGGCGAGGATGGGTGGAGGGAAGGTACCGCTATGCAAATTTATTCATTTGTTCCAGTCATCGATCAGCTTGTGTGCGGCAGGCCGAGGGCCTTCTACGATGCAACTGCAGCCTGGCACCGAGGCTACTGATACGCGAACCAGCCAGCGACCGGGAGGGTCCGACCACTCGGGAGGCGGCGAGGACCACGCACGAACACTATTTTACTTTCATGAGAGAGTTTGAGGAAAACTTGGTCGCTCTGTAAATGTGCAGCCATTTCCTCTTCTTTACATTATGTCCCCCGTCCCATCCAAAGTAGTTTCCTCTTTCTATGCTGTTTCTCTTCAGTCCGCTTGTTCCCATTCTTTCGATGAAATCCTGCTCAATGACATTTTTTAAAATTCTGTATTTCATTTCTTGTGGTTTCGATTAAAAAAGTAAGTTCTTCATGGTGTATTGCATCGTTGTTGATTACACTTAAAAATTTGTGAATCCCTTGCCCCACTCAGCCCCACAAATACTCTTCCCTCTCCTAAATACCGCGTTTAAATGCTTCATTTTTAAGTTTGCGTTAAGCTGAAAAGAATTTCAATTTTTTCTCAAAGAAGTTTCAGTTTAGCCTCAATAGAATATGTCGTGTTTAATGAGACATTTCTTAGTTTTCGAGACAGCTCGTCTTCGGTACGATGCCACCATCTCACTGGTGCTAACATCTCAAGGGTGTGTATGGCTCCTGCTTTGCGCTTTCATTCCTGTGAAACGATTGCGAAGAGTATCAAATAAACAGGAAAGAAAAAAAACTCAGCCCCATCCACCTATTTCGTGAATTTGTGTAACAGATGGGCGGATGGACCGGCGTGTTAACAGAGAGAAAAACAGAGACGCGTGGGTGGGTGCTGATGGATTGAGTGAAATAGAGGGACGGATAGACCGATGGACCGTTTACAATTAAACTATTGATAGCAAGAAACGATGGCGATTCGTAATTGTAGCAACAGCAGCAGCTGAATAAGACGAATGACAACAGCATGATGAAGACGACGACGACGACGACGATGATGCCCTCATAACTTCAGCTACATTTCTTTCCCCTCCCTTTCCCCCTTCTCCAGCCTTCTCCAGTCATTCCTCTCATAGCCACATCACTACTGTTTTCTAGTGAAAGGCAAAAAGCGCGGATGTGATCGTACCGTGCGCCCATGCATGCATGCAAATGCTGGGACCTGCGTGCACGCCCTTGGGTTCACATTTTAGTGTGCTCACTTTTTCAGGTTAGTTTTTGGCTTTTTATTTTGCTTATTTGTTTTTTGTTTGTTTTGTTGATTTTTTTTTTGCTTCTTCCTATTATGCTGTCAATCCTTTGTGAATCATTCCTTTTTGTGTATCCGTGACAAAGGAATTCCTTAGAGATCAGTCAGCGACCAGTTGTGATCATGATGGAGTGCATGTCAATGCAAGCAATCAATCTCAATTAGTGAAAGACACACACACACACACACGACAAAAACAAAGACAAAAAAATTAACATTTTCAGCGATGAGTTTAGAAGCTAACGAGGATGTGAAATAGCAGATATTATGACCACATCATGGTGGCAAAAACTAATATTAGATTATTCAGCAACACTTGAAAGATAACTAGAAAGGTAAGTCTAGAATTACGAGAGAAAAGGCCAAAGATGGATATGTTTTCATATCTACTGTGTGTAGTAGTCACTATCTTGTTTCGCTGTCACAATAAATTATTCGAGTATATAGATAGATATTCGTTGTTATGATATCACGAAGCAGTCGTGTGAAGCTATGACTCACTTATGCAAGCAACCATTTCATCCGCTGGGTACATGAGTCAGTCACATGCTGAATCTCATTTTACTCACAGGATGCTGATTGTTTTTCCACGCTGATTAGTTAGTCTGAGCCCATATAAGAGTACAAGAGCTGCTACATTTGTTTCTCTTATGATGCAACAAGACTTTGGGAATTGCAAGTGCTGACATCTTTCAGTGTAGGCTGCAATGTGTAGTTAGAGTTTAAAAAAAACCGCTTAATTACGCAGCATGCACTAACGAATTTGATGTTAACTTCGGCGATGTTTATGCAGTTGCTAAAGACATTAGAAGTGTATTAAAATGTGAGCTATTTTAACAGCAACCTGCGCCACTTCATCTTGCGAGGGCCATAATTTTTCGGTGTATGGATTTTGCATGCATCAGAGTGGAGATGAAGATTTAAAACTGTCAATATAAGGCTGTATTATGCAAATGAGCAATAAATGTTGAAAAAACCCGGTTAGGATTTAGCATCGCTGACATGAAAATGAAGAAGGAGCATATTTCATCTCACCGTGCCTTTGAGCTATGAGGGACTCATGATTCAACTGGTTTTAATAGGAAACAACCTCTCTGTCTTTTTTTTTCTCTCTCTCTCTCTCTCGCTCGCTGTATCGCTTCCTGTCTTTCCTTTCTTTTATTTTGCTCTTGCCGACAAATGTTATTCACCCATTCCCACGCACACATGCACCCATTCATGCACGAACGAGCATACACACATTCACTTAAACACAATCCGGCAGATATTCTCTTTATCACACTTTTCGATCGTGTTTAAATCATGTGTGCGTGCGTGCGAGTGTGTTTGTGTGTTTTGTGGAAAACACCGTGCATGTCATTATCAAAGCATCCAGTGATCAACCAGTTATAGAATCACAAAAGCGAGTTCGGCGATTTAGTTGAACTATTAATCTCTTGTAAAGTTATAATTTAATTGCTTGCCTTCTTTTTTTTTTGTATGCAGATGCGTATGTGAGCACGAGCGTGCATGAGCGTACGCAGATGCGTGTGTATGTGTGTTTCTGCTCATATACATCTGAGTGTAGTAGAGTACGGGGTGGAAGCGGCGGATGACAGAAAGAGGGTGGAGGGTAGAGAGAGAGAGAGAAAGCGAACACGCGTTTGAGTGGTTCGTGCCTGCTCTCCAATGTGGCGGTTTGAGCACTTAGTCTTATTTCCTGCCTGCCAGTAACCGAGGCGAAGGCGAGAGCCTAACGGCCCCTGTGATCTCATTGCAGGAGAGGAAATAAAACAAATTTGTGATCGCGGATTCGACATCCTCCGTTCTTTTGTCAGTGTCTCCACAAAACACAGCGTGGCAAGAGGCAAAAGTTAAACGCAGACGAAACGCTGAAGGAAAAAAAAGAAAAAAAGAGCGGGATTGTGACAGGAACAGAAAACTCGGGGAGGAAAGAAAAAAAAAATTCCGAAAGCTAAAACGATCGCTTACAAACGCTATCCGACCCAAAGCGCATGGCGCGATTGACATGGTTCCGGTAAGAGGGGGAGCTCACTCTGAGGGCTTTGCCACGCTAGGTGGCAACTGGAGACAGATTGAATTCGGGTCCCCGACAATGGTTGAACGTTATTAAATGCAAATTATCGCGTGGTAATGCCTGAGTTGGCCTAGCGGTGGTCTGGCTAAATCATTAAAGTCCTTTCCTGTCTGCTGAGAGCGCCCCCACCCCCTTTCACAGGACAGGGAGTGCGACGTCACCTGCGCGGCGGGACGAGATCTGCCAGTGGAAGCAGCGAACGCCTGCCGTTGGCAGCGAGCGCTCGCTGGGGCTGAAGGACCATCTGAGAGAACCGGAAGTTCTGTAATGGATCGGTGTGTGATCTTCGCACGCACGCTAACTATAGCTAATTATAGATCTCCACGTGTCGAGCTTTTAACCCTTTAAACTTTATTGTTTCTTTGACACCGCATAATTTTTTTTTCGTTACTTCCACCATTTCAGACGATTCGACATTTTGCTGTTTTTCAGCTGCTGGTAGGGCTTAGAGACTGAATTCTGTGGAAAACGTTTTTAGAGAGATAAGAAAATAGTAAAAAGAAGTTTGGTAAAGATATAATCAGCAAATATTCAGATCTTTAAAACATCTCGAAGACTGCGATTACAAATTCGTGGAGAAAGCTGCTTGGTTACATTGAGGAAAAGACCTAGATCATTCTCATACACAAAATTACTTTCATCCACACAATTATTTGTTTCTATCTGTCTATCAGGAATTAGAAAGATGGAGTCTCACCTACACAAGGTGTGTACGAAAATCCACCTTCCTGGAGATTGATGTCAAAGTAGCACAATGCCCACAGTCTCATTTCACACCATAACCCGTCTAGGAACAAACAATAAGATAATTACCCCGAGCCTGGAAACGTCTGGCAAAAGGGGCGGTAGTAAACCATAAGGAAAGGAACACGCGACACCGGAGCCCAAAATGGAGCAAAGGATATAATTATGCCGTGGCCAGATCACTTGCAGACGACACCCAAGGGATCACAAGCTAATCTTTTAATCCCGCGTTTCCGAGACAAATGGTTCAGGTTGACTCTTGTCTTTCTCGCCGTCTTTAACAGTCTGGCTGGAGCAGTGTAGGGTGTAGGGCAAGGGTCCTGGGCCAGCTTCATACTTCACTGGTTTCATAGTTTAAGTGTACAACTGAGCCAGTTTCACAGTAAATGTATACAAATGAGACAGATTTATGACACAGTCAACAAGAACAAAGAGGAAGACTATGTATCACACTATCCTACTTGTTAAAGATCCAGGACTGAGTGGAAGATCTGTTGCAGGTGGCAGAACAGTAGCGGCGTCTGTAATAAAGACATCCTCAACGAGATGCTTCGTGTCTCAGTGCGTTTGGCCACCGTGGGAAAACAGTAAAGAAAAGAAGTAAAGGCAGGTGAAAGAATGTCAACAATATGATCGTACAATATGTCGTCATTCTGGAATTGTTGAGACTATCAACCGCTACCTTCTATTTCTCTCTCTCTCTCTCTCTCTCTCTCTCTCTCTCTCACACACACACACACACACCTCTTAGCACTGCACTTTTTATCGAATTTTCTACGTACTTTTGTGATTTAAAAAAATCGAAGCCAGAACATTTACAATTATTTCTATCGGAAACTATCGGAAAAAAACTTTTTATACCTAGCAAACACTCCTAGATCACAATTATTTTATTTGTTAGCGCTCATTGCTGCCTTCTCACGGCGATGCCACTGATCGTGCACGATCCTTGATAAATTGATACCCCAGCATTCAAGTTTAAATTAACATGAAAAAAAAACAGTTCTGGGTCTGCCACCAATAACTTACTGAACTCATGACAACTCTTGTATGGTTACGTTTGTGTCGACTGCTTCAAGAAGTTGGCGGAGGAGTGGACTGACCCATCAATCAAAAGGATGCAGTCGCCGCCCCAAACTCACGAGGACCAAACAGGTGGGGTGGGCCATTTCACAGACATACTCAGAATTTAGTCACCCGGATCGCGATAAAGAGGCGTTTTGATCTTCTCTCTCTCTCTCATTTGGTCTCTTGCTGTGACACTTAAAAGGAAGATAACTCTGGACAGCCATCCCATCATCATTTACGAAATGTGCTTAACAGAAGAATAACTAGTCGAGACATGGATTAACTAAGCCTAACATGGATGACAATTAGTGCCCTGACTCACTGACTCGTTGTAGCCCAGTTTTAAATTAGCCTAGGACGAGTATAGTCAATTTCGGGACACTTCTTTTGTAACAAACATACATTTTGGTCAACAAAATTATTCATAGCATCAAGACGTTAAGTTTTGAGCGAACACGGATCGTCTGGCTATGTGCATGTGAAAATCAAAACGTGTATTCTTAAACTGCCAGAATCTGCGTTCAATTTATTGGTCTCACTTTGGGATCTAATCGTTTATGCATGCAGATTTAACATCACCCGATTTCTCCTGAAAAACAAATTTCCATAAGCAGGTTTAAAGACGAAATCATGACTTCATGCTGCAAGAAACATTTCCCCAAAGGCAAAAGTTTGAATGGAAATGAAATAGTTGAAAAGAAAAAAGGAAGAAAAAATAATCATAAACATCATGATTTGGCGAGCGATCTAGGCATAAGTGGGGGAAGTGAGAAAAGCGGAGGGGGGGTGCAGTGGTTGAATAGTGCAGACCATGGAGGCTAAGTCAGTTTGCGATGAGCTCGCTGGTGTTGGGTGGCGAACTCGGGTGACAAACCTTCAGGGTCTGGCGAAGAGAGCTGAGGGCCCGCACATGACTACAAGGTTGCAGCTCACTGTAGAGTGTGTGTGACCCAGACAGGCACTGTGTGATTGCACAGATGAATGCCTCCCTGACCTGGGAGTCTCGCTTTGTTGTGACTGCGCTGCACACACAAAAAAGAAGTTTTAATAGACGTGTGAGTAGGGGGGCCCCGCTGATACGGGACGATGAACCATTGAATTGTTGCTTTCGGTGCTGGGACAAAAGGGTTGTTTGGGCACCTCCCGAGTTAAGAGACCTTTAATTGTGAGGCACAAGGACGAGACTGGAGCAGGCGGAGGAAAAAAGATTATCTCATCCAGCTGGGGCGTCCAGGGCGGACTTACCGCATAAAACCCAATTGTGTCTGACATAAAGCGCTCTCAAATGTCCACCACTCACCTGCCAGGTTCTGTCAGAACCGGATCCTTTGTACCCGGCTGCTCATTTTTATTTTGGACTCTGCAGGTGTATAGACGGGCGCAGAGACCCGGGTGACTGCGCAAAGGGAGACCATTTGAAATACCTAACAGCGTACAGTTCGATGTTATCCGCTTTTGAAGTGCCGACAGCAGTATATATATGTGACTTTATCTGCGAAGCGGGTATCATCTAGTCATAAAACTTAAAATTCTGGGTGATACACAAGGAGTCCTCTCCTCGCCCGCCCCTGCCACCAACCTTCACTCACACAAGAAAATGATCGCATCGAGCCGTTAACAAAATATATCTGAGAGAATCCTGGTCTGCAGTTGGCAGAACGAAGGGGAGGGAGCTGAGGAAGGGTGGGGACATTGTCCTTTCTCTGATATTGTCATTATGGCTTCTATAAGGATTGACATGGTCAGACCTGAGCTGACCAATAAATAACTAAAGTACTTTAAGTTTACAGCGAGTGAAGAACTGAAAATGAAGATATTAAAAACAGAGCAATCGTGTAAAATAAAATTAGAGAGAATGAAAAGGCGGATTTCTAGTGCTTCTTGTTCTGTTTACCACCACATACCCTGATTAGTACCCTGAATTAGTAATAATAATACAGTGAACTTATATGGCACCATATCCCGGTCCTATGGGCAGACTCATGGCGCGTTACAGAAAAAAGTGACACACAGACTGTATTGCAAATGCTCCTTTCCCTTTATTAGTACCCTGGATTAATAAACTCATGAAATGTTGACTTCAACCTAGAAGCGTTCTTTCTATGCTGATTCTGGTCGGATCGTTTCCGTAAGCTTGTATTTGAATTGAAGCAATCGCTAATAAAATAGCATTTTCATGATTTCTATCAGCTCCATCGCCTCTCCGAGGGACGGGAAAATATAATCCCCATGAAATCTGTAACTGGCTGCAGTTACAAGAATGTGTGTTTGTACTGTAGGGGGTGGGTTTCTTTCTGATTACTCGATTCATGAAAGCAAACAATATTTTCATATGCGCACGCCCTCCCACGTAGCGCCGTTACTTTAGACATGAAAGCAATATTTTGATTTTCATTTGCAGATTAAACCCAGGGAACAAACAAGAGCGTCAATTGCCTTTTCCGCCGAGATTATGCCACGAGTGTGGACGATACGCAACCAATGACAATCGATTATTCATTATCTGGGTTCCGTCCCCCCCGCCGCGAGCGACATAAGCCTAGAAGATAAACATCGAAACGCCTTTCCCCTAGAGCCACCGCGGCCGCAGGTATCGCCTCGCCCGTTCGCCTGACCTTAGTTCATCTGGAGCCCGAAGCCTTCCTCAGGTTGCTTCCCCTTTGATCCTCCGTCGCGACTCTCCAATCTGCACGTGGCCTGGCGCTCGTTCATAATTCACGAGTCCCAAAATCAAAAGGCGCCATGATGAATGCGCTGGCCCCCGCTTCGGCCCGTGGGTTCCTTGCAGTGAAGCGGCGTGAAAGAGGTCGGGTTCCTGCCGGCGGGTAATGACGCCCGACATAAATAAATACTCAGCGAGTTTTGTCCGCGTTTAATTACGACATTCCTGCCACCGGATCGCGAGGGGCTGTCGCCGGCTAATCTTAACGAATCGATGCTGTTGCTGTCGTTGTTGCTGCTGTCGTTGTCGTGTGACCGCCGAGGACGTCTTCAAGGACGAGCGCAGCGGCGAGGGCTGCTACCATGTCCCAGCGCATGCATAAGTGATGCTGGTCGTGCTAAGATCACGGTCAAAGCTTGCTCCCCTTGACTGAGTTGTACATTTCAGAGTAAGCGGCAGTAGTTCTTTGAAGCAGTGCGGTGATTTCTGGAGCCATGGAAGTAAAGAGGATACAAGGAACGAACGAACGAACCAGCCAGTCATTTTCTGTTACAATACTAAATTTAAGAGCATTACATAATCGTTTCCTCGTAAATCAACCATACACGGTACAATTTCACAGATATCCATAAAGAAAGGAAAAACAAAGATCTAGCTGCATATTCCTGATACTGTCATCGGATCAGACATCAAGCACTTGTCTTACATCTTCTGCAATGAAAAGAGTCAAAAGAGCGCTGGAGCTTTGCGGAGAGAGATGTTAGCACACACACACACACACACACGCACGCGCTTCTTTTATGGCGACAATGATTCCATATCCATAACTTTGACGACGTTTTGCACTTAAGTGTGGTTTACGCATGAAATACTTCAAAGAGAGGATCTGTTTTCACGCGCTTTCAAGTCGAAAATGCTATATCTGTGTTAGAGCAACTAATAATCGTCTAACTGCACACCTGCGAGGTATAGATATACTTTTTAGAAGATGGAAAAGGCTTTGAGAAAGCCCGCTTACCCTCCATAAAATTTTTTGCTTTATTAGAAACGAAAGCCGTCGAAGTCCTCCCACATGTACAGACGGAGGCCTGCAAGGTCCACAACTCTGAACGCTCTGGCCAAGAGCACGAACACGAAAACATTATCGTAAATTAACGACAAGGGCGCGGTCTCAAGAGGACAGCAGTTTCTCGAGTTGCGCTTGATTCTCTCCCTGCACCAACAGTCTCGCATAAATCTCAATTCCCCGAGACCTCCCGAGAGTCGCGCCATCTTCTGGAAGGAGGGACCCTCCGCCGCTAAGCGGTGCTCACGATATATTTCATATCTAGGCCTGGCGTCGACTGAAGGCTTTCTCAGCGACCGCTCTTCGATTCGGTAATTCGATTTACGAGGCGAGGTTCGTGTGTCGGGGTGGGGATGCCGGGGCAGCCTTCTCGCTGACTGCCGCTGCTGTCTGCCTCCCACAAGGCCTTTTGCATGTAAAGACCTTTTGTTTAGGCGTCATGACTCAGGCAGCGAAGGTGCGACCCCTATCGTCTAGAGACCAGGTTCACTTCCTGTGCCTTCAAGATTTATGTCTCTCTCTCTCTGTTTCTCTCTGGTTATGTGAGTGCGCGTGGTGTGTGTGTGTGTGTGTGCAGGAGAAAGAAAGCGTGCACATGCGATTTCAAAGAGCACTTTCATGTACAGCAGCATGTGCAATGAGTAAGGCGGTTAGCATTTTTGTAAAGGTAAACGGAAACTTCCAGTGCTCGGAGACGTCTACAAAGAACAGCCCTGTTGCCCACCGAATAGGTGGCGTCACAGGGAACCGTCTGTGCTTTTGTAACCTACAGGAGTCCGTCCCTCTCTCCTTCTCTCTCTCTCTCTCTCATATATATACGACCTATTCATATAGTCTGCGCAATTGTCTCCTTGTAGATTTGCAAGGAAAGGCATTTGTCAGCTAGTTTCCAGTCCTACCGAATAGCACTTGCTTCTGTGACTGCGGCAGCTGATTCTGCCAGTTGAAACACTAATTCAAAATGTCTCAATTTTTGAGTGAAATCTGACTTAAATGTGTTAGTACACGCCCTAATTTCTAAAATTTTTGTTTTCAGACCAAGAGATGACAATAAATGTCCTTCTATCAATTCGGCTCGAGCAATGAAGCATCGTCGTTCTTTTCATCTCAACCAATCAGCGGTTAGTTTTTTTTTCAGCTCTTCTATGCTTTAGCCACCTAGGAAGTTATCTGACCTTCTCTTCACCGGAAGAGCTTTATTCCGTCTCTCCGTGGAATCAGGCTCTTTTCGTAGCACTCAGATACAAAAATTAGATCAAAGTATTTGCCTTGAATGTTGTCAATCAGAGTAATATCTATCTTTATATCTATATATCTACCTGCATGCAAAATGCTAGATTACATTATTTATTGGTCTTAGTTCAACATGCACACACATAAAATCCAGTGTACGCGTGTGACCCTGTGACTTCACCATAATATAACGATTCAGACCCTGACACGACCTTTTAATGCGTGTCAGTGTCCTAGTTTAATATCACTTATACCTGTAAAACTCTCGCCAAAGTGCTTTCAGGCTATAGTTTCATCTGTTCCATAAAAACAAATCGCTTTTTTTGTCTGCAGTTTGTAAAAAGCGACAGCAATACAAAAGTCTGTATATCGGGAGGCTGTAGGGCTGTTGGAAAAGCTGTGCTCTTTCGCTCTCCTTTTGTCTGTCTTATCTTCATGTTTTCTGTATGTTTGTCTGCTTTTTCCTCACTCTGTCGCTTCTATTTTTCCACATCCCATCTCTGTTCTCTTTTGTACAGATCATTAAGGTAGCTTGAAATAATGCGCTCGCAAGAACAGAGAAAAAGCTAAACAAAAATGTCTTTGAAAGCTTGCCTTCGACAACAGTGAAGGATTTACGGCCTCGACAAGGCATCAGCTCAAGGATTCTCTGTGGGGTTCTTGAAACCGGAGAATCCTTTAAATGCAAAGACAGGTAATAACTGACAGCGCAGGTGTGAACGTGGCACCGGTCTCGTCACAGGTGTTCCTTAGAGCGGAGGTCGTCACCACGGATTGCGAACCCCAATGCGCTGTTAACGGTTTGCAGTAGAAACGGTGACCTGAACACGATAGGCTTGGCTAGAGTTTCGAGGTGTCGAGAAGCACACAACCCTGTCAAAGAGCAGAAAGAGGAAACGGCTTTTTTTTCTTGACATGGTGCATAATAATTTACAAAAATTGTCTGCATAGTCTGTCGTGCTGTAACCAAGGGAGTGCAGTTCTTCCGCACAACAATTCTTAACATGAGAGAAGATCGTCAACTCTTCCTTATTTTTATTTTATTTATTTTTGTTGTTGTTGTTGTTTCGAAATCTTACTTAGCACCTAGATTTAAATTTTAATTTTTTTCTGCCCCGTTGGACCGTTTGTCTTCTGTCCGTTCTGTGTCGATGACGTCATGTGTGTATGCCTACGCGCATGACTGAAATGACTTCATCATTCACATGCAAAGAATGGTGAAACATAAAAGTGTCGAGAGAAAGGTAACCAAAGAACAGATAAAAGAAGGGAATCGAACAAACTCTCTCCCTCAGCTTACAGCTCTGCAATCTATAGCGATTCAGACCCTGACATGACTTTTTAATGCGTGTCAGTGTGCTGGTTGATAAAGGACTTTCTTTCTGTCTGTTTTGTTTAGATTTATTTCTCTTTTATAAAGAGGAAAGAATTAAAAGCTTACACTTTATGCACTTCATCGCTGGCAAGGTGAAAAGGCTATAAAAAATTAAATGGGTGTCTGGAGCAAAGTTATAGTAATGAAGGGACAAAGAAACGCAATAACGGGGGGATCGATAGAAAAGGGCATAAAGTGGTTTGGGACACATGCCATAGGAATTAAATAGAAGATGTCTGGATGTAAAGTCGTGCTAATAGTCATTCTAAAGATTGAAAAGATTATATTAGACTTCTCAATGGTCAAATTCTCGCTTAAAGGATGGGCGCGCGCGTGTGTATGAAGCTAAGGAAAATACTAATACCCACACTGTAGAGTCCCATATCCAATGCTAAGCAAGCAGTTGCGAGAATAAAATAAAATCTCTCGCCGACACCTTCGTGTCACGACCGAATTAAGATTATCCTAGACGAAGAGGTTCCCGAGGCTGCTAGGTATTTACCCTAGCGCAATTTCAGTCGTGCTATTCACGCGAGTCACACTACAGTGGATTTCAAAAAGGCTTTTGTTCCCGGTGTGTATAGGGTACGCCCTGCTAGCTTGACTTGTCATGCAACTTTGCAGCAGGGTCGCTTTCAGTGCCCTCCTCGAGTTTCAGAATCCAGGGTGGCTGTGCACCGCGACGGAAAATGGGGTGGAGGAACATTACAGGAGCTAGCCACCCGAAACGACGACCTCACAAAGCCACCCGCATCGGCTTGTCGGGCCCAGCCGTGCCCGGTAGTACCGGTCAGATAGCTGCTGTCCTTCTAAGTTCCTCGATGCCTAGCCTGTTGATCAGCGAACTATTCACCGTGGATGATCAAATTTTGACATCGTTTCCTGCGACCTAACTGTGTGGCCTCCACGCATTTCCCCCTCCTAACCAATCCCCTCCTCTTCGAAGTTCTGTAACACGTACATGTAGTCGAGATTCGTTTTGTCTGAAATATTACGCCATAGCAAAAATCGTAAAATCACACGATCCACTGCCTGCGACGAGAGTTAACTCTTTCGGCCCCTGCTTACTGTTCCGGCCACGGCGTTGTGGCCACGCCAGGGTGAGGTTTGAAAAACACTCACCATAACGTTTTCGCTTTTCTACTTCCTTTACGCAAAAGCCCGCCACTTGTCCCCATGTTAAATCACAGTGGGAAGTAAATGACTCACTTGATTTTTTTTCTGTTTGATTACGAATCTAACACCATCTTTGACAATAATTGTACAATATTAATATTAGTTCTACGTGGTAAGAACAAAGACACATGAAGGAATAGCAGTTCAGATCAGACTCAATATGAAACGGATACTAGCAGCTCATCGAAAGCGGATGTGTTTTGTAATTTCGCAGCGTGAACTTGGAAAAGAGACAGAAACACTAGTGTTCATTGAAAAGGAGCAAAAGAATGCTACAAACTCAAAACATATTTTGAAAGATAGGAGGGAGAAATATACAGATTTATTTTTATATGATCAAGATTCGGATAAAAAACGTTTAGTTTTTCGTACTGTTTATGGTTGACGTAAGTGACTAAAAATATCAAACAACAGCTTCGACTTAAGACAAATATGATATTGTGATATGTACGGACATTAAAGATATAAGCTAAAGTAGGTATTTGTGGTGCACAGATAAAGCAAGACCTTATCAACGATACATTATACAATTCAGAAAATGAATAAATGTAGAATGATTGTGGTTCACCATGGGAGTGAATTACAAGCAAATCTAAACTCACAGAGCTTTTGAGGTACAGGTAGCTGCAGATGAGTTATGATGGAAATGGTACTAACTTTCTGGTCCGTCGTGGACGATATAACGCTGCGAGATTCTCTTGTTTTAGGCGACTTTGAAATACTCTTCGATACTTGGCAAGACTCGACAAGACTCGATAAATCTTGTCAAGACTCCAAAAGGCTCGGCAAGTCTAGGCAACCGTCAGCTAAGCTGCGCCGCATTGGCTGCTGCTTCCCAGAGTAAGGTGGGGGGTAGAGCAGAAGAGGATTACATGGTTCTGGACTTGGCGCCTCGGAAACCGCAAAAGACAGCATAAATGAGAGCGGAGGACTTCTGCTGAGTGGCGAGGCACAATTTGTGGCTTGTTCGTGACAGGGACTACAGCTGTAAAACGCAGAGCAACCGCAAGAGAGACCACTCCATTGTCAAAGAGAGGGAAAGGATAAAAGCTGCGGGTGCTCTGCCATCAGATTTCCTGAAACCATCGTCGTAAATGTCAAGAGTCGTGTACTGGTTTATGCTAAGCCCCAGTATGAGCTGCTGGATTACCAAAGGGTTTTGCTATGGACTGAGAATGAATAGAAAGATCGGCATTAACGAGTGGGGAGAGAAAGACCGGGAGAGAACACAAAGACGCGAGAGGCACAAGTAGGAGAAAAAAGGGACGACTTAATGTGTCATTTCCTGGAGATGATAGAAACAGGAAAAAAAAATAAAGATTGAGAGACAGAAATAAAGGAAGATAGAAAGATGGAAAGAGAAACTTTGAATGCACCGTGAAATAGTAGATACCGAACGACGAATTACTAAGAATAAAATTTGATACAGTTAAAGATTCACGAAGTTTGACAGTCAAACGTTTCTGTCTGTACAGCACGTGCTTTTCAGACGATAACCAATGAAATATTAGAGCCTTCTTTCTCATGCTCGCATTTTCTTTAGTGTTGCAAAATATGGATGTTAAAGGCATGCTACGTGTGCTCTCTTTTAATAAAAATATGCTTTGGTGTCTCATTAATTTCTCAAGTTAAAAATGAAACTGACACAATTTACAGAATGTTTGCATGCATCTTAACGTATCTTCACTAAAACTGCGATATTATTTTCATAATCTCTTGTAGTTACTTGAAATTTCATATCCTTTTCAATTGTTACGTTTTTAAATGAAAATGTATTATTTGTTTTATTCTTTTATGCAAGATAGTAATGAATGCCATTAATTTTTTTAGCTTGATTACTAAAGAGATACATTCCACAGTGTTGATGTCTATAACCAAAGGTTCGTGTATTTCATGAAACTGGTGTTAGGTACATGCAGGTTCATGCAGTTTGTTTTGTAATGCAGTCTCAGCTCTTTATCTTCTCCACCACCTATATTTGGCTAGAGGATAAAGTGACAGCAGAAAGTGTAAATGATTCACTACTGGGGATAAACTTTAAAGAAAATCCTTTCTGCTACAAAGTGTGACAAGATAACTATCAATAGTTAAGGTTATATTTGTCCTGTATGTTGTGAACTCTAGATTGGTGGTGGTGTTCAAAACAAACAAGCAAAAACACATACACACAATTACATATGAACACACAGTCAATTGCGCGTTCTTTCCACAAAGTACAAAACAATAGCCTAAATGTTGTCCAGATACGTATAATTATTGTGGCTTGACCTTAGACAAATAAAACACCACACATGCTCTACACAAAACCCTCGGGTTGGCCAGTTGCACAACACATTTCTAATTTTAAACACTTTTATGCCTTAACTCTATTTAGATAATTAGTTTAAATTGCACACCACAATTTTTGAAGTTTCAAAACTAAAACTGCTTTAAGTAAGATAAAGTTGTTTAAGTCTGACTTTCCGTCCTGTCAGTATAATTTTTTGTATGTTTTTCTGCAATGCATCTAAATGGCTTAGAAGAGATTTTGCTTCTTTAGAACAGTTTTAAGGTTTAGAAACGTGTTGTGCAACTGGCCCATGGGCGCTAGAATGCACACAGCAGTAATAACGTGGACAAGTCGACTCCGTGGCTGTGGTACATACATAAGGTGCAATAATATATCAAAATGATTCTACACACCGAATACCGAATCTACCCACTCGAAAGAATGACTTAAACGTGAATAAAATTTTCTGAATCACACCAGATTCTTGCTTAAGAAATCAATGGATCAGGGCTAGGCCTTATCTACCATACATCATTACAAAGTCATTCACAAAAAAAACAACAAACAATTAAGTATTCACAAGTATCCACCAAGTATGTTAAACATTCAGGTCCGGGCAGAAGAGATTTTGTTTAGGTTTTCATATCGTTTGTTTCTGGTTCTATGATGCTTTTCCTGTTTCTTTTTGCATGTGTTTTTAGCTTCTTTTTTAATACCGTTGCACCAAATCTTTACAACAATTGTAGCCGAGGAACATGTCAGTGTTACAGATCGTATACAAAAAAGGTAATTTCCCACCCGGTGTAAATTTTATTCTCCCAAAAATTAACAAAACCAAAGTGAAATGTGTGCTTAGAGTCTGCAAAAAAATGTTTTATAATTAGAATGTTTGCAGAGGAGATAAACGAAAAATTTAAAATTCCCAATGCACAATTTTCTGCTTGAATGTAAAGTGATGTCCCTTCGACTTACCAGCTTGAGGGGAGTTGGTCTACGGATTTCTTTGGACTTATTCTTGTGAGCTAATTTTGATTTTGAAGTCCATTGTTTGACCTGTCGTGATCTTAATGATGTGTTGGACTGTGTTTCTCGAGTGTAACATTTTGTTTTACTTCTACGGCTTCAGTTGATCCGTTGACTAACAGTCAACAGTCCTTTCTTTCTTTGTGAGGAGGATTATTAACATACACTTAGGGGTTGGTTAAGGTCAATGTTAATGTCTTTGTTGGTTTTGTTTTTGTGAGTTAGGCTTTTGTCCGCAGTGCCGTATCTGTGTCTCTGTAGTTTTTACTTAGAGGTTCCTACGATATAATTTGTCAGCTAAACTGTTAGGGATTTATTTCAAACTCGTAAGGCTTTGCAGATGTCAAGCCTTGGCATTGATGAAGTGGAGCAATATAATTAAGAAGATTCTCTAGCTTTACTCTCTTCAGGTTACGTTTAACCTTCTGAGCACCCCCCCTCCCAATATCGTTACTTCTAATGACAAGTCTTGATTGATGCTTACACATCTCATTAAGGTGCATTTGTTCACAATGCCAACTGCCACCATATTTATTTTCAGGAAGTATCTTCATGATAGTTCATGGTAACTGCCAGGCATCCTTCCTTTGATGCAGAGAAAACTTCTGCTCCCCATTCGTGGTTTATAATGTTCTTGAGCAGTATAGCGAAGCAGCGCTCGTGATTAGCACCACACTGTTGAGCGATTTGCATCCCCCGTATTACGGTTATTTTGTTAAAACGTTTGCATGTGCTTAGCTGCAGACGACAGCCGTCGGCCGGAAGTATCGCTTACACAGTTGACCGGGTCAGATGCGCGTTGAACTGCCTTTGGCGGGTAGGCGTTGTAAGCAGTCCTCATAGGTATTGCTTCCGCCTGGCGCAAATAGGCTGCGTTTGCAGTGTTACAGCGCCTTAAAGATACGAGGGCACAGCTAAAAGACGGAAAGCGTGAATCTGAAATTCTTATCATATACTGAACAACATTCCTCTATATTAAAATTTCTTTGGATTTGTCTTTCATATGAATATTATCTCACAGAGCAGACGAAAATACAAATCGTGTACAAATACATGCACTTAGGAAAGTGGTTGCTCCTTGAGAAAATTTCCCACTGTTGGGAAACCCAACGATGGCCAGCCCTGTGACATTCAGAGGAAAATATGTGTGTCTCCAGACGGGATTTGAGCTCAAGAACAGATCAGCCACACTGCGGTGAGAGTTTTACCTCTGCTTCACCGCTGGCACCTTCCACCACGCCATCATATAAATCTAATGCTTCTCCCTACATAGTTGAAAAAACTGTATTCATTCCTCAAGGATGAAACAGAAAATGTTGTGAAGGAGACGCTTTCTCAAGCAAGTGCCTTGCAGGAATTGATGGGATATTGCGGGGATATCGAAGATAAATGCGATAATAAATCTTCTCAAAACCGCGTATTTTTCACAATAAAAGCCCCAACATTAGAGAAACATCCGAAGTGATTCTGATTAGTTTGTTTCAGATTATGATTCGTTAGAAGAATTTCGTGAACCTTTTGAAGATGATACACTTCTATCCCATATGAATGACTCGCGTATAGAGGAAATTAAATTTGATCATATTAATAAATTTTATTATAAAAATAATCAGTGTTTATGTTCGTAACCCAGTCAAATCCAGGCCCAGCACACTTTACTAAAGCCAACTGACCTTTCCCCAAAAAACGACAGAAAAATATCTTTCAAATGTAAACTTGTAACAAAAGTGTTATGCCAACTGGTACATTGACACGTTAGTTACATAGACACAACCTAGATACAAATGCATATACACAACCTAGATTCAAACATATAGACTTGTTTCTACAGTATATCTCTCACACTTGCACCCACATAATTATGCACACACATTTGCAAATGCTATTTATTCTCGCTTAGCAATACTCTGGCTGGACAATAGACAAAGTATTTGGGGCCTGTATAGGTAAATACTCTGTACTGAGGTATGTGTGGATGCTGTTGTCATTTTCAATTGTCATCTGCTCGTCATCTGTCAACGACTGAGTCTGTTCCCCCACCCACCCACCTACCCACACATTCACAGAAGAACACACACACACGTACACACATTCGCAAAGACACACACACACACACATAGCACACTTGTATCTCCAGGATGAGCAATGTGGGCAGGTGGCACTGTATACCGGTATTTACCCGCGATGTCAGTTAGCCGTCCGTGTGTGACAGGGCCCTATTATGTCATTTAGAGTGCATCACTTCCTCCCCTCGGTCCACGCAACGCCCAGCAGGTGGCGCTCGGAACGAGAGGGCGTAGCCACGACAGCGCACGGCCGCGACCTTGCTGCCCATAATTTCCTCATCTTTGACCCTTTCAGGCAAGCTCATCCGGGACCTTTTTTTTCTAGGAGGAAGGGGGTAGAGATCCCCGGACGCGCCGTCGCTTCCGTAGGACACAGCACTTTCCTCCCCCACCCAGCCGATCACCCAGTGCAGCGCAAGCAAAAGGGGAGGCCGCCCACATTAAAGGTCAGTCGTTTTTATTTTTAGATTATCGGCCCCTGGCGTCGCAGTTGCACGTGGCCCGAAAGGTGAAAGTGACAGCTGCATATTTCTGCATGCTTGTCGCGCCAGCGTAACGAAAACAAGAGGACCTGCGCGTCCTGTGATTGATACGAGCCCGGAGATGACATGATGACAGCTGACAGGAAATGTGTCTTTTGATGTGTGTTGCCGTCGCCCGCACCTGACATCCCTGGTCTTGCTGACACCTGTTGCCAAAGCGCACAGAACCTTGTTTATAGCTTATGACCTCGTAGATACAGCGCACGTCATAGGGTCAGAGAGTGCTTATGCAATGGACAAGGGGTAAAAAAAATGTTCTGTTGTAATTTTTCTGTACAAAATCAGAGCTATCATTTTCTTGTCGTTTCTCTTTCTAAATTTCTTTTTCAACAGCAAATACAATTTTGTAACCAAAATAATTTTCTTGTGCTTGAAGTATTCCTTGGTTTAATTGTGCATGACGTCAAACAGGCCCGAAACATTTCGTTAGAAACCGATTTTACTACCAACTGTAGACAAGGACAAGGAGAGCACGAGAGGAGATACGAGCAAAGACGCTGGTAGAAGTATCACCTGCTCATCTGAAAGAAAGACAGTAGGGGAAATACAAAATATTTATTTTCACACACACTCGGGGAGAGAAAATTAAAATCCAAACCACTCTTTCACGAGTCATTTCATTCATCAGATCTGGTCCCCTGAATGATGAGGGCGAGGTATTTGCATGCAACGCTTCGATCTCGCTGAATCTGACCCCGCCCCCCCCCTTAACTCCTGGGCGACCTGTCCGGTAAGCTCCTCTCTTCCAGTCTCTTTCACTCCGAGACATTTTAATCAAATCCTGTGAAAGTAGAAAAAGAATTTTGATTGCCGAGGATTTCGCTCAGCTTGTTGATACAACAGCAACAGCCGCATGAGGGACGCACGAAATGCCATGCAGCAGATGTTGTCAAACATACTATTATCTTACATACATGTATATCTACATAATCTAGCTTCCTTTTTTTGTGCGTGTCTGGGTGCGTGGGTGCCTGTGTGCCTGTGTGCGTTATTCTGCATGTGTGAATTATTGTTTAAGACTAGTTGAATGACTGAGGGGTTGGCCTGGTTAGCTGTTACAGTTACTGGCTTTCTTCAACCATGAACTGCACTAAAGTCTTTAGCTGCAAAGTACATTGAAGTCTATCCAGAAGACGTTCTTGTTCTGCTCATAGCCATGTTCACACACAACAAGTGTTCAGATCGGGATGAATGCTGATAACCAAGGCAGATAACTTTGCTGCTGACACCATCATTATCAATATTATTGTAGGCGCCATTCCTCAAGATGACACGTCGTCTGTCTTTTTACAAAAATCGTGTAATAAATATAAAACAGGCAAACAGGTACGGCCTTTGTGTGAGTGTGTGTGTGGAAGCTGCAACGATGACAAAAAGGCCCTGTGCTGGGCTATATATTTTGCATCAAGGCGAAAGACACATGCTGCGCCCCGCACATTTCTCCCCAGAATAAAATGGCAACCGGTGATAACACACTCAACAATAACTTTATTTGTTCATAACATCATAATTAAGATGGAAATCGGATGATTAAGCTTTAACATCGGGCTTGATAATACATAATACTATGTTTCCCCCCATTCCCCGTGACGTCATTTCCTGCACCCTAAGAGACTGACAAGTTGGCGTCATGGTAGGAGAACTGACCCGGATGATGGACGTTCTAACCCGGTGTTAGCCCTGTGCAAAGGTTGTTGCACATGGCGGATAAAGATGCATTCATTTATAATAACTTTAATGAAAACAAAGAAAAAAAGCGGAATGAAAAAGCATTAACGAGAGAAAATAAAGGTAAAGTTACCGAGATTGATGTATAGGCAAGGGACACATCGAAAGCGCAGCGTACCCCCAAGACAAAACTCGCTGGTTTTGTGTAAGACCTGACGCTGACCTGATGAAAAGTTTTTTGCTTGACACGTCTTTCTCGTCAGGGTCCTGAAAGTCTGACATTTATGTTGCGAGACTTGCAACTCGCCTAATAACGCAAGTAGTTGGCCTTTCACGCTCCAGATGGCGCCACTCCCGTCATGTGGCTGCGTCAAGCTGTCAGTGTCGTCTGCTCTCCATCACTCAAGTCTTCTCCAGCCCCCCCCCCCGTCACGTGCCCCTGTTCTTGTGCGCAGGGAGTTGCGCCAAACGCACACGATCGCATGCACATTCTGGCAGGTTTGAAAGTATTTGAATATTTGTGTTTGTAATAGGACCTAGTATATCATATTAGCAGCCTCACACGAGCTCTTGCAGCTGCAGACAAAAAAGTCGTCGTCTCACTCACTCTGACCCTCTTGGCAAATCAGGTCAAGGTTTTGTTGTTGTTGACAGTTTTCCGTTGCTTATGTTTAAGAATAGAATGAATTATACCTGGAGATTTTACTAAAATATTTAAACAAGATTACAGTTTTTGTTTTACAAGTCAGCGTGCAGGTGACAGTTTAAAAAAACAGATCGCGAACAATTGTTTCCCAGTCTGGTTGTCTGGAAGCGTAAACATGGCAGCCGTGTCACCTGTAGAGGCGCCAAGCACCTGTCTAGGACAGAAAAGGTCTGTTAAAGAGCATGGCCTCAAAGTCCTCGCATGCAAACGTGGCATTGCGTAACAACATCGACCAGCTGCAGATAGCTTGCAACACTTTACGCCAGACAAGGTAACGGAAAATCCACATTACAATAAATAAGTTAGTCACATGAGTGAGCTGTTAACAAACTCACACGCACACACGCACACACACACACACACACACACATCGTGACACATGTATGCATGGACTGACACACTCACAAACGCAGAAGCCTGTACACACACACACACACACACACACACACACACGCACACACGAGAGCATAATATCCATAATAAATTTATCTTAATAAATAATCCAAGTAAGAGAAGGGAATGTCATTTAATTCATAATAATTTTACAATTTAAAAATACGCATGCCTACTAAACCAATTCCTAATTTTGTCATACGTTAAAACACGTTTATTAAACTCTTGTGGCATCATCATTGTCGTCATCATCGTCTTCGTCGTCATCATCAGCAGCAGCAGCAGCAGCAGCGGCAACAACAACAATAATAATAATAATAATAACAGCAGCAGCTATATCTTAAATGGTGCCAGCTGACCACTCATTAGTTAAGCTGGCTCGCCGATGCTGGTCCTTAGGACTGTGGTAATCGGCGGTGAGCAGGTTTTACATGGAATGACCAGTGCGACATAATGTCAGCCATCCCAGTAACACATGGCGCAGTGTGTTGATCCAGTGAGTTCTTCCTCTCCCCCACCCCACCCCACCCTGCAAAATGTGTCCTTGACCCTGCAAAAGCATGTCCTCAAGAGACTGTCGAGTGCTGCCTACCAGCTGACATTTTGTTCATAGTTCCTGATTAACTCTCGGTTTTTTTAATATGTAACATAAATAGAAAGAGAAAAGAGATCCTAACAGCTAACTTGCTGTGTATGTATTTAGACCGTGATTACCGGTCATGAATATGCTACAGAATGCGCCATGCAAGCGCTCAGGGTAGTTGCCTTGCGCGAACCAGTTTGAGGTGTACTATGTGCCCAGTAGTCTGACGTTTGTGATTGTGAAACGAGGTGACTTATTACAACCAGTACAACGAGTACAAGGAGAGAGAGAGAGGGGGGGGAATCTGTGTTTCAGCAGCTAGGTTTATGTCAAGGCAAAACAGGTGCTATATGCTGAGAAAGAACCACGTGCTGGGGACGAGATCTGAACCAAGGACAACGAATCCCTACTAGAATACTAGGAAGAGGAAAAAACAAGGGCGAGGAAATCGGCAACAGCGATGAGAGTTACAAATGTTCAACGAATGTAAGGCTGAGAAGACAAAAACAGTTTAACGAAGTGTTATTAATAGAGAAAAATACAATTAGGAAAAGAAACCTTTGATTTCTTTTGTTACTAGATACGGCCGTCTTCATCAAATACCAAGTGATAAGCAGTCTTCGATGTTTCCGATGGTGTCGATGCACTTAAAGCACAACGACATATGATCAAACAGAAGGACAATGTCGTGCCAAAGTAACCACATGAATAAACAATGCAGCACAACAATATCGGCAGGGGAGGGACGCCCGAAGGAGAAACACGACAAATGTGAAATAAAAAAAGAGAAAGAAAAATTCACAAGCGTACATAATTCAAGAGTGAAAGGTACACCGTTATGGGATTACGCAAATCAATGTGTTGTGTGGCATGCTGCATCGATCATGCAGATAGATAGTGGGAAAGGACTCGCACACGCGCACGCGCACACATTCACTCACTCATTCGCTCACTCCCACCCTCACGTTGTACACTTCAAAGTGCATCTGACTTTTCACTTAAGTTTGCTTCATTTGACGAAAAAGCGGAGAACAACTAGTACGACAGTCACTTCGTTGTAGGCCTGAGGTGACGTTTCAATTCCCCTGTCCTCGTGACGTCACATAGCCACAAAGCAGGCAGCATATTCGTCACGTGATTGTTCTTTTCTTTGCGAAATACGACGCAGCATCCCTTTTAACGGATTAAGGGAGGCGCGTTAAATCTACTTTTTTTTTCTTCCAGTTCTCCGAATAGAAGCTACGCTAAGGCGCTGAGAGTGAGGATGTTGCCGACCGAAAAAAAAAGAGAAATCCCATATTTATGGTTATTACCACTTGGGATGTGGCGAGAAATCCCTACTCTCTCACTCTCTCGCTCTCTCTGTTGTCTTTCTTTGTCGTAAACTGCGGTCTGGAAGGGGAGGAGGAATAGAAACGGGGAGAGTCCCTATGAAGTGTGAGGCCGTTGAGTGAATGATGGTCAGGAGAAAAGACAGAGATCTGTGAATGTTGTTGGAACTCTTTGTAAAAGGGAGGCGAGATTTAACACGTGGTGTTAGTCTTCTGTGTTCGAGAAAGAACAAAAGGTGTTCTGGTGAACAGGAAGTAAAGATGTGGGAATAAAATGAGAAGAAAAAGAAGAAAAGATGAAAATGTAGTGGTAGATGATGATGATGATGACGACGACGACGACGATTCTTTAACCTACATTAAATTCATCCCTCCTTTTTATACAAACTAAAACTTTAAATGTTCATTTTACTCAATTAAACATACGTTTCTCACAAACACACACACAGTCTTTCACTTTCTCTTTGCTCCTCTATCCCGCGCGTGAATTGGTTCAAAGACTTTCTCTACTACGACAGAGAACAGACCATAGCTACTCCACTCGCTTCATCATTAATCAATCAACAATTTCCGCGTGGAGAAAAAGCTGAAAAATATGAACAAATTTTATTGAGAACACGTGGAGAATTCAGTCCCTTCTCCTCTGCAGTGATGAGCAATTTCTGTGATTGGCATGCTGAAATTGCGTCTAATTCAATTAGTAATATTTTACCCTGTCAAGGCAGCCATGCTCCCAATGTGGGGAGGCGGAGGATGTGCAGTGTGGTCTACCCTTTGTGAAAACTGATACATCCCGAGAGTCGAAGGGTTATTCCCCTTGACATTACAGCCGGCCATTAGCTGTGACGTGTAAAAAAAAAAAATCTCGGGGGAGGAGAAATAAAAGACAGAGAAAAAAAAAGAAAATAAGGGAAGGTAGAAAATAAGCAAGAAAAGAAGAAGAAAAAAAAGAATATTAAAAAAATTTCCCTCTCCATAATTTTATAAATATCGTTAGGCCTTTTTGTTAGCGAAGGCCTTTCAATAGAAACATTCATGTTTTGCTGTGATTTTCTTTTACCTTTATTCCCACTCATTTGGAATTGTCTTTAGTTGTCCTATATGTTCGATATTTCTTCTTTTTCTTATTTTAATGTTTCATATTTAGTCATTTTCTTCTTCTTCCGCTTCACTTTCAAACGTTAAGTGTCATATTACAGGTTTATAACATTCTTTATAAGATATATTATCATGTCATATAAAGGAAGAAGCTCCAAAAAAAGATGTTCGGGTAACCACTCCTAAGAGATACCCAAAACAATCAACGGAACACGCGATGCATCACAATAATCTTAAGCTTTGTCGGAAAGTCCGCTGGACCCACACTGGATACTAAGTCTGTGTTTGAAACAAACCTTCCAAGTCGTCAATAGTCCTTAGTCTATCAAGCTAAAGCAACTTTGTTCTAGGAGAGTTCTGCAAATGTAATATTATCATCAAGGCTGCACAAAACAGCGAAACGAGTTAACCCTAATTCACATTCTACTCATCAAAAGTCCTAGCCTATGACGTGCCCATCAGCGCCATCTTGGAGGCCTTCTGAGCGGATGTGGAACCAGACTGACGAGGGGTTGGGGGGGCATTTCACAGCTATGATGAGTAAGGGCAATAGATTTCATCACCCAGCAAACTTTGGGGTTAATTGTCCTGACCCCGAAGTTTCAAATGCAATCTCGTTGATTGTCATGTCGGTGGCAATTCAACATTTCTTCCAGCGGTTATGCAAAATAGGACAGCGTCAGACATAATTTTTATGGCTTGGAAGGGAAAGGGGTGGCAAGATGAGATGTCTTTAAGTTTGATTTTTCTTTTTCTTTTGTCAACCCAAGAAGAGAAAAAACAGATGTTGGAATCGACATTGGTAGTATTCTTTCACGTGAATGCCACCGAAGGATGTCTGTGTGTGTGTGTGTGTGTGTGTGTGTGTGTGTGTGTGTGTGTGTGTGTGTGTGTGTGTGTGTGTGTGTAAGATGACTAAGCTAATGTTTTAGAAGGAGGTTGAGTGGGCGCTGAAAGCACAAGGATTAACTTCTTCTTCTGCCACGTTCTCTCCGAAGTATGAAAGAAGACGTGAAATTGACATCCCATTTTCTTCAGGAAAAAAAGCTGTTTTGAACTTGGCAAATGAAAGACGAAAACCTCTATATCCTAGTTACAAAGATGACAAAACACGACCTTCAAGAAGGTTTGGAATAAAAATACATGTTCTGAAATTAAAAACAGCAACATTTCATATTACCGTGCTTTGCGGATAAGCAAAAACCAAAAGAGGAATCTTTCTTAAGCCGAAATTCTGCAGGTCTCATCCATCAAATCCTGCAAGGGTAAACTGTGTTTAGGGTGAGGGAGGGGCGTTAACAAAGCGGAAGAGGGGGCTTGCCCGTGCTTGTGCACCCACTTCACCCCTTGATGTTGTCTATAAAACCCCACACGGCTCGTTACGTTCTATAGTCGTGTTAGCAGGCGACGTGTAGCGGGGAGGAAAGGATTGTAGAGACAGAACCCGAACTAAAGGGCTAGTGGGTGAGATGAGGATGGGACCAAAAAGGAGGCACAAAATGAGCTGTGGAAGGAGGATGCAGAGCGGTGGTGGGTGGGTGCGTGGGTTGTAATGTTGAGGTGACCGCTGGTGTCCGTCTCTCGTGACTCACATGCGACGACCGACCACTGCCGGCGTCACGCCCTCGAGTCCTGGGAAGCGAAGCCGAAAAGTTGATGTCATTTTTCTTATTCAGCCGAATTACCTCCCCCATTCCCTTTTCCTAACTGCATCATTTGTCAGCAGTTGGCGACCGTTTGTCCTAAGTAACGGCAGCCGTCAAAGTTCAGTGGCAGAAGGACAGAAATCCTTTTCGGTGCATCAGGCTTTTTTTTTTTGGGGGGGGGGAACCGCAGAAGGTCTCGGTTAAATGGTATGGGGGGGGGAATTTAGTGGGGGAGACGGTCGGGTAGGGAAGAAAATGTGTGGAAATCGAACATCTGGTGGTGGAGGCAGCCTTCGAGAGCTGTGTGTGTGTATTTATGTGTGTGTGTGTGTGTGTGTGTGTGTGTGTGTGTGTGTGTGTGTGTGCGAGCGCGCGCGTACGCACGTGGATGTGCATGCACTAGGAGAAGTGAGTTAACAATGTACAGGTCAACCAGTGCAACCTGTAATCAGCTGTTACGATCGCTGCGCTCATTACCTGCTGGCGCCTGTCGTCTGCAACCTCTCCGAGGTTCACAGATGCAGTAAGACAGTGAGGCCCAAAGTGCTTAACTTTCTTTACTTTTAACAAGTGTATGCAGCTAGCCCTAGCCAAGGTGAATGGCTACTAAACTACTGTAGTTTGGAGTACTTTCTATAATCTCTGAAAAAAGTACTAAGAATTTGAAAACAAATTTCGAAAATACTCTTTGCTTGAAATCTGAAACTACTACAATGAAACTTTAACGTGCACGATTACTTTTAATGCCTTGTATAAGTAGATGGCTAGGTTACCCAACGATTAGGACAAATACTATTATAAACCATTTATTTAAAGCTTGCAATCTTAGTAGAGAAAAGAACAGCGCAGAAAGTACATGTAATGATAATGCACAATGGGACAATACACAAACACATTTACCATCAAATTATTTCAGAGGCAATGATGTCGAAGACAGATAGGCGAGAGTTCAAGAATACAACGACGTCTTTGATTGGCCAGATTTTTCAGGCAGGAATAAACCTCTACGAATGATTGATTGCACTTGCAAATCTTGCGTTTTGCGTTCTTCTTCCCACCAAGTCACCTTCCGTCCTCCCAAGTTCATGCGAGAGACAGAGATTTAAAGCACAGTTGTGCGCGTTTTTACTTTTCTTGATAATTTCATTGCACACAAGATCTAAGAATAATTTTGTATAGTAAAAGAGAGCTGGGGTTTGCTTTACTCCGCGCCTGGTAAACTGCAAAAACAGAGGGCGTTACACTGCAAACGAGGGTCTAAATTACACTTAAAAGGGAAAAATACTGACAGGAGACATAAAAAGAGATTAAAAACAACTCTTAGATGACTGCGTTCGAGGTTCGTCAAGAGTTTAATGTGTGTACAACAGGGTGTTAGAAGGTGGGGTAGTGGAGATGGATTAGGGCGAGTGTGTCGGTGGCGGGGGGGGGTGGGTGGGAAAATAACCGTTGGCAAGACGACTGAGGAACGGAAAATGAGGCTACGGAAGACGTACGGGCGACGTTGAACGTTGTGAGTGTTACGTGTTCGCAGTCGTGGCGAACTCACTGGGAGTTAGGGCAAGGATGGCGGTGGGAATGCTGGCCTCTGTTTATAAATAATGAATGAGGAATCCTAGCTGCTGTGACGAGAGATGCGTGCTAGAAGCTCCAGACAGGGTCCGCTCGCGCGACGAGACTGTGGTTGCGGACCCGCAAGTCTTGATTATCGAAACAAAATAAGACAAGTATCACATTAGATGTTAAATGTGGTGACCAGGCATCGAGGCGTCCTGGTGACTTAAACCCCGCGAATTCCTCTAACCACTGCGTCACCATCTGCTGTTCAAGTGACGGGCCTGCGTTCACGAGAAAAAAACTTGTCAAGTCCAAAAGAGTAATTGAAAATGCTTTTTTTCTTTGTTTAACGTGAACTTTACTTCTCAAAAATAATTAAGAAAGTGATATGTAACCTATGGTCTGGAAGCATTTTTCTTCTCTCGTCAAACACTTAGCTGATAATGAAACGTCAGAGGGGGAAATGGAAAATGTGAAGAAAATGTTGGCTATTGCCTTACAATATCACATTTGCTTTAATTTTTCTTTATCGCCGCTTTGTGGGTATATGATTAATCGGCGCTTTAAACTATTTCATGGGATCCACATGTTATACAAGTCTTCTAGTATTAGTGTTGACCAAATAGACAGATACAGTTTCGAACATTATATAATTTTACTTGCGTTCT
This sequence comes from Marisa cornuarietis, assembly GCA_004794655.1. Classification (NCBI taxonomy): domain Eukaryota; kingdom Metazoa; phylum Mollusca; class Gastropoda; order Architaenioglossa; family Ampullariidae; genus Marisa; species Marisa cornuarietis. Next base: position 8,012,304 of record SMMW01000555.1, read on the forward strand.
TTTTTTTTCTTCTTCTTCTTTCTCATCCCTATCCTCTGTCTATCACACACACACACACACACACACCTCTTTTGTTTTTGTAATTTATCAATCCAAGTACAAACAACTTCTCTTTGTATCATTATTTATAAATATTATGTTTAAATTAATCGACACTATTCTATTGCTTCTAAAAGCTTCTGACATTTTCACTATTAGGAATCGTCTGCCAAATTTCCTTCTCGAAGCATTTTGCATTGCGGTGGCGCCTAACGTGTTTTCGCTAAATTTTCAATAGAGTCCTACGACATCCATATTAAACAAATAGGAAGTAAAAGATGTTAAACAAATATGATCGTGACAGATAATCGTAAAATATGATCTACTCCAAGCTATAATCAATATGAATGTTTTATTTATTTGTTCGTTTCCTTCGTTCAGACGTTTATCTTTTTTCTTGTTTGTTTCATTGGGTTTTTTTTTCTTTTCTTATTTATTTGCGTTTTTTTATTGCTTAATGGTTGCAGCCAATAAGCAGCTGAATGTGGGGAAATTGTCGACACGCTAGTTTTCTTATTTTTAAAATGTTCGCCTTTTTCTTATTTGTTTGTTTGGTTGTTGTTGTTTTTTGTTGTTGTTTTGTAAAATATGTAGGAAATGTAAACTGCAGTGGTAATGATATCTAATTGAATAAAGATTTTTCGAATTAAAAAATGCTTCAAAAATACTGTGGACACATGCCACTTGGTCATGGTAGTAAATTTTAATCTGTGTTAACCTTTCTGGGCATTCCTTTTACCAGTGTATTCCTCATCTTCCCGCTTTACCGACTCAACCCCTCCCAAAAGACAAGTCTTTGCACAGTCAGCCTTGTCGCAAGCTTGCAGACTATTAATAAGAGTCGCCAGAAAGGTCAGAAGCGTACACACGTGTCAGTAGCTGGGAGGAGTTCATGTAAGGTCAGCGCGTAATGCGCTTGACTTGTCGTCTGGGGAATTGAACCCCGGCGCTGGGCCAATGACCACACGCACTTTGACTGCCGTCTTGGGTTTGGGGTCTAGGGTCGTGTTCCTGGGACCAAAGATGAACAGGTTCACCAGTCCCCGAGGAATAAAAAAAAATAAATAATTACTTTCAGGGAGGCCTGTAAAGTGGTTCCGACTTGTGAAGGGAGGGGGGTGCGATGATATTTATTCTGTGTGTCGTTCTCGACCAATAAGCGTTGTGCACTAGGAATGCTGGGAAAATTGTCGGCACTCTGGATCGCACGCCGCTGCAGTGGTCAATGCTGATGTCATTTGGGCGACATTTGCTAACCCTGTGACAACAGTTTCCTCCCTCCCCCTCATGCCTCTTCGGTCCTGTGGAATTTGCTAGCTTTGTGGTTTGCCCACTAATACTCTGACCCAGTTCCAGAAAGCTGACATCCTCATCATTGCACTGAATGCGCCTGATGGCGATGGGGGCACTCCGCAAGTTGCTGTCTACTGCTAACGTTTCTGCCTGTGGTAGTATTGTCAGCTTTTGATCTATCGCTTCATATAAGTCAAGTCAAGTTTTCGAAACGCAACGTCAGTGTAGCGAAATAGTGGAACACGAACTCTTGATGTCTCTTCCATAGGTTGACAGGCTGACAGCTCATGTTCGGAGATGTAGACACGAAGTTTCGAGTAAAAGGGATGGGGGGGGGGAGATTGTTGTGGTGACATTCACCACTCCACTCACTTTTTCTCTTTCTCTCTGCGACTCTGTAGCTCACTCGTTCATAACGGTAACCTTTTCAACTGATTCTCCTCGTCGCTCCATAAAGACGTTTTAAGGGAAGGCGAACTGACCCACTGGGGATGAAGATGCCCGTGGCTGTATTCTCGACAGGGCCGTTACAACTCGGTTACGACCGAGAGTACCGCATAGTAGCACCGTTGCTAAACACCATCGACCTTGGCAGCCTGGGACCAGAAGCAAACTCCGCCGTCAACTAGATGGATGGCCATCGTGTAAAAGAGAAGTAAAATGTTTTTACAAAGAAAGCCATTGACTGCTAGATATCAGCCATGTAATTAGCGGATATGATCGCACGGAACATCCGACCCCCAAGAGCAATTTAGCCGTGGATTTCTTTGGAGAAAACTTCCAGAAGTCTTCGCAACCGTTTTCGAGGCAAATGCAACGTCCTCGTCCGGGTTAACGTTGGCCAGGAGGCGTCGTCAGTATTCCTGACATTAACGTCTTGTTTTTGTCGGCATGACACGAGATTCCCTGCTGCACTTGTCTGGTGAACCGCAGGGCACTGGCACCACAAAGTGCACAAGCATGAAACTCCAATTGACTTCACCGGGATCCGTTACGCACGTTGCAAGGGGCTGGAGCTGGGGCGCCATGCCAGTTGCAAATGGACAGGGTGCACTGTCACCGGTCCACTGTCACTGTCACCGTTCCTTGACTGGTACAACAGATAACTGCAGCGCTGCACAGGCTGCTGGGGGACGAGATGGACAAAGTCCTGATCATGATGAAGCACAGTATGTCATTGTTAGTTAGGGGCCGTGTGCACCAGGGACTCAGGGATCTTCATGTTGTCTTTTTTTTAGAGATACTCTCGCTCTTAGGGATACTCCCGAGGTTTTGTGACTGCTAAATTGTCAGTGGTGATAGTTATGCAGCTGGTGGTGGTTGTGTTTTTAGTGGTTGTGATGGCGACCGTGTGAGACACTAGGCTGATTTGGGATTTAATGTTTTTCGTTTTAAATTATAAACCCACAGTGACCATCACATTTTTGTTCTAAACAGTATAGATAACATCGACTGTTTTGCACTAAATATCTTGGATTACTTGCACTCTTTAAAGTTTGTTTTTCTCCATTAATTTGATTATGCAAGCTGCTTGAGTAGGTTGATAAATAGGTATTAGGGCTCTATAGAAGAAATTTGATATTTTGATCAATTATTTTAACATAAAATTTAATGTAAACTGTTGATAAGAAATTGTTATTCTTTTCTTTTAGACTGTTTGAACTGTAGAAATCCATATTCGAAAATTTACAATTATGCGAAAAAGAATAAGTAATTAGAAAATTACAAAGCTGTTTGTATGTGTATACAATATTCTCATAAGTGTGCAGGCGTCCACAAACAGGCATTTTTTTGCTATGAAACACAATAATATTATAAATAATAAAGTTATTGTTACGTGCACGCATTTACTCGAACATGTGCGTAACACCAGCAAGACGCGTGACGTCAGCCTTAGCTGCCATGTGCCCGTCACTCTCTCCTTGTCCTGAACTCTGTGGTAATGGCAGCCAAACATTTTCGCTCACAGCGAAGGGGCCACGCAAGTAATCTACGAAGTGTCAATCAGAGACAGCAGATAAGAATAAGACAAATGGAAGAAAGGCAACGGGTCGGAAGGAAAAAGACGAAGATTGAGGGCGAGTAAGGTTTAGACCAAGAGGTGTCTGAGAGAGCTGGCGGGGAGGTGATGATGGTGGACTCGGGGCGTCCGTGGTGTGAGCTGGTGTGGGGGAAGTGGTGAGGCCGAGCGAGGGCAATATGTGTGTGCGTGTGTGGGTTTTTTTTTCATGTGTCGTGCGTGCGTGTCTTTAAGGGGTGGGCAGCAGAGAAAGAGAATCAGGAAAATGAAGGAGGATGGGTGGGGGAAGTGGACTGGAACCAGAGGGTGCCCCCTGGGTGCTAAGCGGGAACCCGAAATGTTGTAGGGCCACGAAAAGGGGGCGTGGAGTCAGAGGCAGAGGAGCAGAGCTCGTGGCACGCATGCGCCAGGAGGCCAAAGGTCAGGGGAGGGGCTAAAGATGCATGGCACTTGGGCCGAAGGCGGTCCGGGAGTGTTCCTCCTCCGAGAGGAAATGTAGTCCCTGGCTGCTGTGCCGACGGCCAATGCGTGTGTCAGTCCCAGCCTCGCTTGCGAACCTGTCGTCTGCGATGCTGAGATGCGGCTGCCAGTAGTGCCAGACTGAATGCTTTGCCGGCCTTCAGTCACTATGCCACATTTTTCGCACGCGCACGAATGCATGAACGCTCGCATACACACGCACATAAGGCGGGTAGGTTTTTCAAACGTTTGTTGTATTGAAACTTATTATTTACAAAAGAGAAATTAAAAACATGTATACTTCTGTTTTAAAAAATAGGCATCAGACATGTATATTTTCACTCTGTATAACATATATATATATACATATAAAATAAACATAAAAAATATATAAACACTCTGCATATAGGCAGTCTATTATGGTAATACTTTTTCCTTCTTTCTAGTTTCCTTCTTTCTCTTTCTCGTTGTCTCTGTGTTTTTCAGAATGAACATCTAGTTCTTGATTTCCATTGTGTAATATTTTTTAAAAAAAGCTTTTTAACAAATCAGTTTACCGTACCAGGGAGTAGCAGCAAATAAATTTAGAATTTCCATCCCCCAACTACTGAATGCTGCAGTAATGCAGTAAATCCAAAATCACCCAGGAATCTCTTGCAGCAGGAAACTGCAAAGGTCGAGCATATTGTACAGCCATGTTCACACAAGTTGGTCAGTCTTCAGCTAATTATTTCATTATTTGTTATAATTGTTGGCAATTACTCGGCACAACTGTGAGTGATTAGCCAAGACATTATAGTTATTATTTTCCCCTGAAATATATGACTGGAAAATGTTGGGTTGTGTTTAAGTCGGTTATTTCAATGCCTGTCAGCCTAACAGCATAACGGGTACATTAATTAATACGCAGGATTAAGGTTGAGATACATTAAAGAGAGCAAAGCTCCGTTTATTATTTTATTGTTCAATAATTCTCATGAGTCAGTTTTTATGCTTGTCAATAACTGTCGTCGTTGTTTGCTTTATAGTCAGTTCATTTCATGTGATTAATAAGTTTGTCTATAAAGTGGTTGAATAAACAGTCGTATGCAAGTGTGCACACGGGTAGAGTGGACATGTAATAACTTTGTGCTAATTTCGACGACAAAGGGTGACAATTTTATTAGAGACACTCGCAAGAACCGTCCAAACGCTCACTGAGGTAGCAAGAAGGGACGATAATTTTGCATATGTAATGCAGTCACGGTTTACTGAAGCAGAAAACACTTTTTTTTAGAAGTGTGTGTTATTGAGAAATATTGTAGATGTAGTAAATGTGTAAATTCTAGATCCAGGAAACAATAAGGATAGTGTGGGAACAAAATCGCATTTGAGTTCAGCTGTATGGGCTATAATTATGTGAACAGTGTGCCTGCGAAAGATATGGATATGTCAATATGGTTAACTGAGATGGATCTTTATGCAAATGACTAATGAGTACAGTATTAGATTATCTGGACAGTATAGGTGTTGCAGAAGATCATAAAAATGACTAACTGTCAAACAGTAAGTATTTAAAACCAAACGGCTGTAAAATTCTTATCGCTATCCATTGACCAAATCTCCAAGAACCATCAGTATTTAACTGGCTGACATTCCTACAACCGTAATGAAAAATAAATATAAGATTAAACTAGAACATGGTTTGCCGTTGTTTACACACAAATCAGCTTGCATCACATTATAAATTGAACAGTTGGCAAACTACTATCAATATAAACTAAAGACCTGTCACATCATCTTTACAACAGCCTCAACGGTTCACAGTTCGTCCTTTGTAAAATTTAACATGGACGCAAACAAAAGAGCTGTTATAATGATATCACTACGAGACTTGAATCGCGATCTGATTCCTTAAAACAGTTCAAGGCGCTGTTGAGGTGAATAGCTAGCAAATAGCAAATCTTTTAAAGAAATGAGCTTTGAGCTGCTTCTTGAAACCATCGAATGAAGCAGCCTGTGGTGGGGGCAAGAGGAGACAATGCCAAGCACATAAACCAGTGTAGGTGAAGGTTCGCTGGCCAGAGGAGCAGAGTTCAGCGCAGGGGGGAAAAGGAACCAAAATGCCGAGCAAAGTGTACGGGATGAAGTCTAGACTGTGAGGTAGGAAGAAAGGTAATCAGGAGCGAAGTGATTGAGACATTTGAAGCAAAGGCAGTCCAGTTTGTAAGAAATTTATGACGACAAGTGATTGGGAGCAGTGAAGTAACGAAAGCATGACTTGTATGTGATCTGACATTTTTTTCTCCAAAGCACCAGGCTGGCGGCGCCATTCTGTACGCGCAGGAAAGTTGTGTAGTGACTAAAACCACTTGTTGACAAAACATTCCATATTAGGTTACATGGAGAGAGTAGAGTCCAGTATGGCGCCCAGACTCTTGAGGCTGGACGAGAAGTGAACGGTGGCTCTTGACAGTTGGAAATTAATAAAGAAGACGACAACAAGTCACTAATGCCGATGAGCAGGGCTTCTGTCTTTGTTTTCTGTCATCCAGTTCTGAATGCCGGATTAACAGGTATTGATGAATGAAAGAAGGCCTACAGTTTCAGTCTGTAGAGAGTAGTTGTATAATTGCGCGTTGTCTGCAATTTGGAGATAGCTGAGGTCATGGCGTTCGATAACTAGTGAAAGGGGCTACGTGTAGAGGGTATGCAGGATGGGCTCCAGAACAGAACAGGTTGAGAGGAATGGAAGGCGATGACGATGGGTTCAAACTGTTGAAAAAGATAGCTGTGAACAATAAAAGGTCTGTGTTTCGAATGCCGAAAACGTGGCGGAGTTGGTTAACCGGAATATCATGGTCGAGCCTATCGAACGCGGCGGACAGATCAAAAATAACCGTTGTCAGTGGCGTTGAGGTCGGAGGTCAGACGGAGGAGCACTGTCTCTGTATTGGGATAGAGACGGTAGGCCTCAGGATCTGGACATTGCTTTGTATCTTCGGAAACAAGACGCTTTTTCTTGTGTCCCCCATTTTACCCTTCTTACTCTTTATAACTACGGCATAACTACTAGGACGGGGAGGGCAGAGCGCGCGATGGCAGTCTTGAGGCAGTAAAGTACAATTCCTTATATTTGACAGATACTTTTATCTACATAAATACACCATTAAATATTTATAGCTCTAAACTATAGCTAGTCTACATACGGGCACCACACACTTCTCCCAAATAGAGTTATTTTGAAATCTATATATATGATGGCGAAGAAAAGCTCAACGGGGAACCATGTGAAGTCAAGTCTGTTTCCCAGAATCTGTTTTATCGGCCATAATTTCCTTTACCATTAGTACTACGAGGATGGACTCTTTCAAATTCGTCTGGACAAATGAGGAACGAAGTGTTGGAAAAGCAGTCTCATAGAGCTTTCTGCTGAACTAGTCTCTTTGTTCAATGCGTATGAAGCAGCAGGCAAGCGTATATACACTTACATCTATGAAAAAAAGAACACCCAGAGACAATATGTACCTACTAGCCCTCATGGTCATCGCGAAAAGCGGGCCGCTTAGCCGCCTCGTTTTGTTTTGTTTCAGTTATTTTTGATGTCATTGTGTATCTCTGGTGGTAGAAGCGGCATCATACCCACCATCGCAGGGGAGGTCATCATTCTTTCTATTGCGCCGGTTTGTTTGCCCTCTGACACATCACCCCTGATCACGGTGCGGATTAGCCGCATGAAAAAAGAGGTTAACATGTTTAGGTCTCTTCGGGAAGTTTCCGGTTCCGGTTCCTCATCTTTTAGGTTTACTCTTGAGGCTCTGAATAGACAGATAACAAGATACAATTTGAGAATACATTGCATTACCACGCACAACTAATAACGCAATACTCACGTGTACTTTGCTATCTTTCTGCTACACCCTTAATCCAAGAATTGTCTTTAATTTTGTTCTCTTCCTACACAAACATCGAAGAATAATTCATTTTGGCTTATTGTCGGTTCTCTCTCTTATTCTTAAAATACTCTGATATCTCGACTACAACTTTTAATGTCAGGGTGTGCTATAATTTTTACTTTGTTTATATACAAAACAGTAGTTTGTGACTTCTTACATTTGTATATAACAATATCTGCAGCGATGCATGGAATTCTTATTGTCTTTCTGCACAGAGCTATCATTCTTTGAATACAGTTTTTGTACATATGTTAATCTTAAATACATTTTATGTTGCTTTGTTTATATACAACTACAAGTGCTTGAATATGTTTACGCTTTTCTGTCTCGTATAAACTGTTAGTGTTAGAATATGTTTACCTTTGCCTGTCTTGTGTAAGCTGCCAGTGCTAGAATACATTTAATTTACGTGTCTTGAATGAGCTATTAGTAACTACAATACATTTCATGTTGCTATCTTTGTATGCTGCTATTAAGAGTTATAATTCATTTTACATTGCCTTTTATGGTCGTTCTGTAGTGTTTAAGCCGCTGTCGTTATTAAGCTTAATTTTATGTTGTCTTTGCTGCTGGCATTATGTTGTATTTTTTAGAAACAATTGTTAGCGCAGATGCATTTCAGTTTGCTGGCTTTGTATACAACTAGACATATAGAATATGTTTTACTTTGCTGCTTTTGCTATTTTGTTGCTCTGTTAACTGTCCTTGTGTAAAACTGTCATGGTTAGCACACCTGATGTTTTCTATCATTGTTGCAACTTCGTTTCTGTTCAGGTCCGACATTTGCCGCTCTCCTGTCAGACCGCCAACCACTTCCTGTTCTGTTGTCGCCAGAACTTTCTCAGCATCTTTGAAAAGCTGTGGATTATATAAACTCCTGTTCTTTCACTTTACATGAGACACAGTAATATGAACACGCAAAGACATAAACACCAAAAAAAGCACCGAGTGTTTAACAGCTTGGTAAGAAATGTGTCGTGCAGAATCTGGACCTGATGAGTTACATTGTAAAAAAAAAAAGTTTCAGAACACGCATCAAAATTATGCGTGGGATGCTAGCAGCTAAAACTGTTTCACTTTCCTCTCTTTTGCTTTTCATTTTTGTCTTTAGATTCTCTATTTAACGTTTGCTCCTTTCGACATAGAGTCAAGAAAACAGAAAAAATACCCTTCCCTGACAAACGAAGAAAATCCATGCAATTACATGGTTTCAGAAAAAATCTTAACAGCCAATGCTGAATAAAATGTGACATTTTAGAACTAAAATTAACCGTAGGCTTTCGTTATTTGTATACATACAGCTGAACTATAGAACCTAGAAGAACCGTGTCTGGTCATCCTGTCCACCAGATCCAAAAGACTTTTAGCACAGGTTCCTCTGGCAATGTTGTCGAACACCACATACCGCTGACAAGCGTCTTCCAGCAGCTTTTTAAGGTCAGGTGGGGACTTCTCTAAATAAGCCTCTGAAAAAATAGTTAACATATTTCTTTCTTTCTTTATAAAAAGACTGAGAGTTTTGACACTGTTCATAAACAAATTAATCACACCTAATATTATGCAACCGAAACGTTTTCTTTTCTTGTAATAAACTAGACTGCTGCAAGCTTCAGGAAAAAGGACTCTAAAACATCTTTCTTAGTTTGACATTTTTCTTTATCTATAGAGTTGTCCATATCAAACAAAATGAAGTCTTTTTAAAGGATGCCTCTCGCTAGTAAGCACTTCTGGTACAGATGGCCAAAAATCCTTCTATTACGACTGCAAACTGCTCCATCGTTGTAAAAACCGCTCATCGTGACGATAAGCCGATATTGTGGTAAAAACTTGTCGATCAAAGCCCAAAATCAGCAAAATCGTAAAGGCAAAGCGTTTTATAATTACTTCTAACTGCTCTATCATGACCACAAACCACTGAGCGCCAGCCACAAGGAAGACCAGGTTATCGTTATTTCGTTGGCGTGGCTCGTAGAATGCATTTTCTACTGTGAGCAACACTCAGAGTGAAATGTCTGTGTGGAGAAGCAGAGCGACGCGGTCATTTAGAGAGATAAGCATAGAAGATGACAAACCTATCGTCACTCTCTTGGCTCTAAGCTCATCGCCTCGAGTGAAGACAACGATGGTGTGCTTGAGGTGAAGGTCACCGAAGACGTTCTTGAGATGCTTGAGGACGGCTTTCTCCTCGTCGGTCAACCGATGGCCGATCTGCAGGGTGAACAGGAAGGCGTGAGGCCCGGGGGACAGCAGCAGGGCTACTTTTGCTAGCCTTTTCATCACTTCCTTATTTGTCATTGTGGGTCGGGAGTCGAAGAGGCCTGGGGTGTCCACTACCTGCACATCTTGTCTTTTTACACATAAACCGCATCAAAGACCTTACCAAAATGAACTACATAAATGTGCTCAAATTATGGGGTTTAGCTATGAATATTATTAGAATTTTTTTTGCAGAGAAACGAGCCAATCAGCTTTTTGGCAAAAATAGAAGCATTCACTGCAATTCATTCACGCGCGTGCGCAGACACGTACGCTCGTACGCAACTCAATTCAGGTCAGTTCATCCCCAAATTGGCCGAGGCATTTTGACAAATACCAGTGGTAGGAGAGCTCTGATGGAGCGCAGAAGGTCCCAGAAGGTCCCCCAGTCAACACGCTCACAAGCTTAATACTTTCGTGGATGTATGTGTGCATGTATGATGAAATGAACACGTGCATGGTTGAATGTGTGATAGTATTCACTGTTCTGTGATTGTGTGTGTGTGTGTGTGTGTGTGTGTGTGTGTGTGATTTATTTTTAGACAGGTATGCGTAACAGAGATTAACTAAACCTTGCGGAAAAATCTCAAATGTGCCTGATTTCTTTTCTTACTCGTAAAATTTTTCCATAACGTTGTACTGTGTGGAGTGTGACGTCACTCGTTGTTGACTCGGCAAACATGCTTACGTCACACTTGTCTTCACCTAAAATAGTGTTGACGACAGAGCTTTTACCACTTCCGGTGCGCCCCACGACAACCAGACGGCATTCTGCGTCTTGAAAGTTTTCAAATTTTCCTGCAAGACGATATGTAATATAAATTAAGCCTAAAATTCTGAAACTTTTTTTTTCCACAGTGGGAGTTTTTTTTAAGTTTCTATTTCTTTGTCTGCCTGGTTTTTTACTTTCTGTTTTCTTCCTATGAAAGAAGAGATTATTTTTTAAAGAAAGAAATATTTCTATGTATAGGTGATAATTGATAAGTACGGTATTTGAATTTAATTAATACAAATGTCAAAACATACCTAATTCAATTAAAGAACAACATAAAAGCAAGCTTTGCACCGACTGTATATGATCTCCCAAACCAAACCAAAAAATATATGCTGCTTATATTATTTACTATGATGTCCTCATAATTGTTTGCCCTGAAGAAATAAATTTAGGCACAAGCGCAACATGCGTTAAACAAAAGGTTTATTGCACGTGCGTGTGAAAAAAAGATGCGACGAAAAATGTTCTTAGCTCATCTTAATGTGTGCACTCTCTTAAGGACATGCTGTAGTAGTGATTTCATTGGACTGGGGAGAAAATCCTCACCAGTCTGCACTTATGTCTGAATTATTGCTCTCGTCTTGGTAACAATTTCTGTGTTTACTTCAAAACCTGTTATACTACTTCTTAGTGATAATAAGCTAAGACTCCTTTGAGTTCGACTAGGATGGGATTTTGGTTTTGGTCCCCAGATTTTGCATTGCCGTTCTGTTCTGGTCTCTTTTCTTTTGGTTTGTTTTGTTGAATTTTATGAAGCTTCAAAATAACTTTTTTGAACAAAGTGAGATATCAACCTTTCACTGAAATACAAGCAAAAATGCTCGCTTTTAACGAAATTAAAGTCTACATGATAACAGTAAAAATAAATACTTACCTGCCATTATAACCTCTGATTATGTAAGTGCGTCACTACTCGATGTCCCCTGGGTACATACACGACTTTGTATTTGATCTGCGATGCCACCTGCGTCGGGGCAGGAACGTCTATGCCGAAGCCAAATCCCAAACAGAAATCAATCAAACAGGACTTGAACAAGGTTAAGATTACGTTTAGATACCAAAGCGAGGTACATGGGTGCTTACACCAAGTCTGTACTTGTTCCTTCACATCAACTTCCTGGATTCGCAAATAACCCTGTGCCGAGCAATAACATCATTACAAACAGACTAGACTGGTGCTTTGGCTAAGCGCTGTGTTGAATCATATATTTGCTTTCCGTGTCCACTTTATAGGTGCGAGGAATGAGAAAAAGTCTGGGACAAGTCTTTTTATGAGGGGCAGAAATGAAACGACCGTAAAGATCCATTTAGGATGAGTTGGAGACCAAAGCCCGACAGGATCAGAGCTGCTTCACCGTTGCTTGTATTTTACGTATGTGTGTGTGTGTGTGTGTGTGTGTGTGTGTGTGTGTGTGTGTGTGTGTGTGTTAGGAGTTTTTTGTCTCTGCAGGAGACACTGACAACTATGCCGTTATCTACCATGGAATTTAAAAGTCTTAGGATTTGTAAGGTTAAGAACTTTTGTGTTTCAGGTCATGCGTTCTCTTGTTGTACTGTGGTAGTTTGACAATTGTTCATTATACAAGTGAAGACATGCTCAGACCATGTTGGTAGTGTGCCAGCTTAACTAAAATAGAAATATTTATTGGTGTCCTTTCGTCTAACAGGTTTGAGGGATGCAGCTGTCTGCCTTTTATGCATATACATATATGTTTGATTTGTTTGTGATTTTGGTGACCAATGTATGTTGTTTTTTTTATTGTGTGGAACTGTGATTTTTTTTCATCCACGTCTTCTTATTTCGTATCGCCTACCGGTCTCTTGTACCTGCCGTCATAACGGTTTAACTTGTCACTACAATTGACTTTCTATCAGGTCAAACGGGGTCAATCTTGTTTCAATACAGTTTCTCTCTGTCATGTGACAACACTGATCCCAGCAGTCTCTTGATTATTTTACCTACTCCTGGCCTGAGTGTTAATTGATCTGTGTTCACCACCGACAAAACATTTACGACCTTGAGATCTGAACTGTAACGAATCACATTCTCTACAGATGTACTCCACCAGAGTAACAACGACTTTCAATCTCCGACTTTTCACTTTTACCGTCGTCTTTTCTACCTGAAATCGCAACAGCTTCTCTAGTCATCATTACTGTGGACTACTGATTGGTCTTTTATACGTTGGGCATAGCATAAACAACACCTTTACGACGCAGGTTTTAACTGTACTATATCTTTGTCTATAAAAAATATTTCGTCCAGCGGTGCAGCGACAAAGTCTTCCGTTAACTGCAATAAGAGAGCTGCATAATTTTTTCTATGTTTCTAAGTCTCTCCCTCACTCACTCAGCCACCGAAAGACGAACAATAAGTGCATTGTTTCAATAAAAAAATCTTCTTTATTTATCAGTGTCCAAATTTCAAAGTAGCCTGCACACATGAGAATTCGCGCCCTCTTATGGGCCACTGCTTCAAAGAAAAAGTCTGCATGAACCTGAAATAATACTGTTGGTACTGTAAGGGAGCAAAACAATGACCTACATTGTCATACACAGCAAGGCTCAGACCCGGAAAAAGCTCGAGTGTTGTTTACAGGTGGTTCGATTGCCTTGCGAATAAAAAGCCTAATCAATCTCCTATCCTTTCCTGTTCGAACTAAAAATTTTCGTACAATGCCTTTGGTCTCACTTTATTATGAGTATATCGACACTAATGCTGCTGATATTTAAAAAGCTGATGGTCGTAATTGCATCGCCTTTCATGGTGTCACTCAGCCTTTTTAGTAAACCATTTGGGCCGCTATCAGTCTTTTTTCCAAAAGCAACGAAGAAAAATGCAGTGCAGTGCAATAAAAATCATCTGCATTATACAAGTCTATTTAAATAAAATATCAAAGAAAATGTTTTGCATGAATTATTAATCGTTGATAAGGAATACGCTTCCACATCACACCTCACATTAATGGTTATATTAAAAAGTAAAAGAAAGATGAATGATTTATACATTTCCTTTCTAATAACTGAAGAATTAGTTTCGTGTTAGTTGATTAATTAGTTCTGAGTTAAGTTTGGCGACTTTTTACAATTTTCAAGTACATCCATGTGAGGTTTACATTAATATTTACAGACTACCCAAAAGAGGAAATGGACGGATCATTTTAAGAGGTTAATTCACACTGAGTAATACATGAAATGTCAACAGTTTAGAACATAATAAAGAAAAGATATAGAATGCCTGTTTTGTCAAAAATAATACGAAATAAATAAACTGGTACTTTCTTCAACATTGACAAACAGTTTTTGACAGTAGTGTTGTGCTTCTTCTGAATCGTCCTAAAAAATGGAAATGAGCCATAGGTGAAGAATCGGTATTCAATCAAGAAGAGGCAATAAGCTCACCATAGAGGGCGCTATCAGCATGTTTTCAATTGCTGACGGCCTTTTACCCTCGTTCACTTCTCTTCTGGACAGGGTGCGGATCATTCGAACCAATACGGTGAACAGTTCTTTCTCTTCCTTCTTCTTTCCTGCCTCTTTCGCTTCGTGTGCCATCTCTTCTGTTAAGCTTTTAGTTGATACTGATCTAGAGAGACAATGAACAGGCAGTTCACATAATTATTACATACATATTGCATATCGCAAATTGCATCTTCAGGCAACACACCGCAAAATGGTGTTATCTATTTTAAGAATTAAAACGATCATTAAAGTAGTAGAGACATCCTACTCATAGTGTTTACCAAAAGAAAAGAGAATTAAAAAGGAAGAATAAAAAACCCATTAATAACATTCTAAGTCAATTAGACAGGTTATTAAAAATACTCAAGAGACAGAAATATTGTTTTGTAACTTATGGTGAAAGATAAGCTGGACATTTCCAAATAACTCAGGTCCTCAGAGCCTTCGTTAATATTAAATAATGCAAATCATAAAATTAAAAAGATTAAATCATAGATCCCCAACAAATAATTTTAATGTTCTGACTTGGTAGCCAGGTGTAATTATAACAGTTTCCACTGCTGTCTATTCAAAGCAAGAATACCTTTGAATGTTGTTGATGACTTGTACGAGCTCACTCCCGGTCATTGCTTCCCGGGACTTTTCTCTGAGTGTTTCAGGACGGTGGCTATGGTCTATTTCCATATCTACTCGTGAGATCACATCCTCCGCATCCAAGAAGAACTTTAACATGAAAGGAATGAGATTGCATATTAAATGTGTTTTCTTGTCCATGCATATGCCACGCACACGAGGAAACAAACCCGTTAGTCTCCCAAGACCTAGGGGAAACAATCTCAAAGACAGATTTACAAAATAGTTCTAAAAATATTTTGAACAAAGTCTGAAACAGCATAATTGTTTAGTGCCTTTAATTATTCTGTTGTTATTCATGGACAGGAGCTATAAATAATTGCCAATAAGAAGAAAAATACTTCGCTTTTACTTACTTGAGTTATATAATAATGGGCCTCGTCTCTCCGAACCATGTCCTCAACTATGTCGAAGAGAACTTTTGCACTGTTTCCTTTTTTGTTGTTTTCAAAGACCACATATCGATGACAGACCTTACTGAGCAGATTCGCGAGATCAGCTGGTGCACTCTTTACAAACTTTTCTGTAAGCCAGGCATCAAAGACGTTTATAAGCTAGTCAGTTTAAGTAACCTTACTCAAAACGAGGGCTTATTAAATTTTTGATAGGTCTGTAGTGCCTTAAACTTGACACCCTCTCCCATCAACATAAATACTCATCACATGAAATGTCACATGGCCCGGCTTTTTCTCAAGAAAATAGTGTTCCCGTACAAAGTTAGTGCAGGAGGGAAGCAGTCACTTCAATTAACTGACCACCTGACATGAAAATACTGATTTTACAAAAGGACACCCATTCTGGTAATAAAACACTGGCAGAACTATGGCCTACTACATCTAAATGTGCTCTGGCTTATGAAGCAACATTTACCAGCTGGGTTAGCTTACCAGGCTTGGTAAACCTGTTAGTCGAAGGCAGCTGATAAGACATCGTATCATGACCTCTCTCAAAATTTGTTCTCAGTCAGTATTTTATGGGAGTGGATGGAAAAGGGGCCTTTCTGAAAAAATTCTCCTATATAGGGAAAAACTTGCGGAGTTTGTGATTTATCTAATCCAACAGAAGCTAACAGCAGTATTCGAGACATAATAATTAAACTGGACTAAAATCATAGTATAGAACTAAAAACAAAGAAGCCAACAAACAAAGAAAAAGATATACAAAACAGGCATAAAAAGGTGTGTAGACAGACATGCCGCAGGTTCAAACCTATATTAGTTTTTGCTTTTTTCAGCTCGTCGCCGTGGGTGAAGACGACGATGGTGTGGTTGAGGTAATCTTCGCCGAAGATGTCTATCAAATGACTGAAGACGGCTTTCTCTTCGTCGGTCAGTCGCTGACCGATCTGAATGGTCAGCAGGAAGGCGTGAGGCCCAGGGGCCAGCAACAGGGCTGTACTCGCCAGCTTTTTCTTCACTTGTTCGTAGGTCATGCTAGGGCGTGAATCAAACAGTCCTGGTGTGTCCACCACCTGGTAATAAAAAAAGTCTACTGAATAGTAACTTAAACTGACATGAACAACGATAGCGTTTTCTTTACTGGGTTATACGAGCTTTAATATCTTTCTTTCCGTGAAGTGTTTTTGTGATGAAGTTCCGATCAACACTCTGCAATGTTTTATATGGTTTCTGCTTCAATTCTTTCCAAACATCAAATGACTTTTGGAGAAGTGCTACTATCAACAAGCAGAATATTTACAAACAGTCTGACTGCAGAAATCATCAGGGAATTTTTCAATTTAAGACAACTTTTATTTCCTTGAAAAGGTCAACAAGGCATAAAATAAAGTGGTACACGGAGAGGAAGATGCAAACAATGTAAGATAAACACGGGTTACAAGTATGTGCATATATTTATATGTTTTTCATGTATGTATATCGCTCTGTGTGTATATATATATATATGTGTGTGTGTGTGTGTGTGTGTGTGTGTGTGTGTGTGTGTGTGTGTGTGTGTGTGTGTGTGTGTGTAAGAGAGAGAGAGACGTTGGTATGGTATGCTTGCTAACGTGCACTGAAAATATTTCCTAATGGCAATGCTAGATTTTTCTTTTTAGATAGAAAAGAAGAAGCAGAAAACAAGTCAGATATAAAAATGGATTCTTACTCGGATTTCCTTTTGAAAACGTCTGCGACTGTACAGCTTTACTTCTGTGGTCACGGATTCAAAAGACATTTCAGTTCGTGACACATTTTCATCTAAAAGAATGTTGACGACAGAGCTTTTGCCACTGCCGGTTCGTCCAACTACAACCAGGCGACATTCAGGCTCTTGAAAATTTTCGAATCTCCCTTTTGGACAAAAACGATCAGATGCAACTATTTTGCAGTAAGTATAGCACTTTCTGAGATATTTTTGAAAGAATAAGAGTAAACACTGGTTAACAGTTGCTATGTGTTAGTTGAAGTGGATGGATAAATATAAGATATTATCGTTATAAAAATGGGAGTGCGTGAAATCTAGATTTAAATGGCCTTTTGGTCGAAAGTAACTTCCAGGAAAGATGGAACTTGAATTTGTCTGAGCTATGAAGGCTTATGAGATATGTTTGCTAACTAGGAGGTCCTAACAAGACGTTTAGCAGCTGTGGAACGAAAATCAAAGTGTACTGAACTGCCTCTCATTTTTTTCATTCTCTTTCTAGATGGGGGGGGGGAGATGATATTATATAAAACACAGAAAGAGATCAATAATTTAGTGATTTTTTTCTTAGGCCAATCTCTGAATAATGAATGTGTTTGATCACAGCGGTAAGCAAACGTTGTAAGAGGGAAGGAGAGAGGAAAGAGTAAGAACAAATACTGGAGGTGAGTGGTAGGGAAGAGAGTCCGTAGAAGTAGAGAGAAGACGAACCCACAAAAATTTTCTGAGTGAAACTGACAATTTCGTAACAAACCATAAGAAGATCATAATCCATTATCTATTACTTCCCGTTTCACGAATAACAATGAATAATATTTAAATATCCATCACATCGCGTAATCGGAATCACAGTTTGGGACTATAGTCACTATACGTTCAAATGTATATTTTCTTGCTTAAATCTTACCTCCTGTAGACGATGCCATCATGGAGTCCTAAATATTATCGTGGTAATGGAACACAAGCAATTGTATAGTTTAGAGCCAAATGTAAATCAAAGGCTGGAGAACGAAGTGACCTGCTGGCTAAACAAAGTCTGACAAAGTGTATCAGGTTCCCAGGTAAGCTGAAGGTGGGTCTTGCAAAAAGCTTCCTGCTTGAAATAAGCCTTGCTTTTCAAGAACGAACGCAAACAATGTGTGAGCACCTCAGACTGTGAGCGAACCTGTTTGTCTTTATTTTTTTTATTTTTATTTTTTTTTTGTTAACATAACCCGGACGTGATACCAACGCAGCGAGCCAAAGTGCTAATACCAAGCTGGCGTCACCCATATGATATCTTCGCACTTGACACCCTGTTCTCAGTGCAATCGCGCGTAGCAGGTCAAAGGAAAGAAGGAAGGAGGCGAGAAACGCCGCTGACTATTTGTATTGAAGCCACATGACGTACCCCTTAAATGTATTTTCTTTTTTTATTTTATTCCATAGTTTAAATGTATTTGGAATTTCCCTACAACTAAATATGACATTTCACATTTTTCCCCTCTTACAGCTTGTTTTCAACAACTCATTGTTAAATTCTGTCCTATACCTGGAGTCTGGACAGGGTGCGGATCCCTTTGACAAATATTCTCGACAAATCTTTTTCCTTTCTGCCCTTTCCGTTTCCTCTTCCAGCTCCGGATCTAAACTTGCAGCTAAAGATTAACGATGAATGATGAACGAAGAGGCAGTTCACTAAAATATCACTAACACATATGTTTTAGTAGTGTGAAGTAGTTTTCTAATGACTAGGTAACAAAGAGGATAAACTTGTGATCTCAGTTTAGTCTACATAATCCCCTAATTAACATAGGGTCCCAGTTCTTCTGTTAGCTATTGCCTTTATAATGACAATGAATCCAGGAACAATCCTGACGTCTGTATTAACTTTTTTTCATGAGTCTCGAGATCGGAAAAGTGTGAGGGAGCATGCCATCAGAAAAAAATGCTCCTCGCTAGACCTTTAACAAAACTACGCCTGACATTTAGAAATCTCATAAAAAATTACGATTCATGTCACAATTCTATATAATAATCCTCTGTGTGTGTGTGTGTGTGTGTGTGTGTGTGTGTGTGTGTGTGTGTGTGTGTCCAAAATAAAGAAACGAGTAAAGCTTCACTTCAGTTGTCGCTGACGAACGTTGGCGTACAAAAAATCACCAAAAAAAAGTTAACGACAGTGCTTTGCCACTTCCGGTTTGTCTAACTACACCAAGACGGCGCTACAGCTCTTGAAAAATGTTCAAAGCTCACTTGGAACAAAGATAAATAAAAGCAAGATTTTTTAAAGTAAAGGAATACAACTTGCTTGCAGAGTTCGTTTTGATGCAGTTAAGTTGATACAAGTTTTCGGCTCACCAGGCTGATGGACTCATTTTTACGAGATAGCATCTGTTTAAGTTGATGACATTTTGAGATCTGAGTTGACATTATCGTCAATATGCTACTGTTTGCGTTTAAGCTTTTTAAACATTTAAATGGGAAGGGGACAGGAAACAGGAAAAAGTGGGCTGATGGCGAATGTTTTGCGTGGGAGTGTGTGTGTGTGAGGGAGGGATGGAGTGGTTATGATTTGAATGATGGTGAATGAATTTGTAAGACGCATTTAACACCTACTGATCATGCAGTGTGTGATCGTGGGCCTTTATGTAAACACCATGAGTCTGCCTTTATAAGGTACAGGGTGCTCTATAAATAAAAAATAAATAAATAAATAAATATAAGTTGAAGTTGTATATCTCAATGACGGAAAGGGGGTGGACTATCTGATATTATGTATTATACGACATTATTGAAAGTGAATGCATCTAATTAGGCCTTTAAGAAAACTCTGCCTGCAATATACGAAAACTTACGAATAAAGGTTTGAGAAAAAAAAAGAAATATGTAGTTTAACGATTGTAAAATCGTCCAAAAGCCATTGGTTTTCACACACAGGTTTGCCAAACTTTGGCAAACGTTCAACGACTTTTGTCTTGTTTAGCCACTCAGGCCTGCCTTTACCAAGACCTACAAATAAAGCTCTAAAGAAGAGAAAATTGTGGTTGCAGGTGATACGAGGGCTTCGATCATACAGCAAAGAACACGATGCGGCTAAGATTTCGTGTCAGTATTTCAGCAAGATGATCCGTCTTGAATAAGCTAGCTAGGGCATGCTTCGTGTTCACCGTCTTTTCTTTCTTTTCCATGCAATGTAAACTTGTTACTTCGGCAAGAACTGCTAACTGTGAAAACGATTTGGTTCTTTGAACTTCTCTTTAAGCGTGTAGCTCGTCGTGAATAGTGATAAAATGAGTTAATATCATGAAGTGGCATTAGTCTAGTGAAACAGTAAAACAATTGCACTCTTTACCTGCCGTCACTTCGGCAACGAGTCACAAAGTTTTGAGTGATGGGGGAGATATAAATTGCTGTGGTGCCATCTTCGTACAGAAATTGTTAAGAAAACCAATTTTTTTAAATGACATATCAGCGAAAGAGACAAGGACTTCTTTAACTAATTGTTGGCTTAAGTAGCTGACATTTTAGATAAAGGAGGAATCAATGGAATATATTTTTAAGTGTAAACGTGATCCTTGCTTTGCGACACGTACCCTAAACTGCTGAAACTTTGAAAAGCTATATACATGGTAATGTTTACTTTGTTATGGTTCATCGGGAATGTATTTTTGTAAATAGACCAAGGGCGATGAGACTAGACTGGCAGGTCAGTACTGGCACAATGTCAAGTGTGGATATACCCTGGGTCCACACAAACTTTCTACCAATGTCTGCGGGAATTCCCCTCGTCCTCATATCCACTAAATTCTAAAATGTAAAATTAGAAGTGCGTGCTTGCGTGTGTGATATTCTCAGTGTCGCCATGGCAGTGGAATACAAAGAGATTCATACTTTATAGTCGAGAACTGGAGACTAAAGTGATTTGTAGAGTGAACCAAATTGGCAAGCGACTATCAAACAACTGCCAAGAAAGTAGGAATATCGTCAGGCAAAAAAGAATCTTCCTGGTTGAAGATCAGTCTCTATTGCCGCGGTTCTCAACCTGGGGGGCGCGCCCCCCAAGGGGGGCGCAAGCTGCTGAAAAGGGGTCCGCAAAGGCTGTCATTTTCTCATATCTCATATAGGTATTAGTGGCTAAGGGGGGCGCGCGGACGTACCTTTATTCGTCTGGGGGGGCGTCACAAGTAAAAGGTTGAGAAACGCTGCTCTATTGTTTAACATGGCTTGCGAACAATTTACTAGTCTCAAAAAGTTGGCACAGTCCCAACTCCCTCCCTCCAGTCGGAGCAAGGGGGATGTAATACCGAACGCAGTGATTTGGGTTGTTTATAACCGTGTAGCTTACATACATTATCGTTCAAGGACAGCCGAGTGAAGCACTTCTATCGTTTCTCCCTAGCTACACAGGTCCCTTGGTCTCTGGACGATCTAAGTAGATTAAGGACATTTTTCATAAACTACGCGAGTGCGTAGAAACGATCTCAGATTCCTTGGACTAGTTAGCTTATTCTATTTACTGTCTGTCTGTCTGTCTGTCTGTCTGTGGGAGGGAGGGGAGAGAGGAGAAATGAGGGGGGGAGTAAATAACCGAGTGGCTAGAACACGGCGTCAGAACCTAAAGGCCCGCCAGTTCGATACCCGTGAGGCGCAGAGAACATTTCCTCAGATGAATGGGTAGATGACTCCATGGATGGTTGGGAAAGGCAAGGCAGCCAGTGAGCGGTGAATGAAAACACTCTCACTAAAAGCTGGCCCAGGGCCACTCCCTAACGAACTAAAAAGGTTTCCACTACCTGCGAGAGTGACAGATGGAGAAAGAATTGTGAGAGATATAAGGAATCGCCTTGCAGAAGTGTTTAAAAATAACATATTCAGTCCTTGTAACCATCTTTACACACTACACAAACACTTTTTTTATACACAGATATAATTGTCGTATAATGATTTTTACCACCAACAGCTATGATCAAGCACTTTTGGTTACTGAACAATCTCGATTTCCACTGAAACAATCTACTCCAACGGTTAACCGCCGAAACTCAATGGTCTTTCGAGCCTCTTGGAAACATCTGCAATAAATTTTAAAAAAGGGTATTACTATCGTCTTTATATGGATGGTTAAATCACAGTTTAGTTCAATTATTGATGACTAAGCGCTCTCCATTACTGTCACCAGAACAACCACATGTATGGTCACTGGATTTTTAGTTGCTGTGCTGCAAAACAGTAAAACTCTCTTCCCTTCCATATCCGCCATCTGCCCACCATCGAATCCTCCTAAAAACACATCTGTTCCATGAGCATTACTCCTTACACCAATCGACATAGTTGTCAATAGTTCTGATTATACTCAATTGACTAGTCCACCTGCTCGTCTTCCTCTGCTGATTTATGACAGTCCTTACTGCTTATTCCCTAATTCCTCTTTGTGTCTTCTATTTTTGTCTTTTATTACTTATCTGAATAGTAGTTTCTTCTTCCGCCCTTCGTGTGCTGTCCATGTCTCCTACATGTCTCAAGCGCTGAGAGCATGCTTCTTCGTGACCGTGATTATGCGCTATATAACCCAGTCAGTCAGTCAGTCAGTCGTCCCTTGCCTGGCACCTGGCGTTGGGGGGAGCACATGGATAGACGCGGCAGCTGATAGGGCCCGCCACTCTTGCCTATTTTGGGCAATAGTCAGCAGGTCCTGTACAGGACGACCAGTCCAGTCTTTGACGTTCGTAAGCCAGTTCTTTCTCTGACCACCGCGGCGTCGGCCACCCTCCAAGGTGCCTTGAAGGATAGTCTTCGACAAGGTGTCGTGCCGGGTTACATGGCCAAAGAAGACCAGCTTACGTCGCTTGACTGTTGATAGTAGAGGTTCCTGGTGTCCTACCAGTGTGGCAATCATGTTTCTTACAAAGTCGTTGGTTTTGTGTTCTTTGTATGAGATCCGGAGCAGCCTATATAACCCACGCGTTGTTTATTATTATTATTATTATTCACTAATCACTCTTCCCTAAAGTTTGAATTAATCCCTGCAGCCTGTGAACTTTCTTGGAATATCTATACCACACGTTTCTACAGAGCATTCGTTCATGATAAGGTAAAGGGATCTTAAACGGGAACCCATACGCGTAAGTAAATGCAGCTAAATGAGGAAGAAATAACTGTTTACATCGATAAATATGTAACAGATAATGTTATATTTTAAATAGTAAAATAGTCATTATCAGCAGTCAGTTGTAATAATAAAATAAAAATTCAATGCTGAATATTAACCCCTATCAAGTAAAATAAATTACAGGAGCTTATCTTAGATAAACGCACATTTGAAATGTGTTTATATTTTATTAACAATAAAATAGTAAAATTAACTCAAATACGCCCACAGTAACAGATAATCAATAATAATACAACGTAGACTGCAATGTGCCTGGTTGTTGCCCATTAAATTTTGATCTGGAGAAATTTCCTTACCAGTCTGTCTAGTGATTTTTTTTTTAACTTCAGTTGAAGCTTCTACATAAAGTTCAAATCTGTGCTAAAAAAAAATCGCCTCTTGAACACGACAACCTGAGCGATGTTTTCTCATCTGACTTGAAGACATGCAGAGATTTCTTGAACTGAGCCACACTCACTACTTGCGAGCGGTGGACTCCTCCAGCATAGGATAGACGAGTAATTTTCTTCTGTTTTGCTTGTGGCAGGTAAGAATGCCGATGTTTGAAGGCTTATATCTTGAAAATTAAACATAATTATCTACTCATATTTGGGGAATTATTATTTTAAAATGAACTTAACCCGATCATAAGACAAAATGTTGCACTCGTTCTTTAAAGCTCTGGCTTTTGTTGCGGTCTTCAGTGCAGTCAAATGATTCGAGGGAAATGTTCGGACGAGTTGCCCATCATTTACGCTTCGTTTCGCGCCTGACTCGGGGTAGCCATTAAAAAACAGTTTGCTACTTAGAAGATAGAATTAGTTTAGCAGCGACATGAAAACCAAGGTGTGCTTCTGACTGCGTGCCTGTCTCTCTCCAATTCTGCTTTCCCTAGATCTCTCACAGACAGACAGACAGACAGACAGACAGACAGACAGACAGACAGACAGACAGACAGACAGACAGACAGACAGACAGACAGACAGACAGACAGACAGACAGACAGACAGACAGACAGTGAAGGACAAACCTATACAGAGAAAGATTTGAAGAATTGTAGACAGCGATCTCTGATGTGTTAATTGGTTTCCAAAAGCCAGTCTTAAGATAAGAAGCGGGCATAAGAAGAATAGTAAACACGCCGGAAAGAGAGTATCAGTGAGTAAAAAAAAAAAACATCACACGAAAGCAGGAAAGATAGACAGTTAGAGGGGTAAAGAAGAAGAAATAAACGCAAATATTTCCTGAAATCAAACGCTAAGCATTTCATAATCAAAGGAAGAAACTGAGAATCACAATAATCGACTACTAGTACTCATACATGAAAACATAAACATTGAAATACGAATAATAATGAATAATACATGAATAAAATCTGCAAAACTACTGTAAAACGTGCAGCATTCAAAAATTCTTTCTCTTTCTTAATTCTTACCTCGCACTGAGCATGTATTGGGTGTCTACATGTCTTTGTCATATTAAAGTACAAAAAATGAATATTTTAGAGCTGAAAGGGTATCAAAAGTTATAGAAAGACGTGATTTGTGGGACTAACAAAGTCTGATGACAAACATCAAACAACAATTCCCATGTAACTTCCAGGCACTTCTTGCTAAATCTCTCTAGTTAACAATATGCCTTAGCTTTGCAACAACATATGTGAACAATATGCGTGTCCCAAAAACTTGAAACGAACCGTTATGTGTGTGTGTGTGTGTGTGTGTGTGTGTGTGTGTGTGTGTGTGTGTGTGTGTGTGTGTGTGTGTGTGTGTGTGTGTGTGTGTGTGTGTGTGTGGACAGCATAATAGAAGGCGGATAACGTCGTTGAGAGTTAACGATAGGGTCGCATGTACCCTGGACGTTTATCAGGCCAAGGATGACTAACTGGGAGTCGCACCCCTTTAACAGTTTCTACTTTTCCTTTCCTCACCAGTTTTGTGCTTTTAATGGTTAAACTAGTTAGAGTCAGGACTCAACTCTAGCTATTTCCTTTACGTGTCATTTTGCCCGAGTTCTTTAATCTTGTGCACTCACCCTTTCAATGTTCTCCCCTCCACCAGCTTTCTCTCTCTCTCTCGCCTGTCTACTCCCCTCTTTTTTCTCTCATCTATACATGGTATAGATATATCTCAGTGTATACTCATACCCGGGGTCTGGCACAATGACACATGCATCAGCGCAGTCACATAACTACCCTTAGAAAAAAATCAAGAAAGTTGGTCCTTTCTAAGATAATTTAAAGTTTTATTGGACCACACTGATTTCTATACAGCGTCGCATCTTAGCACAGAATTTGATATTCGCTCAAAGAAAATCCTAGTATTAACCTTCATTGAAACAGAGCATCAGTGTACAGTAAGAGGCAGCCACCTAAGTCGCTATTGACTGATATAGCTGTCATACTAGATAACAAAGGATGAAAATAACCTATATACAAGTACAGTGTACTCCACAGAATAATAAGAAATAAGCATTAGTAGTTTGTCCACTCTTGTAACAGAAATTCATGGCGCATGAGGTTCATGTGTCTCCTCGCACCTACACACATACACACACCTCTCTACAGAGCGAGAGAGAGTAAGAAGTATGTTTTTATTGAAAAAATTGTTTTCTCACATATCTTAAACTTCAAAAAGTACTAGCTCTATATACATTTTTAAAATGTTGTCGCGCTGTCCGTGAAAAGAATTGTGTAAATACGCATTCAGTCAAGAACGATTAGTCGGTAAACATGACACAGTACTAGTTCTTCTGTCAGGCCCCGAACACTCTCTTGCCAAAATCTGTGGGAATTCCCCTTGTTTACGTATCCTAAGGGCACCAGGGACATTTATATCGAAGGCATTATCATATGCATAGAGAAAAAAAAATGAATCGCAAGGAGCAGATCATTCCTGAAGCCAATCCCTCTTGCCCTCTCACCCCTTCCGTCTAATAGTCTCACACACACACACACACACACACACACACACACACACACACACACACACACACACACACACACACAGAGGTTTGGAAAATAGATATCTTGGACTGAGCTTTACTTAATCATTAGAAACAAAACTTGCAACACACTAAACATTAAAAACTTATTGGATGCGTGTGTATGTGTGTGCGTTCGTTCGAACTTGTGTGCGTGTGTTTTCGACTTTGTGCATGCGTGTACGTCAACGTGTGTTCGTTTGTGCGTGCGTACTCGCGCGTCCCCAAAATATCATTACTATATTTTCGTTATAGTTGAAGCGCATGTGCAAAGCGCCAGAACAGGACTCCGCTGGGACCGTCTGGAGGAAAACGCACATAACCACAAAAACCGAGCCTGTCCAAACGCATCGAAGAACAATTCAGGGACTGAGCCCCCATCTGTGGCTTTCAGCGGGTGATTTAAGATTCATCGCCGTCTCTCTAAGTTGTGTACTGCAGCTGCACTGGCATTGTGCTGATGTCCCGTGAGCATGAAACTTTCATCACCACTCATTAACTCGCCACGTGGCGAGGGCTTCAGCTACAGAGCTGCGCAAGTTCTCCATCCTATTGAGTGTTTACCTGCGAGGTTAATGCGGAACGACGGACAAATAGTGAGGAAAAGAAAAGAAAGTGAGAAGATAGAGGGTGAAATGGTGAAGACGAGAAAGAGAAAAAGATTTATTTAGTTCTGACGAGGAAATGCGCTATTTTTTTATATTTATTTATTAAAAATAGTTGTTCATTGCTTTTAAAGGTCTATTAATCCATTAAGTTTGGAATAAATCCATTTGCGTAATTTTTATAATGACAATCCAGACAACCATGTGTCTTAAAAACTTAAACGTTCTGTCACACTCTACTGACTAACTTTAAGCACGTGCCAAATTTGAACAGTTTCAAGGACCTTTTAGATAATAGTCTAAAATTTGTCGAACTATTTTACGGTTTTAATGGTTAACAGAATATACTGCAATCTGCCTAAAACTCAGACCCAGATGATATTCAAGTGTTTTCAAGAGAGGACGTTGAATAGGCCGCGAGGCAAAGGCTAATGAGAGCCACTCCCTAGTATTACTGCTACACTCAATCGCTCTCTCGTCCAATCACCAACTTACGCACGCATCCCCGTGTTCATACTTTCTTAACCCAACTCTTTCTTTCTTACTCTTTCTCCTACTATAAATGTTGCTCTCTCCCGTCCCTCTTAATCTCTCTCTCTCTCTCACTCACACACACCACTCTCTCTTCCCCACCCTCATCTCTTAATTTCCCTCTCGCCCCTAACCACTAACACGTTTCTCCGAAATATTTCTGCCAGGGTTTCAAAGTCAGATGGTCATCTTGCCTGCACCCAAGCTTGTAAAGCATTCATGGTCCCACCTCCGTCTCGGAAATGAAAAATGGCGGCGTCATTGTGAAAATTATTTTAATACTCTCAAGATTTCTTGTCAAGGAGTCACAGTTGCACATAAAACTTCGAGTTAGTTGACTCTCTCCTTTAGTATCAAACTCAGTGTAATTCAAAACACACTCAGAGGTTTAGGGCCTGTCATAAAGTTATCAAAAGTGTCAGGTCCAAATGATGCAACGAAATGTAATTTACTGCGCATGCGTGCAATATGCCTCGGTCATAAAGGCGACTGACGAGAGAGTTCTCCATAGTACACCCGCTTTAAATTGAACCTTCGGGTTGGTCGATGCCCTGAGTGTAAAGTAACTATAATTGTTAAGCTGATGGCAGGTAGGTAAGTGCGATGTAGGCAGGCAAACCAGTGAGTGCGGAACCAGGAAGGATGGGGCTGGAGTTATATATATTTGTTCTTTTGCTTAACTCCGCGTAGTTCAATTTTTTTTCTCTCTTAAATTACAAGAGCTTTGGCTTCAAAACCGTGTTGCTCAGGTTTCCTTTGCATGTTAGAACTGCTTTTATAGGATGCCGTGGTTTATAAGGGTCTTATTTCTTGTTTATTCATTGCTTTGCTTTTTGTTTTTCGTCGCGATAATGCCTCCGTTGCTGACACCTCGTTAATAATAATAAACGCAAGATTTGTACAGTGCAGACTCACACTCGTAAGGAGCATGCTCTTAGCGCTTAAGACCAAGAACGAGACATGGACAACATACGAGGGACAGAAGAACAAACAAACAGCATACGAACGACAGAAAGATAAGGAACAGCACTGATGACGAATAAAAAAAAAAAAAGCAGACAACGCAAAGAGGAACCAAGTAACAAGGACTGAGAGTATCACAATTTTGCAAACGAAGACGAGCAGTGGAGTAGCAATAAGCGGAAAAAGGGGGGAAGGGTGTGACAAAAGACGAGCATTGTTTTAACTGTTGTTAGGAGTAAAGATAAGGAAGAGGTACGTTTTCAGTGCACATTCAAAGGATTCAGTAGTTGGTAAGTGCGGATGTGGAAAGGGAGAGAGATCCATTGTTTTGCTGCACAGTAACTAAAAATTCCTGTGACTATGATTTTGTTCTGCAACAACAGTCAGCCAGTGTTAACTCTTTGTTTTGCTTTCATGAATGCGTTTGTCTGATACGCGCCATTGCGACATACGGTTTGTAAAAAAAAACTGACATCTTCATATATTTGCGTGGAAATCTTGTCCTAGTAGCAAAAGAGATTGTGACTGCAGACATCTTTATCTGCCCTCTTTTCTTTCCTCATTTTATGTTAAATCACTTCAAACACTTCCTTTTTTCCTCTTCTGCTCGTTCTCTCTTGTTTCCACTGATTCGTAGAAGGGTCTGTTGTAAAGTGACAGCCATTCTGTTATCATTTTTATAGCATTCTGAAATTAATTTGTTTGAGTTTGATATCATTTTTAACAACATTCATGAAGGAACGCATTGCCCTTCTGTTGAAACCCCGCCAAATTTTAATGTTACTTTTTATAAATTGGTCTACAATAAATTTGCTTCAGTTGCTTTTATAATTTGAATTCTAAAACAACTGATGTTGCAACCAAATGCAATATAATCATTTTCTGTCCCATCTCTCTCTTCTTCTTCTGAGTAGCTACCTGCGTGCGTATTTTTTGTGTGAGTGAGAGAAAGTGTGTGTGTGTGTGTGTGTGTGTGTGTGTGTGTGTGTGTGTGTGTGTGTGTGTGTGTGTGTGTGTGTGCGTGCGTGCGTGCGTGCGTGCGAGCGTGTGTGTGTGTGTGCACGTGCGCGCTCTTGTACGTGCTTTATTCCTTACCATGACAGTCGAGGAGACATATAGCTGGTGTAACTTCTCCCCACCTCACCCTGACCACCAACGCCACCACCAACCGCTGTCAAGTAAAAGTGTTCATGCATGTACTCCCAACTCCTCCAATCCCTTCCACTTCCTACCATCCTGCCCCTGAAGGTTCCGATTTTCATCAAACACCTTTCCAAACACGGTCTCTTCTCTGTTCTCACCCTTCCCCCTTCCAACCCCTCCCAGCTCACTACAGCCACTCCTTTTTTTCCCCCCAACACCCGAAAACCTCTCAGGACTTTCCGTTTTACGCACCATCTGTTCTGCGTCGCATAATTCATCTGACGCAATGCAGTCAACACTACTGTGCTGTCGCCAGCTCCGGTGTCTGCAGACAGAAGGTAGCCAAAAACCGGTGTTTTAAAAGCAGCCATTTAAAAACGCTCGCCCCTATTATGGCATTGGTTATCACCTCATTTGCATTCTCTCCTAATTTCGGGTTTTCGGCAGATTAAACATACTTGAATGCCGCCCATTAACGAAAATGGTTTCAAATTTATGAACCGCTCATATTTTTACGATTTGAAAATAAAAGCTTTAATGAAAGGAAAGATTGGGGGTTTTTTTGTGGGGAGGGAGAGTAGATTGGGTGAGGTCTTCTACACCGTGTTATCCTTCGATAGACTGTAGGATCCATTGAAACGAATGCTGATAAGGAAAAATGAGTGGTTTGGGGTGAGAGGGAAAACTGTCTTTGTACAAGAGCTTTTGCCTGGTCCATGAAACAACCGTAATCACATTTCTTTGCGTCAAGTGTCTTGCTGACAGCCAGCACCGACGGTGCAGGTCTTTCATGAAAAAAATGGTTTTCCCATTACGTCAACACAATGAGAGGCGGCACATGCACTACCATTACTACCATCCGCATTACCAGAGCCTTCATGGGAAGAGAAAATAGGAGACAAGAGTCAAGAAAACGCCTTTCCTTTTTTTTCAGACAAGACCATCCACGGATGTTGAAATCCCTGTTGTTAACACTCATCGCATTGGTCGACAACTAAGTCCGCTTCAGCCTCACTGAGACGTCCAAAGGTCTCCCAAGAAGCCAGTCGTACCAGGTTCTGACATAGACCAAAGGTTAATCACTCTCTGGCCAGACAGAGACCACGTCCGGACACGAAAATTGGTACGTAATGACTCTATGGTAGACGGAGCGGACAGGGGTCGGTATAGCGCCGCGCCGCTCTCCTACATGTGTTCTGGCGAGCCATTCTTCGCCCTCTCAGGTGCCGTATAGTATTTGCTGAGCATCTGATGTCTCTTCATAGCCAGGCATTTTCTCCTCCTCTTCAAGCAGAAGAGTCCTCTTTTTAAGGAATCTCTCCCACCCAACCTTCACCACCCACCCCCGAAATTCTCTGCCACGGAAGGCTACAGGGCTAATTGTCATCTTGAATGTCACTGATGACTTCGGTCATGTGGACCGCAACATCGTCATCCTCGCCTTAAGACCCCCTCATTAGCGGACGGTGTTGGCAAGAGAGTTTCAGTGGTAACAAAAGATAAGAACCGCTTACGAACGCGAGCACACGCCACCGGGGAGGGCTGAAGGGTTGGAGGGGGGATTGTAAAGGGTAAAGAAAAAAGGGAAAGGCAGAAGACGAAGAAGCTGCAGCAGATCTTGGAACTACGGAGACAACAGCAGTCGTTTGTTTGTCTTGCGATGATGTGACAAAAGATGGCCCTGCCCAATGGCTTCTGGCGCTTCTGTGGAGGATGCAATGCACGGCCTAGGCAATGTCCTCTCTCTCTTCTGGCTGCATCAGTATCCTCTCTCATCTCCTCCCACTCCGTGCCATCTCCTTCTTCGCCATCGGACCGCGGTCTTTGCCCCGACCTCTTCTTACCACCCACCCACCCCTTGTCGCTCCCTCCCGCGCAATTAGACAAACCACAGAGCCGCAGGCATCAGCCATCTCTTTGTTAGATCGGCTCAGGAGGAAGAGAGGAGAGAGAGAGAGAGTGGGGGACAGAGAGAGAGGGAGAGAGAAAAAAAGCGTTAAGCACGGGCGTAAATCATTTTCAACAACACGCTTCTGTTTGTTTGAGGAATCGTTCAATATCATTCTCTGCCGGAGTCCCCCGCTTTTTAGCAAAATGAGCGGCTCAAGTCGCTAGGGTGGTAATCAGGCAAATTGCGCATGGCCGACACTAATCTGCCCAACTCATCAGACGCCAACACACACACAGCCCGCAAACGGCCGAAAGCGGTCCGTAAGCGTCTTCTTTTCTCCTCCTTCCTGGCTCTCCCCACCTCCCAGTCCCCCCAGCCGACATCTTCCCTACTCCACCACATCACGATCCTTTGCGAAGAAACGAGGAACTGTCGAGAGCTTGGACAAGAGAGTCTGACTGCTAAGAATGAATAGGGGGAAGAATTAGAAATTAGAACTACAGTTTCCTTCCACAACTAGCTAATTTTTTTTTTTACCTTCTTGTCGACCTTTCTGGAAGATGGTAAGAGGTCTGAAGTCTAGTTGGGGGAAGGGAAAGAGGCCACGAAATGATGTTGGCTGTTGACACACCGGGGCCATCTGCTGATGACTGCCGCCAGTGACGCGACATCAAACTGTGAAGACGAGGAAAAATGCTGGAAGTCTGGGAAAAAAGAGACTGGCTTGATAAAGATGGTGGAGGGTGGTATAGGGTGGAGGGGCTCGTGTTGATCCAAGGGACCAGACTGGATGCAGGCGGCTTAGTGTGACTATACGAGGAGACTGATAAGTACTGGTGTGTGAGTCATCCGAGCTGTCTGGAGAGCAGCGATGACAGTCCCGCTACGTGTTTAATTGTCTGACTCTTTGCTGCTATACGGACTGCGAAGAAATGATTGTGTTTCTTTTGTAAGGAATCTCCTTTTGATGGCATGTAAACTCCATCTGTTTCGCAAACCAACCAACCAACCAACCAACCAACCAACCAACCCTTCTATGTATCAAACCTGATACTACTATCAGGAGAACAAACTATTTGAACCAGAAGTAGTTCATTTTTTCTCTATAGTGGTAAACCGGAAGAGGAATCTAGTAACGTAATAGCGTAATAGTAACGTAAGAGACCATAAAATTAGCATTACTGTTGCCACTGGCCGAGTGATATATCCGTCAAAAATTAGCAGTAGTTTGTATTGTAGGTTTACTAGCAATAAAACTTACCCCGTCACCTGTAAGCTATTCCCCTCGGGAAGTTTCATTGTATCTGCGGTTTTAATGGTCATCTCAAGTGAATTAAGATTTCCTCTCTTGTGGGTTCGTTCAAATGGAAACTTTATGTGATTTTCTCATGCATGAATGATAGTTGCAGTGAGCAAAGATCGTAAACTCCTTAGTACTTTGAGAAGTGTAGAGAAATAAATGCAAAACTGTTACTGCCTT
Source organism: Marisa cornuarietis (assembly GCA_004794655.1). Lineage (NCBI taxonomy): Eukaryota > Metazoa > Mollusca > Gastropoda > Architaenioglossa > Ampullariidae > Marisa > Marisa cornuarietis. Next base: position 8,045,040 of record SMMW01000555.1, read on the forward strand.
TTCAGTCCTTTGGGTCACAGTGCTAAAAGATCCAGTCAAAGGAGCAACGGCGTTTTCGTCACTTAACAGTCATTTTTAAAAAATCACAATTATTTTTTTTATTTTACCAAATGAGTAGTAAGTTAGTCCTTTAAAAAGTTACGTTAATAAGAATTGTTAGGATTGTGGGCACTCCACGAAGTAGTAATAATAGTAATGGTATACACATGCTTACTTCCCTCCTCTCGACCCTCCCCGCACACACACTTCTAATTTGCTCTCATTTCCATCCATACTCCTTTGGTATGTATATTAGTATAAAATTTCCAAATGTGTTGTCATTTGTATATTAATGTCAAAATATTTATTTTACTGTGTATATTTAGTGGGAGCACGAACACTATTTCACTCACTCGCTTCATTCAAAGCAGCAAAAGTTATCCGACAGGTCCATAGTTAGGAAGATAAATTTTACTTAAATATGGAGCCGATTCGTTCCCAAGTATCCGGCATTCCTAACAGCTTTGAGTTCCAGGAGCACAGCCCTGGCTGAGCGTGTACTAGGCTTTAGTCTTCTCGACGAAGGATCCATCGCAATCCCAGGCATTTCGGCGTACGACGGAGGAAGATAATGGTAAGACAGACTGTCCACAAAATCCGGAATATTTTCGCTGGGGTCTGCGTGTGCTGTCTTGCAAGACAAACAAGAGAAAAAAAAAGTTCGACCGCAGACATCTAAAGAGGATGCATACATGACCATGTCATAGCAAGCTTATGCACAGGAATCGCATGCATGAAAGCCATGTCTCACGCGCATGTCCGCATGAAAACATCCCTTGTACGCATCACTGCATTAAGGCAAGAAAAAGCTTTTCAAAGCTTTAACAAAAAGGTCTTTCCGTGAATTACTATTCTTTACTCCCTTGCAATACTGTCATGAAAACCATCATGTAATGACTCCATCTCACACTGTTTACAGTATTTTATCCCTTCATACCTTCATCCATTGCTGTACCTTCTACTCCTGTACCTCATCTTTATGTCGTTCAGTGTGTCTATACGTATCTCACTGTTCACTGTATGTTATCTGTCATTTATCATTATTGGTCTGCGCAGAGAGTGCGATCTGGTCGTGATGCTGCGCGTTTTAAGTTCACATTTATTTTTATCATCATCATCATCATCATCATCATCATCATCATCATCATCATCATTAAAATTGCTCTATTTGGTTCACTTTTAGAAAAGTAAATCTGGATGCTGCTGTTTGTCCAAATGTTGACTAGGCTTCAAAGAAAAATTAAATGTAAAGTACACATTGATAAGTTCAGTTATTTATCGAGAGGCTTAGTGCCCACATGCTAAGGGCCTGGAAACAAGCAGACAAAGCTACTGAAGTGTCATGTCGAGCTACACTAACAATCAAATCTCCCTCTTCCACTGTCTCTTCCCCTCCCTTAACCTGTTCCTCTCACACTCTGGAAAAGGTTTTTCTATTTAACGAGATCAAAGATGTAAAAGATATGAAAATTTTTATTACGTGAACTTCATGGTAATCTGTACTTCAAATAGTCCCTTATTCGACAATGTGGGTCCGCTGAGTTTTAGAGGCTGCAAGCTTACAAGTTTCAACATAATTTTTATCAGTTTATTTGACCCCTTTTCATCGAGATGACATAACTGCTTTCTTCCACAGACCACCCCCCCGCCCCCCACAAATGTGCAGATGAATTAAAGAGTTCATCAGCTTCGTTGATTGACCCATCTGGTTTTCCAGATTAAAAATAAACACATAAATGAGGCAATAACAATTAAATAAATAAGTCCAGTAAATATTTTTCAAACACCCATTTAATCCATTTTAAAACAAATTGTTTACTTAACGAAGCCATTTTTAAATGAAATGAAAGTTAAGCTTAACAAATATTATGACAAATTTCGTGGAGGTTGCCAGCATTTTAATTTCATGCACAAAGTTCAAAAATCAAGTAAAGCGAAATCAACTGGTCGGCGGGGTTCGCTGTAGGCCAGCGATTCTTTGGCTAACCTTCAACACAGCAAGACACACGTGCACGTTCAATCTTTTCTCGCCCGCCACCTCACTGACATCCTCAACATCGGTTTGCATGCCCAGCGTGCTCACTTCAATCCCCTTTCTGTGAAGCACACGGGTCCCAAAAATGAAAGCACCGCCCCTTGCACTTGAGAGGACTTTTTGAGTTCGTGTCCTGAAGATCCCCTTTCGTGAGCTGCGGATGATCCCAGCCTGCATGTGGACATGTCAGGACTGACTTTTCCTCACCAAAAAGGCTTTAGGGGTACTTTTCTTCAAAGCCAGTTTCCGTGCTGCTGCAGGTTTCGGCCCCGGTTCGAATTTCCTTGCACGTTTATCAAACGTGTTTCGCTTTTAAAGTTGTCCTTGTTTAACATATTTTTCTCTAGACAGCTTTCACCAACGTCGTCCTAGCAAAGTTTCTCTCCCATAAATTTCCGTTTTCTTTATACACGTTTTTCAGTTAAGGACAAGGCTGATGGTGGATAACATTTTCGAGCTTCCTGTTGCATCTCTTCAGCTTGTTTCTTTTTCCCCCTTCATTTCTGTCGCTTTTGGTGTTTCTTCCTCCCTCCTGCTCACCTCATCTTCTACTACCCTCCCCCCTCTATCTTCGCTCTTTTTGGTTCAGATTTTAATCATGCATTCCCAATGACGTCACACTTAGCCCTCGCAATCTTCCTCCTCCTCCTCCTCCTCCTAATTCTCTTTGCCTCCCACGCTTATAGTAACATTTCTTATGTGTTCCTTATTCTCGTTCATGGCCTTTTTTCCCCTAACCTAGCTCCATTCTTGCCCTCTTCTATGTCATCTTTCTAGCCGATGACTTCTCTTGTCCGACGTTCATTGAGAATTTTGAGTATTGAATATGAAATGGGTTTTATAGACAGGAGCTGGGTCACAGGAGTTTTCTCTATGATGAAAAATCTTGTTACTGCTTCTCTTAAGCTGCAGATGCTAAAATGTATTTACCAACTCTCTCTCTCTCTCAGAGAAAAGAAAAGGGCTTTTTAATTCGAAATAATGAGATCAGAACGACTTCCTCTATTGCGCAAATACTCATCTTCCCTTCTTGTCATTTATATGCGTGCACATTATTTGCCTACAAAAATAATTTACTCAGATCTTTAGGGAATTCAACCATGCAAATTATTCCCGCTTTTAAAAGATAAAGGAAAACCCTTTCGACATCCTTCTATTCGAAGCATAGAAAACTTTCTTTCACCTTAATCAGGTTATATATTTTTTTAAAATTTCAGAATGGAGTAGTTTGATAGGGTTGCGATTTGTAGCCCAGTTCTCCAAATACAGAATGTAACCTGTTGTCGAGCGTGTCTGCATGGTTGTTTTTGTAAGTGTGCCTAGACAGTACCCCCTAAAATGATTAAAGGAGAAGGAATACCAGGGAGTCGATTTTATTGTAGAATTGTTAGCGTCTCTTCAGACTTTATATTCAGCATACTGAGATACGTGGTCGCATGATGTATCTGCTACAAGAACATAAACCCCTCGAAACGATCTTCAAAAAACAGGGATGAGGGGTGGAATTAAGGGCGGGGAGGAAACAGCCTCTTAGGACACTTAACCCCCGAAAGGCACATCTTGTACATTCGTGGTTTCTAACAAATTCATTCCGCAGACTCGTGAAGTGTGTTTTGACGCAATAAAACCATTCTAGACGACACATCTGCTAGCCCGATAACCCATCTCGAAGACGGGACAGCAAAGCACGAGAGACCACCGTGGCTGAGCATCGCTCACCGTCCGCAGCAAATTGTCCTTACAGCGCGTGGCGGACATGCTTGACTCTTCTCTCTCTCCCTTCAAGATCGATGCTTCGCTTTCTTGCAAGACAGGCGACGGGGCTCTTGCCTTGTACAGTGGGGTAGGAGTAAAAGGGTGCACAGGGCTGGGTGGGCAGCCAGTGACCGCGGAGCATTTGCACGGCCTGACTGCGTCTCTCTCAGAGCGCTACGAGAAGGAAAGGAGGTTTAAGAGTCTTTTTTTTTTTTTTGCACGCGCGCGCACGCGCTTCAAGCAACCGCAAAGAGCTGATTATACCGCTCCAACAAACAGCCACCCTGCGACATAAACCCGCATCGCTGCCTGCAAGGAACAAAATCGATTCTGCGGTCCTTTCGCACTGTGAGACTGCGGCAAAATGGTTGGCAGCTCCGGGATTTGTGGCTCTCCACAACGCCTGCTCCGCTGGCCTTTCAGTCATACCCAGATCCAACGATCTTGCCTCGCCTTGCCGCCTTGCCGCGCCTTGCCGCGCCTCGCCTCGCCGCGCGCCCCTCGCCTCTCCTCGCCTTACTCTCTTTGGCCTTCTTTCTCCCTAGTTTATTTTATCATTAGGCCCTAAGAGTCTTTTTATTTATTTGCGATGGTGTGCTTGCATGCATTGATTGCCCTTAATTCTTTGAACTACTTATCTATTTTTAGCGTATTATTTCATTCTGCTTTTTATATAAAGTCTGTCTGTGTCTTCCTTTCTCAGTACGTTGCTTTGCTCATGGCAAAGGTTTCTTGTATCATTATATCTTAGATCATATTCTTCCTATAGAAAATAATTCTACCTATTCAGAACACTACATAGACATTGATGAATTATTTCCCATTCGTTTATTTTGGTCCACTTATATTTCTCTGTTTTAACCTTTCCTTTTAAGTGCGTCATACATGTTATTATTTTCTTCTTTAATAAATAATTTCCCTTTTATGGATAAGATGATAACAAACACATTATTTGCTCATGCTAACGCCCACGTTAATATAATACTATCATTGTCAATATCAATGCCATGGTCAGTGTCAATACCATTTTCTCCTTCCGTCTTTTATTTACTGGATGTTTGCATTTATTTATCTTTTATATCTTTTTAATATTTCCTAGCATTCTCTACCTTCCCTGTAGTTTAAAGGGTATTAGCACCGCGCTAACCATTGCCTCCAGACCTCCATCCCCATCCACCCATACACCCACCCAGCCACCCGCCAGTGGAAGCTCTAAGGACGATAACCGATGCGGCTTCTCGGCGTCATATTCTCGTCTTTTTGTGACTTTTCGAGGCGATCTTCATTTCTGGCGGAGGTGTTTTGCCTGTGAACTGGAATAGAGTGGCTACAAATTAAAGCACCAGGCGTGCACGCTACAAAAGGTTTTTGACTTTGCTGCTGGCACCAACACACGACTCACGCATCACGCTGCATCTGGCCTCAGGCTCTCTCCACCAGAACTCTATCCCTGTTTCTCTTCCCCCTTTTTTTTGGGGGGGGGGTGGGGTGCTTCTTCATCACACTCTCCTCCTTTTCCTTTTGTTCACTTTTTGTTCCCTCGGATCCTCTGAAAGACGTGGCTATGGGCATTCTGGAAATAAATAAGTTCAGAGATCTTGAGACCCAGGACTTTCTTGGCAGCAGAACGCAAATTTCATCGGTATCTTCACATTGTAGTATGGGTCTTAAATACAGATTTTCCTTTGCTTTTGATGGCTTCGGGGTTTTATTTTTTTCTAAATGTACGGCATGAGCAGGCGAAACCTCTGCCAATATTAACTAAGGACATAATTCACATGGCTTTGAGAGCAGCTCATTACACATGCTGAACACTAATTTACATTTTAACTAAACGAAAATTTAAAATATTTTCCAACAAAGTTAATTTATATTCATATATATTGTCGACGATGTGTGTGCTTGCATATCATCATTTCACGTTAACATCATGCAGACGATGATCAGACATTGTGTTTTAATGGGTGGTCATTGGCTAAGTTAGAGTAATGAGTGACATTTTCATGTTTCGAATTGAAATCAATAATCGTCAATGGCCTTATAAAGCAACTTTGTTATTTTACACCATAACCCTTTGTTGATTTCGTCGTGGCGAAGATAAAGAATAAAAAAATCTTCAACTGCTAACGGAGTCACTGAAAGAAGAGACAATTAGGGACTTTAGGTATCGAGGGTTGATTGTCAAGAGGCAAGAGATGACAGAGAGAAGACAGGGGGGAGGAGGAGTTGTGCCAATTAATCACGGTGATGTCCCCTGATATAATGGTCGGAATGTTTTTCCGCTTGGCCACGACCACACGTGACTCATTTCCAGCCCTCGTGCTTGCCCGCAAAGAATAACAGAGAAAGGTGATGGGTCAGCAGAAGGCACAGAAAGAAATTCTCTCTGGTCCTGCTCTTCACACAGGCCAGAGCGTAAGTCGCAGCTTCAAGCGGGTGTCGAGTGGAAGAAAGGAGATAGAGAGAGAGGGAGAGGGGTATGGAGAGAAAGGGGGTAGGGGAAGGAGGAAGGAAAGAAAAAAATGGGGGCAATGAGTTAGAGACACGGGTCGAACTCTGACCCGTGGCCAAATGCTCTGGAACCTCATCTGCATCCCAAAACATCTTCTGCGCTGCCCGTGGAAAAAAGGGTCACTTCCTGCCCTCTCCTCCTTCTTCCAGCCCCTCTTTCCTCACACAGAGCAGCCCCACCCCCGCCCACCCCGCCAGCTAATTAGTCCAGAGTTAATTGCTAATTTTCCCCCTGCTGTTGACAGACTATCTTCTAGATGTATTCTGCAAAAATAATTCCAAAATTATAGATGGGTCCTCCGTTTTTGCGCTACATTGAGGTTGCCACAGCGAATGGCAGGGCCAAATATTGGTCTACGTGATGCTGTGGTGATGGACTAGCTTTTTATGGTAGCGGCAGCCACGCTGCAGAATTGGGGTGGCTGACCCGTACCCTGTCATGACCACAACAACTGCCACGCAGAAACCCGACGTCCTGGAGCGTAACGCCTCCAAAATCCAAGACATGAAAGCGTGCATGACCCGTCTCTTGCACGTGTAGGTGCATGGTGGGGGGCACAGGACAATGTGATAGGCCAGAGGGGGAGATTTTTCGTCACCGTGATCGCATCCTTTTCGAAAAACAACAAAATAGTTTAGAAACTTATTCTCATCACCAAAATAAAACCACGAGATATAACTTTCAGAACATCGCATACCAGCATAAATAATTTTTTCCAAAATTTAAAAAAAGCAAATGGCATTGTGCAAGCATCATGCTATGTTGCACCTTAACCTTAAGCATGTCGAAATTTTGGACTGACTCCACTTTTATAGATCATGTTGAAACGATTGTCCGAATTAAAAAAAATTGTTAGTCATAAACAACCGCTCAGCAATTTATGTTTTATATTTATCGAACTTCTGATTATGAAAAGTCTGTTAATATTAGCGTAATATGTATTACTCATAATTAAAACATCCGAGCATCAATACACAATAAATGTTTCGAAACTTTTAAACATATTTCATTAGAGTACTGGATGTACATTTGTTATTAGATTATGTCATTTAAGTTCACATCACAAAATCTCCATTTTAAATATTTATTTGTTTAGATTTATTTAAGGACTTCTTTTTTGTTATCGTTGTACGTGATTAGTTAGCCCCACTTTTCTACATCCTGGGCCACTTAGACAGTTAATCCGCGACAACTTAGCAGCTTTATATTATTCCGCTTCTGTTCATACCTAATACTCCAAAGTATCCAATGAATAACAATCTGGTCTTGTTATTCAAACATATCAAAGTTCTTTTCAACTTTTTCGTCAACACTGTTTTCTTTGCAAGTGGTTTTTTTCTGAGATATGTTAGGAGAGCAGGTGGAGAACTAGAATTGTTACAATAAATTTTCTTGCGAGAATTCGATCCTTGACGAGTATGCACAGCTTCATCAGAAGAGCGTCTGCTGCATGCTGAATTCGCATTGAATCCTGCCTGATGGAAGATTTCTTCAGAAGTCAGAATTCAAAAGCAGTCTCGAAGGCGACACGACCTGAGGAGGTTGGAGATAAAAAGTGAGCAGTATTCACAGGTCAATGATCATCTGACACTCGCTTTGCATGCTATCGGCCACGTAGAAATTACAAGTCCTTCACTTCTTGTGCTTTTCCAGCCTGTCTCACCCCCATCCCTTTCCGCCCCATCCTTCTCTTCAGTCTCCCTCTCTCACTATTTCATATTCTATTGATCTACCTCTTCCTGTGCAATTGTCTTTACGTGCCTGCGTGATAATTATAAAAAGATAAATATACACACACGTATGTGAGTCAGTGAATGAAAGTGTATATGGGTGTTTGCTTCTTTTTTCTTCATTTTTTTCTTATTTCTGTTCCGTCTTCTTGTTCTCTTTTAGCACTTCACTTTGCAATGTGCCACAAATGTTTTGGGTCTGAATTCATTTTCTTGCCATCTGCTCCACTTGTCTTGGTCACTAGAACGCCTTAATTTTGGTTTAGCTTCAAAGCACTAGAAGCGACGAGAATATTGTGTGAAAATGCACTTTGAAATCATAATTATGGCCAGCGCCTGTGTGCTCAAGCGAAACATCAAAACTCTTTATAATATCAGCCCTTGAAATGAGACTTCTGTCGGGCTTTGAAAAGAGATCTTCGAACAACGCTTACTGACAACCTCAAAGACTAATTTCTTGCTCAGAGGCTGGGTCGTTCTTCCTAAAGAATTTCTACACCAGAGGATCAAAAGAATCAAACTCGATACATTACCAGAATGCCCTAACACCAAACATGATCTAAGAGACACTTTAAGAAAATGTTATTTAACCTGTGTTCCTATCCATTCCTTGATAAATATTCCGTAAGTACACTTGTCTTTTTAAACACGCATGCACATTCAAAACTGATAAAGAAAAATAAAAATAAATGTTTTTGTTTGGTTTTCTTTTTGTTTTTGATGGAGTTATTGTTTTCTGGCTGAAAGCAAAATTAATTTTTTTAGGAGCCACTATTAACAGAAATAATGCTCATACAATATACGATAATCGATTATATATATATATATATATCAATTGTACACTGAAATATCTACATCAACATACATATTATATAAGAATTTTGAATATATATGATCATTTGTGTAGGCTGAGCAGGATTATTAAAAATTCTCATTAAAAATAAAAGTCTAAGTTGTGAACAATATCCACGTGCATTTAGTTACGTGTAGCATGCTTAGCGCTGTGTTCTAGACTTAGGATATTTCAAATTTAGGATGACTGGAAAATTGAAAACTTTTTGCGGCAAAATACCCTAAGCAAGAACATCCCCTCCCCACCCCACCCCCTAATTCAAACTTTGAGAAAAAGGGAGATGGAGTAAAATGGCCTTGTGCCAAGTATTCGAATTCAGTTTCAGTAAAATTGCTACCTCCTAATGATCGTCTCTACTTTTACACCATCGGAAGGGGATGTAGTCGTTACTACCTTTTTAGAGCAAAAGCAGCCACGAGCTCCGCAGCCAAATAAAACGAAATCTCAGAGACGAAGAAGAAACAAAAATCTGCGTCTGTGAAGAAATAAACCACTCATTTTGGCACAGAAAGCGCAAAAATAAAAAGGAAGAAAAGCGAAAGTATCGTCCATGTCACCTTTAGTATTGTAATCAGCCTCTTTACACGGGTTTCCTTTCAACATTTCCAGATAATGTTAAAACTTAGCGCGCGTCTCCCATCTCGTAAAACATCATTAGTGGATACGATCCGAAAACCGAATCCGTGGTCTAATCCACATTTCCATACTTCCCGGGCCTTGCAAAACGCGCGCGACTCCGGCGAGCTGCTCAGTCAAAATAAAAACAAAGCTGATGCTCTCTGTCGAAAATGAGGAGGGATTTGTTCAGTTCGAATTAATTCTGGAAAAGCTGAATATGGACATAATTTTGTTAGCGTCTTGGCAATGAGACTTGATGGTGGCCTGACGGAACATAATGCAGAGTGTGTTGACCGCTTTCAGAAAGAAGAAGGAATAGAAAAAAACGGATTTGTGGCCCTCGCTTTCAGGACATTCTCAGTTTTGCCATTATTTCCAGCAGGGATCAATTTTTCCTGATCTGGCATCTACTAGTACTCTCTCGTCATTACGCGAGTGTTCCAAGGCATCATGATTTTGTTCACATTTCGTGTTCATGCCAGCCAATGGTTTCTGGAAACCTCTACAGGCTTTTAAAGTGACGGCTTTTATTCCCGCCTTCGTTCGAAGATCAGGTGCAGGTTAGCGATCGGAGACGAAATCAGGAAAATTATCTAAGTGATGTCGCCAATGCTGGTGCCACTGCGTTAATGGTAGCTAGCTTCACGGGTTTGTTTTTTGCACATTACAATGATGATGATGATGATGATGATGATGATGATGATGATGATGATGATGATGATGATGATGATGATGATGATGATCCGTTTTGTCACAAGACAAAATATTTTTTTATTATAATTGCTTACATGAGTTCATACACCTGCAGAAAGTCTGTGAACGCCAGCATGTTGTGAACAGTTGAATATCGACTATTGGAAAATTTTGACCTTTTCTTCTGTTCTGGTGACCATGTGACAAGTTAGCTACAGGTAACTGTGATGCTGACTATATGTCATATATTAGCTGTAACTGACCTTTATCTTGATCTGTCATGTTAGTTTACACTGACCAAACAAATCTCCATGTTTATGCATCAAGTTCTTGTAATGTGTATACAAATGTGTATGTCCGCGTGTACGTGTGTGCAACAATGCGCGCGCGCGCGCGCGTGTGTTCCTGTGTATGGGGGAAGGGGATGAGTGCGTTAATTACTCATTATATCTTGTGCATACGACATGGATGTGGTCTCGACCGCTAAAGCAAGCTATTCTGGATAAAATCACCGATTTAACCGGCTGAGACACTGATTAAATAGACTGAACGACGAAAGAAGCAGACCAAGCAGTAATTCTTTGAATGTATTTGAGCGGACTGAAAAGTACTAATTCCATAGACAGAAATGTTAACAAAGTCGAGAGACTAACAAAATCTGTCCGGAAGTCGGACCCATCCACCATTTCAGGGGAGGGATCAAGATGGAAGAGATGAGACATCAGGATTGTAACATCACAAAAACGTTGAAGTAGTAACCACGAGTACCCCAGTTCTCTGTCCCGTGATTCACCCGGCCCTCTTGTTCATGTTACGAATCACCCGCACCACTGGGTGCTGAAGGTCATGGTTCATGATGCCGCTTGTTTGTGGTGTCAACAAATGTCAGGACGCCATCGCCACCCCTCTGTCCGGGGTCCCTGAGATCAAAATGCACCAGCACAGTGTGTGTCCAGTGTGTGTGTGTGTGTATTTGTTTTCGTGTTCTCGTGTTTCTGTGTGCTTGTTTGTGTTCTCGTGTGTGTGTGTGTGTGTGTGTGTGTGTGTGTGTTTTCGAACATGTACTGGTCCGAATGTGCATGAGTATGTACATATACATGTGCGTGCGTGTGTATGTGTGTATGTGTGCGTGTGCACAAACAGGTCTGAATGTGCATAATTATATAATTATTCGTGTGCACGTGCGCGAGTGAGCTTGTTCGTGTTCTCGTGTGTGTGTGTGTGTGCAGGTCCGAATGGACATGAATATGTAATTATGCGTGTGTGCGAGCGCGCGTGCGTGCGTGTGTGTGTGTGTGTGTGCATACATGTCCGGACGTGAATGAGTATGTGCATGTGCGTGTGCCAGATTTCGTGCGAGCACTGGATGAGGAGGAGACGGGATGTCTGGAGAGACATGTTTGGCAGCTATGTATAATGCTGGAGACCACTAGTGTCGTGTAGCTCTTAGTGGCAATTGCACGACATTCCACGTGATTCTATCATCGGGTAATCGGCGCCGCACTCTGTGTTTTGGAGGAATGTGGTGGGGGGGGGATCTAACAACAAAAAATGACCAATTGGGAAATAATGATCAGTTACTTCTCTTATTCGGGATGCTGTATTACACACTTGGAATTACCCAGAGACCATGCAGTCTGCGCATGTCCACTTTTCGCCAGTTTGGAGGCACTGCTGTATATGTCCTTGCCCTCACATCCAACAAAAAACGCGTGCAAAAATTTTTAAATTAAAAAATAGACTTTAAAATAACTATTCTTATTGAGAGACTCTGACAACAAAATTAATATTTTTCTGAAAATCAGATTGTTAGTTTATTTAAGGTTCCTTAAAGTTTCTTTAAACTCTAAGCTTATTGGCTTACCTCCACTCAGAAGCTGTCATTGAATTCCTTTGTACCTATAAGTACTTTTATAACTTCTTTTTATGACCCTGTTTTGTGACTGTCTTTTTCTCAAATACAAGTCGAGGGGTTTTTGCGATCTTACACGTGTACTAGTAATTTGCACTTTGATTCCATTGATCACCTGTCTGTACATAGTTAAATATCCTTTATTCGCTTTCACTTTCATGTGTTTTAAATCTGACTCAACATCGCCACTGAGCGAAAACTACTTATTTTGCATTTCCTTGACGGGAAGATGGAGTTAGTTATTTATGTCCTGGTGTTTCCAATCTTTTGCAAAAGAAAAAAAACATTTTATCCGTTACATATTGTAGAACCGTATAGAACTATTGCTATTCATAACAGTTTATTCTCTTTATAATTTATAAAGCTTTTTAAAAATAATTTCTAGTAGTTACATGTTTTGCTACGACAATGTTCTAAAGGTATGAAAAAATGAAAAATATTTAATGGGAAAATAATATTAGCATATGATCTAACATATTAATTTACTGAGAAGCAAAATTTCTACAATAATTTACACACACAGCCACCAACTACCTTAATTACCCCCCATCAAAAATGACTTTAATTTTATTAAAGATTACTCATTTATTTATTTTGAGATGATCGAAAAATTAGAAATCTATGTTGTGTGTAGAGCGATGCACTGCAGGTCTACTAGCTTCCTTTTTCTCAGGACAAACAGCTCCACTAAGGAAACTCCCTCCAGCAAGGTTTGACAGAAACAGATAATCTTGGTTTTTTGTTTGTTTGTTTGTTTGTTTGTTTGTTTGTTGCAATATTGGTAAGGTATACTGTCCAGGGAACCCAACAGAACAGCGCGTTGGAACCCCGGAGCTACACTCTTCTCGAACAGTATCACAAGGACTCTTCCTCGTGAACCTAACTGTTGCTTACATTACACTCCAGCCTCTCGGTAGGTCTCGTTTCAACGTAAAGCTAATGATCACGAATTTTTCACGTATTAACAAACGTTACACTTTTTTTTACAAGACGCTAATCAACGGACACGTCCTTAAAGTAAACACAAATTTTCATCACCTAAATCACACATAATTACATTTTCTCCCTGATCCACTTCTGGATCATAATATAAAGAGGCTTTTCCTCGCGTATACAAGGTTACAGCAGGCTGCGGCGATACAAGTGTCGCAACCATGATGATTGACCTCTAAGCATTTGCCAGTACCAACATTTTTCCATTTCTCCTGCTCACGAGTTTCCGGTTCATCAAGAACGTTATATTTTAACCCTTTGTACCCGCCGATGGCCGTGACACTTTCTTCCTTTCTTTCCTTAGCCTCTCTTTCTTTCGTTTTTTTTTTTTAAATTTTATTTTGGTCAGTGATTCCAGAATCCGTTTTAGTATTTTACTATGATGGCTATTTCCTTCTATTTTAAAGACACCTGCCACTGCAGCTGAAAACGTCGATTTTCATAAGGGGTTAGTGGGAGTGGTGATGATGGCATAGGGAAGTTAGCTCTCTCTCCTTGATATCTGATGTCGCTTTGATATGTCTTTTATCAAACTGAGATCAAGTTTCGGGAACACTTTGCAGTTTACAAAATTTTTTTTAGGTCTGCGTTCTGCCTTTTTGCAATCAAAGTGTGAATTTGAAAAGCATGGCTTATCGGTCACTCATAAAGAGGCAAGACGAGCATGGTAGACCCCACAATGACTCTCTAAAAATACAAAACAAAAGCTACCCTTGCTGTGTTGTCTGCATAAGGTTTTTATTCTGTTCAGACTGTCTGCCTCATGTATTATGAAGGGGTGTACAAAACGAAAGAGGCAAAGTCCACACATTTTAACCACGTGACTTCAGTCCCTATTTCTGGTATGAACAGAACATACGACTGTCATATTTTGTTCGCTGCATGTTGATGTATATGTCTGTACAGTACACATATCATGCTTATTTACAATCATAATTATCGTACAGTATAGTTGCATATTCATCTGAGTCACTTGGGGGACGCAGTTATGTGCAAATGAGTCTCTAGGTGCAAACGACCTGCTTATAGCACTCCCAAAACAGAACTAACCTGCAGAACAGATGATTGGGTAGGGATACAGTTAACCTAGTGGTAATTGTGTTGGAAAGTCATGTTGCAGAATGACAATCACTCAAAAATGCACGCTTGTCTGGTGGTTATCTCTCTTTGAACTAGGTATTAACCCTTCCACGACTCTGTAAAATAACCACTTACTGGTTGATATTTCAGAGAAGAGTACATACTAAACCTAGCGGCAATTTTCCCTTAATGCGCTGGCCCAGTGATGAATTGTTGCCATTTAATCGGTCCCATTTAGTCCGTCTTAGCATATCTGATACTCACGATGTCATTCCCACCAGTCATCAAGCCTCAAATTTAAATTTGCATCTTTTTCTTTGCGTGTTTGTTGAGTTTATTTGGATGCTTGGGTTATCTGGCTGTCAATGGCGTTAGATATTGCATCAATTATGCGCCAAGCGCTCTACGTTGTCATCGTGAAATCATCAGTGATAATCTTCGCAGAAACTGTGCAAAATAAAGAGTTCCCTGTGGACCCTTGCTGTGTCAGAATTGGGAGGAGTGAAGGGAACATCAACAACAACTTACTGCTCCCTCCAGACCGCACGAATTTTGATCCTACGCTCCACATGCCGGTCGCAAGGGACACGACTCCGCGCTTCGGTTACCTCCTCCTGCTCTACCTTCGGCCTAGAACGCCCTAATCCCTTGATTTCTCTTCTAAACAAACAGTTAATGGCATAGGGGTTTCAGTGAACAAATGAATGCCAAACGCATTCGGGAGAGGTAGGTCGAAAACAGCGATGGCAAGAGTAATTATCTTCGATCATTACCTCTTTTGGCTGCACAAGAAGCTGCCGTGAGAGCGGGTCTGATGCGGCGAGGCCGCAGTGGGAGAAGAGGTGGATGTCCAGATTAGCTGCTGAGGCGCCTGTGTCCAGCGGACCGTTCTCCACGATTTTCCGAGCCGACAACGGAGAGTCCCGCGTGTCGAAACCCATGCCCGTACAAATGAGTTCATAAAGAAGGTATTCACGGTACACCAGGCTAGACTTGCTTCTATGACATTCTTTGCGAAACAGTAACTTTTTACTGCTGCTGAACGATCCAGCGGAATGTTATTCTTCGCTGAAGCAAATACTAATGTATGTATATAAAGGTTTTTAGTATTTGATTAAAACGTGGCGGATCGTTTATTACCTATGTGTCCTATTTATTTTTTTTAATTTATATTTTGTATTACCTATATATCAACGATCTGCTGGCTTCCTTGACATAAAATTCTTGACTCTCATATCGGGGGTTTCTGCCTTTCTCGCGGGAAAGGCTAAAGAAGGTAGGTCTAATGATTCGTGGAAAGTAAACGCCTTTTGAAAGACTATCCCTTTTTCTAACAGATAAACCATTAAAGACATTACAAGAATTATTTTATTAATTAAATGACTAGGCTGGTTCCTTACAATACGTGCATCTCCACGCGCCATTTCGAAAGAAACAACCATTTAAACATGGGTGTACTTCTGCACTCTCAGCAAAACAGTATGTCCTAATGAAGACACACTATGGTCTAAATGTATGTGTATACATATGAATGTGTTCACGACTGTACCTTATGCGTTCTTAAAACAACCTATTAGACATATTTTACACTCTCCACAACATTCATTAGGGGGAAAGAAGTGCTGTTTTGATAACAAAAAAAGGGTTCTAAAATTAAACTCTTTGGTTTAGAGTGTTGATCTATTTCAGGTGACTCAAAATCAACAGGTTCGCCTGGTTTATGTCTCTGGCTGTTGTTGTTAATAACGTCATAAATAAACGCTTGTATTGAAAACGTTTTTCATGATGCTGGGCATAAGTCGCTTCAAAGTACGACAGATGGTCTATTAGTCAAGGGAGAATTAAATTTAGGGAGAATTTCAATGCCTTTTTTTCATCACTCATTCCTGGAAATACAGTGGTGCCTCGACACTCGACCACAATCCGTCCTGGAAGGCTGGTGGAGTGCTGAACACTTTTTTTGTCCGTCAAAATTAAATAAATATATTGACTTGGCTCTGGCATTCACCAAACGCTAACTAGCTTCATAGTATCTTAAGTACGGCATATGTGAGAAAAGGATTGTCTCAAACATTGAAAATACAATTTAATAAAGTACAGTAATATAAATTTAAACTATTCTTCGAGCTTGGAGTACTTTGAGTGCCGAGGTACCACCGTATCATTTATGACGTAATACATAAAAATAAATTGCTGTATTAGGTTGTGAACAACGACCGGCGTACCTGAAAGCAAAACGCTCGCACTAGTGTGTGTGTGTGTGTGTGTGTGTGTGTGTGTGTGTGTGTGTGTGTGTGTGTGTGTGTGTGTGTGTGTGTGTGCACGCGCGCGCCATGGAAAAGTATTTTCGCAAACATATTGCAAAAATATTTATTATTTATATATTATAATGCATAGTAATAAGCTCTATGTAGTAATACAAAGATTATGCCAACGCCAGAAAATACTCTTTATCAGAAACTAATAGTATATAGCACATCGTTTTGTTTGATCTGTAAAATATATCTTGTATTTATTTGTTCATCTAAACCCTTATAGTGAGTGCTGACTAGTTTATTGCGGGAGGGAATTGTGTGCCAAAACTCCCTGAAATCTATTTCATCTCTTGTTTAATTCGGTGGAGGAGGGAGGGATAAATCGGTTGATTGATTAAGCTTCCATATACCGTATTTCGATGCCTTGTCGAACAAAAGTATCACGAGTAATGTCGGAAAACAGCAAGAAAGAAGTCGACCAACCGCCGGAAGTAGTTCCTTTAATGCGTGACTTTGGGTAGTGTGTGTGTGTGTGTGTGTGTGTGTGTGTGTGTGTGTGTGTGTGTGTGTGTGTGTGTGTGTGTGTGTGTGTGTGTGTTGCACGCAGTAAGTAGCTTCTAACCAAAACCTGACCCAGTATAAGATTTATTATATTGGTGTTGATAATGATACAATTTTTAATATTAACAGCAATTATAGTGTTGCTGGTGCCATTACTTTACCCGTCATTTATAATCTTCTTTGTATACAATATTTGTTTAAAATTTATACTCCAGATTATAAGTACATTATACGGCATTTGATACCGGGGTTTCTATTTCCATTTTTGCCCAGTCTGGCGGCCGCTCTGTCCTGTCTTATCCCGATTCCCACCTGCAGGCTCACTCTTGTCTTTCGACTGTCATTCTTGGCATCATCAACCTGTCAGTCACTCGAGAGCCTCGTCTAGACTGTGTGTGTCGAACCCCGTTCTGCTCTCATTCGGAGGGAGAGCCATCAAACCCAGGGGGCTATCAATGCTGAACCAGGGGCCAACCCCGCGCGTAAGTTTCCGCTGATCCAGGGGACGTAACGCATAGTAATTCCTTCTTTCTCTCCCTTTGAAAGTGAGCGCGCGACATTTGTGGCAATTTAGTATACAATATTTCAGCTGCACGTTGGCTCTGATTAAAGATTGAACCCTCTCCAAGGAGGATTTCCCTGCCCTTTTATGTGCCATTGAAAGGAGTGATGAGATGAAACACGGTGAATATGTTAGACTCCAACTCTTTCTGTGTGTGTGTGTGTGTGTGCGCGCGCGCACCCTTGTGTAGTTGAGGCATAAAAAAACGAAAGTCATGCACCGGCTAGCAACACCGAGCAGAAGAAGTAAGAGAAGCACTGGACATAGTAAAACTAATACTAACAGCAATGACAGTTAAAAAAAAGTCCTCGATGGACAGTGGTTACCTATTTTGTTTCGCTGTCATAGCAAAGTCTTTTATACTTTCTTTTATTTTCATGTTAGCACGAGCAATAGTGATTGTTTTTTTTCTAGTTCTTTATTTTCATTCTCTTGTTGATGTCGCCTTATCCTGTTCCTCCCCTATTCCCCCCCCCTCAAAAGTATCTGCTACTGACTTCTACTAATCATTTTCCTGATCAGTGAAGTGCCACATCCAGATCTTACCCTTCAGCACGAACTCTTCGAAGAAAGGCTCTCCATCCACTACATCCTTATCTGTCTTTTCTTCTTTTTACTTACTACTGGAAGACGATGACGGTTGAGATTTTAGACACTCGACAATTCCATGATCGGAAAGCGAGTTCCTTGCTCCCAGTCTACAATGAACCGGCCACAGAAGAAAGCGGCGCCCTGACGAGGCTGTAAAAACGCACTGCTCCCTGGTTTGGCTGGATTAAGACGTTTGATGGCACGTGACACAGGCGCCCTTAACCCAGCTTTGTGAAACAGCTCCGAAACGTGACGAAGGCATTTGCGGTTGACGTTGCGGTGCTGTGAGCGCTGCATGGCGAGGATCAAATGGCCGTCACAAACATGGCGCCTCCTGCACGGGCAGCTCGCTGCGACAAATTCTTTATCCTTCCCTCCCCCTCCCTTTTTTTTTTCGCGGGTAAAAGGAGGGACAGGGGATCGGAAGCAGATCATCCTTTCTGTTTGTGGAGTTAGGAAACGATGGTATGCGTAATTTTATGAGATATATAACTAACACCCAAAGTTTACGGTCTCTGAACACGGTATATTTCTATACACAGTTTTTGCGTGTCCTTCGGGAGAAGCATCGTAGCAAGCGTAACTTCAGCAAAGATCGTAGGTTCAAGCGGACCGTACATGATTACTCAGGATCATCAAAGCGTTGGATCGTTCGCGTCCAGGCACGTGGATGTAAAATTATGTCGCTATGCTAGCGCCACTTGCAGTGAGAAGTCGTACAGTGTACGACGGACGTCAGATCTTGCTTTGTAGGGAAACCAACGAGATAACTGGAGCGAGGCAGTGAGCATGTCTGAGTTGCCAGGCACAAGAAGCACGAAGGTGCAATGGCTCATAAGAAACAGTGGCTAAAATATTCGTAAACTAAGGACAGATGAGTTTACTTGACTGGTCCCTCCATGCGTGGCTGGCTGTCGCCTGTAAAGCTAAACGCGTGACTGGACTGGCGAACCATAAATCTAGAATTACATCGCCATACTGAAGCGTTCTGGAAACTCCGAATATCTTATTTCATCTTTCTTGCTTGTAGAGAAAAAAATCCCCTTAAAATATTAAAGACATTTCCTGGTTTTTTTAATTACAGGCACAAACACAGACAAACAGACAGACGGACGAACAGCACTGCAACGCAATAGACTAATAAGTTTAAATACTACAGCACCATAAACATTGGAAGATCAGGCGTCAACCTTTCATCTCCTTTCTCATCGTCATTTCTGTCACTCAGTCCAAGACAGCCTGGTAACCACGTCTCATTACCAGGATGACTCGTCAGATCTCGGTGCACTTATTTTCAACAACCGACACTTAAGCAGCGATGAAACCTTAAAGCGCAGCTAATGTGACGAGTGAGGCGCAATTGGGGCAATTAGCCACCTTGCAATTAACTTTCTCCTCGACATGTTCTTTAGTAAAACGAGTTACGTGCACCTTTCTCTGTCTTTTTTTTTTACTACCCTCTTCTATTAAACAAAAAACAAAAACAACCCCCTCCCCCCAAAAAAAACCAACACGCATTGCTTTTTCAAACCCTTGATCAGGCATATCCAAGTGAAAATTATTTTCAAGTCACTTTGTGGTTCCTGAAAAGGTTCTAATTCCCCAAAATCTTCGAAAGAAATATTGTTTTATTCATAAGATACAAGTCTTGGAACAACGCAGTTATCACCTGGGTTTTGAAAAGAGATTTATTTTTCCACTATGTCATAAACTGGCTAACGCCTTTAAAGCGTAAACTCTTATACTGAGTACACCTTTGTGGACGAGAAAATAAATTTATCTGCGCATTTTTAATAAATTAATTACAGCTGTATTTTCTGCTAACTTCCTTGCAGCTTTGAGCTTCAGTTCATGTTCGAATGTTGCTTTGAAAAAAAAAGAAAAAAGAAATACACCTGCATGTGGCTAGAACACCATTTGTTTTGAGCCAAAACAGGCTGACGAAAGTCGGAATTAAGAATTTCGAGACAAGATAAGGTAGGAAGGGGGGTAACAGAGAAAACATAGCACGTGGTAGGGTTAGTCTCAACATTTTCCAGGAAGACCAAAAATGTGCAGCGGGATGTTCACCAGATGCTGGCCGCCGGCTGCTGCTGCTGCTGCTGATGATGATGATTCTGGATGAGTGGAGGACTGCACGTGCAGCCAAACATCCATCTGCTGCAAGCGCGCAAAATAGTACGTGCATGTTTGTGTGCGTGTGTCTGTGTGCGCGTGCTTTTGTGTCTATGTTTAAAAGGATGTGCGTTGTGTGTATAAACAGGATGTGCATTTGTCTGTGTGTGTGTGTGAGAGAGAGAGAGGGGGGGGGAGAGAGTGAAGAGAGACAGAGCAAAGGAAGAAAAAAAACAAGAAAGAGCTTGCAGACTTGTTATTGAACACTGCTCCAACGGAAGCTGAAGACCACAACCTAATGCCTGTTAATGAGTGGCCGTAATGTGAGGTAGCTACATCGTCATCAATACTAGCGCCGTCTTATAGGTTATGAACAGAAGGAAAAAAGATCGTCTCCTCTTACTCTATTCCCAAGACTTAATGGCACAGACACCTTAAAAGGAAAGCTGTTTTAAGTAAACAAACTTAAAGATCAACAGAAGGGTCATGAACAAGAGCAACAGGGGCCCCCTCCACCCTCTCATCCTACCCATAAAATTTTTGTCTCGGCACGAACAGCAGCAGTACAATGATTTTACAGAAGGAAGCAGAATTTGGCCAAGCAGGTTTTTCTTTTTAAGTTACAAATTAAAGCTCGCAACAAAGGAAGGGAAAGCTGCTCGAAGCAAATGAAGGGGCAGCTAACCAGGCCTTCATCAGCGCAACGATGAGGTTTGGTCTTTGCGCTTTTCACGTCGCGGTGATGAAAAGACCCGATAGGCGGCTGAATCATCTTTTCTGTCCACCAGCACTTGACAAATTGACGCAGATCCCAGGCCCGATACCCGGATTTAATGTGCGACTGGCAAAGGGGGGCAGACGGTCGCCTATCATAGCGGTCTGATCGTGGTTACCGGTGTCCCATCAGAGTTGTGGTTCCTACAACCTTCTTTTCAGGCGTGGGGGGTGGCGATTAAAAAAAAAACTCTTGTCTTCATTTTTACTTCTCTTAATGACCTTCCTCGCCCACATATTTGTGGAAATATTGTGAAATGTTTGCAGACGACAACACAATACACGCACATCATAAACAGACTGAGCCACTTGTGACAAAGGCCAAAGGAGCTTCGATCCTAAACTGATTCACGTGGAACTCTCTGAAAACGGAAGTCGTGGCAGAAGAGTCAAAACCTAGCCATCTCATTTCTAAATATTCATATCGGTACTCAACCTGTAAATACAGAGTTTCAACCGGTTAGGAGTAACTATTGATAAGAATTTGTCATGGGCCCCAAAATATCTCGATCACAAAAAAAAAAAAAAAAAAAAATTCAAGGAAGGATTACCAGTTGTCAAGAGTCAAACACTCTTGGAAACTCTTCTATGCCTTCACAACCTATGGCAGTCAACCACAGAGCAAACATCCACTCTCTGGGGTTCCGATTTTGGATCTTTTAGAGGTAAACAATAAAAGCAGTATTACTATCACCGATTTCAGCTCTCTAGAAGTCCCACCACTGACAAACAAGTTAAAAGTCAACAACAACATCTTTGTTTATAAAATACTAACAGGTAAACTGCTCCCTAAACTTTCTTCCCTATTTAAGAAAATGACAGAACGTCTTTCAGATTTAGCACACCAACATTTTGAGCATTGACCTGCTGAACTCAAGCTTGAAATACTCAGGGAGAGTCACGTGGAACAATCTTCATACTCCTTTCTAGAAAAATAGACTTTCTAAATTGCTTCAGTCAATAATTACTGAAATATTGTACAAAAACTACTAATCTTTTTCTGAGACTTCTTATCCACCATTGGCAAACCTAAGGAATAAATGCCTTAAAACTTTTATGCTAAGTCATAACTCCATGAACATCATGTAAACATGAGTAAATAATGAGTACCTTTGTACACATTTTCACCATTACGTTTCTCTTTTGATATTATACATTTTATTGTAGTAGTCTATCACTTAATAACCGTTTCCCTTTTTAAGGAGAGGGTAAGATGTAAAAAAGGGCAAGTTTTGCTTATTCTACTGTAAATAAAGACATCATTGTAATTCTCTCTTCTCTTTTCTTTCTTTCTTTCTTTCTTTCTTTCTTTCTTTCTTTCTTTCTTTCTTTCTTTCTTTCTTTCTCACACACACACAGTACGGAGAGAGAAAATTTAATCTAAAACTATCCTTTGAATATACTTATTTATCGTATTTAAAACAAGGCTGCGTCATGCTCTCTAATTATGGAAAGAATGCTAAAAAAGATAAGTAACTATAGGTACAAAGTGCAGAAAGGATGTGTGAACTGGTTTAACCAATTGCTTCCGACAGCAGTTTTGAAATCCCTAACTTACATATCATTCTCAGCTCCCACTATATCTCACTATATCAGCACAATTAGGACCTAAAAATCTAGTCTTAAACTCAAAACTGTATAATGATACCCGTCTCCTGTAAGACCTTCGTAGGTAACATGCATTTAAATTTTAGATTTTGAGTGCCTTCTGCTACTGCTCTCCCCAACCCGATCCACACACACACGCGCATACACACCCACCCACCCACACACACACACACACACACCAAGACAACCACTCCCCCTCCAACTTTATTTTTGCCCGGACGACTAAAGAAACCTTTTGCCAGCTTTCCTATAACAAGAGCCGTCCCGCAAGGTTGATGCTGTTTGACCCGGTTAGCTTACTGATCGAGCAAGACTGACATTGATCGACTAGCAGTTCTACTGACTGGCCAGTAGGCAACTATTGCCTCTACAGTTTTGCAACAGTGATGTATGGACACACTGCCCGGTGCTGAGTGCAATGTCGATGCTTCACAGACAGCGCCCTCGTGCGAAAACAGCAACTGATGTCCTCCTGGAACGAAGCGTTGGTACCGTTTTCCTCTGAGAAGACAGTGTCGAGTTATGAGATGTCTTCACTTCTGACAAACTGACTTTAAATAGACCCTGTAGAAGGCCTGGCTATCAATCAAGACCAAGATTAAGTGTGGACTACGCTTGATAAAGTTTAGCGTGTGTGAAAGTTGTTCGTTGTTGGAATACGGACAGTTGACAGCCGAGGAAATCTTTAAATTTGAGCCAGTAATTTACGTGGGAAGAAACTGAACTTTGAGTGATTATTGTTGGTATTGCAAAGAAATAGCATGCAATAGCAGGATTGGTACCACGTTCTTACACACTTTGCCTCTCTCTCCCTCTCGCACATACACACACACACACACACACACAAAAGTCTTGGTTCATCTGTTTTCGTATATCTGCCTGCCAGGATGTGACTTTATGCTACTATAATTTTTTTTCGTTCACAGGTTCTGCCCTTCCCTTGAATCATTCTTAACGCACGTGCGCAAACCTAAACAAAACCTTTTGAGTTTGTTCCGCAAGCCGTACACTAACCTGCAGAAGACCTGTCCTGCCACAGGAAGCGGATGTATTTGAAATCGAAAAAACAACTAACTTTATGAGATCTTCCAGCAAGCCCGAAACCAGAGGACGTGTACTGCTGTTGTGTCAAACAGTGAAGAAAGAAAAATCACCCAGAGAGACAGACAGAAAGAAAGAAAGAAAGAAACGAATGAAAGAAATAAAGACAAAGAAAACGAAAGAAAGTTTGCTTAATACTTCGGTGCTGGCACGAATGTGATTCCCAGGGGGACTCGGATAATCCTTCGTAGCAGCTATAAAAGCCAGAGTCAGGGCGTCATTAGGTGACGCCATGTTTTAGCAGCATTGCTAACGTCCTTTTTTTGTCGTGGAAGCACGTAGATGATGAACGTCAGGTTTTGGTTACGGCGCCATGAAATGGCTTCCTTCCTCAGACATGACTGCCGCCGTGAGGTGCATCACGCATACCCAGATGAGAAGAGCAATTTGATCGACTTTGCCTCAAGCCAAGCAGAAGCTATATTGTTTCAAGGTCATCAGTCAAGACGGGTCAGTGTTCTACAAAACACGAAAAAGAAAATTTCATCGACATTGATGTCGTTTTATTTGGGGTTTTTTTTTTTTTTTTATGTATTTTTTTAAGACACCGGGAAGAACGAAGGATGGCAGGGGAGCTAAGTTTAAAGGGAATTAATTACACTTGACAAAAGTTCACACCAAGTGAACGTGACTTTGAAGACTGGAAATAAACATAACAAGATTTTGAAGCAAGTCTTATTGTAATATATTTTAAAGCGTCTTGCTCATACTTCATTACTAGAAAATGCATGACTTTTGCGCGTGCACACGCACACACAGCCATCTCCATCCTCTACACACAAAGGCATGCCATGCGTTCAAAAACAATCAGCCAGCCAAAATATAAAAAATGAACGATTTTTAATCACTTTTCTTGGGCACAAAGAATGGAGAAAAAAGAAACCTCACGCTATAATTTTTCAGCTTAGCAAAGAGATGTAAAAAGAGGTTTGTTTCACTAGGTATATGAAATATAGTTAGTCTGGCAGTTTGCATCCACCTGATCCAGCAGATAGAGTTCAGGTCGCGCAAGCTTTTTTTCTATAAGTAAAACTGACAAATCCGTGCACTCTGACCTTAAATTTACTGGAAATTTTAAAAATCATGATCATTATCACTGTCAAATTTTGAAAATCGACACCAATATTGTATGTCCGATTGTTAACATTTTTAGACGGTCCGGCGGCGCAAAGGTTAGCACTTGTCACCAATTCAGTGAAGGTTGGCTGACGTGGGCTTAACTCTCGTCTCGGGCACACTGTTCTTCTCTGCATGTAGAATCTGTTTACAGAGCTTGCTGCCTTGCCGTGATATAGCCATAGTTGCTGGCTCGGCGTGAAACACCGTTTCCCCCCACCTACCCACCCCCAAATTTTCCTATCGCTGAAAGGAACAATTGAATTGAAAGAAGGAAAAACAGCTTTGTCGTGAGTTAAAATCATTCATGTCAGATAAAACTATGAGGAAAATATGCCTTCGCCCCACATGACGATATTGTGAAGAAACATTTGAGGTATATGAAACAGAAATTTCCAGTTCAACGATCACGATGTATATGAACTGTTATCGGTAAACTGGATGAACGCAAACACACCCACCATTGTTAGTGTTGATGTACTATTCGGAATCTGGCAGAATTCATAGTCTACAAGTTTAATAGGACCACATTTTATTGCAGTATTTCATTTACAGAATTTAAAATTATTTTAGTTCATAGAATGAGAAGACACCAGCCTAGGGGAGGCAACTATCTAAAGCTGGCTTACAGGCTAAATATGGCGACAGTGCTGTCCCTTACTAAAAACAGAGCATAACTTACGTTGGTTATCAGCTACTTATTGCTAAAATTTAGTTTTTCCGAGCTGCTGTGGATGCTGTGATAAAAAAGGTAACATGTGAATAGTTTTATGGTTTCGTTCTTCTTTTTTAATCATAACCACTCTGTCCTACTTTATTCACATTCACTCTGATCTGCTTAACAATATTATATTAACTAAGCTGCTTGCAACATGGAGAGAATAATGTGTTTGCTTCAGCAAATTACCTACATTTGATAGCTAGTCTTTAAATTTTATAAGAATTAGAACAAGCATTCTGAAATCGTTACATTTGTGAACATCATTAATTATAACAAATTATCTCCATTAAAATATATCTTAATACATGTACATGAGAACAAAATCAACAGCTAGTGTTGACACATTTTAATGTCTTTTCCTTGCGAGAAGCCTAAGATAATCCAGCTATTATTCTTAAAGTAAATAAATAGGTAAATGAAAATCTTCAGAGAGAAATCCCAGTGCTGCCACGATGTTTATCTTTCTGATGGATTCCATGCTTAGTGGAATAAGTTTCAGTAAAAATTTACTTATCATAATGCCAAAACACGCAACATAATTAAGCTTTCAGCCTCTCCAAAATGTGAAGATTGGTAATGGTTTTCCTCGTAGCCTGTAAAGGAAAAGACAGGAAGACAACTCTAACAGGGATGCCAAATAATATTTGAGGTATTCTCCCTTTATGTCAACTGGAGACAAATCTGCAAGATTATTAGAATGACTGAATGAGCATATTTTAGACTTTATGAGCTTTTGTTTATGAAAATGAGAAGACCAGTACATGTCTCTGTGTGGCATGGTTTCACTTATAGGTAGATTACGGCCCATGCTGACTCAGGCTGCTGCCAACTCACTGGCTGTGGCTACCATTATATCGAGATTAGACTATTGCAATAGTGCATTGTTGGGTATACCTGCTACGCAGTTAGATCGACTCCAAAGAGTTCAAAACACAGCCGCCAGATTGTCACCCGTGCAATGTCGTCCACTGAGCACATGGCCCCTATACTACGGAGCCTTCACTGGCTCCCAGTGAAAAAGCGCATTTGATCACATTAAAGTGCGTTTGATTGCTCAGTTCTGCATGTTTAAAACTGCTCCTATTTGCAAGAGGTAGTTACTCTTTACCAGCCGTCATGTGGCCTGCGCTCTGACTCCCAGTCACGCTTCTGTATCCCTGCAGTGGAAGCGCACTGGAGCCAGGGCCTCCACCATCTAAGTTGTGGAATGCTCTGCCATCGTCATTGTCCACCATCATCTCAGCAACCACGTTTGGAAAAAGACTGAAGACCCATGTTTATTTAAGACGGACTTAAACAACCGAGCAACACTTCTGTCTTTATTTTTTACTTTCCTGTTGTTTTATTTATTTATATATTTTTATATATTTTTTTTGTTTTTGCTGCGCAATTAGCATTCTTCTGAATGGATACCTGCGCATTACAAATGGACATCATCATCATCATACTAAATGAATTACCAAGACAAGACAGCTTGAATTAAATAATACAAATTATAATAAAGTTATTCTTCCAACAAGATTTCTTGATAGATTTCATTGATCAGAAAAGAAGTGCATGTCTGAATACTGCAAATAAATTATGGTTCCTTCAACAGAGTAATTAGCTAAAACATATGATGACAACAATGATAATGATGGTGGTGGTGAAGATAATGATACATTTAATGATGATCATCATAAAATTTGAAGCTATCCTATTCTATAATATTCTATTAATCTAATAGAAAAAAATTAATGGGACAGACAAAACAAGCATTTAATGTGGCTGTCTGCTCTAGACTCAGAGTTTTGTTAGGTTGCAACAAATCAAGAATTTAAAATGCATGAACAATTAGTTTCAAAGTTGGCCATTCACTTGCTCTCAAAAACAATAAGGAATTGATGCCATGTTTTTTAATTGTCTGATGTCAAAAGAATGTTTGGTAGCAGCTCTGTGATTCACACATTATAAGTAATCACTCTGCCACAAGGGTTGTTTGTGTTCCCTCACTCGATGCTATGAACAATATATATCTGGAGCAAGACTGTATGACTAAAATGTCAATTATTATTATTATTTCATTATTTGCTCACAGTTTTATTCGAGAACCTGAAAATACATGCCTCCATGTTCAAGAAATAAAGTTCGCAAAAATGGTAGTCCCTGTGACCATGTGCAAGTGACGAGGTGCAGAAGTTGGCCTTTTATGCTGAGTCAGCAACTAAAGCTATATCACAGCAAAGCAGCCAACCCTCTAAATAAGTGCCATATGCAGGGGAAAAACAACTTGCTCAAGACAAAGATCTGAACCCAGGACCAACAATGAGGCCTGACGAGAAGGGGGGACAGGGGGGTCTGGTGTACCCAGGCCCGTGGATGTGAAGGGGGTCCAGCCTTGGTCAGTGGATTTTTTTCTCTTTTTTTTTTTTAATGTAAATCTTCGAGGAAAGAAAAAAAATACAGTAACAGGGCTGAATATGCAAAATCAATTTTCCTTATTTACTGATCACTGCCATGTGCACAGCTGTAAAATGCCCATCTTGTGCAGTGGTGTAGATCTTAGTTGTTTGCTGTCTATATTACTTTACTAAAGGTAATGCAGATATTGCTAGTCTAATAACTTCCAATAACTATGTCCCGGGGCCCGTGCTGGCTCTTGGCTGCCCTGCCAACAGTCTTCACTGTATTGGTAACAGGCACTAAAAATCAACAGATTACCATTACCATGACTATGATCTATTTCAAGCAGTCTGTGCAGTCACTATGATTTCAAAAAAAAAATCAGATACTACTGTGGAAATACAAATAAAACAGAGAGTTTACTATCATTGACAGTGACAGGGGGTTTGCACTCTTTTGCACAATGCAACCAGGTTAAAGTGACCATTAATAATGACTCTCTTTTATGCTCCTTATGTTGCCTATGTGGTGAGCCCTGTCAGCTGCTGCATCTAACATGAAACACCTGATGATTGGGTTAATTGGTGGTCAGCTGGTATCAATCATGGAATGAATGATGATATTACCGACTCCTTGTTTTGCAATTTATTATCACCTTGTTCATATGAAAAAAGGAGAAATGATTTTTCATGTTTTCATTCATCTTGTACGTAACAGAACTGCAAAAATGACCATTTCAAAATGAAATGTTTTTTATTTGCTCGACATTTTATCAACTCCTTGTGAGTAAATAAGCCACAAGTCAAATGGTAGGAATATATCTACACCAAAATATAAACAAAGTATGCACAGCCATCTAGGTTACTGGTGAGAAAAAGGTTAAATGGGTTGATTTTTAGGGCTTTGTTGCTTTCTTGCTTGTCTGTGCAGGCTGAGTTGATTGACTAGGCACAGAAACAAGCATCTCTAAGCATAAATAAAAAGCATTATAAGAAATCAATTGGCACCTATAAAAAGCCTAGACTCAAGGATAGTAGAAACAAATCCACTACTTTTTTTCTTTCAGAACTATGGCTGAGCATATGACATGAGATGATGAGAAAAATTAAACAAGCTCTACTTGGATATTCACTTGAGATCCAAACAAGAAGGAGTCAGGGAACAAAATATCTTAGTTCCTGAAAGGTTAGGAACGAAGACAATATCTTTGCAGATATAGTACCCACCAACTAGCAATAATTGAGCATTTGGGTTCTCATCTTGCGTTCAGTACTCTTTGAATGTTCATATAGTTCACAACTGTTCACAGAGTTGGCCCCTGGGCCACTGGCAGGTAGTCTTTCATACCTCTTCTACCTACAAATCCTGCATTGCTTCTTTGACATAGTGCACTGACATAAAAAGACTTTCCATTTTAAACATAGTGCTCAAGTCTTAAAAAGGAAACCTAAGAACTTTCATGCTTTAAACTGCCGTAGCTTTAGAGAAGCTATTTTAGAACATTCAAACACCCTTCTGCAGCTTCCAACTTTTGTGAGCATTTGCCTGTTAGCATTGCAGGCAAATAATCAATCATAACGTTAACAAATGAAAAACACAGCACATCAGAGCTATGACCGTTGAAAAAAGCAATAAAAACTCAGTTCTAAAAATATTCAGTTTTGATTTTCCAACAAACCATTGCAAGTTTTTTCACAATGGTCTTTTTTAGACTAAGAAACAAACTTAGCTACATAAAATTCACTTCAATAAATTAATAAATATAACAATGCTTGCATGACAGCAACAGAAATTAATTTTCCTATTTGCAGGGAAACCTCCATGACCCTATCAGATTCTTTGATTTCTGGGCTGGAGAGGTTTTGGCGAGGACTGACCTGATGAAAGTCTTTTGCCATGATCATGACTATGGCTAGCACGCACAAGTTGTTTTTTAGCAACGGAGGATTTCCCAGCAGCAGCTCCAGACATCTTTCCAGTCTTAGATGTATTTGCTGTGTGTGTTTTTTTCTGTCTTTCTGTCTCATTTTGAAGACTTGGCATCCCATCTCCATCAGGTTCTTCCCAAACCAACTCTGAATCACCAGGTTTTGAGGCTGGCCCTGATGCAGAGGAAGCTGTGGCAGCGGATGAGGTAGCTTCACTCGGAATCTCTTCCTCCTCTTCATCTTCGACCATCATGATGGTACTACAGGCTTATGTCACAAAAGTATACACATGAGATATATTACAATTTTTATAAACAGACACATGCCAGAAGAACTAAAACAGTAAATAGAAAGAAGAAATAGCAGCATAATGGGGTTTTTTTCATTTTATAAACAGGAAACAGAGGATTTAAAAGATTAAAAAGAAGATTCATTCAGTTTGATTTTTACAGTCTAATACAGTTAAGATTAAAAAATCATTTCCTGCACTGAACACATTATATGCATTCTTGTTTGTTTTAATGTAAAGTTTTTTTATTTAACTGCTAAAAACACCATAAAGTGAAAAAAGGAAACATTTAATTTTACCTGAGAAAGCCTCTGGATACTGTTTGCTCAGCCTCTGCTTTAACACCCTAAATGAAATTACTTTTTAAAAACATTTCTGCCCGAAAACCTGTTGAATCGTAACTTCTGATTTATTCTAACATTTATTTATTAACAAATACATATTTAATAAATACAAATAAGAAACTAAACTTATGACACTGCAGTTGTTTGCAGTTTTTCCCCCACCACATAGAACAGCTGAACAATTGCATCCTTCCTTTTCTTTTATTAACTGAGATGGGCCCAAAACCAAGAAAATGAATCATGCCACAGAGAACTGCCTGAGTACTAACAATCAAGAGAATCTTTAAAAACGATCATCTTAGAGTAGAGAAGTAGTCACATTTGCAACCCCTACAGCAGTAGAGAACTTTTACCAAAACCACCCATCCCCTCCTTCTTTATGAGACTACTAGCCATTCCAACTTTGACATTAACTAATTTATGCTCACAGGTTTTAATATTTCTGGGTTTTGAAAAAAAAGGTGGATAAGACATAAATTAAGAAAGAAATTTTAAGAAAGAAAGAATACCTTATTCGTTTAAATATAGAGTCTAGGTCTCGTTTCATATCAGATAAAAGTTGTGTGTGATTCTGGAATTCTTTAACTGTCACTTCATATCTTGAAGAGGACAGCAGGTTGAAGTTGATCAGCATTTCATTAGTCTTCTCATATCGGGAAAGCCTGAAACATAAATGAAATAGATGCATGTGCATAGTAATCAACACATGCACACATATTTATCCTAACAAAGACCACAAACACACACATACACACCCTTTCTCTCAACTCACATGTCTCTTTGAACCTGCACCATATTGTTTACATCCTCTCTGTTGATTTGTTCGACGAGTGATGAAGCCACTACCACAGCATCTTGATAATTTCTTGAATCATGGAAAGCCATCATTTTCACAGGAGTGTGGGCTTCGTGCTCTGCTTGTATCTCCTGTTTGAATTCGGATGTATAATTAGGGAAAGTCTGAGGCAGAAGAAACACATTTGGTGCTACTTTCAACATGCTAAGCATACTAATAGCTGTGGCCATTATTTCACAATTTCTCCAGTTCATTGTTAATTTAGTGCAAAGGCTCGGCAGTCTGTCTCGGTAACTGAACTATTGCTGAGAGCGTAATGAACAGATGTTCAACAAAGGTTTTTAAAGCCAGCAGGAAGAGACTGCCAGGAAGTGACAACGAGAAAGATTTTGCTATTCGTCTTTACTGATAACTGAAAATACTTCCGCTTGTCGGCATATCTGGGCAAAACTTTACAAAAACAGGAAAGAAGATCGTTACATATTACTATTATGTTTAGTTACAAGGTAGTTCAAGTAGTCCTACATAACTGCAGCATTTTCTAATGTGACAGGTGCAGCGCTCAACTGGCAACTGGCATTTTTAGTAAACAAACCTGCACAAGGGAAATAGTTTCAAAATATTTCCTACTCTTCCTTTCAGTCAGTCATTTTTGTATTTTTATCTACATTCTCTTGTAAGCGGTCCAAATTAAAAATTGAAAAATTTTGAAAAAGTCTATCTTGCACCATTCAATATTGAAACCTTGAATATTTACTGAATCCGATCGACCTGCGCGAGCGTGTGCTGAGATTTACCTCCCTTTATTTATCTATTTGTTTTCTTTTTGCAAAGGCTGCTGATCACACCTGTGGATCAGGAGAGAATGTCAGTCCTAATTTCACTGGTCATTAAATGTGACTGTAGTTGCTCGGCACATCTGCTACTATAGATAAAAAAAAAAGAAGTGAAGATCAGACTCAACGTCCTCGCATAGATAATAGGGGGCCGGTCATTTCGTCACAAGACCATTTCCTCCCACACCAAAAGTTGATTCGTCACACCTATGTCCATTTCTTCCCAAGTCCGTGGTTCCACGTATGGTCCATTTCGTCACAAGACAGAAAAGTCAAATCGTCGCAAGCCCAATCAGCAAAGTCTCCGCATATAATAATGATAATAAGCAAAAAAAAAAGTCAAAATACAAAAGAGAAAAATCACGCGTATTTGTCATTGTAAGATTCGTTCTTGGCGTGCGTATTGCCAAGCGACCACATTTTGTTCAGTAACATGGCTACAATTATTCGCATGGTTCTGTTTAAAATAAGCAGCTGAGCTTGCGTATCTATATTCTTCGAACAACGTATGGCTCTTTTAATAATACTTGACGTTAGTAGCTACTTGTTACATTGGTGCTCGATTCGCCTTCTGGGCTTGTGACGGTCGATTTGACTTTTCTGTCTTGTGACTAAATGGACATACGTGTGACGAATTGACATTTGGTGTTGTTCTGGTGACAGGAACAGTTAAGAAACGGTTATCAGAGGTAGAGCGTAGTTGTCTGGCCAGGATGTAAGGGAAGAGAAGTTCAGAGAAATACTCAGGAGAGGAGCCTGCAAAGAAATTAAAACAGCACAGACAGTTTGTACTGGATGCGAAAACAGATGGGTAGCCAGTGTAGAAAATGAAGGAGAGGAGTGACATGGTCCCGTTTTGTGGCTCTAAGCAGCTGACATGCAGCGGAGTTCTGTACTTTCTGGAGTCTCTGAATGAGGTATGAGGGGCAGCCTGCCAGCAAGGAGTCGCAGTAGTCAAGCCGAGAAAGAACAAACACACAGAGAAGAGTGTTGGTAGTGTGTGTAGAGAAAGTGACGGATGGCACTGATCTTATGGAGCTCATAATAAGCAGACTGACAGACAGTTGTGACTTATCAAGGGTCATGTCAGCAGTGAAGATAATTCACAGATTCCTAACGGATGACATGACGGTGATGTTGGTTTCGCCCACCTTGCTGTGATTGGGCAGACTGACAAGCGAAGGTTGATGTCTTTTTCTATAGCACAAGAGGGCTTCCGTTTTATCATCGTTTAGTTTAAGCTTGCTTTTTACCATCCAGCCCTTGATGTCACTAATACAAGCTTCTAGAGAGCTAATAGCAGAGTGAGACTCAGCCGGTGGAGTGGAACAAGGGCTTCCGTTTTATCATCGTTTAGTTTAAGCTTGCTTTTTACCATCCAGCCCTTGATGTCACTAATACAA
Organism: Marisa cornuarietis; assembly: GCA_004794655.1. NCBI lineage: Eukaryota > Metazoa > Mollusca > Gastropoda > Architaenioglossa > Ampullariidae > Marisa > Marisa cornuarietis. Next base: position 8,078,642 of record SMMW01000555.1, read on the forward strand.
GCTTTTAGAGAGCTAATAGCAGAGTGAGACTCAGCCGGTGGAGTGGAACAGTAAAGCTGAGTGTCGTCAGCATAGGACTGATGAGAAACCTGGTGAGACTGGATGCATGATGAAAGTGGTTTAGTGTACAGGATGAACAGAACTGGGGCCAAGTACTGAATCTTGGGGAACACCACAGAGAAGTGGAGGACAGGGAAATGTCTGACTGTCAACGAACACAGTCTGGGTCCTATCAGTGAGATATGAGTTGAACCATGAGAGGGCAGGTCCATCAAAATTCCATATAGGGTGTGGAGTCTATAAAGGTGGTAGTTGTTTAGCACATTGACATCAAGCATGGATTTCTTAAGAAGTGGCCTCACCATTGCATTTTTGAACAAAGATAGGAAAACACCTGACGACAAGCTGACATTTACAATATGTGTGATGGAAGGAAGTAAAATATCTAGACACTCGAGAAGAAGGCTTGCGGGCATTGGATCTAACTCGCAAGTTGTTGGTTTAGCATTTAGAATAACCGTTTTCACATCGGCCTCAGAGACTGGTAGAAACTTGGTCATGGAGCATCCTGGGAGGACATCACAGGAGATGATGTCAAGCGCCAACATCGAGTCTAAAGATGATCGAATGTCTGATATCTTTCTGGTGAAACAATCGCTAAAACCTTGCGGCAGCCGGGAAACAGGGTAGGCAGTGGACAGTGGTGTTGCTGTGTGAAATCCAGTCAAATGCCATAAAAAGCTTCTTGGAGGAGGTGCAGTTAATTATTTGGCCCTGAAGATAAGATGTTTTAGCCTTGTAAATGCATTTTGCAACGCTTCGCTTTGCGGCGTTATACATTTCTTTGTGGGTGACGAGTCCAGTCTTCCGCCAAACATGTTCAGCTCGCCGAGTGCACTTCAAGTCACGGAGTTCGACACGGATCTGTGAATACCAAGGCGCACACTGGGGCGTGGTCATCAACCTCTCTACGCAAAACACAGTCAAGTTACTCAACAGAGGGTGGTTGAAAGAGTGCCATCTGCAGCTGCACTTTGAATGCCAGTCTAAATCACTGCATGATTAAATGCTACTATTATGGATAAATGAGTAAATGTGCTGTAATGTGAATAAATGTTATTTAAAAAACACACTTCTGATAATACTTCCGTAGGAAAGTATGATTTCAATTTTGCAGCTTCAATAAGGAAACATTTTTGAATTTATGAAAAAGTATAGGTTTTTATGAAACTCAGAGCCACTGGATCATATACTTACAAACACCCAAGCACAGTCAAATATAAATGTTTATTACTAATAATATTAGTAAATATTTACAGGGATGCATGTCCAAATGACAAACATTTTACTTTGAGCACATGTGGAAATGTGGCAATGACAGAAATGAGAAAGAGATGGCTGAAAAAAATGAGAAACTTATGAATACGAAATATGATTATGTTCATGGTGATTATTGAAGGTACCCCTAAGTCTATGGTATTGTTTCCCTTGGCTGCTTTTTGAAACAACTAAACGATGTTTAAAAGTTGTCTAAAAGTTACCTTCACAAATCAACTAAACATAGAAATCCCCTTGGTATGATTAAATATTAAAAACACTGCATGATCCTGCACAGATCATTACATATCACAGAGGTAAACATTCATTTATACATCTATAGATTTTTACAAGTCAGCATTTGTATGTGCCTTTTGTTTCCAAGGTCTAAGAACACCCTACACCACATTGAACCAAAACTTTCTTCCTGTCCAGACTCCTCTCCTCTTTCTCACCACAGTCACATAGCAACTAAAAATAAAAGAAGCCTTTAAAAAAATTCATTCCATGCTGAAATTTAAATAGGAAAGGATCACTTTTTAGCCTGAAATTTGTGGCTCAGCTTGAAACATTATCCAATGCAAAATGTTAACCTATTGCATGCTCTTCTGTAAAGATTTTTTTCCTTCACAATTTGTAAAACAACAAAGGGGTAGAGGCAACAAAGTAAGATGGTTAATGTGCTCAGTGTGGGACACTAAAGTCACAGGTTTCAGGCTCACCTGGTCCTGCAAGTAAAAAACTCCCACCCAGAATACATGTACCTGATTTATCAGGAAAAGTAAAGGGTGGCAGAAGGAAAAGGTTGGACTCTTCTTTCCTTAACCAATGATCTACACACATTGGGTAGGTGGTGGTGGGTGATAATGTATGAAGCATGATGGTTTATTGGATGATGATTAAACTATACAGTGACAAAATTTATGAACCTCCACCTTTAACAATGACCCTTCCTTCCCCTGCTCTTCCTGTAAAAGCACATGAAAAGAATGACAAGCTACCTAAAGCAGTGTTTCAGAGTTTAATCTTAAGAGATAAGTATACAAAATAAACTTATCAGCATGCATCACTAACCAATTTTAACAGCAAATCTTAAACACATCATTTATCTAACAAAGTGGCAGAAGTCTAATTAGGTACAGAGAGAAACGGTAAAAAAAAAGTTATAAATTATGAAAATGCATGCATTAATATTAAAACTTTCATTAAAACTCTGTATTTGCTTTCTCTCAGCCGCCCTTTCCCAGCATCAATTTCATTACCCTCACTTTTTCTTATCTCTATTCTTTCCCTTAAACATCACAGAGGCAAAAAGTAATTATTATGAATCAATTTTCCTCTTCATCTAAGGCAGCACGGTGATGCAAAAACTTGGGAATGTTCCAGCATGAATGGTTCATCACATGTGGTCCATTGTTCACACACAAGACAGTCATATTGTCTGCATATTCCAGATCAGGCAACAACTGTAATGCAGATTTTCAGCAACATATAACATTAACTGTCTCAGAAAAATGTACCCATAAACAACTTTCATGCACTTTTCTATTTCTGAACACTGTCTCTGTCACTCTCACTTACATACACATATTCTCTATTTCTCAATCATCATATACTTAGCGCATGCATTCAGGCATATACACAGTGAGGCAGACTGCCAATAAATATGAAACATACAGTGGAATACAGATAAGATGGACCCAGGTGAAAATTCTGTATTCATTATATCCTCTCTTAATTTTTCCTTAATGAAAAAAGAAAGAGTGTAAACTTTTTCTAATTGTGTATATAAATGATGTTTCTAGAAAATTCTACTGGTCCAGATTCTATAGTAAAATGAATGGAAGGCACAGTTTTACCTTTGGTGTCAGCAGGAAGTATTGAGACATGCTATGTTTGCATACTGTCTGTACTACCAACTCAAATATTTTTCGTTCATTGACAGGATCCATGCCCTACAACAGTGACAGAACAGATCAGCCGATATGTTAGTGGTCCACAGTACCATATAAAATACCTGTTGCCTGTTGACACATCCTTCAATACCATATCAAAACTGAAGCTTTTATTCACAAATTCAAGATTAAAAATTGTTCCACATTTAAAAAAAAATCTGATCAACATTCTTTCAGCTAAGTATGTGTGCAGACATTATCTCCTTGTTATTACCTGGTTAATTTCATCCACACATCGAAAGGGGCATTTGGCCAGCTCCTGAAGGGACATCATGTACAGAACTGTTGCCACACTTCTCTCTCCTCCACTCTGGTGGTATGGTGTTAGTTCCCTTAGCACCTCACCATCACGAAACTTTACCTTGATCCTCACTCCATACTGACCATATGCAGTCTGCATTTTTCAATAAAAATTAAGAATGAAATGCATAAGACATCACTTTCTGAATATTAAGAAAATTTTCTTTATATCATTTTATTACCAAAGAATGAAAGAAGTTACAAGTCTTCTAAAGTAGTTGAGACTTTTGAATAATAAATTGGAATTGCAAACTTAAAGATGCTGTGCAGTCTGTTGTTTAAACAATCAATCCGGATCATTGGTGCCATGAGTGAGCATTCAATGGTGTGTGTTTATCGAAGTGTACTAGTTATAGCAGAGGAAATAAAGATTCCACACAAATAAGTTAACTACCTGAAATTGATGGGCACTGTCTACATAAAAAAAGGAAAATATTTATGTTCATGTAGTCCTAGCCCTATTTCATGATGCATAATATTACTCTTGACAATGTAATACATCTTCTTAAAATACAGAATCAATTAAAAATGTTGTCTTTTGATATGAAGTGAGGTACACCAGTTCCTTAGTATTTATACATGTATTCTTTAGATAAACAAGGAACATATATCTACATTTCTTCACTCCTAGAGAATATATATAAATATACACACACACACACACACATATATATTAAAAAAAGCATGTTTATCAGAAATCACCTCATTCTCTGGAATACTCAGGTCTACCTCACCACAACAGCCCATTGCAGAAAAGAAGTAAGAGAAATTCTTATTTATATTCTTAATATGATCTTTGAGCATTGTGAGCCACTGGTTATGTGTTGTTTGGACTTCCTCTTGATGTTGGCCTTTGTCTCGTCTTTTCTGTTCTAAAGTAGCCTTCAGTTCTGCTATCCGTTTTTCTCTTTGTTGATATGTATGGATGACCTGATCCAACAAACCATTACATCACTCACACTATCATCTTTTACATCTTCATTTCTGCGTGATGCAGGTAGAAATAAAATCAACAGTTTTCATATCTAATTAAAGTCAATTCAGCCAAAGAACTAAAATATTCCTTTAAGAGGATACTATTGCTGCTCAAAATGTCTTTATGGGGCTTTTACTTTTACTAACCACAATTTTAAGAGACGACACACTTATAACTCTCGAAGTAGTAATGGTTATTGTTTTTGCTACAACTATTTTCATAATGCTGATGTTTCTGCTGCCACCATCATACACCATCATAACTGTAACAGACCTTTTCATCTGTCTGAAAGATGGCATCTGCTCGAGCTTGTATACCATGAATTTCTGCATCAAGGTCTTCTATAGTTGATGGACACTGATCAAATGCCTGTGTAGACAAAAACAAAAAATTTAAAAAACCAGATTTTTTCCCATAAGCATTTATAGGGAACACATTAAGACCAGCGAACATCAGGAGAAAGAACTGATATATATATTTTTCTGGATCAGAAAAAACAAGGATTTGTAAACATATGAGTATAGTGCAATGGCAATATCTACATACATGTGTTTCATACACAAATAAATGCATATTAATGGCCACTGAAATTTTTCACATTTAATTTGCTTTTGGAACATCATATTACTCATATTTAAAAAAAGCAATCAACAGTCTGAGATTTGCAAAACAGCAGCCTAAAACTAACCTTACGCTTTTCTGCTGAGAGCTCTTCGTCACTGCCTGTATTGGTAGCATTTTTTGCTTCCTGAAGTTTTTCTCTTGCTTTAGCTTTCATGTCTTTCACAGATCTTTTCAATTCTTCAACTTCTTTCTAGATGTGAAAAAAGTTAATTAATTTTTTTTAATTAAGCATTTTCTTTTTAATTCCCAATTTATAAAACTACAGAGCTTTGTGAGGTTTAATTATTAACAAGATACCTGTTGCCTCACCAATAAAAAATGCTTTTCATTCATATTAACAAAGATTCATTTTTAATTTATAGCTCTGTTTAAAGGATGGTATATCATTATTATATTGGAGATTATTTATTAACTGTTCACCCTTTTACAGTCCTCCCCAAGTGGTGAACATGTCCAAAAGACTCCTTTCATATCACTTATTATTGCCTTGAGCATGAAATCACAAAGAGAAATGGGGAACTCGAAAAAAATTAGATAAAGGTGATTTCTTTCACAACTTGTTCATAGCTGAGCACAGCATCTCTGCTGATACAAACTTTATAAGAAATACCAAAACTTTAAGGCACAAACACAATGAAGCACATGTGCTGTTGCTGAATGCACAAGAAAGAATTCATACTTTCCAAAACAAGAATAATAATAAGAATCTGTTTATTGGACAAGTGACATTCCACTCAGAATATGACTTGATAATGGAAGATACAGAACAAAAGAAAGAATCAGGCCTATCCTATACATGTGCACATGCATTCACGCACACTACCTCTTATCCTTGCTTGCTTTCTCTTCCACACTCCCTTTCTATCACAGATATAGACACTGCCTCACAGACTGCAAAAGAACACAGTCAACTAGTATTGGTCTGACACGAGCTACCATGGAGTTCAAGAAGGCTATCGCTTCAGCAAAGAAACTATATCTCAACAGGGAAGTTCTGGCCCAGACGCTGCTAAACGAAAGTTTTGGCTTTATTACTTTATGTTCAGCTGCAGCTTGTAAACTTAATAAACATCGATTTGTGCTTACTATAACAGTGTGAAGTCGTTCTTTGTCATCCGCTTTGTCTGCTATCTCAACATCTTCATTTGGACTTTGGGTATCCGAACCCATAGATTTCTCAGGTTCAACTATGTATAGCTTAGTATTTCAAGACTATGCAAAACTTTAATATTACTCTTCGCTGCTGGATCAAAGTAAATAAAGATCTTCCCAGAAATCTGGTACACTACCCCAACCATTGTTTAGATGCTTAGCATGGATTGGAAACCAGTGATGATTTAGCAAGTTATTTGAATGTGGGAAAGAGATTTTCCAGGATATGCCGATTACAGGTGCAGATCGCAAACTTTAAAATTAGATAATAAATGGCTGTTTATATTTATATTGTATCTACCTTCCAGAATCTGTTTATAAGTTGGACCACTTAGGGAAGCCTTTAAAGGCAGTGATAAAGTAAAAAGAGCAGCTGCCAAATATCCCAATAAAACAAACATTAAAAATTAAATTAACTTTAATAACTTTTCAATGGTAAACTAAACTAAACTTAATGACTACAATACTATACCTCCTGAGCAAGCAGCCCTTGTGACTGATCACGAAGTCTGGCTTCAAGAACAGATAAGTCTCTCATGATCTCAGCTTGCTTCAGATTCATTCTCACCTTCTGCTGGCTTAACTCGAAGCATTCCTGCAAATAATCACGATAAAGAAAATGATGACAATGATCACAATAATAAAGGACTGTGTAAGCTTGTATATCTCCACTATTCTGTCATAAGGTCTAGTCTGGCAAGACATGGCAGACATGAGTAATGTGCTATAAAAATCAAACTCTGATCAAGACTGACATCCAAACTGCAAACAGCAGCAAAGAAGGGAATAAATGAGTTGTTTATGAAAAAAAAAAAAGAATGAGGAAGATAAGGATGACCAAGAAATTTCTTGGGACAAGTCAGTAGCAGTTCAGCCTTCTTGTCATTCAGTTGTAGTCTGTTCTGGATCATCCAGGTCTTTATGTCAGCATTCCTGTGCCCGTGGCATCAGTCCATCAAGCTCAACAAAAGGAGCTGACTGATAAAGCTGTGCATCATCAGTGAAACTCACATGACATGGCATGGTGAGAGATGACATCAGAGAGAGGGGAAGGATACACACAAAAAGTATTAGGTACAAGACAGACTCCTGCTGTCTTTAACAAACTCTTCTGTGATTGGCGCAAAACCACACAACTTAGATACTGATAGAATCCAGAAAATAATGGAAACTTTTTTTTTGGTTGATTTCATCCTCTTCCTTTAACTTTGTTTAAAGTATACATTGTATATCGAAGCAACTACCTAAATGTTTATAAGAGTCAACTTTCTTGATGGCAATCTTGCCAAAGATGTTGAGTGCACCCAGCCTCATAGGATCACCGAAGTAGAAAATCAAAAGGCCACAAAGCTAGTCAGAAACAAATGATGGATTGACAGCATTCCATTGTTTCAGCAATAATCTACTGTGACTGAAGAATAATTGAAATAAGTTTATTACCGTAAATTTCCGACTGTAAGCCACGACTTTTGCCCCAGCTTTAAACACCCTGTGGCTTAAACAGCGATGAGGCTTGTTTGCGGATTTTTCAGATTCTGAATAATTTTTCGACCAGCCTTTGTTAAAGTTTTAACTGTTAACGTTGGTACAGTGTTAACTGTTCACATTTTTAAATCAATGCTGCATACAATTGAAGCATTCAGATCAGTTGCTGAAGCCCACACCCTCATCATGCCAAAAACAAGACTAAATGATTATGATCCAGCTTTCAAGTCATATATGTTTGCAGCTTATAAACCACTGCACCTTATTTGTGAAAAAGGGGAGCTTTTTAAAAATTTAGTGGGGGTGGCTTACAAAAAGGTGCGCTTAGTAGACCAAAATTTATGGTAATCAAGAGCTCATACTCCCCATGCAGCAATGATCCCACAACAAAGCAAGAAACTAAAAGAACCTTCAAATGAAATACCATGCAAAACACTATTTGAGTCATTCACGGGGTTGAAGAAGCAGAAAATTTACCAGCAGATTTATTAGATATTGACTAACCGTTAATTCAATGCCATGACTGCTAGTTATTAATTTTTAGTTACCGAACATCTTCTAAACCTTGATGTATTGCTTATGGTCAGGAGTAAAGGCACATGAGTATACTTCATGTCCACATATTTACATGAACATGCACGAATTTTGTCTGTATGGTGATTACTCTTAATAACATTCCATATTCACTGTATGGTGATTATGCCTGGAAGTTGATTACTGACCTGGGTGTGAATATGCATTACTGCCACATGATCACATTTCTGAGCGATGATTTTGCTGATTACCAAATCCATTTTTCTTTTTTCTGCCTCTAAGTCCAGCTTCTCTGATTCTACTCTTTGTATACTGTAAAAGGATAGGTGCTCCATTAACTGTCAAGTCTACAGCTCAAGACAACATATGAAACATAAAAAAGTTCTCTTGAATAACAGCAATATAAGAATGGGCACCATGCAGTTTATTTCACTAATACTATAACGAACCTTTATGATTTTTGAATTTATTTATATCTAGTACAAAAACATACGACTATATTTATTGAGAGGATGTAAAAATGGAGCAAATGAAGTAAATGAAACGTTGAAAAAAAAAGTGGCGATCAGGCAATTACTACAGTTCAATGAGAGAGTTGACAGTGACAGAAAAAGGTGAAAGATTTTATCAGGTATCTGAAAATAAGCCAGAGTGACAGTGACAGACAAATTACAAAGCATATGCCAACTGTACCTCTCCATTTTGGTCTGTATTTGTTGTTGAACCCTTTTCTTCTGGTCTTTTTGTCGCATCAATTCTTTCTGTACACAATAAAAATGAAATATTTCTTATCTTCAGGAACATTGCATGTGTCCTTTACAAAATACAGAAAATATTTGTAAATATGAATACAACAAAGCCAGATGCCCTACAAAACTGTTAAGACTAGCTTACAGTATTTTGTCCTAGGAGAGTAGTGTGAATCTACCTAGTATGTGAGCAGTCAATTTTATCAAGACTGGAACACACCCTAAACATATGTTTGATGTTTCATAATCAAAGTGGCATTAGGTATTTTCCAATCCAAAAGGAGAAGTCGCCTACACAGGTTCACCAAGGTTTCTTTATTCACACAGCCAACAATAAGAACACAAAGATGTTGGAAGAATACAAATGCTCTGAGAATTCCAATTTTCTTTTTTATTGAATTTTTTCCCCTAACCACATCTCGGTTGTCAAAGTTAAAGAAATGCAGATGTAGGATTCTTTTTTGAAATTTTATGTAAAACAGTCGAAAATGCAGAATGTTTGCATTTTTAAAAACCAATAAGAGAGCAAAATTAAAAAATATGATTAAATTAAAAGCTTATCTGTGAGCCTTTCGCTTACCTTTTTCTCCCTGAGACTATTCACAGATTTTTCAAGATTGATCTGATTTTGCTGAAAGAACCGATATTGGCTCTCCTTCTCTGACAAAGTTTTCTGAGTTTCCTGGAGGAAAACAAAACCATAATGTATGAAAATAAAAGAATGGTATCATATTTCTAATTTTTCAATACTCAAGCTCAAAAGTCACAAAATGTAGCTCACTGTAGGATGTACTGCTGAAATAAACTGACCTGAATTTGAGTTGTAAGTGCCCGCTCTCGTTGCACATCAATAGAAGCTGCAAGAAAAGTTGGTTCCCTGCAAAAAAGAAATAAATAAAATCACATTATACATACATTTTCTATAGATAAATTTGTGACTGTGTAAAATCCCATGAAATTAAGGAATCATATTTTCCTTATGTCCTCATAGATTCTTTTCTTTCTTTCTCTCCACAACTCTTCCCACCCTCCCCTGAATGTATTTTAGTAATCAACGGTGTAATATCTGTTAATTGCACATAAATCAAAGAAACAAAATTCCTGTTAATTTCTGTATTCTTACAAAGAAATTCATTTGCCAACTCTTTCATATCTGTCTTTTGGCATATTGCACAGTATTGTAACATGATTACTTACATAGTGCAAAACGTGCTTACAAAACAAACAAAAAAAAAGGCAGGGATGAAACAAAAAGGGGGAGAAACAAAATGAAAATTTTAGAAGAAACCACAGAGATACACTCACTTTAAAGGGGTATTCCTTGAGGATACAATGCCGTCATACTTGCTTTTCTTAATTCGATACTGTAAAAGAAGACCATATATTTATAAATGCATATCAGTAAGAATACAATCTAAATTTGGTGACCACCTAAATATGGTGTCAATGAATATCTACTCACTTGCACATGAGCTGTGTAGAAGTTATTAAGTTCAGGGTGCCTTGTAATGATCTGCTCAACTTTCTGCTGCGCAGAAGCATCTCCAACAGGTATAAGATGTACTTTGTACAATGAGCACAAATACCGCATTACAGCTTCTGGACAGGTAAAAAGATCCTGAAGGTAACTCTTGAATCCTAATGCACTGAAACAAAAAAGAAAACTTCTAATTTGTGGAGGACTATTTTATAATCTGCTCTTCTCTTTCTTTTTTCTTTTTTGACTATCGGTCAATCAGTGAAATGGTTAAACTAGAATAGCTACTTTGGAATGCTACATCTGTAGCAAGGTGCAGTTGATCAATACAGAACTGGAAGAGGTGTGGATGATGCTAAGCTGTTTATGCTAAATACTGTGTACAAGTATCTGGAGAAAACTAGAGCTCATGCCAGGATTCTCTTTGCTGATTTTTCTTCTGCTTTTAACACTGTGCCTCCTCACTTGTTAGAAGAGAGTCTAGTTTCAGACTTACGTCTATCCCACCAACTAATTCCCTGGATCATGGACTTTTTAACAAAGAGAATTTCTGTTAATGGTCTCCTCTCAGATCCTGTTGTCACCTGTACCAGCTCCCCTCAAGGCTGCTGCTTGTCTCCACTACTGATTATACTATATAGTAACAGTTTTAGAAGCAATACAGATAGGAATTTTCTTATAAAATTTGATGATGACACTGCTTTGCTGTCACTTCTGCATAATAATGAACATGTTCATAGTGGCACTCTTCCTGACTTTGTATGCTGGTGTGACGAACATCTCGTCTTGAATGCCTCAAAGACAAATGTTGAATTTTGAGGTAGTCATAGGTACTATCCATGATGATGCCATCAAGATAGTCGACTCTTATAAACATTTAGGTACTTGCTTCGATAACCAGCTTAAATGGGACGTCAAAACTGACATGATTCTCCATGAGGCAGCAATGCCTGTACCTACTATGGAAACTCAGGTCCTTCTCTGTCAGCTCTGTCATTCTCAATTCGTTCTATGAGTCTTTCATTGAAAGTCTCATCACTTTTTCTTTCATCTCTTGGTTCAACAACCTCTCCTTAGGAAACAGGAACAGTCTTGTCTCTATTGTTAATATCTGTTCCAAGTTCATTACAACCAGGCAGAGGGATTTGGCAGTCTTACGTAATTCGCAAATCCTTAGGAATGTATCCCGTATTCTCACTATTCCTGATCATGTGCTGGCATGTGAATTCTCACTCTTCTGGTCTGGCTGCAGGTACGCAATGTCTGCATGCAGAATGAATCATCAAACTCATTCATTCCACATGCCACTCACTTGATAAGTTCTACTGGCTCGATTTTGTGTTAGCCTGAGGTCACCAACTGTTTCTTACTGTTGCTGAGTGTATGTGTATATCGTGTGTGAGAGAAAGAAATTATTTACTATCGTCAACATATATATGTATGTTAATGTACTATCTGTATATTGCTAACAAATGAGAGATACCTGGCATTACCCTTGTGGACTGATAAAATTGTATTGTTGCTTCTAGTTGGAATGATATTTTGGTAGAGTGAGAAGGAGGAGAGGAACACAGACAATAAAAAAAATTGTAAATTATGTAATCCTGATAGAAAAATGGGTTTAACGTGGATTTGTTGTGACATTCTGAGAATCATTATACTAATTTTAATTTTTTTCTCACAAAGGTTCTCAATGCATATACTTAATGTTTTAATAAAAAAAATACTTCAGAATGTAACAAACGTAAATTATTTTCAAAACTTTGCGTGTTGTCCCCACTTTGTAAAAAGTTTCACATACCTGAGTTCACTAATAGGATATCTAGGTCGAAAGGCTGAAAGAGGTTCTCTGGGAACTCTTACTGCATTGACCTTTAACTTTTGTTGATCACGCATGACAGTCATAAACAGTTCCAGGTCTGCAGGATCTTCACATACAAATGCTCGCATGTCATTAAAAGAGATGTGAGTCTCCAGGTATTTGGCATCACTGGAATTGTTCATGTTCAGCTGTCAAGATAAAAAAAACACCAAAACAAATACTGGATAACTATGAGTTGACTATTCTCCTGAATAACATATCTAAAGAGGAAGGACACTTTTCACACAGAGCACTTCAGTGTCTTGAGCTATGCATACTAGATGTTGGAAAGCAAAGAAAAGCAAGAAAAACAGAAACAGTTCAGCCATATTAAATCTGCACACACAAATAAGTGTAACAGATGCTATCGTGATTTCATCTAGCCATTTTTTGTATTGCTATTTAATGCTAACTTACACAAAGAAGAATAGGTTCATGAACAGTGGCCTTGAACTTGTTCTTGTTTTCACGTAGCCACAGGACTGCATCATATGTGTGCTTGTGGGCCCTCCGTAGCATTTCCAAGCGGCGGTTACCCATATCCTGAATATTTCGGAGTTCAGTTTGTGCATCTGTAATTTATTAGACAAGCAACAGGTAGCCTGATGTGACACTGATCCCACAGGTTGGCTTGTATATATATATACAGAATGGCACGCGAAAAAGTAGCCCGCCTCCAGATATTGTGTTTTGTTAGTTGCTCGGAAGCTTTGAGTGAGGGCTGTCGTCAAGATATACTCTCTGAAAGAAAGAATCACAATAGTGGAGGCGTATATGCAAAGTAGTCCCATTAAGGAAACACAGGAGATTTTTGCTGATAAATTTCCTGGTGCTGGTGTGACAGCAAAGAGGTGTATTCAAAACCTGGTGAAAAAAATGGCGCTTGAGAGGGTCAGCGGCAAATGCGAAGAAAAATCTTGCCTCGTTTGTCCGTATGGCAGCTATGGTAGCGGACATTGAACAGAGGGTGAACAGAAGCCCTAAGAAATCCACTCACAAACTGGCACAAGTTGGCGTTTCCTGCAGGTTTTGCCAACATGTGTCACAGTCGCTGAAAATGAAACCATACAAAGTGACATGTGTTTAAGAATGGCACTCGAATTGCAACGAGATTGAGAGAGCCGGAGATCACGCTCAACATCTCTTTAACAGGTCAGTAGAGAAGGAAGAAGAGATTAAACTCTTCGACTTATACTTCCTCCCTTCCTTCCATTGGATGGGCTACTTTTTTGCACGTAACCCTGTATATATATATATATATTTGAATATACATAAATATATAAACTAAGTATTTACATAAACAGCATTTGTAAAAACCCACCTATCCTTACATCAAAACATAGAGCTACTCACATTATTAGCGACAGCACATCATTTAAACTAGTTATTACAAGGTTAGGTAGCAAAGTTTAATTCATTCAATGGAAATGAAAAGCGACAGGACTGAACATTTAGATCGATAACAGTGGCATAAACTATGATGTGTTCTAATATAAGAATAATAAATAAATGAAGATTTTTATAGCGCATATTCACACTCATAGAGAGCATGCTCTTAGCCCTTAAAACAGGGAAGAGTCATGGACTAAATGGATAGAACACGAGGGACGGAAGAATAAAAGATAGTACTGACGACAAACAGAAAACAAAAATAAAAAACACAAAAAGGCACCAAGTAACAGGAGCAGAGAATATAGTGATTCTGAAGAGAAAGATGGGTAAAAAGTAGCAAGAGCGGAAGGGGGGAGGGTAAGAAGGACTAGCATTGTGTGGACTGTGTTAGGAGTAATGCTCAACAAAGAGGTGCGTTTTCAGTGCAGATTTGAAGGATTCAGTTGTAGGATGGTGGCGGATATGGAAAAGAAGAGAGGTCCATTGTTTTGCTGCACAGTAGCCGAAAGTCCTGTGACCATATGTTGTTGTTCTGGGGACAGGTAAAGGTAAGGTAAGGTAAAGGTATGGGTAGCAGGTGTAGAAAACAAAGGAGAGGAGTGACATGGTCCTGTTTCGTGGCTCTAAGCACCAGATGTGCAGCGGAGTTCTGTACTTTCTGGAGTCTCTGAATGAGGGATGAGGGGCAGCCTGCCAGAAAAGAGTTGCAGTAGTCAATTCGAGAAAGAACAAACACACAGACAAGAGTGTTGGTAGCGCATGAAGAGAGAAAGTGACGGATGGCACTGATCTTACAGAGCTCATAATAGGCAGACTGAGTGACAGCTGTAACATGTTTATCAAGGGTCATGTCTGCAGTGACAATAAATCCCAGATTCCTAACGGTTTTACCCACCTTGATATGACTGGGTAGACTGACGAGCGAAGGTTGATGTGTTTTTCTATAGCACAAGAGGGCTTCCGTTTTATCATCGTTTAGTTTAAGTTTGTTTCTTACCATCCAGCCCTTGACATCGCTAATACAAGCTTCTAGAGTGCTAATAGGAGAATTAGACTCAGCCGGTGGAGTGAAACAGTAAAGCTGCGTGTTGTCAGCGTAGGATTGATGAGAAACCTGGTGAGACTGGATGCATGATGAAAGTGGTTTAGTGTACAGGACGAACAGAACTGGGACAACTAATGGGCCTTGGGGAACACCACAGAGAAGTGGAGCAGGGCGAGATGTTTGACCGTCAACAAACAGAGTCTGGGCCCTGTCAGTGAGAAAGGAGTTGAACCATGAGAGGGCAGGTCCAGAAATTCCGTACAGGGTGTGGAGTCTATGAAAAAGCAGAGTGGTCTATAGTGTCGAATGCAGCAGACAGGTCCAGTAGAAACATCACCACTGTCAAGGGTAGATATTATGTCTGTTGCTACCTTAATAAGAGTAGTCTCAGTATACACCTATTATTCTACAATAAAGACAGCCGACATCGAAATAATATTTTAAAGAACATTTTTTAAACATTTAAGAGATAGGATTTGAAAGAAATATAGTTCTTGTTTTCTTGTACTTTATTCAAATGAAATATGGTAACTGTATGAAACGGAGAGAGCTCCTGTCATCAAAGCTGGTTATGAGAAAATATTTACACAATATATACAAGCATAAAGTGCCAAACAATGGAAGATTTTTAAATTAGACTTCACGTATTACTTACTATTACATTGTCATTTTCAGCTGTTAAAATACCAACCCATATTAAATTGAGTAACCGTCTCAAGCATGGCTCTTGACCAACCGACTTTAAATATAACAAATACCTGACTGGCTGACTATGTTAGCTCATCAAGGGAAGTAATTCATAATAGAATAATCCATGAAGAAGCCAACAGTTTTCTCTCTTATACATTAATTTATTTATGCAAAGCATGATGTGTTTTGCAACACTACTCAGTTTGCATTACAATGTGTAAAACACAGTGTAGCTGTAAAGGCATTTGTTGCTGTGGAAGCGAATTGTATAGAAGAGATAACAGGAAAATGTTTTGTAAATTACTGATGAGTTGCTTAGAAACAAAATTTTAAAAGGATGTATTTATATATTTTTGAATGCAATTAAAATTGAATATTAACTGCAAAACATCTTGAAAGGCGGTGAGAGCATAATCACGTTCACAAAGGAGTACACTCTCAGCGCTTAACTCCGGTGAGTCATAACAAGCCGATACAATGACTCACCTTTGTGCTTAGCCACGCGCCGTAACGACAGTTACTACAAGTAGAGCAGCATCATACAACACTGCTCTTTGCATAAACGAATGAATATATATATAAGGGAGGAAACTACTGGAACCTTAAGGAATTGTTCCACTAAGGATTACTTCCCTTTAACAGCTGAAACAGTCAACTAATAAGGAGTTTGTCATGTTTAACAGAAGGAAAAGAGGTTTAGTTTGATCAAGTGGTATTTTGTGACTAGTGTCGGCTACTCAATTCATCATGGATTTGTACTCCAAAAACCAAAAATGAGAAGAAAACAGTAAGTAATATTTAAATTCTAATATTTGTTCTAATAAAATGTTTGTTTGGTACTTTACATTTGTATATGTCATGTAAATAATCTTTTCAAAATTCCATTACATGGGTGATCTACCTACGCACAAGGGTGATGCTCCTTGTCTTAGCCTCGCATAGGCAAAGAGTTAAGACAAGCAGAAGACATGGATAAAATACAAAGGACAGAAGGAGAAACAATTTGACAGACAAGAAATTAAAGACAAACATAGAAGACAGGAAGAGTAATCAGGGAACAAACACTGAGGATGGAAAATGTCACAGATCTGCAGAGGAAGACGAGCAGGCTAACTAGTCTATTGATTATAATCACAACATATCAACAGATATCTCTGAACAATGGAAATCGATGACTCCACAAAAGAAAAAGAAAACACTGACCATTAATTTCTCTTCTTAGTCCTGCAATTTCTGCATGCACAGCCATGCCCTGCTGTTCAATGTTGTTCATCTCTCTTAAAAGCTCTCGTGTCTGCTCTGTCACTTCATGCAATTCAGTCTTCAAACAAAGAAATGCACTGTTAATTATCAAAATTAATTATTGAACCATATGTGATCTGGGCATACAACTTCTGTAGGTGCCTTCATTAACAGATCTGCTATTTTCTTTCCGACTTACACTTCAAAATGCAATAAGAAAATTGCCCTGGTCAGAATTTCTGTTTCTTTGGACAACTACCATTCATGGAAATTTACAAACACCACAGCAACATGCTTTCTCTTAGAATCAAGAGAACAGTGTTTATTTCCAATTTTGAAATTTATGTGCATAGAAATCTGACAAAGTATTTACATGCTCACTTAAAGACCTACCCAACTGATCTGAGCTATAAACAGATTCTGGTAAATAGAGATTATATAAATAGATTCTGTAAATTTCAGTGCCTGACACACGGCGATTAATTAATTATCTAATTTAAAAGTTGGCAATTTGCACCTATCGTCAGCAAGTCTTGCAAAATCTCACTTCCACACAGGAATAGTGTGCAACACCACAGCTGGTGGCGTACACGTGATGTCTCACTAAGCACATAATGGCCAGAAGGTGGAGCAATACACTGGGTTCATCAATTGATGATCATTTATCGTACTGAAGACAAGCGTGTTCACTTGTCTTGAAGGAATTAAACCTTACATGTTTGAACCTAGGGATTGTGAAGGTTCTAAACCCCATGCATATGCTCAGTCTGCATACAATGAAGAACAACTTCATAATATCACATAGTATCGCTGATGTTCGTCAAATTTTGCAAGCTGCAGGTGATAATTACAATTTAAGATTGTCGTTTACTTACGTACTGTTACAAAAGCCACAAGTCTGAACATTTACCACTGGGACTGATTTGCAAGTTTATATGGGCATACGTGCTATTACAGTTGTTGGTGTAAATAACAGTAAGAAAAAGTTAGCAAACTTCTCCCCAGCTGACCAGGCTAGGGCATGGGTACTTTAATGGTGACATTAGAACAGGGGTGCCCACACCTTTTCAGCTTGCGAGTTACTTATAAGATGACCAAGTCAAAATGATCTACCTACAATAAAAATGCAAAACATACATTTATTTCTTCTATATTATTCTTCTGTATTCATCCCCTACTTTTTAATGTCATGCGATCTACCCACACTTCCTTCACGATCGACCAGTAGATTGTGATCGACGTATTGGGCGTTAGAAGAATATATTCTAAAATTATTTTTTACCCATACCAGTTATCACATAATAGGGGGAAAAAACCTATAACACACAAAAAATGCACATGCAACATACAGCAAGCTGCTCTGCACTGGCTCCCTCCAACTGGATCAGTTCATTTTCCAGTGCAGCTTTCTGACTCATCAGATCTGCCAACCTAAAATTGAGTAACATAAGGACATAAAATCAAAATAGAATATGATTGTACTGCAGTGACACAAATGTCCAACACTGTGTTTTAAATTCTGCAGCTTTCTCATGAGTTCTTTAATAAGAAAAAAAAATCAGCCATAATAATAAGTTTTAACTTTACTTTTTCTTTCTGTTCTCTTCTTGGTTGCACTTGGCTTCCATATCACTTTTGGCTTCAGTAATCTAGAAAAATGAAAATGAGAAAAAAATATAAGAATGGTATGAAGGAGACATCTTCAACAAATATAAATTCCAGTTAAGGCTGATACTTTCTTACTTGAATCTAGAAAGGACTATGCTCAAAACAATACCTGCATGCATTGTTCTCAACAATTCACATTTCATAAGGGACAGCAAGAGAGCTTAAAACAGATCTGCATATACGGTTTGTCTCCCTGCATATACTGATTAATTTCCCCCCCCCCACCCCACCAACTTAACTTTGACATGCTGAGACTTCATACACTTAAGATTAACAGATGTGGGAAAGCTGTCAATCAAGAACTAATATACTCTTTCTCTCAGGTCTCATGCACCCGAGTGATAAATGGCAAGGAATATTATGGGGGAATTCCCTACTCAATCATTATTTTCCATCTGACCTTTTCAGTATGATTTATATGGTGAAGACAACTAACTGTTACTCAATAACTTTAAACCTTTGAAATATTTTTTTAAAATTTCTGACTTTCCCTACTCAGCTCTTATGCTGTCTTGCTTGGTTCCGGTTGATTCGACAAGGGTCAGTTCGACTAAGGTCAGTTCAACTAAGTCGTTTCGTCTAACAGTCTGTTCGACTAGGGTCGTTTCAACTACAGTCAGTTCGACTAAGTCATTTCGTCTAATGGTCGAGTCATCTAAAGGACGCACAAAATGCTATAGGACGAATGAAATAGAAAAAATTTGAACTGATTTGAATTTTAATAAACGATTTAAATCTATCATGTAAATAGTGCTAATTGCAGCATTAAGCAATTGGGCTCCACACATTCCACTCTCACATGCACGCTCTCAACCACACAGACTCAACAAGCACTCAAACGCCTGATGCTGGTGTAAAAATTGAGAAGCACACGTGAGAACAGTAAAAAACACACGTTTATTTAAGATAGAAGAAAATTGTAAGAAAGAAGAAGAAAGGATGAACACTGCCAAAAGTAATGTCAAGATAACACATACAAATAAACGTCCCTGCAGAATGAACAAATTAATGGAAACCAGCGCCCAGCGCCGTACAGGGGTGCAACCACACGTAGGGCGGGTACAACATAAGACAACCCCCCTCCCCGATCTGTGTCTGGGCCAACACGCCACGGCAAATAATAAAAACAACACTATAAAAAATAACTAACTAGATGAGCGAGAGAGAGAAGCCGGGTAAGGTCTAAGCACTAACTGGTAACCTTGCCAGCAATTACGTAAAAGGAAGAAATTGTGCAAGACTGAGGTGATGTAGAAATTCTCCCCCCTCCAATTACCTCCTTCTGCCCCCGTTTCTAAAGGCACTGTAAATAATGCACAATCTTACCGTAAAGTCTAACTGTATAATAGATGCACTATGGCACGCAGATATGTAAGGACGTTGCTCTGACCGTAACGGTCGATACAATGCTGAACGCACACACGTACTAGAGCATACACCTTTATCGTCGGACGTCGTGTCCCCGAAATGCTCTGAAGAAATGCAGCTTTCTGCATTGCAACATCTTTGGACAGGCCATCGAAGAACAACCACAGCGTAGGATGGTCACAAAGGAACAGCGAGCGAAGGCTGTGATGCCTACCTTCAGTTATGTTTGTTGTTCTGGCGATCTCTTCAGTAGCAGGGTGGTGCTGGTTCCATACTGCAGGAGGAAGAATATCGCCTCCTTCCTGGTTCATAGTCTTCACTCTGAAGCGTCTTAAACTCCTGCTAATCACTGGGAGTGCCATCAGAACATCTCCAGCCAAGTCTCTTGCAACTGCGCCTTGTACAGCAGCCGGTGTTGATGTACTGTCTTGTATTCTGCATTTCATTTGAAAAACGGCCTCTCTTACTTTACTTCTTGCTGAATTTCCTTCGTGATTATGCTCTGACATCTTCTGCACAATTTGAGTCCCCAGTGAGCAGGACATTTCAATGGTCCATACTTGCAACATCTCCAGTAGACTTCACCTTTAGTATTTGATCTCTGCTTGCAAAATTCATAACCATTGCACAAAGCAGTTTTGCAACCACATGTTGAACGTCCGATACTGATTTCACTAGCCATTACTACTCCAGTGTACACTGTATTTTCAATGTTGTGTCTCAACAGATGGCAAAAGCTGGTCTGGTGGCACGGGGAACTCTTCCAGCCGCTGCCTCATGCTTCTTGCTGCCGACACACAGTTGTCTCTTTTTCGTCGTCAGAGAGAACCAACCTCTTGATCACAAACCACTCTTCTCTATACAACACAGACCATCAAGAGCCAGCAGGAAGTGACATACGTTGTAACGGAACAGGCTTCCCTTTCTCAGACCTGCTGCCTGCGACTGAAAAAACTCACTCAGAGAGTGACGTCTCTGCTGGAATACGAGGGAAACAGCCTCGATTGTAGCTCTGTCCTAACTTTTATACGTGACCCCTCTAAACGAAATCTACCATGGCATGAGGCTATCAATCTTGTACTAAAGTGATGGCATCCCCATGCGCTATACTTTAGGTGCCCAGACCTACCTACCATTCCGTTTTCTCACGGTCGGCAATATCCATTAATACGACCTTCGACTGTCGCGACATTCGTCTAGTTCCATCACTCAGCACCGGCTTCCAGTCAGTCGGAATGAAAACAAATGCTAGTTTCCGGTACTAAATAGACTGGTCTTCCACATGGTGTAGGCCTGAAGCGATGGTGGCGGTCCCCTTTACGTAAGCGGGCGCGATTCCCAGGCTCAACTGATGCCAGGGGAGACAAACGGGGTGAAACACTCCTATCCCCTTTGTCTACCTCCGGTCTGGTATCTCCCCAGGGCGACCGCTGTCTCTCTTTAATGTATTATTCCGGGCTTTGGCCTTGATGTTCTAGCCTTGAACACCCCAGTTACGAAGCCCCTGACCCACATAATTGAGAAAGCCTTGGTCAGACAGTGCAGGACGCAGGCTGTAGATGCATCTTATGCAAGCTGAAGTGAGAGTTGCGAGGAGGCAGGCTGTCATTAACCGGCCCACGTCCTGTAGCATCTCATTCACCCTATAGACAAATCGACCCTTAGAGGAAACGACTTAGTCGAACCGACCTTAGTCGAACTGACCCTAGTAGAACGGACCGTTAGACGAAACGACTTTGTCAAACTGACCTTAGTTGAGCTGACCCTAGTTGAATTGACCAGTTACCATCTTGCTCATGGAATATTTATGCATGCATGCATGTTCATATTAATGTAATTTAAACAAAATGAAATTCACAAGATTTCACATTTGCGTAAATGCTTCTACCTTATCTTCCAGGTTTTCCAGACCTCTGCTACTGTCTGAAACCTTGTGGGCATGATCTCGAATCTCACCAGTCTGTTGAAATTAAAATAAAAGTTGATCAAATCCCACTTTACACAGCTTTGTCATGAATGATGTATGTCAATAATCTTTTAAGTTTTCCAAGTTGTTGCACTATTTCTGAGCTTTTTTTTTTTTTGATAAAAGTGTTCTAATGACAAAAAAATTTAAGTATATTTCATAAACATACCTTGAGATATTTGATGATTCTAAGCTTCTAAAAACATTATTAAGTCCTGGTATGTGTGTCTGTGTGTGTGTGTGTTCTGTGCTCATGTACATAAAGTGCTTTGCTATGCTCATGTACATAAAGTGCTTTGAACCTGTTTCGTGGGAAAATTAAAAATCCAGCATTAGGGCAAACACAATCATCCAGTAACTTACCTTCTTTTTCAGCTGTGCATCCAGATTTTGTTTCAACTGTGTCAAAATATCTTGCTTGTCTTTTAGTGGCGCACTTTCACTCCTTGCTTTCTTGAATGTGGCTTCTTTCGCATCTCTTTGCACCTTTAATCTTTCAAACTCTTTTTTCATACTCATATATTCCTGTGTAAAGTTAAAAGTGAATTTTAAATTGACACTGACAAAGAAGCAGTAATTTTACATGAAACTAGTTTGTTTTTTTCAATCTCCGTTTTTATCTGTGCAGCATACTAAAATGTTAAATTAAAAATAAGGACAGTTATATGTATTCACACAAAAATACTAAAACAGAAGCATGATGAAACCTTATATAAGTTATGCAGAAGATTAAGGGCTAAAATTAAAAAAATATTTCCACAAAATTTTACCTAAGTCATATTTTTCTGCAGAATAAGAAATTTAATAAAAGCAAATCTGCCCAGACCTTGCTGATTCTTTTTTTTACCTGGATAGCCAGAGCTGACAATGGTGAATGACATTTAACAGAAACTTTATTACACAAAGCAATGTTTCTAAAACTAACATGTTCTGTGTAGTTATAATGTTTTAGCTTTTAATCACATTGTCTCTTTTTCGTAGAGCTGCATACTGCAAGTTGCAATCTGTGTGATTTTCACACTTTGGGTGGTTTCAGTTTTTTGGTCTCTTATCAGTGTCTATTGGTTGGTATGAATGGAAAAGGGGCTTTCAGTTCAGGTCTGGAGATTTAGATCACGTAATGAAAATCCTATAATCTGTGGAGATTAGAAATATTATGATTGAATTCTATGATTACGCTTCCCTCCTTCCTTCACAGTAGCCAACAAAGAGACAGCACCTATTTTAATGATTGTATCGATGATTAGAAATAGATCAAATTAACATTCAGTCCACTAACGATAATGAAAGACATTCCAAATGCACTAAAACACTAATGGATAATATTCATGAAAGGCCTGAATCAAGGAAATAAAATTTCAGGTATAATTTATAGAAATGAAGTTTTAGGCAGTTTATATACTATAAAAGAAAAAAATAAAATTTGAGATCTATATACGACCTATCATTTGTATACTGGACTTGTCAAACATATAATCCTTCTTTGAAGACAAACATGCAACTGTGTGTAACTTATATTATTGTAGCTGTGATGTAAAAAAATTCTAAAGAAAAGGAAAAAAAAAACCACTACAAACCAGCCAGGGTCTCTTCATTTTAAGCAGCTTTACTTTTTCAAGAAACTTCTCTCGCTGTTTAAAGTTGATGACATCCTGTTCAAGCCTGGCATTCTTTTGCTGCTCAGTGTCAAGCTGTGTGCTGAGGTTGGTTAGTTCCTGCTCAAATTCTGTAGACAAGCGACCCTCTTCTTTCAATTTCTGATGCTTTTCATATAAATCTCCAGAATCCACCTGAGGATCACAGCAGACAAATTATATCAAGTGATGAACCTCCCTTTTAAATACTGATGATAACACACGACCCAAGAATCAAGACTAAAATACTTCAACTAAATGCATATTGATGCAGATAAAAGTGAAGATGGAATGCAACAAGCGTCAGATGCCGATAAACAGATTTCCTCCCCCCTTCTCTGACTCCCTCACACACACAAACTAAATAAAAGACATACAATTTTTTTTACAAAAAACTGAGATAAATTCCACTGGCCACGATGCTGGCCATATGTTAGCCTGAGGTGACCTAATGCTGTATAACAGCTGTACTTACTGTTGTTCTGTGTGTACAAATATACATATAAAGAAATTTATTCACTATAGTCTCCATGTATACATGAACTCTGCTGTATATTGTTAGCATATAAGCACAGAAAAATTTTACCTGTTATTGCCCTTACAGATTATTAAAGTTGTATTGAGAGCAGACAGAAAAAAAATTGTACCTAAACATTTTCTTGTAGATCTCATGAAAAAGAATAAACTATGGCATCATACAAAGGTCTGCAATGCTTCCACATATATGCAAATGAAAACTATTAAGTCCTCAACAAAAGAACTTACCACCTTTTCTGTGTTTTCTAACAGTTCCTGCTGTGACATGCGAGCAAAGTCTGCTACCTTTTCTTGAGGAAGAAACTGTACCAAGTTTCCCACCTGAATTTTCAACCGAGAAACCATCTCTTCTACCTGATCAAGACAAATACACAAACACACACAAATCTTCAAACAGGTAAAATAATAAACCCAAGGAATCGTTTTGTGATCCTAAAAATCTGCACAGAAAAATGCACTGACCCTAAAAGTGTTAGGTAAAATAAAAAAAAATAAAAAAAATTCTAAAACTGCCCAAAACCTTTGGCCTGCTCATCTGTAGTAGTGACACTGATGATGACACACAAATGAAAAAATTCATTATCTTCTATAAAATTCAAACATGAAATCTGATTATTTTATTCCAACCACCAACCCTCCAATGCTAGAAAACAAGTGTATTCTTGCATACACACATATACATAGATACGTAACCAGTCAACCACCAACGGTCCACTGGTCAGGTTACCACTGCCTGAAGGGATTGTCAAGGCGGGTCGCCATAAAGCCTGACCAGTGATGCGCTGCCAGCAGACTAGAAGTGGCCGTGGGAAAGTTTAGTGTCAGCCGGTCCCCTGAATCGGTCAACAAAAACAAAGGGGGGGGAGGGGACCGGAGACACACCACATGGAGGCAGAACATCCGGGCCTCTGCGTGGGAAATAATACTTTACTTTTCTGAACCACGAGCTGGAGATAGGAGGTCCGTCTCACCAAGACGTAAATGTGTATGTGTGATAGATATGATGTTTTTTTGTGCTGCGGAATTGCATTGACTTTGGTGAATTGTGAGTCACCACAGAACTGAGGGTGATTACTGGACTATGTGTATATCCTGGAACGTGGAGTACCTCTATATCTACATTTTATGTGAATTGTGAATGTATTATGGGAAATTGTTAGCCATCGTGAAAGCAGTGACTTCAAGGGAGCTAAGTCTGTCATAATCTTTTGACTATCAGTAGAACTGTTGTGGTATTGATATATGAATTACTTTACATTCTTCTCTTTGTTTTAATTATATTTTACATTATTTTTATATTCAGCTATCTAGTTTTTATTGACTTGCGAATGTGTATGTGTGTGTTGTAACGGAGGTGCTGCATGAGAGTCGGTCAGTTGTCCATTGCGCCACAGACCACGCAAACGAACTCTTTACACAGCTCCTGAGATTCCATAAGTAGAATAAAAAGAAAATCTCTCACTGCTATTGATATGATCTTCCCACTCTTGCCATCTACACAAAACTTGTCGTTCTTTTAATTTGCTTAAAAACAGTCTTTCACATTGTACCCCTTGATTTAACCACATAAAACCAAACCCCAGCGAAAATAACTTTCTTTTAATATTTAAATATTAGATACTCAATTTGATTTACCTTTTGTATCTAAATCAAATAACATTCTGTAAATTTTGCAGGGCAGTCTGTCATCGTTCATTCTAACTAGTTTCAACCAATATCAAACACATTTATTAACTGAATTTACTGTAATTGGGTGCCTATGTAGTTCGCCATACACTAAATCATTTGGGGTTCGGCCATTTAGCCCCCAGGAAGAGTTTTAAGGCAAAGAGGTGGACTTCTTCACAAAAATAAGATGCCTTGTCTGGTCCCCTAAGTTCCGCACCATATTGTAGTATAGGTTGGACTTGGCATCAAAAAGTTTTAAAAATACATATACACTTGTATTATTATAAGATCTAAGAGTTTTCATTATTAGAAGTAAACCTGTGTCCACAAACCAGCTATTAAATATGATAATCAAGGCCATCGTTCGGGAGGCCTATTATGTCTAATTAGCAATAAACTGGTACCATATATTACCAAAATAGACACGTTTTCATAATCTGATTGTCTTTCGAATTACCAAAAACTTGTTTAATCTTAACAAAGATATCATTTATATATGTGCATATGTACCACCTGAAGGCTCCCCCTTTTACCCACACTGGTATTAGCAATGGTATTTCCATTATCGAAGAATGCTTGGTGGAGTGTATGCAGAAAATGGGGAAAACGTATGTCATTGTAGCTGGAGATTTGAATGGTCGGACTGGGTGCTAGAATAATAATGATAATACTGATGCTGACTTTGTCACAGTGTTACTTGTACCTGATAGCCATTCTGTTAAGTCAGATAGACTTTCACAGGACCCAGTTGTTAATCAGTATGTGCCTCTTTTAAGCTATACATTTTGAATGGTGTATGTCATGGCGAGTGTGATGGCTGCTACACTTACATTACTGATTCATGACATAGTGTTAATGATTACTTTTTAATGTCAAAGGAACTATTTTACACTCGTACTACAGATATCTCATTGTTTGTCAAACAGAAATTTGACTCTGATCATATGCCTGTAAATATGCAGTTAAATATGCAAGATAGTGAACTGATAGGGATGTCATGTGAAGAAACAAAAAAGAAATGTATGCTGAAAAAATTCTTTGCCTGGGATAATAATAACAATGCCTCTAAATTTATAAGTAATATGAATAAAGAAGAGACTTTATTTAGTTTAAATCAGGCAGTCCAATTGATAGACACAGACATAA
This sequence comes from Marisa cornuarietis, assembly GCA_004794655.1. NCBI lineage: Eukaryota > Metazoa > Mollusca > Gastropoda > Architaenioglossa > Ampullariidae > Marisa > Marisa cornuarietis. The sequence goes on from SMMW01000555.1 coordinate 8,105,428, forward strand.
ATGGGGCCCTGGACCTATTTAATAGATTTATTAAGGAAAATGCTAAGTGTATGGAGAAATGTGTCAATACTTGTAAAAAAGAAGAGTTAGACAATTGGTTTGATCATGAATGTAAAAAAAAAAGAAAGACAGGTGGTATGGAAAGCCCTTAAAACATTTAAAAAATCACTCCTTGATGATGACAGACATATGTATTGTAAAGTAAGAAGAGAATATAAGAACTTATCAATGAGGTACTGTAGAAAGCCAGCAAGAAGAGTTGCAGTAGTCTAGTTTAGACAGGACAAATAGGCAGATGAAAATTTTGGTGGTTGAGATGGACAAAGTATGGCAAATGAAGCTGATCTGAGCTCATAGTAAGCAGAACGACAGATGTGAGAGACATGCTTATCAAGAATCAAGAAACGTGTCAGCAGACATTATGTAACCCAAGTTACATGATGAAGTAACAAATGGAGCATCAGCATCGCCTACCTGAACAGAGACAGGCAGTGAAGGGTAAACTCTGGCTCTCCTCTTTGAAAAAATAAAAGCTTCTGTTTTTTCGTCGTTTACTTTTAACTTGTTGTGGGTCATCCATAGTCTAATATCAGAAATACAATCTTGGATGGTCTGGATAGCAGTGTGTGCCTGAGAAGAACAGCTAGTATATAGCTGTCATCAGCAAAGTATTGATCAGATATAGATTGAGACTGAATTAGAGTAGTAAGTGGCTTTGTGTACATGATAAAGAGGATGGGACCAAATACAGAACCTTGGGGGACTCCTGAGCAAATAGAGCCTGGTGGAGACATACAGCAATCCACTATAACTAAGTGCTATCTGAGAGATATGACTTAAACCAGTTGAGTGGTGAGCCTGAGTACTATATGAATGAGAGTAGTGTGATCTATAGTATCAAAGGCAGCAGACAGGTCTAACATGGTGAGAAATGAGATGTCACCTCTATCTTGAGCAGACAAAATGTCATTTGTCACCTTAAACAGGGCAGTCTCAGTGCTATGAAAAGGGAGATAAGCAGACTGTGATACAGAAATCACATTGTCAGAGTGAAGTTAGGATAAAAGTTGCTTGAGAAGTACTTTCTCAAGAACTTTGGAAAGAAATGGCAAGTTTGAGACTGGGTGGTAATTGTTACGCATGTTGATGTCAAGGGCAGGGTTTATTAACAGCGGTTTCACTAAGGCTGTTTTGAACATAGATGGGAAGATGCCAGAGAACAAGTTATCATTTATTATCTCTCTGAGGGCAGGGAGTAGGACGTCGAGACAGTCCATCAGAAGTGGGGTGGGAACTGGGTTCAGTGGACAACTTGTGGATCTTGACTGAAGTAAAATGGTCCTAAGCTCACTTTCCGATATTGGCTGAAAGAACGCAAAGGAGCACTTTGGTCTTACCAGATCATCGACATGGTTCGCAAGAGCTGAAGGGTGCACAGACAGTTGATTTAGTTTAGCCCAGAGGTCAAGAATCATATGGACAAAAAAACTCGCTGAAAGCTTGGGGCAGTAAAGCAGATGTAATGACTATGGGCAGTTGTGACCTGTCTGTGCGGCCCAACAGGTGGTTGATTGTCCTAAATAGGCTCTTACTCGACGAACAAGTACTGACATAAGCAAGAAGGAATGCAGTTTTGGCCGAATAAACAAGGTGGATGACTGCACCCTTGGCAGCATTTAGCATCTGTTTATGGACAACCCAGACCTATGCCAGAACCTCTCAGCTCGTCGACGCTCTGACTTAGCATTCCGCAGCTCACCGTGAATCACAGACCTTCATTTACTGGATAAGTGTTTCTCCTTCATTGCCTCTTTGCTCTATCATAGCATTCACCCTCACAATGAAGGGCTTTCGCTTGCATTTTCTGTCAAAATGGCCGATCTTCCTAACGTCAAAAAAATTTTAGAAGTGAGCAATTAAGTTTTTCTGTCATCATAAACTTGTTAAAGAAGACTGATTGCAAAATAAACAGTAGTATTTTCTGTAAAATGTATTCTGTTTGTTTATAGAAAACGCATTTGGGTTTATCGACAATTTTATCATATGAAAACATCATCTCAACAGATGCTATTGACTTGTTTTACCACTAACAATTAAAAAAAGCATTATTGTTTTCGATTGTTTTTGGAAACAATTGTATAGATTGTTCTGTTATGAAAAAACCCCTATACTTTAAGAATTAATTTAAGGTTTGAAACCAAAGGACGGGAAACAGGAGGATTTTACCCCGAGTCACTTATCCAGTAATGAAGGTCCGTGCTGTAAATGCTAGGATACCATGGCTTGTGTTTGTTGGGGCGAACTTGGGTACATACAGCAGGAGCATGGGCTTCCAGCACGGAGTGGAGAACGGCAGTAAGCCTGTCAGCACAGGTTAAGGGCCAGAAGGCTAGTCCGGTTTCCAAGTCATCATGAAACATAGACATGTCCAAGTCACGAAGACGACACAGAGTGCAAAACACTGGTGTCGGTATTGGGCAACTTGCTGACGGATCCAACCGCACACAATAATGATCTATGCATAATTTATGAATGTATGCATGATTTAACTCCCTCTGTTATCACATAATTTATCTTATATCATGCTTTCACTAACATAAGTCTGTATAATTACACTTTTTTGGCTAGCTGTTCGTCCGTTGACCCACCAGCCTGAAGTCCCTCTTGAGTCTCTAGATCTTGTAATCTCACGGCGAATAACATAGTTGTCACCAGTACAGTTGAATCTGTAATATAAAACCTGTTCTTTAGAATAAATTTGTGTTATTTCACAATTCCCCACTCTTTCACTTTCACACATGCAAATCCAAGATGTGTGTATACATGCAAATAATTATGTACGTGTTATTATCATGCATATGTAGGAAATTATGTCTCTATGTCCACAATCCATGTGCACTTATACTCACTCACAAACTGCATTTTAATTCATAGATGATTGTTGTTTTCCAATTGCATGTTATTATAGCTTTCTAACTGATTTAAATAACTTACATTTTGACTGCTAAAAAGTCTGTTTTGAGACTCATGTTTACATTGACTACAGATCTGTTGTATTAACAACACTTTCAAATGACTTACAACTCTAGCTCAATGGTGCCCTTGGTCGTGCCATACTTGACATAATCTGCAGGTTCTTTAGCTCTGCCTAACCAGCTTGTTTTTCCAGCCAGCCCCAGGCATATGGCACAGACAATGGCTGACTTTCCAGTCCCATTTGGCCCAATTATCACATTAAGATAAGGGCCTGTCTTGAATTCCACAGAATTATATGTTCTGAAATAAATCCAAATAAATATGAACCAGCAGCAAAAGAAATGTACTTTTTTTCTTTGCAGGTATTGAAGTAAAAAGATATCCCATTAAAGAATGCTAACAGTTTGTCTTATTAAACTCACTACAACTTCTCACATATTACAAAGGGAACAAAACTGGGCCACTTCTCAGAGACATGCACTCCATTTTCCACACATCTATGCAGAAATTAAGCTGGATGTCAATAAAAGGTTAAACCAAAATGTTGATAATGAAATGTGATGCACAAAGAAAAGCCCTCTTGTGTTAAAATATGGGTGAAGGACAAGTAGCAGAGCAAAACTACAAAAAAGAAAACAGTACCACAAGTTGATGTTTCTTATTAGTCATATTTGTTAACTTTTAACTAAGACTTAGTAAAACTCTTAGGCTATTCATCTTTTTGAATGAGCATTTCAGCTTTAAGATTTTCCCTCACCTAACTCAGCATAAATCCTTTGAAATAAATCTGTTCATACCATCCATTCATAGCACTTATTATTACAAATGACCAATTGTCAAACTGTGCTAGATTCCAATGATATTGAATAGTCTTGCAAAGTCAATTCTGTTGATGATGTTTAATTCAAGATTCCTTGACAGCAGGTACAGGCAGCTGTAATGACAACTGCAGTGCACTTTGATTTGCATACATTCAATTAATAATTAATGATTGGAAATTCCAAAGACTGACAAATTCTTCAGATGATAGAGACATACAAATATTCAGACAGGGGTACCCAGTGTTGCCTAGGCAATTACAATCAGTGGTCAGTGTGCAGGTCACATCATATGGCAGAGGGTAATATGTTGCCATACATTTCTAGTGAAGGGACAGATAAATGTTGTGATGGTGGCCACCAAAAAATGTTTCTCACTCTCTTTCCATCCACCCTCTGTCATAGAAAACTTTGCAAAATCATGTTGCCAAAATGTATTCTATGTAGCAATTCTCATTTGGAGAAACCAGTAAAATCTTATAACAGAGAAAATAAACATATTCAGGAAAAATATAGGCCTACATCAATCACAATTTACAGCCTTCCTCATATGTCAGCAATATTTTTGCCAAATTTGACGAGGATCTGGCAAACAGTGAAGATTAGTCTCACTTAAAACCACAAAATTATCAGGTGTGCGAGTTAGTCACCTGCACGTGGTGAAAATGATCTGCAGCGGCCTGCGTGCTCGCAATGCATGTTCCGAAAAGTATTATCGAAAGGAAGTAGAGATCGCGATACTGCATCGTTCTACTTACTTTCACTTTCGTAGTCTCATTTATTGCACAGTTTTATTATCGACTCAAAACTTATGACTTAAATCTAAACGGGCATTCCACTCCTTATCTATGTTGTAGGCCTATGGTAACAACAAGGATCAAATAATTCGTATTAAGTTACTAACTTATACGGTTGAGAATAATCTCCGGAAGTAGTCTTTGGTACGAGAATACTGCAATAATCGTTACGAGATGATACATAATAACGTTGAGACTTACAAAATGTTTTCTAGTTTGATGCGAACAATCGCTCCTTCCACAAAAGTAGACTGCCGAGACCTGTCTTTGTTAGAGCTGAATCTAGTACTGCTCATGGTGTGCTGCAGATTTTCTGCGCCAAGATCTTGACTTATGGTTATGGTTTGGGTTTCAAGATCTTTCGCGCGTTCTTGATGGCATTACTAAAGGGGAGTAATATCGGAAAACATCCGGTTGTGGTCTCAGCTTGGGGATAATCACAGGAGATAATCAGGGCATAGACATGTGGCAGTGATTACACTTAAAAAAAAGTGTTTAGTGACTAATTTTCAAAATAAAATTAAAACGCATCAGTCCAAGCTGCAACCCATACACCAATTCAGCACACAGTATCATGAAACATGAAATTTAACAATTATAAATCAACAAGGTAACTAAAAATGTATACCAATCAAGGAGAGAAAACCAAATAGAAAAATATAGTTGGATCAAAGATACTGAAATAATTCACATCATTCGTCGTAATCATTTACTATAAATAAATTTTGGATATCATCACCACTGATTTATCAAGGGGCATAAGTATTCACAAAGAATACTAAAATATAAAGTTGAATTACTTCCCCTTCATCGCATCTCCTGTTCAGAGATCTATGGAGAGATCCAGTGGTTTCACGACTTCTGTAAGTCTGTGATCGGTATCTTCGTGTTCATCCTATTGTGGCAATTGCAGTAGGTTTAACTGGACATTGGAAGGTGCCATTGGCTTATTTTTTAGTTGATGGTATTTCTGCTAAAGTACAAGCACAGTTGTTGCTATCGTGTATTTCTTTGCTGTATGATGTCAGGGTAAATAATTAATGTACGTGGCATTAGTGATGGATGGGCATCCAGTAAATCTAAAGATGGCAAGCATTTTGGGATATTCTTTGCATCCTGAAAATATCGTGAGCAGTTTTCCTCATCCCTCTGATGGTGTATTGCCTGTGTTTTTTATGCTTGTCATCTTTTAAAAAGAACATTAGATGTGCATTGCACGCATTAAGAGAAGTGAACACTAGTGCTGGCACTGCATGCTGGATACATTTAGTACGTCGATATGCAGGAGCTTCAGGAATGTGAGGGCCTTCATGCAGCAAATAAACTCACTAGTAGGCACATCAGATTTCAGCAAAATAAGATGAAAGTTAGGTTAGCTGCACAAACATTTAGTTCATCTGTATCAGCTGCCCACAATTAAGTTTGATTCACAAGAAGGTTATGTGTTGGTTTTGATGACTGTGATGGCACTGCCAGTTTTATCTCAATGATTGACCATCTGTTCCACATTTTCAACAACAGGACACCATTTGCAAAGGGTTATATGAGTCCCTCCAAAAAAAAAAATGCTTCTTGAACACGACAATTTGTCTTCAATTCAAATGACGAAACATCTCTCAGGTTGTCGTGTTCAAGAAGCAGTTTTTTTTCCCAGAAAATGAAACGGCTGATTTTGGAATACAGCCCTACAAATTTGAACGTTATTTAGAAGCTTCGAAGTTAGAAAAAATTGTGAAGGGGGCCCTGCCTTGCTCAGTGGATTTTTCCTTCTTCTTTTCAATTTCTTTTTCTTTTAAAGCAAGTTTGACGTAATATTCTTCACTCTGGGGATTTTTATCTTTTGAGGGGGGTACTACAAGTTTGATCTTTTAACGTCATGTTAACTTATTTACTAACCACTCACGTGTAAACAACTCTATGTTCAAGTCGTGTTGTATATCCTAGTGCACTTGTCCTAATGTTTGAAGTCTATATTACGTTACTAAATGAAATGTAGATATTGACAATGAATTGTAAGCATATTATTATATACTGGGAAAACAATTTACGATTATAGTTTCAAGGGGCCTGGAGAAGTCGTCTATCCCGGGGCCCGTGCTCTCTTTCGGGGGCCCTGGCAACAATCACAGACATTTCAGTATAGGTTGTATTATTACTGATTGTCTATCTGTTACTAATGGGCGCATTTGAGTTAATTTTCCATGTTTATTATTGTTAATAAAATATAAATGCATTTCAAATGTGTTTGTCTAAGAAAAACTCCTAAAATTTTTTTATTTGATGGCTAATTTCAAGCACTACATTTTTATTTTATAGTTACAACTCGCTGTTGATAAGGACTTTTTTACAATTAAAAATATAATGAGAGTTTGAAACATGTTTATCGATGTAAATCTTATTTCCTCCTCATTTGGCTGGATGCAAAATTTACTATTTACTTACTGATACTCGCAAGTGTTCCCAGTTAAAGGCCAACCGGATTGTTGAGCAAAAATCACTGGAAACAGAGTTCAAAGTATCACAAAAACATTTTCCGGTGTTATTTTGTGACAAAGAGGCATGGGAGATTTTATATTAATATTTTTCTGTTACGCACACCTGGATTTGTCGACAAAACGGGAAGTGACGGGAACATCACCTTCACGTCATCCGTTAGGAATCTGGGATTTATTGTCACCGCAGACATGACCCTTGATCAACATGTTACAGCTGTCTGTCAGTCTGCCTACTATGAGCTCCGTAAGATCAGTGCCATCCGTCACTTTCTCTCTACACGTGCCACCAACACTCTTGTCTGTGCGTTCGTTCTTTCACGACTTGACTACTGCAACTCCTTGCTGGCAGGCTGCCCCTCATCCCTCATTCAGAAACTCCAGAGAGTACAGAACTCCGCTGCACGTCTGGTACTTAGAGCAAGGAAACGGGACCATGTCACACCTCTCCTTCGTTTTCTACACTGGCTACCCGTCCGTTCTCGCATCCAGTACAAACTGTCTGTGCTGTGTTTTAATTTCTTTGCTGGCTCCTGTCCTGACTATTTCTCTGAACTTCTCATCCCTTACTCTCCGGCCAGACAACTCCGCTCTTCCTCTGACAACCGTACTCTGACTGTTCCTGTCACCAGAACAACAACATATGGTCACAGGACTTTTGGCTACTGTGCTGCAAAACAATGGAACTCTCTTCCTCTCCATATCCGCCACCTTCCTACAATTGAATCCTTCAAATCTGCACTGAAAACGCACCTCTTCCTTGAGCACTACTCCTAGTCCACAATGCTAGTCCTTACCCCCCCCCTTCCCTCTTGCTACTTTACCCATCACTATTTTTCTCTGTTCCTGTTACTTTATGCCTTTTGTTATCTGTTTTTGTCAGTACTGTCGTTTTCTTTCGTCCCCTGTGTTCTGTATCTACTTAGTCCACGTCTCTTCCCCGTTTTAAGCGCTAAGAGCATACTCTCTACGAGTGTGAATATGCGCTATAAAAATCTTCACTATTATTATTATTATTAAGTGACGAAATGGAAGTATTTCTAAAAATAGCATCATCTGCACGAGCTGAAGTCGAAGAGAAAAGATGCAATCCTCGGTAAAAGAAAACTCACCAGGAAATATTGTGATGTTACTGAATGTTCTCTTGGACACTCAGATGGAGTTAGTTTATACTCATTAAGGAAATCCTAAAGATAATGGCAGCAAACGTCCATGGATTAACTTTGTTCAGAGATGGGTATATACCGATCTCTGCTTTGTTCAAATGTGCCGTGTTCGAACTTCGTCCTCACACCGTAATCAAGAATTTGCTCAAAATCAGCGAACTAGAGTTAAGTTCGCTTATGCACACCAACACTATGCACACTGGCGTCGCGGACGTCCTGGTTTCCCCAGTGTATCGCTTTAATGTCTTCTTCTTGTACCTCCAATTAATTGAAGCTTCCGTCTTATATATTGTTCCATGTCGTTAAAGTCTTTTGATTGCTTGCGAGGCTAGAAATTTTGCTTCATTTGTTGTGTCCTCATAATGTTACTGTGCTTTCTTGGATTTCTCTAATTCAGCTTTCACTTTCTCATTCTGTGCTTTCGGGTCGAAAATTCACCCCCACCCCCACTCGTCCCGAAGTTCAAGAATCGAGGTGGACATTCCTTCGATTTGTTTGGACATCTCACACAGTTTTCTCAATAGGTCTATATTCGAGATCTCTTTAGAGCAGTAGGTTTTCAAACTGTGGTTCGTGTACCACTACTGGTACGCGAAGGTATGACGGGTGGTACGCGAGCACCATGCGCAAAAATAAAATAATGTGTATATCTATTTTACGGGACCTGTATGTAGGGTTGGGAGGTGGTACTCGGTCACTTCGAATTTTCGAAAGTGTTACTCGTCTGGAAATGTTTGAAAACCACTGCTTTAGAGGAGTCCTTTACTTGACTCAACATAAATATTGTCTGAAGCCATACCTCTGTCACCCCTCTGTCCGACAACGCATCATGTTCCACTGTTGCGGTGCAGAGAGTTCGGGTATCCTGTTATCCATTTCATTCAAAATGGGTGTGTCCTGTTCGCTGCTGTATTAATTGCTATTTACAGGAGTGAATTGGCTCTTAATTGACTTTAAAGAATGCGGCATATAGTCGCCTTTTATTCGAAGGGCTTTCTTCTTCGCTTTTGTCAGCAAATCTTTTTTCCTTTCTCTCGTAACTGACGCATTGATAGTCGACAGTTCTTGGTTCGAATCCGTACTAGACTCAACTACTTTGCGCTTCGTTGAATAAGAGGCGGACGACATATCAAAGTGGTTTTTAGAACAGTTCAGTTGTTGTTTTCCTCATATTATTAGTTTATCCGATACGAATGGCAGCGGAGTAGGGATAACCTTGGGCGGCCATTTTGTAGCTCGAAACATTTTGAAAATAGAAGTTTTGCTGAATAGATGGGGGCGCAAAATTATGCTGCCATCTTGGTTGCCTGAGCAGTGCTCACCGAGGTCATTATTAATTTAAATTTATGAAAAAAGACATTTCAGTGGAGAAAAAAATATGCTTGTGTCTGTCTTTAATAAAACCATGTTATTCAAAATGTGATAACCTTCATAGAAACAAATAATGGCTTTCCCACACACACACACACACACACACACACACTCTCTCTCTCTCTTTTCTCCACATCCAAAAAGGATATACACATATGCTGGCGGGTACTCAAAACATTATTTTAGTCAGTAAATCATTCATTCGTGTAATCTTGTGACCAGAAAATAATTTCATAAAAATCAATCGTGAAAAATTCTAGAACTAGGTACCGATTGGCAGCAATAAGACTTTACATCTCATTCAGATCAGAAAAACAATTCAGGTAAAATGACCAACAAATAAGACTGTCGTGCTATAAAGTGTTGTTTGACTTTGGTGATACGCCTGAAGCATTTCGTAGAAAGAATTTGGATAAATATTCGTTAACTAGTTTCTTTTTTGCTTTTCAGTTTTATTTTGGAAAAATTATTTCTGGAATGAACACCAGACGTTGTGTGTGTGTGTGTGTGTGTGCGCGCGCGTGTGAAAGGTATACATTCAGCCGAGTCCTAACATTTCTTTGAGCAAGGAAATAAAAATTAGTGTGTTGTTTAGGCCGATCAGTGATAAACCATTGCTTCGTTTCCAAAAATTCCGACTGCTTTTAACGATTTGATTGTGACTGTAGCAGATTGATGACACAAATTAAATCTCCTCGGTCATAGTGAATGAGTAGCAGTTGTAATTTTATAAGAGCAGTTCTTTTAACGCATTGGTAAAAACTTAACAAAATAAAGTAAAAGCACAACTGTCTGTACAGTTACTGGCGACAATAAACCCAACCAACCAAATAAACAAACGGAAAAAACAATAAAATGACAACCCAATAATGTACAAACTGCTGGAAAAGTAATTCGTAGTTTGTTGGTGTTATGAACATGTGTTACCACCACTGAACGTCGAAGTAACGAGGTTGTCACCCTTGTATGAGTAGAGATTATCACCCCTGGATTGAATGTTGATAGGGGGCGTTGTTTAGAAATTGGAAGAAGAAGCAGACGTGAGAGTCTGAAGAGAAAGAAGAATTTGGGACAGAGGTTGGAATTAATAGTAACTGTGTGGATTAATATTAACTGTGTGAAGAAAAAGTAACTGTGTGGATACATATTAACTGTGTGAAGAAATATTAACTGTATGGACAAAGAGTAACTGTGTGGAGAAATTTTAACTGTGTGGGTTGTCATTGATAAGCGACTGTGTGGTTCCTCGATTTACTAATTTTCTCAGGGGAAGGGGGACAGGGGTAGAGCTGCCCCTGTGTTCTTACCCCTCAACCGCACGGAAAGCATGGAAATCGTGGGTCCTCGGACTTTTCGGACCTCACGTGCGATGGACAAGGGTGGGTTTTTAAAACCGTTAGGGATTAGAGCACGACGAGCCACGATCATGGCTTTGCCGGTGACGCACGGGGTAAGGCGATTTTCCAGGGGGTTGCTGCTGCTACTGCTGTTGGATGGCTGTATTTTTGCTGGGATTCTGCGCCGTCGCCGTGTTGCTGTGTGCGGAGAGCGGTACGCCGTGCTCAAGGGAGGTTGCGCTGGGGTGGATAGACGGTGGAAGGTAGGCTGCGGGCTGTCGTCATCATCTGGTGAGAAGAGGGACAAGTTTTCGATAAAGCACACATCAGAAGAAAGAAAGGGCAAATAAAAATGAGCTACAAGCAATTAAAATCTTATACAGCGACACTTTAACCTTGAAACCCGTAAAAAAAAATCAAGCTAAACGAGAAACACAATCGGAGTTTAGTTTTTTATTTTTCTCACTTTTTATATTTGATAGTCATTGGGAAAAAAATCCACTGCAACTGGCAGTAGTATCAATTGTGTGCTGGTGGCAGGGATGACAATAGTACTTGAAGTGTGTAGCGGATAGGGTGTAGAGTGGTGGTTGGACAGTAATACAGTAAAAGTCGTAGTTCAACACAGGGTGGTTTTGTTTTGTTTTGTTTTGTTTTTTGACGTGTCACTGACACACAGGAGTCTCGTGAAAATGAAGTTTTCGTATTTCCAGTGCGGAGCTCAAACTTTGTCCAGGTAAACAAGGTGTTTGGATTCTAGTCGCAGCCGCATAGAGATCAGGGGAAGTTAGGTTCACATAAATCTCGTATTTTTCGTGCGGTCCAGGGTGAGCTCACCTTTTGTCCAGGTGGACAGAGGTGGGTATTTAATCCCGATTGCAACCGACCAGTGGGCTGCTGCTGCTTCTTCAGTTGTCGCATCTTTGCTAAAGCCAGGCTGCTACTGAAGAGATCCTACTATTGCTGTCGCCGGACGGGTTTTTGAGAAGAGAGCTGAAGACTCTACGCCATTCTGCTGCTGTGAGCGGAGAACAAGCGCCAAGCTGACGGAAGGTTGCCAGAACCAGTCAGGACAACCGAAACTGGCGAGAAAGGCGGTACGAGTCACATCAGCGTTCCAGAGTGTCGAGCTACTAGGCTCCACCAACACCAGTGTCAATGACGATAACCCACTGCCAGAGGGGAGGGCCGTCGCGGTATTCTTTAACTCGGTCAGCGAGCCGAAGATAGCTACGTCCATTGTGCACCGCACCGTTACGTCCGGGGGACCTCTGATGCAGGGCTACGTCCATCGTGCACCGCACCGTTACGTCCTGGGGACCTCTGACGCAGGGCAAACGTGAGCTATCGGGGACGCCGAACTTCCATGAGACACGGCGTACAGAAGGTAAGACTACATTTTTTTTTCCAGTTAGAGGGAGATTCCGTCACCTCGTTGACTTTTTTCTCCACCTTCTACCGGGGTTAGAGGTAAAACTGTTGATTGAGAAGCTTCAGTAATTACAGTAGATTTGTCTGTATGCGGACTACTGAGGACTTGCTTGCGTGCAGTCTGGAAACTTTTAAAGACTTGCCTGTGTGAACTGTCCCTAGTGTGGACTTTTTTTAGATTTTTAGAGACTGCCGACGACTAGCCTGTGATCACTCGAATATCTTTTGAAAGGCTTTAGTATTATTGATAGCCTATTGATGTGCCTTGTATTCTGCTAACAATAGTAGATTTGTTGGAATTGATTTGGAGATTGCCTAGGGGCAAAGACATTTGTAATTTCACAAATCTTGACATTTGTGTGTATAATAAGTATGTATCCGGGAAGGGACGTCCTGAACTGAAGCGATCTCGTGGTGTTTGGAACGAATGCGCATGTCAGCGGGTGGTCCGTGACATTTATGCATTCCATATTTCTCGAAGATACATTATTTCTTAGTAACTAATCTACAAAACATTTAATAGGTGTAAAACACTGTTTTGGTTATCCTTGGTATCCTTGAAGTCCAGTCATTATGTTTGTGAGAGCTGTTCTTTGATTCATTTTTATGATAATGATGAAAATGTACTTAACCAGATAGACACGCGGGCACCAGAAAGACAGACAATGACTGGGCGGATCATCCTGAGAATATCACTGTATGAAAGACTTTGCATGAAGACGGACATATTTAGAGTCAAGTGCCGGGTTGGGATCTGTAAGGGCAGTTGGCATGTAATTAGACATTGTGTCGCTACTAATGGATTCACAAAGGAGATGGTCCTTTGAGCTGATATGCACCTAGACATATCCTCTGTCACGAAACTTGTTTGTAGCCCATGCACCTACTTGTCATCCTGTCCCGTTTCCCAACGTTTGTCAGAGCCACAAAGAAGCAGTCGCTGGCGATATTATTGGAGGGTACCCATCTTCAATGTCTCTCTCTCTCTCTGTTGCTGACTGGCTTGGCTAGCAATCGCGATCACAATCAACTCTGCCTTTTTGATAACTTTCGCATTTACAGTGGACCGGGTTGGTGAGGTGAAGTGTAACAACCCGTCTATTCCTTATAATTTTCGCTTCGCCTGCTATACCACACGAAGAGCCAAAGTTTCCCCCGGCACTAAGATTCAGTGGAGGGAAGTCGCCAGGTCTTAATGGACCCTACGAGTCAACTGGAGTCTGCGTACAAATGGCCTGAAATGAGAGCGGGGGACAGCTCGAGTCTCTTATCTGTCACGGCGGTCCTGGTGTCGGGCCGTCGGAGAAGTAACATCAGTTTTGTTACGGTTAGTCTGGTCTTCCGGCTGCTGCAATCTTGCGTGAATTGCGCACTCGCGTAGTCTAGACACTTCGGCTAGATCTAAGGTTCGGGGAGGGGAACCAAGAGAGACAGCTGGAATGACAGGGTCGACAACATAGGAGCTTAACTTGGATTTGAAAGGAAACTTGGTGCAAGATCTCAAAATTTCACATTAAAAAAAATTCGCCCAGGATGTAAAACAGTTAATTGATAGTTGGCAAAGCCAGAGTCACTCGACCCTTGGTTTGTGACAAAGCGCCGGTTGGTCTCGGTTATCTATTTATAAGGGGAAAAAAGCATGGTAAAAAACTTAAATTAAAATAAAGTAAAAAAGAAAAACTGCTGTCCATCTGTACAGTTACAAGACAATAAACCCAACCAAATAAACAAAAGGAAAACAAACTAAAATAACAACCCGATAATGTTACTGCTGAAAAAGGAATTAGCAATTTGTTGGTCTTTGGAGCTGCGACGATTGTTGTGCAAACAGGACCCCTTGGTACATGACTGTTTACCTCTATCCTCACAACCAGAGAATTATCAATGTCGGATCGTCCATCTGCAACAAAAATGTCTGTATTTGCATTTGGATCCATCCAAAGCCGTGACTGCTGCTGCTGCTTCCAGTGTTAGTGGAGTTGTTACCGTTGCTGCAAAAGTTACTGGAGTTATTGTTGCTGTTGCCGCTGCGGGCAGACCCAGGACTGTGTCCCCTGCCGTTCACACCGCCTGCGCTGGGGTTGTTGCTGTCGTTGTTCTTGGGGCGGTGGTGGGGATCCCACCAGCGTCATCCCCGTTGGCACTGCCAACACTTCTTACCCCACCACCGCCGACGCCCCCACCGTCCAGCTTCGCTGCTGCATGCGTTCCTGCGCCAGGTGCAGCTCTTTTTCTCGCAGCCGCAGCTCCTCTTGGTGCCTGGCCAGCGCTTCCTCGTGCGCCTTGAGCTCACGCTCGATCTCCTCCCGCTCCTCCCGTTCCTGCTGTTTGAGCTTTTCATACAGCTCCCGGTCCGCGGGGTCCAGCTTGTCCGTTCAAGTCCACTTCCGTCGCCTGTATCGGCATAGTGTGGAGAAACAGAGAGAAAGAAACAAACCCAAGTCAGAGACAGATTCTTTTGCTTTCACCCACCGCTGGCTGGCACAGCTATTGCAACTTTCTTGCCCTCCCCTGCCTCCCACGCTCTTTTCGCGCTCCCCATGTCCCCAAGTTAAAAAAAAAAAAAAAATCATTAAAACCAAGCTGCCTCACACATTGTATCAAGTTCAACCCGAGCTTTGTGTCACTTAACCATGCAACAGGTTGTGTAACAAAATGCTTCAAAGCAACAAACTGAATTTTCACACATGAAATAATAAATAAATAAACATTAAATAATTTCTTTCATGCTTCTTAAATATGCACAAAACAAGTACAATATAAGTTTGTAAAGAACGTGCGAAACCGTACACGAGCAGTAAGTCTAAGGACACAACCTTAACCATTACAGAGGCAAAAAGTAATGATTATGAATCAACTTCCTTCATCTAAGGCATCTCCATGTGCAAAAACTTGGGAATGTTCCAGCACGAGTGGTTCATCACATGTAGTCCATTGTTCATTTACAAAACAGTCATATTGTCTGCATATTCCAGATCAGGAAACTATTGCAATGCAGAGATATTAAGCAACATATAACATTAAAATTACTCAGAAAAATGTACCCATAAATACCTTGTAATGCACTTTTCTATTTCTAAACACCTCTGTCACTCATTCTCTCACACACATATAGATTCTCTATTTCTCTATCATCATATATATGCATTCGTGGATATACACTGTGATATAGACTTCAAACAAATATAAAACATACAGTGGAATACAGATAAGATGAACCCAGGTGAAAATTCTGCATTCATTATATCCTGTCTTAATTTTTCATTAATGAAAAAAGAAAGCGTTAATATTTTTGTGATTGCTTCTAGCAAATTCTACTGGTCCAGATTCCATAGTAAAATGAATGGAAGGGCCAGGAAGGCACAGTTTTACCTTTGGCGTCAGCAGGAAGTTGAGACATGCTACGTTTGCATACTGTCTGTACTACCAACTCAAATATTTTTCATTCATTGACAGGATCCATGCTCTACAACAGATCATCCAATATGTTTGCGATCCACGGTACCATATAAAATACCTGTTGCCTATTGACACATCCTTCAATACCATATCAAAACTGAAGCTTTCTGTTCACAAATTCAAGATTCAAAATTGTTCCACGTTATAAAAATCTGATCAATATTCTTTTAGCTGAGTATTTGTGCAGACATTATCTCCTTGTTATTACCTGGTTATTACAGTGAAAGGGGCATTTGGTCAGCTTTTGAAGGGACATCATGTATAGAACTGTTGCTACACTCCTCTCTCCTCCACTCTCTTGGTATAGTTCCCTTAAAACCTCACCATCACAAAATTTTACCTTGATCCTCACTCCATACTGACCATATGCAGTCTGCATTTTCAATAAAAATTACGAAATAAATGCAAACTTTAAACTGCATAAGACATCACCTCCTGAATATTAAGAAAATTTTCTTTACCTAACTGCTGATATCAAACCTTGAAACACAATGGAAGCATGTGTTGTTGCTGAATGTGAAAGAAAGTATTCCTGCTTCCCCAAATAAGAATAATAATAATATGTTTTCTGACCTAGTGACGCTGCACTCGGAATATGACTTGATGATGGAAGAGACAGAACAAAAGAAAGAATAATCAGACCTATCCTATGCATATGCATATACATACACACTACCTCTCATCCTTGCTTGCTCTCTCTTCCACACTCCCTTTCTATGACAGACACAGATACCTCACAGACTGCAAAAGGATGCAGTCAACTAGGTCTGACACGAGCTACAGTGGACCAACAAGCTTCAGGCAGGCTATTGTTTCAGCAAAGAAACTATATCTCAGCAGGGATCTCTGGCCCAGGCGAGTCATTTTTTAGATGTTGCTAAACGAAAGTTTTTTTATTACTTATTAGTCAGCTGAAGCTTATAAACTTTAACAAACATTAACTTGTGCTTGCCATAACAGTGTAAAGTCATTCTTTGTCATCCACTTTGTCTGCTACCTCATTCGGAATTTGGGCATCTGAAATCTTACATTTCTCAGGTTCAACCATGTATGGCTTAGTATTTCAAGATTATGCAAAACTTTAATATTACTCTTCACTGCTGGATTAAAATAAATTGAGATCTTCCAAAGAATCTGATACACTGCTCCAACCAGTAGGCATTGTTTACATGGATTGGGAACCAGCTATGATATAGCAAGTTATTCGCATTAGAAAGAGATTTTGCCTGGTGTACCAATTACAGGTACAAATCGCTAACTTTGAAATAAGGTAATGGCTGTTTATATTTATATTAGATCTACCTTCTCTTTATAAGTTGGACCACTCAGGAAACCCTTTAAAGGCAGTGATAAAGTAAGTAAAAACAAATCTCCTCCCCCTCCACCCCCCCACCCACCAAAAAGCTTCCGCTGATTAACTTACTCCTTACTACAAAGAGGGAGGGATACAAAAAGAGAAATACAGGTACTACTTTACTAGGAACCCGTGTGTACTAATTAATAGTCCAATGGTGACTAGGTCAGAATAAACAAAAGATCAGCTATTTAGTGAAGTTTCTAGAAAACATAGCTGCTGTAAAATATCCCAATGAAACGAACATTAAAAAATAACTTTAAATAACTTTTCAATACTAAACTTAATGACTACAATACTCTTGAGCAAGCAGCCCTTGTGACTGATCACAAAGTCTGGCTTCAAGAGCAGATAAGTCTCTCATGATCTCAGCTTGCTTCAGATTCATTCTCACCTTCTGCTGGCTTAACTGGAAGCATTCCTGCAAATAATGATGAAGACAACGATAACAATCACAATAATAAAGGACTGTGTAAGCTTGCAAAGAAAGGAATAGATGAGTTGTTTATGAAAAAAGAATGAGGAAGAGAAGGAAGACCTAGAAATTTCTTGGGACAAGTCAGTAGCAATTCAGCCTTCTTGTAATTCAGTTGTAGTCTGTTCTGGATCATCCAGGTCTTTGTCAGCATTCCTGTGCCCGTGGCATCAGTCCATCAAGCTCAACAAAAGAGCTGACTGATAAAGCTGTACATCATCATCAGTGAAACTCCAATGTGACATGCCATAGAGAGAAATGACATCAGAAAGAGGGGAAGGACACACACACACAAAAGTACTGGCCCAAAGACAGACTCCTGCTGTCTTTAACAAATTGTTCTGTGACTGGCTCAAAACCATACAACTTGCTAGAAACCAGAAAATAAACATTTTTTGGTTGATTTCATTCTCTCCCTTAGACTATGTTTTCATGATACATCTTTGCAGGAGGTGCTGCGCGCCCCCATCCTCATAGGATATCACCAAAGGAGAAAATCAAAAGGCCAAAAAGCTATTCAGAACAAAATGATGGATTGACAGCATTGTACTGCTTCAGCAATCATCTTTTGTGACTGAAGAATAACTGAAATAAGTTTATTAATCAGAGCCCCAAATCACCACGCAGCAAGGATGGCACACCAAAGCAGTGAAGCTATAAGAACCTTCAAATGAAGTACCATGCAAAACACTATTTGAGTCATTCAGTGGGTTGAAGCAACAGGGAATGAACCAGCAGATTTATTAGATATTGACTGACCATTAACTCCATGCCATGATTGCTAGTTATAAATTACTAGTTACTGAACATAGTATAAAACTTGATGTATCGCTCATGGTCAGGAGCAAAGGCACATGAGTATACTTCATGTCCACATATTTAAATGAACATGCACGAATTTTGTCCATATGGTGATAACTCTTAATAACATTCCATATTCACTGTATGGTGTGATTATGCCTGAAAGTTGATTACTGACCTGGGTGTGAATATGCATTACTGCCACATATGTGCCCCATATACTTCTGAGCGATGATTTTGCTGATTACCGAATCCATTTTTCTTTTTTCTGCAGTCCAGTTTCTCTGATTCTGCTCTTTGTATACTGTAAAAGGAAAAGTGCTCCATTAACTGTCAAATCTACAGTTCAAGACAACACTTGAAATATTAAAAAAATCTCTTGAATAAGAGCAATATAAGAACAGGCACCATGCAGTTTATTTCACTAATACTATAAATAACCTTTATGATTTGAAAATTTATTTATATAAAGTGCAAAAACATAAGACTTTATTTATTGAGAGGATGGTAAAAATGGAGCAAATGAAGTAACTGAAACGGTGAAAAAAGTGGCGATCAGGCTAGTAACCAACACAGTTCAATGAAACTAATTGCATGACAGTGACAGTAAAAGGTGAAAGATTTTATCACATATTTAAAGAGACAGCAGAGTGACATGACAAAGCACAAATTACAAAGCATATGCCATCTGTATCTCTCCATTTTGGTCTGAATTAATTGTTGTTGAACCCTTTTTGTCTGGTCGTTTTGTCCTAGGAGAGTAGTGACATAGCGTGCATTTACCTGTTATGTGAGTAGTCAAGGGAGATCATTCTATCATGACTAGAGCACACCTGTAACATATTTTTGATGTTAAATCATCAAAGTGGCATCTGGCATTTTCAAATACAAAAGGACAAGTCACCAACATAGGTTCACCAAGCTTTCTTTATTCATATAGGCAACAATAAGACCACAAAGATGTTGGAGGAACCCAAAGGCTCTCAGGATTCAGATTTCTTTTAATTGAATTTTTTGCCCTTTAATCACATCTCTGTTGTCTAGGTTAAAGCAATGCAGATGTAGGACTTTTTTGAAATTTTAAGTAAAACGTAAAAAATGCAGAATACTTGCATTTTTAAAAACTTATCAGGGGAAAAAATTAAATAATAGGATTAAATTAAAAGCTTATCTTATCACTCACCTTTTTCTCCCTAAGACTATTTACAGATTTTTCAAGATTGATCTGATTTTACTGAAAGAACAGAATGGCTCTCCTTCGACAAAGTATTCTAAGTATCCTAGAGGAAAACAAAATCACAATGTAGCAAAATAATAGAATGGTATCACATTTTTAATTTTTCAATAATCGAGTTAAAAAATCACAAAATGTAGCTCACTGTAGGATGTACTGCTGAAATAAACTTACCTGAATTAGAGTTATGAGTGCCTGCTCTCTTTGTACATCAATAGAAGCTGCAAGAAAAGTGGGTTCCCAGCAAAACCTAAATAAATAAAAAAAATTACACTATTCATACATTTTCTATAAATAAATTTGTGACTGGTGTAAAATCCCATGAAATTTAGGAATCATATTTTCCTTATGTCCTCCTACATTCTTGTTATTTTCTCTCCACTTCGATTTTTCCCACCCTTCCCTGGATGTATGTTGGTAATCAACGGTGTAATGACTGTTAAAACGTATGAGTCCAAGCTACAATCCAGTACAAAGCATCACGAAACATCAAACTTAACAATTATAAATCAACAACGTAACTAAAAATTTAAAACAAAGAAAGAAAACCAATTAGAAATATAAAATTAGTTTAAAGATACTGAAATAATTTATATCATTATTTGTAGTGATTTAGTGTAAAATAAATTTTAGACCACCGCAATAGATTTATCAAGGGGCATAAGTACTCACGAAGTATACTAAAATATGAATTACTTCCCCTTCCTTGCTTAGCATCTACACGGCTTAGGTTTTTGTTTTTCATTTTTAAAAAAAAATCACTTCTTCATAGTTGTTTTACCAAAAACTAGAAAAAGGTTTTGAAGGCGTTTCCATAAAAGGACATCCTCGTTGTACTAGGTGACTGGAACGCAAAGACGCTTCCCAGCAAAATGGACAGGAAAGGTGGGCAAATTACTCTGTGGCGAAAGCAACGACAGGCACATCAGACTCCTAGAATTTGCACAGAGCCAGAAACTCACCTTTTTTCGTGCATCTATTTTATCCCCAGTTTAAAAAAACACTATTGACAACACCTTATCTAAGGAAGTTTATGGTGGCGTAAGTAATCTTCATGATGAGTTGCATTGACAGTGATGCATATCTTATTCAAAAAATCTGTTTATGTATTGAAATAGTTGCACTATTATTCCTTGATTGCAAACAGAAGTGACGCACATTTCTTTCATCATGTGTTTGCAATGTAAAATATTCAGGTGTGTTAGTCAAAAATTTCAAAAGAAAATTGCCAGGTCCCTTAATTACAATTTTAGGCTTGTCGTTGGCAGGAGAGTGCAGTCCACTCCTACCTTTGTATCTCAAGATCATCCATCGTCATCTCATGTTGGGGCCTTCCTTAATATGTTTACGTACCTGCGTTCTTTCTTGAACCCCACCCACCCGCGCACACACACACACACACCTTGTTCTTAGGTTTTTTATCCAAGTGTTTACATGCATGTCTGTGTTTATGCGTGGATGTATTTGTAGAGGCGCGTACTGATGTTTGAGTGAGCCGTCGTGGGGAAAGTGTGAAAACGTCGACGAAAGGGAAAAAAATACCCCAAACAGAAAGGAAAATAATTTCCCTCTGATACTAAGATTTTATTGGAAAATGTTTCTGCATTCCCCAGTTCAAGGCTGCCCAGAAAGTTTGTTTTTCTGACTCCCTGATCTCAAGCAGAGAAGGCAGAGGAATGCTTAGGGCCTTAGCATGTGAAAGTCATTCACTGTTACGTCAACGCTAAGTGTTTAAATGTGCTTTTATGATTACAGACGAATCTCAAGACTTATCCATCCGCGCTCCGATATTAAGGCGAGGTAACGGCCGTGCGTTCAGCGCTACGAAAATGTCTAGATTCACACCTGCCGGACGTGCGTTGTGCTCTCTCTCTCCATCCCTCTCTCTCTCTTACCTTTACTAAAAAAAAACAACTAGTTTTAATTAAGGGTAATTTTGTGCATCTCTTAGAAGCACTGTACTGGCACTGTTTTTAGAATACAGACGTTGACTCACTGGAACTGCGGAGGGTTCGGCTTGATAGCAGAATAGCCCACCTAAAGAAATTCTTGAATACATTGATGGGAAAATCACATTTCTGAGTCATTCCAATTAACTGTCTCTCCCTCTCTCTATTTTTTCTTTTTCTTTCTTTCTCTTTCTCTCTGTGTGTGTGTGTGTGTGTGTGTGTGTGTGTGTGTGTGTGTGTGTGTGTGTGTGTGTGTGTGTGTGTGCTCGCATCTTTTGACGCAAATACGGGATAAAAAAAAAAGACTCACATTCTTTGCTATTTTCATTGGCGTGGTTAAGTTCCTAAAGGCTCCGGATAGTGGGACATACGTGCACGATGTTTAACCGAGAATGATGGTTATACAGACAGTTTTCCAAACGTATGGTCCTTCCCTCCTGTGGGGATTTTCGACTATGGAGATTGATGGGAAAAGTAGAATCTTTAAAGAAATTTGGTCGTGTACCAATATCTCTGGTATTAAAAATTTTCTCGTTGCGCTTCTGTGTTGTCTATGATGAAGATAACCGGTGTGTGTGTGTGTGATAGAGAGAGAGAGTACTATTATTAACTCGTATGTGAAGCGCGAAGAGCCCGGCCAAGTGCTGCGATTTCGCGCTTTATAGGGATCATCATCATCATCATCATCATCATCATCGTCATCGTCGTCGTCGTCGTCGTCGTCGTCGTCGTCGTCACTGCAACAACTACAGAGGTCATTGTCTGGGTAGACAGCAAGCCCGGTTGATTTCTGGCCTCAGAGCTCTTGTTTCCGCTTGTGGTTGAAACTCTTATACCTGATGATTTGAATCATAGAAAGCAGAGGGCGGTTCAAAGTAGGTGTAGGTATACGTACTGGCTGTTTCTGAAGTGTAGGAATACTAAAATATTAAATCTCACTGTTGCATTTTCCCTAAACTCTAAATCTGTTAGCTTTTATTTATTTATTTATTTATTTTGTAGGGGAGGAGGATATTCTCCGTTTCTGTTGTCACATTGCTGATGTATATTAGTTTATTTACTTACTTCCTTATTTACTGCTGCTGAGGTAGGTCCTTGTATTAATTTTTCATGCATACAGTTCTGTTGCTAATACAAATAATCTGCTATTAGTATTACAATACTTTTGTTAATAGAAATATTAATCATTCCTAAATGATTTGAACTTATTATTACCTCATTTAAGCCGGTAAGGTGCATTAATCTTTAAGAAACTAGGATATCATACTTAACCTTGTTTATGTTCCACCCTAGTCATGACTACCAGAATAATGCAGACATTTCGACCATTTATTCAAATACTAAATCGACCTAGCTATATAGAATTGAGAAAGAAAGAAAGAAAGAGTAAGGGAGATCCACACACACACAGATGGACAAAAAGAGACACGAGGAAGAGAGAGTGAGGAAAGGAGGGGAGAAGAGGGTGAACGAGCACAAGGGGAAGTGGGGTGTGCGTCGATAGTGTGGGTAGGGAATGACTAGCCGGTAAGAGATTCCTAGTTTTAAAACAGTCGGTGTATGTTGTTCTACCGGAGCCATGTCAAGTTAAAATGGTAGTGCCCGACACCTGACATGCTGTAGTTTCAAGCGTAAGCATTTGTTTGATGGTAATCTAGAATTCTCGTTATTCAGAACTTTTTTCGTTTCAACAGCCGATAAGGAAAGTGAACAAGCGTTAGTTTGCAGGCTTGAAACAACAATTCTGGGTGGGCGCTAGGGTGAGGCATTCCGAATCCTAAGGATAGGGGTACGGAGAACCTCATCGGACGCAGCCAATAAAAGATTCCAGGAGGAGACGATAACTTGCAAAGGGGGGAAAAATGGAGAAAAAAAAAGTCTAGACGACTGTGACATGAAAGGTCAAGGTGATCTCGAGAGGGAGGATGGAAAAGCTCGGGTGTCGAGTAGCATCTTGGACAGAGCGATGGAGAGGGGTGGGGAAACTGACTGACTGACGGTGAGGGAGGACGCACATGAGGAAGAGGAAAAAGAAAAGACGAAAGATGATGAAGATGATGACGAATCACTTGCATTTTTGCCTCCAAACGGCAACGCTTCCGAACATAAATTTTGTGTCGCTAATTTCGAATTTTAAAATTCTCCACGTCGCTCCCAGCTTCCATTTCCCCCACCCCCTCACCCCCAGGAAATTTTCAGGCACGCGACAGACACGCGGCACCTCCTGCAGGCCTCCCGTGTCAAGCATCCTAGCTGATTACACTGTAAACAGACCGTGACGCTTCTCACTGCTGGCAAAATCTTTGCGCTTCCATGTTTATCTCATCTTCAATTGGTAAGAATACACGAAAACACGATCACACCACCGCGATCGCTATCGCCACCACCACCGCCGCAACAATTTTTATTATCGTCATCATGGTCATTACCGTTATTATGCGTGACGGATATTTGCTAATGTACATGCGTATGTGGGAGAGAGAGAGAGAGTGTGTGTGTGTGTGCGCGCGCGCGCGTTCCTGCGCGTGTGTGTACATTTGTGTGTTTGTGTTAAAATAAAAGAGAGAGAGAGACTTGTTTACCTTTTTACCATTGATCCCGCCAATGGGGAAGGGGTTGAATATTGCGCTAGGTGGTTAAATATGAGTATAAATATATCATTGTCATTGAGCATGTTACAGGGTACGTTTAAAATTAGTGACAAAATCTTGATAAGGTTCAAGTTTTATAATAAAAATCGTGAAATGGATGACCAGCCTAATAATAGGGGCAGAGAAGAGAATAAAGAGGTAGAGAAACAGAGGTTGTGCAACACTTTATTCTTATGTAAATATTAACAGCCTATTTACTTAGTATATCTTCTTGAAGTGCTAGTAAATTAGATAAGATGTTGAGAGACTTTCTCTCTCTCTCTCTCTCAGTGTGTGTGTGAGAGAGAGAGAGAGAGAAGAAGAAAGCCAGAATGTAAACAGACCTACTTTAAGTAAATTAGAGATCAACAAAATAAGGAAATGGACATAAAACCAGACGTTCGTTAGCAATGGACCTCGTCTGTTAAAATTTCAAATACACATATCTCTTGCGGTTGGCTAATTACCTGCCCCTGCTGCCTTCTGTCTTACGCCGTCTGTCATGATGTTGGGACCCATGTTGAGGAAGTTGATGGAGGGAGGGGAATGGGGAAAATGACAAAAACACCGGAAATCACTCTCCCGCAGTTTCTCGCGTCGTTTTGCAAGGAAAGTGTTTCACAAAATTGTCTACATAACTCTCTTTATTTACTCCTTTTCAAGACATGAGTTAATTTTTCTAAAAACTCTGAAATCATGCTCCAATGGGCATCAAATTAATGCAACAGAAACAAGCAAAGGCGTACAGTGCGTTTTTTCTGGAAGTGTACCACAGAAAAATTAAAGGACTGGTGAGATACAAATTTTTTTTCTAACGATTTGATAAAACCTAGTGCAAGATACTATTCCACCCTCCTCCCTATACACCCTAACTTCCGTTCTCGAGATACACGCTTATAGACATCACTATGCAAGAGAAAGGTCAAGAACACAAAAGGATACAGACTGTGTGAGAGATGGGACCTTATGCTAATTAGACATATCTGTGTCCAAACTTGACACGAATTGGACCTCTTTCTGTGTTTGGGGATGTCCGTATCTCGAGACCAGAAGAGGGGAGATTCACCCAGATATCTATAATGAGACAAAAATTGCATCCTACTAGTCCTTTAAGACGGTTCACCAGAAAAAAAAGAAAAGCTGTGCGATGGTATTCTTTCTCATGCCTGAAGGAGGATGTAATGTCGCCGTATGGCCCATCGATTGGTTTGAGAACAAAACGGGATCAGCCAATGGCGTCGCCCTTCTCAGGCTGAACAAGACGCTACAGGTGCTTGTGAAGTGACGGTGTTGTTACACCTGCCATTCTCACGATGGATGGCCTCCTGAATGTGTCGAAAAACAAGCGGCGCATTGACACTATGTCCCGGTTTCCTTCTGCAATGACACCCTTGTGTTCGACAAAGTGATCCCTGTGATATGGATGAGAGTGAGTGCCAGTGGGGGAGGGGGAGGGGTGCTGCATAAAACAGAGGCGCGCGCGCGCGCACACACACACACACACACTCTTAAAAAAAAGAAAGAGAATGAGGAGAGAAAGAGAGCGAGAAGCTAAAAGAAATGGGAGATAACATTTGAGATTCTCCAAATAAGTGTTGAAGTGACAAAGACAAATCGTTAGAACCTCTTTAAACAGCTCTGTCAGGTGCTCTCAGTGTACGTGTATGTCAGTCAAGCACAAAGTCGGCATACTAAATAAATATGCTACATTAGGTGTGGGTTTTTTTCTTCGCTGTTCGAAAACGATACTGAAGACACAGGAAAGGAAAGATCATCTTCATTACGAGAGCGGCCCACAACGGCTTTTTGTGGTTGTATCGGGTGAAGAATTTCACAACCAAAAGAATTTTGAAATTGACCAACGCGAAGGCTATTGTGGGAGTGGAATCGTTTGTTCTTTGCATAAATTATGTAAATAGTTTCAAGCAACGACCTGGATCTTTACCTTCAGTCTCAAGCGGTTGAACGATAATGATTATCAGTGGAAAAAATAATATAAAATGTGTGGTAATGATGCTCGCAACCCTGAAGTCTGTTAATGTAATCTTCAAGAAATTTGTAGTGGTGTGTGCTTACGTGCGTGCATGCGTGCGTGCGTGCGTGTGTGTGTGTGTGTGTGTGTGTGTGTGTGTGAGTGTGTGTGTGTGTGTGTGTGTGTGTGTGTGTGAGTGTGTGTGTGTGTGTGTGTGTTTAGTCATGACCTCAGCCATTTTTTTCATAGACTGAAGTTTTGATGGATGTGTTGCTGAAGGATGTTAATGGTAGCGAAGAAATCTTCGGCTAGTTCCCTTTTCTGTAACATGTTCTTGGTCCTTCAAGGCCCTTGTCGGGTCACAAAGTTAGGGATCTGATTCTGCTGCCAGCCCCTCATCCTTCCACACCTTCTTTCCGACATTCCAACTTTTTGTTAGTGATGTGTATGATTCACTTTATACCCTATGGCTGCCTCAGCAACACTAGCGGGCAGCTGCTCGTCAGATTTTCCAGATTTTCGTGTAATGAGACGTCAGAGTAAAAACAGCAAAGTTTGAAAGCTACAAACAGTAAACGTTTATAAAATGTGAGCCTGTCGTGCTACTATAATCAAAGCTGAAATAAAAATATTAACGACTAAAACGATTAGGTAGATATTTTCAAATACGAGCAGAATTTCAGCAAGTTTAGTTTACTATGAGCTACTAAATTTCAAAATCTGAGTAAAAGAGAACAAACTCTATTCTGATTGTGAAATACAAGTCTCTGAACAGCGCATTTTTAACAAAAGAAATTGTTTTTTGGTCGGTCTGCGTCGGTTTATTCTTCTGACATAATGTCTTTGTGCTCCGCAACCTGAAGATAAATAATATATTCTGTTCACTCTCGTATTGTCGGAAGTACCAGGCGAGAAGCATACAGTCTACCGCAAGGTAAACTAAAGATCAAGTGGACAAAAGACCAAGGTCAATAAACTCCATTAAATATTAAGTCCCTGACGGAATTTCAAACCAAAGTAGTTACAATGCCCGCTGATGCTGGCCTGAGTTCAACAGCAGCAATTGTCTCACAGCTTTACACTGAACTCTTTTGTTGTCGACTGCTGACGACATGTCCTGTTTCGTGCGTTTTGTTGTTTATTCGATTTTTGAATTTTTTTTAAACATTTCGTCCTAAAGCTGGTCCATTTAAGCAGGCTTTACTTGCAATCCAGAGAAAGTAAAGAGGTATGGAACGTAATTTCTTACTTTCCTTCTTTGCTTAATTTTGCAAGAATTGCAGTTGCACGAGCACACACTTACACACACAAGCATACACACACATACAAACAAGCACACCCACTACCCCCTCCCCCAAAAAAGTAAGTTGTCAGTTTTTATACGGGCAATGTCAGTGACAAATATCTAATTTTCAAAACCTCATTTCATTTGCCGTTTGCAAACCATCGGCTCACCAATGTGTGGCCCGATGCAGTGACTGCATTTTTTTTTTTAAACATAAATGTGATGGTCTGAGCTGGCTCCTTTAATAGACCTCTAAATAACGCTTAACAGCCCGTTTAAGTCGTTAATTGCGATGGTCGAGGTGCTCGAAGTTGTCTCCTTTTTCTTCTGTTAAGAACAATTTTTCCTCTTCAGCGGCTGAGGGTTTTTCTTTTTGCGGAAGAGATTTAGGGCAGTAGAGAAATCGGACACCGCGCTCTATCTGTGCCATCAGCATCATGCTGGTAGACGCACATTTCCGTTTTAATCTGCTTGTGCTCATGCATAAAATTGTTCACGGTTACATTCCCAGCTATTTAAAATCCTGCTCTCTACTAGGTAAGTCCTTGATATTTCTTGCAGGCTCTCCTCCTACCCTCTCTCCCCTTCTACAATTTGCTGTATGCCGGGTACAGTTCAATCTGTCGGAAGCTGGCCTACAGCATAATGATGCAGCTCTTGAGATGCTCTCCGACAAATTCTCGCTCGTAATTTGTTCTGCCTGGAGATTTTCGGATGTTTTCCTGACGAGTGCGCGATTTTCACCCATGTAGTAGTCTTTCGTGCAGAAATGTCGCCTGGGGACAGTCCTCTACAGAATGATCGGAATTGTGAGTGTGAGTGCTTCACTGGGAAATAGATTAAAAACTGTTTTTTCAGTAATAAAGCTCATATTTTTGTATTTTTTCCCTCCTTTTCATTTGTTCATTTTTGTAGTAAGCCGAGTAATCAGGAGAACTAGCACTTAAAGCAATTTCAAACAACAATGTGTATACGTGCATACAACACAAACTCGCGCTTTTCTCCCCTCCCTCTCTCTATCTTTCTATCTCTCATATGAAGGAAAGCAGAAGATGCTGGCTTACGTAGAGAGAACTAAATGAGATAGATGTCATGGAGCGGCTGACAAAGTTTGCATAAGTAGTGTGTGTGTCCCGCTTTCTCTCTTTTCCACCTCCCCTTCCGGGCGCGTGCACTCTATATATATATATATCACACACACTCTCACACACACTCTCACACATACTTTCTCACACACGCTCGTGCACACGCGCGCGTTTTGGAAGGTTCGAAATAAAGCACGCAAACACAGTCATACACAGACAGGCACGCTTAACACAACACAGGAAAAATAAATAAATAGCATAAATAAAAAAGCAAAAACCTAAAACCAAAAACACTGTCAGTTGCATTTGTGAACCCCCTGTCCCTCCACATTAGCTATTTCCCTCCCACTCTAAGTTTCCGAAGAAGAATGATGCGTTACCCTGCGCTAAGTAGATCTGGGCACATGTCAAGTGAACCCCATCACTTGTACCTTATCGCCCAGCATCTGAGGGGTTAACAAGCGATCGGCATGCGGATGTTCGTCGAGGGATGAAGGAGGTCGAGTCGAAACGGCAACGATTAACATTCTGTCCGCCTAATGAGCCTGTCAAGATTTCATCACCTTGCAGGTTCTCTGTTCCTCACAAGCACACGCGTACTGGTATCGAATGGGAAAAAGAGGATGGGGCGGTTGGAGGGGTAGAAGGAGGTTGAAGCAGTCCGCACTCTGTGCGGGGCAACGCCGTCAGACCTTCAGTTGCAAAAGATTCCAGACAACCTATCGCAGCACAACGATCACTATTTACCATCAACTTCCGTCTCCAGCTCAAGCTCTCGCGCATCCTCCTTCACCTCGGCCCCTTCTTCCCTCCCCTTGCTGCCAGCTCGCACGGGTTATCGGAACAATCGGTACCAATAATTCACCTTTAGTTCTTGTCGCGGCAAACGATAACGCCGGTTGAATATGAAAGCTAACAAAACTTTTTTCTCCACTTCTTTTTTTTCCCACGCATCTTTTCTGTTCGCCTGCCTTCATAAGTTTTACATTTTTCTCTGCCATGTCAGATTTTCGTTACAATTCATTTTCTTTTACCTTTAGAGGTCTGTCTCCCTAGATTTCATAAACAGAATTAACGGAACGGAATATTGCATTTGGGATTTTAATACAGTATGACACAGAGACAAAAAGAACAAGGAACTTAAACTAATTAACAAGAAAAACCCCATAAATTATAACTCGCAGGAATAAATAGATGCCTGGATCCCTTAGTCGTCAACCCTCAATAGACTGACACTTTTTCCCATCTGTTTTCTTTTCTTCTTTTTCTTCTTCTTTTTTTTTTTGCTCGCTCAGTCTTCGAATTATTTATGGCCAGATAACATACTGTGTTTAATAGTACTTTACAAATGAAAGTTCTTGCTAGGTAATCTTGCTAACGAATAGTGTTCGAAGTTATCAGAACTGATAAGTAGAACATTTAATTTCAAAAGACCTTCACTTGTCGTCTGTTAATTAATTTTTCATTAAACAAACATATCAGCCAATTAGAAATGTGTGTTTTATTTTCAATCTACGACAGGGATTACATTTTAGTGCTTTCTTTGCTCGATTTGGTGGTTGCTTTTGACACGTTGAACCACAACTTCTCCAGCGACTTCACATCATATCACATAAGTAGTGATTCTAGCAGCTTCCGACTTAAAAGTGTCCCGTCCAACATCATTCTTACATTCTCTGATGTGAACAGTTGTGTAAGTGAGAGCTCATTTCGTTACTTTGTTGATATACGAATTAATGTTCACATACATATATTAGTAATCTCCCTCTGTTAGCCTATCTCCATCACATACAGCTGTTGCACGTCCTGCCAGTGTCATGTTTTGATACCTATGAGCGAGGTCTTTGACTTTCTAGATATGTTTTAGCCGTTGCTGTCTCTATTGTTTCCCTCCCTTTAGTAAAGGGCACGATTATACACACTGAATAAAGAAGTTAAAATCTGGTGTGAGCATCTCATTCTTCCAGAATGGAAAAAATCTTGACGCGATAATCGATGCATTTTTCTCTAGAGACCCATAATATTAAACCTGTAAGTACACCTTTGATCGCTGGGCCAGATATATATTCTTTAAATAGTTGCCTTCACCAAAAAGCTCATGTCTGTTGGACTACTGCAGTTTCAATGGCAGCAGCTGGACTTTGTTGATCTCTAAAGCTACCTGCTTGTCAATCTTCTTAAGATTCTTAACAGCCCCGCTCCCATTGTCTTCCATAAGCGCAAAGCCAGCCTTACTACACCATTCCTCTGGCAAGCATCAACTACAGAATGGCCATCCTGAGCTCAGCTACACCTGTCTCCTCTAGTTTACCCCAGCATACATGTGTCAGATGTTGACGGATGTTGACCGCGGTCTGCTCATATGAATCTCCTGCACCAGCCCCGCATCATACAGACGAGCCCCCCCCTCCCCCCATCGTTTGTATTTTGCAAGCTGTGCTACTTACTATTCATGTTTATCTCTACATTGCGCTTGATGCTAGGCAGGCAAATGCTCTAAAAAGTAA
This sequence comes from Marisa cornuarietis, assembly GCA_004794655.1. Lineage (NCBI taxonomy): Eukaryota > Metazoa > Mollusca > Gastropoda > Architaenioglossa > Ampullariidae > Marisa > Marisa cornuarietis. The sequence goes on from SMMW01000555.1 coordinate 8,136,567, forward strand.
TTATATCATTATTACTGTTTATTATTATTTTCTACTAGACATACTATGATCGCTACAAACACATGTAAGTTTTTAAAATTCAATTTCTACCCCTAAACTATTCCAACTGCAAAATGTAGTCTTCTCCCAATCTCGGAACGCGAGGCTCAAAGGTTCCAGAGAAAGGTGATGGAAGCTATTCACATCGAAGCTGTAGAACTTTCCCTCAACAGAGACTAAGAGCGACAGCAACTACCGGCAGTCTACACCAGTCTTATCCAGTAACATACCCTGAGTTCACATCATGGGGGTGTGCACTTAGCTTTTAGTTGCTAAATTAGGCGGGTGGATACATGTGGTAAGCTCCAAAGAATGCTACATTTTACGTTTAGTTTCTTCTACCATCTAAAATGTCAGTTATAATGGTAGTACGACGATAACAACTTGTGTTTGTTAGTCTTAACTCTGCAGAAATGGAAGAGATGGACAGGAAGTCAAAGTAGTCTGTACTCTTTATGATTCTCATCATAATGAAATCTTTGTAACACGACTCTAAACTTCAGGTATAATCGGATCCACAGGGAGTTTCATGCTGCAGTTGTTTTTTTTCGGATTCCAGTCGAATTCTCAGATCATTTAAAAAAATTGTTTAGTCGACAGTAGCAAATGCGGACGTCTGTGGAAGGTAACATTTAGAAGTTTTTCAAACCAGTAATTGCTTGTAGGCTGATATTTTGAAAGAAAAAAGTCTAGCCTAGTTTGCTATATGATAGGTTTGAAAGTAACCACTGTTCAGATACATCATTATGGAAAAAATTGATTGTTAAAAAATTTTTCTTGTCTAGAGATTCAAGAATAAAACATCTTTAATTAACCTCAGGAGGGAACTGTTTTTAAAATGAATCTCCAGCATATCTCATTTCTGAGATAACCATTTCAACAGTTGCAGGAGTTTTTCGACTTTGGAAGGCAAGCCTTTAGTTAAACTGAAATAAAATCATAGGAAATACCACATCTGCTGACGAGATCTTTGCTTGTGTCGTGCGCATCAAATGAAACAGTGAAGAAGAAAGTGTGAGATGGTTTGCCTTCACTCCCCTCCGTATTTCTGCCTTCTCTCTCTCTCTTGCCTTCGGTTTCTTACTGCTCAAACATCACTGTTAGTAAACTCGCTCAGACTTAATACATATATCTACTATTATATATTGCGCACATCGATATATATATATATATTTTTTTTCATTTCAAAGAGACCTGAATGATAAGGCTTTTCAAGTTTCGCGTAATTTACTCTCGTCAAGATATACCATCTAATTAGCAAAATAACTGCAGGTTGGCTCACGGAACTATGTGCGGGAAACTCAAACCTGAGATAATCTTTCTCTAAGGGCGGGTAATTGAGGACTAAAGGGGGGGGGGGAGTGACAGGACTGGGGAGGGGGGCGTGTGAGCCAGTGAGACATGAAATAAAGGCTTTGAGGAGATTAACAGTGAATTGCGACGCAGGAGAGGGGTGACATGTCGGTGCTGCTAGCGGCCATGGTGTGGAATGTCATGTGGCTACTTCAGGAAGGAAATATATTAGTTCCCAGTTTAATTAATTAAGATTTTATTAATTCGCACAAAATTATTTATTCTGCAAAACTGGTCAACTTAGCCTTGGATTCGGCTTGTGTTTGGGGTGTAAGAATTTCCCATAAAATCTTAGATTATGGAGCAAGAACAATTGTCAACGACACAAAAAAGCATCCATACCCTTGGACGCCTTCGCACTAATCTCAAGGTTCTTCACAAGTTACCAGTGTTATTTATTTACGAAAATCAGAGATTTCATCTACTTCCCTGTTATTTCGTCTACTGACTACTTCCCTGCTCGTCATTCTCTGCAGAATAACAGTCCCCTCAGTACTTGTTACCCAATTCTTCTTTGTGTTTTCTATATTTGTCTTTCATTTCTCTTCAGTACTGCTGTTTATCCTTCCGTTCTTCGTCTGCTACCCATGTCTGGTTCTTGTCTCAAGCTCTAAGAGCACACTCCTTACGAGCGTGAGTATGACCAGGTCGGCGTCCTGTTATATTACATTTATTTGATTCCTTAAGTTAGGAGACCCTGTGTCTGCGCGTGAGTGCGTGCATACATGGGGTGTATCATAATAAAGATATTCAAAAGCTTGACACATGAACAAAAACTTGACATAACATCAGTTTTAGAGACCAAACCTTAGTGAAAGACAGCAAAACTTCTTACCGAAGCCGTCGAGAGAATTTCCGTCAGACTGCTTTGCAATTAAGACAAAAATAATAATGTCTGATTAGTACGCTAACTTAAAAAAATGTTCACTTGCTACTGTAGTAAAAGTAATGCTAAGTAATAAAAAAAGGAAGTCTGAATACAAAGTGAACAATTGTCATAAAATTTAAACTCCATGTTGTCGACAGACTGTCAGAGCAAGGCAATAGCAGCAGTTTTTTTGTATCCTGCACACCGAACCAACTAACGAATGAACGAGAGAAAGAAAGCAAAGAAAAGGAAAGAAAGAAAGAAAAGGTGAGCTTGCACATGCATCAACCCACTATTTAATTTACACCACAATTCCACTTTACATCCCTCGTTGGCAAGGGTAAATTATGTTTAGGAAGAAGTAAAGATACTGGCTTCGGTGGTCTGGTAGAAGGGAAAAAAGAGAATTTCATTTTGCTGAAATGCAGCTAAATGAGAAAAAGTGGGAGGTGAACCAAGAAGGCTATTAATTCTCCAAACTCGCTTACGTAAGAAAACCTTTCGCTTTTAAGTGTCTTTAACTGCAAGGGCCGAAGGCGGCTTTTTTTTCGTTCTTAAAATCTACAGCATCTTCTTGCTACTAAATATAACATTTTCGAAAGTGCATTAGTCTGTCCATTCTCCTGTTACTTTGCGGGGAAAGCTTATTGTGAACAGCTTACAGTGTATATGAACGCTTAAGTCGTTCCTTTCCCCCAATAAAGTGTTGGAGTTGATCTTAGTATAAAATGTTCCTACACTTATTCCCCCAACCTTTTTCGAATAACGTTGATGTGCAAGTCCTCGAATGTCGATATTCTTGTCCTGAAAAAATCAATCTTGTTTGACCTGCGTCATGACAGAACATGGAAATAATAATGATAATAATAATAATAATGATAATAATAATGATGATGATGATGATGAGGAGGAGGATTTATAGAGCGCTTTTCCAATGATCTGCTTAGAGCGCTTTAAATAAAGAATCACCAACAGCCATGCACCCATATTCGCATATAACAGACACGCTCACTTCTACAGCAGACATCCACTCATACACATAGTAAATTACAGACACAAGTAATGCACCCTCATAGACAGGATAGGGTCACAGGGAAGTCGTTCTTCTGAAAACATGCGTCTTAAGTTTGGACTTTAAGGTGGTAGGAGAATCAGAGTGTCGAAGGCTGATGGATGTCAGTTCCAAGTTGATGTGGCTTGGTAGGAGAAAGACCTCTGTCCATAGTCTTTGTCTTAGTTGGTGGGACACGCAGAAGCTTGGTGTCAGAAGACGAGCGAAGAAGTCGTGCGGGATATGCCCTTAGTAGGATAGCCTCCCAGCTCCCCCACTGGCCGCAGTCTGGAGATGTAAGTGTTTCTACGCTACATTACAGAATTGTCGTTCATGTTGACGTTTGAAGACTTAAAACTTATTTCTCTTAAACGGAAAAGAGATCGTGGCTCAGATTTTGGAAACTGGTATTTTGAATTGAATATAACTCAGTCATTTGAAAATATGTCCACTCATGTGAGCCTTTATGTAAACCATATGCATCTTTGCAACAGAAGGTTTCGTCTCATAACGGTCTAATTATCTTTTTAACATAGTGTGTATCTTGTAGTACCCTTTAAACATAAGTGCCTTGAAAATACTTTTCATTTTGCTGTTTTTTCCCTATGCCAAGGCATACAATTTACATAAGATTAAGAAAAAATATTGACTGATGTTTAACAAGTAGGCAAATGCGTTTTGATTGCTACATTATGCGGTTAGTATATTCGAGTAATATTTCAAACTTGTTTAAAATGTATAAAAAATTTAAAAGTTTGAGCAAGTGTTAATAAGGGTGTTCCGAATATTAGATTTGAACTATTTCAACTATTAAACTATTGAAAACACACACACACACACACACACACACACACACACACACAGGGCGAGAGAGACCTAGAATACTGAAAATATCGCTTACGAAAGTGCATTTCTCTGTATAATTTTTGTATGGAAGTCTTTATGATGAAACCTGCCGTACTGTGTGCGTTTAGAAGTGAAAGTGGGGGAGGGAGAGAGAGAGGAAAACACTGAGTGGGGGATAGCGGTGACTGTGTTTTAGGTAGACAGTTAAAGGAATTACTTGTTTACCCGATCTTTGGCGTACCGAGGATATTTGGCGCCCGCAGCGAGCGAAGCAAAACACGTCTCCTCCCCTCGGTCATTATTGCTTCAAAATACTCGCTTAATTAGCAGAAGTCAAATTAATGAACACTTCCTAGGACCACGCCAATAACTGCTGTTAATTTTTTTTTTTTTTTTTTTTTGAAGAAAGATATGGCGACATCAAAAGCAATGGTGGAGTGGGCTCCTGTGAAAGCATGAAAGTTTAAACAGAATCGAATATTGCGCCACCACTTGGAGTCTTGAGTTTGTGTGCACTGCTGCTGCTTTGTATTTTCTGTATTCATGCGTTACCTCAGGCTTATCTCTTTCCACTCGCACTGTCCTGTTTTATTTGATGCTAAGCGAACCCGTTCAGGTTTTTCTGCCTTCTGTTTATGTTTGTTAATGTTTCTGTTTGCTGGCAAGGTTTGATCTGTGTTTGTTTGTGTTTTATGAATTTTATGTCTCTCTTTGTTTCGTTGTGTATTTGCCTTTTTTTTGTAAAGAGCATTGAGCCTTCTGTTAAGTATGGAAGTGCGCGATACAAATTTCCTTTATTAGTAGTTGGACCACTAAATAATACAAACTGCTTAATAAGCATCTTATTTACACAAAAGCAGTTCTTTTAAAAAAACAGATACGATTTTGGGAAAATCCTTCTGTGTAGGGCACCTATCCCTGCCATTCCGTCGGTACGCACTGATCCGATTAATATTTTTCTTATACACAGAGCAGCAAAGAAAATCCACTGATATTGATATGTTAAAAAATATTAAGCTTAACGAAACGGATAGAAAAATACGAATGCATTCCAGTTTTTTTCCTTCACGTTTATTTCAATTGCACAAAATGACACCAATGACAAACATTGTCTATAACCAATATATACATGTGCATGTTGAAACCCTGGGGCAGAGGTAATGTCGTCAAAGTTTTTGACAGTTGTCGCTGACTCGTCTACAGCAGTCAAACAAACCTAGACCAAGACAAACACACCTAACAACAGAATACCCCTAGACCAAGACAAACACACCTAACAACAGAATACCCCTAGACCAAGACAAACACACCTAACAACAGAATACCCCTAGACCAAGACAAACACACCTAACAACAGAATACCCCTAGACCAAGACAAACACACCTAACAACAGAATACCCCTAGACCAAGACAAACACACCTAACAACAGAATACCCCTAGACCAAGACAAACACACCTAACAACAGAATACCCCTTGACCAAGACAAACACGTAAAAGAACAAACCTAGACCAAGACAAACACACCGAATAACTGATTCACCTTTTTCACACTTCGTAATCGTTAACAAAAAATTATATGGTCCTTTGGTTTCTAATAAAAACGATATGAATTTTTGAATGGAATAATAGCCCAAAGAAAAGATGGAGTTGATCGATGAGAACGTAAGGGTCTCGTGTTCAAATGCCGCTTGGGAAATATGAATCGTAAAAATCACAAAAGTTAAAGGGATATATAAGAAATATCACTTGTATAACAATCTTCTCTATTTAGTTTTTTGTGCTTTGTATTTTTTAAAATTCAAATTGCGCAAACCACAAACTATTTTGTTCATGGATAGCTTTTAAATGCGTTAGTCGATCTAACACAACTTATGCACACAAATATGTCAGATCAGTACAAGTAGCCTGTAATAATAAGTGTAAGCCCACAATCCATTAGAAATTTGAAAATCCATTTACAACTTTTTTTTGCAGCATCTTCATTAAATAAGACAAAACAAAATCTTCTAGCATGTGTGTATCATCATCGCTGTTTTTGATTATGATGCTGATGGAGGTGGTGGTGGTGGTGGTGATGGTGATAGTGGGGCCACGTTGTTTGATTGTCTTCAAGTAGCTTAACTAGAGTTTATCTCACTTTGTCTAGTTTCGGAACCAATCAGTTATATTCAAAGAAATTTCAAAGATACAAGGTACTGTTCACACAAACAACACCGTCGTAAGACAGAACCTCTTGCTCAAACTATTATTTTCGCACACAGATCAATGTCAGGATACCAAAGACAATGTATCGTAAAGAGTTTATGAAAAAATGGTGGTCAGGGCTAGGGTTAACCCTAATTAGCCCTAACACTCACATACCTAGTCATTGCTTACAAGACTTAACAACGGTAAATTTGGCTGTAAGCCAAGTCCAATCACTAGCAAGAAAAAAAGAATTTAAAATATATACACAGCAGTCGAGGTCATTGTTCGTTTAAATTAAAAAAAAGACATTTCACTGGAGAAAAAATATGCTTGTGTCTGTCTTTAATAAAACTATATTATCGAAAATAAACTTCTTAGAAACAATGGCTTTCCTACACACACACACACACACACACACACACACACACACACTCTCTCTCATGTTTTCTACACCCAAATAAGGATATCCACATATGCTAGCAGGCACTCAGAACATCATTACTTTATTCAATAAATCATTCATTCATGTAATAGTGTGACCGGAAAATAATTCCATAAAAATCACTCATGAAAAATTCTAGAACTAAGTACCGATTGGCAGCATTACGACTTTACATTTCATTCAGATCAGAAAAAACCCATCCAGGTTAATGACCAACAGATAACAATGTCGTACTATAAATTATAAAATGTTTGACTTTGATGATATGCTTGAAGCCTTTTTAGTATGTTGCTTTTGTACGCGCACTTCGTATACCCAAAACAATTTTGAAGTAGTTTGAAATAACCAAGTTGCATTTGCACTGTAAAATTGTCAACCGTTGCTGTCTACAAGGTTTTTCCACATTTTTAATATTTAGAAATGGACAAGCATTGCTAATGAAATGAAGAAATAGGAATTTTTCGAACACAGCAGACGTCGCTTGCATCAGAAGGGACACACGCGCACATACTTTTACATCCATAGTCACATGTTTGTGCATTACATCCAGTGTATTTTAAAGATTTACAAAATATGGTCAGCAAGATGTAAAATCAATCGCACAGGGGCATCAAACGTCTTGTCAAAGCAGTTACGAGACAGGCAGTTAAGAAATCCGCTGTCTTCTCGTGAAATTGTCAGAACCTTAAGTCTTCTGAGTGAAAGAACGGCTCGCCTGTACCTGACGGGCTGTATATTTTTCTTCATGGCCCAGTAAACCTGAAGACGTGGAAAAGATTAAATCTGTTGTTTCTCCAAGCTATTTTCGATTGCTTTAAACAATGCGTGTTTAAGGTCAGCGTTGTGACCGACTTTCTAGAACTTTCGTCCTATTGCCAAGGATGAAGTTGAATACAGTACAAATTATTTATGTTTTCACCACACTATAACATTAAAAAAATTATTTCCACATAAGACGACAAAAAATATAAATTAGTGTGTTCAGCGTAAATTAGACTTCCTCTCAACCCCATATAAATAATAATAATAGTGAAGATTTTTATAGCGCATATTCACACTCGTAGAGAGCATGCTCTTAGCGCTTAATCTGTGTTCACATGTATAAGGGCTGAAGTCATTACACTTTCATTTAAACGAAGTAGAAGTTTTTCCTATCTAATCGCAAGTGGTTCTAAGCAGTAATTAGACGAAACAGTGTTAGAGATTTCCGCTTAACCCTCCCATAATATCCTTTTTGTAACAATAGAACATATCCAGATGTGTGTCAGAATGTAATCCATCACGAAGTAAAGGTCACACTGCCTGTTAAAAGTATTAACAAAGAACAATGAAAATGCATCTTGCTACTTTTTGTGCAGTGTCCACCTTTGTATATGCTAACAGCAACAGCAACAGCAGAATGCCTGAAAGTCTATTTTCCTGCGATAAGCCATCTTATTGCCACGTATTCTCTCAAAATGCTCCCCATTCACACAAAATGATCTTCATCAAACATTCCAGTGCATTATCAATGCCCATATTGTAATTACATGTGATAGACCTGTGATAGTGACCAAATTGTACAAGAAACATATTATTTATACAAACAGTGTGATATTTACTTCTCCCCCGCATCGCCAAATAGAGAAGAAAATCGTGACTTTTTTTTATAGAAAAACGTGAAAATCTTCAATTTAAGAAGATGGAAATTCCAGGAAAGAAAAAGAAAGATCATTTTAGAACTGGATGAAGCCAGACAACTGGGGAAATCGCGCACAGCTGTGCATCTTGACGAAAAATATATAACAGCAACGAGGACGCGGGTAGGTGGAGGCAAAGATGGCTATGGGGGTGAGAGGTGTAGAAGTGTATGATGTGGATGAACCTATTTAACAAGCTTATATTTCGTCTTTCCTTTTCAAAACAAGTTCAAAGATTCGGGAGTGAAACCTGAGACGGGTTCAGATAGAAATTTGGATAAATATTCATTAACTAAAAATTTTGACGGAAGCAAATATCGTGTTTCTTTTTTCGCTTTCCAGTTTTATTTTCGGAGGAACGAACACCAGACGCGCGAGCGTGCGTGCGTGTGTGTGTGTTTGTGCGTGCAGTCAGCCGTGTCCTAACATTTCTTTGAGCAAGGAAATACAAATTGTGCTATTTGGGCCTATCAGTGATAAAGCATTGCCTCGTTTCCAACGCTACTTGAGCAGGCTCTACGCACAGATGCATGTTATTTTCATGTGTTGGCACTACTTTACATAAGAGATAGCATGGCCAACCACAGAACATTAAAATGGGATTGTGAAAATAAGATGCAGCCTAGATTTTTAAAATATGAGTGGCAGGGAGAGCTTTACCAGAAAACACACACATTATTGATGATCCAGCAGAAATGTTCACCTCCTTGCACTGTACTATTTTTTGTGGCAGGGGTAGGGAAGGAGACATGCAACTAAAATCACATTTACTAAATGCATCCAGATTCAGACCAACTAAGAAAAAGTCCACATTTCTGTGAAAGAGATCGTTCTACTGGAGTATAGGGGACATAATACATACAATTTTTTTAAGATGATGATGAGGAGGAGGTACGAGAAGTTTAGGAAAAGAGATGTTTGAAAACCAAGAGAGACAGCTGGGATAACAGCTATGGGTCGACAACATAGGAGCTTAAAAACTTGGATTTGAAAGGAAACTTCTTGCAAGATCTCAAACTTTCACATTTAAAAAAATTTGCCCAGGATGTAAAACAGTTTAACTGATAGTTGGCAAAGCCAGAGTCACTCGACCCTTGGTTTGTGACAAAGCGTCGGTTGGTCTCGGTTATCTATTTATAAGGGGAAAAAAGCATGGTAAAAACTTAACAAAAATAAAGTAAAAAAAACTGCTGTCCATCTGTACAGTTACAAGGACGACAATAAACCCAACCAAATAAACAAAAGGAAAAAAAACAAAAACAAAAACAACAACCCGACAATGTTCAAACTGCTGAAAAAGTAATTAGCAATTTGTTGGTCTTGCGTACGTTATGTAAAACCTGACGGTTACACCAAGGCCTGCTTACTGTTAGTTCTTTGCTCGCTGTGGATGAAGCTCACTCAGGTAATGGCAGGTAAAAATAAGTAAGCAAGCACTTCATCTTTGCTGCAAGGGCCGGGAACTGAATGTACAGAGAGCCAGAGCACAGAACAAACCTCTCCACCTTTCCTATTAATGAATGATGGACGTTTAGTATGAAGTTCTTTCTATTCCGTCTGTGTCGCAAGCGAAGTTCGAACCGGCCGCTTCTTGCTTCGTGGTGAAGAGTACCAAGTTCACCAAACTCGTTTGCTCTCTTCATTGTTTTCAATAGTGAGAGAAGGGAGTTGTTTTGCCACGTAATCACAACAACTTTGATGGTATAATGTGCCAAACAAAGAATAAAAGCAATAATTGATTTGTAATCTATTGAAGTGGTGCTTGTCTTTGTCGTAGCTACCGCCAATTGTAATTATAGAAGATATGTGAGTGCAAGAGAAAAAATACATATACACTGCCATTCTGCATGTACAATACATAATAATGTATAATGAGAAAGATTCATTCTTTTGAAAGCTTGCCTCAAATAATGTTTAACATCAGTTTAGCCAATGCTGCTTACATCACTGAATAGAGTGGGGCGGGGGGGATGCCAACTGGCATTGATGAAAGAATGTCATTTGATATTGAAACTCACAGACGACAACCCACCAGCATACCCCACCCACCAACAAGAAAGTTTCTTTAATATGGCATTAAAATGTACATTTATATAATTAAGGTGAGGAACTTGGAGCTAGATGCGACGATTGTGTTGTGCAAACAGGACCCCTTGGTACATGACTCCGTTTACCTCCATGCTCACAACCAGAGAATTGTCAATGTCGGACCGTCCATCATCTGCAACAAAAATGTCTGTATTTGCATTTGGATCTATTTATTTAAATCAGTTTATTATATTAATAACTATTTTCGTAGCTACCAAGATATTAAACAAACATAAAATATACAGGTATGTTTGCACATATGTTTGTATGTATGCATTCCATATTTCTAATTAATCTACAAAACATTAAATGATAGGTGTAAAAACACTGCTTTAGTTATGCTTGGTATCCTTGAAGTCCAGTCATTATGTTTGTGAGACCTGTTCTTCTTTGATTCATTTTTATGATAATGGTGAAAATGTACTTAACCAGATAGTTGGACACGCGGGTACCAGAAAGACAGACAAATAAATGACTGAGTGGATCATCCTGACAATATCACTGTATGAAAGACTTTGCATGAAGACGGACATATTTAGAGTCAAGTGCCGGGTTGGGATCTGTAAGGGCAGTTGGCATGTAATTAGACATTGTGTCGCTACTAATGGATTCACAAAGCAGATGGTCCTTTGAGCTGATATGCACCTAGACATATCCTCTGTCACGAAACTTGTTTGTAGCCCGTGCACCTACTTGTCATCCTGTCCCGTTTCCCAACGTTTGTCAGAGCCACAAAGAAGCAGTAGCTTGCGATATTATTGGAGGGTACCCATCTTCAATGTCTCTCTCTCTCTGTTGCTGACTGGCTTGGCTAGCAATCGCGATCACAATCAACTCTGCCTTTTGATAAAAACTTTCGCATTTACAGTGGACCGGGTTGGTGAGGTGAAGGGTAGCAACCCGTCTATTCCTTATAATTTTCGCTTCGCCTGTTATGCCACACGAAGAGCCAAAGCTTCCCCCGTCACTAAGATTCAGTGGAGGGAAGTCGCCAGGTCTTAATGGACCCTACGAGCCGCCTGGAGTCTGCGTACAAATGGCCTGAAATGAGAGCGGGGGACAGCTCCTCCTCCGCCTCTCGAGTCTCTTATCTGTCACGGCGGTCCTGGTGTCGGGCCGTCGGAAAGGTAACATCAGTTTTGTTACGGTTAGTCTGGGTCTTCCGGCTGCTGCAATCTTGCGTGAATTGCGCACTTGCCGTAGTCTAGACACTTCGGCTAGATTTAAGGTTCGGGGAGGGGAATAGGAGGGGCAGTGGGTGGTGTAGGGGTACGATGCAGTCTAAGAGCGACAGGTGAAGAAGAGGACGATGACATAGACCTTCTTTCGTTGAGTTATTGATGGGAGTTAAATATTGCAACCGCTGACTCGATTCGTAACACGGAAATCGAGGGGCTCCACTTTGATTCACCTGCCCCGCAGCTATGGCTTCTCGCCCAATGGTTGGTTGCTTGACTCCTTCCGCTGTTCTTTAGCCACTGATGGCAAAGCGTCTGCGCCACTGCTTGCAGCCGACAGGTGGGTTTCATTATAAATCCCATCCCATAGTTCAGAGGTCAATGACACATTTAGACAAGACGACACGACATATTTGTTTAAGGTGCGGTCTGCCTCTTGCAATTCGCGTGTTAGTATGTCTAGAATTCTTGTTTGAAATAGCACATTTCGAGGAATGATTGCAAATGCTTCCAAATCATAGACGAAGATCAGGCGGTGATGGAATCAGTTGATATTTCGCAGGATAGAGACATGTGGATAGCCAGAATGGCATGCTTTTATTTGTCTATTTGTTCAGTTTTATCAGTTGTTGTCTAGGTCGGCTGTAGAGTACAATTCTCGCAGTTGCTGGTATGCAATTTACCATAAAGGTCGCTCTTAACCGGGCAAAGAGCCAAAACATCCAACGTCCGAAGTCCCAATGTATTGGCAATGTGGTCAGTGTGTTGACTGAATCTACAATACTCTGAGCGTTCTTCCCAGCTACCCTTGTTTCTGTGACCGTCACAAATTGCCCTGACTTGGTCAAACGTTCGACATTTGACTGGTTGAGACTGGCCTCAACCCTTACTTGTCTTACTCCTTCCCTAAAAACCCTCTTCCGGTCACATGACTTACTTCTGCTTGTGATCTTCAGGTGCGCGCTGGGCATTCCAGCATGCGCCAGGAGCCGATCGTCCTCGCTCAGAAGTCGTTTCCGGGGTGGGCTTCCAGTATCTAATGGTGGAAGTCGTGCTGCCTCCATTTTTCGCGTCGCCTCTTCCATCGCTCGAGATGCTGCCTCCATTGCCAAGGCGTCCCGTTCGGTCAAACCGCGCTGGGGTGGAGGGTGAGGGGTAGGCGGCGGACTGTCGTCATCATCTGGTGTGAAGAGGAAGAGTTTTTCGATAAGGCATCAATCAGAAGAAAGAAAGGCCAAATAAAACTAAAAATCTACAAACAATTAAAATCTTATACAGCGACACTTAAGCCTTGTGATTGCTACATTTTATTAGTTATGACAGTAATAATAAAATAGAAATAACAATACAGCAGTAACATTGGAGAACGCCAGTTTAAATGTTCGGACACAATTTACATCACTTTGATCGTTTCGGAAAAGTGCTGTGTGAAACGACGCATGGGCCATTCTGAACAAACTTTATATTTTAACATTTGGAAAATGTTTGATAGTGCCGTTCAAGTTGCGGAAGACTGCTCTGCTAGCCAAACACCGGAACGTGTGAACGCCGATCTCAAAGTTTTCTAATGCTAAATGCTAGGTCGACTGTTCCATTAGGCCTGTGCATGGTAAAGCAGATTCTCCCAACAAACCTAACGATCCACTCTGTTGGTCTAGAGGTGGAGGCCCACTTGGCGGGGGCACACGGTTCTGTGTGGGCCACACGGATTTCGCCGACAGGTCCAGAACTGGGGAGGCTGCTCGCCATGATTCAATTCCTTGCTGCCGGCTCCAGAACTCGGCGCAGAGGCTGCTGGACCACTGATCACGTGCGGCTGGGTAAGAAGGTAGCGACAGTGGCACTGGAAGATGTCGAAATCTTATGATCAGTTTGGTTATATTGGAAATAAAAATATGATATAGAACTCTAACACCTCTTACTTCAGTCTTACCTTGACATTGTTTTGACTCTTTCCCTTTTTTTGCTCGTTGTCCCCCGGTCCCAATTTTAATAAATATGCCAGTGTTGTGCTAAAGACGTAAAAAAGCGTTGCCGTTTAACTACACACGCATCGGTGTTACTATGGGTGTTCATACTGCTATTTTCATATATTATATTAGTTTGTAATAACATATATATTTTATAGGTTGTATTTTTAAAATGTTACGCTGACATTTAACGCATGCTGGTAGTAATATTTCAGGTCAGCACTGAACTTTGCGGCGTTGATATTGACCGTTAGACCTCGGTCAGCATGTCACAGCACTTACATACACATTGTGATCACTGACCTTTGAATGAGACGGATATAAAACTTGCCCCCATCTCCCTCTCTCCAACTCTTTCACTCTCTCTCTCTCTCGCGCGCGCACACACACACACACACACACACACACACACACACACACACACACACACACATACATCAAACTAATGATTAGCAAAGAAAACTGTTTCATCTAAGTATAGGGCGGTCCGGTGGCGCAACGGTTAACGCCAGTCACTAGTACAGTTAAGGTTGACTCTCCTGGGTTCAGCTCTCATCTCGGGTACTCTGTTCTTTCTCCGCAAGTGGCATCAGTTTACAGGGCAGGCTGCCCAGCCGTGATATAGCCTTAGTTGCTGACTCGGCGTAAAACACCAATCCTCGTCTTTCATCTAAGTATGCCTTTGCACAATATAAGCTACAGAAAAAGCATTTTCTTCTTAAGCAAGACAAAAGTTTTTTTTTGGCTAGAGATTTCCATATGTGTCATCGCCATTGCCTGAATATGATGCTCTTTCTTTTGTTTGATGCTAATGCACGTGCTAACGGCCACGTTATATATAGCTAACAACAGTAAAGCATGACTTGAAAAGCCAAGCGAGAAGCAGGACTGCATAAATGTTTTTGGAAAGGGTAGATTGTAAGCACTGGGAATTAATTACATAACTGTTCATTATTATTGTCAAACTCACTTCAAAAGAGCTTTGTCTCCTTTCTTTGGAATTTAGAGGCGGGGGGGGGGTTGTAGTGAAAATTGGGGAGATCGCATAAAATATTTCATTTTTATCGATGTTGAACGTTTAAGTTAAAATGGTCGAAAAGCGGTGCTTGAAACCGATAAAATCAGAAATTACACTTCTATGCATCGAGAAAATAGGCTGCATTTCTGGCCTTTCCAGACAAAGGGAACAAACGGGCTACTTAATATCCAAGAAAAGAAAAAGGAAAAAAAGAACAAGCATTCCCGCGATCAGGTTGCTATGCTGAATTTTCATAGCGTAGTTCTGCCTCGATGGCCACCCTTTGAAGGAAGAACAATGGAAGGTGACGACTTCTCGTCCTGTGTGATGCGTACCCGCTTCCCTAAGGTTCGGGGTGTTTTTGAATGCTACCCTGTCGTGACGAACCTCACTCCATCTTCCTTACAAAAAATTCGTCTGTCGTTTCAATCTTTCCCGTCTGTTGATCTTCAAAGCACACATAAGGCTGATATTTTTCATCTGCTTTCTTTTCTGGATCAAACAGGCGATGTGATCGCGTCAAAAGCCGTATCAATTATATGGTGTATAAAGTCGTTGAGTGCACTGCCAAGGTTCCCTGACTTTGGAGAAGATTACTTCAGCCACCGAAATAGTCTGATGATTTTATTGATAATTAGATCAATGTAGTTTCTTCCACCTTAACAGGAACAGCTCCTACAAACCGTTGCTTCTGTTTTGTTACCGGTAGAACTATGCGTGTTCTTGTAATTTCAGGTGATTATGTTGAAGGGTAGACAGCTTGGCTCCTCAACTTGCTTGGCAAAAGGCTCATTGACTTTTCTCGATCAAAAACAGTAACAGAGCAAAGATAAAATATTGTTTGAGGAATACTTCGACCTACCCTTTTGACAACTCTTAGTGTATGTTCAGTCTTAAATCCTATGTTTAGTCCCATATTCCTTCCTAATTTCAACGATATATTCATTCTATATTATTCCTATGTAGTCCTAAACTGTCGTTTTCCCATGCTGGACCTTCTATCACCTGCGTAATTTCTTTAACACCAACTAAAGATGTTAAAGTCCAGCCCTAATCCAGGCGTTTTCTCCTTTTTCTTTTTCAGGTGAAAAAAAAACTTTCCCTCTACCCAGCAGTTTGTCCCACTATTATCCTAAATGTCTTTTCCAGTTGTGCTCGAATTCTTCAACACTGTTTTATGGCCATACATGTCTTACCCAGGCAAGCCTGGTAACCAAAAGCTTCCATCTGATACCTCGCCTGCACGATCTACTCGTCATTCGCTGATAGATCACCTCAGTGTGAGCTGTTTGTTGCGTATACTGTTACATCAATTAAACCCTGGAAGGTTGCTGCTACTGCATTTTTCTTACTTCTTTCGTTTCCATTGGTGTTGAGGTTTTTTTTTTAAATCATCTCTTTGCTTGCTTGATTTTATTTTTTCTTTTCTTGCTTATTTTGTTGGGGAAGTATTTTCTTTTGTTCGTTTTTGTGTGTTCTTTGAGCTGGACTTAGTTGTTTTTTTTTAATTAATTTACTTATTGGACGTGGACACATTGTAAGATTAAAGTATCTATATCTCTATAAATACAGTTTCATGCTTGGTGATATAATGTGCATTTATTGTTTAATGTTTTCTGATCCTCGGTTTGTAAGGGCGTGAAAGAGTGCGTGCATATTTGTGTGTGTCCGTGCGTGTGTGCGTGCAGTGTGACATTCGTGCGCCGTGCAGAGAGCATGAATCAAAGTCAAGAACCAACAACCCGTGCCGCCGCCTCGCGCGGCTGATTTGATATCAGGGCTGATAACGCCGACATCGGAGACTATCAAAGCTCCGCTTCTTGAACAATTACGCCGGCCGCGGCTGGTAGTAAAGAGTGAGAGGCTGTCGGAAAGGCGGGTGGTTCTGGGTGTGCATGGCAAGGCGAGCTGCTGGTGGGCCGGGTGTATGTTCGCAAAAATAAAATAAAATCCACTGCGGGAGTCCGGAGGGGTGGGGCGAGTGAGGTGGCACACGGACGAAAATGCAATCTAACACAAACACACATTCCTAAAACTTTTCAGTCTCTAACAAACGAGGGTTTGAGGGGTAGATGGGTAGGGGTGTCCACAACTCCTGGGAAGGTTAAGGTTGTCTTTTAGAAATGGTCCGTGACGCTATAGAGTTACCTGGAAATTATAGACTACAAATTACGTCTCATCATGGCATGAGGGACATTGGAAAAGGGGCCGCCACTTCCATCTGTGATTTACGAGTCGCATCATCAGATAAGGGCAGTGGCAGACTCCAGGGGACAGCCTGAGGAACAATTGTGCGGTTTATAATTTCATCTTGATCTGCCGTCTCGGAGCTCAGCCTGCAGCAACAGGATCTCAAAATTATACCTCATTTATTAAAATGATTCGGTGACGCTGACTACTACCGAGGTGTGTGACCCAGGTAGGATTAGGGGCATTTTTCGTTCTGTGTGTTTTTTTTTTTTTTTTAACCCATCGGACATTCGAAAGTTAGGAAAAGAAAAGTCACTAAGTGTTGAATGAAAAAGTAATCATAGTCAGTTACTTTAAACAATAACAAGTAGGAATGTTCAATGTATTCTTATACAAGAATGAAAATTATTTTTCAGCGTCCATCAGAGTCGAAAGTTTGAACTTACATTGTGGACGAGATAGGACTAAAAACACATGGAGGCCAGTGACACCGCGTTCATGTTGGACAAAGCGAGAAAGATGCTTGCTTCTTGTCCTTCGTAAAACTTTTGACAGCATATTTGCCAGCTTAAGAACGTCCTCAGGGAAGAGATTTTATTATACCTTATACTGGACAGGTTTCGTGGCCTTGTCACTAATGCGCTCGATTTTGGCGGAGAAGATCGCAAATTAGACACTAGCCTGGACAAATAATGAAAACTCCCTTTGCTCAGCCAGCAGTGGTGGGTACCTGAGTCAGGGAACATTAAAACTTCCACTTGACTATTGACTGTTGCCATAGAAACTGCTATGGTGGTTGTTGTATTTACTTTTCCTTAAGTATGTCTTATAGAGCATACTAGGCAATATTTCGTATATCCTATTAGATCTTAACATGCGTGCTTATGGACTAGGACATGGTCCATAATGCAAAAGAAACAAGGTTAAATCATACTGAGTTTTATATGCGCCATATACATTTATTTTGAAGTTTTGTAATTATTTCCGAAAGTGCGTCGCTTTTCCTGACGAACTCTCAATAAGCAGGTTTGGAACCCTACACATAAAAACAGACTCCTTCAGTAAAAAGGCATAAGCTTTAAATAAACATTAATTGGGCACAAACGTTCCAAAGCAGCACACAACCGCTGGACTTTTGGTAACAAACTCTCTGACATCTTTAGCCTACCGGTGACACGGTAAAGTACCTGACCGACCCGAGCTGGGTAGCTCTAATCACCCACGATTGTCGTCTGCAACGCGATCCGAAACGCTGATCTTCAGCGCGAGGAAAAGTCAGTGAGCGACGCCTTTGACATGTCATTTTTATGGGCACCATTTGGCTAATACAAGTTCCTCGAGGGCACGCAAACCCCTCAGTTAAACAAAACTATAGAACCGGCGATTAATACGCCACACAGCCCGGCTCCTGTGTCTGAGAATAATGGCCCCTTTTGTTGCCCGCTGACGAAGGCGGAATGCTAGACAAGAGAGGGAATTGTTAAATATGGCGAGATGAAGCTAATGGGGGACGATAATCCACCTTCCCCCTTTTCCGCCACCTTCCTTTCTGTGACCGCGGGTACGTCGGATAATAGTTGAGACAGTGGATCAGCGTTTCTCACGCGCCCTTGTTCTTCTGTTGCCAGTTCAGCCAGCGAATGGGATTCAGTGCATCTGTGGGTGGGTGTGAGGGGAGGGAGAAGAAAGGGGGTGGTGGTGGTGGTGCAGACACTTGGATCAAGAGATTCCACGTGTAGCTTCGAATCTTGAGATATTTCATCGTGGATGATAGATGCAAATAAAAGTAAACAACTGGCAGTAAATGTGTGCAAGAAATGCTAAAGATAAATGCTGTCTCGTGCGTCGGTTACATGAAGCATTCACAGAACTTCACGGTGACGTGCGGGAGTTAAGATCAATTGTGAAAGTTCGCCAGTACCCGCGCAATGTCCCCCATTTACTGTTTACATAAACGAAAATAAGGATGCATTCTGCTGGTCCAGGGGTGAGGGGGGAAGACCACTAGGCAGCGAGTTTAGTTGTCGTAGTGTTGACGAGATTCTCTTGGGGGATCAGGGGACAAAGGTGGCGCCAGTCTCCAATTCGATCTAATTCGAGCCGTTTCATCATCGTCTCGGGTTTTGCGAAATCGCTACGCGTCATGACATTTTTTTTCTTCTCTCTATTGGATGAATACTCTTCATGGTGATAATTCTGTTTTCCTCTCCCAGTCGCACTTGCGACACCCAGTGTAAAGTTCGATCTATTTCATCCTTGAGAAACCGGCTCCTGTGTGGCATTTCTTTTCTGGGTGATAGCGTTATTTTTTTCTTTACGTCGCACTTGTGACACCCACAGATGGCCAATATAGTCATCTTGTTCAGGCAAATCCATCACGGTAAATTCAATCAACACTATCCGTGATAGATAATTTTTTAAGCAGGATCATGTAGTTAATTCGTACCCGTTCGTTTTTTTTTTAAACTGAATCATTGCTTCTTTTCTTACATATGTACTGATATATTTTAGCATATTTTAAAATGGCCATTTAAAAAACTAAAACATAAAACACTGCTTACTGCAAAATAACTTGCTGACGTCAATATAAAATTGTAATAGAAACGGCAATGTGTTTGTAATGTCAATATTGTAATGGCTTACAAAATGTAACGTTAAATGAAACCTAAGCATACCTGTGTGCGGGTGTTACACTAAATTAAAAAAAAGAATGAAAACTTACCTGGAGAACCACGCCCAAGCTTGCCGTTTAGGAGAGAGCCGTTTAGATGGTGGCTGGTAGGTACTAGGGTGGGTCCAGGTGAAAGATCGTACCCGTAACTTGAACGTCGGCCTTCTCTTCGGTTGCCGTCAATGGCAGCTTGAAGCTCCTGAGGCGAGCTCAGTTTTAGTTTATCGCACTCGTACGGGTAGAGGTACTTCATGTATCTAGACACCAGACATCAGAAAAAGGGAGACATCTTAGTGAAAGAGAAAGCTAAAGTTAGCTTGGAAAGGGGACGGGAAAAGACTTCAGTGTCGAACGAGCTAACGCAATGAGTTGGTGCGTTCATCTTCCGGTTATGAACTACGAACCCACCGACGTTCTCTCGTAAAGTCCGTTTTCGAGAACAACACATAAGACAAAAGCAAAAAACCAAGCAAAATTTCCTATACAGCATTGAGATTTGCAAGTTTTTGTTTTCCTAAATAACTCGTATTATAGTCGATTGCGCACGTTTACCTATGTGTAGAGAGTAGGCCCGCCGGCTGATTGATTACACAAATCTATTTATTTATTTTATTTTTTATATTTTTGTTTTTGCTGCGCAATGAGAATTCTTCTGAAAGGATACCTGCGCATTATAAATGGACATCATCATTATCATCAAACACTGACATGACTTTACGAGTTTCAATTACTCATCTCACTGATCCACCCACCCACAAATTCACCCCTTCTAATTGTTCTACCCACACTCCATGCACAGGCACCTTAGCCATAATGCTAGAAATGAATTCCTGAGTTATTTTGGGGCGATGGATAATAAGTATTTGTAAGAAAAATAAACACGAAAAGCCAAAAATTCGAATACGCATTCTATATGTCCGTGTCAACAAACGGCAAGTAATATTCTACAGCTGTAGAGCATTCTTTAAAGGAACAGTGAAGAAAAACTTCACGAAGTGGATCTTGTCACGAGGAAAGCTCGCGGCGTATCGAGATGTCCACGGCGGACGCCGAGTTATCTTGCTTCGGGTCGCAGGCTGAGAGTGCCCTCCCCTGCTCCGCTAAACTACTCCAGGCTTTAACCCCCCCACCCCCGCCTCTCCTTTCCTTCTCGGATCCCTAAATACCTTTGCCTTGTGGTAGTAATCAGAATCGGTTGAGCCCGGCTTGCAGTGGCAACTTCCACAGGGTCAATAAGCGAATTACTGAGGCTCATAAAATTCGCCAGACATTCAGACAAGTTTACGCCATCCCGTCTTTCCACTCCGATCCTGTCGGCCCAGCAAGATGCTGTGCTCTTTCTCTAGTGCCCAATTACTACAAGGACCCAGTCAATCCCAGTTACCTTCAGTTATTCCCCCCCCCACCCTTTGCTCTCCCTAGCTTCACCACAGTCACTACCCCCACAACCTCACTGCCATCGCCACGTCTCCCATTCCCCCCACCCCTCTCACTCCTCTGCATTTGCCGTTCTCCTGTCACCATGTGGCATCTTGCATGATAGGTTTGCATCGCTGCAACTGTTTCTAGAATGGAATCCCTCCGAAGCCGAGGTATGTAATGACAGGCAATCCAGTCATATTGGGGGCTGTTCTTTGTGTACATCCGCCTGGGCCCAGATGTCGACAGTGACGTATACTCACCAGCCAAATATCACTGCGCCGTTGACCTCACATAGAGGCCAGTGATGAAGCCAAGTAAATCGTTTCTTTACCAAAACTCCTAAATAATGCTATATATTAGCAAGTTTCGGAAACAGAGAACAGAAACATGTACACAGACGTACGCCTTTATCACACACACACACACACACACACACACACACATACACAGGAGGCTGAGAGAGAGAGAGAGACAGTGGGAGAGAAGAGAGAAAGGAGAGAGAGCGAGGGAAGTTTGAGAGAGAGCTAGAGAAGACTGCGAGAAAGGGTGGCTTATTGACTTGTCTGGCTAACTTCTCATCAACTCAGTGATCTCGTATGATGTCACTTTCAGAACTAATTACTTCACAAAAACTTTACAAACCCGTATGTTTCTGTCAGAATCAATGCATCATGATCATCTCGAAAACGTCGAGAAGACAAGAGACGCACACCTATCATTGACAAGTACTGTAAATGCTGACGTACTTGGTAAGAAGGTTTTTGAAGAGAGAATTATTTGAACTAAGTCAACATTGCCCTGCAAACTCAGGTCAGCTTCATCGAATCACTCAGTCCCTACTTCGGACAACTTCTAAGTTAGGACAAGCTTTCACCATAGAGACAGCATTACACTAATCTTTGTAGAATGCCACGAACAATTTCTGAGAAAGCAGAGAGATAGAGAGAGAGAAAGGTCGCAGAGTGGGGGAAAGTCCGAACCACGTCCGTGAACCGGCGCACGGAATCCATCGACCACTGCGGACCTCTTCTGACCCCTCGCTGACCCTTGACGATGGTTGGGGATATTTGACGAGGGCGATGATGACTGGGGAGCGCTGCCATCCATTCATCCACCCATGCATCCGTGGCTGTCAGCGTGAGACAGGACTATCTAACGAGCCGGTCGGAGGGTTTAGAGAAAGCAAGCTAGTAGTCCGCTCCGTAAAGATGCCGGTCTCTACTGGTGGAGGCTGTGTGCATGGACCGTCAGGAACTTGGAATTCAGCTGTTGGCTTTATTTACGGTCGCATTTGACGATGACAATTTGTGGGCCAGAGTCACGTGGAAATTGTCTGATGTCAAGCTTGCATGCCTCCCACATCTGGACGGTGGTGGAAGGCCAGGAGCAGTGAATGAAAAAATAACACGACAGCAACGCGGGAGTGGAAAAGCAGTCGGCGGGTAAAGGGGTAGGGGAGGGTTGGGCGGAAAACGATAGTAGGGTGGGGAGGAGAAAGAGTCATCAGAAGATGAATGGGACGGGAAGAGGTCAGAAAAGCAAAGAACACACAACCTGCGACTGTCTAGAATGTTTATTTGCATGTTGATTCACCCTCCACAACGTAGAAGACAATGCTGAATGTCAACATCCATTGTGGAAACTTGCGGACACCCGCACGTGGCTGAGTATGCACATTTTCTCCCCTTCCCCTCTTCCTCTCCCCCTCCTCTCTCTCTCTCTACGTTTTCTTTCCTTCACACTCACTACTTTTCTCGCTTTTTCTGACCAACTTTGATGTTCTTTTCTTCGTCCCCATTTTTCTTTTACTCTACCGATGCTAGTGTTGGGGAATGTAATATTCTTATCATTAATAGTAGTAACTTATATAGTATGTTAATAATAATTGCATTTCAAGCAAGTATATTTTGGGTCCAACACGCGACGGTGATTTGAGAAATACAGATAACGGCTTTCGACATTTCTTCGTTTCAAATCATTGGAATCTGACTCCAGCACCATCGTGTCAGTAGTGATGATGTGTCAATTTCCTACCTAATATTAGGTGGAACTCCACACACATTTATTGAAGACCACGTGATCTAATCAACGGCGTCACGTGTATCAGTAACTTCGTCGTCCGCTCTACGACTGGATCGACCCCAGGAAATGTCAGAAGATTCCAAACGTCAACATCTCTTTGGTGAGCGGAAGAACCATGGGTAAAAAGAAAAAAAAAACAACAGATTTCTGCTCACACCAACGGGACAGTTAAATATTTCATGTCCTCACTCGATCGTTACATAAATTCTACTTGATTAGATCAAAGCGACCAGCACCGAACCCTTCTGATCACATTAAAGAAAAATAAGCCCCACACCATTCGTAGCCATTTATAAATTTTTCATTCCACCAACCCCGTTCCAATCGTTTTATATCAGGACCTTCTGCGCTCTAACGTAATTTCCGGTTGTCGCATGCGCCCTCTGTTCTCCGGGCTCAAGCAATCAACTGGGAGGAAAAATCTCGGGTGCATGTTGCCGCCACTGGCTAATCTGGCGAAATGTCCACGTAAACGCCAGCGACATGGTGCTCATTTGCCGGAATCAGTCCGCCATTACTGCTGTTGCCACCTCCGGTCCAGCTCATTGCGCATGCGCCAGTCCCCTTGTGTCACCTTCTGAGGAACGCATGTTTTGCTTGCTGTCTCGATGTGAAGCCGCTGGTTCTTTCCACGTGTGGCCACAATTTCGTTTTTCCCGTTGAACAAAAGAACATGAAAGCAAAGGGCATTTTTCAGCTTCGGATAGTGCAGATTGGGGAAAAAATATTTAGGTCAATAACACGCCGCTCTTTCTACCCCTCTCCACCCCACACACACCCTCAAACGGTCTCAACACAAACTTGTTTATAATTCCTTCTGTTTTTCCTTTGCTCGTCTTCTTTTTAACACATATTGATTCAATTGTCTTTGCAGTTTTCTGAAAGAGCAAGTCGGAGTTACCTTCCAGTCGTAAAGCAAGGTTTGGCCATCTGTTCTCTTAATTCCCAAGTGAATATTTGCATTACAAATGCAATTCCAACTTCCTGTCTAAAAGCGTACTTTCGCAATCTTTTCTCTCCGTTCCGAGTAAACATTTGCATGACGAATATCATCTCAGCTAGCCCCGTAATCTCAAATCTTAGCCTTTTCATCGCCTACTAAATTATCTCCATTTTGGTTACTTCATACAAATGCGACCGACTGTGAGCGACAGCGGCAGTCTTCGTTCGTACCAATGGTGAGTGCCAGAGATGATGTGTACTCCATCTGGTTCACGGGACCAAAATATTCTTCTGCGAAGTTTCCCTTTTCGATCTTTTGCTGATGAGGTAATTTTCTACTCCTATAAGTAGACAGCCTTGATAACCCGTATCACCATACTCCTGCTACTTACTACTCGCTGGCGTCTTTGCGAAATGTAATAGCAACTACTTTCAGAGCCCCATCATACTCTACTATTTTCTGTCCACTATTTTCAGGGGCTGATCGTAGTCTACTATCTTCTAAAAGCGGCCAAGAGATACCCAGATGATGATGATGATGGCAAACACGTCTGGACTTAACTCGGCATGTTGACCAAAGTTGTAGAATTCGTAAGTTCGCGCCGACCCATCAGTTTCCTGTGACCTTAAAACACAACTTTGCCAAACTTCGTCAAACGTTTGACAAAATTTGCCCAGTTAAGAAGGACCTTTAAAAGATGCGCGCAGGCCCACAGTTAGTCATATGAGGAAATATTAGCCAACAGACGAGACCTAATAAAAATGTAGACAAGAAAAGCTAGTCTTGAGGAACGATTTTAAGCAGAAATAGTGACGAGGGACGCCTCAGATGAAAGCGAAACCTGAGGTTTGCAAATTAAGAGGGATAGCCATAAGAGAATGAAATTTTTGCCGACGGCATCCCTTTGCCCTAGGGGTGTCTTGTAGTACGTCGGTAGTTAGAAATCGGTTAAACAGATGATGCAGGTTCGTTTCTCAACGATGGCTGACTCTGTAAGGCTCGCTTTGTTCTAGGCCGTGGGTTTTTCCGGTTGTTTCCATTCAGTGTTCGTCCATCCACCATCTCTTCTCGTAGACGTAAGAGGGCGCCTCAGGATGCTATAAGCTACAGCCGTCTGCTTCTTATTTAGAGTTGTTTTGGGTAACTCGATTAAGTGCACAAGAACCTATGCACGTAGCCTGTAACATGTGTTCTCACGTAATCTCTCGTACACATGCGCACATTTTAAAAAGCCCATTCACGCAGTCTGGTAAGCAAGGACATATACACACAATCACACGCACATGCACACACACACACACACATAACGTTACGAGCAAGGTACTTCTTCAAGATCAAGTCTCATTGGCCACAAGAGAACGCTAGAGGGGAATGATCGCAACACGACACCGCCTGCAACCACGACTACAAAATGTTGCGGCTCCTCGATGGTGACGTAGAGTGATTTTCGCGTGATTCGGGCAGACAGTGAAGGCTTGCTTAATTAAATGTTCTTCTCGCGGAATGTAGGGCAGTGAAACGAAGGGCAAAAGAAGGAACTTGTCCTTGCTTCGCGACGAAGGCGATTTGTGCGGGTTCCTTTCTCTCCTCCCATCCCGTGTCTACTGGCTCCGGGCTCGATGTGATTGTAAGACCGTCAAAGGTGGGTGTGGCTCTGTCGCTGTGTCGCTGTCAAAGGCCAGGACATTACATTGGACAGGTAGACTAATGATCTGCCTCGCTTTGTGTCCAGTCAACCAATGTCTGGCACTAGAAGATTGTACTATTTCCGCCCCCATCGTTCTGTTTCTCTCGTTCTCTCTCTCTCTCTCTGTCACACATGCCTTTCTTTTTTTCTCTCTCTTTCTGCTACCATCATCTCCCAACCTCTGTCTTCAGCCCATCCCTTCTCGGGCTCATTTTGTAGAGAATCTACCAAGCAGAGTAAGAGATACATTTTCTTTTCTCTTCACTCATTTTTTTTGTGGCTGATGATCTTTCGGTCTGTTCTAGAAGCATGTGATATACGCAAAACGATCTGTTGACATTGTCAGAACTCGAAAAACAGTGACTGTGATAATGAGCAAACCTTCTGATAAGAAGGAAGTATGCCCTTTAGGAAGACGTTATGGTCTATGCCATATAAATAAATGACAAAGTTAAAGAGGGCTTGTCTGCTGCCTGAAGGAAATTAAAGGTTCTTTGCAATGAACCATAAGAAAGGATTTGTAAGTGGCGTAGAAGAAGTTAAAAGGTCCTTAATATCGATTATAAATAAAAGATCTGAAGTATAATAAAAGGTCAGAAGATAATTTAACTGATGGCTTGCTGATGAAAGAAATTTTAAGTTTGAAGTTAAGTTAAGCATAGGGAGAGAGAGGAAGAAAGAAAAGGAACAAAAGGGCGAAGTTTACGAGTAATAAAAGGAATATTAAAGGTAAAGAGATAGAGAACTTTACATTTCCAAGATACATCTTTGGTGACTATTACATCAAACACAATATCATCGTCTTCTATCGCGGCGATGAGCCATACACAACAAGAACTACGACAGGCTTGTGTGCCTCTCTCTCTCTTGTGTGTGCATCATTCATTTCTTCTTTCTGTTTACGGTCAGTTCTTATCGTACTGTGAGACCGCTAATGACACCAGTCACCGAAGCCCCTCCCGTTAAAAATAAAATAAAATAAAGGTACATGAAGTGTCGATGACTGCCTGTCCACTTACTGTGTGCGTAGAGTGAAGGCTGCACTAGTGATGGACGAAGGTAGATTGAGGCCCTTTGTGATCTCACGCCAGAGCTTCTTGTTGATGACCTCCACTAGTCCGCCCTTCGACACCACCAGGCGGAACAGCTCGTACAGGTCTAAGGTCTGTTTGGCCATGATGGGAATGCGGTTGACCGGTGTTCCTGAAAGGATACATCATCATCATCATCATCATCATCATCATCATCATCATCATCATCATCATCATCATCATCATCATCATCATCATCATCATCATCTATCAATCATTATGTCTTCTCTCTCTTCTCCTCATCATCATCTATGATGAGCCAAAGCTCAGATTATGAGGAAGCCAGAACGTGTTGTTAAAAGTATAAACTGCTTTGCAACTAGGAGATTAGTGCTCTGTGTGTGTGTGTGTGTGTGTGTGTGTGTGTGTGTGTGTGTGTGTGTGTGTGTGTGTGTGTGTGTGTGTCGTAAATTTGATTTATACGTGTTGTCATAGGTGGAAGCTCAAAAAATTTCTCGTCTCTATCGTAGCATAAGGAGCGCCACTGAAGCAAAACTTTATTTAGATTGCAGCTGCAGTCGTCAAAGATCGAACAAACAAAAGCCATAACGAATAACGCAAAGGAAGTGAAGCAGAGGAAGAAAGTAACTCGCCGCAGAAGAGAGTGCAGGTCATGCAGGGTAAGCAACGCACTGCAGGCTCTCCCTCCCACCTCTCTCTCTCTCTGTTCAACAAAATCATGCAGAAACAGCAGCAGCAACCCAGCGACAATAAACGTTTGTCCCGATGCAGGCGCAAAGGACAGCCGACAGTAATAATAAAGTTCCTTGACAAAGATCGCACACCATTGATGAAGGAAGAGGGATGCGGCAGCGAGCTTATAATTTCCTAGATGTAAAATCCGATGGCAGTCAACTACAACCTTCATCTTTAAACCGTATGAGCTTAACAATAAAAGATAGCATCCTTAATGCGCCCAGGTAATTTGCGACCGTTCTGGAGGCATGAACTTATGAAAGATGCATAAATAATTGTTCCAGCAAGTCGCCGGATGACGGTCGTAATTGCCGCTTTGATAATTGCCTCAATCCCTTGCTCCTTAATTGGGCAAAGACTTCTCTGACATAAATGTGGCTCGTGAAGATTTTTGGGATTTTACGTAATGCGTCGGTAACGAACTCAATCGGAACAGTTGATCTGCTGGAAAATGAGGGTTGGTGTACAGCAGCAACTCAAGAAGAGCAGGGCCGGAAAGCTTAAAAAAAGAACTGAAGCGTGATTAACAGAGTCTGAAAAGGCATAAAAGAAGAGAAATGTGCATACATACATAAAAATGTAGGTACATACATGTACAAGTACACTGCTTTCGTGTGATTACAAGCACTCACTAAGCGAGACTAGGGTGTATGGGTGGGGCTGGCAAAGAACACGAGACACTTGTAAACCCCTATCTGAGGATAGAGAAAACTTATTTTTATCCATCCTTTGCCATGTGAAGGCGAGGAAGAAGTATGTATCGTAGATGATATTTTTATGAAACAAAAAACAAGAAGAATACGAAATTTTGGGGTATGTATAGACTCAGTAGAGAGATAGAAAGATCAACTTTGCTGTACTCGATCTATGATTATCTTGCTATAAGGACAACATATGAAAGCACAAACTTTCAAAGCTACTGTTAAAGATTATTATAATAGAATAACAAAATAAAAACTAGCTATACATTGCCTTAAAGGATTGTCACTTCAAAGGTTGTTAATACTGGGGACTAGGTAAACAAATGTTAAACACTCTAAGCCCATCTGGAAGTGACGAGTAGTTATTTCTCAGGAAAAGGTGATGGAAAGCGATGTTTGGGCTCTGGTTTTCTGTAGACACAGTGAACCACTGACATTGTTCACCGACTGTAGGTTATGGGCCCTGTACCTTTTTCATGATAGCGTCTAACATTCCTATTTCCGAGCTTTAATTCCTCATTCTCCTTGTCTTCGCCTATCAAAACGTACAACATCTTACCCATACATTTGCACTTCTCATCAGGGAAAAAGAGGGAAAGAGCAGTTAACAAGATGCACGCCTTCCCTCGGAATGTATGGTGGCAAGAAGAGAGCGTCCATCTGTACAGCCGACTCAATTTCACGGCAAGCCATCAACAGGAAAAGACAAGTCGGACGGTTAATAGCCACATAATCGACGCTAAAGAGTTCTTCCCTCAAGGGAGGCAAGAGCCAATTCTGCGTATTCAACCGCTGGCATTGTAGAATTAATCACACTAATTGTAGCCGACTAATTTCACGCACGATCCCAGAGCTATCAACAGCGATTAGGTTTGGGAAAGAGAAGCCGCGTCTCGGCTCCCAGTTCAGAGACGCACCCAAGAATGATGAGTGGACGAGTTAAAAAAGTAAATAAATAAAAGAAGACAAAAAAAATTCAGGAATCCACGCGCACGAACACACATTCACCCCTCATCCATTAAACTCCACGCAGTAAACGTGGCATTTAATCCCAAACTTATCCTTCTACGATGTTCTATTTCTCTCATTGTGTGTGTGTGTGTGTGTTTGTGAGAGAGAGAGTGCTCGTGTGTGTGTGTGTGTGTGTGTGTGTGTGTGTGTGTGTGTGTGTGTGTGTGTGTGTGAGCTCTGTAAATTTAACTTTTTGCATGATGGGCTAGATATTCTCAAAGAAGACAAAGTAGTCCCTTCGTTTTTTTCCCGCTTTTTGCGGGGGGAAAACTTTGTAAACGCTCTGTCTTTCTTTCTGTCTCTCTCCTCTCTCTAATGCCCTTGATGTCTCCAGATCACACGTTGTAGGAAGCACGCAGACACTAGAGAAGAAATCGTCGTATTTTCTCTTCCTCACAAGTCATTTGTTGTGGGGCTCAAAGCCTTCCAGATTCTGAACAGGCATGGACACAATGTTTACCCTTCTACCCCCTTTCCCTTTATTTGTTTGGGGTTTTTTGGGAGGAAGGAGGGAGGTGAAGTGGGGCTTGAAGCTTTCTCCTCCTCCTACCCTATGCCCTTGGTGCTTCGGTTGTTATTCTTGTTTTTATAAGTAATTACGTGAAGTATATGTGTGGAAGGATAGGCAGGTTTCGTGAGTGTCTTTGTCTAGACAGAGGGAAGGAGACACGTTGTGTACCACACGTATCATTTTTATGTTAACTCTCTCTTTCCTCCCTCATATGTCTTCTATTCTCATTTTTTTTTAAATTCTCGTTCCCCCTTCTCAAATTCACTTCTGCATATTAGCGCACATTGACTCACACGTGTGCAGGCACACCACACGCAGTGTTGTTGCAGCACAGACCTCCGCCATTATATCTGGTGATTAAAGGGCAGGGAAGGACCACAAGACTCACTTTCCCCCTCCCCAACAACTTTGCCGCATCTCCCTGCATTTGATTTTGGCAAAATCGCTCTGCTAAATCAAATGTTTTGCAAATGGAAATTTAGTTTGCATTTCTGACCGGAAATTAGATCAGACAAAAAAGAGAATGGACAATGAGGAAAAGACAGCTTGAGTTTTCGACAAGAATCTATAATCTACGACGAATTTTGAAACATTCGCTGCTGAGATCGGCTTTCCCCTACTGTAGCTATTTCTGAAATGGAATTCTGGTTCGCTGGAATATGTATGCGTTTGTGAGGTGGGTGAAATAAAGTGTGCATCCACAATATCAGACAAGAGAGAAAAAAAATAAGTTCGGTTATTTACGATATTTTCTGATAACAAACCATCACTTTCTGAGATTGACAAGTTGTCATCACCTATTTTTTTAATGGGGTAAACCTCACTAAGAGACTTACAAGCGCATCTTGTATCGTTCTCAACATCGCTAGAATAGTTGTAGTCTGGGCAGTCCATATTTTAAATGAAGGCCTCGTTCCACTGGGGAAATACTCATCACAAATCAGATCGATGGAGTATGATAAAGAAGAGTAAATTTGCATAAATCTACCTCTGCATTATAAATCTTCTTTGATGGCTTTCCAGCAGAGTTTTGAGAACCCTGTGCAGCCTGATAGCAACATTTTACTTAGACCTTCTTGTATGGCATAATTTGCTGAGTTTTAGTAGTGTGAGAAGGAAAACACAAAGTAATACAGAGGAAAGAGCTCCCACTCTATCTTTCCTCAACAAAAACAGAATCAAACTGCCAGGACGAGCATGTCAAAAGCGCTAGTCGGCTTTCGCATATCTCGCATTCAAACCATTTTTGCGGCGAGTGCTCAGTCTGGGGGAAAGCGTACAAGACCTAATGGAGGGTCTGAAAGCGAAAAGTCAGCGTGCCTGCGTGTGTGTGCGCGTGCGTGTGTGAGAAAGAGATCAGGAAGATAGGTAAGGTGGGATTCGTAGATGATAGTAGCGCCGTACAGATCGAGCGCAAGATGGCAAGCGCAGACTGAAAGAACTCCAAAAGCGACAAACAAGGTAACGACAAAGGAAGCAGAGAGGAGGGGGAAGTGTTTGGGGATCGGGTGGGACAGGAAGGAGGTAAAGAAAAGGAAAACAAGACTAATGTGGAAAAAATGGGGTTGGGAAGGTAAGGTATTGGTGGGGGGGGGGGCGTTATAGGCTTTGCATTAGCGCAACAGAAAGAAAGCGAGAGATGTGTGATCAGACTTGTAGATAACCAGCCTTGAGAGTGGCAGAAATAAGCCGCATCAGTGAAAACCCTTTCTTTCTTACCTTTTTGGTTCCTGAAGACACCAGTAAATAAACTTAACCAGCAGAGAAACACTGCTACATCGTCGATGTTGTTGTTGGGGTTTTTTTTAACCCCTGAGTGGCTGGCGGTAAGTATAGTTTACTTTTCTCTACAGTGAGACTGACACCCTTTTCCTCAACCCCCTCCCACACCCTTACGCTTCCTCTAAGCATTCACCCTCCCGACTTTCCTCCTCTAGTTACCTCCCACCCCGCTTCCCCACCTCTCACTCGCCACGCAGCCTCTCTGTTTTCACTTAATTTCTTGCTGCGTGCCTGTACGTCCGACTATTTGTCTCCCTTGCTTGTTCCCTCTCCTTTTTTTTGTACCTTCCTTCTTCCATTTTCTCTCTTTCACCCCTATTCCCCAATGCCCTCCTTCTCTTCTTCCCCTCTGTCTCTCATTACACTTTGAAGGGGCGCGAGAAGACGGGCAGATACCCTCCATCCACTCCCACTTCCTTTCAATTTCACACCTCTGCTCTTTTCTAGCATTACGTCAGAGAAAATAATAAAAGGGTTGAAAGTTGTTCAAAAGTGTTATTCTGCATCTAGATTACTGCTTAAAACTGAAATGGTCATTTCGGGGTGCAAGGTCCTGTCTACAGTATAACAATGAATGAACGTACAAAGAAACGAAAAAAAAGGCTTCCACAGAAGAGAACTCCAGTAACCCCCTCCCCACTTAAAAAAAAAAACTTTTGTGATGAAATACGAGCGATGGGAAGGAACAAGCTACTCCGACACCCATGCCAGGTTTCACGGGTGCCTGGTGTGGGAGGAACATATTTCGCTAATGTTCTTTCTTTCTTTCGTTGGGCCTATGTAAGAAACACAAAACACCGTAGGCTCAAAACGTAAATAACTGCATGTTTGTTTTGGGGCAACAACACTCACCCGTGGCAAGAGCGGGAAGACCGTATCACGACAGGAACGAGAAAATAACACCCCTTCCTGTCTCCCCCCCACAAAAAAAAAAACTTTTACAAATATTGTCTTGTAAACTTTTTTTTTTTTTTTGCCTTTTTCCACAGATCGGCCCGAATCATTCTGACGTGACACAAGACACCACATCGCGTACAGATGCAGTGGGAGGAAAATACTCTGTGAAAAGCACGCGGACCAGACTGCGCGGAATGCTCAGATTTAACACCCTGTCATCAATTTCTGAGGGAATAAAATCTTGGCAGGCGAAAGCAGGAGCTTTGCGAAACAGGCAAGACATCAAAATAGTTTCCAAACTTCGGGAGGGCCCGAAAGTGTTTGCCCTAGCTTCTGCCGCCCGATTTCTTAGGCAAAGTTTGGGAAATTTGATTTGTGTGCCTTTGAGTGGGGCTAGCGGGATTTTGCACAGCGATTTGTTGGCAGGGCATTCTCTTTGTCCGCCGTTTTCTTCAGATCGCTGGCCGTTTACAGCTCGCATGCAGGGCCAACCCTGAGTGACATTAATCTTGGCAGTGAGCTTGCACTTGCCCACTTTACAGCAAGAAGCATGTGTGCATGCAGCATTTGTGTGTAGGTTGGTATTTGGGCTCGACACCTATGAACATTTGCGCAAATGGTAACATGACTGACCATCGCAACATTGTTTACGGTCAACAGTATTGTAATATTAGCAGCATTCAATATTAATGACAAAATTATTATTAGACCTTTGATGCTGTCGTTATTTTATATCGTTTATGCAATTTTCTTCTTAAATCAAAAGCAAGTGCAATGGCTTTGAGTGCTAACACTACATATGCCTCTGGCATCTCTCTCTGAACTGCAGTGAACTACGGGAAGTCATATATTATGCATATGTAATTTTATTATCAAATGTTGCTGTAGACGCAAAAACGAATTGTGCTGCCAGAGTAATCTTATACCATCTCAGAACATTCATCACATATATATATATATATTAAAGGATCCAGGAAGTGAAAAGGGCAAAGCTGAAAAGAACTGTCACAGAAAGGTGAGAGTTTACACTATGACAGACATCGTTAATTGAGTAGATCAAGAAGAAGAAGAAGATGAAGATGGAATAAAAATGCTGCAGGTGAAAGAATCAGCAGCAGGTAATTAAGCAGTGATGCAATTTCTACCAGCAAACGACACTTCAAATTTCAGACGCGAATCTGTAAGGATAAGATCAGAAGACCCAGGAGCTGTGAAAGGTTTGTAGAATGAACGCGGGTGATAAAGGGGGACTGGGGTGTTGTAAGGTGGAGGGGGTAAGTTGACAGAGAAAAGAAAAGGAGAGGGAGAGGGTGGGGTGCAGACATTAGAAACACGCATCGTCAGCATCTGCACCCATCCATCCATCGCTTTTCCTCCGCCCGTCCTCCCCCCCTTCCCTTTAACCAACATCACCCTTCGAAGTCTCTTCTGTTATTTCCTTCAACCTTTTTCTTTTTCTTTCTATCTTCTTTCTCGTCCTGCCTCTGGTCTCTCAGCGGATGCGACACATTCCATCCTGGCCGAAGCGCTCACGTGACCGCTAGGAGCGCCAGCAGGCGACCGGAGTAGGCTGCCCTTGGCCTGTCGTAGTCGTTCTTTCTAGACTACGCGGTTGAAATTTGCAGGGCACAATTAGCTCATACAACTTAATTACACTGCAAATAATTATGAGATTTCAATCAAGCCAGGAGAAGCCGTGCCCAGGGCTTTGTGGGCCTCCTCGCGGGACAGGCTAAAAGTGGAGAGGAAAATGGATGATATCCGATGAGGGCTAACGCTGGCGCGGTCCCAGGACAGCTTGCGAGGGAAATTGCTTCACACCTTGACTCGGGTCAGGCAGCTGAGGCCTTCCTCTTGATCAAGTCGTCTAAGATGCGTTCTTTGGCAGGCCCACCCCCACCCACCTTCCCACCCTTCCTAAAGCTCGCTACCCACAAGAGAGGAGGATGAGCTGTATTCACAATCTAAACCTTTTGTGGGTTTTTTTTTCTTTTCCCCCTCCGTCTTTACCGCCACCTCATGAAGGCGTTGTAGGAAGAAGCTGTTTAAACTTATTCACTACTGACTTCAAAATTTCTTCAAATTTATTTGTCTTACCTGTCTCCTACAAGAAGTCCTTACATTGGTAAACTTATTGTGTTCTACCTGGTGTATGCATAGCCGATATCAAGAGCAATTTCTCAGCAAGAGTCAGATGTCGTTATTTTAACAGTAAATAAATTATAGGGGTTTTGTAACTCATGCCTTACAATAGTATTGGGCCCTGAAAGCTTTTTTTTAAAGAAGGGTTAAGATGGATCTTGACTGAAATGATCGTTGATCTGTACTCGTCCTAAGCTTCACGTCTGCTAAGGTCTGGTCACACTTCCTTTAAACAAACTGGTAGTTCAGAAGCCCTCATTTCTGTGCTCTACTCGTTCTCATTATTGTACACATTCTTCTCAGATGGTCAGCAAAGGCTATTTTCAAGAAAATCTCATGTCTTCCGCGACTAAATTGGACTTTAAAGTCACAGAGCTAAGGCAGCACCACTGCCTTTAGAGAACATTGAAAAAAGGGACATCGAAGTATTATGCCTTACTTTAATGTACTGAAGGTCAACAGGTTAATTGAGCTGAAGAAGCTCTTTGGTCGCTGCTGGCACTTACACCACCCCCACTTTACACACACACAAACACACTCTCTCTCTCATCACCTTCCGACTCTCACTCACTCAATCTGCCTCCCTGCAAATTATGAAGATGAAATCGGCGTAGAGCATAGATTCGGGGGAATAGAAATAACGCCGCTGTTAGAATGGCTCTTCTGCTCGTTCCCAATCAAATGTGAAAGCCAATTTTCGACTTGAATGCTTCTACCGCGCTTTAGAATGCTTTTGTCCACCTGCCCACCAGCGTCATCCTCTTCACACAGCTCCACTTTTACCCTATGAAGATTCCCGAAAATGAATGGCTCTTGTGGCAAATTTTGCTTCCGAGAGCCCGAGTTCAAAACTCTTTTCTCTGAGCCTTTTTGATGAGTGAGGTTAACACAGAGAAGTTAAAATATAAACATCTAGCTTTAGGTACCTGCCGCTCCAGAATTAAGGACGACCGGAGACAGCAGTAATAAGTAATATAAACAATGCCATGAGATTTGTAGATAAACAAACTTTTTTTAATCAAGGCGAAAGTTAGGGAACTGAATTTTTAACTTTAGATAGCGAATCAAAACTATTCTCACTGGATCTTCTTTCCCCAATCTTCTTCTGTGTGTGTGTGCGTTTGTGACTGCCTGTATGTGTGTTCGCTGTGTGTGTGCAATAATATAAACAAATTATTTCCTAGATCGCTGTTAACTTGTAGTGACATAAATGGTGAGTCGTTTAGGAAGATGCACTTGTAATACTGCGTAATCTGTTTAAATAAT
Organism: Marisa cornuarietis; assembly: GCA_004794655.1. NCBI lineage: Eukaryota > Metazoa > Mollusca > Gastropoda > Architaenioglossa > Ampullariidae > Marisa > Marisa cornuarietis. The sequence goes on from SMMW01000555.1 coordinate 8,172,381, forward strand.
GATAATGGCATACATAGCCGTTTCCCATGTGCCTTTTGTTTAAGACTAACTACTAACTTGAAGTTAAACGAGGATAATGTTTTTTTCATAAACACTTATAATGAAATAATCCTTTGTTCTTCTCGCACGACTAGTCTGCTGCACTCCAACTAGACAGTTATGATGACGCCTATACTGTGTACTAACCTATTGGTATATCCGTCGCAGTCTTTGTCAGTCCCTATGGTCAAATGAATTCGGAAAAGGAGGACAAGCTCTTTGTCCGCATTAAAGAGACAGAATATAAAGACGTTTGTACAATGGAAACAAACAAAAACAATCCTCCTTCCCCTCCTCCTCTTCCTTCTCCTCATTCGTTGTCGTCGTCTTCATCCTGCTTAGCCCTGGTTGGATGTAGGGGTACCTAACAATATTGCCACATCTGATTACATTTCTCTGTCCTCTGTCACCCTCAAAGATCAGAGCCCAGTCCACTCGTGGAGGGTTGTCTGCCCATTTCTTTTACTGTTTCTGTACCTCTCTGCAATGCTCTGTTCAGGATCATCTTTGCAAATTCTAATGATCTTGAGATGTGCCCACATCACTTTGTGTCTTTTCACTGTAAATAGAAGATATTCTTAAGAGCCAAATCTTTCACTAATTCTCTCGCACCTCTCGTGGTGATGTGGTCTTTGTAGAAAATACGAAAGATCCTCAAGTAGCATCTCGTCTCCATAGACCATAATCTCTTATGCAAGTCTGCTGTCGGGGTCTAAGACTGGCAAGCACTTAGGAAGATGGAGATGAACAATGAACGCGTTAACCTGATTTTGTAGCAGAGAGGCATGCTGTTGCCATTTCAGATATGTTTCAGTTTGACTTCCAGACAGCAATATCAGCCTGATTTCTCTATCCCTGTGTAGCCGAGTGGCCGAGGCAGGAACAGCCTAGCATCTGCTGTCCACGGCGATGCTGCAAGCAGCCCATCAAGACGCATGCGGCCAAGCTGCGTTTCGTGTGGCGAACAATCCAGCGCCGATGATGGCCTTGATTGTTTGGGTCCCTGATTTATTGCTGCGCTCATGGCGGCCGAGGCCGTGGATGAGTTCTTCTGCATGCAATGGGCAAACGCGGAGGGCACAAGGGAGGTAAGAAGTCTGGACCGCAGTCGCGCTGCATCCATTTCTTTGAAATCCCGTTGAAAGGCTGAGAGGGGGCAATCAGCATCAGCATTTTGCTTCTAGTGTCAAATGATTCGAAACATGAAACCGCCCGTCGCTCGCCAGGCCCTGCAGTTTAGACTTCTTGGACATTTTAGCTAATGGCTGCTGCTCCCAGGCTGAAGGCGGAGGGCTGGGGAGTGGAGAATGGCGAGCTGCTGGCACTACGTAGTAAACTGAACAACGAGGGGTCAAAGAAATTGCTTTTCTGGGACAAAATGATGAGCTATTGTTTTGTATTATTCTAATGTCGACCCAGCGGATCGATGCTGCGAAACCTTTTTTTTTTCGCGGTTATACCCTTTCTTCTTCGTCTTCCCCCTTTTTTGAGACTCTCGAGTTCATTAATTTGAGTGACAAGATTGCTCTCGTCGTCGATAAGACTTTTATTTCCTTCTGCTTTTATTAATCGTTGCTTACTGCACCACCAATGCGCGTAGTTTAATAAATGGGAAAGCGGCACGCGTTGAGCCGGTCAGTCGGCAATGTGCAATAAGAGAAGAAACCCGTGCAGTGATGTTAGCAAAAAGAATACAACACAACCAGCGCAATCATTTGTTTTTTAAGTCGAGAGCTTAAAGTGGGCGTTTCCGTTTTGCTCTAGGTAAAAGCATATTAATATCAATTCAGAACAATGCTCCGGATCGAAGCCCTCGAGAAGTAGGTCAAGGATTTCGTCGTTGTCTTCTCTGCTGTTTTGAGAGACAGAAAGTAAGCATTCGATGCCGCAGCGTGTCTCGTGGGCTAAACAGAATTTCTGACTGGGAGTTGAATTGTTTTTCATTGAATTTTAAAATGATGCACATCGATGCGCTACGAGGCTTTTAAAAAGCAGGCTGACGTGTGATTGATTGGGTCAAATTGCTGTTCCAAGTTAGACTCCGCCCTCTAACCAACAGGATTATTAAATATTGTTAAACTGCAAACAATTGTTTCTTTGCAGTCTGCGCCTGGTAGCATTACTAACTTCAGTATTTGCACATCTAAAAGCTCTCAGGCACACGGTTTTCTCTCTGTATTTGGCGAATTTGTATGTGGTCGGCTTTTCTGTCGTAATATAGTTACTGAGTCCACACATAAGATCAGTTGTTCCTTCTAAAATCCGGTCGGTGCCGTCAGGTTGTCGTTCTTCTTGGGAAGTCTGACTGATGTCTAGGGAAGGATAACTGCACTAACACACTCGTTTTCCTCTTATCCCCCTTGTGTCTTGTGCGAATTCTTTTTCCTAGTGTTCACACATTGGGGTTATTACTCATTTTCTCTCACCCCTCTCTCTCTCTCACTCTGTCTCTTAAACACATGTAAGCATACACGCTCGCGCGCGCGCACACACACACACACACACACACACACTCTCTCTCTCTCACACACACACACACACACACACACACACACACACACACACACACACACACACGTGTATGACCCTTATTCTCTCCATCAAAAGCGAGCTTCACACATCGCTGGAGGAGAATCCCCAGGCGAAGCCTAGCCCAATATTTGCTCCTGGCCAACTGATTCCTAAGCTGTCTCTAAACACTGCTCAATCGCAGTTGGGCTGGCATCAAATATGGACGCCATCCGCCTCAGAGAGGACTCTATTTGGCGACTCTTGCTTCTGCCCGTGATGAATTCCTCCGATGTACCCGCTAGTCCACCAGATTAGAGAGATTTAATTAACAGAAGGAAACGGAAGGATTGGGCCTGTCCTCAGAGCCGCACGATTTTGTCCAACTTTCGGCACTAACCAAGATTTTGTTTGTTTCTATAAGCTGTCAACAAGCTGTGATAAAAGATACACATTTCAATAACAGCAGTGGAATTATGTATCTTTATGTTTATAGTTATGATTTTGGTTTTTGAAATAACTTTTGTTTATTGTTTAGTTAGATTTCTTAGTGCCAGTCACACTTTCAGTACGGCAAAGACAGACAGACAGACAGACAGACAGAGGCAGTTAGGCAGACAAGAGGTGCATACGCACGCATGCACCCACAATTCCATCTTTGCCCTTCTTTTCCTTCTGGTTTCGACAACTCAAGATAATGGCCACGACGATGCTAGTGCCTAGACTTAGCTCGCATCTGCCGTGGGTTGAGTACATCTAATGTCTAACAGTTACCCTCAAGAACAGCTTATATTCTCTACTTATATCACGAATGTCTTTAATTTCCTGACACCCAGACCTTTAACCCCAAGAGCTCCGGCCCCGGATTCTCAAGCAAGATCTCTCAAGCCAGCATCTCCCCTTCCCCACTCTATCTCTCTATACACACACTCCTCCTCAAACTCCTCCCATCCCTTTTGCTTCCTCCTGTCTCTCTTTCCACTGTGCGTATTTTGAGTTTTGCATCAAGAGCAACGTGTTGCCTGCTTTGACAGCCCGTTCCTATTACAGCTGTAAATTTGACATGATTTTAATGTTTCCAATGCTTTTTCTTCATGGCCCAGGCCTCTTCACTCGGGCCTAACGCCGACGATGACTCATTAAAGCTGAGCGCTATTAGGACGAAATGTTGGCTGTGCCCTGAAGAGTTTTCACGAACCAGTGAAAATGATTCCGGAAAGTTCTTTGATAATGAAGACACTTCACTTGCTTCTACAATCAAGTGGCAGGAAGATGAAAAGAAGGATTTGCTTTTCTGGAAGAGGAAAAGTAAAAGCAAAAGGAAAAAATCGTATGGCAGCAAATGGTAATGTGGAAATACCTCTTCGTTTCCCTTTTTTGTTTTTTTTTAAATTGTTTGTAATGCATCTTGCCTTTTTCTCCCATTTAAAATTATTTATTGTTTTCTGTAGGGAAGAATCCGACAACGAAACGATATTGTCTGTCTGACTGTCTCTAATTGATTGCTCTCGAACGAGCCTCACCACCTGATCATGATGGATCACCTTACTGGTCATCTTGAACAGGTTTTGGCAAACTCCCGATTATGGCGGTAGACTGAACATATTTTCAAAAAAGTACCAAAAAATCAGAATACAATAAGTGAAGCAATAATCTCATCCTCTTCTCCCCACCCCGAAAAAAGGGAATAAAAATATTATCTATTGCACGAAGGATGTAGGTTTGGGAAGGCACTTCTGTCTTCACGTGTTTTAGGCTCGCTCTCTTGGTAGTTTAGAAGGAAGAATAAGGCAAAGTTTCTGAACTCCTTTATAAAACTAAGAAGAACAGAGAAGATAGGCAGAGGGGGTGAAAAATCATAAAGCGCCATACTTTCTCAAACTTCCTAAAACATTCGCACGAGCGGGCATCTGTCCGTGACCCTCGCGCTTCTACTTTGACCCTAACCCATGCCCTGACCTCCCGCACTCTATTCTTCTGCTCGAAAGACGAAAGATGACAATGCTAAACCAACGATAGCTCAACTCCTGTATAGAGGCGAGTGCCCTAGGGACGGCGCTGACAGTGCACCATTACAATAAAAGCCCTCACATTTTGGCAGCACCGCTCAGCTCCATCGACTAATTTTAGGATGGGAGAAAGTGTTTGAGAAAATAAAATGGATGCCCACTAAAAAATATGTGGTTTACAAGCCAGGACTTGTACAGACACACTACTTCAATATATTAGCAATGAGGCTAAAGAAAGAAAAAGAAAAGATTTTGTACCAGAATGATAATTAACGCCATAGCGCAAAATGAGAAGTGGGCTGATTATATGACATGAAGAGTGTAAAAGGTTATAAAGAACAAACTTATTTAGTCTCCCTGTGGGATTAAACAATTTAATCGACTGTTTAATTGAGTGAGCTTAACCTTCTGCTGCTGAATCTATGTCGCACATCTATATGAAGTCAGACATCTATGTGGGCAAAAAGAAAAAAAACAAACAACTAAGTACAGCAAACACCGACAAGAAAGAAATGAATATATGGATGGATGAACGAACGAGCGAATGGATAAATGTGTCAAAATAAGCAAGTCTCAATCAGGACCGAAAGAAAATAAAATCACCCTTGACTAAATACACGCGATTCCTTACAAGAGATGGCCTAGGGCACTGGACGCCGCGGCCCTCGTGGACATGAAATATTCAAAGTGTGTCGACTAGACGAAACACAGGCGACTTGCTTAATTCTTTTTTCAGACGTGGCTGTGATCAGGCGGTGCCAGATGATATCTGTCCGGATCTGGGCGATCGTTGGCTAGGGTTATCACCCAACGTCTTGATTAGAGGGAAGCAGGCGAGGTTCCTGCTGCGGCCGCCTGAGCCAGGAGCGGTCTATTAGATGCCTTGCAAGCAAGACACGTCGCCCTCTGACCCCTCCTGCACGGAACGCTTTTCGTACAAATTGCATTTCGTGCCAGTCCTTACTTCACGCGAAGGATGTTAGGGTCAAAGAGGTCACGAGGAACCTCACTCAATGTCTTGCTTGGTTGCTTGCGGTCGTCGTCTTGCCAGTCATCATCAGGCGTGCTTCTGTTCCCTTTTAATGTTCACTTCGCATTCCTTTTTATCCTCCTCCCACTCCACCCTCATTCTTCTATGCCGGTCCATAATATTTTTAGTTTTAATTTTTGTATATTTGTTATTACAGGTATGTGATACATTGTGCAAGGTTGCAATGACACTATTTTGCACAGATATATATAATTATGTAAAATATATGTTTAAAGTTATCTATATCTAGATGCCTGGATAATAGATTTTTGCGCAGATGTATAAAATATATAAGACCATTTACATATGGTCGATAATAGTTTGCTGGCCACTAATCCACCATTTATAGGCTGTTACCGTCCACCTAGTTGTAGGTGATCTTTTTTCGCTGCTGGGATGTATGTATGGATTTTTCTGTTGCTATGTATTTATTTGTTTGAATCTGTATTGTTGATGGTTGTATATCTATAGACCAATAAGTCTAACTGTTCGTAGTTTTGTTTTTTTTTGTCGTAAAGGTCAATTTTTGCCTGGTCGCATGTTGACGATCTGAGGAACTTCGATAACTTTCTCGTTGCAAGTGCTGACGTTTCATGGGGAAAAAGGATGCGAAAATCAAAATCCAGCAACAGTAACGAAAACTGCCAGAATCTGAATGCCCTCGGAGGCAACGAGAACATATAAAATGTTGGTCAACATGGTAGCAAGAGTATTTCTTCGACATGCACTCATGTTTCCTTTCTCTCTCTCTCTCTCACACACACACACACACACATGGAGAGAGAGAGAGAGAGATAAGATCCCTCAAACGCAAGTGGAAAGGGCGTCAGCGCTACGGAGCCACCAGCATCCAGCATCTCGACAAACGGCAACTAAAAGATGCCGCGGTTTGAGTGATCGAGACAGATGGGAAGTCACCCTCGGCATCTGTTACAATAGATGAATCTGAGACAGTCCGTGAAAGAACCCCTCCAAGACGGAGTTTAAGGTCTCACACACACGCACATGCACACACCCCTGCACGGGCGCGATTAACATATCACGATAGTTTCAAAGGAAGGTCAGGTAGTAGGAAAAATTATTAAACGGGTAAAATATACTGGCTCTAGGAGCTCTTAAAATGCCTCTTTTTTACGAAGACTTGGAGAGGGAGACATCTGAACTTCCTTTATCGTAGCAAGAGGAACCAGTTGGACAGTAAGCTTGGTAAGGGGTTTTGCTTTGTTAATGTTGTGTCTAGTCCCTGCCTTATATACATGAGAAACCTTGGCCGCAAAAATTGCTGAAATAAAAGGAGCAAATGGTCTGGAGAAAGCACAATACAATGCAGGAAATAAAGGCGAGAAAAAACATATTTAGACGTCACTCAAGTTATAAGTGCTGTTAATCGTCAGGAAAAGTGAAATTGCAAAGAAACATCGCCAACCATTTGTAACCTCTGCTACCTCCGCCACAACCGCCCTTGTTGCTAGCTCTGCACCTTTGTCAACTTTCTCGATAGACGGCTTTCCCTTTGTCTGTTCATGCATCCTTTTACAGATCTGTGAAGCTGACTATTCCTTCTCTTCTATCTATCAAAAGGTCTGATCGATCAAGCGGGTCCTTTCTTCGCGGATTTCGTCTTTCTGGGTAACAGTGAACTGACACGTATAACTGAGGCGCAGGAAGAAGGTTGGGGTTGGAGGGGGTGCAAGAGAGGCAAACACAGACGCTGACATTTATTGTTAAAGTCTGGCGAAACATTCTACCGTGTGTGTACAAATAATTGTGCCTAACGTTACTTCAGTTTTATTTACTTACTGGTTGACGATATCAGTTTATCTTTCAACGATGATACCCCTGACCGTTTTGTCTCTCAGGTCTGACCCTTTCGAACGCTTTTTGAAATTTTTCTGAAGGTCATAACATCAGTTTTTTTTCACCCACAGTCTTTAACACTCTTCTCATTTAATTTCTCTAGTTTCAACACTCTCCCCCGCTTTCAGTCCTGCTGAAATCGAATAAACAGCATAACTGGCATTTAACGGTATTGATGCCCATCTTTACACTAGTAAAAAAGGGTCTCTTTGAATTTCGGTCAGAAGGAGGATTTTTGCTATGGTCTTCCTTAGAAAAAAGTTAACGATTAGTAAAATGAAACTGACTTACCAAACGAAACCCCCATATTTTTACATAGCCTACCATGGTGATGCGGGATGTTTGCTGTAGAAAGTACGGTAGTTTCTTAAGAGGTGATCATGACCACAACATTAAGCTGCTGTCTCCCAACAAAGGTCAACAAGGTATCGGCTTTCGGTGGTTCTGTTAAAGGAGGACAGTACTTCTCAGTCTGAAGCGTGGGGAGAGGCGGAGGCGACTGGGGCTAATTTTTTATATTGAGTTTCATGTCGTGTCCTCCTGTCGCAGCGACGTCATCATGGCTACAAACATGCGGGTGGTGTTCAGCAGACCACCGTTCTCTGTATCTGAGGGCAACTTTCTCAACAACAAGCACTATTTTGGGGAGATGGACACAAATCTGAGCTGCTGCAATGGTAACGTCATCAGTATTTTGGTTCAAACGTTCTGGGAATAAACGAAGAGCCTACAACAGTGTGCTGTCTTTAGATCTTTTAGGGCTACTAATCGATGATCTTGCCTTTCAATCACATGACTACCTAAGACTTAAGGCGTGCTTCCCAACCGACCTTAGCTTGGTACAGAATGTCTGTTAATTTCACATTCACAGAAAAGTCATTTCACGGGACCAGGACAAACATTTCGTCCATGAAGGATGTATTCAAACATTTTCAGCCAAAGAAATAGTTTTATGGAAAAATAAATGCAAGAATATTTCTACCCAAAGACCAAAATGATTGGCTTGAACGACGTCCTGGTGACCTACGATCCAGCAATGGTCGGTGTGTTTCTGTCTAGAAGCAAAAGAAACACCGCCCCTCTCTCCAGCTTACCCTCCACACCCACACATCCAGCCTTCTGTGAAAAGGAAGCTGTCGCGGTGAAAGCGTGCGGATGTCAGGTGGAGCTGCAAGGCGATCGCCATTTTGCCGCGTTCCTGGCCGAACCCGACAAGTGAGATTGGTGTGATCCGCCGGCCTGCCATCAGGCCCATTGTCACCATGGCCGCATCCTTGCCTGGCCGGCAGCTCATGTCAGACGGTTTCTGTCGGAACTTTGAACACCTTCAGAAAACGTGGAAAGCGCACTTCTCACCGACGAATGCACAAGAACATGGGACGCGAGAAAACCAGTTAGGGTGCATGTGTGTGTGTGTGTGAGAGAGAGAGAGGAGATAGGGGCGGGTGCAGCGTAAAACATAAGCACAAAAACTCCTGACGTAGATGTGATTGTGAATGTACATCGTCTAGTGTCGACCCCACGATGCATTAATTACGCTTTTAGCTCACGTCCTCTGCTTGACGATAACTTCACTATCTCCTATCATCGTGAGAAGAGGGATGGGGAAATATAGAAAAGGATGATTTGTGTTGATTTGCTCTAAGGGCCCCGGTAGTGTAGTAGAACACTCGCTTGTCACTACTGCAGTGAGACGCCCTGGGTTCAGATCTCGTCTCGGGACACTACGTGACACCTGTTCGCAGGGCTGAGCATCGGGGGTTTTCTTCGGGTACTCCGGTTTCTTCCCCCGCTCCCTCTTCCCCACAGTGCGAAATCACCTCAAGGTGCAAGCACTTTCATACTAAATCAATCATATGTGGATTGCCTCGCAAAAGTCGTTCATCACAGCGTAACAGTGGTCTTGGAAGTGAAACGTTTTCCAGTTAATCGGTTTTCTAGCTTTATATTATCATTGTTTTACAAATCGTTAAGTGCATAATGTAACCTCTTAAACCACGTCAAGGCCACTCGTCCTTGATGGAAAGTGTGAGAGAAAAAAAATCAATGCGCTACCATTGTACATTTAGGGACTCCACCCCTGATGTCTCCTGGCTTGAGCGTGATGGCTGCCAGCTGTCTTTTTGCTGCCAGTAAAAGCTCACCTCAGCTGACCACGAAACTAACCCCAGAGATGATGACACTGACTTGCTTTGCTATGGTCTCAGACAATGGAAGGACTTTGTTGCCATCACAGGTAGATTTTATGCGTTCTTGACCACGTGCTGCTAGAGCAGCCCACATAGCAATACTGGGAAAGACGCAGGAAATATTTAATTGAAAATCCTAAGGGTCAAGTACTGCCAGTAACTCATTGTCTAGTTTGTGACAAGTAATAAATTAAAAACTTGTATCGCATTTCAAGCCCTGGCGATGACGAAACGAGCGGAAGAAGAAGAATTATGATTTATGCTACCAGTTGAAGAAAGACATAAAAGCCCAACTTAATGGAAACCACACGTGCAATTGTTGAAAAGACACGAGCTTAAAACTTAAAGATAAATACTCCACTTATGTATTAAAAAGCATGCTAGTCCAGCAACAAGCTGCCACAAGTCATTCGAGTGCTTTCTCTACCTCCCTTCCCTGCTTCCTCCCTCCTTCTCTCTTTCTTTGCCTAATGAAAGCCAAATATCTTTAATATAGAGTACTTAGAAAAAGAAAAGAAAATCGTGGAAACGGCGCAAAAAGGTTTTGAAAGTCAAACCAGTGCCTTTACCCGTCTCGGCGGATTAAATGCCATGGTTGCCATGCGTCTATTGCTAAAGAAAAGTGTGCGACCATGCAGCTTCTCCACTTAGATAACTTTCTTGCTCACACTAGTATGTCATTCACGAAATTTGTGCAGAGTTGGTGGTTCAAATGGTAAATAGAGTCTTATAGTAGTACTCGATAAGCTTTGGGAATCCCTGAAAACCTTAAAAAAAGCTGCCCATACTAAAAGTAATGAAGGCCATCTACAGCATCTGGATTGCATGCACTTTCTGTGGAGATCTTTTATTAATGGCGAGGCTTGCGTGAGTTAATTTTTTTTTAAAGAGTAATTCAGGGTTCTCGAACAGAATCGTTAACAGTAATTCATTTGTCAACCGCTTGTAACAGACTTGGTGGGCCTATGGCCCCTTCTTCTCGACCCACAGCATACCCTTGATGATTTTTCTACCGCACGTGTTCATATGCGTGTTTGGTGCGGAAGTGAATGGTAGGAGGGCGTTCCGTTTTAATTCCCCCTAGAGAATCACTCATTTCTTCGGAGCCTCCTTCCTCGTCTCTTCTATTTGACTTCGCGCTTTACATCTTCCCGGAGGACTATCAGGCCCCTCATTTTGCCCATCTGCCATTGTACTTTGATTAAACGATTTCTGTCTCTCTCTCTCTCTTAGGCTGGGAGAGCAGAAGGGTGGTGACACTGTAACGATCCATTTAATCTATTTTAACTGTATTTTTCAAATTTCTTGCAAACCCTAGCTTCGTTTAGCAAAGCGGCGATCTAGCAGAGAAATATGGCATGAAACATAAAGGTCTGAATCCATGCTCGACATTAATTCCATTTGCCTCACATATCCTTTCACGTTCCACCCCACATGCGTCCTTGAAACAAACAATGCACTCCTCTTCCATCCTGATGGCATACCCTATTCACATCATACCTTGCCTAGACACCACACCAGTTCATTCTTCCTGACGTGGAGAACCAACCGACGGGGGAAAAAACAAACAACAGCCTAAAAAAAAAAAAAAAAAAAAGAGCAAACAAGAAAATCTTCTCGACCCTGGCATTCACATGTCTGGTCTATTAATCATAAACTCCCGAATACAGCTCAAGATGTGGCTTCATCAAAGCGAAGAGTCGAGGTAAGGGGAGGCAATCGTACGGTTCAGAACTAGAACGCAGGGCTCTGTACACTGGCTGGATAGGCTCGCAGGTAAGCAGATCTGACACTAAGGGCTCATGCAGAAGCACGCAACAGTTTGACACCCTGCTGGGTTGGGCCATAGCTGCCAGCGACGAATAGAGGCGAATCAAGCTCGATTCACGAGGGTAGAAGAATTTAAGAATCCTTCTCCATCGCTTTCAATTGCCCTTCCGTATCTATCTCCCTAATGAAAACAGGAGTGATGCCGCCTGAGAGAGGAAAAAAAAAATATACGAAAAAAGGGAACGCGAAAAAAGTGGCTGCTGTTAATATCCAGACAACCTTTTTGTAACGATCGAGTGTAGGTGTCAAAAAGAGGTCGGTTCGAATTTCTTTTCTTTTTTTTTTACGTTTAAAACTCTTCAAAGTCTGTATTCTTTGTTCAAGACTAGTGCTTGTCTGTTAGACAAAGATTCTCCACAAATATTGGACGCATCTTTTTTTGCCTATCCTTTCTGCTTTCGGCTCTTGTTTTTATTTCTCTAGCAGCTCTTTAAATATTCTTTCTTTCTTTTTTTGTCTGGTCAAGGGCAGTAGTACTTAGGACGGGTCAAAGTTCGCAAAAGCTTTTGTTTAAGAGCTACCTAGAGCTTTGTTAGGACAAGCTTGGTGTTATTTTGAGGCAGCCGGTGAAAGTAGCTCAATTGCTTAATAGCCGAGTGAAAGAATGCTTTCAACCAATGAAACACGACGTTGCAAGTTTCCTTTGTCGTGGAATCTTGCCATCTCACAAGCATACCCAATTATAAAACGAGTCTAAGTAATGAATATGTAATAGAAAATCGGTGTAACAGTATGTGTGGCCAGTAGATGTAGCAATGCACACACTGCAATCATCAATCTCGTATATTGAATAAGTTCTAGTTCTGTACGCACGAATACAGTCGTCTAAGCAGCTTTTGCGCGACAAAAAGACGAGAACATTTCTGTGACCCAAGCCGAAAAGAGATCTTCTGAGGAAATGTCGATGAGTGGACAGGCAGGCAGACAGACAGACAGACAGACAATGTTGTCTAATCATCTTTTAAAAGACGAAAAAAGCAATAAGACAGGTGAGGACGAAGGATAAGATTCAACGACTGACACCTATGAAGGCAGCTTTCTAAAATAATGCGTTCATCTAAGGCCAGTACTTTTAATGGGGTGGAGCGAACTTTTTCCTCTTTGTCTTTTTTTTAAAATATTTTTTTTGTCTTAAAGCGGACGAGGCTGTCTCATACTTTCGCAGGAGGGTGCTGCAGCAATGAGAAACACTGTGCGCAAAGAAAGGAAGAAAAAAAAATGAAAATAAAAAGAAATCATTTTAGCCTGTCATTTCATTTTATCTTTCTTCCATCTTCCACCATCCCTCTAAAAGAAAGAAAGAAAGGAGGAGAGAGAGAGAGAAAGAGAGAGCTATTTTGGATTATTAGCTGCGAACTCAATTGCCATTTCCTGAGAGGTCCGTTTGCCAGAGGTTTAGCTAATAAAATTACTCGGCGAACCCAACAGATGCGGGGAGTACATCAGCTTTTGACAAGCTGGTATGTAATAATAAGTACACGAGGGATTGGCATTTATCGTTTTATCCTGGAAGAAAGGGGCGCAGAACTGCGCGAGCTCCGCGTCACATTTGGTAATGATTGGACGAGAACAGGAAAAGCTGGATTTATAGGAACGACTCCAAGGGTCGATTGCAACGAGAGAAGGCACGTAGACCGAACTGGCGTGAGCAGTGCTCATCCTTGCGGGGTTTTTTCTTCTGTTGCTGCTGACCCTTAAGGACTTCCAGGCTTCTCCAACTCCTTCCTCGCATGTTAAGGGCCAGTTGGATCTCATTTCTTCTGTGTGCATTAAGTCGCAAGACCCGTCTTAGTCAAGATTAGCGTTTAAATGAAAATGGGGCTGTCGCTGGATTACCCAAGTATTATGTTAGCATGTACAGGTTACTTGTGTACATTCTTTACAGATGGTCCAGATCTCATAGGGCTGGGTATATATTGGGGTTGACATGGTTTTATATTTATCTTCAAGGTGGGTTTTCTTTTTGTACCTTCTATTCTACCTGAACCAGCAAGAAAGTTCGTTAAAACATTGTACTTCGATGGTATTGTTACACTATATAAACAGATAGCCCAAACTATTGTTTCTTTACTAGAAGTGATGATAATGAATGTACTTGTTTTACTCAAGATGTAAAATATAAGGTACAGGATAATTTTGTTTCACCATCTAGGGGCAGTGAGAACACCATTACATACCATTAAAGTAAACAAAATTTCAACGAAAATTGAATCTACTGTAAAACTCGCGATATTAAGTGCCTGTAATGTTTTTTTTCAGTAGGGTTCTGTTAAATACATGTTTTGACGAATTGGTTAAAGTGCGCACGAAAGGAAAAAAAAAACCAACCAACCAACCAACCAAACAAACAAACAAACAAACAAACAAACAAAATGAATAGAGAGATAGGCGGATGGGTAAAGGAAATGGTTGTCAGGCATGCAGAGAGAAGAAATTGGCAACGAAAGTGAAAGAAAGTGATGCAATATGTACCTCATGTTTAAAAGCTATTACCGCAGCGCCCAGCTCTTAATCGAGTAATATTCATAGACAAAATCTGCCGTGCAATATCCTTAATAGCAAAAGATATATAACGCTCCATTAACATTAATTACACGATGTGGGAAAAGTCTTTGCGAAAAAATAAAAAAGACCGTTTGATATCAAAAAGTCCTCATAATAAGTTTTCTTATGGGAGAGGAAATGCCTTTGCAAAGCACAGAAATATGGGGCGGGTTTCAGCTGTTGTCAGTTGCTGCTGTTGGGTTGGTTTTTTTTTTGTTTTGTTTTTTGGTTAAACTTGTTCAAAGAACACCAAGTGTTACGGTTTTTTCGTCTATACAAATCAAGGATCAAGAAAGAAAAGAAGACGAAGAGAAAGGAAGACGACCAAACACTTTTTAAAAGGGGGGGGGGTAGAGAAGAAGGAGAGAGAAGCCTTCGGCAGATGAAGCGCGAACAGAATGAGAGAACGAGGTGAGAGGAAAAGTGAAGGATGAGAGAACTTGAGGGGAAAGAGATTGGAGGGAAGAAGGGGTTGGTTAAAAAGTTGGGTGATTGAGAAAAATGTGGAAATAATTTAGCGAGCTGGTTTCCCCCCTCTCCCCCTGCCTTTAGAGCCTGGATACAGGATTTAATGAGGATGCGGCAATATTTTTGCCAATTACACGGGCGCGGTGAGGGGTGAGGAGGGATTAAGAAGGCCCGACTGACAGCAGACGACACATGTTGTGTTCCGTGCGGGCTCTTCGCGAAGATTCTCTCCCCAGCTTCCTCCCGCTTCCTATCACCATCATCATGAAATTGGCACAGGCCATAAGCTCTAAATGACATCAGCCACGCTGGGAAGTGAGCACGCGCCGGTCCCTTTCAATTTCTTTCGCTTTCATTAAAACGCCGCAAGAAGGATTCCGAGTCTACTTTATGATACCGTAAAATGGGAATTATTTCCGGGCAACTAAACAAAATAATAAAATATATATAAACGTGTGGCTTTGGATGTATGAAGTGGTGGCTGCTTTCTTTGGCAGATAGTTTGTGGCGGTTGTGGTGGCAGCGTACGGAAGAGAGAAAGAATTTTATGTCTCTGTGTGTATACGCGTGGGTGCGTGCGTGCATGTGTGTATATATATATGTGTGTGTGTGTGTACGCGTGGGTGCGTGCGTGTATATATATATATATGTGTGTGTGCATAATTTATGTAACGATTACAGAAGTGTGCACGTGTGCCTGTAACCTTAAAAGTGTTTTTGTTGCTCAACATGCATGCATGCGCATCTGCAAAGAAGAGGGAAGAAAGGAACTAATCAGATACGTGGAGATTACCCAGGCCAACTGAACAAGACGAGATTGTGGTAGCTCAGGACAAAATTTGGGCCCTCGCTAACTTCGTTCCACAGATCGCTGAAGGGAATAAGATGCCAAAAGTTCTTGTCTTATTTTCATGCGGGATTTTTGTCCCCTTCTTGGCAGTTTCCTCCGATTCCCCATTCCTCCATCACGCCTCGTTCATTCTCTACTGCTCCCTCCCACCCCGACCCCCATGGACCCATCTCTCGCCTCCAGCGTTCCATCTTCCCCATTATTTTCTCGACGGTTTTGGATGTTTCTCCATCCATTAATAAAATTCGATCTGAGTTCTTCGAGGAAAAAAGGCTGAGATGGTTTATAAGGTCGGCATGTCACGCCACCACTGCACAACGTTCCTCAGACCATCGCTCCCCCTTCCCCACCCATACACCACTTCTATTCTCAACCCCCACCCCCACTTCCTAGTTCTGGCGCTGGCACGCGCGTATGCAAATATTGAACGAATCAACCGGCCAAGTGGCTCCTGGGAGGATCGCACGGGGCTCATACGATTACGGCCAATGCTGATACAATGGCTAATTCGATGAGTGCTCGCCTTGATGACAAGGGGTGATAAAACAGATAGAAATGTGACCACTGGTGGTTTAAGCCCTATTAATTATTCATTTAAAGGAAGAACGCCTGCACGGCACTCCCCCGGCGGGCGTCACGTGGCCTTCCTCGCCGTCACCTTTGCTCTGCGCGCCTGCCCCAACTAGCCTTCCTCGGAAATCGTTCCAGCTCCTTCTACATGGCGACTCGCTTAAATAACATTTATCGAGGGCTGCCTCTGCGGGTGAAGGGCCTTCCCTACCCCCCTGGCGTTTTCTTGCGACATGAAAAGGGTATTCTGATAATCTAGTCCCACCATCGATTGGTAGACGCATACGGGTCCCATCGGGTCCGAGTGGGACTCACGCGAGATGACGCTGCTAGATTTGGTCGAATCCGATGCATCATTTCTTGTCGGTGTCGGAGTGGGAGGGATAAGGTAAGGGGGGAAAGCATGGAGAATATTTCAGCATATAGATGCGGACAGCTTGCCAGCAGGCGCTGTCAGATATCGGCGTGGGGTTCAACAGACGGGTTGCTGGGAGAAGATTTTGGAAAGGAAGGGGAGGGGTTACAATTAAAATGAAAATCAGTTTTTCCCTCCAGGAAGTCACTTAAAAATAAAAACGGACACACATGCTCTTCGTGCACGCCCGCACGCAAACCCACACTTACGCACGTATGGACGGCAGCGCACACAAATACTCGTACACACATTCACGCTCACAAGCCACTCACAAGGACAATGAGCGAGATCAAATAACAGAAAAGGATAAAAGGCGAACAATGTTTTTCTTTCTGTTTCTTTGATTATTTTCTGCTTATTACTAATCTCTTCTCTGCATAAAGATCTCAACAAACAACGTTTACCTTTGGTTTGGTCCTACGATCGATTCATGTCTTATGGCTATAGAACCAAAAAAATTGTGTATTTTCATCTTATTTAATGAATTATGCACGTGCCCAAAATTACGCGTAACGTCCAATTTACACCGTCCACTCAAGACATCATGGGAGTGCGGCTGTGGGAGGGACTAGGTCGTTGCTGAGACGCCAGTGAGAAAGTACCTGGGAAGGGGTTACAGCTTGAGCGAAGAGGGTTGAAGCAGGAAATTAAGGGGGCACGTAGATATGGAGTTTTTTTTTTTTTAAAGGTGTTAAGAATCAAAACCATATGGTAATGAAAGATGCTATCGAATGTGCGGTAGCACATAACAGGGGTGTACGGATGGGGAAATACGCAGCGAAAATAAAGACAACGACATCAGCGAGAAGAAAACCAAAAATAGCAGCTGCTTAGGCAAGGCGAGATAAAGCGAGAAAACGCGAGAGGAAGCGCGTTAGAAGAGCATAACAAAAGAAAAGACAGAAACATTTTTCAGACATCACGAGATACCGTAAAGATAAAGCAGACTGAAGTGAATTGAAGACTGCGAGTAGTCTCGAGACAGCACGAGACCTCGAGAAAGACAAGCGGGATTATGAGGAGAATGCATCTAGCGACAATGACCACCACTGGGTGGGTGAGTGGGTGGGTTGGTGTGTCCCTCACGACCTAGACTGCATCTTTGGTATCTGCGTCCACAGTTTAAGTATCTAACGGAACGTTGCTGGGTGGGTGCGAGGGGAGGAAGGGGTGATAGAAGCGGCCGAGGAGTAGTGCACAGATCTCTGCTGGAAGCCTCTGTGCATACGTTCTGGAGCATCTGGCGTTGTCCGCCATTAGACATCAAGCATATCGACGCAGCCGCCATTAAGACGCTTTTTCCCCCGTCCGCATGAAGACAAATTGCGAATATGCAGGTTGTCTGCATTTTTAGATTTTCTTTTTTGGAGTCCGCGCGTGCAGGTGCGTGCAGTCACGCGCACGTGTGTTCCTGCGTCTTTTGGATATGGAAGTAGGGGGTGAAGATGAAATCTGTTTATGTGATCCATTTAGATCATCATCATCATCATCATCGTCGTCGTCGTCGTTGTCGTCGTCGTCGTCACTATCACCAGCACATCAGAAACATCGCTATCTTATCGGCCATCTTGTTTAAAAACAAAGGTTTGCTCTGCCACCTTCTCGGTTACTCCGCGATCAGCTAAAAGCCTTCGAAGGCTTTGTCTCTTGGAACTTTCATGCTTGCACTAAAGAGACGTAACTTTAAGAGGCAAGCCTGTCCGCCAGAGGACGCGCGTTTGGATCTTCAGCAAACCAAGCTCGTAAACGGGAGAAGAAAGATAGTGTACCTCTAGTGATGCTCAGAATAATTAACATTAAGTCATGTTGTACAAACATATGTTCGGGTTAGTTTTATCTTTCCGCAAATATTTTTCCCTCAACTCTTATCAAGAGGAAAAAGGAAAAAACAAAACGTTTACAGTTGCTGAAAGCAACAAAAGTTCAGGGGTATTACGCCGAGAGCACGAAAATGAAGGATGCAAAAAAGGGCTGGGGTGTAGGAAAATTGTTACTTAGATAAAGGTGATTCCGTCGGAGTAAGGCCAAATGAGGTAGTAAGTAAAATTTAAAAAAATACAGGTCTGAAAGCGCAGAATAGACAGTCACTTCAATGAACAACACTTCTCGCTTGGTTAACTGTAGAGCAGTCTCATCTTCACTGCTTTCTTTATTTTAGACAAACAGAGAAAAAGAAGAGAAAAAAAGAGTGAAAGAATGACTGACTGACTGAGTGACATTCCGGTTATGCGTCACAAAGGACTACTTCTAACTTGTTTAAGGCATCACCGTTGTAATAAAAAAAATGGATATGTTAGAACTAAGAGAAGATGAGAAGGTCAGGGGTTTAAAAAAAATATGGTGTGGTGGGGATGATGTTCGGCGGGACGGAAAAGATTTTGCGAGCTGAGTCAAAGGGCCGCAGGGCGAGGTTTGGGAGCTGTACATCAAATCAAATTTCAATTAACGGTCTTAGGTTTGGCACACACCAGCCGGGAGCTCTACCGCTAAGTCATCGGGAAACCAGAACCTCGCTCCGGTGGTGTTTAAACGGTGTGACAAATTAACAGGAACGTGTTTCACAAGCTGTTTGGCTAACAGCAACAAAGCCACTCATTTTCTCTATTTATACCAGCTGTTCTCTCTCTCTTCCTCCCCACCTCTCTCGTTTTCTTTCTCTCACTGCGTGTGCCTGCATGCATGTGAGGGAGAGACGAAGTAGTGCGCGTCTGCGTTTCTTTAAAAAGAAAAAAAGAATTTTTGTTCTGTCGCATAAACACGTTCACACAAAATCAAATAACGCGCCCGCGCGCGTGTGTGTGTATATATATATATGTGTGTGTGCGTGTGCGTGCGTGCATGCACGCGTGCTGGGGATTGAAAGAAAAGATAAAATATAGGATGGAAATGGTAGAGAAAAAGAAGCGCGTTTTTAGTGTTCATTGAATTGACTTGATATACAGTTACACAGAAATGGTCGTTTCTCTTATCACCATATCATCAACACTCGCTTTGCATTTCAAATGATAGGGAACTGACGCAACTGCTGACACTTCTACTTATTAAAGGGGCATAGACAAAGACTTCAAAGCAAAAAATCTAGTCTTCTCACCCACGGACGTGTATGAGACGTGTATGGGAACCTTCAAATGGTCGGTCAGGTGGGACCTTATAATGACAAATCAAAGCTATGGCTGGGAAAAATACATCCCTAATCCACGATGTATTATTAAGGTATCAGATTTATTTGATTAGCGTCACAATGACAGACACGAAAAAACAGCCTCGAACGATCGCGGGGTTTTGACTTTCCCCCCTCCCGATTCTCCCCTACCGAAAAGAAAAAAGGTCTCTGTGCGACAGGTATAGTTACTAACAATCCTCGTATTCACCCTCTTCTCACACAGTCTTCCATGAGTCATGCCACAGAGGCAACTTTCAAATCGCATTTCAGAATAAAAATTGCCATCAGATAACATTAACACGAGTCCATCGCTACTTCTTCTCGTTTTTTTTTTTTTTATTTTGCGAGTGCTTCTAGAAGACTCCGCCGAACCCTGATGACAGTAATTAACACGCGACAAGGCAGTCGACCCGATATTATATTACTTTCATGCCAAATATCATAACAGGTATTTAAGAATAAAAGCCGATCGTCTGGTTAAGGGGGGACGGGGAAGGGGACGAGGTTGAAGAGTGCGGGAAGGGGGTGATATCGGTCTTGTTTTGCATCGACTGTTTGCTTCCAAGCGAGAAGCCCTGGTGAAAGACAGAAATGTATTATTTTAAAATAGGTGTACAGCGGGTGGCGGCTGATAAAGCTGACTTGCACGTCTAAGCAAACTGCTCACTTTGTGCTCCTGAAGTTTTGAAATAGGTCGCAAGGATGATAGCTTCACACTATCTTGCTGGTTATATTATACCTGGGCTGTGTAAACAAAAAGAAAGGAATGAAGAAATAAAGAAAGACTTTTCCGTAGACTGTTTCCATTTTGCGTTATTCTGCTAAACAAGCAGCTCCTCTCTCTCTCTCTCGTTTCATCATTCTTTTTATCATCCACCCCTGTGTAAAAATGCTGAGATCTTTACCCCCACCCCCCAAAAAAAGGCAGGTTGGGATGTGAAAGCACCGTGACCCTAAAGACCTGTATAACTGATAACTGCCACTGTCCGCCACGGCAGGCACTGATCCGTGACTGATTTGTCGTGAGTGAATCCCATCGGGCTCGGGAGAAGATTAATGCGCACCTCTCAAATTTTGGGTGCCGCACTCACCCACACCCCTCCAACCGCTCAGCTCCCTTCTTGGATCTATTGCTGACAGAATATCAGCACAAGCCAAGGGTAGCTCTGAGTTTAGCCCTGGGAATGAGTTTGCGAAAGGTGGGGGCGCTAGTGCGAGGGATGTTCACTTCCTTGATGTT
Source organism: Marisa cornuarietis (assembly GCA_004794655.1). Taxonomy (NCBI): domain Eukaryota; kingdom Metazoa; phylum Mollusca; class Gastropoda; order Architaenioglossa; family Ampullariidae; genus Marisa; species Marisa cornuarietis. The sequence continues at coordinate 8,193,093 of SMMW01000555.1, forward strand.
ATCGTTAACACCACAAACCCAACTGTCTCAAGGAGATGAACTGTATTGTTAAAAAATAGTAAAAAAAAAAAAACAACAACTGAATACCTAAGGCATGTTCTAAAACAACGGGTCAAAGAGTCAAACGAATAACAAGACGGAAGTGTACCAACTGGGTCAAACCAAGGTGAAGAAATTTCAAAGTTTAAAATTTTAGTGGGGAAATGAGCAGTACATTTTATTTTACCAGCTTTTGAGTCACTGAAAGCTTAGTCCTGCGTGGAAGCTCATCTGTTTTCTACTTGCATCAGATTCACTGTGTGTGGCAGCACAGTTGTCTGTCCGTCTAAATAAATTAAAATTGCCCACGGGTCGCTTTTGACTTCAAAAAAATAATATTTTAAAAAAATGCAGGTTTTAGACAATCCTACGTAAGCACATACATGAACAAAGACAAAAGAAAACTCAGATGAGAGGAGCCAGAGAACTTCTGCAAATCGTATGCAAAAGGAATTTAAGAGAGCTTTCCCCTTTTCCCTCAACGGTGGCTTTCGTGCACACTGCCACGTACAAGCTTCAGCTAGCCGACCAAGCACCTGCACTCGCCGAGACCTTTGAGTCCCTGAACCTCTCACAAACTACAGCACACATAATGACATGTTAAGTGACTTTAGCGCAGCAAAGCATGAGATTTGCCTAATCCAAGGCACAGTAGGGTCATTGATGCGAGCAGTCGCGCACGTAGACACCCTGGCGGACGGATCAAGTGCCTGAGAGGGCTTCTCCCTTAATAACTAATCTTGGCCACTCATGCCCCAAACGCAGTAAAGCGCGTTTAATCCAAGGTCCTTTTAACGGAAGACCTCGACGGTCGGAGGTTATCCAAGGTAACGATAAGAGCAAGGACGAGATAGACTGATGATGGTTTTTAAGACCTACCCTGCGAAATGCAAAGTTTTTGTTGGTTTGGGGTTTTTATTTTTTGGCCCACTCTACAAAAGGAACAGATGGACAGACATTGGTGTTTTAAGCCACTCTAAATAAACTGATAGACTGATATTGCGCTTTAACTTCTGTCAAGAGAGGTATATGAAAAAGAAAAGGAAAAAAGGGAAGATGGACGACATCATCATCATCATCATGAGAAGAAGAAGAAGAAGAAGAAACACATGAAACAAACAAAAATCAACAAGAACAAGAAGAAAAAGAAGAGCAAGAATAGGAAAAACAAACGCCATGTTGTCATAAACAAAAATCGAATGAAAAAGAGTTCAGAGGGAGGCGAAAAGGAAGGGGGAAAAAATCAATCGATTTCAGCAATCTCTTGCGTTGTAGTATATCCCACTTATATATCCCGACTTTGTGTAGGCATATTCGCACCATGTAGTATTAACTGAAGCAGTTTAACTCTGCCAAACGATTCCACTTGTTCCTCTGTCCAGAGGAACCTCTGCACTAAAGCTGACCCTAGTGCCTGAATGAGTGAGGACTCATACTGGCAGGGGAATTTCCTCGTTAACTTCTAGAGCGAGGCCTTAGTGAATGAGTTTCTGGTTTCGCTATCGACAAAAAAAGGGAGATTAGACAATGTGAGTTCTCGTACGGATAGAGATACATAATCTTAATCTTTATGGTCTATTGTGTTTTTTCTTGATTGACTCAAGCCCGCCAGCAGTCCAACTTACTATACTTATTGTCCTTGGAACTCTGGTGTAAACACAAGCAGGGACTTACCTCGCTTCTGCATGAAGGCGAAGAGGTCGTCTAGAAACTCCTTCCTCTGGGGGTCGTCGCTCAACTCATACAACTGCAACACCCGTGTAGACACAATTTGTTCATGAAAACAGTCATGCGCAACTGAGACACTCTCTACTGTCAGTCTGTATGTCAATCCACCCGTCAGTCCATCCAGCGGTTTTCGTACTTTCCGATGAACATAGATGCATGCTAGATTTATACGTACATAACACATTGTTAAAAACTGTCGATGAAGTGACCCTAATAGATCAAATGAAACTACTTAATCTTTATATCAAGATTATTTTCTTCGACACCTTTGTTTATATGCACATGAATTCGAATTTCCCATGAACTACGTAAATTAATAGAAAAGTCGATAGAAAGGAATTTAGGAGACAGCAACATGCAAGAGATGGCACAGACAATTTTGATCACTTCACAATACAGAGATATAAAAAGATCTTTCTTGTTGGCCTTCTGATCCTTTTTTTTTAAAAAAAAAAGGCTTTTTCGTGCTTTTGTCACGAACGACGCTCAGATCCTCTAAGAAGAAAGAAAACTACAGAGGTAAATGGGGGAGGGTGTGAAGGAGAACTGAATACAACACTTGTCTAAAACGCCGTCCCCACCAGGGTACGAACAGTGCGCAGTCCCCTTTGTGATGTGCTCATGTTCGTTTGACTCAGGGGTCAAAACTCCCTTGTCACCGTTTCATCTGAAGCGCGTCTCCTATCACTCCGATGCATTCACACTGGTCGGCTAATCCCGGCGAATTCCGTAAAGTCTTGACCTTTCCCGACAGTCACATTTCACCCTTCATCCGCAGCCATCCACCAGCAGCCACCGTAAGGGAGGGAGAAGTGGGGGATGGGGGCAGCTCGTTTTTCCACCTCAGTCGCAATGTCCGTTTGAAGCGGATCACTTAACGAGATCACAGGTCGACAAACATTCGAGGACCCACGGCGCTGTTTGCATTGTGTCCGCTCGCTCGCGCGCTCGCCTGCATTGTCTGCGTGTGTGATGAGTTGACTTTACGCACACACATCAACACAACTACGAGTGCTGTAGGATCTGGTCATCTGGTCATGAAACTTGGTCTTCTTCGCTAGTTCGTCTCCCTTTTATTTAGATATTCATTCGCAGAAATATCATAAAGTGAGAAATCTTAGTCTATAAAGAGCAACTCATCCTCCCCGTTCTCTAAAAAACTTTTCTCGCGGTTTTTCTCGAGAGGTTAATAAAATCATTACGATAAATAAACCTTTACTTGCCTCGCTTGATCTTTCAAAAAAAAAAAAAAAAAAGTTTTGAATGAGTTTAGTTAATGACAGTTTCGTGATAAGAGTCCACCATACTTACAGTCGACATCGCGCAATTTTTTTTTTTATCTCAAACGCATATTTTGATTAATAAATAAAACGATTACTTTGAACATTGTGTTAACGACAGTTTCGCGATAAAAGCCGACAACAGAGGCGACATTGTGCAATATCCAAGCTCAAAACACATGGCTAGACCAGGTAAAGTTCTGAAATTTTAATACGTGCATCAAAATTTATGCGTGATTCTGTCCTGTGCTCCGTAAGACCCAGAAACCTCCAGGATTGGTTTCTTGCTGAACAGATGTGATGATGACGGCGAAATTAACATGCTTCAATACAGGTCATTGCAAGATGAAAACGAACCGCGACGCTTGTGTGAAATACATCGTGAAAGATTAATCAGCCGGGCAGAATCGTCAGCACGGAACCGTTCCTTTAACTGCGCACTACAGCACGCTACAGTGTGATGTGAACGATGTGAACGTTAAAGTTTTATTGCGCTGTTGCAGAAGCGTAAACCCATGAATGCGAATGCCGCTCGCTCAATATTATGGAAGTAATGTTGCACTACCTTATGGAGAACGCTTTGCGCAAAGACAAGCAAGTGTTATCTCAAAGTTTTACCCAAAAAATCAAAGAACAAATGGAACAATGCTAGGAATGGTGCAGGTAGTAAGTATGCATCATGTCATTTAGGACATTCTTATTGGTCTCTGGCAGTATAAGAAGATACTCCTACTTTATAGCATGCACTATTTCACAAACTGAAGAAAATACGATTGACAAAGTCCGAGCACAGAATATTGAATCTCTTAAAGAAGGTAGCAGCTGTAGGAGATTGTATTTTTTTAAATTAAAGGTTGGAGGTGCATTTGTGACATAGTGCTTGTGTGCGTAGCTTTGTGTTTGGGGGATGAGGTGGGGTGGGAATGTGTGTGTGTGTGTGGGTGCGTGCGGTGAAGATACATAGGTAGATAGGCACATTGGAATGATTGTGTGCTCATTGTCCCAAAAAATCGTAATAAGAAGAATCCCAAAGAAAATGCGCACGACTACATTTACGCTTGCCGACATGTACCTGCACAGAAAGGGAGGGAAATGGTTATTGGGGAAACTCCCTCCATCCTGGCAGAAATGACGATAATATGCTAGGAATTCTTCTTCCATTATCTTATTTTTATATTGTTTACATCGTCTGTCTTCAATTATATCAGCGCAACCTCATTTTTTTTCTTTATTCAGATCGTGAAACTGGCTCTTGCGAAAGAGGTTTACAGATGCAAGCAGAGGGCGGGAGGAGGTGTGGAGTAATAAGAATTAGGCAGGTGGGACGGCACGATCATGTTGGCACTTTTTAAAGGAAAGTGTTTGAGATTTTTGGAGAGGGATATGTTAGATGTTTGAAGGCGATGTTTGTCTATCAGAATAAAAAGGCCAATGACGAAATAACAAAAGGAAAGAAAGACGCAAAGTACGAAAGAAAGAATGATAAAACAACCACAGCAGGGGAAAAAAAGACAACTCCTGTTCATATTTTCAGAAATGTCAAGAATAGAGGTACGAGGGTGATTCATTATTGCAAGAAAAACAGCCGATAAAAGATTCGATGACAGAGCTAATGCTGAGGCACGAAAAAGTGGATACAAAAAGTGTGAGTGAGTGAGTGAGTGAGTGAGTGAGTGAGTGAGTGAGTGGATATTGATAGATAAGTAATTTTAAAAAGCGTAAGAAAGAACAACAGAGAAAAAATTATCATCAATGGAAAAAAGTTATTAATAAACTTCGTCCGGGGGAGTAATCTTAGTAGCAAATAAAATTTCATGCGAGAGGACAAATGCCAAGCGCAATGTTAACAAATGTTGATAAAAGAACGAACGAACGAACAAACAAACGAACGAACAAAACACACAAATAAACAAGAATAAAAAAACGTCTGTGTAGTTCAGAGTGAAAATCATTGATGTGTATTTGGGGAAGCATCATAAACGCGACAACGTGTATTCTTTTTCAAAATTTGTATACATTTTCTTTAATCTACTGCAGAGATTTCCGAGCAAGAATTGTATATATGCAGTCCTAAAATATTTGTCTGCAGGCTACTACGAAAGCAAAAGGCAGAGAACAAAGGACGACTACATCTGCACGCGTGCGCAAACGAACGACTGTGCATTCAACAATGGCGCGGCGCACAATTCCCAGCGTTTATGATTATAAATCGCCCGCGATTGCTTTTCCATAACATGGCAATGAATAATAATGGTTATGCCTGTCACTCGAGCGCCGCCGATTGCGGGCACCCCCAAGATGGGAACCGCGCGCGCGCAGCCCCGGCTCGTGCAGCCAGCGTAATGGGCGCCCGCCAATCACGTGGTCTCCTGGGAACCCGCCCCTTCCGAGATCCCAGACTCATCGTGGAAAGCGATGCCGTGTGGCTGCTTCACCAAGCAAAGTTTCCGCCATAATGCCAAGTTGGAGGGTCTGGAATCGCGATAGCTTGGGGATCGCTTCTTACGCAGTAGGATAAATCGACCATTTCTCCATCTCTAGTCCGTGTCTTTTGAGATTTCGGGTTTCGCCTTGCTCATTTGTTTTCATAACCTCGATGCCAAGTATTTTCCTAGCGTGCCATTTTTTTTTCTATCCTATTCTTTGCGTGAGATGCTTTTCATGAAGATGCATGTGTTGGATGAATTTTTGTTTGATTGAGAGTCCTGTATTACTTGTATAGTTAACTTTTTCAACGCCTTATACCGAAAGGTGTTTTAAAGGCTTTCTCAAATATTTTTCTTTTTAATGTTTTTCTGTTGAAAGCTTTATGTTTTCATAAAAAGCATCATATTTCTTTCCACTCATCCATCCTTTACGTGGCAAGTTCTCTTCCATTTTATGCATGGCCTAGTCTCTTGCGTGTTTTTCTTTAAAGTGTCGTATTTGAAACACTCTTTAAAATTCCTAGCACACTCCGAGTGGACGAGCGATGAAACGTCTCCAGGCTGTCTGCGAGTCTCTACGTCAAGTGGATGTCTAGTTATAAGGCACGGAAAGGGTTTGTGTCGCGAAATAATGTAGAAAATTTTGGAAGCAAGTGAAAATATAGAAAAGAAAGAGCATCCTTCCGCCTTCACTTTCATCTCTACTCGAAGAGGCAGAAAAGCTAGGCGGTCGGCTTAGCAGCCGCAGGAACTGTAATAAAATTCCTAGATCCTCAGCCAGGTGCATCAACGGCACTATCAAGTCGAGTTCTAATTTCAGTCTTCATGCAACATTTTCTTTTCAGCGTCTCATAATATTATACTTACGTTTAGGGACACACAACTTATTTCATTTTTGGTACGATTTTTCAGGAAAAACGACACATCATGAAAAAATCGAAGGTAGAACAAAAATTACAGGAGGGGGGATTTTTAATAAAGAGAAGGGAAACGTACAGATATTATAAACAGGGGAGGTTGTCTTCAGAGTTGGAGATAGTTGGAGGAAGCGAAATGATTGAGAGGAAAGACACACCATTAAGACACAATGAAAACGAAGCGGGGGGGGGGTGGAAATAGAGAAGAGTAGTATAAAACGGGACACTTAGGGGGATATAAAGGAAGGGAAAATAAAGAGTTTTTTTTAACAGAAAAGACAATGTGTACAGCAACTTTACTTTCGATAGCATTTCAGTTCTTAAAGGGATCCCGAAAACAAATGTTTTATGTACGCACTGACTTTGTAAAAAGTACCGTGGAGAAAGAAGAAAGAAATCAACAATGAAGGATGGAAAAAAGAGGGGGACAAAGGAAAAAGAAAGTGAGGAATTGAAGAGAAAGTTTTATATTTGCCACGAATTGTACTTAATACATCATAGATTTTATCTTCACACTTTTTCACAATATTTCTTCTAACCAAAATTAGTACGTTACCAAACACGGAAATAATATGTAAACAGTTCTGCGGGCTCCGTCGTCTCATACACGAGCTTACAGTTTAGTAGTGTTTCCCGCTTCCTCCTTTGTGCATAAAAGTCAAACCGCAAAGTACACGACCATAATTTTAAAGGCACACGTTCCATTATTGATGCTGACCACGGTACTGCCCGCGATAAGGCATTTTAGTTCGAAAGCAAACAAGGAGAGCCAACACCCCCTACCCCCCAAGAAAAAAACCTGAGCTGAGTCGTGTTATTTGAGGATTGCCCAGCAAACACAACTGGCACTGTTAGAAGCTCGATCAGTCAATTTGGCACCATTTCTTCGCCGATTGGCGAGCGTTTGTGATCGGCACGGGGTCCAGCTCGTCCCCCTCCGTGTCTGTCGTGGCCTTATTTGTTCTCGCGCCGTTCCGGGTGTGTCGCGACCGCCCCCCTCTTCTTTGCCCCCCATCTCCGACCCTTGTCTGATGCCGCTGTCGCTGCCCATGCAGTCACGCTGTGTCCACTGCTGCCCTCACACGCTGCGCGACAGGTTGTCAGCCCTGGTGTTGACCCTCAGCCAAAGACAAACGTGTTCAAGGCTCGCCACAGCACGTGGAGTCCGTAGACAGGATCTCGAAATACTGGGGTGGAGAGGAGATGGAAAAAGCAAGGAGAGTATGGCTGATTTCGAGATGCTAATGCCACTGCTTTCTTCGCGTCTTCTAGAACTAAAAGAATTTTTTTTTAAGCTTGCTGTTTCATGCAAAGGGAGACACAAACAAAACCGACAGAATCAGAGCGGGCTAGAGAAGACAAAACATGCCTGCTGCAGGATTGGTTGACAGCGTGGGCAACGAACATCGGTTTTCAGCCTTTTATCGCTTGTGCTGAAGCGAAGGAAGGAATGTAAGAACGGAGAACAGACGAACACACACAGGGCCATAGGACGTGGAGCGACACCTGTTGCAGAACGTTCGAAAGGCAAGCAGTTGTCTGTCCCTGGGTGGGGGAGGGAGTGGGGAGTACGGCTGTTGTCGCTCCAAGATTGAAAGCTAGAGTATACAGTATACCTGACAGTTCGACATGGACGGTATTTGAGATACGAATCTCACCCACGCAGAAGACTTTCTTTCGACAACACTTGTCGGCAGAGCGCAAGTGTGCTGGGTGTTCACAGTAACAACGTAAGAACGTTATCATGGACTTCTCTGATTCCTTCTCGAACACACCACAACATCTAAACACCTACTTACCTACAGATGTATAATGACTAATCTATAATCTTGCGCATGTATTCCATGTCTTAATATGTAACAGTGGTGAGAAACACACAGGAGACAATACTCGATTGGTAACAGTTTGCCAGGTCAAGCACTCCCAGTAAACTTAATTCTGGTTCTATGCCATCTATGGTGTTGCGTTAATGGTTTTTAATACTGTGAAGGTTAAGTTTTTGATTTTGATTCCTTTTTCATAATCTTGTTTTGTTTTCCATGTATCTCTATACTCACAAACCTTTTCATAGACTGCCTGCAGTGAAAATGAAATTCCCATTGTACAATGTATATCTTAATGGACAACATTCATGCTTTCCTTCCTTCTTTTGTGGACTTCTTCGAAGAGAATTCAGACGAAGGAAGACTACTCTGAAACAAATTGCTGTTTTTTTTTCTCCTCCCCCTTTTTCCTACGTGATCACTGCTGGTTGAGTAGAATTAAGAGGGGAGAAGAGATGGCAGCTGGTTCCAGATCTACGCACACACAAAAAAACCTCGCCCACAGCGGCGGCCAGCGGTGTTGTTGACTCAGTTTTGTTTAGTAAGTATCGGGGGATAGTTTTCAGTGGACTTGGCACAGGGCAACAGCAGGCGACGCGAAGCACATTTGGCGAAGCTGTCGTCTGTTCTCCGGAAACTCCCCTTCAATTACCTTTTGCTCTTCGCAGAGGGCGCCACAGATGGAACGGCCAAGGGAAGATAAGAGAGACAGGGCGACGCTCCCCCGTTCCTTTGCGCACAGAACCTTCGGTTGCACAAGTCATCAAGCATGGGGTGAGAGTGGTGGTGGTGAAGGGATGGGATGAGGGGGAAATGTCAACCCGGCAACGAAGGGAAAAGGAAGAAACCGAACGTATTTTTAACGACGGGTTTCTGAAATCCTCGCGTCTACTTTGGCCAAGGCTGAAGTTCACTTTAGGACCCACAGCCGGCTGTTTGCTGTCGCCGTGCGAGATGTGTATACCTAGGCATTCGGCTCAAAGCCGGGACTTTTCTTCATAAGAATCGACTTGAAACGTTTTGTCCCTTGCCTCAAAAGCCTTTCATCTCGCTGCTTTCACCTTTATCCGCGGCCAGATTATGATTTGGACGAATATCCCCACACACAGAAGCTAGCGCGGACCTCTGCATGGTCTTCTTACGGAAGGCCCAACGGGGCTATCCGGCGTTAAGCACTGCAAGTATGCAGTAGACGGTAAGAACACGGAGACACTTCTGCCAGGCTGAATAAGGCAACTGCTTATCACTAGCAAGGTTAGCGAAGATCACAGAAGGCATGAACTTATGTACAGTACAGGTATGGTTTCGAAAAGAAGCATTGAGAGAGAGAGAGAGAACAAGGAAAAAAAAGCAAGGAACTAAAACAGTCAGAACCCGGTATCCATGGCAGCAATATTCAGTCCAATAAATGTTCAATTCTTTGCTGTTTAGGTACGCCTAACAATAGGAAGATAAACCCGGTGCAAGACAACTTAGTGTAGTTTTCTTGTGAAAAGACTGGAGCACCGTGACACTTTTTTCTGTTCCGATATTTTGTAATAATTACAAGTTGTATCAAACAAAACCACAAATCCGATGAATAATCCCATTACTTTCACAAATCTTTCCTGCTGCCACCCAAGCCCAATTTCTCCTTCTCTAAAAAAAATACAAATAAAAATAGAAATTTAAGAAAGTGATTAACTTTTTAACCAAAAAAGTGGGAAGGGGTAAAAACAAACAAACAAAAGCAAATAAACCCCAAAACAACAGATGCAGGGAAATAATAACGCATAATCAAAGAAGCAAACGATGCAACAAAAGAGAATAAGAAATTTTTCGTTAAGTTGAAACTTGTTCAAAGAGTAAGGAAAGCAAACGCTATTTCGCTGCTACAACAGTGTGATTGTAGTTTCTGGAAATGTAGTATATTATTGTAGCGCTTGGATGACAAAATAAAAAAACCAACAGAATATTGCTATACGAGAGTGTATACGTGATATGCTTAGGTTTGTATAGTACTTATGTTTATTTTTATTTTTTCTTCTTCCTTTGTTTTGGAGGCGGGGCTGTTTCCTTTTTTATTATATTTTTTTCTGGTTTGATATAGAGCAAATGGAGAGGAGCGAAGGGGAATAATGAGGTTCAAGAAAAGATAATCCGACAATCGGTGCCCTTGTTCATCCTTGGAGATCGGCTTAGAGGAGGCTTTTTAAGCACTGATCTACACGTCACATTCATGACCATCGCCTGCTGACACTAAGTTTAACAGGAAAAGTTTTGACTCCGACCTTTCGGCTCGCGTGGAGGCTTAAAACAAAATCACGTTTAAAAATAAAAAAGAGGCCGGAACAGCACGCACTTCACAGACAGAGGAAGTCGGCGCATCGAAGGTGACGAGGGTTCGCTAAATTTGGGGACAGCAGGGGCTTGGTACGGATGCCGCCGGTTGCGAAAGGGAGACAGGAGCGAGGTGAAGAGCGATGAAGACGGCGAGGTGTTTTCATGTGGGAAATTTAGGCCGGTCACTTCAGACAGGAGACATGCACGTTGCGAGGAGGAGGACGATCAAGCAGGAGGTTTGCGAAAGAGGATGATAATCGAGGATCACTCGACTATTCTGGCTTTTCTTACTGTACGTCACGTCCATACAGTCAGGCGTTATTGACTGCTGATTGAATTTATCTAATAAAACAAAATAGTTAGTTCTCTTTGATATATCCGAAGCAGGAATATATTTCAGGCTCTTGGCATAGATGGGACAGCAACAGGGGCAGAGAAGAATAAAAACTGCAAACAGTTAATATTGTTTTCTCTAAGACATCTTACACTACTCGAAAAAAAAGAAAAAAAGCTCTCAAAGAATACATCTTCTGTTGTTGTTTTTTAAACTGCAACTGCCATTTCTCAAAAGACCCCTCGGAATTTCTTGCGATGCCAACATCCGCTGAACATGTGGCACTGTTTCGTTTGCATATTAAACAGGGGTAGGCTTTCACTTTCTTCATAAATTGAAAGATTGTTTTAAAAGACCTAGTTTCCACATTTCTCTACTCTCAACTATTTTAAGTTTTTGATTTGACTGCATGCCCGACAACTTCCGCTTTTTCTTTCGTAAAGAGTTATGAGATGAAGTCGCAAGAAGAAATACTTGGTGCCCCCTTTAAATGTAAACACCTTTCCTTATTAAGCATCAAGACAGTAGCTCGAACGACCAGATCATCTCCGATCCTCCACTCCACATCCTCCTCTCCTCACCTCCTATTCAACGTTATCCTCGACCTATAACCCCTCAAGGCTCCCTCTCTCCACCTCCTTCCAGCCCCATCCGCTTTGCGCAAACAGCTCAAAGCTGACGGAGCGCTCCCGTGCCAGTTTGACCAGGGACCGGGGCAAGAGGGGGGCTAGAACTCTCACACCGACTTGCCTGGGATGGCAGCTTGTTTGTGCTTCTTATTCACTGTTGATTTCGCGCGGTTCCAGGCAAAGAGAGAGACCTGACAAATTGGTTCTGATCACAATCAGAGAGGAGAATAAAGACCCAGCAGCTAGGGCAAGACAAAGTTTTAGACAGGGAAGGGGGCGGCAACCCCGTATCGGTGTGTACATGTGTCTGGGCTGGGTGGGTGAGCGGTGATGGTGGTGGTGCGGGAAATGCGTGCGTCGTGAACAAGCGTTTTAAGGTGGCGTCTAGCTTGAAAGAGGTTCAAAAATCGAAAAAAGCAAACATGCTATGCACTCCTTGTGACACGCGTTTCTCTTTCTCTCTCACATTTATATATATATATATATATATTCTGATATATATCATTAAGTCTTTAAGGCTCCCAGATCCTACTGTTATGGCAGGATTGAGCAACAAAATGGATGCAAAATATTGCACTATGCCATTTTATTAGATAGTTCTGTGAAAAGACTCATATGAAAAAATTCTCAAACCCATGTAAATTCATATTTTAACCAAGCTTTAGAGTGAATGTTACTATAAAATAGACAAAAGCAAAGTGAACACAATACTCTTAATTGACAAAGGCCGTATCAAATAGGAGAAAAAAAATTTGTTATAACTGATCTGTGCCCTTGCCTGTCATCAAGCCCTGAAGGAAGTGTGAGTGAACGCACAATCGTTAAAATTAAGTAAACTCCCTTCAATCATTCATGGAATTTTCTTGATCAGTTTTTCAGGCCCAAATCCAGCAAATTTGAAATCATTTCTGAATAATGGAAAGAAACAGGGCTCAACAGGACTAAAGGGCTGGGGTGGGGGATGCTGCCAATTTAAATGTTATGATTTATACGTGTATAAACAAGGGAAAGCTCTTTGTGTGGACCCATAAACCGGTTCATAAGCAAAGCATTCCATGTCTGCAATGGTTTCCTGTCTGAGAAAGTATTATTTCAGATACATTCTACCTAGGATGGTTAATGACTTCAATAAAGGAAGCCCCAGTAGATGTGACACTTCCCAAAGTAGTGCAATAATAGCAATGATTAGAACATTTACTTGCATTAATTTTTGTCCATGTTATTTTTGTCCATATAGATATTATTCTTGTTCATATTAATAAGATGCTACTGAAACATTCTGTTCTTGTTTAGACAGATGTAGTGTTTTGAAAACACTTTATACTTAGAAATTAGAAAGTACAGTTCTTCCTTTTCCATTTTCAGTTAATACTGTCTCTGTGTATAGATGTAAAAACCAACTAGTTGCAAAGAGTGTAAATGAAACTGCTTGTGTTGATTGACAGCACTCACTTTTTTTTCCACTACATTTATGAGTACAAGCTTAAAGTCTGTAGTATTGTCTTATGCTGTATCTTAAATAAACATGATATGCATGAGGCAGTCTGAAAGAAACAACCAGTCTGCTCATGCACTAATAACTACCTTAAATGAGAAACTAGTTACACCAGTGAAAATAATTGTCATGGCATGATCATAGTCATGCTGACCTTAATACCTTTAAATCTAACAAATGTCTTTGTGTTATAAACGCATGTGCATATGCACTGTTTTATGTTGAGTGAAAGTCTGATAGGTTTGTGACTGTCAGTTGTGGAAACAGTATATATGATTGAGACAAAGAACTCTTTATTTAGAATTCTTTGGGGTTTTTTTTGTTTGTTTGGGGTTTTTTTGTGTGTGAAACACATAAAAATTAAAATAAACTCTTCCCCTTCTCATCCCTATAATTTTCAACAGTGAAGCATAAATATAGATGAACACATTGAAAATTTGCATAGGCTTGACAACAAACAAACATAATGATAACAGACTTGAAGTAATGAAGTTTTTCAAAGGTCAAAATTAATACAAATAGAACATTTGATTTTTTTCAGTAAACCTGATCATTTCTGTTGTTGCTTCAATGCGAGAGTACTCTGCCTTTCTATTAAACTTGCACTTTTGTCCGCGGAGAGCCTGGCTTTGGCTGGAATACCGCGCTATAAAAGCTCAAACCATTATTATTATTAAGCCCAACCAACAAGTGGTTAAGCAAGGTGTGTTTGAGGTTGAGAAGAGCTGCATCAAAAGTTTGTCAAACATTAAATACTTATCATTGTTTTTGAGGAGGAAATAATTGTTACTCAATTCATACAGTTCCATATATCTGGGGGATTCTGTCTACTTTTGTGACAAATTAGACAAACATACAGTGAGACAAATTTTTAAAACTTCCATTTGTCTGATATCTCTTTTTCTGTGAAAGCGAATATTTGCGATCCACCTTATGGCGTTACATCATAAACTTCTGTTCACTTAAATTAAATGGTCAGCCACCACTTCTGCACTTTTGTCCGTTTCCATGTACTTCAAGAAAGATTAAAGCTTTTGAAGATAAAGTCTGACATCCCGCTTTAGTTGTAGCAGACAGCAGCCGTATGGCTGACGCGGAAGTTACGTCATAAACACATATGGCTGCCACCATCAAATCTGCTAACAAAGCACGGAAATCCACCTGATTCATCTACATGCAAGCTTAATAGAAAGGCAGAGTACTCTCGCATTGAAGACACAACAGAAATGATCAGGCTTAACACGGTCTGGATGAGATTTTCTCAACGAATCGAGACTACAAGACTTCCTTGTAATCTTGGTATATGACTCACGGACTTGGCTACAGGGGCCGTAGTTCTGAAGAGAGAGAAAGACGTTTCTCAGGTCTAAATGGGAAACGTCAGGAAAAGCGTCTTGTTTCCGACGTATTAAAGCAATATCCATACCTCAAGGGTACTACTTCATGTTACTTTACTCCAGGGCACCTTTGTAACCGCTTTATAACCACGGTTCCATGGGTTAAACAACATTTTGAGGGGTCTTGACACCGCTTTGTATTTTGGAAACAAGACGCACTATAACTATCTTTCCAGTACTAAAAGGAGAATGCCACAATACGAGAACACAACACAGTAAGAACTGATCATGTGCTCTGTTTCAGCTCCTGCAGGAATCCTGTCTGAGACCACAAAACGTTCACATGCCTTCACAGCCAACACAAAGCATGCACAACGATCCATGATGTTCCATCAACGCCGTTCTAAAACTGGATAACAAAATAAAGAGTTCTAAGTGAGTTACAGTTGAGAATGATTTGAGCACATGTATACGTACATCCTTCTATTCCTTTCGCTTATGCTCCGTTTTCCGGCTAAAAAAAAAAAAACCAGCAAATGCACGGCAATAAATTCTGAGGGTTGAAACGGACAAATCAAATCATAAAGGTCGTGACCTGTGGCGCGCAGCCTTTTACTGCCAGTGTTTCAAGACGAAAGGCAAACGCTGAAGCCCACACGGACGTAGATCAAAAGCTATCATCAGCTTCGTAAAACGTACGAAAATTAATCTTGCACGATTCCCAGATAACCAAAAGCCCTCTCGCTTCTTAAATTATTGCGCTAAATCAGGCAGCAGCTGCGAATGTCGTTAAGGACAGTAAATTGAGCCCCCGAATTTCATCTCTGCGCGATGCCAGATATCAAAACGGAGTTGCTAAGGCCCCCAACGAAAGACCGATGCTGGGTGGCAGCGATGTGAGGTCGGGTCTCGTGCAGGGCAGTGTGGGAGAAAAAGGACCGATTAGAAAAGGTGGTGCTGCACTCGTGTATGGAAAGGGTGAGAGAAACACACACACACTCACGCGAAGAAAGAGAGAGACCACGTATACATACGTTGGTGCCCAACCTCATCTGACACTGAAAAAATATTTATTGCCGACTTTTGTTCGCTTATAAAGTTATTGGAGCTATAGCGGGGGCTGGGAGAGGAGGGGAAATGAAACGCGGCCACTGAAAAGTCTCGGATGGTTGGATGTAAATCTGTTGTGTACATCGGGAGAAATCTTACACCTAATTCTCACGAGAAATGGTGAAGGGGAAAAACTCTGCAGGCAACGCGAGTTTTGGAATGTCTCAGAGAAGCACTTGACACATGAAAACTGCGCAACGAACCACGTGCTAGGCAACTACGGCATGGATGCAAAGCTGCTTTTTTCTCCTTATGTCGCTTATGATTCCTATGATTTATGTCCTTTTTTACAATTTATCTGTACAATTTATCATTTACGTATTTATAGCGCAAGTAAAGCGCAGACCACTTTAAGAAAAAAATTCAAGCTCACCATATTTTCGGCAACATTGATTAATCTAAATGTTGAAAACAAACCAGGCCTACATTAATAACTCACACAAATCGTTAGCCAAGCAAAAACTGCATTTCTTAAAAAAAAGTACATTTATTTAGAAAACGTATTGTTTGTGACACTGTAAAGCAACGTCAAAGAGAATAAGAAAAAAAAGAAAGGAAAAAGAAAGAAAAGAAAAAAAAGAGAGGAAAAAGGTCTGTGTTAATTGTTAACATGAACGTAGGAGCGAGCAGCCACATCGCAAGCCTGGAATGTTCTTGTGATTTTTTACAGAGGCAGTGAACGAAGACAATCGTTGCGACGTGGTGAGACTGATGAAAGTCAGGATCTTGCTTCCGAAATAGCCTGGGCACAGCCAGCCCCGCTGCCGATCTTTCAACTTTCATGTTAGGTTACATGCTGTCTGTCAGTGTGCGTCAATGGCAGCACTGTGTTAATCACAATTACACGCTCAGTCTGTCTGGTCGCGTGAGGCCGCGGTCATGCGTGTGCGCATACATGTGCGCATGGGTACGTGCGTGAGAGAGAGAGAGAGAGAGAAAGAAAGAAAGAGAAGGAGGAGGAGGAGAGGAGAAGAGACAGAGGAAACCTGTGGAAGACTGACTGACTCCACTAACCGTCTTTCGATAAACAGATTGAATTATTTTGTTCGAGAAAGAGCTCTCTCGGGTTTCGGCTCCTGCGAGATTGCCTTCCCTGCATTTCGGTTGATGCTGTTATTCACAGAAAAACCAAATGGCGGCTCGAACTTCCACCATTGCAATGGTTTCTAGGTTATGGAGACAGTTTCTTTGTTTGCTTTTATTTGTTGGTTTTGTTTTGTTTTTTTAACTTTCGTCACAAATAACATTATGGCCCAAATACGAACTATATCTTAAAAATACGTATCATTGAAAACGAACGATGCACAACCTTTTTATTCGATAATAAAGTTACTGAATCTTTTAGTTATGGATGTATCCTTTTGGGGATACATTGCAAAAAAATTAATGGATAAGCTCATTGTGGAGCACCATTGTGGATGGATGCGTTGCTCGCAGGACACCAACATGGAGACTTGCAGCGTTAAGCAGCCAGGATACAACAGGCACTATTCTGCTATAACTGCTACCACTCCCAATAGTCAATTTATCCCGCATTCACCCCTCCCCTACTTTCCACAGTATCCTGGGACCGGGTAGCCTGGCGCGCTAGCGGTCAACTAAACTGCTATTATTTTATAAGCATTTTAACTTTCTGCGTTAGCTCTAGTTATTGCGACTGTGCACCTGATTCCCGCCTCACCTCGCTCTACGTTTGTTGAAGAGGCCCCTTAATATATAAACACGCCTGCATCATCCCGTTAGCAAACAACACACAGCGCAAAATGCTGGGAAATTAAAGAAAACAAACAGCAAAATATTAATCATAAACCTGTCTGACAGCCTTTTTACGGGAGAACGAAAAAGGGGCTTGAAGAATTATTTTTTTTAAAGCGTATAGAGACTGACATGGAGAACTCAGCGGTTATAGCCAGGCCTTTAAAATATTCCCTCCCTACTTCTTCAATTGCTTCGTGATCAAGACAGCTGATAACAGACGAATAGAAATAACGACGTTAGTTATATTTTATCTCTAAGTGTTTCTTGCACTTCAGAAAACTAAGTCGACTGTTTTTAGCTTACATGTCTCCATTCTTCGGTATAAGGTCTGCTTGTTTGTTGCATTTAAGGTCTCCTGTCTGATAATTTTATTCTAATGACAGACATCGATGAAATCTTATTTAGTCTTGGAGTCTCGCACGCTTCATAGTAGATAAGGGAATTCCGAAAATAAAGACATTTATTTAGCGGAGAAATATGAATTTGAGCTGTAAACTTTCAAATACGTCCAGATTGTATTTTGATTAGAACACGTGGCTTCAGCACAATGATAGTTAAACACGGTCTTCAGCAAGAAAAACAATATGATTTAAACAGATATAAGAGATGCACTCTCTATGACCCTAAACTTTTTTCTTTACAGTTTTTGAATTTTGTTGTCCTGAATGGATAAAGTAATGAATTAATACATCAAGCTACAATTTTAAAAATGATGAACGTGCGCCTGGACACAATCATAAATTCACTCGCGTGTCCACTTTTTATATACTTAACCCAGTCAGACTCTTGGTATACAGATCCCAAAAGGAAAGAAATATTTTTATGCGATCTGAGTGTGGTGGTGGGGGTAGATAAGCAGCAAACGTTTCTAATTCATTAGTAAGAGGTAGATAAACCAACAATACATTTGTAAGAGAATCTTACCTTTTCAGTTTTACTGAAATTAAGCGGAATACAAACAAAACTAGAATGTATACAACCAATTAAATTGTACGAGAAGAAATAAAGAAAAGTAGAGGTGTGATAGCCAGAGAAGGACTAGGGGTGTGATAGCCAGAGAAGGACAAGGGGAGGCTGCATCAAAGAAAGAGAAATTAAAAAAAAGACGAGAAACTTTCCTTGGAAACATATCTCAAGTTTCCATTTCTTGTTTTCTTAAGGTGTTATCATGCAAAAGCCACAGCCTGATTTTTTTGCCTGTTCCAGATTGTATCGACGGTTGACACAAGTGCAACTGTTGGCGGAATGCCAGCGTACTTGCAACAATTAATGTTGTCTAGTGGAAGCAAGTGCGTGTAGTCAGGTCTCAATTCTGTCACTCAGTGATGTACCCAGGGTGACAGCTGAATGAATGCAGCGAAAGCGTTGAACACTTCTTAACAAGAAATACTTCAGTGACCGTCGACTGGCTTTGAGTGATCTCAACGACACCTTTTCTCTGAAACCTTTCTGGCTTCGGGGATGTTTTCATGTGAAAACGTCGATCTCTCATGAGGAAGGGGCGTTAAGGGGCCAACACGTATAGCCATCTAACACCTGGAACTATTTGCGGTCCATTGTGGTCACCTATAAAATGTCAGGCAGCGCGATTTTTGTTGTATTTTCAAAAACTAATACCACAATCAAAATCACAGCCGCTACTAACGTCCATATCTTCATCTAAAATAATCTTAACACAGTCACTTTTGGGGTGTAAATCTATACTTACTACGTTTATTAATGAACTAACAAGATCTGATTATGTTTCCACCATACTTTTGAAGTGACAAATTCACTGTCTCGAGGGACTTAGTTCTTTGACCAGCAACACCTGTTTCTCAGACGAAGTGGTCACAAGCCCGCAGGTTGTTTTCGCGTGTCAACTCTGCCATGGGACGACAATGAGGTGAAGCGATCACCACGGATCAGTGAGCGCGTGGGAGTGAAGGCGCTCGTGAGGTGTGCTAAGTCAACAAGCGAGACTAGAGCGTGCTTTTATCAGCCCTTGAAGTGGTTGATGTTGATCTAATGACAATTAAGAGCCGCTTGACCACTGGACACGCGCAAACAGAAGTCCTCCTCCCAGCGAGGCCACTCACGGCCACGCCGTATCGCTTAATACGTTCTCATGACTTGTTTTGATTGTGAAGCACTTATCAGTTACGGAGCAGGGAAAGAAAGGTCAAAGATCATGTCAAAGATCACGCTTACGTCGCCACATAGAAAAACATTACACCTACAGATAAACATACACTACACTTACTTCCGCTACCCTTCCGTGAAGACTCGACCGCGTCACATGTAATGTTGTGACTATGACTCTCTCTCTCTCTTCCATTAGCAGTCAAGTCTGCTGTCTGGATGAGTGACCTGAACTAGACCATTATCGGTAGCACTTAGTCGTTACGACATGAAGACTATGGCGACACCATTAGCTCTGAGAGCACCCCTGGGATCGATTACGTGCATAGAATGAGGGACAGTCGCAGGTGTAGGTGGAGTGGGGCTGCTCGTCACACACATGCGTTTCTAATGTTCACTTTAACAGAGCAGATTCATTTGTTCATTCCACTTCTGGATCACTGAAGAAGTTTATGTTTCCCCATTGATTTATTTACAGCTATCATTTACTGTAAAATATGTCGGGTAAAAAAGATGCTGGGGTGAAGTATATAAAGGCGTTTGTAATGCCTTCAGTGAAAGTCGTATTTTGTGACAGAATATTCCTGACACCCCGATAGCTCTTTTCGAGCAGATGCATGACCTAAGCTTCTACGACTTGAGGGAGGAAGTAGTACATGTGTCGATTTTTCGGCTGTTATGAATTTAAATTGTATTTTTCTGGCTTGTCGGGTGCTGTGAACATTTGTTGGGGAAAAGCTTTCGGAATAACCATGCGCCTACCGCAGCCCTCAGCTCTGTCGGATGTTTTTTCCTTCTTCAGTCACACGTCGCTTACAAGGCCTGTGCCTCGCTTCGAAGGACAAACAAGTGTGGTGTGGGGGATAGTAGGGAGCGGGGAGGGTCACAGATGACTGTGGACGGGTCTAACATAAAAGTGAGTGTGAGCTGAATTAGTCAGGTGGACAATAAAGGACCGCGGCATAGCCCTTCGATCTAGTCAGAGCCAGCTCGCCATGTGGTGTCCTGATGATGTTGTCTTTTAGTCCCCGAGAACAACCTGACAAAGCTTGGCCGTTGCCCGTGGTTCCAACTGAGCATAACACTGATATTGCTAAAAACTATAACATGCTGTACAATAAAGGTGGCATAGTTTACTGATCGCTTCTCTGAGCAACACTACCTGCCTCCCTTTGAAAGGTACACAGCTGGCGAGTGCGTGGAAGGTGGGGGAAGGGGTGGAGAGGAAGGAAGCTGAGAAAGCAGGCACATTCTTGTTACTTAAACAAACAGAGCAGACACCTCCCCACTTAAAAAAGTTATTAGAGGGCTTTAGCCCAACCCCTATCTAAAAAAAAAATTCCTGGTGGAGACCATTTAGACTTCAAAGGAGGGTAATTGTCATTAAAAATTAATATTTCTAGAACAGTGCTGTAATTACTGTTTTCTATATATAGTGTTGCTTATATATCCCTCCCTGTCAGCGTCCTAGTGGCTTTTTTCTTTTCTCAACTGTAACAGTTGCGACAGCTTTGAATTATTTCTCTTGGAATATTAGATCACTAGGGAATAAATGAATGAGCAAACGAGTGAATGAAAGGTGGGGAAAACAAAAACAAAGAAAAACAAAGATACAAAAGGAACGAAATCACTAATACTACTCATAATGCTAAGAAACGGGGAAAACGTTTGCAGGTTGGGAAAAAAAGACAGGGATTGGGGTAATCGAGAAGGGAGCTCAGAGAATCTATTTATCTGCTTTGATTGATGGGATAGGTAGTGTGTTGGCGCTAAGAGAAACAATAAAACGATAAAGAAAGAAAAGATAAACGATCATAAGGAAGAAAGAACTGTATATTGTGATCCCAAATAAGAAGGAGACGAGATTTCTGTCTTTAAAAAAAGCAAACATTTTGAAAACAAAGTTGTCTTGTTTGACCGATGCGTTACTGCTGAAGACACAGTACAAGCAGATTGGTCTGAAAGGCAACAGAAAGCTAATGAGCTTAATGATCACTCGAAGCAAATATGGCTACCGAAGTTTTGCAAACTTGATTATCGGGATGACTGATAATTTGTCGAAAGACTAATTCTAAAACGATACCTGTTTTATAAAGGAGAAAGGCGAGATTATAAACTTATTTATTTAAAAAAATTAACCACTACTTTAAAACCCCGTGTTGATCGATGCTTCATTAGCTTATGCTGAGTTCATTTTAAGTAACCATCATTCATCATTTACTTCATGTTAAGTAAATAACAATCTACATTTTCTGCTCTATTTCTGATTTCTCTACCTCTGTTTATACTTGTGCTTCTTTCAGAAGAATAACATTAAAATACAGGTCTAAGGCCTTACTGTAGCAACGGTAAGAGAGAAGAAAGGCCCGGCTCCGTAATAACAGAGAGTGTTTGTCTCCACAGACATTAATTTTCATAAGAATATTTGTTTCTGTACTACTTAATAAAAATGAGTCCCTTAGTGCAGACCGTCGCAAGCTTTATAGCCCAGTGGGGTAGAGATTTTAAAAGACATTAACATTTGTGTCAGTCCTCTTCCGAAACATTCCTTCTGCCACATCTCACTTACTCCAGCAGAGATAATAAATAGCAGATCTTGCAAAGCGTTGATGTACATGATACACACAAGTTAAACATCTGAGTAGGTGTGAGTTTATACTTCAATATATTCTGACTTTTTAAAAAGTTTTTTTTATGCCAGCAAAAGTTGTGGAGCCCCACAACTCACAAAATTCGATACAATGGGATGAGTTTTTGTTTTAACTTTATTGTACCTCTTAACATCGTCGGTCATGTCAAAGAGCAAGTGGTTGATCAGAAGCGTTTTGCAGGCGTGTTTATAAATTTATGGCTTCTGTCAAACTGCCACTTCCTTTCGGAGTATTTATTATTTATCCATCGCTCTCTTTCTTTCTATCACAGCTGACTGCTCTAGAACTGTGTCAGTGTTTGAAGCAATGGTTTCATTGTCGACAATGGCGACATAGCAAGACAGATAGACATTGTGGCGGCATTAAATAACAAAGAAAAAACAACAACCCCCAAAAAGACAAATAAAAACAAAAACAAACTGTGATTAATAGTACAAAACAGCAAACATTAAAAATGCGCAGGAAGACAAAGAGAGTGCAGTAAAGATGTACTCGCGTGTTTGGTCATATAGACTGACGACTGAAACTAAGCATTCAGTTGTGGGAAATAGTTTCATGTTGTGTGCATGCGCGCGCACTTACTTTTCGAGTAACGTGATAAATAAGTGGATTAAACACCTGCAGATCAATATAGAAAAGAACTGAAACATATCAATAATTGGAAAAAAGTTTTCAGACCGTTTAAAAAAAAACTCTCATTGACTAGGCTGACTGCCATTCATCCTGAAAATCCTTTTGTCCACTACGTCAGCGATGATAACATAATGCAGCCTAGCCTTCGCGCAGCGATTGACGACTGAGCATGCGCAGACACCTCCAGCTGCTTGGACTTTACTGTGAATATCAATTTTACACCTTATGATATCATCCTTGCACCTAATTCCCCCCCTACTCCACCTCATTCTTTTTCGGGAGGGAGGGTGGGACTGACGCCTTTTCCTGACGGCCCTGGCCGTTGCCAGTACTTTCCGCTCTGACGATCTATTCACGTGATCTTCGTTCAAGCGGGAAAGGAAACGATGAAAGTTTAATCCTAATCTCACTTTTGAAACCAATATCTCGCGGAGCACATTAAATTAACGAAACAATGAACAACTGCGCTCTAGATTATTTATTCAGCCTTTTCGCTTGCCCGATGCCTGATTTCAAATCTCCGAAGACACATATTACTCAATAATCAAGTCAATTTTTAATGCACGGTGGGTGGCGCCAAGAGTGGGTAGGGTGGATGGGTGCGCAGGGTGTTCTTAAAAGCAAGAGCAAAAAGGTGAAGAGAACAAAGATGTCAGTAAATCAACAGCAACAATGCTTCCAATCTCTCAGCAGTCTTCAATATTATTGCCGTGTTGCTTAAAGGGCCTCTGAATAATCAACACTCACACCCTTCCCAAATGATCCCGCTGTACCCAGTAACTTGCAGCTTTTATTTTTTTTTCAAGATGGTCGTAAAGCAAAAATGTCTATCGTTTCATGTGTGCGAAATTTACAGCAATCATAATGTGGAGTGAGAAAATTTTACAGTAGAAAAAAATTATTAAAATTGATAATCACACGAGAATATATAGTACTATACTAACCAAATATAGTAGAAGAAATTAGAGAGTTAAGTAATGAAAGAAAGAAAGAAAGAAAGAAAGAAAGAAAGAAAGAAAGAAAGAAAGAAAGAATCGGACTGATATTCTTTCCAGAAACAGCAGTTCCAGCGGCGCTTTACCGTAAAGCTTGGCCCGCAGATGGCGTTTGCAACGCAAAGGGACCGGGCGAAACGACGTGCAAGTGATGAGAGACAATCTGAAAGCTACACTACGGTATGATTTCTACACCACTGAGCAGAAAACCGATTAATCTCTGCCTCTAACAATCTGGAGATAAAATCTCAAGCTCCGAGTCCATGAGAGATGATGTGGGTGAAAGATGTACGTGATGAGAGGATGGGGCGTGGCGGGAGGGGGAGACTATGTCAGGATGGAGAGAGACTCATTCACTTCAAAAATGGGCGTAGTGTGTTGGGCTGGAGTTTGTGGTGCGTTAGAGTGCGATGAGATTAATACTGTAAACATACAAAACAAAAACGAAGACAGTATACACAGCAACAGACTCACGGAGTAAGCAACGAAACAAAAGTCATCGTAAGGGTGGTCGTTGTAGCATTATTGGTGGAAGACATGCGACGTAGCCTGTAGAGATCGTTGATGGAAAATTATAAAATAATAATAAAATAATCCGACCCAGGTTTCTCAATACGTTCACACACACACACACACACACACACACACACACACACACACACAAAATCAGAAAGCGGAAGCGCAAAATAGACTGTCTGGGGGTAAAGTAAACGGAAACAGCTGAGAAGAACCCACGAAGGTCTACGTCACCAAAATTTTAGCTTTTTTAAAATAGCATATTTAGCTATTCAAACGCTAAATGGAATGCTAATTATCTCAATTAACATAGCAGGAATTGTGGGACATTTTCATCCACACGAACAACACCAACAAGAACAAGAAAAACAAGACAAATACACATAAAGCTGCTAAGAAGGAGACTGATAGTAGACAGACAAACAAGTAGGCACCCGACAGGCACCAAGGCAGAGAACCAGACAGACAGAATGAATGGCCAAATGAATGAAAGAAAGAACGAGACGTCCCCGACACCCTGAACACAAAAACATAAAGAAACGGTCTGTACCTGTACCTGTTTGAACTGTTCCTCAAACGTCCAGTGGTGGGATCGGCCCTCACTTCCGGGTTCTGGTGACGACTGTAGGCTGCTCGGTGGCTGGGGTGTTTGTGCCAGGGGGCGAGGGTAACGCTCCGGGGGCGTGCCTCCGGACTGCAAGAAAGGTCCGTGGGTCGGGAGGACTCCCGCCGCCCTTAGCGGATGGATGTCCAGTTTGAGGTCCCTGGGGGAAAACTGGCCCAGATGACCGAGTCCTGCTGCATGGCTGAGGGCAGCCAGCTGCGCAGCATGCACATGCGCCCGGAGGTCCTGCGGGGCAGTGTGCTTCCCAAAGCCATGACTGCTGCTGCCAGTGTTAGTGGAGTTGTTACCATTGCTGTTATTGCAGTTATTGCTGTTGTTGCTGCTGTTGCTGTTGCCGCTGCCGGCAGACCCAGGACCGTGTCCCCTGCCATTCACACCGCCAGCGCTGGGGTTGTTGTTGTTGGGGGTGGTGGTGGGGATTCCGCCTGCACTCCCACCAGCGTCACCCCCGTTGGCACTGCCAACACTGCCATTGCTGCCAACACCACTACCACCAACACCACTGCCACCACCACTCACCCCACCACCGCCGTCGCCCCCACCGTCCAGCTTCGCTCGCTGCTGCATGCGTTCCTGCGCCAGGTGCAGCTCTTTTTCTCGCAGCCGCAGCTCCTCTTGGTGCCTGGCCAGCGCTTCCTCGTGCGCCTTGAGCTCACGCTCGATCTCCTCCCGCTCCTCCCGTTCCTGCTGTTTGAGCTTTTCATACAGCTCCCGGTCCGCGGGGTCCAGCTTGTCCGCGCTCAGCTCCCCGTCAGCCGTGTCGCTGAAGGCGTCCGACTCGACATCCGAGTCGTTCATGCTGACTCCGCCGTTCAAGTCCACTTCCGTCGCCTGTATCGGCATAGTGTGGAGAAACAGAGAGAAAGAAACAAACCCAAGTCAGAGGCAGATTCTTTTGATTTCACCAACCGCAGGCTGGCACAGCAATTGCAACTAGTCTTTTTTGCCCTTTCCCCCAAACCTCCTTTTCGCGCTTACTTCCGCTTATTCGGCAAATCTGGGACAGTCCGCTCTAGCTAGCTCCTCGACGGAGACCTGCTGACTCTCCCCCACCCCACGCCAAACACACGCACACACCCTCTCCCCGGAGCAATACAGGCGAGGAAGGTGGAAGGTGGGAGGAAGCGTGCGCCAGCGTGTTGAGGCGTTAGAGCGAGTTCTAAAATGGGGAGGAGAGAGCTAACCACCCTTACCCATCCCCATCGTCGGCGTACCCAAAGAAATGACCACTCCCTATTGGTTAGAAGGACACGTTCCACAGTTTGGGCAACGAGCGGTCTTTCTCCCTTTTGCGATATTTGCAAACACGATACTCCTCACACTTTACTGAGTTGTATTTTTCCGATACCTCTTACAGCTCGGAAGGATTTTTTCAACATTTTACTTCCATAACTTTACCCACTAGATTAAAATTTAATTGGGCGTCATTTCCAAAGAAGAAACAAACAAAACGAAAAAGACAAAGATTGCTGTAAAAAAAAAAAGTCTTCTGTAAAAACAGATCATCATCATCATTGGCAGAAAGCAGTCTGTCGAGCTTACAATCTGCTGTCTCTGTTGAGATATTCACAGACAGCAGCAGTAGAAATCAGGGAGGGTGACTATGGGGAAGTTGGTTGGGGGAGGGGGGGTGACGAGAAAGAATAGCGAGGAGCTTAAGTTAATTATGGTCTTCACAAGGGAGTGTAATTACTGCAAGGCTGGCGATGAGGAAAGAATGATATGAGACAAAAAAAAGCTGCTTCGCCAATAAAACTCGGCAAAAATTACTATCTTGTGCCTAGACGGTTGACAGCGTCGATGATATAACAGGAAAAAAGGCTAGCCAAGAAGTAATGGTAGGGGGCTCCCCATGTCCCCAAATTAAAACAAAGAAAAAGAAAAATCACTAAAACCAAGCTGCCTCACACGTTGTATCAAGTTTAGCCCGAGCTTTGTGTCACTCACCCATGCAACAGGTTATGGAAGAAAGTGCTTCAAAGCAACGAACTGAATATTCACACATGAAATAAAAATAAATAAACACTAAAAATAATAACCTGTTTCATACTTCTTAAACCTGCAGAAAAAGCGTAACGTACAGTATAAATTTGTATAGAACAGGTGAAACCGTACACGAGTAGTAAGTCTAAGGAAACAGCACACAGGTAGCTCTCAGTACTTTGTAGCATACAATGTGAGTGAGTTCTTAATTTACTGTTACTCGCTTCAGAACTTTCGCAGTAAAATTTAGGTTCCGTCCATTAAGTCTATATTTAAAGAAGAAAAGGAAAATCTATCTTAGATAGTGGTACTTTGTTAAGCCCTGTTTGAGAAGCAATTAAGCAGAATCAGCCTGAGAAACGGAACAAAACCTACACAACACAACAAACAAGACAAGAAAAAGTAGAAGATGGAGTAATTATTAGATGCTACTTGTCTTTCTTGCTGCTGTTGTTGCTACAGCTAGTACTACATCTAGGTCTACCGCTTGCTGCTGCTAATAGTTACCTACCTCCAGCGCGACTACCACCAAGAAAAGGAAGAAGGCTAGGACCTATAATAGTCTGGGATCTTCGCGGACTATGCTACAGAACGGGACAACAAAATCCTGACCGTGTAGGTACTTTTGTTGATGGTGGTATACATTGTGTGTTACTTCAAGTACCCGAGACTTTGCACGTTTCGAGTAGCTTGCATTTGCATTTTTGCACATACTCTTAATCTAGAGTTAACTTGTGTCAGGAAGCAATGATCAACGCAGAGCAACCAGTGGGGTGGATGGGCGGCGCGGGTGCACGCTTGGTTCCCGCTGAGTTAAAAAAAAAATGCCCAGCGTCATGCACAGTGTCGCCGTGAAAGCGATGAATGTGTTAATTAGAAGTTATAATAATTAAAACGCTATCGAGAAAGCCTCAAACGCTGTTTAGGCGTTTGCATTTTTTGTTTGCTTCTTTTGAAAGAAAGAAAGCCTTTTAACGACAGAGATGGCGATAGTGTCTTAAATATGACAGAAAATAATATCAAAGTAAATCTAGTAGATGAATGCAAATGGAATATACGAAAGGTGTAGTTATTTTGCAAGAAATAGGCCTACATGTTCATGGACGCGACCAAACTATTCATTAAACTGATGAAAACTGACACGATACTGGCAGATGATGATGATGAGGAGGAGGAGGAGGATAATGATAATAATAGACAATTTGAAGAGAACAGAAAACTTGTCACTTTTTCAAACAGGTCGTCTCCAGCCCAAGCAAAGTAATAACGCGGAACATTATTACAGTTCAGGTTACTAAAACTTTTATCGGCTTATTGTTCTACACTGAAGCCCAAAAATTCATTACGGTATAGTGGAATGATTAGTTTTGGTAATTATGGGAACAAATGGTTCTCACTGCGAACGCATGGAAACTTTTGTTTTACTGAGTCACAAGTGAGCTTCAGGCTCAAGCCAAATGTGAAACAAAATGCCAGAAAACGTGCCCAATTTTTAAAATGATTTTTCAGGTGTTCTCAAGACAACAAGGAGTTGGCTGAACTCTAACTCACTCAGCTGGCACCTAGGACAATATATGTCTCGAGCGATGCAGCGAAAATAAAGCATCGTGAGCCCGAAACGACAACCAATTAAGTCTGTGCTGCCGAGGTGTACTCCCTTAAAATGATTACTTCCCTGCCAATTTCGTGATCTTAGAATGACTAAAATAAGTGCATATAGTTCAGCCACCTTTTATTTAAGGTAAGTAAAAGAGTGAAAAAATGAAAGAAACCTGAATGCCTTTCTATCGTCAGCCTTCATAAGCCTCTCGAGTCTCCTTTGCGATTAACTGTTCACCCACTCCCCCCTTGTCTGTTTTCGTTTCTTTTGCTACCCAATCAACACCAGTAAGAGAAAAATAAAT
Source organism: Marisa cornuarietis (assembly GCA_004794655.1). Lineage (NCBI taxonomy): Eukaryota > Metazoa > Mollusca > Gastropoda > Architaenioglossa > Ampullariidae > Marisa > Marisa cornuarietis. The sequence goes on from SMMW01000555.1 coordinate 8,221,719, forward strand.
AAAGAAGAAAACGAAAAGCTCACAAATAAGGGATGTCTTTCTATTTGCTTCGATTATATCTAGAACTATCTTCATAGAAAGATACATTTTCATTCAAAAAGACTAGTGCTGATCAGAACGAAACGTTCACTCATTAACTTTACCTCCCTAAAGCGTAGCTGCTGAAAATATCAACAAACTTCGCAGCACAAATATTGGAATGAAAATAAAACAATAATTATGATCATAAATATAACAAAACTGATGAAACTTTAACTTCAACTAAATTGTGGCAAAACCCGAAAGTGATCTTTAAAATGTAATACATAAGGTAAATCATATTCTGATTGAATATACAAAATTGTAAAGTGTGTATTAACAACATCAACAATGTCAACTACATAAACCTTCAAAGGCAACTATCCTGCGCAGCAGTGTTACGGCGAGCTTGAAGTAGCGTTTGCCACCCGAAACCCCCGTCCCAATCTTGCGCTACTCTATTCCATTCATAGTAGCAGACGATGCTTTTGATCCGAAGTGTCCATAGTGTTTCTTGAACTGACTTACCAGCGCTTCGTCTATGCTGTTTTCATTTTGTTCCATGCTGGATTCAACTCAGGAAGTATCCACGGAGGTCTTCACGCTATCAGTTGCTGCCTTTCACCTCAGTGATAAACTTTTGTAACACGGTGCGATTTTTGGTAGCACTCTTTATCAAATAATCCCCATCGCGCATGGAGAGCCACATGATTCGACAAAATTAATTTATGCAGAGAGTCACGTGACCTACCACTCGCCGCTTCACTCGCGTGCAATCACAACGCGTTGCGGGCTGGTTAAAGCGATTACTGCAGGCGTTCTTCTCTCTACAAGTCTCTTTCGGCTAACTTATCCGACCTTTTTGTTCTTTTTCCTTCTGTTTATTGACTATCTAGAAGACAGCTGAATACGAAACTAACGCTTTCGTTGTCGTCTTCCGAAAATGGCGACTGCGTTCAAGAAGACGCCTGTGGTAAACCCATTAACGTTTGGTGAGAAAAGCACGCCTGATGCACTTTATTGGAAAAGTTTAGACGTGAGTATTGGTGGGTCTACACCATTGTCATTACAATATAAAGAAATAGTAGCGCATAACAAGAAAATATGATGGGGTTGACTTAAACGCCAAACAACACGTGGTGATGTTTACGTTCTCACCGTCGTAGTTAAACCATATTGATTTCAGTGACTAACGATGTTCAATAAACTTAAGAATAGTCAACATTTAGTCACACAATAAATATTTTAACATATTTTCTCGTAAAAGGAATGCTGAATTGATAGTAAAGATGTGTTAATCTAAGTAAGATCCATGTAACATGGTCTAGCGAGAGTGGAGACAACAAGCACATATGAGTAAGAGTACTGTAGTTGCCTCCCTTGTTTCTTTGCATTGCTCAACGTTTCCCGACAAATATGAATATATTATTTATGACACTTTTTGAGAAAGATTACAAAAAAGCAGTATTGTGGCCAGTTCATTATGTTTCCTACATGACAATGTTTTGTTTGCGGAGCATCGCTGATATTTTCACAAAGCTGTAAAGATTTTTTTTTAGGGACCGTATGTGGACATTAAAAACGTATCTTCAGCATTATGAACCTGTCAACTTGCTTTTAGTTGGCTATGGTATTTTTCTATTTTATTTCAGCCATACATTCACTGTTGTACAGATGATTTATTCATATTGTTACTGAACTGCAAAATGTTCATGATTAAATTAACTAATCATCTGTGGAACAAATCTGACTTGCTGGGCCAGCAGTGGACAGCGCATTCAACTAGCAGGGGCCGAGATACGTAAATCATATGATGTTACATCATCTGCTTTGCCTGCTTAATACCTTAATCCTACCCTCAATTCTCTAAACCATAACCTTAAACTGTATAATAATAATTATGAATGCAAGATTTGGGTACAGCTTTCCATAACCACCACCTTCCTACAACTGAATCCTTCAAATCTGCACTGAAAACGCACCTTGAGCATTACTCCTAACACAGTCCACACAATGCTAGTCCTTCTTACCCTCCCCCCTTCTGCTCTTGCTAATTTTCTACCCATCTTTCTCTGCAGAATCACTATATTTTCTATGTTCTGTTAATTGGTGTCTTTTTGTGTTTTCCATCTTTGTTTTCTGTTTGTCGTCAGTACTGTCATTTATTCTTACGCCCCTCGTGTTCTGTCCATTTAGTCCACGTCTCTTCCTTGTTTTAAGAACTAAGAGCATGCTCTCTATGCGTGTGAATATGAGCTATAAAAATCTTCATTTATTATTATTATATAGGGGAGGATGCGATGGCCATAACAGAAATGGCTCACGACATTTGTCGTCTGCTCGCTCCACTCATCTGCCCAAATGTACCTAATAAACTAAACCTAACCCTAACCCCAAACCTCTGACAAAATAACAGACCGGCCTATGACGTCACGTGCCCCCCCCCCCATATCAAAGTTCTGCCAAGATTTGTATTGTGCAAACTCACACTCTTAAGAAGCATGCTCGTAGCACTTAAAAACAAGAACAAGACATGGACAACATACGAGGGAAAGAAGAACAAACAAATACTATATGAACAATGGAAGGATAAAAAACAGTAATGATGACAAAATATAAATGCAGAAAACGCAAAGAGGAACCAAGTAACAAGGATGTCATTCATTTATATACCGCCACCCAGTAGTTTCTTTTAAATTTCAAAACCTGTCTTTACAGTGATTGAATTGTATACTGCTGGCTTTGGTAAGTGGAATTTGTTCCTCATCAGTAAAGGATCATAAGTGTCTTTTTTTAAATGGTGCTAAAAGATTGTTGCAGCTTATTATTGGAAATTCTCTTTAATGACTACAGTCTACAAGACTGTAGTGATCTGCCTCCTAATTAACTAGACATCAGATTGGTTCCTATATCAAGACTAAAAGTAAAAACCTAGAGCAGAAAATCCTTTGCTTTCTGGTCAGAAGTGTGAAACATCGCTAATTGATAGTCACAGATATGCATAACAACTCTAAATTCTAAAAGTAAAATTCCTTTGCACAGAACAGATGAATTTAAAACTTATTGTGGTTTAGCATAACTCTTTGGACATTTTTATTTGTTTCAGTTATTTTTATGAAATTGCCTTTGAAAAACTGATATCACTCTTTTTGTAACTTTCAGATTCCAATAACAAAAAAGGAATATGGAGCTATCACCAGTATTGACTTCTCATCAGTCTCACCATACTGCTATGCTGTCACCAACTCAACTAGAGTAAGAAGAGCATTTTTGTCTCTAGTTAAGATAAAGATGTGTGTATGGTTTAATAATTACTAAGAATAATACAAATAGAAATAAGAATCTTCAGTGAGTCTTGATCAGGTATGACTTACATTTTTGTGAGTTATGCTGATTTTGATATTTTCTTTTTGGAGATTTTTAATGTTACAAATGTCCTTCCCTTTCCCAACTCTTAGCTTTTAACCCAGAATTAGCCTGCCTCTCTGTCAGTGATGCATCCTGTGTACTTGAAGTTTAACATGGTATACTGTTTCAGTGTTTGTCTCTTTATTTTTATGTTCTAGCCATACAGTGCTCCACATCTTGCATATATTAGGGAGTGCATCTACTCTCTAAAAGTGGCACTTAAAGTATAATGTCCCAGTGAATATGATGTGTGATTAGTTGCAGATGTTAACAGCCAGAGCAAGGGTTTTGGGAGGGGTTAGAGGGGTGTTTTGACTTTTTGTGAACAGCCACCTGAACAGAACTCGCTCAGACATCAGCTATTCTGTTGATGTTTCACCGATTACAGTTAAAGGGGAGCAAAAGTTCTTTCATTAGATTTGTGAATGGGTTTTTTAAAACCAGCACAGGATGCAGAAGTGTGCTGCTTCAGTATTTTCAGCAAAGTGCACATTTTAACTTTAAATAAACAGATTTAACTAATGGTCAGATTAAAAAAACTGTGTATAGTGTGATGGGTATATCAAGTTTTGGACTATATTTTTATCACCTGGTTGGTCATTCATCTGATTGTTGTAAGGCACTAACGCCAGTAGATGGATCCATAGTAATCAAAGCAGTAATTTCATCCTGAAATGGTTGGTCATTTATCTGATTATCGTAAGACACTAACGCCAGTAGATGGATCCATAATAAAGCAGTAACTTCATCCTGAAATAGATACAATTTGTTATGTTAGCTTGAAAATTGCTGTAATAACTTACTAGATTTTATTTAGGTTATTTCGTGTGTGTGCGTGCATGCATGCTTGTGTGTGCGTTAGATTTATTTTTAATGCCCTATATTTTGCAATGTGTCATATTTGTTACAAATACAAAGAATACTGTAAAATTATGTCCCAGCATTTTTCCTTCAATAGAGAACAACACTGAAGTTTAAGTAAATGAGTACTTGAACCAAGAGAGAGAGAAAGTATGAAGATAAAAAAAACAATGCTGATTATTTTTTTTAAAGATGAAGTAGGTTTTTTTCTGTAAAGTTTTTCACCAATTACCAGATTCATTATGATGTACTAATCCTCAAAATCTGCATGAATAACTTCCATCTGATAGGGAAATTGTGCATTTTTAAGATTAACATATCCATACATTTCAGTGGTGATATAATTTTAAGATATTTTTGTGCTCACCTTTGTGGAATGGAGAAGAGTTGCTTAGCTAGAAGAGGGGGCACCCAGTAAGGTAATGGTTAAGACACTTGCATGTTGCCAACAGAGGACCTGGGTTCAATTCTCTTGACAACAATATTGCATGTTATGTTGCGTGCATCCATGTCTTTTTTTGGGGGGGGGGGTGTAAAGCGCTATGAGCCTGTTCATAGGACCGGGATATGGCGCTGTACAAATCCACTTTATTATTATTATTAATTCTCAGGACATCTGTTCGCAGGGCTGGCCATGGAGGGGGGGTCCTTCCCTCTCCCCTAATAGTGAAATCACCTCTATGTGCAAGCACTTTCCCACCAAAGCTACCAGTCAGCTATTTACTTAGAGATTGAAAATAAATAATTTGTAAATATTTAAATATAGTTCTTTAAAACAATATCTTCTACTCTGGTGTCTTCGACACCACACAGGGCAGGATATTTACAAGTGCATTTACAAGGTTCTGTTCCACACTTCCAAGAACAGTATATTTATTAAAAGTTGAAGTGTGTGCATCCATACTAATCATACATCATCCTGAAATAGATACTATTTGTTATGTTAGCTTGAAAATCATATATCTTTTGACGCATAAAATAATGGTGTATCCATTGATTCTCAAAAGTTTATCCTGACACTTGAGCATTATTAAATGGGTATAAACATATAGGATTTGTTTAAATATTAGACAAAGCAGTGTTAGGATGAAGGAATGTGTGTTAGGAAAAAAGCAAGTAATAATAATAATTTATAGAGCGCCTTACCCCACCAACAAGGTTGCTTACCTGCAAAAGTCCTATAAGCGCACACTTGGCATCAAATGTATCTTACTAATTCATTCACCATCATTTAAATCATAGCTACTCTTACTCTCTCCCTCATGCATCCACGTTAGAGAGAATTAGAAATAGTTGTATATACAGATAGGTATGTAATGCTGTGACTGTGTGTATAAAAGATAAGTGAAAAGTAAGGATATAAAACAACCTAAAACAGGCTTCTTCATACTGTATGCTTATGGCCCATTCTGTTTATAGGTGTGCAAATGTGCTGGCCAGAAATTTGCTTCTGTATACAGTATTATATACTACATCATTAATGAAATAACTAGTTATGTATTATGAATGCTCCTAGCAGGAAACAAATATGCCTGGAACTGGGAGAAGAAGGAACTTTCATTTCATAGAAAAGTTGTCTTCAGATAAACAACTTTTTTATTTTTCACATTTGTAGGCATGTGGTTTGCCTTTTGTTGGTATCGATGAATAAATAATAATGGTTAGGTATAGTGCAGATCTTTTTGAAAAATCCAGTTAGGAGCAGAGTTGCTTATATCTTGTGGAAGGAAACAGAATAGCATCATCTTGATTTCATTTGAGTGAAGAGATTCTTTTTCATAATCCAGTTAACTAGGAATAAATTGAAGTACATGTATACCTTTATATGCTTTTGTGGGTAGGAAGGTGACAAGGCACAATCTAAAGGCTCTGTTTTTTTGTTTTTTGTTTAAATTCTACATTCACTCACTCAAGCAACATATGTGCAAGGGCACACATGCGCTCACACGTCATTAAGACCTCTGCAAAAAGATTCTTCTTCAGGTACACAGTTCTGTAATGTGTGTGGTCACACGCTGCCAGATTTTGCTAAATTTTTTCTCAGGTGTGCACATTCTTATTCACTTAACTGATTTTTATCATTCTCTCAGTGCCAATCTCATTACAAGTTTCAAGAATTATAAAAATAGCGTGTTTTTGTTATGCAGAACAGGAATGCTTTTCTGGTTGTCGTGGAGATGCAAGAATGTGCTGCTGAGAAGTACACTTGACGAATTGTGAACTGCATTAGAATAGGGTGAATCTAGGTACAACAGTTTTAGAACAAAGACGTACTACAGTAATAATATAATAATAATAATAATAGTGAAGATTTTTATAGCGCATATTCACACTCATAGAGAGCATGCTCTTAGCGCTTAAAACGAGGAAGAGACGTGGACTAAGTAGACACAGAACAAAGGGGACGAAAGAAAACGACAGTACTGACGAAACAGAAAACATTAAAAGGCATCAAGTAACAGGAACAGAAAATATAGTGATTCTGCGAGAAAGATGGGTAAAGTAGCAAGAGGGAAGGGGGCGGGGTTAAGAAGGACGAGCATTGTGCGGACTGTGTTAGGAGAAATGCTTAAGGAAGAGGTGCGTTTTCAGTGCAGATTTGAAAGATTCAGTTGTAGGAAGGTGGCGGATATGGAAAGGAAGAGAGTTCCATTGTTTTGCAGCACAGTAGCCAAAAGTCCTGTGACCATATGTTGTTGTTCTGGTGACAGGAACAGTTAGGATACGGTCATATATAGTTTGTTGTCACTCAGTTTAGGAAAGATTAGCATAATTCTTTGAAAGAGAAGCTGCAGTCTGCTTGTTTATTTCTTCTTCCATGGTTGATGCAAGTCAGTTTTTCCCTTGTAGATGCTGAAGCACCCAAGCTCACTGTGGTAATATATTATGAGCCATGAATCATGCTGAGAGGGTTAACTCCACCTTATCATGTTCTATCGTCAGTAGATGGCGTTTTGCACCCCTATATCGTGTGAAAGATGTGGAATTGACAGTCCATTTAGATGGATTCCAAGATATCAGAAACAGATTCTGGATCTACTTGAACCCTAAAGAGTGTATGTGAGAGAGAAGGGGTGGGTAGTGAAAATGGGTAAGTGGAAGGTTGAGAGGCAGAAGTAGAGAAACAGTTGAAAAGAGATGCCAAATTACATCAACTGGCGCCTCGCATGCCCGATTTTGAGGATATATTTTGAAAACAGAAGCCAAAGGAAGTGGTGCCAGGTATCAAAGAAGAGATGCCCTCACCCCTCTTTTTTTTTTTTTTGGTAGCCGGCCAGCCTCTTGACACACTTTGTTTCCATAGTTTTCTTTTTGGTGATCATTCCTTTTCCTTCCTGCTTTTTATCCCCTTATTTGCAGTCAGTAATACTAATAGCCATTTTTCAGGCCATGTATTCAGATCTGTATCATCTATGTCCCACATATGTACAAACGCGCGTGCGTGCACACATACACACAAGCCAGCGAACTTGAATACGTTGCATAAGAAACAAATGCTCTTATTTTTTGAGTTGCTGCGAAATAATCTTATGCATATGCATTTGGTCTAGGGTACTTCCGCAGTTTGTCTGTATTATAAAAATAAATGCAAAATTTATATAGCGCATACTCACACTCCTAAGGAGCATGCTCTTAGCGCTTAAGAACAAGAATGAGACATGGGCAACATAGAAGGGGCAGAAGAACAAGCAACATGTGAACGACGGAAGGATAAATAACAGTACTGATGACGAATAAAGGAAAAATCTAAACACTTAGATTAAAATAACAAGGACTGAAAGTATGATGATTTAGCGAAAGGAAGACAAGCAGGGAAGTAGCAATACGCGGAAAAAGGGGGTAGGTTGTGAAAAAGGACTAGCATTGTGTGGACTTTGGTTAGGAGTAATGCTGAAGCAAGAAGTATGTTTTCAGTGCACATTTAAAGGATTCAATAGTGGTAGGTGGCGGATAGGGAAAGGGAGAGGGTTCCATTTTTTTGCTGCATAGTAACTAAAATTCCTGTGACCATATGTTGTTCTGTGACAGGAATAGTTAGGAGACGGTTGTCAGACAAAAAGCGGAGCTGTTTAGCTGGGACATAAAGGAAGAGGAGTTTAGAGAAATAGTCAGGGCAGGAGCCAGCAAAGAAATTAAAAATTCTGTCAAACACAATCTTTCCTTGTTTAGACTCCTTAATCTGGTCACTTCTTTTGCAATCGTACTACGTTAAACACCAATTTACAGTTATTAGTCTGGAAATTAAGAAAAGACAATGCACAGATTACACTTCTGTATTGAAACAGGATGAAGTAAACTAAAGATAACAATGAATTGGGAGCTATTTAAAAAGCTTTCCAGTGTAGGCAACAAAGGTTCTTTATGGTGAGTGCTGTATCCAAATAGTTGAATGGCAGGTCAAGAGTACTGGCCACCCCCTCCACCGTGCTGCTTCAAAGCGGTTGAATGGGCAGTGCAAACTAAGAGCCCGACTAATAGCATCAAAGTCCTTTGGCGGATTAAAATCATGGGTAACTGGATTTTTGTTTTTGTTTCTCCTCCTGTTTTCTGGTGAAGTCGTAGTCGGTGTTCCAGCCACGTTATGGGGGTGTGAGTTGACGACGTTAATGCTTACACTATCATCTGTCCAGAAAGTGCGTGCAGAATCGACTTGTTCGTCAAGAGAAGTGGAACAAGGCGCTAGCAAAATGGGGGGAGGGGAAACGCGAAGCAGTAAGCTAAACTTTATGTGTCCCTAAGATCACGACCTATTGTGAGCCCTAAAGTCTAATGTACTCGCATACGTAGGACATGTCTGACCCGCACAGAGATGTGGCTTTTCGTCGTTATGCGGCTGCTAGTCTAGGTGGACAGGTCCTACATGTATCCTTCTTTTATGCTGTGTGAGTCGACATTTTTGGCTCTAGTGGAATTTTGGGGCCAGATGGTCAAGATATCGCTAGGCGTTAGCTGAATGGCTTCGGTTTAGCAATCAGCTTGCGTGAGCGTTTTGGCTGAGTGCTACGCGTCAACCATCCTCTGAAGGTCTGTGCACCTGAAGGCCATTCCTCCCACCATGCGTCCGATTAACAGAGCTGAAGATGATACTATGGGGAAGGTTTCAGCGCGTTCGCTAGTTTTCTGTTGCCGCTAAAAGGCGATTTCTTTAGCAAGATGAGAATCTTTAAGAGAATCGTTAGAGTGGCGATATTTTGACGCCGCGAGGCGCCACTTTCAACTACGTGCCGGCTTCGCGCGGAAGTTTTAACGTGCTCTGACAGGTCTTGTCTGTGCATAAAGATGACTCCTGAATTTCAGCAGAATTCGTACCTAAATCCACGCTTTTACCCCGAATGTTTGTTATTTGAGGGTAAGCCAACTCGTGTGCTTTTCGTTAACAGCAGTGAGGCGATTAAGCAATTAAATTCTGTTCTCCAGTATCTTCAGCCACCATAAGCAGTGGCTAATTATGAGATGCAAAAATCGGCATTTGCGCACTGTGCTAAATATAGATTAGTGCTTAAAATATTTCACAAATACTATACTCTTTAGTAGGTTTTCTTTTTTGGAGTGAGAATGATTTTTATTTGCTTTTACCTTGAAGCATGGTAAAAATTGATGCTTGATTTATCATTCTTGCATAAAATGAATAAATCAGTGAATGAGTAATAAATAAACGAACAAAACATGGTACCACCCAATACTTAGTCGTTCGAAATTTGGAACTGCCAAACCCACACCTCAATCTAACGAGACACACTACCTGGAAATTAAGAAGGGAGTAAGATTGAAAGACCAAATTTTGTTATACCGCCGAGACAAGTCTGTCTTGAACATTTGGCGGGTCTGTGAGACTACATCATTCTAATATGTTTATACACAAGTCGTGTATTCTTCTGCTGGCAGCGTTCTCCACTTCGTTTGCTCCGTTGTTCTGTCCCGTGGGGACTGGCGTTCTTTACGCAACGAAGGCTTTTCACGAGCTCGATTGCGCGTACGCTCGCAAAGTCGGTTTGTGCTGCTGGTGGATCGGACTATTTCGAGGGCTCGAGAGATTTGTTCTGGGGAAAGGTGTTCTGGTTGGTAGAATATCTTCGTGGTCTTCGCTTACTTAACACTTTTCATTATTTTATAATGGGGATGATGTGTTGAAATAAATAATTGGAAAATGGTTTATTAGCTTGATTCGATTAGCACACCGCACTCTACGCCGTCTGTCTGTGATAGTTCCTGTATCTACAGGTATTCTTGGGATGCATGTTGATGAGGAGTTGCCACGACAGCTAAACCTTGCTATTAACGTCACGGAGATTTTTGTGTAAGCACTTACTAAAGGCCCTTCTAAACCGGAAAAAGACAGGCAAAACTTTGGCAAAGTTTTGAACCCTAATGTAAAAACTTCCATTACTGTCTGATTAAAAATGACATCAAGCACCAATTGTCCTTTGTTCCACATATTTTATGCGCGACTCCCGATCTTGACGAATGTAAAAGGTGTTAAATTATGAAGCTCAGAAGATAATACGTGCATGCGACGTATTTGGCGCGAACCCATGTTAGCGCAGGTCCTCACGCCCTCTATTCTCTCGTGCTTGCATCCACTCACTAAGAACTGCGTCAGGGCTACAACTTGTACCAGATGTCACAGAAGTTAGAGGAAGGAGGAAATTTTTGCCGTTTTGTCAATCCACGATGGACCGCTGGGGCTGGAAGGAAGAAGTCTGCTCGGGTCTAAGGAAGGAGACTGTTGTGTCTGCAGCCGGGACTAGCAGTCGTGATAATGTATCCCCATCATTGGCTTATCAAGTCAGTCGGGGCGGGCTGATGCTCGCTTTGATGTCAGGAGGCCTGTTCGCTGGTGTGAAACTGGCACCAGCCATCTCAGGTTTGTCAACAAGCATCACATCGTGGCAAATTGAGGGAGTTGGCGGTAAAAGAAAGCTGGGCACAAGTTATGGCGTCGGAAAGCGGGGGAGGTTGGGGAAGGGGGACTAATAGACGTTCAGACAAGGGCATAGGAGAAAGGGTGATGAGGTGGGGGGTACTGTTGAAGGACCTGGAAATGTTGATTATGTTGAGCGAGAGGTGCCGCTATTAGTGTGGAGACCTAGACATCTTCGGAAGCAGACATAACACTGTCAGCAAGCAAGCTAGCACGTGTATATGTTGGCGGGAATATGGGAGGTTGCCGTTTCTAGTGTTGGTAAATGCAACAGGAGATCCCTACCGTGTGATTCTAAAAACCTTAAATTTCTGCATAGAACAGCTGCCGTCGCAGGCGGAAAGACAGACGTCAGGGGTCATTTACTATCAGTTTAGCAAAGTTGAACAGAAGCTCAAAGAATGGACCCCCAAATGGGAGGTTCGGGGTACCGGTTGCAAAGACTCAGTAAAGCCCTCTAAAATCGACTGTGGAAGGCTGGTTATTTGCTGTCAGATAGAGGATGTGTGTGTGTGAGAGAGAGAGAACGCGTTCACCCTTGTAGGTTTGCACTTTACACACCGTTTATATTTGTAAAAATGTTAAATGCACACTTTAAGTGAATCAAAAAATAATCGTTGCAAAAAAGCATTGAAACATTTGAGGTGTGAACATGGACAATATTTCTGATTTCGAAACACTTAAAGCTATTGGAAATGTGACTGTAAGTGACACTCTTTTACGTGATTTCTTTCAGATGTCGGATTGACGCGAGCGTGAATTTTTTTATATAATTATTTTTAATTTATCTTTTTTGAACAGGTTCAGATCTACAGCGCCAGGTCGAACCAGATCATTAGGAGCCTCAATCGTTTTAAAGAGGTGGCCCGCAGTGGGAGCTTCAGAGCCGATGGGAAGTTGATCGTGGCTGGCAGTGACGAGCCAGTGGTGCGTCTGTTTGATCCTAACACCCGCTCTCAGCTGCGCGTCTTCAAGGGTCACACAGGGTACGTACGGTCTTGCAGGAAGCGGAAGTTGACGTCTGCAGTCGCCTGACGAAGAACGAAGGTCGTTTAATGAAGACTTGCGGCTTAGCGATGGATGTCTTCAGCAGCTCTAATGTTCATTACAGGGATTTCGTGATCCAAGTAGCGACACATTCCTCTTACTCTTGTTAATGTTTTGTAAAAGGGATCACATTTCCGAAGATCATGATTTGTAGCAGAACATTAGCGAAGTACAGAACCTGCAGTCTCACCTACCGTAGCAGTTTTCTATCACGTAGAAAGGTGCGTGAACCATGTTAGAGACATCCAAAATCCACGAACAGAAAGTTTGGAGTCTAAATTAGAAAAGTTTAGGTTCGAAGAGCTCATCGGGTAAAATTATTTTTGTAATAAATCAGCCATTTGACAGCTAATATATCACCATTTCATGTTATCATATGCAAGTGACACAGTTTTAAAAACACGACCAATAAGCAGTTACGTAAGACTTTGATAATATTAAAAGGTGTACATAGATTTGCAACTGGTCGATAAAATTCCATTAATAGTTATATGGGCGTCTGAAACACCCTCTCTCCCAACATTTAACTGACGGGTCTGAAAACTCTCAAGAATTTTAACAGGGGAGGGAAGGGGGCAGAAATTTTCTTGCATTTTATGGATGAAAAACCCTGGTAGAGCCGTGTCTGCTGTACCAATAAGAAAGAGACTAACAATGCAGACTTCTTTTAGTGTTGTGCTACTTTCTGCAGAACACGCTTTGCTTAAAGCCACAATGCGCTTCCCAGTCATATCGAGGGAGAAAGCACGAGCCTTTTTTTTTTAATCGTAGACTCTGCCTAAAATGTTCTAAGCTGTGTTCCACGCAGAACGTTGACATGCTTACCTTTCGTTCGTGCAGCCCCGTGAATGTGACCAAGTTCTTGGCGGACAGTCTGCGCGTGATGTCCGCGTCAAACGACAAGACGGCGCGGGTGTGGGACATCGCGACAGAAGCGGAGCTGATCAAGTACGAAGAGCACGCGGTAAGTTGCCCCTAAGTTCGGCACTGGTCGGTCTTGCTCCCCTCTGGCCGCCCCAAACGCACTTGAACATCGCCAGAGCATCGGAAGAGCTGTCTCTCTAGCTGGCTGTCTAAGGGATAACAAGCAGCAAAAAAACGCCCGTATGATATACCTGAGGTCACCTCACACAGGGCCCTAGTATCGAAGAACCAGTCAAATGCATAAAACTGTAAATGTCAAATAAAAGAGTGCAGAAAAGGCTAAATATTGAACAAAAGAAATGATTTTTTCCAGAAATTTTAAGACATTACGCTATGCCCTTTATGAGATAAATTCCGCTCTTGGCGTCCCATAGATATCAACGCGCTTAGCGGAATACCGCGATCCAGCTAACCCTGGTGACGTAATGAGCACCTGGTTAGTGGTATCTTTGTACGAATTTACTAGACAGCGAAGTTTTTATCACGGGATTGTTATGACTGATGGGGATGCGAAGAGTGCAAATGGCCTTGCAGAAAAGCTCCCTTAAATTGATGATGCTATTGATAAAAGATGTTGCCTTATCATAAAGCACATGTACAGTGACAGTAGAAAACCCTGTTGAAGAGTCCCCGTCCCCCTTATGGCTTGTGTGCCAGCAGTTATGCTCAGTATTCTAGCTTCCTGCTTATTTTCGTAGTATTTAAATCCATCATCGAAACTGCCACTTTTACCAACCATTGTTTATTTAACTTAAAAAAAAACCAAAACAAACGCAGTGTCCTATGACTTTGTTGTCTCTTCTCATTCTGCTGGACTAGAATTGTGTCGCTGAAAGGGCAACAACCGGGCGACTCGGCTGACGGATTATGAACAATACTGTTCAAGGGAGACCAGCTGTTGGACATTCTCGTATATTACCACCCTTCGTGGTATACTGCAAAAACTTACTGTTCGACGGAAAAAGTGGAGAGAATGGAATACGAAATCGGAAGGTTGGGAGGGAAAAGATCGCACATAGTAATCCAGAATTTAGAGTACAGGACACGTAAATAGTTCAGCGTTGGTACAGATAATGAGCGTAATAGACGAGAAGTGCGCAGCCTGACTGACCCCTTCTTTCTTGCACGTTGCAGAAATATCTCTTTTTGTCCGTTTGGCCATTAAGTGCTTATTATATTTGTCTCTATGTTTAGTAACCAATCAACCTTCCTGATACATTTTCTGCTGTAGCCTCCCCCTCCCTCGCACGCAGCCGCCCTACTTTCCCCTCCCACTGTCCGGCAGACCTCATGCGACTTCTGTCGTCACATTTCGATGAAAGTGAGCGCAGTTTTTTTTTTTTTTGGATACTGTGTTGAAATTTCATCAGTTTTGAAACTTGTGATTTGGGTCCTTGTAGGCCGCAAGCAACCTTTTTGGATGCCCCTAACCTTAATGCACGTTAGGGGGAACTGACGTTCACGAGTTTCACTACTGGCAGGTTTATGGGCTTTTCCTGAGTCGTCTCAAGACAGCCTGTTGGAGCACAGACGGGGTTGGGGGTGGTGGTGGTGGTGGTGTCATCCTTTAGTGTGCCTGTGTAAATACTAGGTCGGAAGTACCAAGTTTTTCTTTCCAAAAAAAGAAAAAAAACCGAAAACAAACCTCCCAAAACCCCGACTAAAAATAAGTTTTGCTGACTCGAAGGTTGATTTAGGTATCACCGGTGATGATTTTTTTTCTCTCACCTTCCTCCATCCCTAACTATACCCCAACCTTCTCCACATTTTTTTTTTGGAGGGGGGGTAGGGGTCATCTTTCTAGCCACACTTTCCAGTGATTCTGGTCGTAGGGCGATCGGGCCGTGAATGTAGTTGGTTATAATTAGTAAGAGCTGAAAGAAGGTTGTCGGTATAATATAAAAGAGGATTTGGGGGTTTGTAAGGGCGGGCGGGTGAGGGATGGAGGTAATTGTGGTAGGGGGGAAAGAAGAAAAGGGTGTAGAGGCAAAGGGATGTGCGAGGTTGTTGAGTGGGGCTTGGCCTCCCAAGCTCATCCGTCATCCAGACGCTTTTCTTTTCCGTCTCGTCTATTAACCCCGCCCGTTGATGATTTTAATTCGCCTGATTGAGTCAGTTGTCTGTCAGTGGCGCGAATTGCGGGCTGTGGTTGATAATACCCGTCCGCGAGTCTTAATGTTTGCGCCGTATGGCTTCCTTCTTTACCCTCTCAGTCCTCCCCTACGGTGGGGAAGAGGTGGGATGCAATGGCTGTGCGGTTTGATAGATGCATTTTCATTTGATTCGCCACAGGCTTGTCCCGGGCAGTTAAGATAAGGACTAAGATCTCGAGGACTGCGCACAGCACGTGTGTTCATGGCAAGCGCGTGCGTTGCGCGCGACTTGAAAAGTGAAGCAGGCAGGCGGAAAACAGACGTGCAGCCTTTCTCTGTGTGTGTGTGTGTGTGCGCGTGCATGCAACCTTTTGTTTTCTCTCTTCCTAGTAGCGCGTCAGGTGCTGAAGCAGCTTATGCTACGGCACAGTTGCGCCGGTTCAGGCAGGCCGTGACGGCCGTAATTGTAGCAGCGATATTATTTTTGGCCAGGTGTTGCTGAATTTGTTTTGCGTGTGCAGGATGGCCCGTGACACCTCCCAGTACATGGGGGCGCGCTCACGCACAGACACACAGACACCGAAAGTGATAGGGGAGATTGGTTTTCTCGGATTGCGTTTGGAATTTTTCTGTAATTCTTGGTTGTCAGCGAGGAATGCCACTTCCACTTTTTGTCACGCTTGAGCAGGTTGACAGTACTGCTGCGGTAATCAGTCATAATTATGTAAGGGTAAATCTAGGGAAGTGATTAGTCATAGTAATGTTGTGCTGAATCAACATCACACGTTTTAATCTTCTAGTCCTGTCTTTGCTAGTTAGTGATAAACAGTAGTACACAGTAAGGAAAGAAAAAGAGAAATTTAAGACCGATAGAACTGTTGACTGTTATAACCAAACCCATCGTGTAATCTGTACCATGATCTACATCTGACAAATAGAAACAAAAAAGAAAAGAAAAGGAAAAAAAAGTGGGTACTTCCTGCGCCAAGCTGATGCGTGAAACCAATTTCATCTTGCCTTGGATTGGCAGGGGAGAGTAATTTGAGCATTATTTTGACAGCCTTTTGGTCGGCGGCTGCGAGCACTGCCTCTCCGCCATGGCACATGCGCACACCACGAAGCGAGGTGATTAATGTTGTACATGACATTGGGCACAAATAAAGGCCGGAAGTCAGTCTTCAAAATGAGTTTTTTTTCCCTTTCCTCATTTCATTCCTAGATTTTCCCTCTCTTATCTCTTCCCCTGCATCACCTCTCACCCTGCCCCTTACTCCAACCACACACCTTTCTTTTCTCCGTAGTCTTTTCCCCCCGGCCCCGCCCTCCCCTTTCCTTCTACAACTCTTTTTGCTCTTTTACCTGTCCCTTCCCGGTGCCTCCCTCGATTGCATGTAATCCGTTTTATTCTCAGGACCGAGATGTCTTTATTTTGGATCCTTCGCTACCCGTCACCTCATTCGCAGCTGTGGACGGATGAGCCAGTGCGTGGTGGTGCGGCAGCGCTGCATCATGACGGATGGGTTTGATAAAGCTGTTGCGTTTTATTCAGGCTGCGTCGTTCAAAGAAAAATAGTTTGCAGACAAACGGTGGTGCTGAAAGATTAAGCAGGAGAGAGTATCCGTATTGTTGACGTTTACAGCGTGACTAAATTACCTTTTGTCTGTCTTTGCGTTCTGTGATTTCTCTTTTCGTAACCACAAGCAAAAAGTATACAGCTCTTCAGGAAGAAGAAACCAGGCGGGACATCTGTTCGCCGCATTTTGGTGCAGTAGAATTTTTCTGAGATGAAACCGATGACCATCCGACAATACACCTTATAAAACGAAGATGGTACTAAATGTTTTCGCGTTCATTCACACTTTACAATCTGCTGGTACATCTTTTCCCAGGGCGTAAAGGAAGTTGTAGGAGTGCTGCGCACATGTAAAAGTTATTTTCTTACTCTTCCCCTTCCCCAGAAAGAAAAAAAAATCTATGGCAAAACCTTACTGCTGTCAGTCGTGGACAATACTTGAGGAGACTGCCTTCAACATTACCGACCCTTCGCACGCAAGGCACGCAAAAGATTCGCGACCACACTCTCGAGAAGTACAGAGACTGTAGTGGACTGCCGTGATCAAATAAAAAAAAATAAAACTTGCCTTAGACAATTTTTGTTTTTCTCGAAGATCTTGTTTGAAGTGCTGTTTGGAAAAAAGGAACATTTTTTTAATATATGAAACAGTTCACTATTATAACTGTTTTCTCACTCGTTTAAAAACTAGAGCAGTCAGGCACAATTGCATACATTCTAATGCTCCGCGTCCGCCCATCTACCCGAAAGAGGATTATTTTCAAAGAAAAAGAAAAGCGAAATGCTCGATCGTAAGGTGTAAAAGATGCGGTATGTTATTTTCTTGGCTCGAAAGAAACAGCAGTAAATGTATAAGTGGCGAAAAGAAGAAGAAAGAGAGTCGGGGAACACCGCAGTTGCCTTGAAACACGTGGTGGGAAGTGATACGCGTATTTCCTAACCCAAAGAGATTATCACGATGTATATGATGCTGTCCTCGGCTGATTTTTTGTTGGTTTTATTGGCTTTCTAATGTGAACATTTCCCGTGGGACTTCGTCTTTGTTCATTCTTCCACAGAACTAAGAAAAATGTTACCCTGTGTGTGTGTGGGGGGGGGGACGGAGGGACGGGTGGGGAGGGCGTGTCTGTGGGGGAGAGAGAGATACGAGTGAGAGAAAGAGAAAGAAAAAGGGAGGGGAAGGAGAGTTTAGCTTGTAATTCAGTCACAGGAGGAGAAACTCTTTATTTACTTTGCTTGTCAAGCAGATTTACCAGTGCCTTTCCTCATGGTGCTGAAACAGCCCAAGATCGCCGATGCCTCAGCGAGTATAGGCATTCATTAGCATACCGTTCTTGTACGGTACGCACGCTTGTTTTATTTTGTCGTAAACAGGCCAAATGAAGGCCGGTTAGGCCCAAAGAGCCCGGCGATTCCCTGCTCTGTTACCCGCCGCTTTTTAGCAAGATTAACAGGAAACTCTCTGATTTCTACAATATTTTGTTATAATGAATTTCAGCTTTTCGACGGGTCGTTTTTAAAAATGATCGCATGCCTTCCCCAGTAGTTATGGATAACTCATCATAACACTTTTTTTCTCGCTTAACGATGATGATTAATAATAAAACTGCATGGCAATGTGGCGAGTTGGGCGACTCGTGTTTCTGTCAAGCTAATTGGCTCATTGGTGTCTTTTTCTGTTATTTTCCGATTGCTGAGATTGCTTTATGCAAGCTTTGTATTTTAACTTTGATTACATTTCTGGCGTTTCAGGCTTTTCATGCGACAAAAGTTTGTCTCTTATTGCCAGGCTCCTGTAAAAGAGCTGGTTCTGATTGGTTCACTTAAAAAAATGTGTCCGGCATTCTTTCTTCCTCCCTACTTACCTCAGTTCATTCATTCATTCTGCCCTTATTTCAACCACAGTCCAGACAAACAGGCACGCTATGTATTTCTCCTTGCGGATAGCTGATTCTTCCTCCCCCTCCATCCTTCCGCTAGTCTATCCACGAGCTTCCTGTGCGCACGATACGGGTAGAACAGCAGCTGGCTGACCTCCTTCGCGGGTTAGCAAACAAGACGTTGTATATTTGTTTGGGAAAGATTGGGTGCTTGTTAGAAACGCACCTCATCCGCGCAGTCCGGTGTGGCGAATTAATGATTGCGCAAAAGGGTTGTGCGCCGGTAACCACAGCGCTGCTGCCTTCACGTATATGCGGGAGAAAGCACCATGTTGAAGGGAGTCAGTCCATGGCGAGCGAGAGAACGCTGGCTGTTTAGGTAGGGTCGTGTTTGTTGTTGCTGCGGACGGGTCGTCTTCACCGGTATGTCTGGTAACCTCGGAGGTGCTGCTGAAACGAGCCCACACACTTTCTGCGTAGGTTACTTCCACTGCTGCTGTAGCGCGATGGAGCCGATACAAATATCTGGTGGTAATAGTAGATAATGGGTAAACTATCTGGGGTGTTTGTGGCATGATTTTAAAGGTGATAGAGTAAATGATGGGGAAGAGGTAGGGAAACGGAGACATGCTTGCACACGCACGTACACACGCTCACACCTGCACACAGAATCTGATATTAAGTTGAGAAAGGAAGCTAAAATGTCCTTGAATGGAAAGTCTTGAAATCTTAAGAAATGTTTCATTTTATTGTCACGATCTTAGTTTTAGTTTTCTTTCAAGAGGACCTTTCCGAAGACTGCACACGCGCAGACCTACACAGATACGCATGCGCAGAAGAACGAGAAAGGTGTAATAGCTTTAAGACGACGAAAATGAGTTAGTGGAAACTACAACTATTGTAAATGGAATATAAAATAACACCATCATTAATACATCTAAACAAAGGTGATTTCCGGTTCAGTTAAGAAAAATTAATACAGTGGTACCTTGAGATACGAGCTGCTCGGCATACGAGTTTCTTGAGATACGAGCTGCGGGCCAATTTTCTATTTGAGATCCGAGCTGAATTCCGAGATACGAGCCGGTGGCCATTTGGGAAGTCGACCCGTAATTCGTGAAGTTGCCGCGTCGGGCGCTCGGATCGCAGCATCGTCACGGCGTCGTCTCGTTCTTTCTCTCGTGTTACCCACAGAGTTAAGTCGTATCTCGTGCGTTGTGCTCGTTTTTGCATCATTTTCGCAAATTTAACTAACCTTTTTGTGCGCTACGATGGGGCCGAAGAAAGTGAGTAAAAGGGACAGTGGTGAGAAGAAGAGAATGTTGGCGATAGAAATAAAGCAAGAAATAATAGAAAAACATGAGCGTGGTGTATGAGTGATGGATCTTGTCAATATGTACGACCGCATCCACAATTTGCACCATCCTTAAAAGGATGCCATCAAAGGTGCAAATCCAGCGAAAAGAACTAAAGTTCTGTCCCAATTAAGGAAAAATATCCATGAAGAAATGGAGAAGCTCATGCTGTTTTAGATGAAAGAGAAAGAGCTGGCAGGAGATACGGTGATGGAGACGGTAATATGCGAAAAGGCACGCAGCATTTACAATGACATGAAGAAGAAAGAAGCATCGACTTCAGAAGAGGCAGCAGTACGTTTAAGGCAAGTCATGGCTGGTTCGACAATTTCAAGAAGAGAACTGGCATCCACTCTGTGGTGAGGCATGGGGATTTTTCTTGGGGCTGGAACGGATTAATTCTATTTCAGTTATTTTAAAAGGGAATAATTCGTTTGAGATACGAGCTGATTGAGTTACGAGCTCGGTCACGGAACGAATTAAACTCGTATCTCAAGGTACCACTGTAGTAGGTAAACCCGAAATTAACGATGATTAGTAATTATTAGTGAAGACAAATGCAGTTCTATTTTAAAACAAGTGGCTAGGTATATGCATCCCATGCGTGATGATCAGGCTTGTGAGTTAACTACTCACTGGCACGTGCCAGAAATTACTTTCTGTGGCCTGCGCATGTGCAACGTTTATTTGGACAAGTCGTCGCGAAAGAAAGTTGAGATCGTGACACCGACACATTTAGAGTACAAAATTTGATGCCAAGGCAGGTGGGTGTCTCCAACTGGGGTAACGCTTGAGTTGTTAATTGTTAGCTTTAGGGCCTCTTTTGTATTTGAGAGGGAGAAGAGGGTGGCGGTTGTCTTCATGGGGTTGATAGTGACACACCAGTCCGTCTCCCCTTTGGAAGTGTTGTCGAGGACCTCCTGCATCCCGACGAAGTAGACAAGAGGCTTACATGGAGTCAACACATCCAGGAGATAGACGGGCCACAGAATGACTATCTCTGATGAAGAAACTCTCTGGAACGAAGTGGGGAGCCAGAAGCACCTTCTTTAAACAGATCTACACAGGCAGTGTCCGCTGGAGTACGGCTCTGCCTTCTGGGCCATGACAGCCAAGACAACAGAATGCAGGCATACGAATCGTCACAAGTAGAATAAAGACTACACACTACCACTACCTAGAGACCTTCATAGGACTCGCGTCCCTGGACCAGAGACGAGAAACTCGTGATCCAACACAAAAAGCTACAAAGGCTTCCATCACATACTGCCCTCCAACAGCCACAAGAGACCAGTATGAACAGACTAGTGCTGCTGTCGCTAAGAACAGACTAAAGAGGGGCGGCTTCAAACGTTTTGTGAAAATCCTGATGAGGAATTACAGCGACATCGTTGCAAACACCCCAGAAGAGCGAGATGGATGCTGAGGAATGGAACACCTAGCTCCAGAAATCTGCGGTTCTACAGAATTTCCAGGGATAACCGAATAAAAAAAGATCAACCAAACTCCCTTCTCCTGTAGCTCACCCTGAAAATGCTGGATCAGAGTTTTAATGCACAGATTGGTCCTCTGATGCTGTCATCCTCAGTGGGGGAAGTGGAATTTTCATATGCCACATTGAAAATAGAGACGTCCAGCTACTGAGCGGAGCTAACTGCTCTACGGAAAGCTTCCAGACCTGTAAGTGTGGTAAGCATGCCCTCTCATATCGTCTTCCTGACTGACTGCAGATCCATCTTCCTGAGCTTGCAATCCCCCAGTAGACAACTGGAACGAGACATACAGCACCTTTTGAGTGCCCTCTCCCAACACACGAGGATGGCTGTCTAGTGAGTCCTCGCACACTGCGGCTTGTCAGGAAACGAGGACATAGACAAACTCGCCAGGTTTAACAGCTGCCTGGAGCAGCCAAAGCAGGCAATCTCCCACAACAAATCCAAGACCATAGTTTAGTACCTCATCGAGTAAGTGAACACAACCCGCCGTCAGACGACCAGATGCTCGGTCTGAAACGCCACCAAAGGCCATCATCTTCCACCTGAGCACCGGACACTGCCTGGGGCTGTCATACACCGAAAACTGCCCAGGGGAGACAGCTTCACAGACCCTGGATCATGTCCTGCAGCTCACTTCATCACAACAGAAAAGAGTAAAGTCTGACAGGCACGGTCTCTGTTAACGCTAAAGAAAGAAAAAGTACAAAGGCTTAAAATGAAATGTTAATAGCCTTAGATCTCATATTGGTCAAGAGGGGCGGATGTTGGAGTTATCTAACAAAGGTCCGTTTAAGTCCGTTTGAGTCATGTAAAGGTCCTTCTTGACAGGCGCACATTAAAATATGTGACTGTCTGGCAGCTAGTTTTTTATATTGTTTATTTGATAGTATATAGTTAAGAAGGTTCTTAATACGTATGTCGTGTCCAACAGCGCTGACCCTTCCTGGAAAAGCAGGAAATATCTCAAAGACTTGAGACACGTGGTGGTTGATGGGAGGAGTAGGGGTAAGGTAGAAATCATGGGTGGCCATCAGTTATCTTCATAAATTCTTTTTCTGCGTGGGGCCTTTGAATCAGGTAGATAGAGGGAACTTGAGAGGCGACACGAAATCCTTACAGCTAGTTTGCCAACTTATTTAGCCCCATCTGTCGAATGTTTGAGGAACGTAATGCTCAATCAAATTGGCTTTCAGCGTTTGTTTCCCGCCCCTCAAGCTGTTACCTCCCTTATGTGGTATTTCTTCATATCGAGGTGTGCTGTCGTCAATACAAGGAAGGGAGAGAGGGTGGCGAGGGGTGTGGGTGCTGGCGAGGCCGTCCGTGCTTTACTTACCAGATAATTTTACAAGGCTCTGCGGCGGCAGCAGGAGCAAATGGACAGTCGTGGATAGTAACGCCAGTAGTCCGAGCCGTCAGTTGAGTGTGTTTGTGGCGACTGTAATGAATGTTCCTGCCGTGATGTTTGGCTGGCTGCTTGGTTGGCTGGACGCTTGCTCGCTTGAAGCTTGGAGCCCCTTGGCCTCGCCCATTTCGCTCGCCGTTGCCGGTGGCGAGGAGCATGGAAGACGCGAGTTAATGCGTGCCAGGCGCGTGTATCAACAGAGAGAAATGATTAGAGAGATGGCAGATAGGCGCGAGCGAATTTCTGTCATATTTAGAAATTTTCCTCAGATTCCCGCCAGGAAACGCGATATCGGACGAGATTCGCCATGATACTGGGAAGCGGTGTGCCTGAGTGCTCCCAGCATTCCTCGGTGGCAGGAGGAGAAATGAAAACAGGGCGAGATAGATGCTGTGAGACGCCTTCGGGAACTGTTGTTGCCTCTGATCTGATGTCCCATCCTTCTCATCACCACCCGATGCAATATTTGTTTGAAGCCGGGTGAATTCTGCCACTTGGGTCTCTTGTACTTTTCAGCACCACGCCTCTTATTTCTTGTCCCAAGCTAATCTGTCTTTTTCTCTTTCTCTCTCTCTCTCTCACACACACACACTTTCTCTCTGTGTTTGGAACATTGTGTTGGACCTGCCTCATTACACGTGTGGTCGTTTTAAGTAGATCTATCAAGACGTAATTTTTTTAATACTAATTTTTAAACACATTTTTTCAGTAGCATACGCGTGAAAACCCTTTCCTCCTGCACACACGCGAAAACACACACACGCGCACACACACACACACATATGCGCGGACACACTTTAGATATGAAACTGCTAAGAAAGTATGGATCGTTTTTCTGTACATGGTGTTTATTCCCGCGATCAGCCCCTCTCCTCGTGGGGAATCTAATTTATTGTGGCAATTTTATCTATCTGCAGATATTGTGATAATGTGCGAGCTAAATTCCCGCGCTACTTTCACGTCAAGAACGGGACTGTTTTCTGCATCAGATATTCTCCTTAGGGCGAGATGGGACATGAGATTGGGCAGGGTTGCACCCGGAAAGCCCTCCAGATCCAGGCTTTTGTACTGTGATACGCATCTGCTACAGACAATTTTTCCCGTTCCTGTCAGGGGTGGAAGTGGGGAGAGAAAACATTTCATATTTCAGTCGAGCGTGGCGTGTTTTTTCATTGGGCAGTTTATTGGAAAGTTATTTAGTCTTTCTGGCAAGGTGCTTCAGCGTGGAAGGCGCTCATCAGTTACAGTAAGAAGAAGAAAAAAGAACCAGAATAGATGGGGGAGAAGTGAGAGAGGCTTCGGTGTTGGAGAGGTCGTTATGATGGAAGCAACTGATATTTTGTCGAGTTCAATGTTAACCTAAGTCAAAGATGAAACTGAGCTTAAAGTTGCTGACAGGTTTAAAGGACCTTTAGTGTGTTACAAATACGATGTGGTTTTGGCTTTCCTTTTTACCTCAACACATACAGGTCTGTTGACCAAAAATTACAAAATAATTGTGACGAGACAGGAATTAACGTTTTTGACCATTTCCCGATATATATATATATACACAGAGTGAACAGAAAAGCCTGCACACATTAACCAGGAGGTTGCAACCTAGTAATGTTTATGAAGGATACTCCTTAACAGTAGAAAGTGTTATTTCATGGGATAGATTAATTGTTTTATGCTGTTCTGCCTGTTTAACACTGAACGGTAGTGTTGAACACTGGGGCTGCCGTTATTGATCAAGTGGTTTGCTTCTTGATGTGACTTAAAACGTCATGTGGTCTGTTTAACGGGACATTATTTGTCGCGTGGTCTGTTTCTTGACGTGAAGTGTTTTTGGGGTCAGTAAGGAAAGGGTGTGGACAGCTCATCTGCCCACTAACAGTGATAGGGGCCTGATTTCTCAGCGGAAGAACAAAGAAAGTGGAAGGATAGCTGCTCCTTCCACACACCTTGACACGGTGGACGACTTACACTTCTGACTCGCTAGACTCTGGAACATTTATGCACCTTTAGTTTTAACTTGTGAGCGACTTTGCCTAGCATAGATTGGATAAAAGTCGTTTAAACTTTAAGAGGCGGGATTTACATCGCAAGGGTTAACTTGGTGAGTCTAAGGATGAATTTGGCCAATGATTAACGTTTTTTAAGGTTTGTTTGCATTTCTTTTTCAGGATTACATTCGATGTGGGGTGGCGTGCAGAACAAGCGCAGACATATTTTTGACAGGTAAGTTAGATAGTTAAATATCACTCTTGTAACAGAATGCTAGGCAACCAACAGTCTTTGAAGTAGGACGATAATAGCGATGGTAATGACATTCATCACCTCATGATGAGCTGGAGGTCGTTCATATGTACATTTAATCGACGTAGATTGTGTGAGAGAATAGATGGCATATGGAATGAGAGGTAGATTCATGCCGTTAACGATGTGAATACTGTGACAGGTTCCTATGACCACAAGGCCAAGCTGTTCGATACCCGCAGAGAAGCCAGTGTGCTGACAGTTGAGCATGGCCACCCGGTGGAAAGTGTACTCATGTTCCCCAACGGCAACATTTTTATGACGGCAGGTAAGGCCTGCACACCCACACACCGCATATATGTCACACATGGACACATACACACGATAGACTAAAATGCACACGACACATAAACACGCATGACACTTTTCTACGCGACATGGAGACACGAGAGATACAAAAATACACGACACTCTTTCACGCATACATACGCGCACACGATGCACATTGCACACACACTGACTTGAGCTGACCTCCTGCATATTTACAAACGTTTTTACTTGGTGAATGCTTAATTGAGGTGTTACGGCGTGATTGTATTTTTTTTTATAGAAAGGTTGTGCGAGATGTCTAAAGGGTCTTTCCCTTATTGACATAAAAGGCGAGAAAAAGTGACAGAAAGAAAAGAACACAAGCAAACTAAAAAGAAAAAAAGTGATTTTTGTGGAAAAACGTAACTCGCGTTAGGCTTGTTAAAAATATGGAGTACAGGAGAAAGAACGATTCACTGTTCCAAGTGACAACAGATTAGGGTGGAGGGGAGGCCAGGAAAGTAACATACACATCTGTCTCGGTATTGTGTATAGCGGGTGGGAGCGGGGGCAAAAGTGGGAGGAAGATAGCGGCAAGAAGATTCATTGATGGGCGAGGGGGAAATGTGAGAGAAAGGCAAAAGATGTGGCACCAACGTCAATTTGCCCAACCACCAACACCGCTTAATAACCGTCAGCTTTGGTCACAGAATATGTGAGGGGAATGTATGATCAAACACAGCCACTCCAAAACACAGAATCCACCGTCATTTCACGATTCACTGGACATGACAGCCGTTGACTAGAAGAAATTGATTGGTTGAAAAATAAATAAACAAAATATTTGCGTTTATTTGATCTTGTTTTGGATTTCAATTAGCTCTTGAAGATTACATAGTCGGGTAGAGGGATGGGGGTCAAACTGAATGTTTTTACTGTGCTGAGAACAAGTTGTTTGACATTTATGAGCTAAGGGAATGTATGTCATGTTTTGTTATGTCGAAACTCTCTTTTCTTTATTTCTGTGTGTGTGTGGGTCCTTTCTGAACTTTTCTACGCTTGATGTCATTTGAAGAATGAGTCGATTCGAGAACATCACCGATGGGCCTGGCATCAGGCACTTAGTCTTGTTATTATCAGGGGACTGGTTTGCCCACTTTGTGGCGATAATTTTGTAGCTAATGGGATTTAAAAATGTTAAAAAATCACCACAGTTTTTAGTCGATATTAGTCACACCGTCCCATCACTGAGACCAGACATATGCTGTAGAGCAGTACCTTAGTCAGATTATTGATAACTGTCATATATACATTTTCCAAACATAAACAACATTGGAAGTTGCATATCCGGTCATCAAAAGACGCGCTTTTGGTCGTAGTTATGTACAGATATAATCTGGAGCTGGGGCTCTATATACCTTTTTTTTTAACTGAATGTGTTTTCGGCTGTAAAGTGTTTTCGGGTGCATTGGATCGATGTCTTTTGTGCACTTGTTGGCTCAGGGGTGAGAAAGGAGAATGAAGAAGAGGTTGTTTAGGGAAAGTCTTTCATGTTTTCATGTTTCATGATTTTTTGAGGGATCGGGTTTGGATATGTCCGAAAACATTCATCACTTTTGTGCCTTGAACGTTAAAGTGAGAGGAAATGAAGTAAACACTTTTTAGATCAAGCAATTTCCTACAAACTAGTACCCGTTCGGCACGTGATTATCTGAATGCTTTCTGTAAAACATGGCATGTCTGCTGGATTAACAGCAGTATACGCCGTTTCGTGTTTTACTTTGAGCAGGCGATTAACGCTGGGTTATTGTCACCGCAGAATATAGGAAGGAGCTTTAAACTGTGATAACACGTGTGGTATTATTAGGCGTGCACTTCCGAGACCACGAGTGGCACAGGGCGGCAGCTAGGCATGCACATGCAGGTGCTTCCGTAAACCCTCGGAGAAACCTCTCCAGCCCACTACTGGAACAAAAACCAAAACAAAACGGAAAAAAACCCTCATAAATGCTAGGAGAGGATCAGCGACCAAAAGAAAGTAGTGCTGATTTATCCCATCTTCCGCCTGGTTTTCGAAAGACGCATTCGGTCACAAAGCTTCGCTAACAGAGAGAGCGTATGTAACTTTTGCCCGCAGATATTAAGAGCCAATCGTTAGCATTCGTTACCGCTTCCTCGCGAAAGCCAGCCGTTGTTAGAAAGGGGAGTTGGGGAGTAGCCAGGGCATTTCCCAGAAATGTCGGTACAGTCTAAGTGGGTTACGCAAGTCCATCGTAGATTATCGTCCTGGAGCTAAAAAGACAAGTTTGACATCTTTGATCCGATTTTGTGGCACTATTCCAAGGAGCTAAGGTGTGCAACCTGCGGAATATCCAGATGTGCGCAGCTCGATGCATTACTTGCATTTAACGAACTGCTTGCGTTCATAGACTTGTTATCTCCTTCGGCTTGATCTATTCCGTCTGTTTTGCTTCCTTGTCTGTTATCGCAATAGAAAATACGAACCATGGGGATGAGATGCTGCAGGAAAATCCTTCGTATCTCCTACAAGTATGAGCACTTCTCAAGACCATCAGAACCCACAAAAACTATCCAGCAGGGAAGAGTAGAAAGGTAGAAAAGTGGCACACACACACAAAAAAAAGAAAAGAAGTGGGCAAACGACTACAGATGTCTGCGCCTGCTTCCGGTCCATAGGTATCCCCCAGGAGGTTTGCCCTCAATCCATAATTACGGGCTGAAAAGGTTTCCTATTAGTTTTGTTGGTTACCCATTGAAACAATGCGTCTCTTCAGGGGTTATAGCTTGTAAACATGTTCGTGGTCAGTCTATAAGCAGTTGTCGTTTTGTGCAGAACCTGCTCACTATCGCCCAAAATTGGCGTGAGAGGTCAGGGCGTTTTCAGATTCCGCATCTATTCATGTGCTCTCCCCTACCACTCCCAACAACAGGTACCAGTCAAGGGACGAATGACTGACGATAAGCAGTTGTCGACATAAAAGAATGTTCGGATCTCAGGACATCTAACACACACACACACACACACAGATGTACGTATAGCGTGCACACACACACTCTCTCTCTCTCGCATGCACGCACACCATGGAAAGTACCTTGTTTTAGACTGCACAGGAATGTGAATTACTTTGTTCTTCCCTGTCATCATGTGATATTCAGTGGACGAGAATGCTGTAACATCTCGTCTCTCCATGAACCGGACGGGCGCTCAGGCCTTGCGCCCAACATACGTTTGTTTCATCTGTTCCTGAACAGTTCTTCAGTTCTTTCCTAAGCTATAGAATAATTCCACCATGATTCCAGTACCAAAAAAGTCACATTCCAAAGAACTAAATGAGTGGCCTTGAGCCCTATTCTTGCTAACTGCGTGGAGAGAGTTGTGTGCAACCAGCTAGTCAGTGCAATTGCTGATCAACTAGATCTATACCAGTTCGCGTACAAAGCAAAATCAGGAGTGGATGATTTGTCTCTGTAATATGGTAGCAAGTCATCTAGACAGCACTGGTTCATACACATATTCTCTTCATGGACTTTTTTATGCGTTCAGTACCATTCAGCCACGCTTGCTATTGCGGTGTCTCGTAGCACTAAACGTTACACATCCCTAGTGCTCTGGATGAGGGAGTTTCTCTGGGACAGGCCGCAGAGGGCCAAGTTGGTAGGCACACTCTCAAACACTCTAATCATCAGTACAGGAGACCTATAAGGGTGTGTGTTTTGTCCCTGATACTGTTTTCTCTCTACACCAGTGAAGTCCAGACAGATCTTTCCAATTGTGTTCTATCGTTGATCAAGTTTGCAGACGATGTGGCGTTGGTTTGCTTGGCTCAAGGACGAGGACATTCGTGGTTTGAAGAAAGCTTTCTGGTGCTCAGTGTTTCTAAAACTAAATAATTGGTCCTTGATAGAAAGAAACATCAACCTGCCCATACATTTTTGGTTATTAGCAATGAGACGCTCGAACATGTGCTAAGTGTAGCATTCATTATGGTTCGGCGTTCTTCCCATCAAAGGTGAGGCTTGCTTAATGAGGGTGGTCAAGATTGCCAGCAAGATCATTGGCTTTCCACAAAGACCACTAGGTGATCTATACTAGGTGAGGTTAAAAACTGTAAGCATCATCACAGACCCCTCTCACCAACTACATCATCATCATCATCATCATCATCATCATCATCATCATCATCATTCCTTGTTACTCCTCGAGAGAGCATAGGGCCGCAATATCACCTCGCCAGCGGACCCGGTTTGGGGCAGCCCCCCTCAGTTGGGCCCATGTGGTTCCGCCATCTTTTGCCTCGCTCTCTACTGAACCAACTACATCACCCATCACTATTTTCAAATGCTACCCTCTGGCCAAAGATGAAAACAACTGGTCGCCAAGAAGAGTACTTTTGCCAGGTTCTTCATACCAAATGCAATATCACTCGTGAATAGAACTATATAAAAAAAAAATGTTCCGCGCGCGCGCATGTGTGTGATAATCATTGCTAGGATGGGTGCTTTAAGTGTGAGTGTATTAAGTGTATGGTTGTGTGAGTTGTGGACGTATTTTGTTTAGTTTATAACTTATAAAGATGTATTATACGACAAGAAGTAGTGGTGATTATTTCAATGTTTTAACATCTACATATGTATTAATGTTTGAGGAGGTGGTTATCCGATTTATTAAAGTACTGGCATCCAAGCCCTGTTATTTGCTGTGATATCTGTGTGGCGCGGCGAACTTATCCCAGTCGAGCCAGCTATCGAGAAAGAGTCCCTTTACAGTCGACTTCACAGAGGACTGGGGAAAGGTAAAGCGGCGAGAGGGAGAGATGGGCGCCGCCCACACAAAAAAAACCTCCAGGAAACTTTAGTCTCTAGCACTTAAACACAACACCCACCCCCAACAAGCTTAGAAAAAGGTTAGGGGACGACGTTTTTAAAACAATAAATGTCCCATATGATAATTTTAATATTGTGCTTATATATTTTTTCAGGGAACAAGTCTTTTAAACAGCCTGTGTGTGTGAGTGTGATAGAGAGAGACAAGAAGAGACGAGGATGGAGGAAAAAAAACAAAGAGGGGGAGAACGTTTCGGTTTTCTGTTTAGGTATTGATGTCCGTTTCGAAGCTACAGTTTTCGTATTCTCGCGTGTCGCCCGTAGTCCGGTTTCCAGCATTTCATTCCGAGAGCATTTTCCACGCGATTCTCGAGATGCCCGTCCACGAGAACCATACATGCTGACGCAAGCACGTGTGGAACAGCAACCGTTATATAAATCAAGGCATCCTTGGAAGACAAGACGGAATGGTATGCTGATTTTTCCCGCGTGGGTATCTTGTTTGATGTGCAGTAGACCTCGAAATCTGCGAAAGATTGTCGAGGATTTGGTGTCATTCTTGTGACATATGGTTGTTATTTTCCACAGTCCGTTCTGGCAACCAAGCGTTTTCATTTAAGCTAGTTTTATTTTGAGAGGATCTGTCTCTACCCTCCTCCTAGATTGATGGACAGAATAACCGTCTTCAGGCTTGGTTTAAAATGCAATTACATTTTCTCTCCATTTTTTTTCTTTCTCTTCTCTTGTGGCCCCGTTACACAGAGGCTGGCGGAAGAAGTGGATTGAATAACTGCTGTCATAATCTTCAGCCATATGTTCCGAGATCTACCTGATATGACGATCAAAGGTGAAGCATTATGTCTGATCTGGCTCGAGATCCCGAGGCAAATTGAGAACTAATCTTGTAATCTGCTAAATTTTTGTCGTGGGAGATGAGGCAGGACCACAGCCGCGTCTTGGTCTGTCTACTGCGTCTCTCGTATTGCAGCAGAAGAGCGGGCCTCGAGGCGGTAAAAATGGAGTGTTTTGGGGTAGGGGGTTGCTTTTGCTTACAAATCTGCATATTTTCCGCATCAGCTGACCCGACATGAAAGCGGAGATCTTGTTCGCCACACACATGTCCGTGGCTTTGGTGTACTGTCGTCACTTCCGTTTCTGGTATCGTGTTCTGTTGCGAAGAAGAAAAAAAAAGAAGAAAACACTAGGGTATACTTTAGCATTTCCTCAGCTTCCAAAATGCACTGTTGGAATGGTTTTGAGGCCTGATAAGCCAATAAAAAGGCGTTATAAAAAATTAATAATACCATTCACGTAACTGTTTCTTTCATAAACGAAAAATGTTTTCAGCATCTATAAGAGGAATACTTTCGAGCGGAGGGTTCTTTGTCTGGCAATCTTTCGGTGGTCTACAAAGACTCGCTTTCATTGTTGTTAAAGGACAACACGAGCGCTCAGCGAAAATCGCTGGAAGTAAACCACAGAGTATCACAAAAACA
Source organism: Marisa cornuarietis (assembly GCA_004794655.1). Classification (NCBI taxonomy): domain Eukaryota; kingdom Metazoa; phylum Mollusca; class Gastropoda; order Architaenioglossa; family Ampullariidae; genus Marisa; species Marisa cornuarietis. Next base: position 8,253,587 of record SMMW01000555.1, read on the forward strand.
TGTGGTATTTTATGATAAAGAGCCATAAAAGATTTTATATTAATATTTTTCTCTTAAGCACACCTGGATTTGTCTAGAAAACAGGAAGTGACAAAACGAACGTATTTCTAAAAATAGCGCCGTCTGCATAAGCTGAAGTCGAAGAGAAAAGATGCAATCCTCGGTAAAAGAAAACTAACCAGGACACATTGTGCTGTTGCTGAATGTTCTCTTCAACACTCAGATGGAGTTTGTACTCATTAAGGAAATCCTGAAGATAATGGATCAAACGCCAGTGGATTCACTTTGTTCAAACGTGCCATGCAAACTTCGTCCCTACACCGTACTCTTGAATTTGCTCAAAACATTTCAAAATCGATTGTTACCCAGTCACTTATACAGTACAAGCAAGTCTTGGACGTTCAGTAAAACGAAGAAATCTTATTCCCACAGCAGTGCTTACTATACAAAAGCACGAGATGTTAAAATGAACTACGACTGCTGGTAAATCAAGCACCAAATATGCAACATCGACGGTTTCTACACCGTCTGGTCTACAAGTAACTTCGTGTGACAGTCAGACACATCATCATCAGTTGTATCTTTATCCAGCATAATGCTCAAAACAACTGACAGGGCGAGGGCACCATTGAAGTGTATGATCGAAACAGCTACAAAGGAAAAAAAAAAAAGAATTGTGGGTGATAAACATAGGGAGCTTAAACGGGAACACGTGCGAGTATCAATAACAGAAAATTTTGCATGCAGCTAAATGAGGAAGAAATAAGTTTATTTACATCGATAAACACGTTTCAAACTATCATTACATTTTTAATTGTAAAAAATCCTTATCACAGTCAGTTGTAACTATTGTTGCCGTTTAATTTTGATCTGATTGACTTACCAGTCTGTTGAATGAATTCAGTTTGAACCATTTATTTATTCTTTAACTTCATTCGAAGCTTCTAAATAAAGTTCCAATCTGTAGGGCTGTATTCCAAATTCAGCTGTTTCATTTTTGGGGCAAACAAAATCGCTTCTTGAACACGACAACCTGAGCGATGTTTCTTCATTTGACTTGAAGACATGCATAGATTTCTTGAACCCAGCCACACTCGCTGTTACAAATACTTTGATCACATAAGAGAACCTCCAGTACAGGAGAGTATTTTTTCCCGCCTTCTAGTTGCAGGTGAGAATGCCAGTGTTTGAAGGCTTATATCTTTAAAATTAGGCATAATTATGTACTCATATTTTGGAAATTATTATTTTAAAACGAACCATACCCGATCATAAAGAAAAAATGTTGCGCTTGCTTTATCCTTTAACGAAAATAGAACTGGTCATATATAATATCCTGTGTGAGCGAGCCCTTCGTTAATTTGTCGTCCCAGACATCATTCAGAGTTTATGTAAAGTCTCAAGATGTCATGGTCATTCAAACATCCACAATCATCCTTCCTTCCTTTCTGTCGTGCTTTCAAGCACTCTTAATATTATGTTCAAATCATTTTGTGCGACGGACACATTTGAGCAACTATCATTGTGGTTAATGCGTCCATACTTTGGTCAGAGGTGAACACTTTGAGCAAACAACATTGTTGGCCCTGATGGATCATGATCTGTGGGTTGTAAAGAAATTGTATTACTTCGCTTCCTTCGCCCCCTCCAACCCCCACTCCCAGAAAACCTAACCGAAGTAAAAACAAGAAAAGGTGGAGGGGGAGGGGTCGGTGCCTCAGTTTTTTATGACTTTGGAATGAGTTATCAGTATGTATGCATTATGGTTCGTGGTTGGAACTGAGCGGTGTGTGTAAATTCCAGTAAGGTCAAAATAAGTAAAGAGCTAATAACGGGCCGGCGTCTGTTTCTTTGTCTCTTCCTCCCTACTCCCGCCAACGCTTTTATTTAAAACATTATTGTGTTGTTCGGCCGTAGGAGTATCCCTTCCTTTGCTGTCTCTGTTTCCTGCTTAGCAGAACGTCGTCCTTCCCCGCGAGTGCCTTTTTTTCACAGAACGCCTGCCAGCTTGGTCCTGCTTACCTCTAGAATGTCCTTCTTCGCTGTCTTCTTCCAGCCCGTTTCTCATCTTAAGAATGCCCTTATATGCTCCCTTCAGGAAGCGGAAAGCTGAATTTTAGAAAAAAAGTAAAAATGAACAAAAGGATAGAATCGTGGTAGGGTATTCCAGAGCTGAGAGGGTGGTGTTTTCTTAAGGGGGAAGGGGTGTAGGGTAGTGGATGGATGCACGGCATCTGCTGTCATAATTGTGATTAATGGGTCTGGGTGGTGCTGTTCGGTTCCGCGCGTGCTTTGCCTGCTCGCTCCATATTTCAAAATCATTAAGTACGTTCCGATGCAAAACGCAAAATGTGTGGCATTTTTTTTTCACTCTCCTTTCTTCTTTTCTTTCACTTTGTCTGTCTTTTTACATTCGTGCCTTCGAACGCATTATGTTTTGTGCCAATGTTTAGCTTGGCAGACCAGCGCCGGGTACCCCGAGGTTGGCTTTGGACGCTGCTGGGAAGTAAAATGAAAAACACGGGCCGCAGAGGTGAGGTTGCGTCATTAAACGGTTTAATCCCGACAAAAGCTCGCTGCGATTCGCATTGGAGGCTTGCCTGGCGTGGCCAACCGTTACCGTGGGGCGCACGTGAATAAGACATTTTCATTCATTACGGCCAGCGAACCGGGGGGCTGGGACATTTTCTCTGTTTCATTACATCTTTCGAATTAGAATCCATGCTGTTATGATTGCCTCCTCTTAGTTCGGGCCTGTTGCCACGTGTAGCCGCCAGAGGGCTGCCAGACGCGGTTGGCAGCTTAAAGAGGGAGAAGGGGGTTTTCTCCCCTCCTTCGATGGGGCCTCCGTGCCTTGCAGTGAGTGGTCCTGATTTTATCTACATTCATGCTTCCTTTTACAAATGAATATAACAGCGACTAAAGCTCTGCCCCATTGAATACTAAAGCTATTATCTCGAATGGCAAAAAATCCATCCGACATGTAACGGCTTTCGCAGCTGTGATGTGGAAATGTTTGTTACCGATGGCTCAGATGAAAAGAAACATAGAGACGATAAAGTATCACAATGTGTAAGATGAGCAAAATGCTTGTAACAGCTGAAGCCCGCACAAAGGACCCCAGCGGTCGGCAATGATGTTAGCCTTTGTGGGTCTTCGGGCTGTTTACTTGTTGCTCGCGCTTTTCACGCTCCCTTCGTCTTCACCCACATCCGCCTGTGCCTTCACGCGCCCTGAAAGCCATGCGTAGTCGCACGCGCGCGTGTGTGTGCGAGAGAGTGAGAGAGAGAGAAACACCTCAAATCAAGACAGCTAAAGGTGAAAGGCCTATAAACGCAGCGGCAGACATTTTAAATATCCAGTTTGTGGGATGCGCTGTTTACTATGTTGGTTAACTGGATAAATATGGAGAACGTTTAAGGAAATTTGACGAAATCTTTATATAACCGCCATATAAAAAAATGCCGAACTTGGTCAAACCCATTCGTCCACATTTTGTCCGTTTAAGAACATTCCATAGAGAAAGATATCTCTTTGTCGGACGGAGGATATCTTGTAAAAGCATTGGTAATTTGGCGATACAGCGCGTAGGCTTGAAAGTGGAGGCCGTGCACGAGAAGAAAAGATGTGAACTTTGTTGCTGACACCATTCCCAATTCACTGAAGAGTTTGTTTGGAAGAGCTTTAATGAAGGTTAATTAAAGGCAGGCCTCCTAAAGTGAGGTGAAAGGTTTTCATAGAGATCTTTAAGGCCACACGCAAAGAGAGAGAGAGAGAGCGCGCGCGTTTTCACGGTGCAGTTATGCTAGCACATGTAACATGGACTTCTTCGTCACTAGGAAAGCGGAAGAACAACTTGGATTCTCCCCCTCTCCCGCTTACAATAAGATCGCACAACATGGGTCCATTGTCCCGGGGCAGAATGTATAACCGTTCATAGGTCCTTTTCGTAAAAGTGTTAAAAACTTTACAACTGGTCCAACTCGCTCTCCAAAATTCTCGGACACTTGTGCAGACTGTGGGGTTGGGGGGAGCTTCTAACGCTTAAACAGCTCGCCACGTGTCCGTAACAGTAGAGAACTGTAGAATCGGTTTAATTTTTGTACTCTCTGGTTCTGAGTGAATCTGCTAGGGCTGTCACTTTCCGCACGATTTGGCGGAAATTGGATTTTTTTCAACATCCGAAGGAGGCCAGGATGTTCTGGCTGCAGGCGTGAAGAGCGAGGTTTTGGAAGGTCTGTAGGACAAGGGAGGTAGGGTCCATTGATACGGTACAAATACCTTGGGAGCAAGTGCATCGTCAACACATCAAAGTACGAAAATGATTGCCCCTTCGTAAACGGATGTCACTTTCATCATCATCATCATCATCATCATCATCATCATCATCATCATCATCATCATCATCATCATCATCATCAGTCAATCAGTCAATCATCATTATCATCTGGCTCCCCAAAACTTCATTCCTCCTTCCTTCTTCGCAAACTGTGCACGCTTAAAGAAAGAGGGGTGGGGGAAACGTAATAGGAAACGGGCGAAAATGGAGCAAAATTAAGCTTCCTGTCTGAAATCGTCGGACCGTACTAAAAGATTTCTGACGATTGCGCACGTGTCTTCGTTTTCTATTAATATTTTTTCTCGCGCTGCGGGAGGTCTCAGCATTAAAAGAATGATGACGATATAGTATCGTTCAGCCGTCATAACGGTCTTGGGGAGGAGAGGGGGAGGAGCGGGAGGTGAGAGAAGACTTCCTCTCTCACCTGTTCTTTGAGCCTCGTAATGTACGCGCGCTCCGCGGAAGTGAGGGTCTTCTCGAGCGGGTGGGCGTGTACTGAAGTGGGCAGTACCTGCCCTTATTGTGCCGCTGGGTTATCATGTCTGTGCCTTCAGCAGGGGAAGGGGGAAAAAAAGCCCTTTAAAATGTTTATTTAAAAATATGGCGCTCAATAGACATGGCACAACGGGTATGATGATCACTGCGTTTTTTGTGATGCCTTCAAAAAATATAAAGGTAAACCAATTGAGAGGATTTAGTTGTTTTTGTTTTATTGTTGTGCAAAACCAATAGCTTTTTTTTTAAGGAGAGAAGAGGGGATAGAAGGACGGAGAGAGAGAAAGAGGAAGATAAGAGAGCCGCGATCCTAATGCATGAATAATATGCGAGTCTGTTTCATATTACGGAGTTACTTCCCCGTACCACGCCCCTGTCTCATCCTCCAAACCCATTCACCTTTATTAAATTTTCTCGCTTTCTCTCTCATCTCCTCACCCTTTTCCTAGTCCACCTGGCTACGGATATGAAGATACATCTATCTCAATTCATCTATCCAGCCTTTGCAGTATTTTTGTTATTTGTTTGTTTATTATTTTGTCCTTTTTTCAGACGTTTGCCTGAAAATTAGATTCCAGAAGACACGTTACAGGGTTGTAAAAGGAGGCCTTTTTATACTTTTTTTCTTTCTCTCCCTCACTCTCTCTCTCTCACTCTGTGTATGAGAGAGAGAATGGCGGACTTTTTCCCGCATGTCAATATAGCTGTAGCTCTAAGTTGTAGAATAGGCTATGTCGGGGGAACGTGCCAAATTTTTTTTCCGCACAACGTAAAATACGAGGTTAACTTGTAGAGAAGTGCCTTAAAAGCATTTGTGTTTGATGGAAGAGGGCCCCAAGGGCATCGCTATGAGTACATGAATGTGTGGATAAAGGTCCTTGTAGGGTGCCTCTGTGTAAAAGCGCCAAGAGGGTAGTTCCGTGTGTGTGGGAAAAGTGCCTTGAGGACCAGACTGTAATCTGTTAGCTGTGTACGAAACATTCGGTTTTATTAACGTTATTCTCGTTTTCTCCGCTGAAAATCGTTCGCATGAACTTCTGGTGAACAAACTACACACCATTCATTGCGTGGGTGTCAGCGGGGAAAATGGCGCGTGCGCGTGTCTGATGGGCGTTCTTTTCGGTAGATTGTCTGCCTCTTAAGCAGCTGACAAAAGTCAACCTTTTACTTATTTTCTCATATATCTTGCGTGGGACGGGACGGGAAGACTGTAAGTGCGTTTAGAAAGGGACTATGGAAAGAGGGGCGGGATGCAGGAGCGGGCTGCAACTGTTGATAGAGAACAATTCTCAGATAACGAGTTCTCGATACCACAGTGTCTCGCTGCATCGTGACTGCTGTTTCTCATAATCTACCTCATAGAGCCGCGATCTGCTGCCTTGCGAACGCGAGTTGTTGGGGTGGGGGCAAGAGGGGGGGGGATCTGCGAAAACTTCGAGTTGGGTGCAGACCAATGACCGCCTGGGGACCAGGGGCCTGGCCTCCTACCACGGGCCCCAAGCGGCCTCGGGGCCAGAGGAGGAACCCCGGTGATCTGTCAGTGGGGAATTTATACGTAGAAAAGGGAGCTGGATTCGACAAAAGAAATCGACTGCGTCGGATCTGGAGAAACGATTCCGGATGACTATCATGCTCCATAAATCTACATGAAACATGGCGAGCTTGAAGTCGCGTCTTTCAGCGAGGTACACGCAGAAAAGGTCTGGTGTCGTGAGCTCTTGACTGCACGTGCACTTCAGGTCAGGGCATCTCCTAGTAATTCCGATACCTGATATCGTAGCGACATGCCGATCTGGCGTAGTGGTTGAAGGAGTGCGTGAAAAAGAAAGGAGAGAGAGAAAAAAAAAATTGCTGTATGCCACGCTGTTAAGATATATTATTATGTGGTGTGCTGGGGGTGGGGGTGATGAATGGGTGGGGAGGGGATGATATATCGATAGAGAGGAAAAACAAAAGCACCAGCGAGTGGAAAAATACGTTGTTCTCGGAGTCAGCAATTCACTGACTGTCTGGAATATTGTCTTGTGTTTTGGTCTGTCTCCGCCTGCGCTACATCCATTTATTTTATGAGTGTATGTTTTTTTCTGCTCTGTCTTTCTTCGGTCGCTCGGGTTTTTGTTTTTTTGTTTGCTTAGTCCTCCCCCCCCCCTCTACCTGCTTTCCTTCTCATTGATATATTCACCCACTCCTTTCTTTCTGCCACCCATCAAATCCCTTTTAATTTCTTTTACCCTTTGTCTTTATGTATGTCTGTACGTATGTCGCGTGCAAGCTTAGGTCCCCTTTACAGAGCTCTAATAAAACAGCTTCTCTTGATAGAAAATTTTATAACTTAACGGCAAATTTAAAACGTGCGCATGCACGCCCAAAGTGGCAGTATGAATGCGGTAGTTCGTGTTAGAGGTGGTGTATTACATCTATCACAAATCTCTGTGTGTGCATGTGTGTGCCCCCGGAGATTTCAACGGCTATAGCTTACTTATTGTTTGGTCTGTTTGTTCTGATTATGCATGACAGGGTGACTATTATATATTTTTGTTCTGATGATGCATGACAGGGTGACTATATTTTGACCCCGCTGTCCTCCGCATAGCTTTATGCTGACATTTCATTGGAGGGTGGAGCATGTATCTTAGCTCTACTTCTCTCTCCTCCTGTCCACATTTCTTTGTCTGTTGGTGCCTATTCTCTGTCCTCTCCGACTCCCGACCATCTCCAGATAATGTGTTTTTGGCGATGCAGTATGTCTGACAGGGACGTGGCAGTCATGGCTTCTCAGCAAAGTTCAAAGGCGTTAAGACTTTTTTAAAAACTTTTTTTTATTTTTTACCCAGTGTGATTGGCCGTCGCGTAAAGGACGATGATCGAAAGGTAGTGCATTTGCGTGTTAATGGGAGGAAGCTGGGGCAGCCAGAGAGGAGTGTAATATGGAAGTTCTGACAGCCGGTATGAAAATACCCGAGAGATGTATTGACGACAGCTGGGAGACATGATTGCTAAGCAAGTTTTCCCCTCCATCTATTTCCTATCTTCTGCACTGTCTTTTGCTTCAGATTCATAGTTTTGCTTGATTTCAGAACGCGTGCACGGTAATCCCCTATCCCCACAGACACCCCCTTCTCCTTCTTTTCGCCATCCCCTCTTCGTGATATCCATGATGGACATGACTGTACTATATTTTGACATTATTTTTGTCAGTGGAGTCAAAACGGGCCGAATTTATAAGGGTACTGGAGTTTTACTCTTAGGGTCATATTATACACTCCAGGAACTATCTCCAGTGTTATTATACCTCTAGTCTGTGGGGATGAGAGACGAGGGAGGAAGACCTCCTGAGGGTTTGCCGACCGCTGAGCACTGTGGCTGTTTGATGATCCTGCATTGGTTCGGCTTCCTAGTCACCCTCCAAATAATCTTTACCTCCCTTTCATCACTAGTGCTCTTGGTATGATCGTGGGACCATCACAGCCTGCCAACATCCGGAACCACACGTTGACATCTCACTTCTTTTCCTTCGCTAACGTTCGATTTATGTCGCTGAAAAATAATCAATTTTAACCATCTTAACCACAGACCGGCCTTTGCAGGAACAGTGCGTTACCTTCCTGTTACCTTCACTGGTGAGCATTGGGCTTATAGATGTAGTTGCACCCACGTTGCCCGACGGGCCAAGGATTGTAATAATAGAATTCCTAAAGCGCATTTCGCCGTGTAGATGCCAGCTCAGTGCGCTGTTTACGAAAAATTACAAACAAGCCGACAATCAAACATACAAAAAACATAAGTGTCAGCAAACAAATGCCACCATGGCAGACTTGAACGGGAGGAACTGAAGTATGAGCGACTAATTTTTACCGACTGAACCTGATGTCTAGGTGAAGGGAAGAAAACTCGGGGAGTGTGTGTGTGTGTGTGTGCAAGAGAGTTCTGATGCTTTTCGCATTTTTTTTTCTCTTTCTTTGCCCCTCCACCCCTTTTTTTCCCCTTACATCGAATCTAAAGGGAGATCGCAATCTGACCATCGACGTGAACTCCAAGCTTCATCACATTGTCGATGACTCTAGCAGGCTTTCTGCGCCCGGACCACCCTCCTTTCGCCTACAACAGCTTGCTGCACACCACACACACGAGCCGCCGCTCACTTGCGATGCCTCCACGATAATCTCCTCGATTTTAATCACCTTGGTTTCTTCTGGTGACTTCCGAATCAATTCGTGCTGGTGTTGTCCAACACTTCTCTGTCTCCTCCCCCAATCTCTCCGCACAACTCCCCTCTCCCGCTCTTTGCTTCCTCTGCTGTAGTTCCCTCGTTGCTCGTGTTGTCCTTTGCATCGCACTGGGAAGCAGCATACCCTGGAGACACGCCAGCGTGTCGCCAAGTCACGTGAGTCACTGGGTGGGGCCAAAGATGCGCGCGCGTCAAATCGAAGCGAGGTGTGGAGGCCGCGCCTGCCGTTGGGGGTGGAGCTGATCAAGATCGATAAGCAAAGGATCGGGCAGCGGGGCTGCTGTGATGTGTGTGTGTGTGTTTCTTCATTTTCCTTGGAGATTTTGAAAGGGTATTGCGATGCATGGTAGGAAAATCATACACTTTGTCTGCCGGGATATGTTGAAACGTGCAGTTGTTAATCACATTTCCACCCCATCCGCACGCTAGCATACACGCACAATATACAGGTGCGCGGACAGACATACGTACGTACGTACGTACACGGTGTGCAGTGTGTCGGATTTTTTGATGGCTGAGAGCAAGAGCATGGAATGATCGTTCTCCTTCCATGAAGTCGGTATTTCTTCGTTATCTTGTGACTTAGATTGTTTTTTGTTAAGAATCGAAGCATTTGTTCGAGATTCTTCTTTGTTCGCGCAATCTGTTCCTGTCGAGTGATAGTATCCCCAGGTTTAAGCTGACCTCCACGTATTTATTTATGTCTCATTCATGTGAAAAGATTAAATCTGAGTTTTTAACGCACTTACAATTCCGCGTGGCTTTGGAGGTGTTAACATTCACGAGATCTTCGTGTTATGCTTTATTATTGACGGGTCAGCTGCAAAATACGCAGACTGTCCTGCCATCTCATTAACGAAGTTTCTGATATGGGCGCCATTGTGGAATTAGCGTCTCCACATCTGAATTCGTGCAGGCATAAGGGTTGTCAGGCTGGTTGGAGGTGGGTTAAGGAGGCTGGTGTGTCTATAGGGGGAGGGGGTCGATAGTGACTTTGTAAAGTGTGTGCTTATGTGCCTTGGTGTATATTTGTGTGTTTATATAAAGCGCTGTGGCCCCAACTTCATTTGTGCGGAAAAGCAATTTATAAATAAACGGTATTTATTTATTTATTCACGTGCTTTTTAACTAGCTGGGTACACAACTTATAGACAGTGTTGGAAAGACGATGTAAGGTTAGCCGGTTAAAAAATTACGTATTGTTTCTGATTTTCATTAAAAGTTGAGCAACGCCGGTGGTGGGGTGTTCTTAAGTGGGTAAGGGGCGGCAACGAAGCTAGGAATGGCGCACTGGGGTGTATGGTGGAGCTGTGTGGGGGTGAAGACGAGCAGTTGCGGACGTTGCTGCACCCTAGTGCCTCCAGCAGGAAGTCGAGTCTCGGCTGAAGGGAGAAGTCTCGGTCCGCCTGACCCCCGGGCTGCGCACTATTAATCACGGAACGCGCCTGCGTGGTAATGACTTCCGAATCAATTTAACTATCTCTTGCCTCATTTATTAGAGATTGAAGAATTCTCGCGCATCGCGGCTCCTCGCCGATCGCTCGCCCATTTTGCGCTCTTCTGGCCTCAGCGAGATGGTTTCTGCATCTGGCTGTGTCTGTTGGCAGCTGCCTGCATGGTGGAGCAGGCACAAATATATTGGCGTTGAAATACGGAGCCTTACTTTTACACAAAGTGCGCTCCCCATGGAGATTTACTGTGGGTATTCTCTTGATTCAAAGTTGGGTAGGGGTGGGGAGGGCAAAGAAGAGAGACAGAAAGAAGGAAAGAAATTTTGGTGCGTATCTCATTATTTTCTTGCTGCTGTCTTCACTTACTTTGGAGTCTTTCGTTTCCCATAAACATCTCGAATACGCGAATAAGAGGGAGAGAAGGTGGTGTCGGTGAGATCGTGCAGACAAGTAGAAGACTTTGTCTTCCCTCGTCCCTCCTCCCCCGAATAGCTCAGAACACGTGTCCGTTCAAACCGTCAGAGAATGAAGGCAATATGTTCTACTGTCTGTACGAGCGTCAACTTTCACTTAAATGTGGCGCATGCTTTTAGTCGTTTCTCCTCTTTTTTCCCTTTCCGCCCTTCTCTCCCCCACCACTCCTTTTTTCCGCACAGTCTTTCGCTCGAATGTCTTATCTCATTCTACCCCTCTTTCTATCCTGTCTATCACGCTTATGCGCGCGCGCGCACGCACACACACACAGAGACATGAGCGCGCACGCAAATATTCAAGCAGAAAGACAAAAGAGTTCCATTGTCTTGCACCGATAAAAGTTTGCCGTTATTTATTTCGTAACGAACCATTTTTGTTAGGTTTCTCCATTTGGTTTGTTTTGTTCTGTTGCTCAGATGTTTTGGAAGACGGGGAGTTGTGGGGGGGGGGGGGAACGGAGTTTGTGTGTGTGTGTGTGAGAGAGAGAGAGAGTGGGGGGGAGGAGAACTGGAAGGTAGAGGGACGGATGAAGTGGTGTTGCAGCTGTCTGTTGATGGTCTGTACCACATATGTTAAATGCTTTCCTGTGGCAACGGCGGCTTCGCTGGCTACGCTTAATAACTTTGATAAGTAATAAGACGGCAAGGAAAGATTGTTTTGAATATTTGGCAGAGGTCGCTTGATCCCAATATAGAAAAGAATTTGGTATGTTCCCCGTGATTCGGTCCTCCCACCCTCTCTCTCAAGCGCACTGGCTCGGGTGTGTGTGCACCCGGACGCTTTTGTTTGTTTTTTATTATTTGTTTTTTTGAATCTTACATTTTACCTGTCAGCAGTAGATATTGTACATTTCTGCAACGGCTTGCCTTCCTTATTTTTTTTTTTATTTCTTGCTGTTGCGTTTTGTTAAAAAAAAGACCGAGTATACTTTAAGTTTATGACTTGAAGATACCGAGTAATCTATGCAACAGAGCTCAGAAGCAGCATAAATATTGATGGGCGTGACAAGCGCACTAACTGGAAGTCAACACTGGGCGGGGACGTGGTGCGGAGTGCTGAAGGACGGCGGTGCCAGGTGCCCGTCAACTCTGGCTGCAGTGACGTTGCTGCCGCTTTAGCGGAAGGGAGGGAGGAATGGAGGAATTGCGCGTGTTCTTGGCCAGGCTCAGATGTGGACAAAAACATGGCGCCAAAACCGTATCTGTCGCAGAACTCTGGCAGCAGGTGCGAGAGCAGGTCGTCCACACGCACAAGCTCTGTCACAGGCTGCTGCAAATTGATCCCCGGCGCACTGCGCGCTGCTTGGCTCGCCCTCTCCTCGTTACCTGTGTTCAGAGGTAGAAGTTGCCGGTTACGTCGCATCTCCCTGCCGACTTTCCCGACTCTAAGCCCCGTCTGTCGTCCGAAGTGAGGATGTGTGACCCCCACCCGGTTTGTAGGATCTGCTGATGTCACTCCTTGAGCCTTTTTGTGCTGAGATTTAATAATAACAATAGCAATAATAATGGCAATAAGACAAAAGCATATTGTTGTCTGCACAGCCATTACGAAACGGTTTTAAAGAGATCTGCAACGTTTAAAAGTGTTGGCAGATAGTCAACCTTCGATAGCCCAACAACCTTTACTAGACTTACTCGCGCCCACACCCATGCCCACACTAATACCCGTATAAAGAGGTAACAAATGTGAGCAGAAGTGGTGACGTTATAATCATCCTACCAAAATCATTGCCTCCTAGGTTCCCATTACCTCCCCTTCCCCCCTCACCCTTCCCCCAAAAAGAAGCCCTCACATTTTTGTCAGTAGCATTCTTACTAAAAAGAAAACCCACTTATCTATCTAAATGTATTGGTGTACAAGAGATAAGATCGGGGACGGCTGGTGTAAACTCGCAATTATATGGACGAAGCGCAATAAGATATGTTTTTTAAATTGTTTTTCTTGCTTCAGAAAAATAACTTCAGATAATGACTAAGCCAGCGCGTGGTTGGTTACTTTCCCTGCATTTTTAGCCCACATCCTGAATTTCCGACCTCTCACTTTCACCTTTCGACGACGAGCGCCTGTGGGTACATAGCATCTCTGGTTATTTGCAGAGACAGCGTCAGCAAAGTTGTCCTTCGAAACAGAAACAAAACTACGCGCGTTTTTGTGTTTTTTCTTTGTTTGTTTGTTTGTTTGTTTTTGGTACTATAAAGGACGCAGCTTTAGAAATATCTTCTTTCCTTTTCGTATATGTGAGAAGATGGGTAGCCACACATGCACCTTATGCATCCCGAATTTATCAGATTCCGAGTTTGCTTTTTTCCTGCGCGTGTGTTTCGTCAGCAAGTATTTTTTTAAGTGGTCAGTAAATGTATACTTAAAGAATTGTTTTAGTTCTCGCAGTAATGGAACTTTGGAGGATTAAGACTTTTTGCTTGGATTTGAGAGGGAGCGAAAGAGAGAAAGAGGTGGAGAAAAAGAGAAGCACAGATTTGAGGAGGAAGAAGAAGAGGGATGGAAAATGATTAAGGGTTTATGGTAAGGATGCCTTATCCACACACTCCACCCCACTTCCAGGTTTGAGACTCCGCTGCACCAAACATCGTGTTGATAGTCGCTGACCCATCCAGCCGTCCGTTCACCCATTTATCTCATCATCTGTCCATCCATCGGAGCGTGACAAGCATCGGCTGTAACCAGAGCACCAACAGACTGTGAGAAAGCACGTCACTTAGCGTGTGGCTCAAGGTGCATCCGGGGAACAGTCGGGGCCGGATTCTGAATCGTCACTTCATCAGCGCGATGCTTCGATGTCTTTTGCTGCGACTAGCGAAGATCTGATTACCGCCTTCCCCCCAACACTGCCTGGCATCATTGCCTTCGCATCAAACCTTCATTCATCCTTCTGTTTCTCTCTTTCCCTTGCTCGTTTGCTCTCTTTCTCTGTCCTTTTTGTTTGTCTATCTCGCAGAGAAAGAGAGAGAGAGCAAGTAGACGCATTATATTTTCACTGTAGTTTTGCAAGAACATGCATCTAGACAGAGACATAATTTTGGGGCGCATGCAGATACACGCAAAACACGTGCAGACATGCACACAGAACCACACGCATGCAAACTCTCTCGTATGTTCTTTTTAGCTTTTTGTATATTTGTGTGCATGGGCATGCATGAGCACAGTCTTTTTATATTTAATCCATTTTCCTATATTTTTTCCTTTCATTATCTTCCGTTCTTCGAAGAAACGTTAAAAAAGAGAGTCGTGGATAATTTTTTTTTTTTTTTTTTTTGCCAACGAACTCCCACGCTCTTGCGCACATGCACGCGCATCCAAGTGGAGTAATAAGCAAACACCCAGGACGTTTCTATCCAACCATTACATCACCGACATGGGTGCTTGGTATTTATGTCGGCTGGTCGAGCCAATGAAGTCAGTTATAATGTACCTATGTAGAACCATTGGTTGAATTCATTTTAATCTCTCATCCTCTAACCAAGGTAACAAAACATTTTCATAATACTGTATAAACTAAAGCCGTTTGCATGACGGTGTTGTAGCCTTCGATTATCGCGGGTTTTGTGGGTTTTTTTAGGTGTTGTTGATTTTATTAATCTTGTTAAGTGTTGATTTATCAACATAAATACCATCCCCACCTTGGTATCTTTTTGAACAGGAGGCTACTGCGGTTGTAAAATCACATCCCTGAATGAAGAGCTTATCTACGTTCCTAAATTGTTATCCTTCATACCTGCCCGGGCTATAACAGTTTTTAAAACTATTTTTCTCCCCTTGATTACGTTGGACTGTATTTACTTTAGCTGTGTGTCTATATGTATATATGTAAATAGAGAGGACGTATTCTTGTGTGCTTAACATGTACATGTGTGTACTTATCTGTATATTGCTAGCTAAAGAAACAAACACGGATGTGGTGTTCCGGAATGTTTCGAAGATAAGGCTTGTAGCTGATATAAGCAGGGGGGGGGGGTGAACAAAAACAAAACACAACCACGTTTAGGTATAAATAAGGACAGTAATAGGAGGTCTGTGAAGCACCACCATTAAACTACTTTCACAGTAATTTGCAGTAGAAACAGTCATTAGAATCGTCCATTATGATTACCGTAACACTAACATGTGCATGGCAGCAGTATGCTAGCCGAGACATTTTTCCTACCTGAAGTACAGGCAGTTGAACACACTTAGCCTGTCACGTGACTGTAGTCACAACAACCAAATAGGAGCTTACTTTCGTACCACAGTAGGGGTACGTCAAGGATGTCCCCTATCACCCGTGTTGTTTAATATATTCTTGGAGAACATCATGCTTGAAGCTCTTCATGACCACCATACCTCCATTTCAATCGGTGGAAGACCAATCGTCAACCTACGCTTTGCAGATGATATAGATCTGTTAGCAGGTACAAACAAGGAACTGCAAGACCTCACCAACAGACTGACAGACAGCTCAAACGCATATGGAATGGAGACCAGCACAGAAAAGAGCAAAGTTATGATCAATGGCAACGGCAAAGCAGAGATCTATATGAACGGGGTACAGCTCGAAGAGGTAAGTAGCTTCAAGTACTTGGGAGCCACCCTCTCCAAGGACGGCAGCTCCACGCAAGATATCCGCATCAGGATCGCAACAGCAACAGCAGCAATGGCTAGGCTAGATAGGATCTGGCATAGCCACAAGATAAGGTTCACTACCAAGTACAGGCTATACAAATCCCTGGTAGTGCCGATCCTGCTCTACGGATGCGACACGTGGACTCTACTCGCCGAAACAGAAAGGAGAATCCAGGCATTCGAGCACAAGTGTCTGAGGAAGCTGCTCCGGATCTCATACAAAGAACACAAAACCAACGACTTTGTAAGAAACAAGATTGCCGCACTCGTAGGACACCAGGAACCTCTACTATCAACAGTCAAGCGACGTAAGCTGGTCTTCTTTGGCCATGTAACCCGGCACGACACCTTGTCGAAGACTATCCTTCAAGGCACCTTGGAGGGTGGCCGACGCCGCGGTGGTCAGAGAAAGAACTGGGTTACGAATGTCAAAGACTGGACTGGTCGTCCTGTACAGGACCTGCTGACTATTGCCCAAAATAGGCAAGAGTGGCGGGCCCTATCAGCTGCAGCGTCTATCCATGTGCTCCCCCCAACGCCAGGTGCCAGGCAAGGGACGACTGACTGACTGACTGACTGACTGTAGTCATGCCACATTTGGTCACTGAACGTGAACGCACTAGCGAGCGGGCTTATAGCGAAAACCGAACATTCACTCGCATCTTCACAACACAAACTCAAGGTTCAAATGTATGGAAAACGTATTTTAAAGGTCGTTAATACTCCAGCATGCTTGTTGAAGTATTGATTGCAGGGCCAAAATCTGTTATAAAGTCATTTTTATAAAGGAGTTAATGTTGTGGGGCGCGAGTACGTGTTGTTGACGCGAGGTACTTTGCCGCGGTAATAATGAAAGTGTTACTGGAGTCACCTGAATGCTGTACTTGTGTAACGTTCTCTGGTAATCTGTCTACGACTAATGCTGTACTTGTCGCAGTTGTTTTCTATGAATTGTGCAAATCCTGTTGCTGTCGTCTCCAATACACCTTTTAAAGCAACAAATAGTGCGTGTGTTTGTGCAGTGGTGACTTGGATTACCCGGTACCGGAGTGAAAGTCTCCCGCATAAGGCTATGCTTTAACTTGATAAACGATTATTGCTAATGAAAAGCGACCCGCATAAAGGTGCGAGCGTGGAAATTCCCTGTGAATGGCATAGTTAAAAAGGGGTGGAGGGTGAACAACACCTGAGCGATGGCGCGCAGTGACGCAAGCAGCGTAGCCCGAACTGTTCCAAAAGAAACCAGATCCACCTTTAGTCTACGAGAGACGAGTTCAAAACAAGGTAGGAGTATCCTTTTCCCTTCTGGGCAGGTGTGGGTCGCCCTGGATGTTGTGAAAAGCTGGGACCGGGGGCTCGGCGCAAGGCGAGCGTGTCTCAAGAGGAAACTGCCTGCTGCAGGAAGCTACGGCTCTGGAACAATCAAGATATGTGGAAAATGCTGGCAGCACATGTCATGCAACATCTTCCCCCATAGTCCCCGGCCTCTTGGCGCTGCCCTGTTCTGGAACGCGTGATATCGGAATTGTTTACCCACACTCCTTCCGGCGGGCCGGTTACCGACTCGGGTAGCTGGGAAAACAGCGGCGGAGAGCTTCGGGTGAAATTAGCGGCACTGGGCGGAAGTTTTTTGTCCCAGATAGCGACTGATCTATCATGCGGTAGAATTTACGTCGTATTGTTTGACATGTTATTTGAAAATATGCGGTTCGGGCTTAATTCGTCGGCCGCGTGATGTTTTTATGTCAGCGTGCGGCTGGGGCTGTAATTAGACTGTAATGGAATATCGCCCCACTGTTTCCTCTCCCTATTTTCGCCTCGTATTTTTCTGGCGAGCCTTCCCTGCATGGCGAGCCCGTCATTACTTACAACTTTGAGAAGTGGTGTCTTCCATCTATCTTGCTCCATCTCTGCCTCCTCCATCTCTCTCTCTCACCACACACACACACACACACGCACAAACTTTTTCTCTCCCACCCCACCCCCCTTTTCTGTCTGAATGTCATATTAAAGACCAACCCGAGTACGATCTTTGTTTATTTGGGTTTTTTCGAGTAACCGGCTTGATTCTACTATAAAATTGTTGAATTCCCAAGTCCTGATTCGTCTCCTTTTGTTCGCGAGATACATCGACATTTTCGTACATTGATCACCGAGCATTTTGTCCGAGCAGTCTCATCAGCTACAACCTTGGCGATATTATCGTGTCACTTCCGTAGGTGATAATCTCGAGGCTTGAAGATTTATTTAAAATGAAACTGTTACACTCGGGTTGTTCTTTAACACCCGTTGCGTTTCATACAGCGGGCGAGATTTCGCTTGTCATGTCTGGCTCGACTCGCGAAAATCCTCTTTTCCTGGCCGTAATCTTTCTCTTAATCTGTTCGAAGTCATTTTTGTGTGGTTATTCTTTTTCTGTTTTTCTTCATTTTACCCATCCTTCCTACACTTCTTTAGTGTTAATCCATAGAAGCCAGCTTCCGGGATAGGTGGATGATGGGCGTAAAAGGGTATAAAATCCCGTAGCTTAGACGCCGTGAGGGCAGATAATGTAAAAGAAGCTATGTTAGGACATGGTGGGTGGAAGGCTGAGCGCATCCATCTTTTTTCCTTGCCTTTACGTTTGCTGATAAACTAGATACCCGTTTTGTGCAGAGAAGGGTAGAGGAAGGGGTAGTTTTGCTGTCGCAAGTCCGAGCGGGTTTTGAACCAGCTTCCTCCTGCACCTCAGATGAGCATTAATAACCGTCAGGCATGTTCTCCCTATATGTTAAGCTGTGGTTTTAAAGCCATTGACCAGAGTTTATGAATGATGAAGAGGGTTGGGCCATTTTGAGCACAGGGAGGCTTGAGCTTTGTCATCTTGAGTAGTCTGGTGATTCTGCCCTTTGTTCGCGGGCTGGTGGATGGGAGTGGTGCTTCGTGACTGTTAGCGTAGATTGTCCGAGGAGGTTTGTTTCCCTGACTGTGGGACTAAAAAGGTATCTTCTCTAGGACAGGCTAAACCCTGCTGCTATTACCTCCCCTAACTCGCCTTTTTCAGTTGTCAGCTGCTTTCTTGCGGGGCACGCCCGGGAATAGCGAACACAAGATTCAGGGGTACGCAGATGAGCAGTTATTTCCCCCTTTCCACCTTTCTAGTTTCCAATTCTGTCCCTTTCAAGTAATCTAGACAAGTCGCCTTCTTAGTTATTGTATCCATGTTTCTCTTTCCTTCCTTTCAACTGTCAGATGTCCCCATAAGCGGTGGCTTAGCTGTAATGTTCCTTTCCATCAATCGCATGCCAGACAGGCTCCGTTCTCGCCTCTTTTTTTTTTTTTTTTTTTTTGCTACAGTCTCTTTTTTGTTTCGCTTGCTGTCCCGTTCCATCCTGTAATTTCTGGGATTTGTAGGTTTGCATTTCTTGAAAACCCCTTTACCATACACTTTTCAAACATGGGGTAACACGTCTGTAAATATGAATGTTTTGTGCGAATGCATCGGTTCTCTTAGCGTTCTTTTGTGCGCCCATTGATAGTAACAATAAAATCAGTTTTTCAAGAAAATTTAAAACAGTGTTAAGTAATGACACCCGTTTATTTTCTCTCTCGCGCGCGTGCGTACGCGTGTATATATATATATATGTGTGTAGTGTGAGTGAGACTTAACTTTGAAATAGTGTGCACTTAATATACGTTCATATCACCACAGTTTTCTACATGTGCTGTGATTATATCTTGTCATGTTCTTCTTTGTCCAGGGGGCAACGTGATCAAAGTGTGGGATGCAGTGGCCGGGGGCAGACTACTCACAACGCTGAGCCATCATCACAAGACGATCACATCCCTTTGCTTCTGCAGCCGTCACAAGCGCTTTATGTCAGGATCACTAGATAGGTCTGTATCCTCCTCATCATCATCATCGTCGTTATTTGCACTGATTATAAGATACATTGGAAAAGAGAACATCAAAATTTAATTTCTGAGCACTGCTTGTTTACGTAGATAAAGTGTCTGTGTAGGTTGGGTCGTTGTCAACAGCGAGTACTTTCAAGCAGGGGAAACGTGGAGCCTGGTGGTTAGGCAGCGGCATCCAAACCCGAAGGCGCGCACAATCGCTGGTTCGATACCCGTTATACTTTCAATACTTTCCCCTTGACCCAGCTAAGGCATGGGTACCCGACTTCTTAGAGAGGGAAGGTAAGGCAGCTAGAGCCGTCACATAAAGCTGGCTCTGAGATATACGTTTAAGGAAGAGATGGGGGCAACCCCCTTTCTCTCACACACACAACCGCAAGGTCACGGGGATTAGCTTATCTTTAGTCACAAGCATTAGCGTTGAGCAGTCTCGTGTTAGAAGCCGCTGTCCATGGCGACAACCGGAGACCCGCAATGTTCTATACACAACATGATGGATCTCCTTATGGCAAAGGTCCTGACGAATATATTCTGCAGTAATGGCAGGCAACAGTAACTGCGTAAGGCATACTACTAACCCGAAGCTGTTAGTAGCCGCTGTCTTTGTGCGATTAAGGAAAAGTAGCCAGGCTGACTCTAATCTAGGTGTCCGTCAGTTTGTACTGCTCAGAGTACTTCACAGCTTGCTTGCTTGCTTGCTTCCTTGCCAAGCAACCAGTCTGCCATGTTCCCGATTTCCCGCATCATGTGTAAAACCTGCCCACATCATGTGAAGATGCAGCTGCAGAGACGGATACCAAGAGACAAGTACCACTTTCCTTCCTAATCCTGCTCTCTGTTTGTACGACCTCAACATGTAAAGGTTCATCTTATTCGGCGACGTCGCTAACGTTGTCCAAGCTGGCAGATGGTTCTTCCCCCCACCCACCCTCTACTGATACGCCAACCTAGGAAGAAAGAGAAGCAGTGCGCTTGCCCCGTTCCCCTCCAATCTCCTTCCCATTTTTTCGCAGATGGACAAGAATGTCTGCCACTACACTCTGGTAAAATAACCTTTCCCCCCACTCGCCCCAACACACATATACATCATTTCCCGCATCCATATCAAGCGAGATGCCTCTCGTTTTCCTTGAGCTTCTTCCGTGGCACTGCTTGATTGGAAGGATAAGCTCGCCTCGAGATTTCGTGCTCGGATGTCGGCCCTCACATCACCCCTCGCCTTGGAATGATATCTGACCAGAAAGCAACGGACGAGTCCGTTTGATCTGCAGCTCCCACGCGCCCGAACAGTAAACATCACTTCCAGCGATAAATGGCCGAAACATCTGTCGGGGACGTCGACAACGTGGCCGAGACGAGGGCGCGCGCGCGAGAGAGAGGGAGATGAACGATCCTACATCCTTGTCAAACAGATCTCGGCTATTCGCCCGGAGTTGATCGCTCATTGTATCTCTTGCCTGACAGTCGTGCGCTGCTCTCTCTTCGAGTTCCGCCGCTTAGGTGCCGATGATGGCGGTCGGCTCGATCTGGACCAGATGCTTGAAGGAAAAGTAATATCGGGAAAGCCGCGCAAAGAGATAGAGTTACATTGTTTGGAGTATCTGCCCTTAGTCCTTCAGGGCGTGATGTCTTGCGGACGTAAACCCTCTATCAAATTCATGCTTTCGTACTAGAAACCTTTTGTCGAGCAACAAGAAAATACCCAGTAAAAAATCTCGTTGTCGAGACTGCTCTTGGTTACCATAGATGGGCCGTAGCAGATATTTTAGGGAGAACGGAGGAGTTAGTAGGTGTGACTTAATAAGAACTGTGGTGATGAGCTACCCTTTTTGGTGTGCCTGGGTTTAGAGGCATTTACGCACGGGCTTGGGATGCTAAAAATATATTTAATTATTTATTTACTTATTTTTGTAATGACAGTTGTATATGCTATCAAGTCCGGCGGAAACTTTGTACGAGTTTGGTTTTTTCCGTTGCTAGCAAGAGCGCCAGAGCTAACGAGTCGATGTGCAAATTCTGATGTCCATACATCTGCTACAACACGCTAGTATACTGATCGTATTCACCATTTTTAACCTTTGTAACAGTAGACAGTAGCAAACGCCATCCCGAGTCCATCGTGAGCCGACAAGTCACGTGAAAGGCTGGCCAGGAGATAATTCCTAGTTTTCCTTTACGGAAAGAAAATTGACCTGCAAGCACAGCCTTCCCCCCCCCCCATGACATAATGAAGTAGCTATTTCTGCAAAGTTGGGCAAGGAGAGATTTCTCGAACAAACGACGTTTTTCTATACAGTTAAACAATTGGTTAACTAGGCTACAGCGTCTGCCCAGAAGATATATCGATATTTTTTTTCTTCGGGATAACAATGGCGGCATAAGACAAGATCAGAGGGAGCAGCGGCGAAGGATCGTAACTTACCCAGTTAACGCTCTGCACACTAAACCCGGTTACATCCCTCCTCCCTCGTATTCATTCTACATGCTTTATTCTGCTTTGTTGTGTTATTTTGGACACACAAAATGTTATTATACGTACTCTGCCATCCCCGTGCTGGTAAAATCCGAGACAACGTGGTGCAGATCGGTATCTCAGAGGTGAACCGAGATTTTCCCCGGCGGTCACAAACCAAGGAAGCTAATTTCAATGTCGTAAGAGAAGGAAGAAAAAATAAGTAGAAGAGAAAGAACATTGACTTTGGAAACGGAAGAAAGCGAGGGCAAAAGCTGACCTTTAGAAGTTAATGCACAAGAAAGAAGGGCGAGAAAAAAAAGGTAAAAATAAAAGGGAATAGAAAAGGAACGGTTGTGGTGGAAATGTTTAAGACCGTCAGCTATGGCATACATTGCAGTTATGATGTACTGGCAGACAGCGTGTAGGTCGGTATGATGTATGCCCCGAAGGGTATTTGGCAGTAATTGCGTGTTCCCGGCATGCCTTGCAGCCGGGCAGCGTAACAAATAGTTGGGGAGAGGGGTTTGTGAGGTGGACGGGGGGTGGCGCGGGCGTAAACCAAGCGGCTTCCGCACGTCCTGCGCCTCCCGCTGTCCCAGGCCTCAACGTAGAGCGACACCATCGGCAGATGTGTACCCGACTTCCTCGCAGCCAGGAACCCAACTCGACATGACAAATTGCTGACGAGTTAACAAAAGGGCGAAATTTTGCTTGAACATCAAAACTGTCCAGAGTGGCACGCCATCTTGTTGCTTATGTGTTCGGCGCCAGAGCTAACAGCTGCTACCAACAATCACATCTTCGAGGAAAGGGGAGATGTTAGTGGAGGGGAGGAGCTGGTGGGAGGAACCAGCATCAAGAGCTGGAATAATATCACCTTGTAACGGGGACATGAGAGCAAGACAGTCAGATCGCAAGATAGCAATTGCAAAAGAACACTGGGAAAGGAAGAGGAAGTAAATCACATTGTTGTATTCGCGGCATTTGAAGACTAGTGAGCTGCTCAGTTTGACTTGCTGGAGATGGAGTTGATGCTAGGGGATCTTGTCTAGCCATTTAACCATTCTACAGAGCGTTTTGTTCGGCTGTCTTCTTGTAAATTATTAGAGGAAACCACAACAGGAAATCTTTTTTTAAAATATAGTTTGGTTGACTGTTCCGTTCTTGATCACTGTAACATATGGTGGAAAATGTTTTCCCTTTTTCCTTTTAGGACTTTGTGATGTCTTGTATTCGGTTTTCGAAATTTTTCACCTAGAGCCTGTCTTTGAAATCTTTTTTCTTGCCCTTGGGATATGGTGAACGATGCTCTGCCTCTCTCGCTCGCACACACAGAATAACTTTAGAAGCAAAATGAAGTTTTAGTTGACGAGTTGTTGTGTCTATATGAACCCGCGACAGGAGTGCTGTTCCTTGACTTTTGTATTTGTTTCCATTTGTTAAATAAACAAGGTTCAGTTCTCCCGGACGTTGTGCATGTATGCGTGTGCTCATGCGACAGAGTGAGAGTGAGTGAAAGGGATGGAAGCGAGGCAAGAGGCAGTCTAATGGTCAAGTTTTTTCCCTCTGTTACAGGCATGTCAAGATCTATGACGTCAGCAGTTATCAGCCTGTCCACTCTCTGGACTATCCAGGTGCAATCCTCAGCTTGGCCATAGCGGTAAGTTCAAGAACGGCTGTCTCAGACTTGTACAAGTCCTACTCCGTACCCTCTCCGCCCGCCTCCCTGCATGAAAAAGATGGGAAGTCGTGTAACCGGTGTTGTAGTTTGTCCGTGTCTACATGCGACTTTGTGGATAAGCGTGCCGATGCCATGACGCGTGATAATCCTCTTGTCCATCCCGCTGTACTCTCCTTGAGGGCTTTACACGTCCGACAGGTGTTGAGGCTTCGGCACCCCACCTACTTCCACCCTTCACAGAGGTGACCCATCCGCCTATCACTGTCTCCGACGTGCAATCGCGCCCAATGTTGTGCCAACGTATCGCCTACAATTTATCCCCGTACCTTACTAGGGTCTGTATAAAGACAGGACGAAAGAAAAAGAAGTTTTTTAAAATATCCAAAGAAAAAACACGAAGCCAAAGATGTTGCTGAATTAGCGCTTCAGCATTCATTGCTTTGGCTCGTATGTGAAAGCTATTAACAACTACCGTAGATTCTCAAAACTGAAATTTTATGTTTTCAACGCAATCTTTTTCTCTCTGGCTTCCTTCCCCCAACTTTTTCTTTTTTCTGTTTGTTCCTTTTTTCCTCCCTCATCATTCCCGCTTCCCCTCCCCTGTTAAAGAGCAGTTGCCAGTCAGAATTACCAAGTAATTACTCGACAAGGAAGTTTGCTTACAACGGTCCAGCACCGGTTACTGGCGGCTGATGGTGGGGACGACGAATGGCGCTACAACTCACGTCTGGCTGCCCGCGCGCGTGCACTTGTCCACATGCACGTGCTCGCTCGCTCGCACATACGCACACGTACGCAAGAACGAACACACGCTGACACACACACACACACACCTCTACTCGCTCGTGCTCATTGTGGTGCGTGACTTGAAAGACTTGTACTTTGTCGGCTGCTCCGGACAGGTTCTAGTGTAGGCGGCGGCGGTAGCGGCGCTCGCGCGGGATTTTTGCTCGAATTTTCGTTTACACGTTTTGGTCATAAAGATGACGTGTAAGTGGATACATTTGTGCCTTTGAGGAGCTATCGACAAAAATAACGGCCCGATGAGATAGCGGGCCCGGGCCCTTCATCGGCGCAGTCAAATCAGCATTTATTGAGGGTGACAAGGTGGGGTTGGGGGAAGGAGAGAGTTCATACGCCTTGAGAGGGGCCAGAAAACTGCTTTTTTCCTGCACCGATGCGTTTCGCAGATTGAAGCTTACCAACATTTCGAAAATTATTTGTGGGGCCCGTTTTTTAACGTAACGGTATCGAGGGGGGGGGGTAGAGAGAAGAGGGAAACCGCGTGGGTGGGGGAGGAGGGGGTGAACGCTTGCTCAAGGCATCGACGTCGGCGTCGTTATGAAAACGTTTATTTCTAAGGTGACACGGAATTGATCGTAAACCGATAATGCCAGGAGATAGAAACAGAGAGGGCTTTCCGCTCCACACTTTCGCCCATATGTGCCGGCGCTTGGCTCTTTGAAGTCCGCTCCGCGAAACATGTTTTCGGTTCCTCCGCGTAATGATGGACTGTTAAGAAAATCACCATTGACTTTGTGTTATTTGTGTCTGGACAGCATTCCTTCCTTCCACGGCGGCAATTTCGTGGCACTAAAAAGTTATGGCATATAATACTGTTAATTAGGAAGGGTGGCTATGCTAGCAGAAGTCGGGAATGAAAAAAAAACTGCTCCCAAAAAAAATCTAGGGGTGTATGATGAGGGAGCACCACTCCCTTTTGTTAAAGAAAACAAAATTGGCCACTCATCATACCGCTTGAGGTAATGGTTTCTGTTTGGCAGGCAAGTCTACTGTCCTGATCTGTTTTACTGCATGGTGCTTCCATAATGTAATTCGTTTTTTCATCAAGCTTCTCTTGAGACTGTTATGTACCTTCAATACAGACCGTTGGTTTTTCTCTCACCTTCCGCCCTTGTATCCTTTTATCTGCTGTAGTCTTATCAAGACGAAAAAAAAAACTGCCAGTGGAAACCAAGGCTTAGACTTCTCACTGCATCTCGGGATCTTCTTTGTCTTTTTTTTAAGCCCTAACTTTTATGTCGCTTGTGTTAAACTGAAGCCTGTGACAAAATACTACTACGCTGCTATTTCTTTCCTCCACCGTTCCTCCTTCCAACCCCTCCAGATGATTATATGTAGCTTGTATCAATATTTCCGACTGCTGCGACTTTTTCCGTGGGTGCTCATTGGTAAGGTTCAGGGTTCCAGTCTTACTTCAGATGCTTCTTGCTATCGTGGCCATGCTGGCAGGTTCATTGTCCTGCACTAGGGGATGAGGCTGCTGTGTGTTGCATTCCCCCTTTTTCACTTTCTCGCTTTCTTTCTTCCCTTGCTGATTTTGCTGCATATGAATGCTAAGCCGAGTTATTATCTTGTCAAAAATTATAACAATAAAAACGAAAGATGCTATGGAGTGGTTTCATAACATCCGCTAGATCCTGGATGGCTTTTGTGGTTGATCGTGGATTTGTCAGTTATTTTGCCGTCGATCATTTTGTGCGCTGAAAGCATCTTCCAAAAAACAAAAAACAAAAAAAAGCAAAATAGAAACAAAATCGAAACAAAATCAAATAGGCAGACCCGTTTTTTTCATTGTGATTATGACACAGTATCTCTGAGTGGGGTGCAACATTCACCTCTCGTGGATGGATTCTTTCAACTTGAAAGTCAATAATCTAGTGCATTGCAAAGAAATCTCTTCAAATTAATGTAGCTTATGACGCACGCAGATAGAGAACCACAGTCCCTGTTGGGTTAACGTGACTGTGAATTTTCGTTGATCTTTTAAGAGGTGTTTAGGAAGAATGACAGCGCCACTTTTGCGTATCGTTTGAGTCCACGACATGTCGTCGCGCTTGTTATTGTCATTTTTACAATCATCATCATCATCATCATCATCATCATCATCATCATCATCATCATCATCATCATCCCCCACCTCCACCAGACTCTCTCTCTCTATCGATTCCGTAAACGTTGTGTCTAAAGATTTTGCGAGGTCACGGGAACTTGGCAGTGGTGCGTATGCGGTAAAAATTTAAAGGTTAACCCGATTGCTCAGCAAAACTCGCTGGAAACAAATACATAAAGTATCACAAAAATATACCGGTGGCATTTTATGACAAAGAGGCGTGAGATAATTTATATTAGTATTTTTCTCTTAAGTACACTTGTATTTGTCCAGAAAACAGGAAGTGACGAAAAGGAAGTATTTATAAAAATGCGTATGCGTAAATGTATCCTGTTTTTCAGCATGTGATCAGCAGTTAGGCTGCAGGCGGCCAATGAAACCGTGCTCGTCGCCTTTGAGACATTGTCTCTTAACAGATCGAAAGTCAGTTCGTACGTCAACCGTACGTAATTTGTGGCAGCATTTACCAGCAGTAATCGCTTTGTCATTCCATTGTTGACTTCTTGTTTCAATACGCAACAGTTGTAGTGCGATCGCTTTTCAACAGGATGCTGCAGATCACATCCCATTCCTCCGATTTAAAAAAAACAAAACAAACTGTTGGCAAGGTAGAGATGCGTTCAGTGTAGACAGGAGGGGATTTCCCGCTTTGGGTAACGGCATTTTCTTTATTTCTTTTCTTTTCCGTTTTTTTTTTTTTTTATTTGACAAGTACTGCTCCATTTCTCCGGACCAAAGGTCGGGTCTGTGCCGCATATCACACAGACACTTTTTATGTAAAAATTGTTCCCCCTCCCCTTTCCCTGGTTCTTTTTTTTTAATTTGTATACTTTTTTTTAAAGTCTCCCCGTTCCCTCAGAAAGGTTACATCCTTTTCCCTCCTCCTCTCCTTAGGCTCCCCCGAAATTTAAGACGACCAGGCTTCTCGGATGGCTAGAGATGAAGGTAGGGGGTGGTGGGCTTAGCGAAAGAAGAGGGATGTGAGTGGTGACGAGGGAGGAGTTCAGGCAACGAAAGTGATTTGCTTCTCTCCCCTTGGGCTGTAAATGAAGTGGCACTGTTTTCCCGCTTTGATTGGAAAAGCAGATTGAAGCGTTGTGTAATGAGAAAAGATGTTTGGCTTTCAATACGAGGGCAAAGACAAATGGAGGGAGATAAATTTCCATTCAACCTGTCGGGTGCCGTCCCTGTCGTTTGCATTTGGTCGCCACGGCTGCGCCTCCAGACCTCTCCTTGGGCTCGTCTCCCATGGGGTGGGGGTTGGGGAGGACGTCCTCTCTTTAGCACGGACATTTTGAGCACCTTGCTGTCGCTTGTCTGCGTCCACAGGGTCGGCAGCTTGACTGTTCTTTCGTCTCTCGCAAATTGCGTGTCGGACTCTGCCATGTAACTTGCACGAGCGCTGGGGCCAGTTGCACAACACGTTTCTAAACCTTAGAACTGTTCTAAAGAGGCAAAATCTCTTCTAAGCCATTTTGATTCTTTGCAGAAAAACATACAAAAAATTGTACTGACAGGACGGAAAGTCAGACTTAAACAACTGTATCATACATAAAGCCGTTGTAGTTTTAAAAACTCTAAAATTGTGGTGTGCACTTTAAACTAATTATCTGAATAAATTTAAGGCCTAAAAATGTGTAAAATTAAAAATGTGTTGTGCAACTGGTCCCTGGTCTTTAACGTATTGTATGGTCCGTCCCTCCTCCCAGTACCCACCTCCGTCTGTGTTTAATTCCTTTTTTCGTGAATTATAATGACCTGAAATGTCTAACTAGTCCCTCCTGCTCCCGAACTAGTCCCTCCTGCTCGTACCATGAGCATTATATTATTGAAAGTTCCTTGTTTTCGGTTTACTTGTAGGTGGATATGGTTGCGGCTTTTTTTTTTTAAGTAGGGTGGTGGTGGGGGGGGGCTAGGTCGTGAGGAGAAGGAAGGGTTCCTGCATTTTGGGATCTCTAGTTACAGCAGCAGATGGCAGATTTGTGAGCTTTTTGTGTTTTAATATTGTCTGTGATTGCTGGAGCGCGAGATTTCTCAAGTAGATTTTCGCTGAAATATGGGGGCCACCAGTTGATGCAGTCAGACGTACGACAGGACAAAAGTTCACGAGTCCATTTGTTGTTTCCCGTGGTGTGGAATGTGCGTGCTTTGGCATATTGTCGGTGTTACACGTCGCCTTCACCTTGCGTGATACGTAACGAATGGGGTCGCAGTTGTCGGTTAGCAGTGCCAGTACAGATGTACATGTCTTCATTCGGTCTCTTTTTATTTCTCACTTTCTATGTTGAGGCCACATGTTTCTCTTTCGTCGTTCGCTCATTCCTTCTCGAAGTGTTTAGAAAAATGAACGTCACAATATCTCACTTTGTTTGTGTTTGTGTGCGCGCGCGCGCACGCTGTTTACTCGTGACTACCAGAAGTCTACATTGTAATTGTGTATCTTGACTTTTGCCTTGTGCTGACTGGCAGATCTTTAATGTATAGAGATTTGCTGTCATATACTTAGTTCTGCAGTCCCCACCCCCACCTTGTTCTGTGTAAACGCTCCTTTTTAAGCTCTTGCGATGGACCGATAGTCTTAACAGGTACAGTTCAGTACAGATCTCTTTCTGTCTCTGGCTCTTTCTTTCTCGGTTTTATGTTTCTTATGCCACCTGACAGCCAACATGTTTTATCTTTTTATGTCATGCATTCTTTGCTGCTAATTACGCGATTTTCGTGTTTGTATTTAAACAGTTTTTAAGCCACTTGTGATTGGCTGGTGGCCTAAACAATAGAGTTTAGTTTTCTCTCTTTGTTCTCGCTCTTTTTTTCTAGTTTTTTTCTCTTGTCCCCCCTCTCTCTCTCTATATATATATATAAGGTCTAGAAGAGACATCTTTGTTTTCATCCATCCATTCTATCTTATCTACCTTGTTTGTCTTTCTGACCATCTATCGATACATCTATTATCTGTTTTATCATCACTATCATTGCACCGAGCCATTGGGATTATGTGTTGATGTTTTCTGTTCGTGGACTTTGCAGCCATATGACAGCGTTCTGGCAGTGGGAATGGCGGACGGCCTGCTGTCGATACAGAGCAGGAACAAAGCGGAGAAAGGCAAGACGCCCAAAAAGAAAGCTTCATTCCATTACAGACTGAAAGGGAAAAACTTCGTGGCTAAAGAGGTATGATTTCCTGCCCTCTAGTCTTTGTTATTATAAGGCTTTTTTTCGAGAACTACATGCACTTAATTGTTGTATGAATTCATTGTCAGAGACTTTGACTCTTCGCACACTAAGTGCTTACATTAAGTCATCACTCAGTCGCGTATAGGCATCGTCCACCAGATAGCAGTGAAGTCACCTGTGATTTTACGATCTTGTGCCCGTGTCATCGCGTTTAAATCTTTGATTTTTTCTGAAAAAATATCTTTTTCATGAATTAGTTTGCACAGAATCAAAAAGAATATAGGTTACGAGTTATCTAAGTTCCCCCCCCTCTCCCTTTTTTTTGTATATTCAAAACAAGGATAATGTTTCTGTTCCCCTCCTTACCCCGATCCACACACACACCCCTTCCCTTTTCTGTCCGGTACGCTTTTTTTCTCCCAACCATATCATCTCTCGGTAATTAGGGTTAAGAGATTAATGAAGCAGAAAAACTGTAAAGAGATCCCTGGGCGCAAATGGCCCTGTGGGGACCTCCGGCTCTCGCTGCAAGTGATCTGCAAGGAGGCCTGCCGAAGTTTATTCACACCTGCACCTGGGAGGTCCCGCTGAGCGCGCAGGACGCTGTGGAATCGTACGTAATTTTGCCCACCTGGACGGGCCATCCCCCATAGCTCTCTCCTCGTCTCCTGGAGACACAGCGCCACGGGGATCGTTATGCACTGGAGAGGAAGTAGATACTAAGGAGTGAGGTGTGTGTGTGGGGGGTGGCCTGATGGATGAGAACAGTGAGGCACGGAGAGGTAAGAGGATGGCAAGAGATGCGCGTGCCAACCATGCACACACCGAAAGCGCGCACAAATGCACGGTCATGTGTGGTCCGGGACTTTGAGGACCATTGTTACAGTCTTTGTAGTAGATTCCTTTCTCGCTGACCTGCTCTAACGACAGACGAGTCACCAGATATACTTCAAGAAATATAGAATTATTGTAAGGGCTGTCACTCTGTGTGTGTGTGAGAGAGAGAGAGAGAGAGATTTCTTCATTTCCCAGTTCCAGTTAATTTATCTTCCAATGTTTGTGAAGACGATTTGTTGTTGTCACCTTTAAGGTGAGTTGAAGTTTTCACCTATCTTTGGCTTATTGTCACCGTTGTGTGTTGTGCAGGAAGACATTGTGGTGACCAACACAAAGAAAGAGAAGATGGCACGCTATGACAGGCTTCTCAGGCGCTTTGAACACTCAAAGGCCCTGGACGCCGCCATGGAAGTATGTTCACTGATGCTCGCTCATCATTTGTTCTCTGAGATGTGCAAGATCTCTTATGAATCAGAAACACCGGCACAATTTGAAAAGATTATTTTTTTAAACCCAACTTCTCCCCCCCCCCACCTCAACACATACACCTTCTAACCACCATCTACTTACCTTGCATCAGTTTTTTCATGTGCATGCAAGTAGTACAGCGCTAGGGTGATTGGTTGACTTCTTATCGACTGACGCTTGCAAATGTTTCTGTCGCTGATGAATCAACCACAGACAAAAGGGTTAACGTTTCAACTCTGTTGGCAGCTTAACACGCGTAGCAAGCATCCGGAAGTGACGCTGGGAGTGCTGCAGGAGCTTATCCGACGAGGAGTGTTGCGGGCCGTCCTGGCGGGTCGAGACCCGCGCCACCTACAAGGCATCCTGCGTTTCATCCAACAGTCAGTGACATAGTTCCAGTGTTTGCGAAGTAGTTTGATTTACTATAAAACTTTCGTTGGTATTTATTTTTCACTTTACAGACTTAGTTTCTGCTTTACTGTGGCTCATGTATTAAGTTTAAAAGACTTGTCTTCCTTCAAGAATATTCTTACATCTCTAACAGGTGTTCGTTTCACACTTTCACCTAAGTGCTAGATTGAGTGATAAACATTGTTTAATCTAATACATAACTAGTGTTTAATTTTTTTAAATCACATTCACGAAGTACGTAAACACTTTTTGTTATTTTCAGGAACCTGTGTAAGCCGAACTTTGCGCCAACGCTTTTGGATGTACTTGGGACATTCTTTAGTAAGGATAACTATTGTTTTTCTGAGCAGTTAATAATGGTCGTTGATGACTGGCCTTTAAATGTATGTCACATCTGCATCATTCCCTTATTTATTCGCACTGTTGTCGTGACATCAGGAAGGAGTGGTTTCGAGGAAATTGTTTTTCTAATCTCCTTATCTCACGTTCTTTCTTCCTGTTTATCAGAGGAGGCCCTGTGGCGCAACGGTTAGCGCCTGTCACCAATACAGTGGGGGTTGGCTGTCCTGGGTTCAGCTCTCGTCTCGGGCACGTTGTTCTTTCTCTGCATGTGACATCTGTTTACAGGGCTGGCTGCCTTTCCGTGACATAGTTTTAGTTGCTGGCTCGGCGTAGGACATCAATTACCTCCTTTCCTGTTTATCGGTCCTGTTCATCCTGCCCATCAGAAATCATCATCATCAATCACCACCTTCCATCAATCATCATCATCATCATCATTTTCCACCCTTTTCTCCTTTTCCTACTCCTCTGACACCCTTTCTTAAACCCCTTGCGTCCATTTCTTTCTGGCTATCTTACACAGAGAGTGAGGGAGAAGGAGAGAATGTTTCCCCCCACCCCCCGACCTATATTATGTATTAAATGTTACATGCACAACTCCAAAGTATATCCGGTAACTAAAGAGAAAGAGAATATGAAAAGTATTGTTCACTAAAGTCCTCAGCGTTCACTCATTCTCTACAGGTTTGTACGAGGAGAGTATTGGTGGCAACGCCCTCATGGAGTCGCTGACATCGAAGGTGAAGAGAACCATGGAGGAAGAGATTTCCTACCAGAAGAAACTCATGCAGCTGCAGGGCCTGATGCTAGTTGTGATTTCTGGGGCAACTTCTGCAACAAGAGACGTTACTCCAGAACCCTCTCTAACACTTTGACAAAAATTCTGACATTCCTAGGACTCCTGATGCTCAGCGAAGGTGCTTTTATTGTTCGTGGTGAATGCTGTGATGTGACCAAATTATCGCCCCTCGGTGTGCGTATTTCGACATTCTTAGCAACACTTGGAGGCCAGTGGCGTTGAGGAACAATAAAGAGACTGTTCTTTCATTTTTTTTATTACCAACAGTTTTATTGTTATTTTTATCTTCAGTTACCAGTTCTCATGTATGGGTGCATGCGCGCGCGTATGTTTAAATTGTTATAACATGCACAACGCTGCGAATATATCTAATTGAGCATAAAGACACGTTCTGCAGAAAGAAAAAGCTTTTGTGTGTACATCATCATCATCATCATCCTTTCATTGGTACCAGCCGAACACAGAGCGAGCCAGCCTTCCCGTACCTGTCGTTGGCGGGGAACTAACGAACGCAGCAACGGCGAGGGCACGCTAGCGGCGCCGGTCATGTGCAATGTTGAGCAGTTCCCTTACTGAGTAGGCTGTCCACTCCTTGACGTTCGCCATCCAGTTTTCTTCTGATTACCACGACGACGCCCTCCCTCGACGTACCGTTTTAGGACCGTCTTCGGTACTGTGTCATACCTGTCAACGTGGCCGAACCATGCCAACTTTCGCTGCTTGAAAGTGGCGAGCAGTGTTTCCTGGGGACGCATTCGTTTGTTACGCGTTTCCTTGTAAAAGATTCGGCGCAATCTTTAAATATTTGGTTTCGATTTCTTGGATTTGTCTTTCCTTCTCCGCGAGCAAGGTCCACGTTTCACAGCCATATAGCATGATGGGTACAATGAGGGACTTGAGCAGCTTGTATCTAGTAGTGAAGCGTTTCTGCGGTCCCTTATTCTTTGGTTTGTCTGGCCATCGCTGCTGTCGAAGATCTGATCCTGAGGCGAATGTCCGCCGCACAGCTGCCATCCCTGGATAACGTGGTGCACAGGTATTTGAAGCTGTGTACCTCTTCGATTTGAACTCCATTTAGAAAGATCTTTTCCTTGCTGTACCCTATGGTGTTCACCATAGCTTTGCTCCATCCCGTATTCCTTCGCGCTGTTTGCGAATTTGTTTGTTGAGGTCCTGTACCTCACTGTTGTTACCTGCCATCATATCGATGTCATCTGTAATACATAGATTCCATAGTGGGCTCCCACTAAAGAACACGAAGATTTTGTGATCTTGGAGTGTTAAACAGTTCCGGGGACAAAGGGCTGCCTTCATCCCTTTCCGTTCCGGCTCTTATGTTAAATTTGCTTTGCCTCAGCATAATCCTGTCTTTGGGTTTGTGTCACCTGCACTCTACAGTGCCTTTCAGACGAGTCAGTAACTATTAAAACAACAAACACAATTTGAATTTAAAGACAAATATAATTGAAAAGAAGAATTAATAATTAACTAAACAAAAAAAATCTAAATTCAAAATAACAACTAAACACAGTCAAAAAT
The DNA here is from genome assembly GCA_004794655.1 of Marisa cornuarietis. Taxonomy (NCBI): domain Eukaryota; kingdom Metazoa; phylum Mollusca; class Gastropoda; order Architaenioglossa; family Ampullariidae; genus Marisa; species Marisa cornuarietis. The sequence goes on from SMMW01000555.1 coordinate 8,287,708, forward strand.
TCAATGTTCACCCTTAGTTCCTTCAAACATAATATTCCCCTCACTCATAAAGGCGCAGTCCTCCACTCCTGAAGGCGCAGTCCTCCCAAACACAGTCTTCAGAAAAGAAAATAAAAACCCAACACAAATCACACAACACAGTCTCCGGTCCTGGTGCTGTCTCTTCTGAATCAGGCACGCCCCCAGTCCCGACCGCCAACGAATGCACAGTCAATTGTCCAGATGAATGAATAAAAAAAATGAAATAAAAAAAAATAGTAAACCTAGACAGAAAATAACCATATTTAACCCACAATATATCAATATCTAAATATTTCCCTCCCCCACTACAATAACATACATTCATCTATTTATCTCATACAAAAATTATATTAATCACTCTCTCAAACTCCACCATTTAAAAACAGTAAGTAACATAGACATACACTCACCTCAACAGGTTTAAATGACAAATTTTACTCAAGTCTGGTCAAGACTTGCTAAATAAACACAAGCCTGGTCAGGACTTGGTACATAAAGTCTGGTCAAGACTTTCCCAACGCCCGAGGAGACCGTCAAGTTTCCCCGCTCCCGTCAAGGAGAACCAGCATACGAATAAAATCAAAGTACACCGAAACACTCTTCTCATTCTTTCCATCCCATCCTCTCAACAACAGACTTTATCACCATAAATCAATGGAAACAATAGAAACAAAGAAACCCCAAAACTCTCCCTTCGTCACCATCCCCCTAAAACAACTTGTCACACCAGTTAATTAAGCAGCCGACCGACCATCACGGCCCGGCACTGACTCACCCACTCAGACCTCACACCGATACACATTAACTCTTCCGCTCACACCTCCCCCCTTCCAGTCCCGTTACCTGTCCCCTTTCAGGATAAAAATAAAAAAAAAATTTTAAGACAGCAGGTTTGTGACAGTTTGTATGTTTGGCCCCCGTCTCATCTCCAAGCCACACCACAGCTGATACCCCTCCACTCAAAGAGTCGCCTTTGTCGCGAACGCGTGGGCACTAGTCACAGGCCGATACTTTCATCCTGGAATTTTTTCCCAGCGAGTGTGTGATAATGACATCAAAGGTGGTGTCGGAGGGGGATGGAGAAATGTAGCTAGCTCGTTGCGCCTTAAAACGACGTGTAACCCCAGTCTCCAGTTAGGTTAAACGACAGTAAGATACCAGAACTCTGAGATTACATCTCCAGGGAACTGAAACATATACCCCATCGTAAATCAAGGCCTGTTGCATCCGTGCACCCATAACAGAACAAGACGTGCACTCCCGGGTCCATTGCAGAGGAAGACGTAATGTAGTCCTACTGCCGTCACTGATCAGGACAATGCGGTCCTGCTCTTAAATACGTCCATGGTTTGACAATGTAATTCTCCTATTGGACCCAGTTGGTTAGTAAGATAAGGCAGGAGAGGATGTGTTCACCGCCCTCACCCCCCCCCCCCAAAAAAAAAGAGAGAGAGAGAGAGAAAAAAGAAAGGCCCAGAGACAGTTCCCAACGACCAAGGTCACGGGACTACATTTATAGATGAAAACGCGATATTCTTCGCCCCGTCGAAATCGTCGACTGTTTAAAATCCGTGGGCCATCACCTGTATTTTTAAACAAGATGCGGTAACTGCTGAAAATAGCAAATGAAGAAAATTTGGGTTTGCTGTTCTCCCACTTAAGACTTAAGTCTAGTGCGCTCAAATTTCAAAAGATTGCCTGCTCGTAAGACGTATTTGAAAACTCCCTACCCACGTGCCATGATTGGGCAACTACATGTAATAATCAGGGGGCCGCATTCATGGAGCGAGGGGTAAGCAGCTACGCGTGGGTAAAATTGGGAAATCAAGATAAAACGTCCAAATCCTGAAGATATTGCTGTGTTACTTTATTTCTTATATCTTTTTCTGTAAAGCAAGACGGTGCCTTTCTATCTTTTTTTCCCTCTCGCTCTCACTCATGCACACCACTCCTAACAAACGCACGCGCACAAAATTTCTGGTCTATGGGAAACAACTCTGAATCAAATTTGTTTAGAGGATTTGCTTCCCTTACATCTACTTTCTGACTGTTTCACTGCTGAGATTTCAAACACGGGTGCACGTTTTTCTTGCCAGGAAAAGAAGAGCTACTGATTGAACACCACGGCCAAACAAATTTCCAAGCTATAACAGAAAGTAAATCCTTGTTCAAAATTTAGTGCGTTTTATTTCACCTGATGATAAAAGAAACTTAGTTCAAAGGTCAGTCAAGTGCAATCAGGAAGAAATGGCGACAGCTGATGTTGCGGTGATAGGAGGCGGAGTCGTTGGCTGCGCAGTTTTCTTTGAACTAAACAGGCTTGGCTTTTCGTGCATTCTTCTCGAAAAGAATAAAGATCTCATGTCAGAAGCGAGCAGTGGTAACAGGTATGTAAATCACTAACACACACGTCACTACACTTCACTGATTTAGACTTTCAGATGAATCTGTTGTAAGGACAGAGTAGTAAACAATATCATGTGCACGTCTGGTTATAAATCTTTTTTATTTCTTTAATTTAGTTGCTTATTTTTTAAAATGCACATGGAAAAACTATCAGCCATTGATAAAAAAAGACTTAGATATCTAGTTTAATGAGTTTTTCTATTATATGTCTGTAGTGGTATGCTGCACACTGGCTTTGATGCACCAAAGAATAGTTTGGAGTTACATTGCATTAAAAGGTCTCAAGAAAGAGTACTTGATGTTTTTGACAAATTGGGTGTACCCTTCTTAAAGAATGGATCTATAATGGTTGCTTGGAATTGTGAACAGGTAGACATTGAAATTTTTTTGTCTTAGACCTTAAACATTGATGCTAGCCCTTTTTTTCTACTGCTGTGTTTGTACCAGTGTGGTTTAGATTGAGATTGTTAATCAATCCAAGCATCTCTCCCAGCTTGCTGTTGTATATTTGTGAGTTGAATCTCTGCTTCGAAATACCTCTTTCTAAATGTGACGTGTTTACAGACTATGGGTGGTTTCATCTGGGTGCATAAGCATTCTAGTAAAGTAACACTGAATGACATCTTAGTTGCATAGTTATATGCCTTAGGATAGGGATTAATTGGATATTTCAGTGATGAATTTACTTCAAATAACCTGCATTACAATCTCTATGTGCATGTATGTGTGCATATGTGTTAATATGCATGTACATGTATATCTGTATGCATGTGTTTGCTGAAAGGTTTCTAAACTCGAAGAAATCCGGTCATCATCTGCAGAGAAATGCATTGGTGGCCTTTCTCACTTGACTCTGACAGACTTATATCAGAAGGAACCAAACCTTAGCAGAAGGGCTCAAAGTGCACTTTGGATTCCAGAAGAAACTATTTTGGATCCTTTTATCTATGGCATACTGCTTGCCCATCATGCAAGGAAAAATGATGGACAGGTATCTGATTAGAGTGAATTGTGGGTCTGTACTCTTTTGATTATGTTCTTTAGGGTGAGGTGTCCTTGCACATATTTATTATGTCGTCATTTATTCATTCTTCCACACTATGATCCAAACAGTTAAATAAGGTCTTTTGGGCACTTTATTAAAGTGTCCTTGTTTGTTGCTTGTGTATGTACTAGTATTTAAAAAGGACTGTTTTATAATGTTAGTGTCATTGATAACATAACTTAGTAACTTGAAAGTAGCTACAAACAGTAAGGTGAAGATGGGAAATAGCCATGATATTTTACACACTATCATAAAGTGATGCATACAAATTGAACTCACAAGCTCAGCTGATTGTTATGTTTCTTTCTTTTTATAATTGTTAGTATTCAGTATATCTTTTTTGTTTACCAGATTTTGACAAACTGTGAAGTCACTCAGTGTTGTGTATCTGATGACAAGAAGAATGTGCTAGCAACAACAAGGGGCCAGGTGACAGCCAAAGTTGTCATTAACTGTGCTGGTCTATATGGAGACAGGGTTCAACAGCTAACTGGTATTGATACATTCACGTAAGACGCTACAAAGACTGTCCTAATGTCTCAAGATGCATGCATGGTCTGTTGTCCTTTCCCAACTTTTTACATCTTATGACAAGATGGAAGATTCTCTATATTGCTTCAAGGAAGAAGCAGCAGCTGTACAGACTGCAACCCTATCCAGCTCAGATACATTTAAGACAAACCTTATTTTCTATCTGTACATTGTTAATTTAAATAAAGTGCATTGCAAACATTAATGATTTATTAAAATTTTTAAAGCACAGGGAAAGCTTGCATGGTTATGGAAAACAGCCTCATTTATTGTTTGACGTAAGAAGAGACTTCTGATGATATCAAATGATGACCAACAATCCTGTTGATAAATTAGTGGGATGATTCCATGGATAACGGGGAAGGGAGATAGGGCTAACAGACATGGAGAACATTATTGACAAGGATGTCTCACAAACTATATTGAAGAGGATGTCTCATACATTTTATTGGCAAGGATGTCTGATAAATTTTATTGACAACAAAATCCTGGGGTAAAGTGGGATGAAACAGAGGAGTTTAGTGACAAGAATAAGAATGCAGATGACCTTTGAGACAAGATTGATGATAAAGTTAATAATGTTTTGAAAAAGGTGTGAATAAAGAGTGGAAAAAAACTAAGAATTGCCACAGTGTTGAAGGTAAACATGTGTCATTCAGGATCAAGCCAAGGAAAGGACAGTTTTCTGTGTTTGGACAGAGGGCTGGTCGGCTTATCAACTCCAGCATTCTGCCTGTCCCTTCAGACAAGTCAAAAGGCATTATCGTCTTCAGAACAGGTTTCTAATTCATACTTTGTTGCTGCCCATGATCTGCTTCCTGTACGTGGTTATTTAATTACAGTCTCCACCATTGAATACTTTTCAAATGGCTAACTTAAGTTCATTACAAAATAATTCCAAAACTCTGAGCAAATAATTTTTGCTCCATTTTCTTAACACAAGCCTTGAACTATGGGATTCTCACCTTCATTTTGGAAAGAGGTCAAAGCTTTATTTCAAAAGTAAGGTTGGTGTTATTCTTCATAACTTCACAAAGTTCTTGCATTGGCTGTAGTCTTCAACCCACATTTGCTTTTCCACCACCCATCCCCATCCCATCCCACATTAATACAGATATCACATAAGCAGTTGTGAAATTACATAAGCACTAAATTCCATTAACCTGTCTGGCATTTCTGTATTGTGTGCACAGTTTACGACAACTTAATTATTGGACCCACAGCTGAAGATGTGGATAGCAGGGAGAGAGCTCCATTAGATGAAGCTATCACATGCCGTCTCTTGGAATATGGACACCAGGTATTGCCAGATCTCACAAATTTGATGCCCTGTGGACAGTATGTGGGCCTCAGGCCGGCCACACAGTACAAAGATTATCAGATACAAGGCTACATGGACAGGTATGTTACATGATGCTTTGAAAATCAGTAAGCATCCTAAGTTTTTCTTTTTTTTTTTTTTTTTGGAAGGCAGAGAGTTTGTTAAGAGCATTTCATAGATAAAGTTGTATGGGCACTTTAGGGGCGCCATCAGAGGTAGGCACTAAAAAGAGAAATTATTACAGTTTTAATATTTAATTTGTTTGTAGGATTTTAGCATCTCTCCTTTTTGGATGCAGAAGGCTGGTAACATCTCTCTCCTCCCAAAAAAGAAAAATCCTAATAAAAGAGATTTTATTTTAACCCTAGACTCCCGAACCAAATGGCACCCAGCTGACACTGTTCGAGTGCTTCAGAATTTTTTTTCGAAAAACGACAACTCGCACATGATGGCAGTTTCTGAAAACTCAAATAATGCTTGCTTTTGCATTTCTACCACAACAAAAAAAATGCTGAACGGGTCATATCTCCAGCAGGTTTTCGAGTTTTCCAGGCTGCCAGGTTCAAAAGATCAATGCCAAGAAATAAAAATAATGTTCATAGCAGTATGATTATACGAATAAGCCCTTAAGGTCTAAAATAAAGCAAACAGCCAGTAGTTCCAGTTGGTTATAGTGAATATATACAATCACAGTTGTGACTTGTTTAGGTGTTTTAGAACAAAGCTTGAGTAAATATAAGAATCATCGTTTTGGACTGTCGTAAAAATGGCCTAATAATTGTTTTTATAGAAACTGGATCACTGTAGGAGGTATACGATCTACTGGAGTGTCAGCATCACTGGGTATTGCTGAGTATGTTGCGAGGCTTGTCCAGAGAGATATGATGGTGGAACCAGTACAGAGCTCCACCACTGCCCTGAAACATTCAGAATGGAGCGTGTTGCCTGATGGTATTTTACTGGTGGGGGAGTTTGCCTACGGCATCACCCACCCAATTACTCAGTATGGTGCTTTAGAGAAAAATCAACTCAGCAGATTGTAGTGCATCTTCTGAAAAACAGCTTCTTCATATAGATAATTGCAGAAATCTTCAGGATAACAGCTAGTACTTAATGATGGTGGTAGTTGTAACAGTATTATTTGGAGATTTTGCTAATAACTAAAAATTGTGGGAAGTGCCTGGGTAAAACTGTGTTACAAGGCACAAAATTAAAAAAATTCTTCTATTAATTTATTGATGAGTGCACAAGAATTAAATGGTCTATGAGAGGGTTAAAATTAACATGATGGACTTACATGAATGTTGTATTTTCTTCATTTTATTGATATTTCTCAAATTCTAATTGAAGCTGTGTTAACTAAAACAGCTCAACAGACAATCGACACAACTAACAAGTCGTTGCCTTTGGTTAAGGAAAAATTTGTCTCGGTTTTCATCGGTTGGCTCAGATTTCGTCGCATGTCCACATGACCTTGCTGCTAATTTTGTGAAAACAAAGGGTGACCCACACGTTCTCCTGCTGAGTGTGGCATTGTTTCTCATGTGGGCATCAAGCCCCACATCTAGCCAATTCCACTGCTTTCCAGTGTTTTTTGTTTTTGTGCTTTTTTTAATGATCGCAAGTGTTAATACTACAATTACATGAAAGTGATTACTGCATATACAGCATTCGGTGTAATGTGTTTATTTTCAGTTTCAAAATGTACATAACGCAAGTAAGGTAAAATCACATGCTCAAATCTCCTTGTCCGTGTTAGGTTTCCTGGTCATATTTCCGAAAGACCAATAAGGAAAGTGACCCCCAGATAGTGCCTTGATACCTAAGGTCCTCATGGAGGGGGATTCCCCTTCCAAACAATACTATCTGCACCTCTCTCCTTCTCGGTGTCTTCCATACACCAAAAAGTCTTCAGAAAGGAAAAGGGTTAGTGTTTTTAGTATCAAACACTATATATTTATTCTCTATAAAATATGTTTTTGGTCTGTGTTGAAGTGTCTAGAACAAATTAATTGGTTTCACATTAATTCATATGGAAATAATTGCCTCGGTTTTGTCAGTTTCGGATTTCACTGATTGTCTTGGAACAGATTACTGATGAAAACCGAGGTTTTCGGAGCGAGTACTGTCTACCAAGGTAGCACATATTTTGGTCAGAAATATATCTAGCTCCAAAACCAATCTCAAATGTTCTTCAGACAGACCTTGTTGCTTACTATGTGACATGTGTCTCGCATCTAGAACAAACAGAAATTTTCTCTAATTATCACCTAGGACCCTGCAGCAAAAAGCATTCTCACATTAGCATAAGGCTTTAAAAAAAACTGCTTGAGTGCTGGCGGTCAGGTTGGAAGTCTATCAACAGAAATGCTACTGAAATTATGAGGTCGCATTGATTTTTTAAAGTCTCTTTCTATCTCTGTGCATGTATAATGATTAAAAACTTTTTTTTTTGTTCTATAAAAAAAAGAAAAAAAACGAGGTTTGACTGTACTTTCAAAAGTTAAAACCACTTTGTGGTTGTAGGGAGATAATTCAAAAAAAGAATCATCATTAACCAGCTCTATGGCTGAATTCCCTTAACACGTTTCTTTTCCTGTTGCAGCTTGTGACAAGGAATCCCAGATTATGGGATTTCTCAATGTTAACAACACTAATTGACTAGTCTAGAATGGGTTAATAGTGTCAGAGAAATGGTTTTTAATATTTATGAGGGGTGTGAAGTATCCTGCAAATGACAATGCTAAGTTCATTTTGAATACATTGTGTAAACACCCAGAAAAGCCAAAGGTACATGCAGGACTGCTTTTTGTTGATTTTAGTTTTTACGTTCAATACAGCGCTGCCCTACTTTTAGGATAGTTTCTCAGTACAGTAATCATGAGCTGTTTTTCTCACTTGTTCATTGAAGGTTTTTTTTTTCCTGCTGCTTTCAGTTCGTCTGTCCATGATAGAAACAGTTTAAACAGTATTGTCTATATTTGTTCCAGCATCATTTTAGTGAAGCAGAGGGATTTGGGTTCTTTTTGTGATCAGCAAATTGTCTGAAAAGTTTCTAGTATTTTGTCCGTACCTGAATAATATGTCCTGGCAGGAGTATTTGTTTTACTGAATTCAGGCAAACATTACACCCATGCCTGTGTGCAGAAGTAATAAGCACTTGAAATCATTTGTACCCGCAGCAGTTAATGAAATGTCAGTTTGTGTGTATGCATGTGATGTCGTAGGTGCACCTTTCAACTGTTTTTAGATGTAAGACTGTATGTATGTGTGTGTTAGGGAATGGGGTGGTAGGTTTTGTTTTGTTTTTTTTCCTATGATACACCTATGGACTCATATTGTAGTCTTTATTCTGTTTTTTAAAATATACTTTTAACTCAGCACACTTTTCAAGTTATGACTGCCTATTGGGATTAACAAAGTCGGTCCTCTGTCAAGTCTTTTTTGACAAAGCTACACTCAGTGTCATCACGTGTCTGCAGGATCAGCTTGCTTAAAAAAGTTAGAAGGTAAAGGTAGTCCCTAGGCCTTACAGCAGTAGGGAGTGAGGCGATTGAGGCATGCCGTGTCTTGGGTCCATCTCCTCTTCTTTGCTGCCTCACTTCCCCAAACTGTCTACAGCCAGGTAAAAACTCAACAACTAGTTCATTTGGGGAAAGTACACTGTGTTACACTGGGCATCAAATCTGCTAGTGAATGCCACTATCCTAACCACTAGACTATCCCTCAAATTTCTTTCCATGTGGCTGCTATTTTAAATTTTTGTCTGGATTGGTGATTGTCAGGGTTTAGAATTAGTAAATTTTAAAAAATCCTATTTTAAATATGAACAGTAATGGAAAAAAGTGTAGTTTACTCAGCTTACTAACACTTTGCACCATGGCACTTTGCTGGATTACTGAAAACTCAAGGCTCCAGTAGCTGTCCCTTATTTAATACTCCATTATGCCATGGCGTTTCTTGGCTTTTACTATATTGTCCTTACCAAGTGTAGCATCAGTGGCAGTTCTAAAGCATTGGTTTCAAAACCTGGATTATGTGGCACCAGTATGAAAATACTTGGCTCCAAAAAGGGAGCATGCATCAGTTTTTAATGTCACTAACTTCTACACAACCAGGAGTAGTCGAACCCCGTGCTTTGCCAGAAATGTAGTACTATCCTTACTCATCCATTTCAAACTTGTGGTTTAGTAGTTCCATGGCACCGATGATCCTAGCAAACTTCAAGGTAATAATAGCATTTCTAGGAGGAATTCAATATTTAGTCCCAAATTTGGACAAGAAGGATTCAGCACTGGGGAAGCGGATGGCCGAGTGGTTAGAGCGCTGGCATTCGAACCGAGTGTGCGCTGGTTCAATTCCCGATAAGCGCAGCATACTTCCCCCCAGTCGACCGGAATGGGTACCTGACTCCTTAGAGGGTTGGGGAAGGTAAGGCAGCGAGGGAGAGGAGATTGGCACCACCCTCATGTAAATGCTGGCCCTGAGAAAAGTGGGGTCTCTAACACCTCACTCCCCAACGACCTGAAAAGTCTTTCCTTTACTGTCTTTCCATATATAAAAGTACCCATAATTTCCCACAACAAATAGGTATAATTAGCCATTTGGTCTAGTCCAGGGTGTCTGTTGTAAAGTAGATGTGGCAGGAAATGCTGGTCTTTCGAGCTCACAAATAGATCACGTGAAATTTGTTTAATTACAGAATTTACTTCATCTTCGACATCAGTTAATACAGACGAGGAAAATGCGTAAGCACAGAAGGTCATTACATCATCAAAGGCAAATAGAAAACAACATCCTTTCTGTTCTTGTCATCAGCAAGGAGAGAGATGTCTTCCTTCTGCACCTCAGCATTCTTATACATTCACCTCACTCATTCTAGCATTCTCAGTATGAAGCATGCACCCAAGTCCTGTATGACAAAAGTGTGCGCACACACACACATGTAAATGTATTAAAACTGAAAAATAATCAAGCGTTTAGCATTCAGATGTTTAAAATCAAAGTTAAACCTGTTCTGGACAAAGACACAATTCAAACTACACCAACCATAACTTGCTGTTCTGTAGAAAACTGGAATAAGAAATCCTATCAAATCAAGACCAAAGGTGTAAAGTTTTGTTGAATCATCGCCATATCCTTGTAAGAAGGTAGGTTTGCCCAATTTTGTTAGAAAAGCTGTAGCATTTACATTTTTTTCTGGCACTAAAAACAAAACCAGCATTTGCTACCATTCTGATTAGGCTTCATATCACATGACAGGAGTTTAAAGGTAATGAGTCTTTACCAGTTTGGAGCTTGAAACTGAATACTGTTTACATCTATGCTTTTCCTCAATGTGTTTCACTTGCATTCAGGTCTTGGTGTCCATGGAGCACACTTATTATCAGTGAATTAACTTTTGACACTTTGTGACTTTCAGTTTAACAAAGGACAGTGTACATGTCTAAAATACAGACCACTAGTTACTTTGTAACTGTTGTGTGTATAGTTCTGACACCAAAAACTGGAATGGAGCTTGTACCGGCGGACTGTCTGCAGGATTTATCACTGTAATATACATTTAGCATTCGGACAAAGTTTTGCCACCAGATGCAACTGCACACCTGCATCACACAAACTTCCCATCAGCATACAGCTAAAACTTGTAGGCTAACAGTGCAGTTTCAAGTTTTTAACACTGGTTTTTGGATGTCCATCTCTCGTCTATGAATAGATTTTGGAAGTACTGATGTTTCCCACATCAAGACATTTCCATTTACACCTGGCCTAGCCGTTACTGTGTACTTTTTGAAAATCTTCGCCAAAGTAACTTTTTATGCCACTGGCTTGAAGATTATAAGAAAACATTATGCCTGCTACTGATAAACTACAATACAATACATCTTTATTGTCTATGTCTGGTCACAACAGAGATATAAATTTTCCTTTGTTACTTACAACTTCAAAAATTTTCTGTCTGCTAAGACACATTCCAAAAATATCTCAATATCAGTGTATTCTGCTGTTTAAGAATTCAGCTTACACACAGATGCATAAAACATGGATTTCAATTTCTGACCTATGTTAATCCTCTTGTTTCTTTTTTCATTTTTAAACTTGAAAAGCTGTACCATCTTTACCATCAAGAGAACATATTAAAGCCAAAACCTAAGCTTGAGTTGATCTGAGGTATTTTGCTGGTAAAAGTGGAAAACAAGCTCTTCAGTTGCTGGTACATTACTCAGTACAGTGTGCCTTAAGAGATTTGAAACATCAAAACTATGAAAATGCTCTTTGTACTCTTGAGAACTAGACATCTTGCACATTAGTTTTTCTATATTTTCTGAGATGCTTTACACCCATTAGAAACATCTTCTCTGGCAGTAGGGTAAACATTGCTGCAACATACAAGAGTTAAACACTTGGTGGATACATTTATGCAAGTAATCTGCAAGAATAATTACTGTATATAGTGCCAGAGTAATAGCAGTTATAAGACAAGTGGTGTCTGTTTAACCTGTAAAGACTGCAGGTTGCTAACTACACTAACATGAAGCTTTGACTCAATAACACCAGCATTACAGTCTCCTGCCTCAAGAGACAAATAATTCCTGTGGTTCAGTCAGAGGTTTTTAAAAACAAACTATAAAATGCTATATTCTGCTTGTTCTTATAACAAATCTGGGTTAGGCTGAATCAACAGTTCTTATACCAGCTAACACCACTTGCAATGAGAAATGTATGAAAAAAACACTGCATTGTTTGTAAATTTTAATGCAGATCTACAGTAAAGTAAGTGAATTACATTTAGGCGCCTTTATTTACTAGTGATAACATTCAAAAGACCTACTGTTAAAGCCAAATACTCACCAGCATTAGGCCATTTTGTTGATGACAGCAGTGTACAGCTGAGCCAGTTGCTGTGCCCACTTTTCCATGGCTTCATACCTGGGAATGCCACCTGCCGCTTTGTCCAGCTCTAACACTTGGTTTACTTGGTCGATCCTTCCCTGGATTGTGCTAAACACAATAATTTTTTAACTTTATGTTCCATAATTCTCCAACACTCTGCATCCAGATGATTTTGCCATCAGTGTAGCTGTTGCCACTAGCCTGCCATTTTTTACCTTTCACCAATCATCTCTGATGTGTACCAGCATAGAACAGTTTTCTAAAATTGATCATTAACAATGTCTCATATACTGATCAATCTACTTGTCAAGAATACAGAATACAAGGTTTTCCACATCAAAGGGATAATATTGAGCTCCTGCAACAGCAAATACCAGGACAGTGATCACTTCTCTCCTACAACAAGTGCATTCTGAACAACTCCGCAGCCGGAGTCCATTATAAAATAACAAAAGAAAATTATCCTAAGATACATTCATTATGTTCAGAGGTGGTCAATGTATTTCACTTTTTGTTTTACACTATATCTTTTCGAGTCTGAACTAAATGGAGATAAATGAAGTGGGGGGGGGGGAGAGATTAGAGGCCTTCATGGAGTTAAAAGATGCAGAATGCTCTCCTTGCAAGAGTGAAGAAGATATAAGTTCTATGCCACAGTTGAAGACTGACATCTTTCTAAACAGTAAATAACACCACAAAAGAAAATGACAAACAGCAGCTCACAAATTTGTGCATATTTTTATTTCTTCATTACATTTCATTTCATTGTTAGTGTTGCCATCATGCAGAACTATTAGTTTATGAGAAAGATTTGTTACTCACCCTAGATATAAAAGGGATGTGGGTATGGGTGTAGGGGTTGATAAGCACCTGTGTCTGGATATCCCTTAACAAGTCTGCATAGACATACCATGCATTAGTTAAAACTGACAAATGTGTACCAATTCAAAGAAACTTTCTACTTTAACTTTAGTTATAAGTTCATTTAAGATCTCACCTCGGTTCAAATTTATGTTTGTAGTATGCTCAGAGTCAGCACACTCACGATACAACTTCTCTGATTCACTTGCCATTCAAAACTACTAGGCAATATGACAAAAGGAACTGACTGATAAAGGTGCGCATCATCAGTGAAACTCACGTGACATGACACGGAAAGAGATGACATCAGACAGAGAGGAAGAACTCGCACAAAAAGTACTGGGCCCAAGACAGACTCCTGCTGTCTTTATCAAACTGTTCTGTGACTGGCTCAAAACCATACAACTTGCCAGAAACCAGAAAATAAAGGAAATATTTTTTTGTTGATTTCATTTTCTCCCTTTGACTATATTTACATTATACATCTTTGCCAAAGGTGTTGAGCACCCCCAGCCTCATAGAATCACCGGAGAAAATCAAAAGGCCACAAAGCTATTCAGAAAAAATTATGGATTGTCAGCATTGCACTGTTTGAACAATTATCTGTTGTGACCGAAGAATAACTGAAATAAATTTATTAATCAGAGCCCCTACTCTCCATGCAGCAAGGATCCCACAACAAAGCAGTGAAATTAAAAGAACCTTCAAATAGAGTACCATGCAAAATACTATTTGAGTCATTCAGTGCGTTGAAGCAACAGAGAATGAACCAGCACATTTATTAGATATTGACTGACCATGCCATGTCTGTTAGTTATTTATTATTAGTTACTGAACATATTATAAAACTTGATGTGTTGCTTATGGGCAAAAGCACATGAGTATACTTCATGTTCACATATTTACATGAACATGCATGAATTTTGTCCGTATGGTGATTACTCTTAATAACATTCCATATTGACTGTATGCTGATTATACTGACCTGGGCCTGAATATGCATTACTGCCACATGACCACATTTCTGAGCGATGATTTTGCTAATTATGAAATCCATTTTTCTGCCTCTGTCCAGTTTCTTTGACTCCTTGCATACTGTAAAAGGATAAGTGTTCCATTAACTGTCCAATCTACAGCTCAAGACAACATATGAAACATAATAAAAGTTTTCATGAATAACAGTAAGAGCGGGAATCATGCAGTTTATTTTACTAATACTATAACTGACCTTTATGATTTGAGAATTTATTTATATCAAGTGCAATAAATACAACTATTTTTATTGAAAGGGTGGTAAAAATGGAACAAATGAAGTAAATGAAACACTGAAAAAAATTAAAGTGGTGAACCAGTACAGTTCAATGACTTGACTGTGACAGTAACAATTGAAAGATTTTATCATGCATTTAAAGAGAAACCAGAATGACAGTGACAAAGGATGAATTACAAAGCATCTGCCATCTGTACCTCTCCATTTCGGTCTGAATTTGTTGTTGAACCCTTTTCGTCTCGTCTTTTTGTTGCATCAATTCTTTCTGTACACAATAACCAAAATGATACATTTTTTATCATCAAGAACATTGCACACGCACACATGCATTTAAATTATTCTTTAAAGTTTCTACTGCCACAGTGGTCTTCTCTCGCTCTCTTGCGATCTAACTCATTCTCTCTCTCCCGCGCGCACCTGCACACGCACGTACGCTCTCTCTCTCACACACACACGCGTACGCTTTCGCCATTAAGCAAATCAAAAAGATGACATCAAAATTCTCGTACTTGTGGTCGAATGAACCATTAAATGATTTGGTCGAATCCACTGTCGATAGTGGTGTAATCAACTCGTTCGGAAGTCGACTGGGCCGCTTCCCCCATCTCCTTTAACACATCCTGCTACGTCAGGGGAGTTAACTATGAGTCCATCGGCAGTTCTGTGGCGCGTGAATTTTAATCTTGGAGACATTCTGTTATCTGTTCAGTTTGGTGAGTAGATGCAGCTGTTTTGGGAACAGCTTTCTTATAAGCGGGGTAATGCGACGCCATAACAAAAATGGCTTACCTGTAGGCGGAGCTATGCAAATTAGTGACGTCACTATTACGTCACTCATCTTCTGCTCACTCTCCTTGCTAAACTCCCCTGATATCGTCTGCTTAATCTTCTTCCAATCCTTCCTCCAATTATTCCGAGAAATAATATCCAGAAATGAACAAAAATTTTCCTCACGTCGCCTTCCCCATCTTCTTGGAATCCTTCCTCCACTTTTTCCGAGAAATAATATCCAAAAATATACAAAATTTCTCCTCCCCCCAAAAATTGCCTAAAACGATCAAATCACTCAACTTCTGTCTCCTCGCTACACCCTCCTGATCTCGACTGCTCCTCCAAATTCCATATTTATCTCCTCTCGAAATCTTCTCCACTCCCATCTCCTCACCACAGCTCCTACATGTATTACTCTTCTTAATCAATCCACATTCACGAAAAAAAACAAAAACAAATCGAAGTCTTTGACTAAACTCAACACAACCTTGTCACTTCTGCATCCATTCGAAACTTCTTTCTGCTGTACTTTCCAGACTCTGCACCTCTCAACTTTCCCTTGAAATCCACAATTGCACCACAAATTTTCCCCAAATTTCCATGCACACTCGCCATCTTCAATCCTCTCACATCAAATCAACAAACTTCCCCCCCCCCCGCGCCAAATATCACATGATTAAAACCAGCCAATAATTTAACGACTAAAACCAGCCAATTATTTAACACAACTCCATATGTCAATCACCATAACGTCACTCGACCAGTCCTCAACATTTGTCCTCTACAATATAACCTACCCCTACCCCACACCCATAACCCTAACCCAAACCCAATCCCTAACCCCACTTAATAAATCACACAACACCAACCAATGCCCAACCTCACACCCCTCTCAAATATCGATCCTACCCGGTCTCCCCTCCCACAAAATAGCGCAGCCCGCCGTGACCTAGTAAAACCCCTTCTATATGAAAGTGTTGTGTCACATTTTATTCGAAGATGATGCTTACAATATTACCGCATAAATTGGACAGATATATATATATGGTAATGTTAGATGGCTGACTGGCGACCAGGACGGTGTATGCGTGTGTGCCTGCGTCAGCGTCATGTGCGCACATGTGAGAAAGAGAGACAAATAGAGGTTGCAGGAAAATGGAAAGAATAAATGCATAAGTACGTGTATTGGTACAACTTTGATATGGGGTAAGACGCAACGGCCATAACAAAAATGGCTCGCGGCATTTGTCGTCTGCTCACTCTACTCAATTGCCCAAATGTACCTAATAAACTAAACCTAAACCTAACCCTATATAGACTGCAAACATTAGGACAATTGAACTATTATCTACATCACTACTTGACATAAAATTGTTTACACGTGAGTGGTTAGTAAATGAGGAAAAATGATGTTAAGGGATCAAACGTGTAGTACCCTGCTCCAAATTGTTTGATGATAATCTAGAATTCTCTTTATTTAGAATTTTTTCGTTTCAGCAGCCGATAAGGAAAGTGAACAAGCGTTAGTTTGCAGGCTTGAAACAACAATTCTGGGTGGGCGCTAGGGGAGGGGTTCCGAATCATAAGGATAGAGGTGCGGAGAACCCCATCGGACGCAGCCAATAAAAGAATCCAGGAGGAGACGGTAAATTGCAAAGGGGGAAAAATGGAAAAAAGATCTAGACAACTGCGACATGAAAGGTCAAAGTGATCTCGAGAGAGAGGATGGAAAAGCTCGGGTGTCGAGTAGCATCTTCGATAGAACGATGGAGATCGAGGGGTGGGGAAACTGACTGACGGTGAGGGAGGACGCAAATGATGGAGAGGAAGAAGAGATGAAAGATGACGAATTACTTACGCTTTTGCCTCCAAACGACAACGGTTCCGAACAAATTTTGTGTCGTTAATTTCGAATTTTAAAATTCTCCATGTCGTTCCCAGCTTCCATCCCCCGCCAAACCTGCATCCCCATGAAATTTTCAGGCACGCGACAGACACGTGGCACCTCCCACAGGCCTCCCGTGTCAAGCATCCTAGCTGATTACACTGTAAACAGACCGTGACGCCTCTCACTGCAGGCAAAATCTTCGCGCGCCTTCATATTTATCTCATCTTCAGTTGGAAAGAATACACGAAAACACGATCACTCCACCGCCACCGCCACAATTTTTATTGTCGTCATAATGGTTATCACGTGTGATGGATTTATGCTACTGTACATGCGTATGAAGGAGAGAGTGGGGTGTGTGTGCAAGTGTGAAAAATTAAAGGACTAGTGAGATACAATTTTCTTTCTAATAATTTGATAAAGCCTAGTGCAAGATACTATTCCACCCTCCTCCACATACACTCTAACTTCCGTTATCGAGATACGCGCCTCAGACATCACTATCCAAGAGAAAGGTCAAGAACACAGAGGTAAGGACTGTATAGGGACACAGTGTGAGAGATGGGACCACATGCTAATTAGACATATCTGTGTCTAAACTCGACTCACGAATTAGACCTTTTTCTGTGCACGAACTTGTCCGTCTTTCTGTGTTTGGGTATGTTTGTATTTCGAGACCAGAAGAGGGATGATTCACCCGGATAGCTAAAATTAGACAAAAATTGTATCTAAGTAGTCTTTTAAGACAGCCCTCTAGAAAAAAAGAGAAAAATTGTGCGAAGGTATTTCTTCTTGTGTCTGAAGGAGGATGTAATTGTCGCCGTATGGCCCATCAATTGGTTTGAGAACAAAACGGGATCAGCCAATGGCGTCGCCCTTCTCAGGCTGAATAAGACGCTACAGGTGCTTGTGAAGTGACGGTGTTGTTACACCTGCCATCCCCACGATGGATGGCCTCCTGAACATGTTGAAAAACAAGCGGCGCATTGACACTATGTCCCGGTTTCCTTCTCCGATGACAACCTTAATGTTCGACAAAGTGATCCCTGTGATATGGATGAGAATGAGTGCCAAGGATGGGAGGGGATGCTGCACAAAACAGACGCACGCGCGCGCGCGCGCGCACACACACACACACTAAAAAAATAAAGAGAGAACAAGGAAGAGAGAGGGAAGCTAAAAGAAATGGGAGATAACATTTGAGATTTTTTATGTTTTTTATTCTTCGCTGTTCGAAAACAATACTGAAGACAGAGGAAAGGAAAGATGATCTTTATTACGAGAGCGGGCCACAGCGGCTTTTTGTGGTTGTATCGGGTGGAGGAGAGATTTCACAACCAAAAGAATTAAAAAATTGATCAACGCGGAAGCTACTGTGGGAGAGAAAACGCTTGTTCTTTGTATAAACTAAATAAATGGTTTCAAGCAACAATCAGATTCTTTACCTTAAATCTCAAACGGTTGCAGGATAATGATGATTAGTGGAAAAAGCATTACAAAAAATAATATAAAATGTGTGGTAATGATGCTAGCAACCCTGAATTTTTGTAATCTTTATGAAATTTTTAGTGTGTGTGTGTGTGTGTCGTGTGTGTGCTTAGACATGACCTCAGCCACTTTTTAATAGACTGAAGTTTTGATGGATGTGCTGCTGAAGGATGTTAATGGTAGTGAAGAAATCTTCGGCTAGTTCCCTTTTCTGTAACACGTTCTTGGTCCTTCAAGGCCCTTGTCGGGTCACAAAGTCAGGGATCTGATTCTGCTGCCAGCCCCTCATCCTTCCACACCTTCTTTCCGACATTCTAACTTTTTGTTAGTGATGTGTATGATTTACCTTATACCCTATAGTTGCCCCAGAAACTCTAGCAGGCAGCTGCTCGTCATTGAAGACAGATCTGCCAGATTTTCACCTAATGAGACAGAGTAAAAAGAAGCAAAGTTTGATAACTAGAAACAGCAAACGTTTATAAAATGTGAGCCTGTCGTGTTACTATAATCAAAGCTGAACTAAAAATATTAAAGACTAAAACGATTAGGTAAATATTTTCAAATATATGCAGAATTTGAGTAAGATTCGTTTTCTATGTGCTACTAAATTTCAAAATGTAAAAAGAGAACAAACTCTATTCTGATTGTGAAATACAAGTCTCTGAACAGCGCATTTTTAACAAAAGAAATTATTTTTTTGTCGGTCTGCGTCGGTTTATTCTTCTGACATAATGTCTTTGTGCTACGCAACCCGAAGATAAATAATATATTCTGTTCACTCTCGTATTGTCGGAAGCACCAGGCGAGAAGCATACAGTCTACCGCAAGGTAAACTAAAGATCAAGTAGACAAAAGACCAAGGTCAATAAACTCCATTAAATATTAAGTCCCTGACGGAATTTCAAACCAAAGCTACAGTACCCGCTAATGCTTGCCCCCGAGTTCAACAGCAGCAATTGTCTGACAGCTTTACACTGAACTCTTTTGTTTTCGGCTGATGACATGTCCTGTTCCGTGCGTTTTGTTGTTTATTCGATTTTTTATGTTTTAACATTTCACCCTAAAGCTGGTCCATTTATGCGGGCTTTACTTGTAATCTTGAGAAAGTGAAGAGGTATGGAACGTAATTTCTTACTTTGCTTAATTTTGCAAGAATTGCAGTTGCGCGCGCGTACACTTACACGCGCGCGAACGCACACCAAACACACACACACACACACACACAGGCACATCCACTACCCTCCTCCTGGCAAAACATAATTTGTCTGTTTTTTTTTACAGGCAATGTCAGTAACAAATATCCAATTTACAAAACCTCATTTCTCTCTGTGGCATCAGCATCATGCTGGTAGACGCACATTTTCGTTTTAATCTTCTTGTGCTCATGGATAAAATTGTTCACGGTTACATTCCCAGCTATTTAAAATCGGTAAGTCCTTGATATTTCTTATAGGCTCTCGTCCTACCCTCTCTCCCCTTCTACAATTTGTATGCCGAGTACAGTTCAATCTGTCGGAAGATGGCCTACAGCATAATGATGCAGCTCTTGAGATGCTCTCCGACAAATTCTCGCTCGTAATTTGTTCTGCCTGGCGATTTTCGGATGTTTTCCTGACGAGTGCGCGATTTTCACCCATGTAGTAGTCTTTCGTGCAGAAATGTCGCCTGGGGACAGTCCTCTACAGAATGATCGGAATTGTGAGTGTGAGTGGTTCACTGGGAAATAGACAAAATTGTTTGTTCGTAATAAAGCTATTCTTTCTGTATTCTTTCTTTTGTTCGTTTTCGTAATAAGCCTAGTAATCAGGAGAACTGGCACTTTAAGGAATCTGAAACAACAACAATGTATATACCTGCATAGAACACACACTCTCGTGCTTTTCTCCCCTCCCTCTCTCTCTCTCTAAATCTCTCATATGAAGGAAAGCAGAAGATACTGGCTTACTTAGAACTAAATGAGATAGATGTCATGCAGCGGCTGACAAAGTTTACATAAGTAGTATGTGTTCCGCTTTCTCTCTTTTCCTCCTCCCCTGCACACTCTCTCTCTCTCTCACACACACACTCGTGCGTGCTTTATTTTGAACGTTTGAAAGCAATCAAACGCAGTTATACACAGGCATGTATAACATAACACATGAAAAAATAAATAGTATAAATAAAAAAGCAAAAGCCTAAAAACAGACAAACAAAACTTTCCGTTTTATTTTTGCCCCCCCCCCATGTCCCTCCACATTAGCTATTTCCCTCCCACTCTAAGTTTCCGAAGAAGAATGATGCGTTACCCTGCGCTAAGTAGATCTGGGCACATGTCAAGTGAACCCCATCACTTGTACCTTATCGCCCAGCATCTGAGGGGTTAACAAGCGATCGGCATGCGGATGTTCGTCGAGGGATGAAAAAGGTCGAGTCGAAACGACAACGATTAACATTCTGTCCGCTTAATGAGGCTATCAAGATGTCATCACCTTTCAGGGTCTTTGTTCCTCACAAGCACACGCGTACTGGTATCGAATGGGAAAAAGAGGAGGGGGGGGGGTTGGAGGCGTGTGGAGGTTGAAGCAGTCCGCACATTCAGTTGCAACGGATTCCAGACAACCTATCGCAGCACAACGATCACCATTTACCATCAACTTCCGTCTCCAGCTCAAGCTCTCGCGCATCCTCCTTCCCCTCGGCCCCTTCTTCCCTCCTCCCCTTGCTGCCAGCTCACACGGGTTATCGGAACAATCGGTACCAATAATTCACCTTTAGTTCTTGTCGCGGCAAACGATAACGCCAGTCGAATGTGAAAGCTAACAAAACTTTGTTCTTTGCTCCTCTTTTTCTCCCACGCATCTTTCTACCCACCTGCCTACATAAGTTTTACATTTTTCTCTGTCATGTCAGATTTTCGTTACAATTTATTTTCTTTTGCCGTTAGAGGTCTGTCTCCCTAGATTTCATAAAACAGAATCAACGGAACCGAATATTGAATTTGGGATTTTCATACAGCATGTCATAGATAAAAAAAGGAATTCAAAACTAATTAGCAAGAAAAACCCCATAAATTATAAATTAAGTGATAATGGTAGTACGACGATAACAATTGGTGTTCGTTACCCTTAGATTCTGCAGAAACGGAAGAGATGGACGAGAAGTCAAAGTAGTCTCTACTTTTTATGATTCTCATCATAATGAAATCTTGGTAACAGGTATAATCGGATCCACAGCGATGTAGTATTAAATAATACAAACTGCTTAATAAGCATCTTATATACGAAAAAGCAGTTCTTAAAAAAAGAATCAAGAATTGGGGTAAATCATCCTGAGTAGGACATCTGACCCTGCCATTCCATCGGTACGCACTGATCAGATTAATATCTTTGTTATACACAGAGCAGCAAAGAAAATCCATTGATATGTTAAAAAAAACACATTGTGCTTAACGAAATGGATAGACAACACGAATCCATTCCAATTGTTTTTTCTTGGCGTTTATTTAAATTGCACACAGTGACACCAATGACAAACATTGTCTACATCCAGTATATACATGTACATGTTGAAACCCGGGGGCAGAGGAAATATAAAAGTTTTTGACAGTTGTCGCTGACTCGTCTACAGCAGCAAAACAAACCTAGACAAGAACTGATTCGCCTTTTTCACACTTCGTATTTGTTAACAAAAATTATATGGTCCTTAGTTTTCTAATAAAAACGATATGAACTTTTTAGAAATGGACAAGTATTGTTCATGAAATTAAGAAATGAGAATTTTTCTAACAGCAGACGTCGCTTGCATCAGAAGGGACACGCACGCACATACTTTTACATCTACTCACATATGTTTGTGCATCACACCCACTGTGTTTTAAAGAAATAACATCAATAAATCTTGATAAAACCTATCTTTTGTAATGACAGAATTAAGATTGAGAATAAGCCAGTTCTATATAAGAGCTGGATGGAGAAAGATTTATACTTAATAAAACACTTAATGGATGAAAGAGGAAACTTTTTATCATACCAAGCTGTTAAGAATAAATGATGTTAACATTAACTTTGTCTCTTTTAATGGTTGTATCAGGTCATAAAGACAAATTTAAATAGAATAAATATAGCAGAGTTATCTTCTCTTACATATGACAAATAAAACTCTTAGAATAATTCAATCAGTAAAGAAAGGCGCAAGACTATACTATTATAAGATATCTAAAACACGTATGCCAAATTGTTGTTTGAAATGGGACGAAAGGGTAAACATAAATGTTGACTGGCAAGTTATAATTAAAGCAATGGCTAATATAAAAGATATTAAATTAAAATGGCTTCAAATCAGAGTGCTGCATAGAATTCTAGGGACAAAGGTAATTTTATTCCACATGGGACTAGAAGATGTCTGTGGCCTTTGCAGATGTGAAAAAAAATATTCAGGATATATTTTGGAATTGGGAATATGGTCAGGATTTTTGGAGAAACTTACAAAACTGTATATTAGACAAATGTAAAAGTGCTCCAAGGATAACTATCAGGGAACATGTTGTCCTGTTTGGACGCAGTAATGACTGAGACAAATGCTGTACTTTGACTTAATTTTACTACTCGCAAAAACATACATATATTCATGCAGTTTAAAAAAAAGCCATCCCCCAGCATGAATCCTTTATCCGAATATTGAAACAAAGATAAAATTGAAAAATTTAATGCATGTTTAGAAATAAATGAAGAAAAGTTTGCTCAACTCTGGCAACCCTATAAACTTGTCACATAGACATACTGATTTATATATACATATATATACATATGACTATGGTTAGTTAAAACTATGTATTTCTAGATATGAGGTATATATTATTATTGGTGCCCAATTAGCCTAGGGCACAAGGGATCCAGGGTGCCTGTTATGATGTTTGTGTTTGATTTGTGCAAAATTTGAAAAGAGCACAAACTGGTGCATGCATGTTTTGTGGTGCAAGATTATACACTGTTTCTGTTGGATGACCCGCTTGGCAGACGGTTGTACTTTTAAATGACTTACCTTATGTTTATATGTTTGTTTCATATTGTAAAATATTGTATTTCATGTGTTATGTATCTGTGAGACGGAATAAATGTTAAAAAAAAGAATCAAAGGCTTGTCAATGCAGTTACGAGACAGGCAGTTAGGAAATCCGTTGTCCACACCTAAAAATGTCAGAACTTGAGCGAAAGAGCGCTTCGCCTGTACCTGACGGTCTGTATACTTTTTCCTCATGGCCCAGTAAACCTGAAGGTGTGGAAAATCTGATGTTTCTCAACGCTATTTTCTCCGATTGCTATTAAACAATGTGTTTCCAAGATACGCCTTGTGCCCGAGTTTCTAGAAGATTAATGCAGTACAATTCATTTTTGTTTTCACCACACCATAACATTTCACAAAAGAAATGTATTTCCACAAAAATTAGAAATCAGTTTGTTCAACTAAGTCATGTATAAGGGCTGAAGCCATTACACTTTTATTTAAAATAAGTAGAAATTCTTCCTATCTGCAAGTGGTTCTAAGCAGTAATTAGACAATTTTCGCGTTTTTTTTAAAGTCACGATATTCTTCTTCGTGATTTTGCGAAACTGAAGGGAAGTAAAAAATCATACTGCATGTATAAACAGTACGTTTCTTGTAAAATTTGGTTGCTATCACATCTATTACATGTAATTACAGTATGGGCATTGATAATGCACTGGAATGTTTGATCAAGATAATTGTGGTGGGAATGGGGAGCCTTTTTAGCGCATACGTGGCAATAAGATGACCTATCACAAGAAGATGGAAATTCCAGAAGAACAAAAGAAAGATCATTTTAGAACTGGATGAAGCCACACAGCCGGAAAAATTGCGCACAGCTGTGCAACTTAACGAAAAATATATAACAGCAACGAGGACGAGGGGGAGATGTAGGCGAAGATGGAGAAAGGGGTGGGAGGTGTAGAAGCGTATGATGGGGATGAAACTATTATATTTCGTCTTTCTTTTTAAAAACGAGTTCGAAGATTTGGGAGTAAAACCTGGGACTGGTTCACATAGAAATTTGAATATTCATTAACTAAAAATTTTGACTGAAGCAAATATCGTGATTCTCTTTTTCTTTCCAGTAAGCTGTGAAAACAACGCGTTGCATTTACTTTTTTTCACTAGACATTTCCATGTGTTGTCATCGCCATTGCCTGCCTAACATTGGTCTTTTGTTTCGTGCTAATGCACGTGCTAACGGCCTTGTTATTCGGTGGCGTAGGAAGATGTTCTGCTTTGGGGGGGGGGGGGCAAACTCCCTGCTGATAGTGAACGGCGTTCGCACTCGCACTTTACGTAAAAAAGGAGGGGGGGGGTACTGCACGCACGCACGTACACAGTGGTAGCATCGCAACGCTGCTTTATTGTTAAAAGGCAAAGCAGCATTAAATAAGAAAAAACAAATTAAAGAATGACTCCCCCGACTATCGCATTCACAAGAAATGTGATAAACGTTATAATCATATAAATCATATTAATCAAGGTTTGCAAGTCAGTGTGCCAAAAAAACAAACAAACTGCGTCTTCGTGATTTCTATTAATGAACTCCATTGCAATCTGGTCCAGATTGAGCAGATCAACACTCTCTTTAAATACATGCACAATGAGACAGTTATTCAATCGCGTTTGTGTCATGGAGCTTCTCATGTATGTTTTTGTTCGTTTTGAGGCACAAAAAAACTGCGTTCTGCAGTTGCCGTGGTAACTGGGATAGTAAGATACAGACGCATCAACTCACAAAATAAGACTGGCATTGCATACATGCCTAATTTTTAACAGTGTTTATGAGTGTTACTTATGAGAGTAAATTTTCACAGACATTAATACATTCTCGCTCTCATAGCAAAAAAATAGGCCTACTTAAATAGAAACAAGAAAGGTCGGAAGACTGTATCTATGTTTTTCATAAACTTAATGGTTTTCAGAGTACGAACTGACGACTCGGCGACTGGGGTTGAGTTTAGGCTGAAGCTTGGTCGAAATTCGAGTTCAAGAATGAATTTGAGCCTGCGTCCAGAAACACAACAGTACAATTAGGCGCCCTTCCGGCCAAGAGCCATCCCCCCGTCTCCCACGTTACCTACTGGTCAGCCCTTCCAGTACCTCTCTTACAAAATACACTACCAAACATTACACCTTAAAAAAAAAAACACCAAACCCCCGTGACAGCAACGATCGACATTCCAGCTCTGCACATATACACCCGCGTCCACACACCCACGCACACACGCGCGCATGCACAGGCCGCGCAGTCACACTCGATCACACACCGTATAGGGCTGGCAGAAGATTAAGGCAAAGATTAATTAAGCCTACTCACCCAACGGCTCGTGACACGCTTTGTTCTATCTCACAACAAACGCGGGGAAATACGCTGGTTGCTGGAACAGTGTTCTAGACACCACGCCAGTTCCAGCGACAGTACACACAGCACGTGGCAAACCCCCGACTACTCCCAGAGACGGGCACTAGCGCAAAACCTCACCCCCCCCCCTGCCGTCTTCCCAGTTAACTAATATACCTGTGTGGCAGGTTTCTATAGGCTTCGAGAAACCTTTCCCTACCCACAGGG
Source organism: Marisa cornuarietis (assembly GCA_004794655.1). Classification (NCBI taxonomy): domain Eukaryota; kingdom Metazoa; phylum Mollusca; class Gastropoda; order Architaenioglossa; family Ampullariidae; genus Marisa; species Marisa cornuarietis. The sequence continues at coordinate 8,313,804 of SMMW01000555.1, forward strand.
TCCAGCGTCCGCGCGATAATACACGTTACAAAGAGGCACACCGTGGGAAAATAGCCCTGGACCCATCCACCCCAAAGAGAACCAAAGAGACCAGAGAGGAAGGGACACAGGGCTAACTGGCCCGACCACCGCGGCCAGGGGACGAAACTAGGGTGGGAATGGCCGCAGGCCCCCCCCTTCCTCGCTCCGCTACCCGCCGGTGCCGAACCAGCGATGCGACACGTTCTATGGCCATCTACCAAAACACAGACACATATATACAAACCAAACAGTGTAACACAGATAACTTATGTTGAGTATAATACAACAATTACATCATCTTAATAAGGAATACGAATAAGCTGCAACGTAAAATAAAACTGATTGGAGAGATATTATGCAACACACAAAGAGGAATAGTGTTGTGTGCGAACAATCTGGCCCGGATGGCTACAATAAATTGAGATTTTACTTAAACTACATGGCTCCGCCTTCACATGGAACACTGACAGATGTCTCCAGCTGCTGAATCACCGATTACCTCCACAGCGAATATCCCAACGTTATGTGTACAATTAATAAAATTCCCACATATAGCCAATGTAATGTATGTTACCAGCCACAGGCGTTGATGATAAAAGAGCGCCTTGTGTTGTTTTAGAAATGTTACTTATGCACTCCCCCCCCCCGAGTCGTAAATAGCAATAATACCAGTCTCTCTCTCTCTCTAAAGAAAAATACCAATATAGGGACTCGAGAGTCTCTGCCTTACTTAGTTGTAGTCAAAGCCGCCAATTCGCACTAAACCGTTGGTGAATAGTAAGATAGACAGACGTCCTCGTGCTTCGCTACCTTTTCACAAAGTGTAAGGGTTCCGGTCTGGTTGGCAAGACTGGGGTATTGGTATGCAACTAATTCGTTACTGGCTTTTTCTGTTCACTATGGTCAGTGCGGGCCCTTTGGTTGTAAGCGATAGCAGATAATTTCAGGGTTTAGAAAGGAAACGTGGTGGCAGTGAGTGGGTGGGGGATGTTTTATGTTGGCCAAACGACACGACGCAGTCAAAGAAAAGGGGTAGCAATATGGCGGAGGGGGTTGGGAGACCACACACGACGTACCGATGTACTGTCCGGCTGGTCTTTCTTCGCTCAGGCTTCAACACAGCCTGCAATTAGCATGGCAAACAATACCGAGTGCTGGCCCTGATCTGATCGTCGGAGATGAATGAGGTGTTAGAGCCTCCACTATGGGGCGCCAAGAGGGGAATTTTCTCAAATTTGCTATTTCTATCTATACATTGCAATCTATAATTATATAATGCAATGTATAGCTACACATTGCATTTTATACTTATAGATTGCATTCTATAGCTATACATTGCAATGTATAGCTAGAGAGAGAAAACTCGGTAAAAACCGAAGTGTTTCATCTATATTATACTCAGAAGTTGCTATCCAATTCATTTTATATATACCTTTCAATTCTTTAGCTATAGAATGCATTCTAGCTATACATTTGAAATCTATATTTATAGATTGTATTCTATAACTTCTGACTTGAAATGTATACGGAACGAGGCTGGCTCATTTGCATATGGGAAAAAAAGGCCAAAGGCCAACCAATCGGCGCTCGTAGCAGTGGCCTTCGTTTTTGTGCAACTACAAAACTATGCGCAGTTCAAGAGGAAAACTATAAGTCTAAGGGTCGTAACGTTAAATGAAACTTAAGCATACCTGTGTGCATGCGAAAGGTGTACTGTCAGTAGCATTTCTTTGAGTAAGGAAATAAAAATTAGTGTGCTGTTTAGGCCGATCAGTGATAAGCATTGACTCGTTTCCAACGTTACTTGAGCAGGTTCTACGTACAGATGCATGTTATTTTCATTTGTTGGCACTACTTGACATAGGAGATAGCATGCCCAACCACAAATATTTTTAAAATATCAGTGGCAAGTTCAATTAGAGAAAACACATTGATGATCCAGCAGAAATGTTCACCTTTCACTGAACTTTTTCTTTTTTGTAGGGGCAGGAGACCTACAACTAAAAAACAAATATTTTCTAAATGCATCCACACTGAGACTAGATAAGAAAAAGTTCAAAGTTCCAGTTTTTGTTTAAGATGATGAGGTATGAGAAGTTTAGGAAAAGATGTTTGAAGATCAAGAGAGACAGCTGGGATGACAGCTATGGATCAACAAGAGCTTAAAAACTTGGTGTCACAGATCAGTCTGTGCCATCGTGATTTAACCCCTTCTAACAGCTGGGTGCTATTACATAGAGAACGAGTGCGAGAATGTGGCAGGTTTGTAGGAATGAGCGGATTAACTATACATGGCTAAAATGTTTTTGAATATCACAAACAAAAATTTGGTGGGAAATCAGGTAGAAAATTCGATTGTTCTAGTTAAGAATATTAGTACAATACCATCGAGTTACATGTTTTTATTGGGTGATCTCACTGGAGCTATTTTGGACTCGGTGTAACCTCCCAGGACATCAAAATACCCGGACATCCCGCACGTCAAAGAGACTGTCGACCGGTAACTGGATCTTGTAGCCACACACTGTGGCCGGTCCTCGACTGACCCACCGTCAGCAGTCTGGCCTCAAACGAACCTCGGCCGTATAGCAGCCTGTACATCTTCAGACCGTCCAAGTGTGTTTTTCTTTCCCCCTCGGGAGAGATTCCCAGAATCTACCTGGGTTATAAGTGTTGTGTTTCATGTGGAATAAGTTCTACTTAAGGGAATAGACGTCAGGTCCGCGCTATCGCAAAGCGAATTGTCAATAGAAACATTTCTAAGTGACAAGTGTGGAGAGACCGTGAGTACTTTTTAGAAAAGGCCGTGGGCGGGTGCATGTGTGCGGCGAACATTTATACTTGAAGGATAACTGAGAACAATTTATGGATTTAAGAGTGTCACGGATCGACCTGTGACAGTGTAGAAACTGAAGTTGTCTTCCTTATCGATGCTAAGACGGAGGGCTAGCCTCCCTTGATGGCGAAAGTGTTGGTGAGTTTTAGGCAAGAAGGAGTGAGTGAACAAGTCACTGCAAACTAGGTGAGCAAATTCGGATCATTCCCCGAAAAACCATAGGAGAGAGACGTAGTGTCAAGCTTGTACGAAAGCGAGGGGAATCATGCTAATTCCTTGCCGAGTCAAGGTACGAAATAAGTTTTCCTTATTGATTGAATGTATAATGGTTAGAGAGCGAATGCGGCGTGCTTTTAAATTTTGGTTGCAAGTTTTGGCAGTTGTAAATGACAAGGAACATAAGGATTTCCAGGAATTAGTTGGGGGCACAGAAGAAGGCAATTACGATGTCTTCTGCCCAGAGTGAAGAAGAGTAGTACAACCCGGAGTATATGGTGTCAACGATCTACGTGCGGTGCAACCAGGAGTATATTGGTTTCAGATATCTGTGTACGTGATAACCAGGAATACATGGTTTCAACGATCTATGTGCGGTGCAACCAGGAGTATATCAGCAGCGCGAGCAATGGAGGCAGCGACAGCGCGAGCAACGGAGGCAGCAGCATTGTGAGCAATGGAAGAGCCGAGGCGAAAAATGGATCCAGCACGACTTCCACCATCAGATACTGGAAGCTCACCCCGGAAACGAGCAATGGAGGCAGCAGCAGCGCGAGCGATGGAGGTAGCATTGAGAGAGATGGAGGTAGCAGCATCGCGATCGGCTCCTGGCGCATGCTGGAATGCCCAGCACGCACCTGAAGATGACAAGCAGAAGTAAGTCATGTGACCGCAAGAGGGCTTTAGGGAAGGAGTAAGACAAGTAAGGGTTGAGGCCATTCTCAACCAGTCAAATGTCGAACGTTTGACCAAGTCAGGGCAATTTGTTTGTGACGGTCACAGAAACAATGGTAGCTGGGAAGAGCGCTCAGAGTATTGTAGCTTCAGTCAACACACTGACCACATTGCCAATACATTGGGACTTCGGACGTTGGATGTTTTGGCCCTTTGCCCGGTTAAGAGCGACCTTCATGGTAAATTGCATACCAGCAACTGCGAGAATTGTACTCGGCAGCCGACCTAGACAACTAATAAAACTGAATAGACAAATAAAAGCATGCCATTCTGGTTATCAACATGTCTCTATCCTGCGAAATATCAACTGATTCCACCACCGCCTGGACTTCGTCTATGATTTGGAAATATTTGTAATCATTCATCGAAATGTGCTATTTCAAACAAGAATTCCAGACATACTAGCACGCGAATTGCCAGAGGCAGACCGCACATTAAACAAATATGTCGTGTCGTCTTGTCTAAATGTGTCATTGACCTCTGAACTATGATTTATAATGAAACCCACCTGTCGGCTGCAAGCAGTGGCGCAGACGCTTTGCCATCAGTGGCTAAAGAACAGCGGAAGGAGTCAAGCAACCAACCATTGGGCGAGAAGCCATAGCTGCGGGACAGGTGAATCAAGGTGGAGCCCCTTGATTTCCGTGTTACGAATCGAGTCAGCGGTTGCAATATTTAACTCCCATCAATAACTCAGCGAAAGAAGGTCTATGTCATCGTCCTCTCCACCTGTCGCTCTTAGACTGCATCATACCCCTACACCACCCACTGCCCCTCCCCGAACCTTAAATCCAGCCGAAGTGTCTAGACTACGGCAAGTGCGCAATTCACGCAAGATTGCAGCAGCCGGAAGACCCAGACTAACCGTAACAAAACTGATGTTACATCTCCGACGGCCCGACACCAGGACCGCCGTGACAGATAAGAGACTCGAGAGGCGGAGGAGGAGCTGTCCCCCACTCTCATTTCAGGCCATTTGTACGCAGACTCCAGGCGGCTCGTAGGGTCCATTAAGACCTGGCGACTTCCCTCCACTGAATCTTAGTGCGGGGGAAACTTTGGCTCTTCGTGTGGCATAACAGGCGAAACGAAAATTATAAGGAATAGACGGGTTGCTACCCTTCACCTCACCAACCCGGTCCACTGTAAATGCGAAAGTTTTTATCAAAAGGCAGAGTTGATTGTGATCACGACTGCTAGCCAAGCCAGTCTGCAACAGAGAGAGAGAGTCATTGAAGATGGGTACCCTCCAATAATATCGCCAGCGACTGCTTCTTTGTGGCTCTGACAAACGTTGGGAAACGGGACAGGATGACAAGTAGGTGCACGGGCTACAAACAAGTTTCGTGACAGAGGATATGTCTAGGTGCATATCAGCTCAAAGGACCATCTGCTTTGTGAATCCATTAGTAGCGACACAATGTCTAATTACATGCCAACTGCCCTTACAGATCCCAACCCGGCACTTGACTCTAAATATGTCCGTCTTCATGCAAAGTCTTTCATACAGTGATATTGTCAGGATGGTCCACTCAGTCATTTTTTGTCTGTCTTTCTAGTATCCGCGTGTTTTACTATCTGGTTAAGTACATTTTCATCATTATCATTAAAACGAATCAAAGAACAGCTCTCACAAACATAATGACTGGACTTCAATGATACCAAACATAACCAAAGCAGTGTTTTACACCTGTCATTAAATGTTTTGTGGATTAGTTACTAAGAAATAATGTATTTTCGAGAAATATGGGATGCATACATGTCACGGACCACCCGCTGACATGGGCATTCGTAGTCATATGCAGTCCAGTTACTCAATCTTAGATGAATTGTCAACGATGTGTGTGTGTGTGTGTGTGTGTGTGTGTGTGTGTGTGTGTGTGTGTGTGTGTGTGTGTGTGTGTGTGGTGTGTGTGATTTCCTTGTAATATTTTTTTATCTATATATAATAGGTAGATGATATATGCTACTTGCCCACTTTTCTTCATTTTTGAACTAGAGCACATTCCCATATTCAAATTGCCCACTGGGACAAATAAAGTTGGTCATTGTCAGGACGTCCCTTCCCGGACACATAATTATACACACAAATGTCAAGATTATCAAAATTACAAATGTCTTTGCCCATAGGCAATCTCCAAATCAATTCCAAAGAAACAATCTACTATTGTTAGCAGAAGCAGAAGGCACATCAATAGGCTAACAAAATACTAAAGACTTTCAAATTATCACTCGACCGCACACAGGCTAGTCGTTGGCAGTCTCAACTGCATACATACAAGTCCACACTAGGTACAGTTCACACACAGGCAAGTCTTTAAAAGTTTCCAGACTGCACCCAAGCAAGTCCTTAGCAGTCTCTAAAGTGCATACATATAAGTCCTCAACAGTCCGCACACAGACAAATCTACTGTAATTAGAATTACTAATTACTGAAACTTCTCAATCAACAGTTTTACCTCTACCCCCGGTAGAAGGTGAAGAAAAATCAACGAGGTGACGGAATCTCCCTCTAACTGGAAAAATGTCAAAGAAACTTAGAAAGTCTTACTTTCTGTACGCCGTGTCTCATGGAAGTTCTGCGTCCCCGATAGCTCACGTTTGCCCTGCGTCAGAGGTCCCACGGACGTAACGGTGCGGTGCATGATGGACGTGGCTATCTTCGGCTCGCTGCCCGGGTTAAAGAATACCGCGATGGCCCTCCCCTCTGTCGGTGGGTTATCGTCGTTGACACTGGTGTTGGTGGAGCACAGTAGCTCGACACTCTGGAACGCTGATGGGACTCGTACCGCCTTTCTCGCCAGCTCTGGTTGTCCTGACGTGTTCTGACAACCTCCCCGTCAGCTTGGCGCTTGTTCTCCGCTCACAGCAGCAGAATGGCGTAGAGTCTTCAGCTCTCTTCTCAAAAACCCGTCCGGCGACAGCAACAGTAGCCTGATCTCTTCAGTAGCAGCCTGGCTTTAGCAAAGATGCGACAACCGAAGAACCAGCAGCAGCAGCAGCCCACTGGCTGCTTGCGGTCGGGATTAAAATTAATACCCACCTGTGCCCACCTGGGCAAAAGGTGAGCTCACCCCGGACCGCACGAAAAATACCACTTTTATGAAACTTCTAACTTCCCCTTATCTCTATGCGGCAGCAACTAGAATCAAAACACCCTGTTTACCTGGACAGAGGGTGAGCTCCGCACGGGAAAGAAAGAAAAATGCGAAGACTTGAATTTTCTCAAAATTCCTGCGTGTCAGTGACAACTAAAGCACCCTGTGTGTCGAACTAATACTTGTCTATATTACTGTCCAACCCCCCTTTTACGTTACAATACATACAAACATATGTGCAAACATACATGTATATTTTATGTTTGTTTACACAGTATCAATACAAAATGCCCAAGCATAGAAGGTCATTACTACATCAAAGGCAAGGAGAGAGATGTCTCCCTTCTGCACCTTAGCAATCTTACACATTCACCTCACTCATTCTAGCAGAGGACTCGGCTGACTGCACGCACGCACGCACGCACGCACGCACGCACGCACGCACGCACGCACACACACACACACACACACACACGCTCGCGCGTCTGGTGTTCGTTCCTCCAAAAATAAATCTGGAAAGCAAAAACAGAAACACGATATTTGCTTCCGTCAAAATTTTTAGTTCATGAATATTTATCAAAATTTCTATCTAAACCCGTCTCAGGTTTCACTCCCGAATCTTTGAACTTGTTTTGAAAAGGAAAGACGAAATATAAGCTTGTTAAATAGTATCATCCCCATCATACACTTTTGCACCTCCCACCCCTATCCCCATCCATAAGTACATTTATTTGCAACGAAACGTTTCTTGAATGTGACAGTAAGAAATCCAAATGGAATGATATACGGTGAATGTGGAAGATACCCATTGTTTGTAAATGCTTATGTGAGATGTATTGCATATTGGCTGAAAGTTGTAAATTTTCCCCCCAGTAGACTTCCAAAAAAGTGTGAAACATGTTGCTAAATATGCACAGTAATAACAAGGTCACTTGGGTTAATAACATTATGCTAACACTTTATCAACATGGGTTTGGATTTGTTTGGAAATCTCAGTGGGCGGGCAATGCTAAGCAGTTCTTCAGAGAAAAGCTGAGACTTATAGACTGTTTTGAGCAAGACTGGCATAGCAAAATATCTAGTAGTGATCGATTTTCATTCTACATCTCATTTGTCTTCTTTAAAGTTAAGCTCTTACTTAATTGACATTAATTAATTAATTGATATTAGAAATTCACTAATAAGACTTAGGCTAGGAGTTACAAACATAAATTGCCATAAGCAGCGTTACAGGAATGTGTCCACTACTTCGTTAAAATGGCCCAATTGCGATTGTAAAGAGACTGAGTTACATTTGTGTTCGTGTGTCCAAAATATAAAGATCTACGACAGTTGTACATTCCTGAACAATTCTATAAGAATCCTTCTCACTTTCGTTTATTTATTTTATTTGCAAGCAACTGTTTAAAATTAATCCAAAATGTTGCATACTATCTGTATAAAGCACTGCAGATTAAGGAGAACAAATAATTTGCAAATTACTGATATTGTTAAATAGCACATTAATGGATATTATATTTTTTAATGAAGTAAGGACATTGTATTTATGTATTTTGTACTTTCGGTTTGATTCCCCCTACACCCATTCCCCCCAACATCGGTTATGGGCACGAGCCTACTGAAATAAAGAAATTGTCATTATCATTGTCATACTGTTTGATGAGCCAGTAAGTGCGTTCAGATCTCCCCATATAATGAGGTAAAAGTCTTCTTTCATTTCCCACAAATCCGCGAAGCACTGGTCTAAGATGTCGATACCATCACTGCCTTCAGTTGTTTTATACGAATGCGAGTCGTATATGGAGGAATATAGTAAACGCCCAGATAACATTTTTATCTAACTTCATTAACTTCCGGTTATGATAAGTACCACATTATTATCATAATGTTTATTGCTTTAATAAATTTACTAAAGTCTTAGTGTCTCTTCGCCATGACTAGGACACCCCCGGATGGTCTACCGTCGGTCAGAAAAGTTTTCAGCGCTTTCATTTTGAGAGTGAAATAATACCGGATGGAAAGTCCTTTTGTCTGACCATGTGCGTCATTACTTTCGATTACAACTGGTGCCCCAAACCCAAGGTAGGTCAGAAAAGTGAATAGTTGCATGACTACTAGCAAACCAGTTCCAACGTCTACCGCACGTAATTTGTGGCAGCATTTACCAGCAGTAACCGCTTTGTCATTCCATTGTTGACTTCTTTTTTCAGTACGCAACAGTTGCAGTGCGATCTCTTTTCAATAGCATGCTGCAGACCACATCCCTTTCCTCCAATAAAAAACAAACAAACAAACAAACAAACAAAAGAAACTGTTGGCAAGGTAGAGATGCGTTCAGTGTAGACAGGAGGGGATTTTGCGCTTTGGGTAACGGCACTTTCTTTGTTTCTTCTTTTTTATTTCTTTGACAAGTACTGCTCCATTTCTCCGAACCAAAGTTCAGGTCTGTGCCTCGTATCACACTGACACTTTTTGTGTGAAAATCGTTTCCCCTTCCCTTTGCCTGTGTTTTATTTTAAATTGTATATTTACAAAAAATATCCCCGTTCCCCCCTAAATAGAAAGGTTACATCCTTTTCCCTCCACCTCTCCTGCGGCTCCCCCGAAATTTAAGACGACCAGGCTTCTCGGATGGCTAGAGAAGAAGGTAGGGGGTGGTGGGCTTATTGAGAGAAGAGGGGGTGTAAGTGGTGACGAGGGAGGAGTTCAAGGAACGAAAGCGATTTGCTTCTCTCCCCTTGGGCTGTAAATGAAGTGGCACTGTTTTCCCGCTTTGATTGGAAAAGCAGATTGAAGCGTTGTGTAATGAGAAAAGATGTTTGGCTTTCAATACGAGGGGCAAAGACAAATGGAGGGAGATAAATTTTCATTCAACCTGTCGGGTGCCGTTCCTGTCGTTTGCATCGCCACGGCTGCGCCTCCAGACCTCTCCTTGGGCTCGTCTCTCAAGGGGTGGGGGTTGGGGAGGACGTCCTCTCTTTAGCACGGACATTTTGAGCACCTTGCTGTCGCTTGTCTGCGTCCACAGGGTCGGCAGCTTGACTGTTCTTTCGTCTCTCGCAAATTGCGTGCGGACTCTGCCATGTAACTTTGCACGAGCGCTGCGTATTGTATGGTCCGTCCCTCCTCCAAGTACCCACCTCCGTCTGTGTTTAATTCCTTGTTTCGTGAATTATAATGACCTGAAATGTCTAACCCTAAGCAGGAACTAGTCCCTCGTGCTCGTACCATGAGCATTCTATTATTGAAAGTTTCCTGTTTTCGGCTTACTAGTGGGCCGATGTGGTTGCGGCTTTTTTTTTTTTAAGGTAGGGTGGGGTGGGCGCTAGGTAGGATGGAGAAGGAAGGGTTCCTGCATTTGGGATCTCTAGTTACAGCAGCAGATGGCAGATTTGTGAGCTTTTTGTGTTTTAATATTGTCTGTGATTGCTGCAGGGCGAGATTTCTCAAGTAGATTTTCGCTGAAATATGGGGGCCACCAGTTGATGCAGACAGACGTACGACAGGACAAAAGTTCACGAGTCCATTGTTGTTTCCCGTGGTGTGGAATGTGCGTGCTTTGGCATATTGTCGGTGTTACACGTCGCCTTCACATTGCGTGATATGTAACGAATGGGGTCGCAGTTGTATGTTAGCAGTGCCATGCAGTACAGATGTACATGTCTTCATTCGGTCTCTCTTTTTCTCTCACTTTCTATGTTGAGGCCACATGGCCTAAAATAATTTTTCGTTTTGTTCCTCTTTCGTCGTTCGCTCATTCCTTTTAAAATGATTAGAAACATGAGCGTCACAATACCTCGCATTGTGTGTGTGTGCGCGCGCGCACGCTGTTTACTCGTGACTACCAGAAGTCTACATTGTAATTGTTTATGTTGTGCTGACTGGCAGATCTTTTATGTATAAGGATTTGCTGTCACTTAGTTCTGGAGTTTTTCCCCACCTTGAACTGTGTAAATGCTGCCTTGTAGTTAAGCTCTTGTGATGCCGATAGTCTAAACAGTACAGTTCGGTACAGATCTCTTTCTCTCTCTTTGGCTCTTTCTCGGTTTATGTTTTATTTATGTCATCTGACAGGCAATTAACATGTTTTTTCTCTTTATGTCATGCATGCTTTGCTGCTAATTTATACGCGTATTAATTGTTTGTATTTAAGCAATTTTTAAGCCACCTGTGATTGGCTGGTGGCATTAACAATAGAGTTTAGTTTTTTCTCTCTGTTCTCGCTCTTTTTCTTTCTAGTTATTATTCCTTCCCTCTCTCTTTCTATATAATATATATAAGATCTAGAAGAGACGTATCTGTTTTACCATCCATCCATATTTCCCCTCCCCTGTTAAAGATCGAGCAGTTGCCAGGCAGAATTATCAAGTAATTACCCGTTTGCTTAAAACGGTCCGTTATCTCCATCACCGGTTACTGGAGGCTGATGGTGGCGACGACGAACAGTAGTACTACCGCAGATTGAAGCTTACCAACTATTCGAAAATTATTTGTGGGGCACCTTTAAAAACCACTAGGTGGTTGAAGGGAGATAATTCAAGAAAAGAATCATCCTTAATTGTCTCTATGCCTGAATTCCTTTAATACGTTTCTTTTCGTGTTGCGGCTTGTGACAAGGAATCCCAGGTTATGGGAGGTCTCAATGTTAACAACACTAATTGACTAGTCTAGAATGGGTTAATAGTGTCACAGGAAATGATTTTTAATATTTATGAGGGGTGTGAAGTATCCTGCAAATGACAATGCTAAGTTCATCTTGAATACATTAACACCCAGAAAAACCAAAGGTACATGCAGGACTGCTTTTTGTTGATTTTAATTTTATGTTCAGTACAGCACTGCCATACTTTTACGATGGTTTCTCACTACAGAAATCTTGACCTGTTTTCATCACTTGTTCATTGAAGGTCTTTTTTTTTCCCATGCTGGTTTCAGTTTGTCCATCATTGTAGTGAATCAGAGGGGTTTGGCTTATTTGTGATCAGCAAATTGTCTGAAAAGCTTCTAGCATTTCATCCGTACCTGAATATGTCCTGGCAGGAGAATTTGTTTTACTGAATTCAGGCAAACATTACACCATGCTGTGTGCAGAAGTGATAAGCACTTGAAATCATTTGTACCTGCAGCAGTTTGTGTGTATGCATGTGATGTCGTAGGTATACCTTTAAAATGGTTTCAGATGTGTGTGTTGAGGTGATAAGTTTGTGTTTTGCTATGATACACCTTTGGCCTCATCTTGCAATCTTCGTTTTTTTTAAAATATATTTTTCATAACTCAGCACACTTTTCAAGTTATGAGTGCTTATTGGGATTGACAAAGTCGGTCATCTGTCAAGTCTTGTTTGACAAAGTTACACAGTGTCGTCATACATCTACAGGATCAGCTTGCTTAAAAAAGTTTGAAGATAAAGGTAGTCCCTAGGCCTTACAGCGGTAGGGCGTGAGGCGACTAAGGCATGACATGTCTTGGGTCCATCTCCTCTCCTTTGCTACCTGCTTCCCCCAACTGTCTACAATCAGGTAACTTGCCTGCCACATTGGACTTTGAACCTGCAAGTAAATGCCACTACCTCAACCACTAGACTACCCTAAAATTTCTTACCATGTATAGCTGCTATTTTCAATTTTTGTGTGGATTGGTGATCATCAGGGTTTGTTATTAGTAGATTATAAAAAAAATAGTTTTAAATATAAACAGTAATGGAAAAAAAGTGTAATTTATTCAGCTTACTAACACTTTGCACCTCGACGCTTTACTGGATTACTGATAGCTCAAGGCTCCAGTAGCTGTCCCTTATTTAACACTCCATCATGCCATGAGGTTTATTGGCTTTTACTATATTGTCCTTACCAACTATCAATGGCAGTTGGCAGCATTGGTTTCAAAACCTGGATTCTGTGGCACTAGCATGAAAATACCTGGCTCCAAAAAGGGAGCATGCATCAGCTTTTAATGTCACTAACTTCTACACGAAATGACGTACCGCCCTTACTTATCCATTTTAAACAGGGATGTGCCCATTGTCTCAAGCCCAGACCTGATAATGTTCCTCATCTGTCATGAACTTGTGGTTTAGTGGTTCCATGGCACCAATGATCCTGGCAACCAAGGTAATAATAGCATTTCTAGGAGGATTTCAATATTCTTCCCCAAATTTGGAAAAGGATTCAGCACTGTGTTCTTAACAGTCTTTCCATATGTAAAACTATTTATAAATTCCCACAATAAACAGCTATAACTCAGGCATCTGGTCTAGTCCAGGGTGTCTGTAAAGTAGATGTGGTAGGAAATGCTGGTCTTTTGTGCTCACAAATAGATCACATGACATTTGTGTTAAATACAGAATTTACTTCATCTTCAGCATCCGTTAATACAGACAAGGAAAACGCGTATCAATACAAAATGCCCAAGCATAGAAGGTCATTACTACATCAAAGGCAAACGGAAAACCACAACATCCTTTCTGTTTTTGATGTCAGCAAGGAGAGAGATGTCTCCCTTCTGCACCTTAGCATTCTTACACATTCACCTCACTCATTCTAGCATTCTCAGTATGAAGCATGCACCCAAGTCCTGTATGACAAAATTGTGCACATGCACACACGCACGCATGCACACATACACATGTGTAGATGTATTAAAACTGAAAAACAATCAAGCGTTCAGCATTCTTCAGATGTTTAAAATAAAAGCTAAACCTGTTTCCTGGACAAAGACAATTCAAACCACACCCCAAGAAACTTGCTGTTATTCTGTAGAAAACTGGAATAAGAAATCCTGTCAAATCAAGACTAAAGGTGTAAAGTTTTGTCGAATCATCACCATATCCGTGTAAGGAGAAGGTAGGTTTGCCCAATTTTGTTAGAAAAGCTGTAAAATTTATATTTTTTAAGGCATTTAAGAAACCCAAAACAAAACAGGCATTTGCTACCATCCGGCATTTGTTCAATATCACATGACAGGAGTTTAAAGGTAATGAGTTTTTACTGATTTGGAGCTTGAAAACTGAATACTTTTTACATCTATGCTTTTCCTCAATTTGTTTCACTTGCATTCATGTCTTGCTGTCCATGGAGCACACTTATTATCATCAGTGAATTAAAACTTTTCACACTTTGTGACTTTCAGTTTAACAAAGGACAGTGTACATGTCTAAAAGACAGACCACTAGTAACTTTGTTTTCTACTATTAACTGTTGAGTGTATAGTTCTGACACCAAAAACTGGAATGGAGCTTGTACCGGTGACAGGTGGACTTTCTGTAGGCTTTATGCATTGTAATGTACGCTACGCCCTCTGACAAAGTTTTGCCACCAGATGCAATTGCACATCTGCAAGTTCTACTCCATCACACAAACTTCCTATCAGCATACAACTAAAACTTGTGGGAATGAATGACGCCTAACAGTGCAGTTTCAAGTTTTTAACACTGGTTTTTGGATGTCCATCTCTTGTCTATGAACAGATCCTGGATGAACTGATGTTCCCCACATCAAGATAAGAAATTTCCATTTACACCTGGCTTAGCCGTTACTTTGTATTTTTTGAAAAGCTTCCCCAAAATAATGTTTTCTGTCACTGGTTTGAAGATTACAAATAGTAGGCATTTTTAAACTTGAAAAGCTGTACCATCTTTACCATCAAGTGAACATATAACCAAGCCGAAACCTAAGCTTGAGTTGTTCTGAGGCATTTTGCTGGTAAAAGTGGAAAACAAGCTCTTCAGTTGCTGGTACATTACTCAGTACAGTGTGCCTTAAAAGATTTGAAACATATCAAAACTATGAAAATGCTCTTTGTACTCTTGAGAACTAGAAAACTAGACATCTTGCACATTAGTTTTTCAAGATTTTCTGAGATGTTTTATATCCATTAGAAACATATCTTCTTTGGCAGTAGGGTAGACATTGCTGCAACATACAAGAGTTAAACACTTGGTAGGTACATTCATGCATGTAATCTGCAAGAATAGTTATATAGTGCCAGAGTAATAGCAGTTATAAGACAAGTGGCATCTCTTTAACCTGTAAAGACTGCAGGTTGCTAACTACACTAACATGAAGCTTTGACTCAATAACACCAGCTTTACGTGATCTCCTGCCTTAAGAGACAAGTAATCTCCATGGTTTAGTCAAAGGTTTTTAAAAACAAACTATAAAGTGCTATATTCTGCTTTTTCTTATACAATATATTAGGCAGAATCAACAGTTCAAAAAACAGATACCCCCACTTGTAATGCGAAATGTATGAAAAAAACACTGCTTTGCTTGTTTGTAAATTTTAGTGCAGATCTACAGTAAAGTAAGTGAATTATATTTAGGCGCCTTTAATTACTAGTGATAACATTCAAAAGACCTACTGTTAAAGCCAAATACTCACCAGCATTAGGCCATTTTGTTGATGACAGCAGTGTGCAGCTGAGCTAGTTGCTGGGCCCACTTTTCCAGTGCTCCATACCTGGCAGTGCCACTTGCCTCTCTGTCCAGCTCTAACACTTGGTTTACTTGATCAATCCTTCCCTGGATTGTGCTACACACAGACAAGAACATACAGGGGAGCTGAAGTTTCCCTTGACCAGGAAATACCAATGCATGCTCCAGACCAACACAAGATAGGAAAACAAAAATAGGAGATTTGTGGCATTCATTCTTGAACTTTGTGTTCCATAATTCTCCAACACTCTGCATGCAGATGATTTTGCAGTCAACTCCATCAGTGTACCTGTGGCCACTAGCCTGCCATTCTTTCGCCTATTGTCTCTGAGCTGTACCAGCATAGAACAGTTTGCTAAAATTGATCATTAACAATGTCTCATATACTGATCAACCTACTTGTCAAGAATACAGGATACAAGAAGATTTTCCACATCAGTGGGATCAATATTGAGCTCCTGCAACAGCAAATACCAGGACAGTGATCACTTCTCTCATATAACAAGTGCATTTTGAACATGCAGTCCTTCATCATAAAGTGACACAAAAAATTAGCCTAAGATACATTCATTATGTTCAGAGGTGGTCATCAATATATTTCACCTTTTGTTTTACACTATGCTGAATTAAAGGGAGATAATTGAAGTGGAGGGGGGGGGGCGGCGGTTAAGAGGGCTTTATGGAGTTAGAAGATGCAGAATGCTCTCCTTGCAAGAGTAAAAATGTCAGTTCTATGGCAACAGCTGAAGACTGACATTTAAGACTGTCTTTCTAAACAGTGAATAAATAACACCACAAAAGAAAAAGACAAACAGCAGCTAACAAATTTGTGCATATTTTTATTTCTTTATTCCTGTTACTCACCCTAGATATGAAAGGGATGTGGATACGGGTGTATGGTTTGATAAGCTTGATAAGCACCTGTGTCCGGATATTCCTTAACAAGTCTGCAGACATACCACGCATTAGAAGAAACTGACAAACATGTGTACCAATTCAAAGAAACTTTCTACTTCAACTTTAGTTATAAGTTCATAAAAGATTTAAACTTGGGTTCAAATTTATGTTTG
Source organism: Marisa cornuarietis (assembly GCA_004794655.1). Lineage (NCBI taxonomy): Eukaryota > Metazoa > Mollusca > Gastropoda > Architaenioglossa > Ampullariidae > Marisa > Marisa cornuarietis. The sequence goes on from SMMW01000555.1 coordinate 8,330,213, forward strand.
TAGTGTTGTTCACAGTCACCACACACGATAAAACTCCTAAAGATCTGATTCACTTGCCATTCAAAAATACTGATGTGGACAGGAAATATGACAAAAATGTTCCTCACTTCTGCATCTAGTTCTTTTTATTTTTATATTACATGTAAATCTTTTTCCTAGACAACCTCAGATTTTTAAATTTTGTAAGAACTTCATCAACCCTTTTTGCTGTACAGACTAGGAAAAATGATAAAATGGTACACATAAGCACTATTTATTGCCAACTGTAGTTTTTCTTTTCAATTCTTAGATAAATCAGAACTGATGCAATCATTTTCAAAACCCTTGGAGCCACCGAAAATCCTTTTGATAATATCTGAAGCTTTATGGAAACAAAATAACAAAAGCATACCTTCAATATGTTCTCGAATAAAAGGGTCTTCCATAATGTTTTGCCGATTCATTTTCAAGATTTTTTCAAATTCATTGATGTCATTGTTCTGGTATGCACTGCAACGTGTTTTTAAAAGGTGTCAATTTTTTTCTATCGAAAACTCTTTTTGTCAAGTTTAATAATAATTATTGAATTTGTAAAGAGCATTTCCCTGCATGGTTATGTGCTTCACATGAAAAACCATGAACAACTCTGAGCTGACAGTCTACCATACAAGTAATGTTAAATGCCATTCACTCTCGCAACGTTTTCATCATATCACTTTCTCTCTAGAGTTTTCATCTATATATCAGAAAAAAAGATTTTGGCATTATAAATTGTTAATATCACTGCCTGAACATTTTGTTTCTAGCAAGGACCATCAAAGTATAATGTAACTAGTTACATTTCTAATTTTTTCATTGAAAGGAATACCACACCTAGTGATAATGTAGCAAGTTACCTGACTAAATTTGTCATCGCAAGAATTTCAGGATCATTTTTGTATGGCTTAGTTTCCTGGGAGTCAAATGGGTTGATGCCTGATTTCATCAGCATGTTGGCTAAAACAAGATACTTCAGACATGTGGTTCGTCTGCACAGAAGGAGCACTGCTATTATTGTTAAAATCTCTGAAAAGTTACTAAACAAAAAAATTTCTTCCTGGTAAAATTTTGTGCTTTGAAAGCTACATCGTTTTTAATACTATCTTGCTGGTATGCTTGGATGCCACTTGGTGATGTAAACAAAAAAGCAACAATCTATATCACAACCTAATGTGCATATACCAAGAGTTTACTGTGCACCAGACCCTGGACATTAAAGTTACTTTGGTGTAAAAATTAAAAAGGTGCGGAAATTAGAAGGCAAAGCACTTACCTCTGACTACCAGATTCGTCATAGTTTTTGAAAGCTTCAAAAAAGTCAGTGTGTGCTTTTTCATACTCTCCTTCCCGCAAATGCATCTTACCTCCACATTCTGTTGATAGATTTTTCAATTATTTTAGAAATAAATATTTTCTAGGGCTGTCTTCAACATATACACAGTATAATGACTTGCACAGGTTACATTATGTTCTAATTTTGTGATGATACAAAAAGTCTTGAGGCGATCGTCTCTAATGAAGTTTGTGTAAATCAGGAATTTTAAGCATATTTTTTATGACAAAGCATGACAAGATGTAATGATAGAAGACCTTTATATGGCATCATTCAAAAAGGATCTAAATCCGATCTACTACATTGAAAATATTTATGCTTAGCTTAAAACCACGCAGGTTTCTCACCTCGTATTACCCCCATTATCAGAGGATGAGGAATAGCAGATTTTATATGGAGTGACTGTTCATACAAGGCCTGAAAAAAAACATTTTTTTTAAAAGTGTTGTTCAAAGTAAATGAAAGAAAACAAAATTATGCTGAGCAATCACTTTGTTCATGTTTCCAGCCCCCACTCACACCACCTTATGCAAGTGCCTACAAAGAGTAAAGAAAGGATACATAACTTTCTAAGAGATAAAGGCCATTTTTTTCTAAATAGTTAATATCAAATAAAGGGAATAAAGTTTGGATAAAATATGTCAGCCAAAATCCCTAGATGTCAGAAAACTAGCAGCTATTTTGAAAGTCTGGTCTTTTAGATCATTCCCTTCTTTATACCATTTAGCACATTAGTGACTCTTATGAGCACATTCTTATAAAGCCAAAGCAAAGACAGCTGGAAGAATCCTGTGATGCTTTTATTTTTTACCATGTTCTTTCCTGGAAAAAACCCCACCATCTTCCAATATATTAACTACACAATGAAAACATTACTAATAATGTAGTGCACAGATGAATTCACCTTGAGCTTTTTGTTGTTTTTCTGTTCTGTGTACATTTGTATTTCCAATGCATAGATTTCCAGAAGCTGTGTCCCTTTCTTTAAATCATCTTCGCCGTCATCTGTCTATAGCATGAACATACATTAGCAGGTACACATTTAAAAACCGGTGCATGCTCAAGTGGACAATTAATGAACACTCAAAAAGGCATTATACAATTATTTTCACTTCTTCTTTAATTTAGGTGTAAGATCTTGCTGAGTGAGTTCACAAGGAAATTATAAATTTTACTTTATTCTACACTGATTTTTTTTCCACCTTGAATCAGAATAGACAATTCTGAATTATTACTCTAAAAATTGTAGCAAGGTCTTTAAAATCTACAAATAGCATGCATAAAATCGCTATGACATCTATATATAAGCCATCTTCACTTACTGCAAGCAAACCTGTTTTTAACCACTTGTTATCTTAACTAAAAATCATTTTTGAAACAAACTACAGGTTTCCCCCCCCCAAATCTGCAAAGAATAGATGATTACAGGGTTCTGCCTTTAATCTTCATAACAACTGGTCCCCCAGAACATAGCCAGGGCAACATGCTCAAACTCAAGACTGCTGCACTGCTCACCAGACAGGACTGGTGTAGCTGTTTCAGTATCCTCTGCAGGCGTGTGTAGTCTCCCCGATCAAAGTACAGCTTCCCCAGCTTGGTGTTTGTCTTAAACCAAAGTCGTTCATTCTTTGCTTCCTTCAAGGCCTCCAGAGTTGTCTCATAGAAATCTTGCAACAGTTCCATCTGGTACGACCAATTGCCACAAAATGTGGTACAATTAACTGTCACAAACTTGTCTGGACCATCTCTCAAGCAGGTAGCTTTGATGATGAAGCTCCTTTACTTGTAACACCCACTTTTAAAGCTAACAAATTTAAGTACCAAATGCATAAAAATGGGCACAACAGCAAAAAGAATGTTTCTGAAAAGACCTGTATATACAACAGATTTTTTGCAATTGTCAAGAACGTCTAGACAGCCTTTAATTCCAGTACTGGATTACAAAGACTGCTGCTAACTACATGTTAGAATATAAAAATGTCAAAAGATAACAGGTATTGGTTACATCCAAGCCCAACCCCCAACCAGTAATTTTTTCAAGAACCATTCCACCTTGTGATTTTCTTTTTCATCAAGATGCATGGTTTCATTCTGCCAGGATCAAACTCACTTGTTTTGAAGTAGAGATGTAATCTAGGATAGAGTTGATTGATTTTTCTGAGTAGTTCCGCGTGACTGCAGATTTTATATACATTAGTAGCTGTTTGTACCGCTTCATCATCTCATCAAAATTGCCCTGCAGAAAGATTTAAAATCATCTTTACCACAGTCAGTGCTGGAAATGTCTTATTCTTATACTGCTATGGAGTTTGCATCACCCCTTTCACCTCAAAGAACAATGTAAACCACTTAAATAAGATATCACGCAACTTTCAGAAAAAATTCTGAATAGTGACCACATTGGTCAGATATTTTTGTTGCTCTAGAAAATCATGCCAGATAGGAAAGTCATGTCATCCTCTAGCGTAATAGACTAAAAGTTACACCCCCAACCAAAAAAAAAAATAAAAAAAAAATAAACATATGGGAATAGGGAGAAAGCAGGTGATAAAGGGATGGAAGGTGGCTAACTGGAAGACAAGCACACAATATGTTCTGCATGTTGGCTAATTAGAAAATAAGCACACATATATTCTGCATCTCTCTCACACACACACACACACACACACTATTTTAGGACATGCAGCACCACCAGTGATCTCACCAGTTTGAAGTTGATCTTGATCATCTGTTTGAGAGCCTTGAAGCCCCATTCCCCCTTTTCCTTCCCTTCCAGCTCCAGCACCTGCAGAACACCAATTAAAAAAAAAAGGGCTATCACTGGCAATTTTATTACAAAGATGATGAGACAAAACATTCGCTTGTGTTAGAGGAGTAAAAAAGGGGCTAAAAAAATTAGTAGCAACTAAAAATGACTTAATCTACATCAGATAAACAAGGAAAAGTTTATAATTACTGTATTTTAGAAAACACCTGGTTCGGCAAAGGGTCATATTCATACGCAACTAATTAAACATTTTTAAAAAGGCATATGGGAAGAATGACTAGAATTTAATCTTGCTTTGGTCACCATAGCTAGAGAAGAAAAATGGCAACTATCTTATCAGCAAAAAAAAAAAAAAAATCAAAAATCTTTTTTTAATTTACCTTCTGGAAGCTTTCCAAAGCAGCTCTTGGGTCATCTTCTTTTAGAGCTTTGGAGTTGTAATACTGGTTTTCTAAGTCTACATCAGGTTCAGAGTTGCTTTCTTCAGAATACTCCTAGAAAAAAGCCACACCCCCATGCATCCATGATTTATTGCATCCTAATATATAGGTTATATAATATATAACTAATTACAGATATGCATATATGTGCACACAAAATGTTATACAAAAAATAATAAGTTAATTTGTATAGGGCAATATATCAGTCAAATACTGTTGCAAGTTTTCTAACAGTGGGACTAATAAATTCTACTAGCATTAGGTATTTACCAATAAATTTATGTTTACATCAGGAAAGAGGAATCTGGAATACTACTTCAACGTTTATACTATAAGAAGAACTGATTAGTGTGTGTGCGATTGTGGTATGAGCCTGAACACAAAAATGGGCTCTTTTCTGCTTTTCAGTCATAAGCAGGTTAATGAAACTTTATGACCACTGACGGTTTGGAGTAATGCTTTATGCCAAATATAAGTCTGTTTAAGAAACTTAACTATTATAATGCTTTTGTGTGGTAAAGACTGCATACTACTTACGCTGTTTATAAATGATAGGCCTACAATGATTCAATGCCAGAAATGCGAATCTATGAAATATTGTTCGATGTACTACATTATCACAAGGGCTTTAGAAATGTATCTATCCGTACACACATAAATAGCATGAAAGGGAAATTGCAAGCACTATTTTTTGTTGTTTACATGTATGGAGAATACGAAGAGATTATTGTAAGACTAAGTCATAACATCGATGTTCCTCACTGGTTGCAATTGAAATGATTATTTTGTGCGAACCGCCAAAATGCAACCATACAAAAGGACAGCACATTAAGAAATAGGAATTTAAACACGCATTATACAGACAAAATAGTATTAAATGCACAAAGCAGAGGTCAAAATAAAGACGTGTAACACATACCAAATCATACTCCTCGTCATCATCAACCATGAACTCATCGTCCGACATTTTGTTGTTGTTGACGCATGCGCATTTCGATCTTCAGACTGCCCCTTTTTGTCAAACGCTCTTTTTATGAACTTTGACCAGATACAAACCTAACCAAGTGACTATCGCAGCCTAGACGTCTTGTTAACCTTTCTCGTCGATCTGTCTTACTTTTTTTCTCTGGGCTTGATCATTATAAACACTATAAGAGCTTATTTGTTTGACATCGTAAGGTGATGGCAATTCTTTATCAGCTGTTCTTTCTCTAAATAAACATGGTAAGAAATATTGGATGTCAAGAGAATCAATCAAATCGATCATTCCTCTTCATGCTAGTTGCACATTAGGCCTCAACCATGCAGAGCCCGCCACTGATGTCGTCATGTCGATCGCCGAGACCCGCTTCAGGCGACCCCATGCAGGCCTTTCCTTTCATCTCCCTTTCCACTGTTCTTCTCCAAGTTTCCTTTGGGCGGCCTCGTTTTCTTCGGCCGTCTGGAGTCCATGTCGAGAGAATCAGCTTACATTTATTTATGCCTCGCCACCAGTCATTTTCTTTGGTTTGCCTACCTGTTACTCTCCTCTCTATATATGCTGGTTGGTTGGGTGATTGTTTTGGTAGGGATCGAAGTACTTCCACCTAGAGGTGAATTCACACTATGAATGAAAAAGAAGGAGAGGAGGAAACCGAAGTATCTGGAGAAAACCCCCCGACGACCCTACAAACAGTTAGGTGTCACACACAGAGTGGCTCGAGATGAGATATGACCCAGGGCATCTCACTGCAGTAGTGACAAATGATCAAGTGTCTTATAATCACTGTACCGGTGGCCACCCCCAATCTCTCTGTTTCACGCATCAGACGGGATAAATTCTAAAGACTTTAATTAGTCCCTTTTTTGAAAGCCCCAGTGTTTGGAATTCTCTTCCCCTTTCTCTTTGAACTGAGCCTCTATGGTAGAGTGAAATGTGGCACATATGCCGCACTCGCGTGCACAAGTGGCATGACCTGGCGAAGACCCTGTGACAAAGGAGGGCAGGATAACACACACACGCGCACGCACGCACTCACAAGCACAGGAACACAGGCGGCATTAGCGGAGGGTGACCCTGTGACGTGCACACACACACACACACAGGTTTCTGGAAAAGTCAGGTGTCTGGGTCAAGAAACAAGACGTTGAGATGGGGAGATCACTCTCGACCAAGAAGTTTAAGGATTTGTTCTCTTGTGTATGCTTCACCCTTGCTGGAACCATCAACTGGTGTTAGAAGAAAATTAAAAGAACTGGAAACCCACGACAGTGTTTTGTGTTCGTAATTATTGTGAGATTGGGCAAGCAATTTAACCCCCATCTGCCCTGTTACATTTACATTCAAATCCTTTAAACCCAGCCTCAAAACCCAGTTTTCTTTTTATAATCTTTGCACAATCAAGGCTATTACCCATTCTCCTCAATTGTTTACCCATACACATATAGTTCCCCCCTCCCCTCATTGTGTTATCTGTCTGATGATGCCTATATGTTACTTGCATGGTTTACTATCAGTTTGTAGACTTTTGTAAGCAGCACACTAAGCTCGCACCTACACAGGATTGTTATTATTATTTAAAAAATACAATTGAAGACTATATATATATATATATCTGTTATCTACTCGAGTGATACTCGTCCATCAAACAGCAAGCTTCTGCCAGAAAAGACCTTTCAGTATTTGTAATTTAGATGCGGGGATTCTTTGAATTTTGATTTGAAACTTGCAATATAAATGAAATTATACATTTTAAAATCTACACTGGAGAAAAAAATAGACACTAAGTGGTCAAAAAAAAAGGTCTTCGAACATTTTCTTCATATTGTCAAAATCTCTGACATTCCTATGATTCTCAAATTGCACATTTTCCACTTACAGACCGTTTGGATGCTAGACGACCAACAGGAATAGAATGAAAATGGTGAGACTGTTGCAATGCGTTTTTTACCCTCTTCTCTTGAACGCTACTCTTAAAACTCAGTTAGATTGTAACTGTACGTTCACGTTTCTTATTTACAGGGGGATTTTTTAAAGGGACTGCCGTCATACAATGAAAGAAATTTCACCCGTTTTCACGCTGACTCCAGTTGTCGTACAAGCGTAGGTGTCCATTTCTGATACTAGTATACTTTATAAACCCTTCCTTACTGGATTAAAATGTTTCATATTTTTGCTTGATTATCCACATTATAGCATGTAAGATCTTAGAAAGTCAGTAAATATTGTTTCACAATTTATAAGAAATCGATATATGAAAGGGTGTTCTTGTTCCTACTCGAGTGTCACAATTCCGAGAATTTTTTTTTGTTTTTTTTTTAATGCTAGTCTGACAAGGCGAAAATTCATTTTGGATTTCTTTTGAACAAATAAAGACTAATATTGAAAACTAATTGTACTTTTCAGCTTCAGAAACCAACAGTTTATATATCTACTCGTGACTACCCTTCTGATCAAGGTAAATACCAAGAGAAATGGTTTTCTTTTCTTTGATATTGACAATCTTTTGTATTCTGATGGAATTTTCATTTATCTCATCTACAGACAAGCCTTATATTACGCATACAATACACTGCATTGGCATTTCCTTTTTCAAACACTGACATCTTACAGAAATATATTATTTTTGGGAGTAAAACTAGTGTCAACACTAAATAACATAAGGCATCAGGTACTTTATTTTTACAGCTCGTCTTTGTTCACATTTCCCCTTACATATGCATGATGTCAAATTTACTAAATTTATACTTTAAAGTTTATTTGGGGAATGTGGTAAAGTCAGTGGTTGTTGTATTCGAAACATCACCATAGATCACATTTCTTAATATGTAATGTTTTCAGTAATTACCACTGAAAGGACAAATATTCTTCTACGATATCTTCACCAGCAGTGGGACAAAAAGGTTTGTAGAGCTACATTACTTTGTAATATATCTTTTCTAGATAATTTGTAAATGATATGTATAGATGATTTCAAAAATGTAAAATTAATGCAACTAAACTTTATTATCAATAATATTGTGCATATAATCTAAACAATCTTGTGAATGCCATCTGAATCATTTGTTGTATGGATAGAATAATTGTGTGTGCTCTGAGTAATCTTGTGTGGTACTGTTTAGAAAAGTCTGTACTTATTGGACATATCTGGTTCACTGTATTCACATGCAGATGTTAGATTTTTTTTTTTCAAAGACATTTATCTCACAGTACAATCCACAGCATCATTTCTGTTCATTTGGAGATATAGTTAAAATAGAATACACCAAAAAAACCTTTTATACCACCACTCTTATTTCAGGCACTTGACATAAAAATAGTCTCAATTTGTGCTTTGATATAAAAATATATCAAATTCACCTATTCGAATACAGTTGTATGTATAGAAAAAAATCCAATTCCGTCAAAGCCCCATAACACATACACATATATATATATCTATATAACACCAATCACTTTAAACATGCACAATCCACATATACTGGATACACACACATATCAAAGGGACGGTAATTATTTATATATTCTTCAATGTTATACTTAATCAAGTAAATAGGAACAGGGTTTCCAGACTGAGAGGAAACATAAGGAATACATGATTTGAAATACATAAATAGAGGGTCAATGTGTGTCACATAAACAGTTAAAGGTTCTTATATTAATAGGAGTGGTTAACCCACTGAGCTGTAAATGGTATAGTTTAATTCTGATTTAATCTGTACCTTACATTTAGATGCTGAATATATGCTCTTAGAGTTGGCAATTTTTCTTCCAGTTTAAACTTGTATGTAAGAATTGTTGCCCCAGGCATAACAATCTCAAAGACAGTGTTTGTTTCAAAGTATTCATCCTACCCCAGCAACACAATACATGAATTGAATCTCAAAGAATATCTTTTTATTCCAAAAGGACAACTATTTTTGCCAAAAATGATTAGTCTTTTCTTTACAGAAAGTTACTTTCTGTTAATTACTATATTATTTTTCATTCCCATATAATTAATCCTGAGATAATATGTACAATTCTGCTCTGAAATCATTTTAACATCTGTTATATTTTGTACTTTGCTAAACAAAAATTTCAGGTGGAATCCATTTAAGATTCAGATGGGGGGCAAATTCTTCAGTAGAGTTTTTCTTTTTACCTAACCAGTTTTAGACATAGTACTAAATTTGCTTCATACCTCAAATCTAAAAGATTAAAAGATAATTCCTTACCATCAGTAGAAATTTGGGCGTCAATACATTTTAATACTTTGTGTTCTTTTTTCCTGAATAGATTCTTTTAATGTTTTTGTTTTGTTTTTCTTTTTTTTTTGATAAAACTTCTAATAGAAATAGTTAAGCTGGGACTGGATCACCCTGTCAACATCCACGCTCTACTTTTAAACCAGTTTGAGATACTTTCATTTACCATGACACCCAACAATATTTTCATAAAATAAATCTATCCATTTGTCTAAAATAATGATTTGACTACATAATGAGTGAGTTACTCTGTGGTGTTGAACACTTTCTCAAAGTGCAGACTCAGAACTAATCGAGGTAAATTCTTTGTTTATGTATTGTATAAGATCATAAATGAGCCAAATGTTATCTCTTGTATATCTGTTAGCCATAAATCCACTTTGATAATCAGCAATTAACAGAGGAATTACACTTTTAATTCGAGCAACTATACACTTTATGAATGACATTTCAAAGTGAAAATAGTCTCCCTTTTTAATGAAATTCCTTTATTTACAAGGTTTGCTTAGGGGTGCAAACAAGACCTTTTTGGGACAATTCTCTTATAAATACTATAGACTCTTAAATATGTTTGAACTATGATTCTGATACTTAGCTATTTTAAGTAACTAACTTAAGGATTTTACATGGAGCTAAAATGACAAACTCACTTTATGCTACATCTGCTGTGGCATCCACTCTATAAGTTGTGGTTTTCCTACAATCGAATCCTTCAAATCTGCACTAAAAATGCACTTCTTCCTTGAGCATTACTCCTAACAACAGCCCACACACTGCTCGTCCTTTTTACCCCCCCCCCCCTTTCTGCACTTGCTGCTTTTCTACCCATTTTTCTATGCAGAATCACTATATTCCCTGTTCCTGTTACTTGGTGCCTTTTTGTGGTTTCTTTGTTTTCTGTTTATCGTCAGTACTGTCGTTTATTCTTCCCTCATGTTCTATCCATTTAGTCCATGTCTCTTCCCCGTTTTAAGCGCTAAGAGCATGCTCTCTATGAGTGTGAATATGCGCTATACAAATCTTCATTATTATTATTATTTAGTTCATTAAACTGCTTTTATCTGAATTTTTAAATAGTGCACTTTTTCTAATAATTAGCATGTGTAGAAGTATGTTTCAAATGTCTTTTCTTTTCATTGTTTCAGAACTGTGGTAAGAAACGAGACAGCACACATGCCAGTCTTGACACAGCAGATGTCACCTCCCCAACTAAGGTGCCACGTCTGGGGTCTACTGATGATAATTCATAGGCACAAAGATATCACTGATGAACAGCTCAAAATTTACAAAAAGTTTTTTTATTATTATTATTACAAAGTGAATGCTTTTCAGAGTGATGGAAACTCTGCTTTGGTAAGTGTGACGGAGTGCTAGTTGGTGTGGAAAATGTCTTCTTACACCATCCTTTCAGAAGCAATATTTAGAGAGCTTGTGAAGAACTACGTGGTGCACTTAAATCTGCATTCAGTGACTTCTGAAAGTATAGGTTTATTTGGCTATGATTTTTGAAATTGTGGCATAATGTGCTGTCAAATGGTAGGCAGGTCTTAACGATTGTTAGATCTAGTGTCTATACCACACACATTTTACCCTTGTTGTTTCACTCATTTCTTTTTTTTTTTTTTTAACTAGACATGCTGGTGAAATTAGCTGTAAAAAATTTTTCCTTGTGAAGTGTGGAGTACAGTATGATTCTTGATTCCTTAACTAAAATACTTATTTGAATTTTTCAGTATATGTTGTATAGCTGCTGCATTGTGTGTATAGTTGTGTTTGTGGCGTTATGGGTGACTATACATGATCATTTTTCCTAAAAGAAAAGGGGGAAGATAGACCAGTAGTGAATCCTTTTGTGGGAAAAACAAATTAAATTTTCTGGCATGATATTTGGTGTTCCTTTAACTTTCTCGGACTTTCCATGATGGCATTTCTTGGCAGAGTGTGGCAGCGGGCTTGCTGCAGAGCAGCTTTATGCCAACAGGTATTTATGGGTCAACACACAGTATGTACATTTACTGAGACCATCACCATTGCAAGTTTATTGATTAGATTTCCAAATCATAAAACAGTTTGAGTATATTTTATGTTTCTTGATTTTATTTAATTTCCTGAAGAGATGAGGGCAGTCTAGTGGCGCCCCGGTTAGCGCCTGTCACCAATACAGTGAAGGCTGACTGTCCTGGGTTCAGCTCTCGTCTTGGGCACGCTGTTCTTTCTCTGCATATGGCATCTTTTTACAGGGCTGGCTGCTTTGCCGTGATATGGCCTTAGTTGCTGGCTCAGTGTGAAACACCAATTTCCCCCTTCTGAAGAGAGGAACAGCTGCATCTACAGTTATGGTACATCTGCACCTTGCAGACACTGCTGTGAGAGCAGACAAAAAGCTGTCATCCATAGCTTTGTTTTTTTTTCTTCAATAACTCATGTTTCCCTTTGCCAGTTTGCAAAGCAAGTGTTAATTCATCATAGACCATTACATTTTTAAGTTAATAATCTTGCATTTACCTTTTAGTAAGCTGTGTCCAGTGACAAACCCTTATCTATCCCTTGATGCTGATCCACCGTGCTGTAGACTACTGATTTTTGTTTTCACATTGTTTAATCGAGGTAAAGTTTCATTGAGTACAATCTGCTGTGTATGCTCATGTTGCTGGAAGATATCATTTCCTACAACTTAGGTTTTAGATTGCCTCTCACAGGTCACCTTTTATAAATGTTCCAAAGGAAGGGTTTACAGGGGTACATGCAAACGGTGCATTGATGTAAATCCTTTGGGTTTTTTTGTGTGTGATACATGCAGGTGTTTGTTTGGGGTAAAGGTGCATCACCATATCTGAAAAAGATAAAATAGTGAAGTTTTGTGGTGCAAGTTCACATTATATTTCGGATTTTGTCTTGAGATGAGCTACCAAAATTGCAGATTTGCTGATTTTAAGTTACAAGTCATTTATATTTTCTACCTCACTGTCCATTTGTGTATGCATATATGTGTTTGCATGGGCATGTGAGTTAACCATTGTGATGGTAAAAATATTACAGGTCTAACTTTCTTCTTTGTCAATGTACATATGTCCAGGGTGCTATGTTTAGGCCTGGTTTTGAAGTTGTCAGAGGCACGTGACAAACTTGTTGAGTCCTGCTATGCGTGAGAGTAGATAATTTCTGTGAGGTATACCCTGAAACTTTTTTTTAAAGAGCCGCTCAGATTGTGCTAGTTTTTCTTATTTTGTATTAAGAGTCTGTAGATTTGCTTAAGATCTCTAAAGGGGTGTTATTGAAAAGTGAGCAAGTAAACAATGGCAAGTGAAAGTAAAATCTTTGGTAAAGATTGAGAACATAAATTTATAGAGGCATTCATTTTTAATTTTATGGGTGTTTTCATTTATCAAAAGGTCTTGTTGCCATTAATCATTAAAACCCATAAATATGGTTACTTTACACATTTTCAAACCAGGTTCTGCTGCATCATATATTTAAATTATTTTAGTAGATTAGGGTCAGAGAAATTTGTAGGAATTTTTTTACAGTTGATTGGTAAAGTTCAGCAGATAATAGCTATATGACAGGGACATTTTTTGATTTACAACCAAAGCAAAGAGCAGATAATGGCAATAATGTTAATATAGTTTCCCCATGTATACATTCTGGGTTTCAAAAACTTGCTTTAAATGCATCTTCATGAAATGTGAGAAAGTGTTGCCGAGTACCCAATGCTTGCTTCCTTTTTCTCTCCATGGATAAGTCAATGCAGAGTGGTGATGGTTTTATTTATAGATCTAAGGGTATTTTTGGGTTGGAGAGGTATATATATATATAGGAGTGGTAGGGGCACAAGCAAGGTGGTCTGTAATAAAACCTGTTTCTCAGTGTTGGATTTAAGCTATATTCATCAGCTCTGGATAGCTTTTTAACTACAGGTATATATACTTCTTTCTGACCATAAATGAAAACAAGCCAAAATATTGCCACTTTTCAGTTAAAATTAGAGTTATGCCACCTCCTTATGCTGTAAAAGTTTTATGCTTAATAACTTAGGCAATTAAGTGTGTATCAGACACTATTGGTTTACGATGAAGCCTTGTTTCTGCAGCATGTTCCCCCCCCCCCCCGCCAGCTTTTTGTCTTGCTCATGCCGTGCCGTTTTTTTTTTTTTTTTTTTAAATGTGCCATGCCTAGCCTTGATGTTCTTGATTACTGATTTCCAGTACCTAGTCTTAGGTTCCTCAAATCTGGTCTCAGTGAGTGCAATTGCAAGATTGACTTTTTGATGTTTATTTGCCTTTGCTTGAAGTAACAGATGCACCATATTATCAGTGGACTACAGGACTTTTATCACTTTTAACTAATTCTAAGGAGAGTGCAGCCCCTTTCTTGCATACACATGCTTAGCAGTGACTCTACCCTGACCTCAGATGTGTTTAAAAATCTTTTTCAGCAAGGTTAGAGGGAAATGACAATGTGTTTATGTAATGTACAGGGGTGTGTGCACGCACGTGAGGAAATTGTCGTGCTGTTGACATATGGTCTTTATCAACCATGTTCCTCACAGTTTGAATTGATCAAGATGTGTCAAGTCTTGTAACCACAGTATTTTGCATTTATGCATTTTTGGGAGGGTGAATGGGGCCAGTTCTTTTTCTTTGTATCAGACCAGTTAATACCGTATGTACACACTTTTTCTCATTGTCAAGGGCAGGACGGTACAGTGTGTAGAAGGATGTGAAAATGTCAAAGCAGTATGGTGATGCTTAACTTCAGACTGTGCTATTCACGTTAATTAGCTCATGTGCCATTGTCATACAATACCTTGTGTGTGAGCCTAGTACGTATCATGAACACCTACAAAATAAATTCTCAAGAAAATGTGTGAGCAGTAATTTGACGTAAAAATGAACTGAAACAGTGGTAGGCAAGCTGTTTACAGATAAGGCTATAAAGATGTGAAAAATTATAGTGGGCAGAAGAGATGCATTGTCAATTACGATACATTATTACATAACATACTGCTCCTTGGCTGATTAAACTTCATGTTTTGAATTTTAGATGGTGCCCAAAGAGAATGTCGTTCACTGCAACAACTATAAATAACTTGGGTATACACAATTTTCACATTTCACAATGTGTGTGTGCATGCGCAAGTACAAACTGGGTACTGTATAAAGATGCATCAACTTTTTTTTTGCAAATTAATGCAAGATTAATGTTGGGAACAAACATTAAGGCACTGTGTTTCTATACTCCCCATTCTCAGCACTAACATGAATACTAAACTATTCGTATTTGGCATGCTGACCTTTGGCCTGGGTTATCGTGGAGGGGTAGGCAATGCAACCTAGAACCACATGGCTCTACTGTTTTAAGATTGACCTAAAAATATCTTGATCTCCTGTAAAGACCAGATCAACCCATGTAAGTCCAAACCCAACCCACTGCTAAAAGTAAGTTCTTCGGCAATCATCATGTGTACTACAATATAGACATTTTGGATGCTGAACTTGCAACTGCAGCAACACAGTCCACAGACCCACGAAGAAACTTTACAAATCAATTCTGTAACATTTTCTCTCTACTCACAGTCTGGCAGCTAAACTGCACACACAAAATTTAAAAAAAAAAAAAAAACTTGCAATACAAATGTAACAAAATAAGCTTGAAAGGATGACAAAACTGAGAATCAAAATGTCTAGAAACAACAGAATATGCATTAGTAGGATCAGGTTTTAGTAATGCTAACACTTTTTCTGCTGACAAGGCCAGAGCTGCTATACAAGTATTCAAAAACTAAAATGAGTTAATGCAGACAATGCTAAAGTATATGCATGCAAGTGCACTATATATTTTCATTGTTTTCATATAAGTGTGAATGTATTGGGCACAAACATATTAAGGCATAGATGTACTGTGAGTTTTTATCACTCCCTATGCCTCACATTTTTTAACTGGGTGTTGACTTGGACAAATCAGCCAAGAACCACATGGCCCTGTTTTAACATTGACTCAAAACCACCTTGACCGCTGTAAAGACCAAATCAACCCATGCAAGTCCAAACTGACCCATGTCAAAAGACAAATCAATTGCTAATGACAGAAATTGCTATTCACATTACACTGCCATTAAAAAGCCATCCGATGTTAAACAAGATGGAACTTTGGTTTGTAATATTAATTTGTCACTTGATTCTACAAAGCTCAGCTGACACTAAATAAAAAAATTATTTCTGGAGGGGAAACAAATCCAGATTACAGTACATTATATATAGTAAGATGTACACTAAATGAATACTCTAGCCACAACGCCTGTTTAATAGTGTTACCCAGATATCTACAGTTACATTTGATGACCATTTAAGAAAAGTTAGAAAATCATGTTTATGTCCAATCATTGATTTCTTTTTCTGAATTGGTGATCAATTAGCCAATCAGCATGAGTTGATTCATCTCATGGCGTTGGGTCAATTGTCAAGTTGTGTTTGGAATGGGGCCAAGTAGGCTAGGTCAATGTGGTTTAATGTCAACTTGTCTGGTGACTGCGAGTTATAAAGCTAATGAGGTACAACATACTATTTTTAAGATCAGATGCCAGATTCACATACCATTAGACACTAGCTAAAAGGCTAAAGCAAAGCAGTCAGCTAAAACAGAAGCATTTTCAACAACTACTGCACAATAGGGGTCTAGCTACACCAAACAATATAGTGTGCACACCATAGATATTTTCAGACCAATTATTTCTCAATGTTTAGGAGCACTGCTCTTTTGTATTGTGTCCCATCTAGCTAAACAGGAATCAGAGAGGTCTAATTTGAACAGCTCTTATTATATGTCGTTGAAGACATTGTGAAATCAGTTTTCTTTAAAGGCTGTGCAGGTTTATGGAACAGGGGGTAAAATTTATCATTAGGGGCAAGCTATTTGCTGAGACCATGAATATAATGTAAGAAATCAGCCTCAAAGGAGAAATGAATAAAAATTGCTTCCATTCACATCTCTGTACTATTTGTAAAATTTTAAATGTCCCAACTCTTTTACAAAAAAAAACCAATGCAAATGATTTTTTTATAAGATGAAATTTATATCCTTAGCGAAATCTCACCCAAAAGGCCAAAAATGTGTCTACGGAAAACATGCACATCCACATACATACCCCCATTCATAAATACACACACACATTGGGAAATGTATTAGCAAAGAGTAACAAAATTTCATCCATCTTTCACTTACCACAATTCTTCATATTTGTGTATAAAATCATGAGTATATGTACACAACACAGAATTGAAGAGCTGAGAGACGATTCCAGCTGGTAATAAAACTGTACACTCAATCTTCAAAAGCTTTCAACAGGTGCCTAGTTACAAGATAAACAATAAAACAGTTTTGTTCTCAAGCATAACGAGCATTAGTTCATACAAAAATAGCTTCATGCATGCACACAAAGAAGCAAATTTTCTAAAGATCTGATGGCTAGGTGGACGTAAGCTTTCTGGGGCCTAAAGTTACACTAGTACCTCCAGCTGATCTAGGCTTCATCATATCAGAAATAAAAACACTCACAAACTAGTGAACACTGACAAAAGGAGCAGAAATACAAGATAAGCATCCTCAAAAAAATGACCAACCCCCACCCCCCATCATTCCATGCATAAAATGGTGTTTGGAAATGCACGAGAAGCTATTGAAATTATGTCAATAAACTGGTACTACTGTGGTCAGGCTATTTCCAAAGAAAATATTTATCATATAAAAGAAAACAATAATAATAATACACCATCGGGCAAAAACAAAAGCCCTATAAACACATTAGATTAGTTAAGTCAAAAATAAATCATTATGATTACAGAGGTTTCAAACTTGATAATGCTTTTGTGACTTGCGGCAACCATAAAAAAAAGCCATCACAAAAAGGTTGGCAGTGGCCAATGGCCAGCTAATCTGTATTCTCTGCAGGCGTTGGCAGATGCAGGCACTTAATCCCTGCTGTGACTCGTCAGGAAAGGTTCCCCACACTCACCACAACTAAGAACAGGATTCATTTGTTGGACGCTTGTTAAAATATTTTAAATTGTAAAATGGAACTGGATCAGGCACAAAGACAACCCTTGCAGGAAAAACAAGTGGTATTCTATGGGGGAGTGTGCCAAATGAATGTTTTTTAAAAATGTTTATCTGTACATGAGAAAACCCAGGGGATATCATATTTGATAAAGATAAGTGATCATAACATCTCATGTTAATAACAATATGAATATTATAAATCCAAAAAAGAATTTTCCCCTTAGTTCACCCATAAAGCATTGGATGAAGTAAACTTAACAATGAATTTGACTTGCTTGTAATGTCAGAAGCTGCTTTCACTTTCATCTGTACCAGTACTTCTGGCATCATGCAGGAAGATGAGATTACTTTTGTATTTTAATTTCTCATCCCAATGTTGAAGTTTAGGTGGCTAAGAAGGCCACACTGAATGCCCTGGTGGTAATGCATAAGTAGACAATTTTTGTTTCTTCCAGTCACCAGCACATGCATGGCCTACTTCTCATTCCAGTCAATACATAGAGAGCTGCAGCTCTTCATTTCACCAATAGCTTTGACAATTGTTTAACCCAATACATCCCATGTTTTGTCAAAGAGTTAGGAGGTATTTAGTTTGTTCTAACAGCTGAAAAGTTTATGAAACTGCTGTTAGATGACACGGAATTTCTTCTTCCTCCCGTCCTCTGCCTATGTTTTCTCCCTTTGACTGTAAGCATATATAGATATAGATTTTTAATAGCATGTAAATCTGAAGCAACTAAGAGGAGTGTGTTGTTGTTTGGTCTAGAAGGGAAGGGTGGCAAAACACTGCAAAAAAAGTTCTGTATTTCAATAAACGTCACTCAAAAGAAGCATCTGGCACCAAACTTGAGTACATATTAATTCCTTTCTCTGTTGTTCTTGCTTTCCATGTTCCTAGCAGTAATTACTACATGGTTAAAACAAGCTGCTGCTGTCCAGATTTCACAAAGTGTTCACATTTACTCAGTAATCTCTTTGCCTAAACAGTAAAAGTATACTAATAATGTACATAATACAACGTACATTGTAAAAGTTCAAGGAAATGATGACACATTTTATTTTTGTACTGCCTTTTTATAAATACCATTTGACAATTAGCTTGGCAGGAGCCCTGAAGTTCATTTCTGATGTGTTTGTGCACACATGCACTCACACATACACAGACTTACACACGTGAGAATGACATTTTGAAATGTTTATAATCAAATAACCAAATAAATAAAAATTACTCCTCAGGCACTCAAGTGATGTGTACAGTTCATTCCAAATGTTGTCATATATTTAGTTCACAATCTTTTCTTAAACTGGGATCATCTATGATTCCTGTTTACTTGGACTACAGCATAAAACTAACAAAGTTTTCCTCCATTTGCTTAAGCTAATTATATATATATATATATATGTTCTTTTGAACTAGAATATTAGCAAATCTGCATGACTGCATGACAAGCTAAATTTCCAAGCACAAATAAAAGTAGCTAAACCTGGGCTTTCTCAAATACTGATGCATAATTACAGAACCACATTCAGCTACAAAAAAAAAAAAAAAAAAAAAAGTAATAATGTAGTGATGATGATTGATGATGATGATGATGCATCAACCTGCTGAATTCAGTATAACATAAGAGAAGGGCAGAGTTTCTGATCAATGGTCTCAAGTAATTTTGCTGCAAAAGGTGGTTAAATAGTTTAGTGTACATAACTTTTGTATATTCTGGGTTACCAACTGTTTCTGTGGGCCACAGTAAAGCAAGAACTTTGAGATATCAACAAAGAACACCCTCACAGAAATTAAAGGCAGAAATCATACATCAGCAACTTGTCAACAATTAGAACAATGAAGACAATCAGAAGATAGATGTTGCTGCTGCCCTGATAAAGAGGTCCAGTTGGTCACAAAATAAGTTAAAAAAGACACTTTGAAAAATTCAAAAGAAATACCAGTGACACAGTCTTCACAGAAAGGGATTTTCTACTTTTCTTAATGCCATATTTCAAGATTTACCCACAATAAATTTGAATGACATTTAAGTGCTTCTTTCAGTAGCTTTATTTTGTCTTTAAGTGAGTGTTAGAGTTTGCAAAAATTAAAAACCTACACCAAAAAAACAAAACACAAAAAACAAGGATGAGGCCATTTTCTTGGTCTAGAATGGACTGAGTCAATCAAAACTACAAATCCTGTATATGAGTCAAAGTTTTAAAGATTTACTAAAACAAAACCAGGCATTTATTAAAATTTCTGCAAAAAAAGGTTAGGACAGCCTATTGGGAAAAATGAAGAATAAAAAAAGGAAATATGGCAGGCTGTGCTTTGAAAATTAAATCAATGTTAATAACTGCATGAAATTGCCTTCAGAATTATTAGGTGGAAAGGCTGGCCGAAATGGATTTAAGTAAAGTAGGGCTGGTGTGGAAAAATCAGAGCAGCTACAGGAAATGGACACAGGCATGATGGAAAATCAGAGGAAGAGCACCAGCAAACTGGAAAACTGTGGGGGGGAGGGGGCAGCACCATTAGAGCAGCCTCAAAAAAAGTCTACAACAACTACAATCAGGAACACAGGATAGGAACACCAGTGGGCACAGAAAAGTTTATGCATGCTGACAAGAGGTGGACATGAAAGCAGATTGGTACCGAAAAAAAAAGCAACCAGCAGATTTTCAGACTCAAGCAGACTCTGAGGCTCCTGACATTTCTAGGGCTCAGCACTCTTGTTGGACTGGTTCTTCAGACCAGCATTCTGACAACCAGTGGAGTTTCACTTCTGTTCCTTTTCAGAGTAAAGCTGCATGTTACCTCAACTACACACTCTTTAAAAAAAATCAAATAAATTAAAAAGTCAGCTTATCTTCTATGAACTTTAGAAAATACAGAAATTTACTTTGGTAAAAGCAACTTGTGTCAAATCAGCAGGCTTCCTTGTCCATTCATAAATGACTCTCTTTCTAGCTTAAACAAATCTATCTAACTCTGTGACTAAAACCTATGCTGAACTAGACTGAATTGTGCACCCAAGATGAGGTGTATGAGACCAAAAAACAACAACAAAAAAAGCATGCAAGAAGGGAAGGCTTCTATGTATACACCATTCCATTCCACTTATCAAACTCAGGTAAACAAAGAAATCAATCCTCCACCATTTTTTTAACGATCATGTACAACACATGAATAGTGCTTACAGCCTTCACAACCAACTTCATAACTTTTACTGATTTTCTGCTTGGTATTTTCTGTCTTTCTTTATGCTGCTCAAAGGTGTGTTCCCTTTAACATCCGTAGCATAGCATAGGGACAGCCAGTGACTCCAGTAATCTTTCTAGGCAACCCACTTTGTGCCAGACTGCAGCAGTTGATGGTGATGCATCCATTAGAAAGCCAGGATGAAGAAAGGGAACACATAGGAGATGTGGTACCAAAAAATCATCACCATTACAAAGTTCTGTAGCGCACCACGAACTTTGGCCAGAAATCTATGTTGGAATCAAACAGCCTCCACAGCAACAAAATCTAGTGATCCTCATGACTGTGCAAGACTATACAGGGGAGAGTATCCATGCATAGCATACACACCCAGGCTTGCCACTTGACCAAACATATGAGCAGCACCATGTTTGAGGCAGACTTCCACTTTGCAACTGACGTTTGAGCACATTTGAAATGTAAGTGTTCATGCCCTTATTTTTCCCTTTTGAAAAAAAGAAACCCAACAGAAATTTCCAGTCACTAGGAAAAGTACCCTTCAGGACTGTGGAATAATCTCCTCTGCATGCCTGCACTCGGACTTGAGCTTGACAAATTCTTTGGCCACTTCATCATTTATGCGCTGAGAGAGAATCCGCAAGATGGTGAAGCCTGTGTCATCCAGGTGCAAGCGCCGGCCCAGTGTGCACCAGCAAGCACAGGATCCTTGCTCCACTATATCCCTCAGCTGCATGACAGCAATGCCAATGAGACGATCTTCTCGGGCAAAGCAATAGTCTTTAACACAAATGTGGAGCTCATAGGCATCAGGCTCATCTTCATTTCCAAGTATGCTGCACACCAAAATTAGTTAAGGAGCTGTTTTAATCAAAGCAAGGGAAGAATGGTACACATTAAGCATACACATTATTCCAGTTTTTACATCTCATCAAATTTTTAAAAATATTTTCTAAAAACAGTACATATACAAGTATACAAATAAAAAGACTAATGATCGAGTCATTTGAAAACCTTTCACTCAGTTTTCTTTTTTTTTAAAGGAAACTGAGCTCCCAGACCATGAGTTTTGCACAAAATGAAAGAGTATTACTGAAAACAATGAGCACAGTTCATTTTTCTGTTACTGAAAACCTCACCATATTTATTCTCAGACTTAAAGCCAGATATCAGCATGCTATAGCTGAAAGTACTTTTTTAAAATTTGCTGACTGATAGCCCAACTTGGTAGAATAAGTATGCAACTCCTACAACAGCAGCATTAACAGAAAGGCCTTTCCTATTCAAACCATATGCTTGAAAACACACTCATGAATGAAAATGCATATAGACAAGCAGTAACTCAACAACATATCTTGCTAATATAAACTGCAGAAAACCTGTACTTACAAATGGAATGTTTCATTGTACTTGGGGGACCAGTTATTGGATTTGGACTTAGTGGAATGTTTGCGTTTCTTGTCACTCAGGTGGGGGCCAATCAGGTGCACCTCAACAAATGGTCTGAACATCCCAGTTGTCTGCCACTTAAGCCCATTGGCAGCCACAACTGTACAAATGCAAGTAAACTCTAAGTAGTTGCAACTGTAAAGATCGACCCTCCATTAATACTTTATCTGTTTTATCTTAACACACATCTGGTTTTGTTCCCTTGTACATTTTCAAAAGAATGATGACTTCTAAAATGCTCACCTTTTACTGTGACTTTGTGCTCTCCAGTGCCTGGATGGGTGAAGAGGTCCACCTGTATGGATACTTCTCCCACAGGGTCCTCATTGCTTGGCTGGTCTGTTTTGACAAAAATCAACGCAATACAACCAAATACTCTCCCATGCAAGACTATGTAGCGCAGCATTAAAACACTTATAAGGGGAAGAAAACAAAAGAAAGAGTATACCTTGTGATGTCTGGTTGCTGACAAAGAACTTGATGAGGGAATCTGTAGTCTGTGTATACAGAGAAAGAGTTCCCCTCAAAGACTGTAGTTCAGGGCTTTTGTCAAGGAAAGTCTTCTTCAGACCCTGACCGCCAGCATGAAAGTACTGCTTGATTGTGTCCAGAGCCATCTCCACTACTTTACACTGCTTAGGGCTCAAGTTCTTCTCAGCCTCTTTAGACATGTCCTGTGACAATGCAGGATATAAAATGATGGTCTCTAACAGTTTCAGACAGTAGAAAAAATAAACTTAAACAAAAATCAACAAAAATACTTTAACTCATCAACTCATTAAAAATGTAAGAACAAAGCTATTCTCTGCTTTGTATACATTTTGATATGTATTTAGGTATATATTAGTCTTTGTTACTGTATATCATTAAGTCTGATAATTATTTGGATCTAGTTTTTACTTAATTATATATTTGATAGGAAAGTACTTCCACCTATCAGTTAAGGAAAAAACTAATGAGGGAAGGAAATAATATTGTAGGAAAGTAGATCGAGTACCTAAGATCAAAATCAAGAGCTTTAAAAACTTGACTTTACTGGTGAGAACTGCTTTACTGCTGGATCACCTATATGTCTTTTTACCAAGTCTGATAAAGAAAAAGAGAATCCTGTGACATAGCTGCCATAAACATGTGAATAATAGATAACGGTGATTAACCACACTGCCTGCACTTTTGTAGATTGGTGTGCTGATCATTGTAGCAACAGTTAATCAACTGAAAACGTTTTCACATTGTATGGATCATTTCTGGAGTTGTTTCCTATTCTAGTTTACGAAAGACCCACAGAGCATAAATATCATACCACAGAATAAGGCACATAATCAGAAAGTATTATGTCTGGATTATAAAAGAAATACACTATACAGTGCAAGGGGTAGGGTAACACAACACATCACAGCCCTTGTACAATGGATTCAAGCCCCAAACTAAGAAATATGGTTCCATTGACACAAAACTTCTGAGTTGATATGGTATGCTTACTTAAAGGATACTTTTTCACATTTTTAAAAGCTAAACATTGTTAAAGGCATGTAAAAATGTAATTCTTCGGCTGCTTCTAAGTTGAAACTAGAGAATATCCTGTTCAGAAGTACTTTCCCCATCTTCCCAGTTATTTATATGGTAGAGTGGGATTAGGCAGGGACTGACATGAAGGCACGCAAACACATGCACACAGGCCGGCACATGTATATGATGAGCGGCACAATGGGGAAGGTGTCTGATGTCCGGTGATCTCCCCTGCCTCCACCCATTAAAAAGGGGGATGGGGGCTGCCAGGCCTCTATCCAGTCTTCTGACCCTGTGCCCCTCGTTTTTCCCTCATGACCTATGACCTGGGTTTCCCAGGATGATGGAGATGGGTAGGCGGAAAGGGGGGAAACAGGATAGATTCTAGAATATTCGGAGGTAGCAATAAGAGGACGAAGCAGGCACAGAGAGGGCACTCGGAGAGGGAGTTGTTGAGGTGGAGCATCATCCCACCCAGGAGCTTAGAGATTGCTTGTGAACATTTTGCCTTTGCCGGCAACGTCAACCGGGCGTTCTATTCATAACTGTGTTGACTGTGTTTATTATTGTGGTGAGACTGGCAAAGCAGCCCCCATCTCCCCGTTACATTTAGTTCCTTTGCTTTTTCCTGGGATTCAAGTACTGTCATTAATAGTTAATCTTTTTCGTTGATGGACGAAATAAGAAGTTTAAATTCATCATCTGAACAACGACATTAATAAGAATATATATGCTTCTAGAGGCTATTGCCATATCTCTGCTATATCAATCAGCCAGTCTGTCAATAAAACCAATCAGTCAACAAACACACCTATTTCTATATGCATATGCATCTGATTATTCTGTGGTGTTAGACTGAAGAAAACAGTGCACATTAATGTGAGGGTACTAACAAGCAATTAAAGTAACCATCCTAGACTAAAAGCTATTGGCCACACACAAATTAAATCAAAGAATGCTGATGGCATATGTGCAGACGCAGATTCATGCAGAGCTACAACATCTGAATGCAAATGAAAAGGAAGGAAAATAAAAATACAGTTCATTATCACTGAAGCTTTGTGATCCATATTAATGATGGAGACGCCAGCAGGAAAAGAAAATGCGCTTTATGACAGTACCAAGAAAGTTGCCTGTATACTCTTGACTTGCTTCATTGGGACGTTGACTGGCATTTGACTGACATGATTCAGCAAAATGCGTGACATGTCCTCTATCTTTGCCTGAGCATTGCCAGGCAAAGGCAACAGCTGAAGTTTTAGAGAAGAAAATACAGGTCTACCTCATTAAAATGGCAAATACAGTCTACTCATATACAAATGAATGTTGGTCTTCATTGGTTATGGTACATAGGACACTTACATGTAAATCTTTAAGAGAAGAAAGCTGTAGGACATCTAGTGACTACATGAGTCATATCTGCGTCCTCAAGAATGTACTCATGCATCTCTGCCTAGAATGCTATATTTACAGTTCTTTAAAACAAATTCTATAAAAGGACTGTTATGGAAAATGAATTGTATCATTTTCATCTGATACCAGCATTATCTGGGAATAAACAACAGGTCTTAAGTAAATGCAACTTTATGTGATGTGAAACATCTTTAAAAACTAATCTTAGAAGTGGCATATTAATGAAAGAAATATAAGGAGATGTAAAAGAGGAAAACTAAAAGTTTTACCCTCCTAAAACACTCTACTTAAATTACTTCCTTTAAATGTTTTTTAATCAAATAATCAAAAGAAAGCAATAAAAATATAGAAAACCCTTAGACAAAATATGTTTACCTAAGTTTGAAGTATGATAAAAGGCCCAAGACTCAATCGCATATAGTGGATCAGTAATTGTGTACTTAAAAACAATATAAGATTTAAAAAACAGCATAATTATTTTAATATAACAAGGAAAAGACAGAATTAAGTCAAATGGATATTACAAGATCACTTCATAAGTGATGACTTGATACAGTTCTATAACAAGTTAACTGTGTTAACCTCTAAATAAATCCATTTCAAAAGAATCCCTTAAAGGACAAACCGAATGCAACATTATTTCTTTATGATCCGGTTGTTTTAAAATAATAATTCCCAAAATATGAGTACATAATTATGCTTAATTTTAAAGATATAAGCCCTCAAACATTGGCATTCTCCCCTGCAACTAGGAAGGCGGGAAAAAATACTCTCCTGTATTGAAGGTTCTCTTCTGCGCTCGAAGTAGTTATAACAGCAAGCGTGCATGTCTTCAAGTCAAATGAAGAAACCGCTCAAGTTGTCGTGTTCAAGAAGCAATTTTTTTGCCCAAATTATGAAACAGCTGAATTTGGAATACAGCCCTACAGATTGCAACTTTATTTAGAAGATTGTAACTTTATTTAGAAGCTTCGAATGAAGTTGAAAAAGTAATTAAATGGTCCAAACTGATTTCATTCAACAGACTGGTAAGTCAATCAGATCAAAATTTAATCGGCAACAGTCACGGTCATTGCAGTCTACCTTGTATTATTCCTGATTGTTACTCAGTGGGCGGATTTGAGTTAATTTTCCCATGTTTATTATTGTTAATAAAATGTAAATTATGGGATTCTTTTGAAATGGATTTATTTGGAGGTTAATACAGTTAAAATGTTAATAACACGTTTCAAAAGTGTTTGTCTAAGAGAAAATCCTGTAATTTTTTTATTAGATGGTTTCAAGCATTGCATTTTTATTTTATAGTTACAACTGACTGCTGATAAGAATTTTTTTACAATTAAAAATAAAATGACAGTTTGGAACAAGTTTATCGATGTAAAAACTTATTTCTTCCTCATTTAGCTGCATGCAAAATTTTCTATTTACTTACTGATACTCGATCACACGTGTTCCCGTTTAAGCTCCTTATAATATGTTTATCACCCTCAATTTTTTTTCCTTCTTTTAGCTGTTTCAATCACGCACATCAATGGTGCCCTCACACTGTCAGTTGTTTTGAGCATTATGCTGAATAAAGATAGGACTGATGATGATGTGTTTGTGACTGTCACATGATGTTACTTGCAGACCAGATGGTGTCGAAACCATCAATGTTGCATATCTGGTGCTTGATCTACTAGCAGTCGTAGTTCGTTTTAACATCTCGTGCTTTTGTATAGTAAACACTGCTGAAGGAATAAGATTTCTTCATTTTACTGAAAGTCCAAGACTTGCTTGTACTGTATAAGTGACTGGATAGCAATTGATTTAGAAAAATATTAATATAAAATCTGTCATGCCTCTTTGTCATAAAATACCACCAGAACATGTTTTTGTGACACTTTGTGCTTTATTTCCAGCGGTTTTCGCTGAGCGCTCGTGTTGTCCTTTACCAGGCATATATCAACAATGTAGAATGTTCCCCATTTATATGATACCCAAAAGAATCCCAATCAAAAAGGGGGAAAAAACTATAAAAAAAAGTTTAAAAAAGCACCACAAACTGAAGATTTCAGCATTTTGAATACTATGGAAAGTAAACAACTACTACCAAATCACCTTTATTATCAACAAAGCTCTCCACTGTATAAAATGGCTGAGATAGCACCATCTCCCATGTGGCAAAATAAAAATGAAACAAGGTCTTTGGTTGACCTTTTCACTTACCACGCTTATTTCACCAAGTAACTTTAGAACAAGTAGAAACATGTATTACCACTTTTCCTACTGTGTTTGTTTCATTACATGTAAATCTAGCCAGTAAAAATAATATATACTAGCATCTTTTTCCATACTTTTCTTGTCTGCTTTAACCTGCAGATAAACTTTAAGGGTAAACCCCTAAAAATTACTTTTATTAGAAAAATCACTTGGATGTAAAAAAATTGCTTTTTCTTGCACTTTTTTTTATGGAAGAATGGGGCAAACTAATTCATTTTCAGCACTGTAAGAAAGCAACTAAAGTACACTGATGCAGTGCTGATGTAGAAACATTCAAAAGTTTCGTACCCTAAAACCCATTCTCATCTTCCCACCCATATACTCTATATCAAGACAGGTCTTGTATCTTGGCCAGTGAACAACACTGAGCTGGCCCTATCACTATGAAGGTGTGGCACTCAGGTGTGATAACCATCTAAAAACAGCACATGGCTATTGTGATGACTCAGCAGGTTCTTACTGAGGGCATTGAAGCGCTATTAAAAAGCCATCCCTCGTAGTATTAATGAAATGGGAAAGTGAGACTGAAGGGTATGCTAAGAGTACAACTGCGGGCATCTGGTGTGTTAGCTAAGCCAGGCGTCGTGTTATGAATTAAGTAACCAACATAAATGCCTGGCCAGCTTGGGTCCTATAATGCCTGGTCAGCTTGGGGTCGCCACTTTATGCGGACTTTAAAAGCCACTTTAAGCCAGGTAAAGCTTGACTACTGCCGTAGATAGTACAGCATGTGTGCTTCAAATTTAAAACCCCTTTCCAGTCAGAAAAAATTTGGTCTTTCAGTCATTTATTGTGTTATATCCAAAATAAAATATTTTAAGTTTAAAAAAAAGTTCCTCCAGCATAAATAAGCTACACCTCAGATCACATAAAAATTAATGTTGATTCATCAAAGTAGTTTACATGTATCTTATTCAGTAGGCATCTATGCATGAGACATACTTTTTTAGATTTTCAACCTACAACAAGAAAGGTGAAGCAAACACATACCTGGCGTGGATCTGACAATGGTGGAAGAATGACTGTCTTCTCCATGGTATGCATAACAATCTTCCACAACTCCTGAAAGATTAATTTAAAAAGAAAGAACTACTCCACTTAGTTGATGCTGACTGAAGATTTACAAACTTTTTCTTGCTCCATTTACCTCTTCTACAAGCTGGTGATGTTGTACAAGTTAAGGATTTTGTACTAACAGATTGGAATACTCCTTGCCATTGCTAGAGAAATTATTACAATGAAAGTGATTGATCATGACACCAAAACATCAAGGGTGCCTTACAGTAAGCGGTAAAGTTTTCATCAAAATCTTTATTTTCAAGAAACAATCTTTTAAATTGGAAATGCCTACTGCTATTGGAGAAAAAATGAGCAGGATGAGCAAACTGCCCTGTTTCAGTCCTCCACAACTAGCAAGTGCTAGATTACCTTGAGCAGTCGTTTGAGGACTGTCTTCTCACAAACCTGGGCATACATTGACAAGCTGTGAGAAAAGTAAATATCACACATGTTAGTAAAACATGGCACAGAAGTGTGTAATGTGCTTATATGCTAATACATCAGTGCTATTGGTGTTAGCAGATGAATGAACCAGCAAAACCTACCGGTGAACAGCAAACATATTGCTTTACGTGCAAAACCTCTAAGCATATTTCAGCTACTTACTGGAAAGCATACATCTGTCTTTACATGCAAAATCTTTTAGAATATTTCAGCTACTTACTGCAAAAAAGATTTGTGCCTCTAATTCCTGGTCATTTAACTCAAGGATTTATTATTGGCTTGCTTTCTGCATGAGTGATGTCTTCATCGTACAAAGGTGTTGTTAAAGTGGAAGAGCCTAATATGTCTATATACTTTTTGCACTGGGTAATAAAATTCTACATTATTTTTTTCACTGTTAGGTTAGTTTGAGGACTGTTCCTTGACTGAGTGCTCATTCATAGTTTTTTTTTTAAGAATGCAATTCTAGGGTAAAAATGCAGATATTTTGTGCTGTACTGTATACTGTGCATAGTGGTGAAAGTTTTAGGTTCATTCCCTGGCTCTTGTTTTTTGACGGGTATTTTTCCTCCTGTAGTGCATTTCCCATCAATAATTATTTTTCCCCATGTATAATTTCTTTCACAAGTATTATTTTATCATTTACATAACTTTAATTTCTTTTTTTTTTACACACTGTTTTGCTGTGAAAGGAATATTCCACTGTAACATTGGATGTTTTAATGAACAATAATGTATTATTATTACTATATTAGTGAATGACTGTCAAATGCAAATTAATATAACTATTTTAAATGTTTGGTTGTGCTGTGTTATTTCACAACAATGACATGCACTGAAATGATTCTTTTAATTTTAGATCCTGGACCATGCATTCTTAAGTAGCACTGTATATCTTAAGTATTAAATAATAGCATAATGCAGGGCTTTAATGATGGCAACAATCAAGTCGGGATTCTTTTAAAGGCAAACCTAAATCTAGCATAAGCTTAAAGCTGCTGAAGAAAAAAGTGCAGTAATTATTTTCTCACATCCATACATTTTTTTTTTTATAAAAGCACTTGATCGTTGACCTTAGTTTCTAACCTGATGCTACTGAAAAGTGCTTCCAGTGCAAGGGCTTTGGGCATATTAATGAGGCAGAATGATGAGCCCACAACAACAACACTTACAAGTAGCATCGTGCAACAAACTAAATCCAGTTATTTAAAAATAATTTTTGCACGCAGGTTAGCCTTTAAGTGGCATCAGATTTTGTCTCAAAGAAGCTTCACATGCAAAAAGCAAACAAAACAAAAATGTTTGTGTCACCTGTGTTCAAGGAGATCCATGAGTGGCCGAAGGACCATGTCTGCCTCTTGCTGAATGTTGGTGCGCTGGCTAGGCTGTGACAAAGATACCTGGCCTGCACATTTAACTTTGGACAACAGGGTGGCAAGTTCTTGCATGCTTTGCTGAATTTGAGGCTCCAAACTATTAAGACAGAAAAATGAAGCTGTAGCTAATTGGAAATGTTTATTTAAAATCAAATAAATTTCATGTTAATGTCTTGAATGTAGTCCATCCACTTCTTCAAAATAAAGTGTCTGAAAAGCAAACCACCTTATAAATGTATAATGGCACTGACCAGCACTAAGCTTTCAACTGGTGTATAATTTGATCTGAAGATTGTGACAGCTATAGTTTGTATCTGTATCAGGCTGAGCAAAAGAGCAGACAGAAGTCTCATAGCCTCAAACAATCTTCACTTATGCCAGCATCCAAATACTCATAAATTCTGAGACTTTGTACAAGAAAACTTTATTATTCCCCCACTAATATCTGGAAAAGAAGACAATGAAATGATTTTACCTTTTTGCAAAAATAGTGCTGAGTTCATCCAAAACACCATTGAGTTTCTGTTGGAGCTCATTTAGAATGCCTGCTGCATCAGCATCCAACTGTGATAATAATGTCAGCTTACTGAATCCAAAAGTTTACTTCAGACAGTAAGATTCCATTCTATATGCTTGCTATTAGTAAGGCTGCATATCACACACAACTTTGGGCTATGTGAGGCAAAATGCAATCCCTTTGTTTGACCACTAAAAATGTCTCAAAGACTTGACAATGTTTTATAAAACTTTTTATATTTTTAAGCAAAATAAAGGTGGCAAATTTTATAGCAGCATCTACTCATCTTCTTAGAAATACATTTTTTTCATATTGGTTCAAATTTCCACATTGGTTCATGTTTTAACGAAGCTTTTAGTTTTAGAAAACTAATAAATAACCTGTTATTAAAGTTTTCTTACCACATGCATCTCTCTCTCCTCCAACCCACTTTCTCTTCGGCCCATTTGAAAGGCCTCTTCAATAATAAATCAATCAATCAACCCACTTTCTCTCTCACACACAGAAAAGAAAGGTGTGTGTATATGTATAATACCTTTTCGCCACCCATGGACTCAAACACTTTCTCTAGCTGTACCCGAAGTTGCTGGATGTTGTTCATCAGGATGCAAGCCTGTAAACAAAAAGTGTGTACACCTTGTAAACATGTCAGAAGATAACAAAAGAGAATACTTCTGCACTATCAACCCATTAGTTTACATTCATAAATGCTTTAAACTCAGCAGGCTTTTCACTCTGGACTAAATGAGTTTTTATCACTTTCAAAAAATTGCAAAAAATAACTACAACTATAGTATTTATTTTTATATAAATTTTACAAGATTTCATTTTACAAGTGAGCAACATCTCTCAGACAGTTATAAAATCAACAGCAAAGCCTTGAGTTCTCATGTGTAGAATAAAAAAATTATAAAACATCCTCTGTCACATCTCTTGTGGAGCAACCTGCATGCAGTAGTTATGAGTTAATGAAGAAGTGAAAACAACTTACTGTTTTTTGTCTGCCTGTGTATTTCTCAAAATCTCTTCGAACAAGATCTGCATATGCCAATAACACCTTGTTCACAGTCTGAAATTATAAAATCATACATCCCAATATGACTCTGAAATGAACGCCCT
This sequence comes from Marisa cornuarietis, assembly GCA_004794655.1. NCBI lineage: Eukaryota > Metazoa > Mollusca > Gastropoda > Architaenioglossa > Ampullariidae > Marisa > Marisa cornuarietis. The sequence continues at coordinate 8,362,402 of SMMW01000555.1, forward strand.
GACACACACACAAAGCAAATCTACTTCTCTTGTGCATATGTACACAGAGTACTCCTATTGCCACCATCAATCACCATCCCATCATTTTTACAGATTTTACAGATTTTGGAGCAGCAGAGTTAAGTATTTATTTGGACTTTAACAGTGTGCTCACACAACACCATACTTCCTGTACTCACACTATATCTCACATTCCACATGTTCAAACGAAGTTGTTACCCACCCACCTCAGCAAACCTTCTCATGTAGTTTTTGACAATCTCTGGGTCTGGACACTCCAATTTCCTAATGACATCAAAGCACTGGTTGAGCTGAGTAAAGACATCCACCACTGATGTAGAGAACATGTAGTGTTCTGAGCTCTTCGGAAACTGTAACCATTTGTTGAAGCAAAGCTTTTATGTGTAGTATACAGTAAAACAGTGCACAGTGTATTTTTACCACTATCCAACTGATGCACTATAGAAATCTTCTAATTATAAGTATAATATACAGTCTGATTCTGGCAGAGATGGCAATTTGTCTTTAATCTGTCTTTAGTTGTACAGTTACAGTGGGAATATTTTGTTCTATATGCCGTATCACTTTACTCATGCCATGTATTCATGTCAAGTTTTCCAGAACACACATGCAATCAAGAGACATTTACTCTAAACAATTGTAACACACTCCTTAGAAGGTGCTCTCTTAACTTGAAGTAATGATAACTATGACGACCCATCACATTTCTAGCATAATATTTTATTTAAAAACAGCATTAAGAAAGGAACATCCAACTTGTGTAATTCAGATTTTTTTCTTTACATTGAAGAAAAAATATTGCAAAAAATGGCTGAAAAAAAGGCTCTTACTCCATCTTTCTTGTCTCGTTCATAAGCTACATGCAAACATTTTATTGACACCTCATCGTTCTCATTTAGCCACTGCATCACAAATGGTTCAAACCACCTGAAACACAGGCCAAAAATAGCAGTTTAAAAAGCATATTCCTGATGTTTCTTGGAAAACAAACAATATAAAGTGGAACCTCGATTATCTGGTCTTCAGTTAACCATGCATTTGGTTATCCGGGATCGCAAAGTGCAGGATTGCTGGAAGAAAGCAACGATGATGGGGTTGAAGGCAAACCTTAAATTTTAGTGCCATCCTAACACTTTGCAAGCTCCAGACTTAAATAAAATCAAAGCGCTGTAAGAACACAAAGCAACATCTCCTGTCCTATTTTTTTCAAAATAATTTAATAAACAACACAAGAAAGGTAAGAAATTCACTGTGCAGCACCTATTCTAGCATTTGCAAATTTTTATAATTGTTTTCAATTATCCGTGATTTTTGATTATCCAGATGATGGGCGCCGGTCATTAAACAAGATAATTGAGGTTCCACTGTATTGTATTTATGAGCATATTGCTTGTCTCATTAAGCATATCCCCCAAACCTCTTAATATGAAACAGCAATGGAATATTAAATACAAGAAAAGCAGAATCAAAGCATGAATGGGTGTGCAAAATGGGTGTATTTTTCAGTAAACATATGAGTTTTTCAATCCATTTTGCATCAGCAATCATCAAACATGACCTTAAACACAGTCAACCACATGCAATTACCAGTTCTGCTGCAGGAACTATATAGATATAAGAGAGATGTGCTCACTGCGGATACTCTGGTATAGTTCCCTTGTACTGAGGCACATCGGCAATATATTTTGTTGACAACCACTTGGTTTTGAAGTGCAGGTTCATATACTCTGAGCTTTTACAGGTGCGCTCCCTTTCATGCTCTGAACAAACGTCAGAAAACTTATTAAGCAGTTCGGTGCAGAAACATTACTGAATGAGTTAAATGAGATAATATCATTTATAATTTCATCATATTTTTTACTAATTATAATTACTTCCATTAAAGCTTATATTTATATTTATACTTCTCGAAGTCTTGGTAGTGCAGTTTCATGAGATTTGATGATCTTCATGTTAATCCCCATACTCACCTTTTAAGGCGATGCACAAATCTTGAGACAACTGGTTCCACATCATGTAGGCACTGACTTGTCCCACATTAAGCTCCTGTGGGAACCTGAAATATCATACACATGCATATATGCACATTTATATGCAAAAGGTATGATACTCTTCTTCAGTATTGTATATCAAACTGGGGATGTATTTACACAAACATAAGTATCTGATAAGTCACCATTATTAAGATCATTACTAACAACTAGCCATAAAGTACACAACCATGTACTGTTTTGTAACTTTGGTTTTAACAGCCATACTGGTTTCATGCACAAGTTTAAGTCCTTGCAAAAGATTTATTTTCAAAGGTACTTGTTTCACAATCAATAATAAAATTTGTTTATTAGTACTGATTACTAGTATTCCTGAAGACTTTAAAATCTCCATGGCAGATGAAGCAACCCAGCATACAGAACATAGCAAAAGAGTGCTGATATTGGTACTGAGATACTTGCTTTTTGCAGCCATAACAACATTAAACGTTTTTGCATCTTCTCTGGTGTCAGAGAAATATCCACAGTTTAATTGATTTGTTATGCTCTTTCAGCAGGTACAGCACATGCACAACCACTGCAGATTCTTTGAACACATGAAAATTTAGCATTAAGTGAAACATTATCTGAGACAGAACACTCACTGATTTAATACTGATGTGTAGCTGTTTTTATCCTCCTCTATAACTGACACCACCAGCGCTATCAACTTGTGCCAAAAGTCTAGGCTTCTAGAAGATGGGCCATCTTGGTCTGTGGTGGTCTGTTCTGACGGGTCTGTCTGGAACTCTCTCTGATAAAGCTCATAGCAGTTGTCAAAAAGAAACTTGTAAGTTGACTTAATGCAGGCTATGACGCAGTCCTTGACAACAGCACCTGCCCTTGGAGGACTGCTCAGTTCTTGCACCTGTGATCAGTCAAACATGTTATGTACTTTTTGTTCTTCCCTTCTCATCTACATTCTCTCTAGCAAATTATATAAAGGCAACTCGATCTATCCTTATCTTGCCACTGTCTACCCAACACTAATGTTGAAGTGAGGGTGGCAACATAAAAAGGGATTATTTTCCATAACTAGGAAGTCACTCTGGGGGGAAATGCATTCTGCCCCAAAGTGTGGGAAGACGCAGGTTTGGCAAAATAATGGCAAGATAATGAGCTAAGAGTGTACTTGAATACTATCTCTCTAAACAAGGGATTTGAAATTATTTTAAACACATATACGCTGGAAAAAAGTCTTCACAAACTTTCCTGGTGTAAGCAGGCATGGAAGATGCATCTGCATACAGGTGCATGTTCATGCACATGTATATGCACACATATATATGCACATGAATATATTAATCAATATGAACACATACAAATGGAAATATTAATGTACATATATACTCATGGATCATCTAGTAATATGTACACATAAGTATTCACGTATATTGATATATTCATATGTATATGTGAGGTGCACTTTTTAGCTATCTTTACCAGACAACCCAAACTTATTAGGAGCTTAGGGGCTACACCTGCTCTTCAACCAAATGAACTATTGTCCCTGGTCAGCAGGGTTAGAGGCTCTGGCTACTAGGGTCCCACTGAATCCAGATGCATCTGCCCTTATACTGCTATAAAGGCTCTGCAAAAAGAGCTTAGCAGTCTTTTTATTTGGTTCACTGGCACACAACTCTATGTTCTTTAGAGCTCTTTGGGATACCAACCTACTGCATGCTTAGCTGTTTGCATTTTTTAGCTGTTCACTTGGGCTGTGTTCACTTTTACATCAAGAGAAAAGAAGAAAGAGACGGGAGATTTTTGTTCAAGCTGTTGCAAAGCAAAACCCTCTACTAATTTTTCCCTGCTCTGAAGGTTGTGCTGGTCATGTTCATTGCCATAGCGTGTTTTCAACCTTGCTTGTGCAACTCCACCATCTTTCATACAACCTGCTGTTTTCTTATATTATTGGGCACAGGCACATGCAAACGCAGTAACATAACTTGTGATTTGTTTTTTTGTTTACACCAGCTGTGGAAAGTATTTCGCAACATGTTTTGCCTCCTTCCTTCAATCGGTCCAAGCCCTCTTCCTTGCATCTGCTTGAATTTTTTTATCTGAAGATTACTTAAGCCATCTGAGTTTTATCTCTCCAGCCCTTGCCCTGGTATGACTTCTGGTGAAGTCTTGACCACGTGGTCTCCAGTGTTTTTTGTTTTTTTTTTAAGCAACACTTTCATTGATTCTGATCTTAATCTTTTTGTACCAGGTGGTTCATTAGTCTCCCTAGGACTTAGAGAGCTCCATTCTGGACTGGGTATCAAAGGCAGATGAGATGATGAGATGGGCTCTAGCTGCGTCATTCGTTTTGGATCTTGGGATAGAAGCCTTGTTTTACTTGGCTTCCAATGCAGCTTTCAACGCTCGTACATGTACCACCTCTCACCTTATAGAGGCAGCAGGCATCGCTCGCATTCTTAGCTGCACTACACAGCATGATCTTATGTTGCCCCTGTCTCCCTCCGCCAGCATTACCTTGGCTATGCACAATGTGTGCTCTCCTGGGGCCATTTTCCTGCAGGGCTATTCCAAATATTGACTCCAGTCTGTGTCTTTGCTCTTTTTATTGGCAGGGATGATGGAACACTCCAAGCATCAGTCCTTCACAGAGAAGCTTCTCCTAGTCTTCCTCCCTCCTGGTACGAGTACTTCTCCAAGAGAAAAGGCCCATTCTTCATCTTCCTGAGATAATTGTCTCAAGCATATCTTCTTCCACATTGGAAAATAGATTTTGCAAAGCCAGGGCAGCTGTGTCTTCTTGCTGGAAAAGGGAACTTCTGGTTCGGACGTACTCTCCTAACATGGCTTTTACTTGCCCATCAACGAAGGGCAATAATCCATTTGGTTAAAGAGCAGCTGTAACCCCTGGGCTTTTAATAGTTGAATTGTCTGGTAAGTATCAAAGAAAGATAACTTATAAGGAAACTATGTATGTTTTTAGTTTCTTTCTGTAAGTTCTAGCAGTAAACCACATGTTCTTTCCTTACCTTCATGCGGAAAAAAGTAATACTTGTAAGCAGATCCACTGTAGACTTGAGATCCTTCAAGCGACCAGGATCCGAGGCAGGAAAGTTATTCTGTTAACAGTAAACAAGATAATAAACACTTTATTAAAACTAATCTATAAATATATGTGCAGGCATATCCAAATAGTCCCTCTAATTAAAGACTCAAGAATTATGGGTCAAAAGAAATAATAAAGTTTTGATGCAACAGAGTAAATAATATTTAAGAGTTCATAAAACTGTGGTTAAACTCTCATCATTAACCAGTTTAAGTGCATCTAAATGTATCAATACAATGTTTTATGTTCCCAATCTTTTTCCAGTTTTCCTGAACAAGTGCATGCTTTCTTCCTTTAATTTGATAGCAGAATTAAATGGTTGCTCTCAAATGAGAATTTTAAAGTGTTTGTGTAGTTCTGTATGCTGGTATAGGTAACTGTAAACACTGAGGAAAGAAAGAAAAGAGTTAAAGTTGGGGATGACATCCGATTAGCATTAAATAAGGAATTAAGTATCAAAAAAAGTTCATTACAGTTAGACAAAGCACTAGTAAACTATGTTTTAAGCAAAAGGGGTTTCTTTAGTTGACCACTTTGTGGATAACGTGGTCACAGAAATGAAATTAGGTACCTGACACAAATATTATTAACTGTTCTCACATCAGCATTCTCTGAAAGCTACTCACCCGGTACATGGACAGGTCAATCCTCAGAGAATTATGCAGCTGGTCCAACAACTTGACAAATTTCTCTTTCTGTAAGACAGTCATGAAAAGATTGGAAATACTTTAAAAAAAATCTGCTGTATTTCTGGATTCCCACTCAAGTCAAAACTTAATTTTTTTTTTTCTCCAAAACTTATAAACTTTTCAAACTTTTTAATATGACAAAAAATTCAGACCATTTCATTTGGGTAGGTCTTCAAGGAATCCACTTACACCGAAATTTGAAGCTGCAAATCGATCACTGGCTGACACAGCTGTTGTGGTGGCAGTGTGTGCATAGAAGGCATTAATATTGGCGAGAAGTGTGGACATGAGGGCTGGAACCCCAGCACACATGTATTTCGTGGACAGACAAGAGAAATGTCTGCAACAGACCATAATAAGCTCAAGTAAATGAGTACCTTTTTCATGGGAATTCCAACAGTCCACTCCAACAAAATGGTTAAGATCTGATTTACTAGTCATGGTAATTTTGTTGGTAAAGTACTTCAATTTTGCACACACAGAATTCATAGTATTGCATGATTTCTGTTTTCATTTGACAGGACAACTTTCTATAAAAATCTTTGTTCTATACACCATTACAAGAAAAAAAAAGGCCGAACAAAAGTTACAAGGAAATATGCTGAGAGTGGAAAACAAACTGAAATGGTATTTTACCACATGAAAGGAACTAAAAAGAAAAATTATATCCAAGGAGTAGTGAGGTATACTTTGCTCCTTTCACATTTACTGTTTGAGAAAGAGTGTGACTGGGAAGAGGTTTAGGCCACACACATTTAGCAGAAAGAATATGAAAAATTCTTCAAGAGACTAGAAGAATAAATGTTCAAGATTCAACTGTGTACTCACGTCATTGCCTGGTATATAGACTCAATACCATAGCGAATGGCAAACTCTAGTACTATTTCTTGTCCTGCTTCATCAAAGTACACCTTCCAGGCCTCATCCTGAAAAAATAAATAAGACTTTTAATTTTTAAAAAAACTTGGAGAAGATGGACATTAGTCACTAAAGCACCAGATTTATTATAACAAGTAGATTTACTACAAAAAGCAAAAATGTTTTAAAAAAAAAACCTCACCCCTTTGGCATTAGGAAGTTTGACTTCTCCACCAGCTTGTTCACATAGGTAGTGAAACAAATTCTGTGGGGTGAAAAATCAGCATATGCCAGATTTATTGTCTGTCTAATTACCGATAATAAAAGAGAGAGCAGTAAACAAGCTTAATTTATTCTGAACTGACCTAAGAGATAAATGAAAAGGCATCTTAAATGTTACATCAGCATGCAGTTGATAAACAGTAATGGGATCAAACTAAAGAAATAAGATGAAAATATAACTGTCATTTAAAAATCATGGAGATAAATAATTTCACAATACAGTCAGTTCAAAAGAAATTATGATTGCCATAGTTATAAACAGAGTGATACCTCATGCAGGCACGTATATTGCACATGGTATGGTGCAACCTTTTCCTCGCCCTTAATCTCTACACTGATGTGAAGTCGAATGGCTCCTGACACTGCTGATTTATCTGTCCGTTTCTCTGTAAAAAAAGAAAAGAAAAATCCAGTTTCATACCTCTAATAAGATGTCTGCTGACAAATATATACAAATAGTACAAAAACCACAAAAATGAAATGTTCAACATAAAAAAAAAGTTGTAATGATTTACAAAAAGTTCTAATATTTTCTTCTCGGTTACATCAAGTCTGTGTTGAAAATAAATCATGGTTTCTATCTCACACATGTATATATACAGTCAAACACATAAATGCCCCTTCCAACATGCACATCACTCACCTAAACTATACCAGACATCCATTTCACCACTGAGTGTTCGAACCTCAATGATAGTTTGACCCAGAAAATCATCAGACTCCCTTGTTAACTTTTGCCGCAGCTTTGACTTGAGGTCATTGTCTTCGTCCCTAGTGCAAAGAAGTAATCTAAAAGTTTAGTATGTGGAAGAAATCATGACAAGTACCTAAGAAAGTATGCTTACTTACTGATCTTTCTCATTACAAATAAATAACAAACTGACTTGACAATTTCTTTTTCAAAATGTGCGTAATCTATTGCAACAATTTACTACAAGACAGATTATGTCAATATGAGAAGGATTAAAAATAGAATAACTGATACAATAAATAAAGTTATGTGCTGAAAAAGACTTACCACACTCGTACTTTGATTCTGTCTGAGGAATTGTGACACTCACTGAAAAGGGTGACAGAAAAAAATGAATCACTGAAATGATTATATTTTGGTCTTCAATCTTCAGACTGAAAATAAGAAGAAACTTAAGAATAGCTTGAGCAACACGTATGTATCCTATCTTCTCTCCAGCATTGAGTGAGAGTGGTTCTAATTAAGTCAGCAAGGAATAAAGTTCCAGTAAAGTACCATTTTACAGACACATATTCTTTCCTCTTTATTTTCACCATAGGGCTCTGTTATGATTGTTTTAATCACCTTTCTGGTTGACAGATTTGTTTACTTCTTTTCATCTAGTCACTACATTGGACATAATTAGGAAATTGTGATGTATCACCTGTGCACAGCACAGAATACTGGAATGCTGTTTGGCTCCCAAGAAACAATTAGCTTGTGCTGTAAGACTTTTACAAAATAACTACAAAAATATACAAGTCATTAGCATCATCATCTTACTGGTTCTGTTTCTGCTTTTTTCTTCTTCATGTTTCTATATTTTGATGAAATAAATATGAAGAAAGCATCTGATTGATACAATGTCAGGGGCCCACACTCACAAGTAGAATTTCTCGTTCCATTCTGGATTGAGATCCTGAGGCACTGTCTTTGTGCGCTTCCTCACCTTGCCCACTTGCACTGTGACATAAGGGTCACTTGTACCTGTCTTGTCTTTCCCTGTTAACCCCTGAGCTGATATCACTGCAGCCATCAAACATACACAGCACATTAGAAGAGCGTGAATGCCCTTATCATATAATGTCTTTCAAATTATGAAAAAATTTGGCCTAAAATGGCTGTGGTTCTCAAGAGAAATGATGCTGTACATAAAGACTGAAGCCTCTCAAAATGTATCGGATATAAACAATCATTCCTTATGATCATTCCTTACAGCATCAATAACACTACATAGCTCATCTGTAATAATGTAATACGCTTGAACATGTAATAACTAAATTTGTAAAAGTTTTATCATCACTGAGTATTTTTCTAAAATGTGTGTTGGTTTTAATATTTTAAAAGAAGCTTTAAAAACTAAGAATCATATGCTCAAAGAGTAGTCATTATACAGGGTAGGCCACTTAAAATTAGCCTGCCTCTGGTCCAAGCATGGTGGAACAGAGTACGTTTAAGTGCCCCACTTTGTATAAGAAATTGTGTTCAGTAATTAAAGGTACAGAACTGTAAAACAGTAAAGCCACAAACTGTGTATAATTCATATGCAATAATGAATTTTAAGTTACTTTACATTGTCACTGTGAGATTATAACAAATATCTGGAGAAGAATAGCATTCAGGAGATCATACAGAGCAATTTCTAGCTTTGTTTCCCCTTTCTTTTGCATCATCTCCATTTTAGTCTCTTGCAATTTTTCATCTCTGATCACAAACTCAGACATGCAAAACATTTTAAATGTATAACAACTACTTTAAAAAATAATGATTTACATTTGTCTTAATGCAAAGATGTAAATTCGCGAACTCAAACAAGAATTAATACACCTGCATAAACACTTTCACGTATGCAGATGTAAACATATGCACCCATTCACCACCCCACCTCTAGCCTGCTCTTGGCACACAAGCTGTAAGTCAAAACATGCATAAATACTGTAAATACACTAATCAATATGCATATCTGTGAGGTTCAATACAGAAATATATCTTTCTATACTTTCACAGCCAAAACTGAGCAAATACTGGACAGGAGAAAAAAAAAATTTGCTGGTAGGCCAACATGAAGAGCACTATAAGTTATCTTACATCTAAAACATTATGACTATACATATGCTTGGATGGGTACACACACTTCACACACGCTCTCTCTCTCTTACACACACTTGCAAACAAGGATGCATGTACATACATAAAACTACACATACACAAGCTTAGCACACTAAACATCAAAGTTTGATATTCCACTAAAACCATTGGGAAGAGGAGTGTTTTGATGTGGATCAATAAGTAAAAAAATGTTTATGGATGCTGCCTAAAGAGTAGAGGGTTTGGGGAGAGGCAATTTATCAACAGTTAGTCTGACAAAATTTTAGCATTTGTAATATATCATTTATCAGCAGTGTCAATTTTGCCTACTTTGTTATACCCTTATAGGTTGGAAACCTAGGCCATCAAAAACTGGTCGATGAAATACAAGTTAATAATTTAACAACCATTAGCAGAACCAAAGATATTAACGATGGTCACTCAACATAATATATGAGACTGGAATAAGAGAAAACAACTAAGAAGCTGCCACAGTCCCACTGTGATCTTTCTACTGCTGCAGTGACATTTAAGGCAGCATCATTTATGAGAATGTGAAAAGGGCAGAATAATCAACAATTGATATTTCTGAAGAAATGGTTGTGGTTTAATGTTGACGTACACAAATCATACTTTTACCTTGGTGGATTACTGCATACCATGAGATTTTCATATGTTTACCCCAAGTTAGTCTCTCACCTAGGCATGCACACATCTGCCTTTCACATATTCATGTTCACCCCATCCATCCACTCACATAAGCAAACCTCCTCCCCCCACTAAATATTTTTCTATTATGCACGCTTTAAACTGCAGTAATGAAGTTTTTATCCTAGTAGAGCACAACTCTAAAAACTCCTGCCTGTCCATAAATAAATGAAATAATAATCTGAGCTCATCATTTGTATCTCTACATGATACCTGTGACTGCAATGCGTGCAGACCACTGAGAAGTACCATCAGATAAGAAATTTTGGGCTGCTTTCATATGTCCAGCATGAGAGGTAGGGTCAATATTAAACACAGATCTGCAACACAGATTGTACAGGCACGTGCTGGTTGTCACTGCTGCCAGAAGCACACAACATCCAGTTACATGTGGCTTTACATCACAACAATCAATGCAAATACACTGTTCACATGCAGGTAAGTTTATATATCCAGAGACTACATGCAATGCAAATCTGCATGCTACCATGACCATACATGCATTGCAGTCTGAATATTGAACAACTTGCAGGAACAGCAGACATGCAATGTAAACATTTCCACATCTGAGTCATATCAACAAACGTGCATATGCTTACAAGGTTGAAGGAATATTTTTTAATTAGAGGTACATTAATAATTTAATGCTTGACCATCAGTAGCAAATAGGTAATTGGCACAATATACCTAAGGGGTAAGTATATACAGATCCAATGTTTTGGATGTTAAAGAACTAGTGGGGTGCAAAATGTTTTTTTACTGATTGGGTAAGCTCAGTGTAAGATACTTTTTTCCAAATCTGAGATTCATGCCTACATTAATGTGCCTAATATAATTGTGATGTCACAATTTTGACATCTTTTTGCCAATGGTCATCTTTTTAATTGTGTATCTTGAGAACAGAAAAGCAGGGGGAAGTATTTATCAGATTTGAGGAAATAGTACCTTGCATTGAGATTTAATCATAAAAAAACGTTTTGCAGCCCTCTATCCAGTAAGAGTACTAGCAACAACCACACATCTTCATAAACCAAATCTTAAAAAAAACTGATAAAAAAGTTTGACAATCATAATTCTACAAATATTTCTCTTTTTGTAAAAATTAAATTAACCAAATGTTAAGTCTGCAATGTGTCTGATTTCATAAAGAAAAAAAACTGACGTAGATGATAAGAATGTCTAGTAGTTTTAGCAAGATGATAACAAAAATTTAGTGTGATTTATACTTCTACCTAAATAACCCTAAAATTAAAAATATTTTTACACAAACAAGTGAAAATTTACTGGTGTCTCATCTATATATGAAAAGTATATACAGCATTAAACTGTATAATTGTAAATTTAATGACATCAAATTAAATCTAATGAAGGATTTTTACAGCACAGAAAAGATGTGTTTATGCTCTGTTGGTTAAAATGAAATATTAAAGAGAGTTCAGCACCGAAAAAGATGTAATATTTGTTTGCATAAATGAAACACATCTGCAACAAACAGCAACTGCAATAAAGCTATCATGCACACAAGGAAAATAATGCTATGATTCAACAAGAGCAAACAAAATGCTAACAATGAGACACCAATTCAAGGTCCACTTGAAGTTTGGGTTGCAGTAACAACCTTACCAGTTATAGCTATTTTTGCCGACCACTTGGATGTGCCATCCAGCACACTCTGCTTGACGGCCTTCATGTGTCCTGAGTGGGACTTTTTATCTACACCAAACACTTGTCTGCACATGGTTAATGAAGCTTAATCACAGCATGTTCACGGTGAAAGGAATTTTTTTAAATGATCCACGTCCTACTACTTCGCGCTTCTTGCCTTCTGTCACAAAACATGACCCATTTCCGAAGAGTTATGACAGCACACTGTCAAAGGAAAAGACCTTAGGAAAAAGCGAATGGGGAATTGGTGTTGTACACCAAGTCTGCAACTAAGGCTATGTCAGTATAGCAGGTGGCCCTATAATCAGATACCACAAAGAAAGAACAGCATGCCTGAGACATGATCTGAACCCAGAACACCTGATCCTCATTGTATTAGTGAGTAGTGCTTAACCACTTCCCAACTGAACTGTCTTAAAGACAAAGTACGAGATTAAAATTTTCAAAAATTTGGGTGAAGGCCTCTGATTAATAGGATACATCTTCAAGAGTTCTCTGATTCTGTGTCCTGCTGGTGGTAACAGCAACAATTATATATTTTTTCTGTGGCTGAGAGAAGAGTATAGTATGCTACATCAAGTTTGCATGCTACCAAAATATACCAGCCTTTTTTCAAACTGAACTACCATCACTTCACTGCATGATTCAATAGCTGGTAAAAGCTTTAATTAAAAGTGTGCTCTTTCTTGCATGCTTTTCTTGGGCTTTCTCTATTTCTGGTTTCATACATTGTCTATAATTTTCTTTCATTCCAATCTCTTTTAACTGACTACATCACTGCTTGAATGTCTCTTGCAACACCATCTTGTACACTAAACAAACAACATTGTATTTTCTTGTGTTATAATGAAGTGATGGTATTCCTTCAAGATGGTCCAACAAGAATATATATTTTTATTCTCTATTGAATGTACAGGTCTTTGTAGAATTCCTTACATCAAAACCTTCTCAAGCTAGAGAGCTCAGATAATATGAAAAATTGTTTTTCATGTAGGTCATAAAGATAAGGCAAAAAGAACAAAATCACCTTATGAGCTCAAAAATTTCAGGTTTGTTCTTTTCTCTTGTCTTCATTCGTTCCTTCATTGCCTTGATGATGTTTAGAGCCTTGTCATCAGCACCATGCTTTGTGCTCTTTTCAGCTGCTCCTGAAATAATATAAAAAATTTGAAGAGATCCATGTGTCACCAAAATAATTAGAATATACTGTACAGCAGACAACAGCAATTATTTCAATGAATTGTAACCCTACACTAATTTGGACAGGATTATCTTAAAATCACTTGGTTCGAAAATGGAAACTCTTCTGAAAATGCAGTGATGAAAAGCTTCAAACTAAAACTGATTTCTTCCTCAGCCTGAACAATGTTGGCCTTAATAATAAAAGTAGAAGCAATAAAAATAATATAATTATAAAGGTTCTCAATAAAAAATATTTACAATTATAGTTATTCTTAGGAAAACATAATTTGTTTTCCAGAGCAGATATACACCAATGTGCTGTTCTGCCTTCCTTCCCACACTGACACACCCATCATACACCCATTGTACAGAAGGTGGCTAGACGGCTGAAACACACAGCCAACAAGCTAAGTATATTGTTAACAAATACTTGTTTACTGAAAAAATATATAAAATGTACAAAGGCAGCAAATGTTAGATCAAGCTGTGGAATCTAACAGGTTAGCAGAAACAATGTTTATGAGAGGTCACATAATCAACACTATATGTCTTCTCACATGCATTTCTTAAGTCCACTTACTTTGTAAACAGTCAGCATTCAAAAGAGCTTTGCATTTCTCATGGCATTTGACCCCGCACTCAGTACATCGAACTCCCTGGCGGGCCAAGCCCCACAGAAGCCCTTCACACTCAAAGCAGTAAGTAGGTGAACTGGCTGACCACACAACAAAATTGTGAGGAGTGGTGCTGGAGATGGGGTATATAAGAGCCTGCAGAGTCTTCTTGTACACATGCATTTTCTGGAAAGAAGGTTAACAATTCAAGAATCATTATCAGATCACCTAGCTATTGCTAGGAGAGGGCGAGCCTACATACTAGATGCAGAAAAATTAAGAGAAAAAAATGGTTTCAGCATCACAGGCATAACCAACTGGTATTTCATTATTAACAACATGTCTTTATATGAATATAAGCGGTATAAAAAAACTTTAAATAAATTCATGTAAGCATACAGAGAATCTCATCTCTTACTCTCAAACACACATACCCCATATGCACACATGACTGCTAACACACACAAACTGATTTAACAAAGCTTTTTAAATTCATGAAAGTAGGATCTTTGTAAGATTCCCAAAGTAGTAAAAAACCCCAAACAATCCTTCCCCCAACCCATAAAACTCCCCAAAATTCAGACATACCAGCTCCTCATCATTAAGCGACTGCCTGGCAACCATTGCTGACGGCACACCTGCATTTCTCTTGTTCTGCATACTCTGTCATAATTACCAAGAGAAATTAAATTTCACAACCAGACATTCACTGTCTTTGCATGTATCATGAATCACTTACTTTTGCTTTTGCAGCAAGAGCAAACAATATTATATAGTCTAATCTGAGAGAGCTATTCTTTGCAGAGTTGTAATCTGTCATACTTAAAAAAAAGTGTAGGAATCACCCTTCTCTGACCACTTTTGAAGTGGTGATCCTTAATTATGATTCATGTGTGCTGCAGAAAAATGTAAAGTATGAAGCGGTAGGAAAGATGGTTATGTGAGAAAGACAAGGCCAAGAGAGTGATTAAAAGGGGATAGGGATACAGTGAAGGAATCGCATGTATAATTTGCCACAATGTAACATAGTCTATTACAGCTGTATTAAAAGTATAACAGCTTCGAAAATCTCAACACTCCCTTGCATTTGGTATTTTTGTATCTCTTTTACCATACATCATATGATACATCAAACTCGTCTCATAAAAACAGTTGAACCACAGCTGTAATAGACGAGAACATGAAGGCCTTCCCTGCGAATGAATATTAATTAAGTTGTTTTCTACTTTTAAAAGAAAGTTCTTTAGATTTTTAAATTCCAGCAAAACTGGCCATCTGTACTTCACAAAGATGCAAAAGTGAAGGGCTTTTGTTAAATGTTGCTTCCTTGTTTAGAGAGATCATTTAAAATATAAAAGTCTGACTGCTTGTAACTATTAAGTCATTTCCAGAAAAAACTGACATTAGACATGTGAAACAGATGCATGCATTAACAAGGACAAGAGAGCTCTGACACTGTCCTAAATTTAAAATTTGAAAAAGACAAAAAAAAAAAGTAGTACTAAAATTGGTTTACACAACAACACCCAAACCTTTAGACCTATGATCACAGCACTGCCATCTAAAAGATGTGTAATGCTCTGCTCCCCCTGTCAATACTTAGTTCATGCACAATTGATACACCATGAAAGTGGGATGGTTTTTGCATGTACTTCATGACATTATCAATCATGCATATTTGATGCCCTTTTCCTTTTGTGCTTCTTTCACTGTTATTCCTACTCTCTTTCTGTATCTTCTGTCAAAAAATAAACTTCTAGAATTGCTCAATCTTATCTGTAAGTCCCAGAAAACTGAGTGGATATGGTGGATGGAGAGAGAGAGAGTTCAAGTGTGTATGTGTGTGTGTGTGAATGAATATGTATGTGTGTGTGTGTGTGTGTGTTCATGGTTGTGTTCGTGCTTATGCATGCACAAGTGTGTGCAAGCACACACACATGCATGCCTGTGGTAAAACAGTCCACTAGAAACATGCGAAAGTAAGAAAAAAGCAAATCACTTTTGACAATATGCTTGACATTCAGAGTTATGGTCAAAGACCAGTGTTTATACATGCAAATACTTTCAAAAATTGTCTCCTGAAAAAAAATCATTAGAACAAAATGCATATAACGATACAAAGGTTATACTACTCAAGTATGACTAGATATGGAAAACTAGTACTACAATTAAGGATCACCAAGACATTCCAAAATGTGAATGAAACAGGTGAAAATGTAAACAGAAAATGCAGGCAATGCACTGGAAAAAATTTCTGCTTCAAAGAAAGTGACTAGAAAGAGGAATATTTTGCTAAACTTCTAGAACAGTATAAAAAACTTATCTTACAATACATAGCTATAGTATTGGGTCAACTGTGATGGGCCATGAGTACTTCATAGCTCTTATCAGTCACTTGATTAGATAATGGTCTACTTTTCAAATAATGAACAGTTGAAAGCCTACCTAATGTCTATGCTGCCTACAAGCAACACTAAATTCATCTTCTGATGGGCCATTTAGATAATGTATGAAGCTGCATCTAGTACTGAAGTCCAGACAGCAGAATAATTAAGGTACATGTATCCATGTACGTTATGTCTCAGCATTAAGGTGATCCTAAGGTGAACTGAATCTACACAACCATGTGCTCCTAAACTCCACTCTAGAGCTACTGGAAATATATTTATATCATTTTTTCTTAAAGAAAAGTTCTAAATAATTAAGAAATAAAAATAAAGTTTTACAAAAATATTGGCAAAATTAATAGAAAATAAAATTTCACAACACTTTGAAACTGAAGAAAGATTGAAAATGTTCTTAAACACAGCACATGTGTACCTTCATAACCTGGTGTTATACAAGGATGAAAAGGAAAGGACAGTTTGAGTGAAAAAAAATGTAATGATAATGGCCAAAATGATCAGCAGAAATATATAATAAAGATTAACATAGAGATGGATTAATAATAAAACATATAAAAAAGCTAATTGCCTTGAGAACTGAGTCAAGTTTCTTTTATACTTAAGTTTATGTGGCGTACAAGAATGTCATTTTTATTTTACTAGCCAAATGATAAATATGGCAAAAGAAACATTTCCAAGTTTTAAATACCTTTTTCAATTATTCCTTTGAAACATTTGCTTTTTGGATGCCATCACTCATAAACAGTAGCAAGACATAGTTCTCCCCCATTTAAAGGCTACAAAAAAATATCCCAGTCGATCCTTCTAAATTCTCTAGAGTGCATCTCAAGAAAACCGTGTAATATGTGAACCCACTTAAAACTACACTTTTCTTTTTGATATTTTCATACAACAGTCTCCTTTACAGTTAATGACCACTGCAGTCTCATTATTCTCAGTCAAAGCAACACAGGGCAGGGACAGGTATATGGGTATGCCTGACTCTTTCTCCTATTATGCATGCACACAATTCTTCTTTCTGTAGTTCCATCTTCTCCCACCCCATCACCCAAAACTTTTCCACACAAATAGATTTTGGTTCTGTGTTTGACAGATGCAACCTTAACAAACAATTTGTGATAGCTAGCCATAACTGACTGATCCATTCCTGATAAAATTGTTACCCCAGATTCTGCCTTTAAACATTCTACAATAGCTTTTTGGCACAAGCACCTTCATTTCAGCACAATAAAAATGGACCAGAAAAGTCTAAATAATTTCTAAAGGGGAGCAGGAGATTTTGGGAAAAAAATTAAATGAAAGATGAAAATGCTCATTCACACAATTTGTAAGAACAAATGTTTGAAATACGAGTTTCTGGTAAAGTGATTTTTTTCACTGTGGGAATCTTTCCAATATAAGAAGCATCACATAGACCAATATTCTTTACTGCTTTGTCTTCTGGGAATTTATCACAACTTTATCTTAACTCAAACCTATTTTCACTTACCAAGTCACTGACGAGTGGTATACTTTTCCGCCTTGGCTTGATTTCAGGTGTACTGTCAATGCTTGTGTAGAATGGATTGTGCTCTGGAGGTCTTTAAATAGACAACTGTCACTAATAAGTGTCATCATTAAGTGTGACATTCCCATATCCACCACAAAAAAGAATCAATAAAATAAATTTTATGTAGATCTCTCCTCATACATATCCACAAACACAAAAAACATAGTATACATCTGATACAGACATTAGTCACCACTGTAACCTACAATTTTCAATTATGTTTCAAATTTAATTAGACCTTTCCTTTAGCTTTTTTATAAACTAACTTAAATGCCATGGTTTCCTCTTCCTGTTTATCTGGCTGGAATTGCAGCAATCACAGTTTTCAAGAAAGTACCCATGTTTAGTAAATAATAGAACACCGTGATGATACTTCAGCCAAGAGACAAGATTTTCAAGCAGTGAAAGGTCAGTGAACAAACTTAAATTTCAGTTTCAGATGTCTTGAAACAATACACACGCCTTTGACAAAATCATCTTCCTAACAAAAATTGTGGCCTTCAGCACCATTGAGAAACTAGTAAACCCATACTCCATTCTTTCCAGTAAGCATTTCCAAAGCGTTTGTCCTGCATTCCTTAAGGAAATATGTAGCTTAGGAACATCCGTCCTATAAGACCAAGCTTGCCTGTTATTTTTACCTTTTAATTTCCTACAATTCTGAATGATGACTTTTATCTGATTAGTATAAAATACATGCATGTATATATGCGCTAGAGAAACAATCTGGAAGTCTTAAGAGAAAATTCTGGTTTCTTTATTTACCTGTTTATCTTCTACAATACTTCTGAAACTAACGTCACTCTCTATGAGTCCACTTGTTAAAAGTGCCTGAAAAGAACTTACCCGCCATTAGCTGGAGGCCAGGCCTTGTAGTTGTAACCCTCTGAGTAGTCATGATCATCCGATACGCCCATCATTGACCCTGACTGCAAAAGTTTGATATTCCTTTGCACATTAAATTTGTTTAGTGCAGTGTAATTTACTTCTTTCAGTTCATAAATATTCATGAAGACCATAGCTGATGTAGTAAGAAAGAATCCCCGGAAAGTGAGATAGGGAGGGTTTCTGCGACACCCAAGGTTAAGCTAGCAGCAATAGATAACCGTCAATAATGACCATCAATAATGCAAACCATTAAACAAAACGACAAAAAAGCTTGCTTTTTCATATTGATAAACAGATGAGTGAGACTAGCCATACTGCTGCCACCAGAGGTTCATCAAATCCATGGCTGTCTAATGGGGAAACGATTAGCATTCATCATTCTAGCACTTTATCCTGCCTTCCAGGCTGATGATGACCACTGCATAATCATCTCAAAACGTTTATACAGCTCCCTTAATGCACGTTCCAATCAAATAATCACAAGAGCACAGAAAGAAAAATAAAGTTATTGTCAAAGTTTCAACATATGTTCTAGAAAAATGATTTTAAGTCCAAAGGATGAGGTTAAATTTGGAAACGTATTTTCCATTACATGGGCTGATACTAGGTGTAGGATCACACACAGGCATGCACACACGCACGCACGCGCGCGCGCTTACGAAAGCAAGAAATAACCTCACGCATAGAGCCATATATTCACCTCCTGGGCGCTGGATGGGAGTCCCTGTTCCTCCTGCTCGACGAAGAGCGGAGACCTCGACCGGGCGATACGGGGGAAAGCACAGGCGGCTACAGTATGTGCGCGGACCAGCTTCCGCTTGGCGTCATCCGAGAACAGATCGGTGTCCTCGGTCACCGTGCTACCGACCTTCTCCTGCCAGATGGGTTTCCGGTAAATGCTTGACGACCTGTGAAAGCGGTACTCACGATCATCGTCGTTATCGCTGCCTTCGCCATTCTCGACCTCCACATCGGACACGATCTCCGGCTCGCTATCGTCGCAGTCCGATTCGCGCTTGATCTTCTCCAAGTCAGCACCCATCTTTATGGCCATGCAGCGTTTCGTCCGTCGGCGCCAACAGCTTACTGTATATTCAGTATAGCCTTCTCGCTGCGCGGCTTGTGTTGCGCAGCTACCAGCCTACACTTGTCCTAATTCGAATGAATCACGACGACCTACATATATCCTTGTTTTCATCTTTATAATTCGGTTATGGGGATATGTACCTGGATCTGTGAGTCAAGATCAAAGAACACCGCACGTACAGACGCCCAGACAAAAAATGTCTTCCTGGTAATCAGATGAAACTTCTTAGCTTTTGGATGCAGACGGCAGTTGTCAACCCCAACTTCAAAAATAAACCAGCTCAGCCCCAGAAACAGCAGTACCTAAAACGAAGCAGCGTTCCTGTCGATACCATATTGCACTGGCATAAAACCATCGGCTGACAATTATTTCCCTTATGAAAAGGATAGGGAGATTAAGTCCAGATGATTAGTTGTCCCCCTTTTTTATTTTGGTCCAAGCCCGAGAAGCATGCAACCAGTGATGCACCGGCAGCGAGAGTCGTATGGCATGCAGGTCCGGGCCTGGGCCGCGCGGTTACTAAGATGTCCTGGTGCCGAGAGAGACAAAGGCTCGATCGCTTTGAGCCGGAAGCACGCACGAGCGACTCTTCCTCGCAAATACTGACTGATCGCCGACACATCACTCGTCAGACAACACGCAGTGCGTTTTACGGCTGACGTCGTGACATTGGTGTGACCGTATGCTGTCCTGTCACGCAAACAACGACGTCGCCTCACCTAAATATCAATAAACAAAAATCCGTCAGCGCTGCGCTGCTCTCTGACACTGTGGAGAACGAAGGAAGAGATAACAGCGTAATCGCTTCCTCGCCTTCCTTTCCTCGAGTCTGCTACACGGTTTGCTCATCTCGCCTTTTTTGGTAAGGCAGTGAACGAGCCAACGAAATGACAAACAAGCCAAAAATGAGACAACAAACCGAAACCCAAACCCCCGTTTTTTTGTCAAAATTGTGAAGACTTTTCTTGTTGGTAACATCAACTATTACAACGTTTGAAAACTTTGTTTAAAAAGCGTGCAAACTTGAAAGCAATCAGGAACAACTTCCTGCCCCTAATCTCGGTAAGGAAAAAAAAAACCGAAAAAAAGAAACCACAGTAACTATTCTGGAAATAAAGTCAAAATTACACAGATTTGTTTATCATGTTGAATGATGAAAGATCAATAACGGCTACTTTAGCAGTGTACTTTGCCTTAAACAAGTCCGCAATATCTCTCTTATCTCAAATACGCATACACGCATATATAGCAGGCGTACAAACTCTTTAGCTTAATAGGCTTTTAAGCTAGTCTCCGTTCTAAATTTTATTATTTATCACTACATACCATCGCACAGACCTCGCAGACTTAAACGTAAATCCTCGGTGCAACGCACGATTACTATATAGTGGCATCCATACTGAAACGAGCGGTAGATGACACGTTTTCCGTAGGAATCTCTTTATCAGCCGCAACGAACCATAACGCCGCCCCACCTGCTCCTCCTTCCGAAACACGGCGACTATGAAAAAGAGCATCAATAAAATCCCGTAGTTACTAGCAAGAAACGAAGCATGATTCGCATGTCGCGTGGCAAGCCCAGCAATCCAAGCACCACGACGAGCGTGCAAGTACGGCGACAGTAGTGTGCGTGCAGCAGTAACAATGCAGCAGGTCAAACGCCTCGTCGCCGAGTAGTCAAGTGGATGCGATTCCGCGCGTGCTGCGACAGGCTGCGCTGCACAGTGACGTCAACAAGTCTTCAAATGTTTTCTTCGCCGGCAGCGAATAGGTAAAGGTGTCATTGTTCTAGGTTTTCCGTTTGGATCCACCTGTCCAAACATTCACTGGTCGCGCCTGTAGCAAGATGAAAAAGGACTCACGTTTCAGGAAGAATGTGGCGTGCGTCAAATCGAGATAATTAAAGACAAAATACCACTTGGTCTGTGACCGGAAACTGTAACACCTATAGATCTTATTCGAACGCTACGAAGACCAAACGACTGCGAAATTCAAGAACAAAAATGTTCGTCACTGTGTAATATCGCAAGAAAATTATATACCCCATACTTTTATACAAATAAATACTTAAACACAAGGCATCTCATGTTGCTGTACGCGAAAGACGTTTGTGTCCAATTGGTTTGTGGACTTAAGTCACATTTCTCGCTCAGCTGCACATACGTATCTGTTGAGACCGGTGCATGCACAATGTATATTTGGAAAGGTGAACAGAAAGGAAAGCTGAAATTGTGACACTGGCAGATAACACAACGACTACGGTTACGCTACTTAGACAATTACGATTAAAACGTCTCGGCAAAACATTTTACGAACATTCACTAACGTGGTCATTACAAGGGACAAATGCCGTTTGCGAGTGTTCGCAAAGAGGATACACTCACAAAACAAGAGACGTTTCAAGTCCATAAGATACAAATAGGCATGATGTTTTTTACTTTCACCAGTACATAATCCGAAACCAGAGAGCCATTCTTAACAAAAGAACACAAGAACCTCCCAAATGTTTAGAGTGGAATATTAATCTACACAGCCACACGTCGCAATCGTCATCGAACAGGTGCTTAATGTCAAACGCTTTTAGCGTCGGAGATCTTGTAATTAATTTTGCCGGTCGACAAGACAAATGTTTTGTTCTAGAAACTGATACAGGACGCCTACACAAATCTGTCATCACATACGAAGCATAAGGACCTAGACAGCTTTAAAATTTAACCCAAGTGAAGCACGAAGTTAAGTTCAAAGTTGGTAGCGAGTTAGCAGAACATACAGCTGTTATATGCGTATAAATTGCGCAGTGAATTTTCAATAATTGTTATTTTAGATAAAACACATATGGATTGACCTAAATTTGTACTTCTGAGGCCACTAAGGACTGCAGCCTACGCGACAGCTTCAAGAATATGTGAATGAGGTACTGGCCAGTCAGCGAGTCGACATTTCTGATGACACGGGAAAAATAAGGTCTCTCTTTTAAAAACCCGAGTTAAAGTAATATCTGCAGTGTTCAAAGGCTTGCACGAAACAGATTTTCTGGATCAGATTTTGGCATTTAGCATCTTTTAATTTGATAACAATTGTGGAGTCGGGTTAGCCTTTCACATTTGTGCTGCCCAACCCACAGGAGCACATGGAAACAAAGAATTTCCCATATTTTTTTTAAAGCTCCAATAAGACCACCTCGAGGAAAGAATGTCTTAATTCGGGACGCATATCGAAAGGCAAATAATCGTTTTACTCTTGAGTCCTTAGAAGCCGTCGGATCTACGTCAGGAGCAACTCGCAGACAAGGTAAATATCGCCATACAAAGTGCCATTTGGTGCGGATCGAAATATCTGCGTTTTCTGTACAGTCAGCGTCTCTTTTAAAAGTTTTGCTTCCTAAAGCATTCGAAATCACGATCTGCAGTAGTAAAATGCGATTTTCGTAGTGAAAATGCCGATGAAAATGCCGGTATGGTTCAAAAGAAACAGAAACGGTTGGTGATCTCTCTCTCTCTCTCTCACGCACACAGCTGTAGCATTACGATTATAAAACCAAAAATATTTATGTACTGTTAAAATTTCTATGAATTTGAATACATTATATGCCCAGAAATGCTACATCAAAAGTGTAGGTTAAGGTTAAAACTTTCCCTTGGTACCATATATACAAAGACATTGCATGTGTTGGCAGCACTCAACACTCCAGAAAAGTTAGCAGACACAAAATACGGGGAAGGTGAAGGAGGAGTGTCGAGTGGTTGCCAGGTACCCCTGTCATCTGACGTCGATTACTGCGTCATCTCCATCACCTAGAAACAACGGTCTGAGATGCCTAAAACGCCAACGTAGCTTTCCCCCCTTCCCTCCTCCGTGGTTTACAAGGATGTTCGAAATCTGAAACCAGCAGCCGTCGTTAGAAGGAGGGCTGCCACCTAGTAGCGTGCTTCCACGCGTCTATTAAACGAAAGTGATGGAAGAGGGGAAGCTGCGTGGAAATGCCAGAAGTGAAAGCCCCTCCGCTTGCACCCAGGTACACGTATATCTTTTTTCTCCCCTAAACGCTAAGGCAACGATACAACTACTTTAAGGAATAGCTACAATCTTGAGAGCTCGCGAGCTCTCTGATAAATCCCATCGACCTAAGGAAAAAATGACTTAGATAATCAATTTTGACTTGTGTAGGTTTTATCCCCACGGTTTTCGGTTTCACTGGCTGCAATCTCCGTGGGTGGATGTAAGTTCGACGCACACACACAGACACAGGTTGAGAAATTTGCCAAAATGGCTGACCTTATGAATTTTGTCAGCCTCAGTCGATTATTGAGCTCACTTAGAAATGGGGACTGGGTGTTGTAACCCGGCCGTTAATGGCATACTTCTCAGCACTTGAGTTATTCATAAACTCACTACTGAATTGTTTATGATTTAAATATGGAGATGCCCCTCCTTTTTCAGAGAAGTTCGCAATATTCTCTTAATTAGATTTGTTACCTTTATATGAACCATGGTATACTGTCATTAGAAAAGTAGAAATAATGTGAGGCTAAAAGGACGAAAGGTCTAGCTGAAAGACAGTTGCTGAAGCAGGCTCGATGTTTTTTTTTTTTAAAAGAGACATAGTTCTGCAAAGTGACGGTTCACTTTCGTTGTTCGTCAGGCCAAAAACCTTTTATTTCAGTTTCCAACTCTCCTATAGCAATTTCAATTCTATGCACTAATAGGCGCTAGAGAGGGAAACAAAGGTCCTTTTCCCCTTCCAGCCATCTATCATTTCGACCTACAACTGATTTTCTGATTTCTTTTTAACCAAAATAACATAGATTTAACGATCATGCTAATCAATGGGACTCTGCTGCTAGTCAGAATGCATTCGCTTCTAAACATTATGAGTCCTTTTCAGAGTCACTTCTCTCTCACAGAGTTCATTCCATTCAGTGACACATGCAGACGTCAAAGAAGCCAGTGTAAACGCAAAACCAACTACTTGCTTGCTGGATCATGTTCCCATGTCCCTGCTGGTTGAATATATTGACCCTCTTTTGCCTCCTATCACCAACACCATAAATAACAGTCTATCATTTGACTTTCACTACAATTCAAGACTAATTAAGACCAGCCCTTAAGAAAACGATTCTAGACCAAAACCACATAAAAACCTATCGTGCGGTATCGAATTTCTCCTTCCTCTCCAAAACCTTAAGAAAGATCGTCCTCAAACAGCTCTTTGCATACTTCAGTGATTACTCTTTGCTATCATCTCAACAATCACCATACCGCCCATTATACAGACTATGTCTGGCTGAAGTGTCTGTGCAGTTCCGACTATGATTAGAGACGAGAGGTGTTCACCAGTCAGCCTTGTTCTCTGAAAAGTGTTTATTGATTTCATGAAGGAAAATAACTGTTCACACATAGGTAGAACTGAACATTGCCATAATCCTTGTGGCAAACTTCCTGAAGTTTTTAAAATTTCAGGAAGGCATGAAAAGACCTCGATAAGAGATTTTGCGATTCGCTACAGTGTCCTTGGTACGGGGCGCGTGTTTGACATGTCTGATGTACACCAAACCACTCTGATTCCTTATTAACAATCATGCCTTTTCCGATCAGTCATTTGCTAATGACAACACAGCTAAATGACTCATGTCGCAACTCTGACGTTGTCTACATTGTCTAAAGGCTGAAATGCTGTAGCACAGATGTGAGGTCTTGGATGAGCAGTGGAATGAAACGGAATGCGACTTCAAGAAGGAGGCTCTGCTTTTGTATTCCCGTCATTCTTTCATCTCCCATACCATTCTCATCCGTGCAGTAAACCATACTTTTCTCTTCACGTCTTCTGTCCGCAGTTTGGGCAATATGTGTCTGGACCATAATTATTCATGGGTTGGTAATGTGTAGCCCGGAAAGCCTGGACACATGTTGGAATTCCTCGCTATACAAGCATTCTTCTTCTTATTATTATTACTTTTAAAAAAGTAAAATAAATATGGCTTTGCATCTGCCGAATACAACAGGATAATACTCGGAAAACTGTCAACATTCATCCACTTGAACAATAACAGTTGATGCAACAACCTCACCTTAAGGCGCATTGACAGAACTATCGAGAGTATGATAAATGTTAGCACAGCACATCAGCGACGGCTTCATCACGCCAGCGCTGACGGAAGTAAGTTACAGATAGAAGGCAGATTACACGGTGCGGATTGTGTTATTTACGCACGGATCTCTTCGAGATTCAAAGTGCTTCCGCTTCACGTTTAGGCCAGTTTCAACTGTCCAGTTAGTTCTTTTGCACGTATTAACAGCGGTCGACAGAGAATGTAAGAGCTGTTACTGAGTAGGAACACACACAAAGTGAAAGATTCTTGAATGCTGCTTGTTCCCAATTTTTCCCTTCTCAAGTCTTCAGTGTTGATCAATGTCATCCAAACTGAGCTGTAGTCAGTAATATCGAAAAAAACTACACTGTTTTGTCCTTTATCTAACTAGCACAAGAATGAACACTCGTGGAATTCAAACTTAGACATGTGTTCATTTCACAATCGCATGAAAATATTTAATCAGGGTTTGGGCATGAGTACATCAGACGACTAAAACGTTAAGGACATTGGAATGGAAGTCCCCTAACAACAAGAAAAGAAAAAGCAAATGGAGTGTCGCTTAGAAAAGCTGGCCTCTTGCAAGACAAAGCCGCAACAACGAAGACAGTGACCTATGCTCTCTGGTCAAGTCAAAGTGTGTTCTATGGGCAGCACAATCTCTCAATGTCATACTTTTCATTCTCATCATCCTCCAATCTGCTTGTTCCCACTACGTAGGACTGTACTATACTCCAACGACCGAGACTGTGATCGCATACTATCACTCTTCGCGAACAGAAATTGACTATTAGCTAAACCCTTTAATTGTGCGCTGGATAAATCTTGAAATCCAATGTTGAGGACTTGGGAGTGGAAGCGGAGTCGTGGAGGGAGTAAGGGGAATGGAGGGGAAGCGGGACTACCTTCCGTTCGAAGCACCTCGCAAGTAACCTGACCGCCTGTCATCGCCGTCCCTACGGAGTGAGTGCACGAGCGTCTCGAATAGCTGTGTGAAGGTATCCGCAGGAAGCGGCAGAGACCTTCTGTAATGGCAAGTGACAATTAAACCAGTCATCCAGGACAGTTAAAAGCACGGTTCCTAATTACACAGCTGCGTCTTGAGGTCCTTAGTTACCATCGAGAGGACCAAGGGCAGACGACTTGCGAGGCGTTCACAGTGCATCAACACGGCATGAACACACGGCCGTGCTCTGCAAAAGGCACTCGGCACGCAGGTGCAGCGGATTTAAAAGCTTATATTCAAAGATGTACCGACAGCAGCAAACTACGGGCTCTATCCTTCTTTGGGAGCCAGCGCACGGCGGGTTTAAGAGATTTGGTGAGACGGAAGTTGAAGCCTGCGACGATAACTTTAATGCCAGCCGTCGTTGCAGTGACATATAAATTGTAACTGTTATAAATAATGTAAAAAAAAAATCACCCTGAATAAAAATCGTGCTGTCGATTTTGTAGGTTTTGTCTTGCAGGCAAACAACGGAAAATACACGGCCTCAATGTCAAAGGGTCTTTCAGCATCGACTTGACTCTGAACTTTCTCCGTGTTTGAGGCCGAGCTTTGCGATCTCGTGACCGGAAGTAGATTACACATAATGAGCACTGAGAAAAGCTGCCTCGCCGTTTGGGTCGGCAAGTGGTCCAGCAGATCTTGCCGACAGCATATTTCCGGTGTAAGCATTCCAGTCCCTGCATGCACGGCTTATAGTAGCTGACGAAATTCCAGGCAGGCACGTGCTATCGCCACCATTCATAAGTCCGAAAGTGAGGAAGTAGGAGCGCTCGTTGCACACACCCCTAAATGAAATTTCTAGCAAAACTTCTCATCGCTAGCTCCATAACCGTTTTGGTTCACGTCGTTCCTTATATGTATATGTTCTTATATACACTGCACGTATTCCACGAACACGTCCTCCAAAAGTGTCTCCTACAGAATGAAGACCTACGTAAGATGGCCAATCGGCACTACACTTCAAAAAAGCTCTGTTTGATCAAAGATACTTAAGTCAACGCTGCGAAGATTGACTTGAAAGTGTAACTAAGGGATCGAAAAGAGGAAGATACTGCAAAGATTGCTACATGCTGTAACTTGCACTTCCGAATAACGGTTTAAATATTTTCTATACACTGCTTGACTTCTCAGACTTTATTTAGTTGTCTGATATTTAACGTGCATTCCTCCACTATTTCTTTTATCCATTTATCGTCTTTTGTTCTTCATACTGTTACTGTTACATTCACGTCAAGCACACTGCACGGTTTCTGCGCTATTTGGCAGTTACAATACTTATGCGCCTACCCTAGTAGCACTAAATACTGCAAACATACGACTCCCACGGTGAAGTATATGACCATGGGACCCATATGTTTTCGGTACTCGGTACTGCTACAGTAGAAAGATCTCGAAAGACCGCCGTGGAAAGTACTGTCATTCTGTGACCCGAGGAAAAACAATCGCCCGAATTGTGAATTAACTAATCACTCAAGACCCGTAAACTAGGGCTATCCTTGCTCGGCCAGACTTTCAGACGACCATCTGTCTTCCATATTCTGGATCTTCAGACCCCTGCAGACTAGCTCTCACTTGTCCACAACGTCATGGCAAAACCTAGCTCTTGCAGACTCGTTTCTCAAATGTCTGGTGCCACCTCGACTGTTTGACGAAGAGAAGGGCTATATGCAGACCACGGATTGGGCTGTATTCTTCTTCATCCGTACAAGCAAAAGCATCTACAAAAACTAACTAATTTGGCGTCATACCTGTCGAGTAAAGAGACGATTAATCCGACT
The DNA here is from genome assembly GCA_004794655.1 of Marisa cornuarietis. Lineage (NCBI taxonomy): Eukaryota > Metazoa > Mollusca > Gastropoda > Architaenioglossa > Ampullariidae > Marisa > Marisa cornuarietis. Next base: position 8,391,144 of record SMMW01000555.1, read on the forward strand.
TTCAGAAAACAACAACAGCGCTTCTACTATGGTCGCATGAAGTGTAAAATCGATACATGCTGGATTACATTGTGACCAACAAAACAAACTATCGTTAACTACTTAATAGAAAGTCTTTTAGATTCCTCTGTGATTTCAACGACTTATCATTTATTCCACGTTCAAATACAGTTTTACCGAGGACTTGACTGGCGCAAATTCCCCTCATTCGGAAGAGCCGAGTCAACAAAAGAAAAAAAATATTTCGAGCATTCTGAGCGGCTGTCATAAATGCTAAGAAGAAAGTGTTATCTTCTTGCTAAGATTATTTTAATATTGTCATTTGATGCGAGGTTCAATGTTAGACAACTGACGTCTGTTCATACAATCAAGAAGCAATGAATTTTTCCTTTAATTGTAAAAAACTTAAACTAGTAAAAAAACAGAAAAATTCGAACTACTTTTTATTATTGTTAAAGGAATAAAGGGTCACCCAAAACTGTTATTAAAACTCGCTGTTTCCTCTAAGCAGATATTTTTGCCTTGTAGTGCGCGTGGTAGACAGTCCTATTAAGTGCACTTTGAAACACGCTATTGCGTCTGATGGTTCTTTCCTTTATGTCTAGGTCAAGGACGGCAGACGATTAAGATTTGCCTTTACCGTTAATACAATGTGGTAAACTATCCAGCATCTTTCTCTTCCTCTCTCTCTTGTTATCGATTTCTATCATTCTCTTAATCAACCTACTTAGCTATTTTCATTTATCTGTTTTAAGATAGAAGTACTCCAACTCAAGAAATGAGTTTCGTATAGAAATATTAAAATCCTGTTTTAAAATATGCAACTTAAAATACCCCCTCCAGAAATCCTCCAACACGATTTAATCGCTCGATGGCAAGATTTTCACCACCTCCCTTAAAATTTCTAATATTTAACACGTATACACATTGTTCTCCCTCCATCCCTACTTCAGACAACCTCGCAATTGCTCGACACTAATATTCCACAAGGAAGTCTAGCTGTCAAGAGCAAACCATTAAATATCCAGAGCACAGCGCAGGTCAGGTCAACCCACTTCACCTCGGCAGTTCAGCTAAATTTAAGCTTGTAAGCTTAAAAAAAAAAAACAACAACAACAACACAGTAGTGAATTCAGCTTAATTGTCAACATCTGCTTTTATTGAAAGCGCAATCCAAGCCACTTCCCTATACAGAAGATGGCGAGCTGGAGTAACAGCTGACGGTAGACGGTAGGCCAAGAATCAGGTCATGGTAAAATCAACAAGCGCTGCAACGAACTGTGTACCCGTACCGATATTTCACTGTGCCTCTGTCATTCCCAAAGCTGCCTGGTCGAACGCCTGGGCGAGACTTTCGCAGCTTGCTTGACAAGAGAACACCAATATCCAGAAACCTCTGACGGATGTGGTATCACATCAGGGCAAAAAAAAAAAAAATAAATAAATAAAATACCTCCAAAAATAACACGAAAACTACGACATACGAACAAGACCAAACGCAGAGCTAAGATTTGGGAAGTAAGAAGAGTAGAAACAAAACTGCTCTAAACCCGTTTTCAAAGTTTGCTTGCTTGCGTGTTCCACATAACAGTGATGACAATGAGGACAAATAAAACCCTCTTGATGCGATGAAGTCTTCATCACCCTCGAGTGCGCCACACCCACAGGGACAAAACAAAAGCAACAAAAAAGAGGCTAAGATGAATGATATATCTTTCCAGAGGGATGATGCTGAAAAGTTTGCTGACTACAGCACCGAATCTATAACACCGTTTGTATGGTTATGGCCCGCATGTTGCGCCTGTGTCAATACGTGCGAAGGCAAATGTCGCTTGTATAAAGGTCTCACTTGACACCTTCCTTCTTGTTTGCAATTCCTCGCCATCGTGAGTAGAACAGTATTTGCTTTCTGCATCACATCATATATAACTCATAACATACACGCACGTGCGCATGCACACACGCACACACGTACACTCGAGGTCTCATTTACAAATTGCACCTACTGTTCTTTGTTTTGGCTTTTTTGACAGCAAATATTATAGGTGGTTTTGACAAAACTGGGGTTGTTTTTGCATTCCAGTAAACAGTCACATGCTAAAAGTGTGTTCATCAGCCGTGTGCACAACGTGTCGCTAAGTGCTAGATGAGGGAGTAATGCTAAGCAGTCACTTAAAATGCTCATAAAATATAAGCACTTTCGATGATTAGATTTAGATAACCCGACTAGTGCCTAACATTATTCTGTGAACCATAGTTCCAGGTCTGAGTCTACGACGCCAGTTCACGAGCCAGTTTGTTGAGGGCAGATCTCAAGCTCCTGTTTGTCTGCTGTCCATTGTTCTTCAAGTGGCAGTCCACGCGCCAATAGACCTGATAGTCCAGCGGCTAGATCAGTTGTCCGTCCCATTTTTATCCTGGTGCCAGGTGCACAGCACAGTGTTATAAGCACCAGAAGCACCAGCTAGATGGCCAACTGCACGCAGTCAGCTTCACCCCTTACGTTTTATGACGCGCTATAAGTGGTCCACGTTAAGCCGTACAGCTTGCGCTTAGTGATTTGCTGTGCATCCGGGCCCCGGTCGCTACATCTGGCGCTAACTGGTATTTACCCCAACATTGTTTCAAAAGCCAGTTATTTACGCCTCGATTATCACAGACATTTAAATGAATTGGCCAGAATGTTCGTAAGTGCCCTGACATTTTGTTGCTATAGCGAGTTTGTTGTGTTAATCACCCGTTGTAACTAGCCAGCGCCAGATTACCTTTTACTGCTGGTGTGTGTTCTCAAACTAGCGTGATACCGATTGCTACGGCCTTCACTTTCTTGGCAAAGTAAACTCATTCTCGCTGGAAACCTCTTAGTAAAACTTTCAATATAGAAGTAACAGCCACAAGGCATGCAAAACCCCGCATTTCGATAATTAATTATTTACTTGTAAAAAGTCTAGTGCTCATGTTTTATTAGCAACTTCTCTTCGTAAGCATGTCGCTTTGCAACAGTAAAGCGATCGTAGCTCCAACTGGTGCACATGTTAACCAGGTTGCTTATCCCTTCTCCCCTCTTTCTTCTGCTTTCCATCCCTCAACCAACGGCGCTGCCGCGATGCATGAAAAACTGGAAAAAGGCAAGAACTGCGCTACTGGCGTGCTAAACTTATTGAGCCTATGCGAAGATAATGCTTTATAACGATACGAATTCCGATCTTGTCAATTCAACAACACTGCAGCTTGCATTGTAAGCTGATTATCTAAGCAGAAGGCCGAGATAAACAGCCTAATGAAAGATAATGTCAGAACCAGATATGAAAAGAAGATAAGCATAGCGTTTCAAGTTCAGATCTGGTAGGTCCCTCTTCTGGATTCTTATAGTGGGTACTGACTTATTCTCACTTCGGTTCGCCTCTCAAAGCGACGATTCAAGGTTTGCAGTCAACGACTTTAGAAAAGGATGTTAAGCCAGACTAGAACCTATTACTTTTTCTAGCAAACAAGAAATTCATCATGCACTTTCAGCAGCCGTTACTGCACACTGAGGCGTAAAGTCTTCAATTTATCAGAAGATTCCAGTCAATGGCCTCACATGTCTGCTTCCTTAATCAGCACCAATAGAATGTTCGTTCTGCGTGATTGTTAGACGTTCTTTGACAATATCTTTGCAGACACAGCTCATCCTCTCTCTCTCTGCGCTTGCGGACGTGGTTAAATAGGCAATTATTTTCTTCATTACACAACTGATGAGTTTTAATGTAAAAAAAAATTGGCTTTCCCGAAACAAACAAAAGAACATTGAAAATTTTCATATGTTACACCATCATTTCGAAACGGCAAAGGCACTTGACATGTTACACTGAAAACAAATAAGACACAAGATCTGACATACGCCTGTTATTCAGCACACAAAAAAAGCATTATTGATGGTCTTCTAAAACAGGGGTTAATTGCTGCGAATCTTTACCTGTTCAAAGCCCAACATGATTGCGAAACGGGAACAATGCGCGCGGAACTACACGCGATGATCAAGGGAGTTACTGCAAATGCAGCGAGATTGACCTTCAAGGTGTAGCCAGACATGCAGTGCAGAATCATGAAGCAAAGGTGGCGCTACTCCAGGTTCAGCTATGAAACGCAAGCGTCCAGTGATTGGATTCCAGCAGAGACCTAGGTGGGCTGGTGATCATCTAGAGCTCCATATCTCTGTGTGCGATCCAAAGCTACGGCTTCAGAGGCCTTTGCAGGGCTGTTAAGTTAAAGGTACCTCTGGTTCATAACTGTATCCCCTGGTCGAAAAAAAGACAAGGAAGGTTGACCCTCACTTCACTTACCTCGTTGAGCTCGGCACACACCCGGTTGAACGCCTCGATCCAGCGAGTGCGGGCGGGCGACGTGATGTCTGGGTTCTGCTGCTCCTGCTCGTACAGGTCGAAGGAGCTGTCCACGAACTCCTGCGTGCTCTGGCGACTCACGTTCGACGAGGAGACTCTGCTGTTTACAGGGCTGCCACAGCAACATAGCGAATGAATCAATCACTGTTTAGGAGCTGAATGCGATATGAAATGCTTTACTAGCATGCTGCACATTTCATCAAAAAAGACAAACATAACTGAAACATCATTTTTATAAGCCTGGTACAGGCCTGTTTCACTATCATTTATCTCACAACACCGCCTCTTGCCGCACTTAGAGGCAAAACAGATGAAGCCCTAGTTATAGGTAAGACAGAGCCGGCACTAAAGAGGGAGGGGGCGAGCAGGGCGACCGCCCACGGACCCGGGCCAGATGGGGTCCACCCCTATAACAAATGCACGTATGTTGTGCCGGCTTCCAAAGGCCCCGCAATTCTATTATTTTGCCCAAGGCCTCGCATCCCCCTAGCGCCGGTTCTGGATATCCCCTTTAGGTCTCCATTTTGTGTTGAACGGATGGTGGCGAGTTGGGACTGTATACGTGATCGAGTGTGAGGTAATTCTTGTGTGTGCGTCTGTGTCTACTTTTTTTCAGAAAGGCGCTTCTAAATACGACTGGGTACGCCAACAAAATCACATGCATTTCGCTAACGACGAGATGTTTAAGTTATGGTCACTATTATGCTAGTCACTCTATGCTTTCTTTCCGAGACAAACCTAAACGCAAAGTATATTCATCCCTGTATGAAGTACAAAATTATTACTACCGTCATGCGAACATTTTTGCACTTTCTCGAATAAAGGAAACGCAGACTAAAACTAGAAGGAGGATCACGCGAAGTACAAACTGCTGAACAGAGTAAACCAAAAAAAGGCACAATAAATGGAACTTCCATTTAGCAAACCAATTTCTCGATCTGTAAAAAATGAAGAATACGGGGCGTTTGCATTTACATTACGCTGCACGTGTAGAAGCTGATAAGCAATTTCTTTCTAAAAGCCAAAGGGCAATTATGAGAAACTGATAGAGGTAGTCGCCAATCTATGACGTCAGTAATACACGTTCGTAATGGACTTCTTCATTGCAAAATCGCTTTTTGCTGTTCTGACAAAGAAAATATAAACAGAATATCCATTTCAGGAAGAGGCATTTCATGTAATTAATTTTTCCTCTTATTAAGTTTAAATTGAGTTTTAAATGTCTGTTCTTATTTAAGAAACATAGCAACTGAAAGGTATCTGTTGTATCGACTTTTAAAACCAAAGATTGTTAATAGAAAACAAATCTTTTGTTAAAGAAATGTGATCAAAATTCACATATCTGCGTTATGTTTTATTTCCTGTTTTTCTACTACCTAAAATAGGTATCCAACGTATTCGCATCCCACAATTTCTCTGCTATTTTAAAGTCGCCTAGAAAACCTTTGAACATGAATTTCTCCTTGAGGCGGTTTTCAACTTGTGAGAGCTCTTTACCAAGATAGGGAGTCTTTCACAATGTCTGTGTAGCCTACTTTGAAAACTAGCCAAACAGATCTTAAAAGAGCACGAGACAATGAGACACATTGTATCATCATTTTCTCATAGCAGCTTTCTCGCTTTTGTTTTAAAATATCTGACGCTGTCTTCTGTTTCTTGAAACATTCCTAAATATTAGCCTGGCATTATTGTGCGTTTCAAGAAATGATTATTAAGCCAATGACACCTGCAAGTTATAGTGTGAAAATAATACCACTAAAAGAATGAAAGATATAACTTTTTCGTTTCTAAACTAGATCACACAGAAGACTAGTATTATAATATGCTTAAACTGTTTGGCACAACGCTAAGATTAATCATTGAATTACTAAGTGGCTTCTTTGGCTCTGGAAGCAAGCTGTAATATTTCTTTCATGTGGCTTTTCCACAAACGGTAAGCGTACTAGCTGTGTCTCCTGATCTCTTTCTATTTATGTCCCTCTTCCACGCCTATGGTGTTTTAAAAGCACAAACAAGAGAATTTCGAGTCTACGCTGATTTAATATTCGACACAACTGAAGTTAACATGCAAAACTATCAAAACGGATCTTTTTCAAAGACCTCGGTGCAGCCTTCACGGATATTCCACTCGGTCCCAAGTGAAATGTTTTTAACAATAATGAGAAGGCCATTTCCTGAAATAATACAAAAGTTAATAAAACTTTGTCTTTCAAACCCTTCTCCCTGAGGAGCTGTGTACGTATGTCATTCTCGGGCATCCCGGAAATAACCTGATCATTATTCCCGTTCTGTGATTTACTCCCTACTCGAATTTTGTTTAATTTCCTGCTCTCCATGCACTGATGTCTTCCGTCTCTAATAAATTCCACCCTACCTGTACTTGTCCATACCATAAATTTTTAAAAAGTAGGCGGAAGAATCAGACCATGAAGGCCAAAGTTTAAGGGTGGGAAGATTTCAAATTTCATGGAAAGAAAGCCTAATGCTAAAGTAAAATGCGTAGGTTTATTTCAGTTTAGTTTCTAGATTGCCAACAATGTCCGATGAAGACGACATAATGATCAATATGAATAACGATAACTTAAAAAATCCTAAGTACCTTCCCCGTTAAATCTACTCAGGATAATTAAATGTAATAATTATAAGTATATCCATCTTCTTATAACAACCCCACCGCCACTCTGTCATGAGCATTTATACCTTGAAACCTAACACGTCGGTAAGCCTCAAAAGTTAGACCGATGTAAGAGAAGATTTATACATCCCAGTAAAGCTCCACTAATCTACTGGCGATAAGAAAAAGCGAAGTGAACATCGAGTTCAGCTTAAAAAAGGAGTTACAATCTCACACATGACAGTACCTCCTCACATCTTACCATTGCTATCGATCTTTCATTTCCCTGTTGACCCAGGTGAACGATCCAAAGGGGATTATAAAATATATTTAACTCTTCGAAACCTTTGATCTGAAATTTAGAGATAAAAATATTTAAACTAATTCTTGGTGCGTTTTTAGTGAGATTCACTTAAAGATAGCAATGAGTCGTCCCAAAACAGATAACAAGGGAGCTAATGTATGCGAATTCAACCACAGATTGCTATATCGACAGTGTCATCGCCAGGGCTTTTTTAACGGTCAATATAACTAACAATATTAGCGCGACTTTTATTTTCTGTAGAAATTGCTGCTTAACGATGACTACAGAGTTACCACCTTATTCTGTATCCAATTCAAGAGAAAGCAGCCGAGCGATTAGACTAGGGCCGCCAGAGGCAGTGTAGAACGATGTTTAAACAGTCTAAACGATACTCCTGCCATGTTGGGTAATAATAATAATAATTAAAAATATAAAAATGTGATTTATATTGCATATATTCACGCTAGTAAGGAGCGTGATCTTAGCTCTTGAGACAAGAACGAGACCTACACAACATACGAAGGACGGAAGGATAAACAACAGTACTGATGACTAATCAAAGATGACTAATAAAAGACAGATATAAAATTTGCGAAGAGGAATCGGGTAAGAAGAACCGAGTAGGGTTTGAAGATGGACTACCATTGTGTGGACTGTTGTTAGTAGTAATGCTCAAGGAAGAGGTATGTTTTCAGTACATATTTAAGGATTCAATGGTGGGTTGGTGGAGGATATGGAAAGGGAGAGTACTCCCTTTGTGTTTTTTTTTTTTTTTTGCTGCATGATGAAATCCTGTGACAATATGTTGTTGTTCTGGTGCCAGGAATAGTTAGGAGATGGTCGTAAGACGAGGAGCGGAGTTCTCTTGCTGGAATGCAAGGAAAGAGATGTGCAGAGAAATAGTCAGCGCGACTAAATCTAAAGCAAATCTGTGAACAAGACGGAATAGCCGATACCTAGCCGGCAATGCAAAAGGACATCACTCGATAACTGCTAAGAAATGACAGAAATTTCCTTACCACCTATCAAGTACCTATCAAGTCAGCCTAGACATGTATCACAAACGTGTTCTTAACATGACGGCAGGGAAGGAGACTAAAAGCTATAAATATGAATGTCTCTTTTTCACTCAGAAAGTAAACGACAAACGAGGACTGGTGTAAAGTTGCTTAAGCTAGCTTTACGCCTGAGAACAACATGCACGTTACCTTTTCTGCTGACACCTCGTATAAACCGCGTTCAGGCTACGATCTTACTCAGTGCCCATAAATACGACTTCGCCTTCAGTGAAAATAGTGGTGCTGTGCATAAGACTGTTTTCACAGTGGACCAGCAACAGGTGTGTCTAATCAATGATACAAGCGAAGCCTTTAAATAGTTCTGCAGGCCTTGCGTCACAGGTGGATCAGTCATCAACCCTGCGCCGCAACGGAAAAAGGGTCGCTGGGGGGCTCCTTCCGGCAGGTAGTCACAATTTTGTTTTTCGATCTAAGCATATGTGGTCTAGCAAACAGAAACAAGTGTTTCCTTGACTGCAAACAGGTTTGTCGTTTCACCATTTACACAGCAAATCATGCCTAAGGTAAAGGACACAAGATGTACACATATTCTCTAAAGGAGGCACACTAATTTACCACAGAGGACACAAACATTTGTTATTTAATTACTACTTGTGGACCATTAATTTACCAAAGGAGGCACAGCGACTCACCAAAAATGCGCAACAACTCACCGAAAATGCATACTGATTTAACACTAAAGACACAACGATTTACCGGGAAGGAACAATCTTTCACCACAACAAACACAGATCCATCATAGGAGGTACATCGATTTACCACCGGGAGCACAATGGTTAAAGACAGAGGGAAACAGATTTTACCAAACTCTTGAGTTTCATTGGAACGTTAAGCAGATAGCGAGCGAATGAAAGGTCGAGAAAACGGTTTCGGAAGACAATACCTCTGACACAGCAAGTTCTACTAACAGCAAAATAATGTGTTTACGCTTGATCCCGAAATGAAATCAAAGAACAGTATGTTTGTAACAAAGTCGTGCAAACAATTCTTCAAAATTAACAAACAAGACAAAGGGGACATGTATGAGTGAAGAATAACTGATTCTTGGGATAAGGGGTGCACACTCTCTTCTGAATCCTTCCAGTATTTACCTGCGCAAAACTTTCCGCGTAAGTATGAAATACCACTCTCCCCATTAAAATACCAGTTGTAGATGGATTCTTCCCCTTTGTACGCAGTAACAAAGAGAAGGACAACGCGCGTACCACTCTTCTCGTGCATCGTCTTTCGTGTAAGACGCAAAGCTGACCATACCACACCACTCCTCCGCAACCAGCCCTTGCCAGCGCACTTCGGGCTCGCCATACTGTGGTATCGCTGCACTTCCGTCTAACCACAGGAACAATTTCTGGGCTGTTGACGCCTTTACCAGCAAAGACGGTCACTCCGGTCCGCTCATGTGAACATCCTGTACGTGCCTTGCACCAGACAACACAAATCTGGGCGCCAGAGTGTCTGGAATGCTTTACCGCCAACACTCCGCATAGTGACTACTAGCAAAACTTTAAAAGGCTACCCGTAAGATCCCCTTCTTTGGTGGACACCTTCAGTAGTCGGGGATCTCCATTTCTGATCGTATTTCCCTCCCTTGACACCCTCCCTCTTTTTGTACTTTGCAAACCGTGTTTCTGTTTTTATTTTTCTTATTGCTCGTTTGAGCTGTGCTAGATAACATTCTTCTTCTTCTATTACTATTGAGGATCTGATGTCCCAGTAATGCGAGTTCTTGTCTCAGATTTTTCGCTCCAGAAATGTGGACATAGCATATAAAACTCACCTGAAGTCTTGGGTATCTTGGGTGCTTTGTCTGCTCATGTTCAGCGAAGAATTGCGACTTGTTTCTGGACTGTCGACAGGAAAAAAGATATATACATATATAACATCGCGAAATCGTAGACATAAACGTCATCAGTAAAGTGTGTGATGATGATGATGATGATGATGATGATGATGATGATGATGACGACGACGACGACGACGACGACGACGACTGTATAGCGCGAAATCCCAGCATATGGCCAGGCTTTCCACGCTTCTCACTGCTAGAATAAGCAAACACAATACGCAGATACTGACAGAGCATGACTTATTTAAAATTGCGTACTCTATCTTCCCCCTTTCACTCGTTCTCGTTCTCTTTCTCTGACACACACACACACACACACACACGAACACACGTTAGAACAGCAATGGGAATGGAGTTACTGAAAGAGATATTTCCGAAACAGGAAAGTCTTTAACGCCTTTTCGAAACATGGAACAGGCTGAACGGTTTGAACAGAGAATAGCAGTGAGTTACAAAATCTGGGTTTGGTATACGAGAAAGATCGCTCGTCCAGTCGTTTGGTGTGAAGTTTTGCCACTAGGAGAGTGTGGTCAGCTGAGGAATGAAAATGTCTATAGGAAGAGTAGCTATTGAGCACACCTGATAGACAGGAGGAGCAGGAGCCACAGATGAAGCTATGACACATCACAGCCAGCTTGTAATCAACTTGATCGACTTGAACAGACAGCCAGTGTAATATGCGGAGATGATGTGTCACGTGTGGCGGACAGAGAGTTGGCCCAATCCAGTCCGAAAAGAACTACAGTAAATAACCAGTAGTTCACGATAGCCGTTACATCACCAAGAATATGCTAAAATATATTCACTGAAAACGCATACTGCTTATACAGAAGAGTGAAGATATATATTTAAAGATGCTACCAAAGTATCAATCTTTTGGTATGTTTTTAGCAGCAGTTGCCTGGTGACAGTGGCTTATTGGCTCGATTACGGAGCGAATGACAGGTTGCGGGCTCTTGAATGGCCAGTGCCAGTGACTAGATTTTTCAGTTTTGCAGTTTTGTTCTATGAAAGTGTTATCACAAGCTTCAATGCAACAGTTTTGTAGATTCCCTAACGAGATTTTGCAGCTGTGCGATAGTATGCTCAGGAAAGCCAGGCCGACACACTTGCTCGTAATAATAATAACGGTACTGGAAATGTCGAACGTCAAAAAAAACTGGAGGAAAAGAGGTGATTTTCCCCACCTTTCCCCCCGGAGGATCATTACCTTGTCGCGGTCGGGGGGCTTGTGTGTATCGATGACCCTAAGAGCTATACCGGGCAGGGCCACCCAAGCCGGGCAGGTCAAAGGGTAGATGCCAGACAAAACATGATCCCTGGTCCTCCAGGTTGGGGGTTGGGCACAGGGCTAACAACCCTGTCCCGTAAAAAGCAATACCGTTACGGAAACAGCGACACAGAAAGCTACCACTATTGTGTGCGATGGGCTCCCAGAGGTATCGCAAGATCCTTGTATGACTGCTAGTAGTGAAAACCGAAAGGAAGCTACTAGCACGAAGATGGAAGTCTTAAGCGCCAAATGCAAGACCAGAATAGGTTTCTGGAATGTGCATACCATGTACGAAACTGGTAAATTGGCACAAATTACGGCCGAGATGAGACGTTACAACTTACACATCCTAGGAGTAAGCGAAAGCAGATGGACAGGTTCCGGAAGAATAAAGACCCAGACCGGAGAGACAGTGCTGTACTCTGGCAGAGAAGACAACCAACACCATGAGGGAGTAGCCATCATCCTGAGGAAAGGAACAGAGAAATGCCTGATAGAGTGGAAACCGATCAACAGCAGACTGATTACAGCCAGAGTGAAAGGGAGACATGGCAACATGACCTTGATCCAGTGCTACGCACCAACCAACGATAGCGATGATGAGGCGAAGGACACCTTTTACGACCAATTACAAGCAGAAGTAAGTGCAGCACCCCGCCATGACCTGTTAATTATGATGGGCGACATGAATGCTAAAGTTGGGAACGACAACACCCACGTAGAGAGAGTCATGGGCAGACATGGTTGTGGCTGCATGAATAACAACGGAGAGAGACTAGTGGAGCTATGCACTATGTACAACCTGGTGATTGGAGGAACATTATTCCCTCACCGTAACGTCCACAAGCTAACATGGTGCTCACCCAATGGTAGGGATAGCAACCAGATCGACCACCTAATGATCAACGGCATCTGGAGACGTTCCCTACTCGACGTCAGGGTGAGAAGAGGAGGAGATGCTGGGAGTGACCATCACCTTGTTGTAGCAAACATTAAAATGAAACTGCGAAGTACAGGACGCAAGTCAGCAGCACACAGACGCTTTGATGTGGAAAGATTGCAGGACCCCAAACTAAAAAATGCCTTCATCCTTCAAGTGAAAAACAGATTTCAGGCACTTGCAGACATGACAGACACCTGCGAGGTAGATACAGATAGAATAAACCAGAGATGGGACCTTGTAAGAACAGTGTACCAAAAAAGCAGCGAGACTAGTCTTGGACTAAAAGAAACTAAGAAGAAAGAGTGGATAACACCAGAGACGTGGAAAGCAATACAGGAAAGAAGAGACATCAAGAAAAAGGTGGCTAGCACCAGATCTGAAAGACTGCAAGAGAAGTTCAAACTACAGTACAGAGAAATGAACCAGAAAGTGAAGCGCTCGGCGAGAACAGACAAGCGTGCCTACTTGAACAATCTGGCAAGTGAGGCCGAAGAAGCAGCAAAAAAAGGAGAACAAGGAAAACTGTACAAGATCACCAAAGTGATTAGCGGCAAGTTCCACAGCACCAACGATGCCCCAGTCAAGGACAAGGAAGGGAAGCTACTAACGACAGAGAGAGAACAAGAAGCACGCTGGGCCGAACACTTCAAAGAGGTTCTGAACAGACCACCACCTTCCGAAGAAGCCGACATACAAGAAGCCACTGAGGACCTAGACGTCAACATCGCCCCACCAGAGAAGCAGGAAATCATCACAGCAATCAAGTCCTTGAAGAACAGAAAGGCACCAGGCCAAAACAATCTGAACGCTGAATTATTCAAAACAGACCCAGAACTGGCAGCCAATATCCTGCAACCCCTATTTACCGCAATATGGGAAGGGAAACAAGTCCCAAGTGACTGGACCAGAGGAGTGATCGTCAAAATTCCAAAGAAAGGACCCCTTAGCGACTGCAACAACTGGCGAGGAATAACTCTCCTGTCCGTCCCGAGCAAGATCATGACAAAGATCATCATTCGACGAATCTCAGAGGCAACGGACGCACAACTTAGAGAAGAACAGGCTGGTTTTCGTAGAGGAAGAGGATGCACCGATCAGATATTTGCACTACGCAACATCATTGAACAGTGTACAGAGTGGCAGAGACAGCTCTACATTAACTTCGTGGATTTCCAGAAGGCATTTGACAGCATCCACAGAGAAAGCCTTTGGCGCATCCTGAGAGCGTACGGAATACCAATGGAAATTGTGCTGCTGATCAAAAGCTTCTATACGAACTTTTCATGCTGCGTTGGTGACAGTAACATCTGCTTTGAGGTCGGGACTGGAGTGAGACAAGGCTGCGTGATGTCTTCCCTACTCTTTAACCTTGTCATTGACTGGGTAATGCGCCACACAACGGAAGATGAACCAAGGGGCATAAGATGGACACTCTCCAAGAACTTAGAAGACCTAGACTTTGCCGACGACCTGGCCTTGCTGTCACACACCCATCGACATATGCAGGAGAAGACGACTCGCCTGAACACCTTTGCGAAGCAGGTCGGACTGCACATCAGCCGGACAAAGACAGAAGTGATGACCCTCAACACCACCAATTCAACACCGATCAAGATCAACATAGAGGGAGAAGACCTGCCGATGGTTGAAAACTTCACATACTTGGGCAGCGTGGTCAAGCAGGATGGAGGAGCAGACCGTGACATCCAGAGCAGACTGAGCAAGGCCAGGGACATCTTCTGTAGCCTAAGCAACATCTGGAAGTCAGCCCAGTACAGCACCCATACCAAACTGAGACTCTACCAGAGCCTTGTCCTGTCCACTCTCCTGTACGGCTCGGAGTGCTGGCGAATGATTGACAGCGACCTCAACAAACTGTCAGTCTTCCACACCAAAAGCCTGAGAAGAATCCTGGGCATCTTCTGGCCAAGAACAATCTCCAACGAAGAGCTACTTGCCCAGTGTGGGCAAGAGAGTATGAACACCATCCTGATGAAGAAACGATGGCGCTGGATTGGCCATGTCATCAGAGGCAACTCCATCACAAAAACTGCCTTACACTGGACCCCAGAGGGAAAGCGCAAGCGAGGCCGGCCCAAGAACACCTGGCGGCGAACCGTGGAGGCAGAAATGAAGACCCTAAATCACAGCTGGGGCACTGTGGGGAAGCTGGCCCAGGACAGACAAAAGTGGAGGACCTTTGTCGCTGCCCTACGTGCCGACAGGCATAACGGGCAGTAAGTAAGTAAGTCCCCACCTTTGCCAATATTTACAGGTATTCAATGGTGCCGCTAGAATGTGCTGGTTCTATTTTCCTAGTCAAAGTCGTAAATATTTCCGAAGTTTGCTTGCAGTGAAGATTACAACAGCCCTTTGATCTTCTCAAATATCTTTAAACAATAAAAATTGGTTCTGCAGCTTGTGCTTCACAGATGTCGCCTTTTTATAGTGAACCAGAGCCGTGGGTTACTGGAGGAAACATGTGCTACGCGAAGAAATAAAACTTTTAGTTTGATCTAATAGTATTGTTTGTTGCTAGGACTATTATAAAAACGTGCGTGCTGGACTACACGTTTTGTGAAACTGATTGTCGTCAGGAAATCATTATTCTCCCCACTAGCCACCAAAACATGCATAGGCTTTTGTGCAGAATGGATGTACACGTGGGCGAGAAGGAAGTTACATGTACGAACATGCACACAAGCACGCTCTTCTCTCACTCTCTCTTACACACACTCTAACACACACACACACACAGACATATACACACATGTAACACACACGCGCCCGTGCGCGCGCTCTCTCTCTTTCCCAGAACAAATGCTGCCCACCTTTGTATGCTCTGCTGACATTCCCATCTGTCGTCAGTAATATATGACTGTGGCCGGCTGTTTGGTCGACTATTGTAGTAAAGAGGTTCGGAGTCTGTGTCGCTTCGGCCGATGTGGTAAGGGCTCCCATCTTGGTAGTAATCTGGCTCACGTTCATACCTGAAGTAAACACAAAGGGAAAACATTGTTGCACAACAGTGACCTAGGTACCACCAAAGGTGTTCCCGAAACGCAGTCAAAACAAGTTAATGTGATGCGGTTTGAAGAAGAGCAGATCGTAAAGGCCGGGGAATTAACTGAGAAATAAACATCTAAGTATTTCTTTGCGAAAGAGCAAAACACGTATAAACTTCGTATTAATTGATCATCACTTAAATTGTTTAGTCATCTCGATGAAGTAACGTACCCCCGGTCAAAGGACTGATCAAAAGATCGATCGAAGGACTGGTCAAAGGAATCGTAGGTGGGGTAATCTTGGGAGGTGTCCTCTCGCCGGCGATACGGGTGGTCTGGGTGGCTCCGGTATTGATGGGCCGACGTGTTATGCTGATGCTGCACTGGATAGTTTATGTCGCTGGTATAGTCGCTGTCTTCTGACATACCCGCTAGCAAGCAAGGAGAAAATATTACTTGTGTGCTCGTGAAAAGGAGAAATACGACCTGCACGTTCTCAGGACTTTTCAGACTAGCAAGGGAAATGTTGACTTAAAGCTTCTGGGGCGATGCATGTTTACTTCTAGATAACAACAAAACCAAAGTTCTAGCATAATCCATTCTAGAGGTTATTTTTCTGTAGGAAATAAAATACACAATTTACAAAGCTGTTCCAACAATCTTTGATGGTAAACAGCCATAAGAGTCACGAATCCATAAGCATACTCACACTGAGCATACGAAGGTCGAGCTTGCTCCGGTATTGTTGCAAGCATCTTGAAACAAACAAACCAAGAACCGCCAAATTGCACTTTCTCTACTTTAAAGAAAATGTGAAAGGTGAACAAAATATAAAATGGTCAATTAAAAACAAAGCAATAAAGATAAAGGGATTAAAGAAACTTTATGAGAAATAAAAACAAAAATGTATTCCATACTCAGAATACTTCTATAACGCAAATCTGAAATATGGGTCACGTGTTCTGCACAAAGTCTGGAAAGGGGCGCTATCCGCAGTTCATTAGTAGTTACCTCCCATTATATTTTGTAAGAAGGTTATTCTCATCTCCCCTTACCTGTGCGTCTTCGCAACGTTTCTACAATACAAACATTAAATAAAAAATACAGTGCACTTTTGCTTAACTTTGGCGAGACGATTAGGATCATTTGCCTACGCTGTGCAAATAAACACCAGTACATTAATTAATTTATTTAAGTTTAAACCTGACTTTCTATTTCTATTTATCAGATATGAATACAAATCGACCTGACATCTTCAACATAAGTACGGTGCAGTAGACAAGATTGAATAACAAAGGAGAACAGTTTGCTACAGTTTGAAAATACTGATAGAAACGATAAGCTATGACCCAGGTGGCTAGCAACGTGCTAAGAACTGTATACGACTTTACCTTGCGCAAACAATATACCAACTTTTTTTTGAAAAGGTCTGATATCACTGGGCGAGTAGACCCTCACCTCCGGACTCATCATAGAGTTGATGACAGACAGCTTGTCCTGCAGTTCTGCCGCCTCCGCTTCAGGGAGGTCTGCAACAATGTCTGATTCAGTAGGAAAATCAAAGTCAGTGGAAGGCAGTGAGTGGTTGGGCAGCAACACAACGTCAAAATCTATGTATCTTTAAGCTCATGAACAAGAGGTACATTAACGACGGAATAGCAGTACCAAGTTAAATTGGATTTATCGTGGTTATTTTCATAGAAATTCCTGGTAGTGGGCCTGACCTTAAGGATATTATCAACCCCACACACATATTGTTACATGAGAAGGTAACTTTTTTCTAAAGAAGGAACATTAGGGAAGTCGTCTTTTTTGAAATGAATCGAAATATAGAAAAACATGCAAAAACGATAGATTGCCAGTTCAAGTGTGCTGGGGATTGTCATGGACCAAGTCAAGTTTTTTTTTCATCGCTGCCTAAGACGAAAGCTGAGATCATTGTAGAAATTTGTGAACTATAATCTCAGGTACAGAAATATGAAAACAAAGCCATCCCTTTGGACAACTAAAAATTCTTTAAGTCAGGAAGAAAGTACACTGGGCCCGCAGCTTACGAGGTTTTAAACTAATGTGCTTTGAACATATTAAAAATTAACACAACTACAATGGTAGCTTGTAGGCCTGGCAACACCTTGGTGACGCCATGTTTAAGGTTTTTTTTTTTAAAGAAAACAATCAAAAAGTCACGAAACAAGTAAATGCACTTTAAATTTAGATTTAAGATAAATAAACCATTTCTACCTTTATATGTATTAATCCCCACAAAAGACAAAAGCTGGGGTCTTAGGTGAGAATCAACATCGCATAAGAGAAAAGGAATAATATGAAGAGAATAATGTTACGTCACAGAGACAGACAGACAGACGGACGGACAGACAGGCAAACGACAGAATGGTCTTAATATTAGTTTATTATATTAATGCTGTATTCTAAGGTTAGTGCATAGGCACTTGTTTATATGGGTCTTGAACGTACCAGCTAGTGGACGGGAAAGGAAGGAACCAACTGACTGTAAGCTACGGGGAATACTATAGGTAATAAAAGACATCGCAAATATCTTACTTCTTTTTCCTGAGGCATTCACAGAAAAATTCTTTAGGTAATCAGGGCTCATATTTATAATGATTGTTATCATGCAATAGTCAGGAAATAAAGTGCTATCGCCTGGATAGGAACGATGAAAGTTAAACTAAAGTACCACACTGAAGGAGAGTCGCTATTTTAGTGGGGATACCTAAATAATGTGTTGCCCTGTCACAACCAGTTAAAAGGGTGAAAGGTACCCAGGGACACCAAATTTCGTTTTTGATCACATTGGTTATACGCTGAATACCAATGCGACAATATTGAAATTTGCTGAGCAATTTGTTATCATCATATTTGTCTAAGGGATTTGTGCTTAAATAAAATGTGTTAAATGCAAAGTGCTCGACTTTGCAAATTAAGTAAAACTCGATCTTCACAGCATTCGACTAGGCCAAATCTATTTGGGAGAAAGTTATCCGCATTACCACAGGGAAAAGGTGCGGGCAAGGCTGTCCAAAGGTCGTGCTAACTTACCTGGCTTACTCGCAAGAATAAACATTGTTCACAAACATGAGCCAAAACCGTAATATTCTCTCAACACGTTATCCAATAAACAAAACAAAAGACAAAAACAAACAGTTACGATGTGCAGCAATAAGATAAATTGACATTGTTAAAATATAACGATGTAAAATGGAAACTATGAAACACAACTTCAACATTCTTAACCGAAATATATTTTAAAAAATTGCAATAGCTAATAGTTTTAATACCATAATAGAAAATCTGCAATGCATATGCCAAAGCCATCTGTTAATATCTCTAAATAAAAGACGTAGCCAGTCTTATACTTTATGATTAAAGTCACTCTGCATTGTAAGTGGTGCTAAAATGTCACACCAAACTGTGACACGCCCCTCCCCTCATCTCAGAATTATGTAATAAAGAGACAGCAAAACAAGTTGCAACAGTTACCATCTGTCACTGCTATCATTGAAGTTAACAACAAACACACATATAAACTAAAGTTCCTTTAGGTATCCTATGTACTGCTGAACACAAAGCGTCTGTTGAGGGACTGAAAACCGACACACAAATACACAATCGATTGTAAATCCTTCACATGAACTACGCATGTTTACATGACTCAGTTGCATACATATTTCTCGGACCGCTCTATCTGATACGCACGCCAGATGGCTGCAATGTTATTGATGTTTGTAACCCCCCCTCAAAAGCCAAGTCATCCATAACGGCTATAATAATAATAGCATTTCTGAATCCCCAGTCGGGATGCGACAGACCAAAAGATTTATTATATTCTGCCCCTGTGGAAGATAAGAGGCTAATTACGCATCATTAGCAAGATCTGTATGCATACTGTATGTTTTCTAGATATTTTTTTTAACTCGATCTTCGCGCACAACTCACACGTTTTCCATTACCTAGGCCTTTTGGGAACATTGGCAAGGTAGATGATGTTACCACAGTATAAAACAGAACTTGTGGAGGTTTGACTAGCTATTCATTTGTGTCTTCAAGTTATTACTCTCCCGTCATTCTCTCGTTGTTAGCTGTTGTGTGCATTCGTGCGTGTGTATGCAATAGAGAAAGTGACAGAAACACAGGAGTCGGATGTACAGAAAAGAAAGAAGGGGGGAGGGGAATTAATGTTCTATACCAAGTCATCAAGTAAGGCCAAGCAGCCAGTCCTATAAACAGGTGCCACATGTAGAGAAAGAACAGCGTGCCCGGATAGCCAATCCTCCCTCTATTGATGATGAGCGCTAACCGTTGCGCCACCGGGCCGCCTAAAAGAAAGAAGGAAGGAAGGAAAGAAAGAGAGAGAGAGAGATGAAAGAAAGGAACGCAAGAGGTCAGAGAAATAAAAGCAAGAGAGATTCTGCAATTGTTTTGAAATAAAGATAAAGGGATTTTTTTTTAAATTGTGACGTTGTGAGTTCGTCCGTTAAACTGCTTCACCTTATTCTCAGCTTCCTCGATCTTCCCTTCCCTCCTATAAATGATCCCATATTTCTCCCATCTTATTAGTTTTTCCATTTAGCCAAGTGAGTAGGAGATTTTTTTAAGACGCCGGCCGGAGCATTTGAGACCTCTTTCATGAATACTCTAGGCTCGTGGCAAGATTGAGCCGAACTCGTGACCGCAATCGATGTCTAGCGATGTAAAACGGCTGCAAGAATACAGCTAACGTGGAGGCCAAGCTGTGACTAGGGCCGGATCATATCCCACCATCCCACTCCCGACTGAATGTCACTTCGGACTGCGTAATCGAACAGCAGTGCCCTCTTGCGGTTGAACAGTTTCACCGCGGTGTTTACTGTCATGGGAGTCATTAAGCTTCACCCTAAACTTTCGCACACATAAACTCGTGAAAATGAGCACAGGAAAAAAAACCTCACACAATCTCGTATAAAAGTAATACACCGAAATGGCAGCCTTATTCTTAATTTACTATTTGATGTTTTCGTCGTTTGAAATCTTTGTACATACGATTTGCCATACCTAGACTTCACCTGTGACACGTATTAAAAACAATAAAATTTTGCCGTCATGCAAGGCAAACAATAATCTGTAATTTAATAATTCACTGGTCCGGTGAATTCAAAACTGTTCCACAAATTAATTAGCTAAACATTACAGCAGAGTAAGTTTTTAAAACATCAACAGGTTACTGTAACTTGTCTCCACCATTAAAGTTCGACCACCCGGGTCATGCGGAATAGCACAAGCGTTTCTTCCCCCTTATCAATGCATCCTTGTTGCAGGCATGGATGTGAACAGGCAGCAGTTGCTAAATGGTTTGTCTCCCCTTCGACCACTTGACATCATTTCCCACCAGGGGTGCTCTTAATACTGGGCAGAGGAAGAAGCCTCAAGGGTATATGATGGGCGTAAATGGGGACGGTGCAGGGAGCTGGCGCTGGTAGAGGTGGCTGTAGAGGATGGGAGTTGAAACACGGACAGAGGTCGAGAACACGGCCAAGAGTCCTGTGGCTACCATAAGCCGTGCACTGTGTGTCGTTGTTGTGACTACCCCGGATACCGATAAATGATGAGTAAAGGTATTCATTGACTTTGTTAATGTCCCTCACAGCCACGCCTGATTATACAGTAGATACTGTTAATCTACCACGTATTATACGCAAATTGGGTTTCTCTTTCACTCGATATCTCACCTACTGTTATCACGATGCCAAGAAAATCATGAGCTATACGACCACTTACAAGTTTGTCTTCAGAAAAAAGTATGTAAGAAATACGAACTTTTCTAAATGTACCTATCCTTAATCAGCTCAGCTATCCATCCCCAGTGTTCTATTTATCGAGCGTCCCGATTGTTGAGGCCTCCACCACTGTGAATTTCGGCCAGGACAACAGCTCATCATCGTCTGCCTGCTGCGTGTCTTATCCAGATGACAAGGAGCCTGCTAATTGCACACGAGAGGAAAGAATCGACGTGTTCACAGAAAATAATGCATTATGACTTCATATGTTCACACTGGCACACAGCTCTGGAACACTGTTTCCAAAGACTATAAGACAGGCAAAGGAAACGCTCACCGTAAGGAAGCTCGAAGCGTGCGTCCAACAGAACGTGGTGTTCTGAAGGGAACCGCGTGCCCACTATCTCGCCATTCTGGATGACCAGCTCCTGATCCAGGCTCAGCCATCGTCCCTTGCCCTCCTGTAATTTAACTGACTTTAGGACGACGAGAGAATGCAGTAAAAGGTATGGACAGAAAACTATAACCAGTGAGAGAAAGACGCACACAGTAGAGACAAAGCAAGAGAAAGAACAAATGGAACTGTCTGAATCAGATAATGGAATTATATATGATGACATTCCCCGTTCTCGTTTTTTGTCAGAGTTCAAAGCGCCTTCCAACGGTCATGCTACATGGAATAAATATTAAACATAAAAATTAAACTTAAATAGAAATGCATTAGCAGGTTGCCAAGTATGATTAAATCGTTACAGTTATAAACTGAACTGTCTAATCACATTTACCAGAAAGAAATATATTTTTGTCCCTTTACAAATATTTCCCAAGGCACTCAGAAATACATTATGGCATATTTAAAACCGAAACAGAACATTACAGTTAGTTTATAAGCGATTCAGACTAGAATAATAATAACACCTCTATACAAAATTCCTGCAAGGTTTTGTAACAAAATATTACTTTAAAGAAAGAGCATGAAAAGGGGAACATATTGGATTTCTTGAAATGAAGTAACGACGGGAGAAAAACAAACATTTATTGTTTATTCTTCTCCCGTCATTTCGTTATTTCAAAAGCAACATAAAGCACGCAGAGACATACACTGAACCAAAAATCATGTTGGACAGCTAGTTTACGTTCTGAAGTTACTGACAACCCTAGTTTCAATTACTGTAATTTTCTAAGCAGAGCACATAGAAGTTCTGGGAGTCAGATACAAATATAAAGTAGATCCTGTCTTGGAATCGTCTTCTTTGTCGAGCATATCTTATAGTAATATGTGTTCCAAAAAAAGATTTTGTGTAAAACGTTTTTCTACGAGTCAAAAGCCAAACTGGTAGCAAATGGCACACAATCTTAAGGATTAAAAGGCTGTTGACTAGTCGGGTTTCTAAAACATGAATGAAACACATGGATGCCGGCGTTCATATGTACATATACATGTGCATACACAAATTCAAGGACACATATGCGTCTACTGCAGTTCGTGCGTACAATGCTGTCCTAAAGCTCCCCGTCTGTTTCGTTCTTTCCTACATCCATCAATTCGCCATCACTAATGAGCCCCAGCCACCCTGACGGGTCCCGCACGCCCGACGTCACCCAACTCTCTAAGGGCTTGGACCAAGTATATAGTACGGAGCGAGTGCGTCACTCCAACATGGCGGCTACGTGGCCGATAACCTGGACGCTTGTTTAAAAATGCACGGGACAGAACAACCAATTAAAATAATGATTTGTACATCCTGCAATGGCTGCCATCGTCACGGTGGTTAACTTGTGTAGCCAACAGTTCTTAGCAATTTGTCAATGCACTGGTATATTCCTTTGCATCTCTTTAATTTTTCTTCACTTTGTGCTTAACTGTTTTTCGTTTTATTTAAATTCAAAAATTAATTGCAAGATTTTTAAATACCACATGACTCGTACGTTCCCTAGCTAGTCTCTAATTTCATAACGAGAACATTAAATACTCTGATGACAGACATTTTGTTCAGGTACAGCTGGCACATAGCTAAGTATTTCTGGACAAAAAGATTTTATTATATATCAATGACGCTGTGCTGGTGGAACAATTTTGCAGGTACAATTTTCATATAACGTTTCTCGCTTCCACCAACGTCAACAATAATATTGAAACTGTCAAATAAAATTTCGACTTTAACGCTCCTGGCTGAATTGCCAGCAAAATAAAAAGCAATTAAGCTAAGTGTGGAAAAACAAAAGTTGAAGCAGTAATTTCAGCATTGAACACCATACACAAGATTTTCTGGCTGTAAGTCTAGACTAAGACACACGGACCTGCCTCCTGACCTTATTGGAGTGATGAATCTTAGTTAGGGGCAGCCAGTGCAGACCCATAAGCTTGTCCCACAGCATGCCTTTGTTCCAGAGCTCTATAATTAGGCCCGTATCCAGCCGCATGGTTTCGCTGAAACAAAATCCATTATTGCTGGAAAAAAGTTTTGCACATACATAGAAACATAAGCGAACACGTGTACACTTGCGCGCGCGTGCACACACATACAGTCTACATGCACACGCAGACGCACACGCGCACGACTAAATAAGATATTGTAAAGATAAGAAAGCAGCGAAACAAGGAACGAAGGCCACAAAATAACTGAATCAGGAAGATTTTATTCTCAATATTAACTTGAAATTTAGAAAAGATAGACCCTGCCGGAGGCAAATGTTTATGGTTTATTATTTCCAAATGGTTAAATAATAGATTGGCTCCACGCGTACTGTCTGTATAATTTGCAGGACAAAGAAAAATCAAACGGTTAACAGAATAGATTTGTCTGTCTTTTGATCAAACTAAATTTGCCGGATGTCCATTAATCTTTTTGCATCGTGCGTCTCTCTGTCTCTCTGGTTATATTTATTAGAAATGAGATTGCAATTATAGTGCTTAGAAGGTATGTTAAGAAAAAAAAAAACGAAACTAAACTTTCTTTCAGTCTGTCCCAGTATGCAAAGAAACAGTCTACTCCGATAATGCCTCCTTATTTTACGTATTGATGAGTGAAGACGATCTAAAATAAATGGTTAATTATAGGTTGTGGTTAAAACATAACCGAGTACAAGGAGACATTAGAACTCATGTAACGCGAACATCCATTGAAATAATAACAGCTTTTTGACAGCCTGCCGGTAAACTCTACAACGGCACTCCCTGCGGCAACCTATTCTCCGGACACGTCACAACACGTCCTACAACTCCTTGAGCTCCTCCCCCCAAAAACCCCCCCCACACATTTCAACAATCATTACACCGTCTGCATTCGCTCTAGTAAATATGAATTTAATTTGTTTCCCTCACCGAAGTCCAGTCAATGCGCAGTGTCAACGAATATCCTTCCTAAAATTGAAGCCGCCCTCCGTTGCGGTAATTGGCAGCTAAATTATTGTTCGCAAGGTGCCGGTTCCTTCCATGATCTGTCCATTTCTCGCCATGCTGGTGCATGCAGCTTTCAGTGGAAATGCATTTATTGTATTGTGACAATCTTTGTTGCAGCGGCTTGTCGCTGTAGCAGCCATTGCTGACGAACGCGTTTAGTGTGCTGGACAAGGCGCTAGCTGGATGACTACTGCGCAGCAGTCATACATATTAAGCAGTGCAAGCTGACTGCTTGGCGTTTAACATCATGCTAACGCTTAGCAGCGTGTTCTGCAGCTGCACCATGGCGGCGATTTTTAAACAAAATTTTGAGGTTCATTTTATTTTGCGTGAATAGTAAGTTTCTCTATTTACGTATAACTGTTTTAAAGATTTTTAAAATTACATAATGCATTGCACACCCTTCCCAGTCGACCTCTCATCGATGTAACAAAACTACAAAAGCACTACTCACACCCCGGAGCAAAGCATGACAGCGACAAATATGTCCAAGAAATGTTAATTAACACTTTTCAAACAAGAAACAAAAACCGAGCACATGACCTTCCATCTCACCCGAAAGCCACATTATCATATCAAGAATGTTATGACTCTCCACTATGGTGGCGTTTGGTATGACAAACTTAAGGTGGCAGCTGTACCGTTTAGCTTGACAAACCTTTGTCACAGCTACTTCGAAGATTCACAACCACTCGATTAACTTTAATTGCCAAATGTTGACTTTCAGTTGAAATTTTTTTCATAACACAAGGATGCTATTTAAAAACAAACTTTCCTTTCTTCCCGTGTCTAAGAACAAATGACATTTTCAGAAGATTTCTTGCATACCACTTAAAGGCTTATTTTTTTCCTTGTCCGCATTAACTAATCGTTTTCCAGCCTTCGTGATGTTATAATGGCATGCACTTTCAGTTTCACTGTGTTGATCACCTTTCACAGCTCGGTCTTCATAATGTTTATTCCGCAACGCAGAGCCTAATTTCTTGTGAGTCCTTTGCGTGACCACTTTCATTAAGCCTGAAATCACAGACAGGCCCCGCGGAAAAAGGAAAGGAATATGAATGTGTGAGCTTGCAAGATGTGGGTAGAGAGACGAGAGGTGACGACAGGTCCTAACTGCTGCGAACAGTTCTCCTACTCTTCTACGTAAGCGTCATACTGTGCAAATAAGACAATCAAAGTTTACACACAACAAACAAGTCGGAGTTATTCTGTTTCCACAGCCTCTTCTACCACGCGCCAGCTGCCATAAATTATTCCATCAGTCTTTTGACACAGTTGCACGCCTTCCACTTGCGTTCATTCGACAAATCCCTCCCCCCACCTTTTTTTTCTCGCCTCTCTTGATGAACATGTCTCTATGCATTTTCTTAAACCAAAGCTTTTTGTAAGAAAATCTAGTCTGCGACAGTCGTTAAAAAGCACAAAGATTAAATTCTAGTCAGATTGGTAATGCACAGATGAGCACGAAAGCAAAAATATTGCAAATATTTCCTCTGCGGCTCCTTACCGTCCTGTAGCTTTGTTCCACGTTCCAGGTAGGTGGAACTGTATTCAGATATCTTATTAGTCACAAGTAATATGATTAGGACCCACAATCTACTACCTGAAAAATAAAAGAAACGGTTTATTTTTTCAGTTTGTTCAAATTGTCTATACATAAACACATTAATGCTCTGATCTCGACGACGGGTGGTTGTTGGGGATACCTTTCGATCAAAATTGGAAACAATCGTGCTCCAGAAGATGAGGCTAGTTCTTGGACACTGCTTTCATTCCGCCTCGTTGAGCTGAATTACACGGTCAGAGACTGCGCGGTCTCGTTCACCGTGTCACTAATCATAGGAGTGAACACCAAAAGCACACATCTATGGCAGAGTTGCTATAGAGTTTTTATTGGTCTTTTTTACTGGTTGTACTGCAGAATTTAGCAGAACTGGCTCACGATGTTTCAATGAGTCTGCAGTAATAGATCGACGCTTGGAACAGCAAAGGAAGAACTGCATTCAGTAGCCCGTCCAGTAGAAGCACACACATGCTTGTTCACCAGTGTGGTACTCTACTGAACTAAGGCTTTGTAAGGTAGCAAGGTCTTTAATTGTCTAGGATTTCCGAGATCTACGCGCATACAAGCCCAAAGCAAAGCTTTTCGCCAGTGTTTACTTACGGTCCAGAAAACAGTAAGATTTTGTTGGATGGAGCCTTGTTTCACGGCGGAAATTCATATTATTATTACAACAATGATTGCAGTTATAGGAAAAACGAGCAAAATGCGTTACAACAACATCGTAAAGTTTGATACCGAGTACCGACTGCACAAATCACTCCAAGTTCCCATTTTGCTTTGCGGATACGAGACAAGGAATTGCTGATACAAAACAAAAATGCAGGCATTAGAGACAAACTTCCTGAGAAGATAATCCAAATACCCTACGTAAAACATATGACCAACAAATATGGAAGGAGCACAGTCATCTCCCTAGTGGCCCACCGAGAAGCCTTCTGGCAACAGTAAAACAGCGCAAGCTCGTCTGGTCTGTGCATGTTACCAGCCGAACCAAACTGTCTAAAACCATCCTCCGGCGGTTCTTTGGAGGGAGGATAATGCAGAGGTGGACAAAGCAAGAAAATGCCGCCGAACATACAGAATTAGACTGGAGCTTGATTACTGCTGCTAAAAAAAAAATGCGTATGGAGCGTGGAGAACCTTGTCAGTTGTTGCTTCCATCCAAACTACCCACCACGACTACTTGCTCAGGTGTTTGACCGCATAGGTCAGCCAGTTCAGGTAAAGGAATGAATGATGAATGAAGGCTTTTCTATTTCGGTGAAACGCCATCTGTTATAGTGCTTTACTGGGTCCTTGAGTGAACTTTTTGAATGAGAAAGCAGAAGAATTAGAATTTACAGGCCAACCTTATTCAAAACTGCAGTAATATGAGTAACATTCATTTTCTCTCTCACCCCCCCCCCAGGAGATGGCTAAAAAGTTTATATTTTGAACTAAACACTTAGGAGCTCTCTGCAAGTAAACTTAAAGTTTACCTAGACATAAGGATCTGTCAAAATTATCCTAAAGCTCATCTTTTCCAGAAATATTTAACTCTGTTTTCGAAGAGGTGTGTGTGTGTGTGTGTGTATGTGAGCGCGGATGCGTGTTATACACGGTGAGTAGCTTCTAGCTAGACCATAGCGCAATATAAGAATTATTATTATAAACACTGAAAAACATAATCTTCAAACACGCCAGAACTAAACAACAAGCGAAACATTAAAGGTGACAAGTAATGGGTAATTAAGGTAAGAGGATTCACTTAGTAGACCGCAATTCCCGAAAACAATTCAGCTTCAATGTACAAACAACGCCTACAGAGAATCAATAAAGAAAAGCTTTTTTCTATTTTCAGTCATTTCCACGAAACTTCAGATACCTTTTTGTTATTATTTTAACAAAAGAGTAGATAACTATGGTTTACAAAAAAGAAGACAAAAAATAGAAGGCAGAGAGAATTTCCTAACTTTGATTACAAATTGCAGAATATACCGATTCTAATGACAGGCGGTCTTCGCAGCAAAGAGTATTATTAAGACACCAGCCCCTGAAGAAATCAGGCGTAAAGGATGAAAATTTTTTTAAAATCCAAAATACCTTCCCCACCTCTTTTCTCGACACACACACACACACACTCG
This sequence comes from Marisa cornuarietis, assembly GCA_004794655.1. Taxonomy (NCBI): domain Eukaryota; kingdom Metazoa; phylum Mollusca; class Gastropoda; order Architaenioglossa; family Ampullariidae; genus Marisa; species Marisa cornuarietis. The sequence goes on from SMMW01000555.1 coordinate 8,419,460, forward strand.
AAAAGACGCTGGAAGATACGAGCCAGGGCAGAGAAGAAGAAAGCGAGCTTATGATTTTCGTGGTAGTCAGCTACAAATCAATATGGAGGGAAAAGCTGATCTCCCCAGCTGATTCTTTGTCTGTTCCGCGACGATGTGGCAGCTGAGGGTTGGGGGCTGGCTAGAAGGTAGGGAAGGGGAGAGTGAGAAAGAAGGGGGAGGGGAAAAACGGGGAAAGGCTAAGAGTTTAACTCTTGACAACACATACCTAGTTTTACCCCTCCGTTCCGCTTCTTTGCGACTGTCACTGTATTCGTTAGCCGTCAGGACGTGGGGTGGGAGGGAGGGAGGGGTCGGAGGGAGAGAGGAAGTGCTAGAAGCTACCAGGTTCAACTGTTTGTATCGATCCCGAAGCGCCCTCTCGCGTCAATGAAACATTAAACAATGGGAGTGGAACATCCTCAGGTGAGGCCAGCTTCCAAATCATCCTCACAGCTGTAGGAGACGACTTCTCTACTTCTCAACTAAGTCCCTGCTTCTTCGATTCCAAGCAACGAGTTCTTATTGCAGTCCTCTTCCGCTACACCTCACATCATGTTTCATTTTTAACACGAAGTGGATACGCTGTTCTAGCTTCTGTTCCATCGATTTGACATCACTGTGACAACGCTCAACACCATTACTGCCGTCTAGCCGATATGCCGGATGCGTTGGAAAAGATCGGCAGATGATGAAAGCCCTCTTATGCAAGGGATAGAGTCCCCCTCTTCTTTTTGTACCTGCGCTGTTTATATTTACTCTTTTGGAACTGAACCACCGACGAGAGTTATTTCCTAACGGATGGCCAAGACGGACGTATTAACAGAATTGGACCACTGACAAATCAATGTCACCTCGCTGTAACTGTAACCAGACTCAAATCATGAGTTGTACGTTCACGTGATCAATTAAGCGTAGATGGAAATGACTCGTGCAAGACATATAAATGTTTACAACCATGAGTCATTCGTGGTCAATAAGAGCATAGCTTTCTTAAACCGTACTGAGGCTTTCCACTCTCGCTAGATGACAACCCAGAAGCCTAGAATATTGCTGGTTATTAAGATCAGCAAAAACGAAGATAACTATGATTAAGCCAGCAGCAGTAGAACAAAATATATAATAAATATATTGTAAATATATCACACTAGGGAAAATGCAATAAGTTGTATTTATGAGGCAAGTATTCATTCGTCTTCAGTAGAACACATCCTCTGATTGGCTACGAATGAGTAGCAAGAGCTCTAAATAAATCGCTCTAAGTGTTTGTGTCTCGACTATAATCAGGGCCTGGCAAGGGGCGGCGAGAAGAACTCCAACACGGTGAAATGAATTTATTCTAGGTGTAATTAAGTTTCACGTCTTGGTCAGCAATAAACACTCTGTGTTCAATCCCGGCAATATTCCCCGGCGAGCATTCGTTAAAAAGATTCGCCTCGTTGGAAGTGGCGTGACTAGCGCAGGCAGTTCGGTTCTCCTGTCAAGCGGCTTGCAAAAGTGTCCATTACTACGCCTACCACAACTATCACCACCAGCAACGTCTACCACCCCATGGTAGGTTTAGGAAACTGTCACCGCCACGAGTCTTACACAGAGACTGTGCGCAGGCAGATGCACGTCACCTACATGCAAGTCACCTTATGGTGTGGTGCGCTACGCACTACTGATTCACGTGTTACAAAATACCAGGCGTGCATTGTTATGGTGCGCAGTACCGGACTGGCGGGATGGACTGGCAATTGCGTATGGAATCGATGCTGGTCTCATCTTTCTTTATGGAAATGAGCGACAAAGCACAACAGTTTTGGGTGCTGTTAGATTCTAGAATTTGTTGGTCATGTGATAATGTGATCTCCAATCCGTTCTTTGTTAGCAGCAGGGTTGTAGACCTGCTTCAATGCTGTCATGGCTACAGTACGCAATAACCGGCTAAATATAGGTTGAATGGAAACGGAGCTAATGTTCGCAGACAACAAAAATCGAGGCTAAGCTCGGTTTGGGGCGGTAATAACTACTCTCCCTTACAAAGCGGTCTAGTTACATCTTTCTTCATCTGAAACTGTGATGACCTTTTGTGGAGTTGACTACAAAGTTTCATATTCAATTAAAAAACACCTTTATGTGTCTATCACAAAGATCATGCAAAACCTGTTCTCCGTATTCTCCACTGGCTTCCTGCCAGGTTCACGTAGAAGAAAAACTTGCTGGAGTGCTTCCGGTTCTTTGCAAGCTCTGCTCTTTCTTGTTTCTCTGGCCTTCTCTAGCTCACTACACTTCAAGCAGGCATACCCCATACTTCAGCAGATACTCGTCTCCTTTCTGCTCCCAGAATCAGAGCGAGAACCTTTGGTGAACGCATGTTTGCCTATTCAGCACCACCTTGTTGGAATTCTATCCCTTATGTGATATGCTATCAGCAGCAATAGAGTCTTTCAAAGGTGCCCTTAAAACACATTGTTCAAGACATCTGGAGTTTTAGGCCAAGTTTCAGTATGGCTATTGTTTCATTTGCAACTTTCGCTGTTTTCATTTGTACTACAGTTTCTACCATTCATATTGTTCATGTACTTGATTAGCATTTAAAACATGACACTAATTTTGCGGTAGAGCGCTATAAAAATACGTTTTCTTTCTTATTAGGTGACGAGCTGAGAAGTTTAAAAACGATGAGTCGGAGATGGTGTGAAAAAAGATCAACATATTGTTATTTTCGAGAACTCTCACGGCTGTTAGGTGTTGTCTCTCATCTCCATAAAGAAATATAGACATTTTCATACCTCTGTGTACACGTGCGTGTGATTCTTATAACGATCATAAAAATTATAAAAGAGGTAGGTGAACGTCAGCGAGAGCGTTCCTGTGTACGCTTGTGTGTACACGTGATTGTGTTAGGATGACGTGGTGCATTAGAGCTATTCACGGATTCTTCTGCATCATCTTGGTCATATTACAAATTTATAACTGTCATTTTTTAAGTTCTAGTCAAGCCACCTAATTAAAAGAAAGCCTTTTTAAAATTTTTCATGTTCAGTTTTTCCGGATAGTAAGTCCACAATTATTGTTATTATTTTTTCTGTGTGTGTGTGTGTGTGTGAGAGAGAGAGAGAGAGAAGCCGACGTTTAAAAAGTGGGGGGTTTCCCTTATGGTTCGAAAATGACGGTAAGCTTTAAATAAACCATAAAGATCAGTATCTTCGAAGCTCAAGTTATTCCCCTGACCCGGCATTTTGCGACTTTTGGATTTTTCCCAAAACTAAACACCCACATCCAAAAGCATTAAACTAGCAAACAGTATCTGACTTTATCTGATGGGCATCTCTTAATCCCAAACATCTACATTGTTAATATAGACGTTTGCTATACCTCCTTCCGATCATCTAAAACGATGCAGCCCTCCAGTTATCTATCTAGTCCATCTTTCTGGCTGATTGTCCGTATGACCAAACAAGCTCATACACTCACACCACTAGGTTAAGTCAGTGGCTCGTAAAAAAATATAACAGAGATCAGCAAATATGATTCGGAAAATCAAACTTAAAAACCGACTTATTTAACTTTGTAAGTGATTGGAACTAAAACCTAAAAGTCACTGTGAGTTGGTGGTGTTGTCATGTGTTCAGTCTCGACATTATCGGTCTGAAATCTGAGCGGAATAATCTTACCACGAGCCCTACCTGGAAATATACTTAGCTAGCAGAATGCGAAGATTAAAAACCGAACACTGATAAAAGAATTATTTACATTTTTTTCAGCTACACTAACCCATCTATAAAGCTTTCAGCTATATTACATATTAACACTTTTTTAATTTTCTTTCTTCTTGTAAACTGACACTTCTTGCTAATTTGGTCTAATTGTGGCACCTTCTAGCCTGAAGTGGCATCTTCGCTGTGCAGTTGTTTGCTCGCCGTTGAAATCCACTGTCGCCAACTGCCTGGTCTTCGGCTGTGGCTTAGGCAAATGAACTTATTTTTCGACAATGTTTTCCTTGGATTGTGTACGTACGTGTTGTGGTTCTGTTAAAGAAGCACCTTCGCGTCGGTCGTCGCAAGGTCGCTGAAGTATCGACAAGAGGTTTGCTCCCTAGCTACACAGAATGCCGAAATACATGGACATATGGATCCAACAAAAACATGCGGGACCCATATCCTTTACCGCGGGACCAATGTATTTTTGGCATTTTGTGCTGCTAGGGCTAGCACCAACTATGCATTTTTTTAAAAAAACTGACGCACCTAAGATCAAGGATAATGTTGCTCGACCTGAATGTAATGTTACTGTACGTAATGATCTGAAAAATTGCTTTCATCCATGATGTTAGTTCAAAGCGTTAGCATTCTAACTGTGCGAGGCATGGAATGGACAAATGCCCTTTCTTTGCTTGGCTTCTGGAAAGCATCCAGTGGATTAGCACCAGCTCACCTTGGCAATGAAAACGTCAGGTTATTCCAGTGAAGAACTCCACGCAAGGTCTCACTCATGTCTTCAAGGACTTTTCTCGACTTCTCTATGGCATCGCGAAAGCTCATCCTGTCTAAACCTGTCTATCTTGATTAAGGAAAAACGTGGACAGACAGATGACGTATAAAACCTAATGGTGTTGACCGTGTTGGGGAAGAATCCCGCAATGATTTCTGCAGATGAAGATATATGATTTCCGGTATAGCCAAAGTTGGTTGACAGCTTCACACTGAATAATTGTTTAAAGGTTAAGCGTGGATGGCGAAAAAACGAGAGTTACTCGCCCATCTTTCCTGATCACAATATGTTGCTGCTGTCGCAGCCACCAAAAACAAACAGTACTAAAAGCTAGGGTACTGCCTTGGTAAAGAGCCTTTTTCTGCCAGCCGTGTGCACGACGATAGGTTCAAAGATCTAATCCCATCTTGCGCGCCCCACCTCGCACGCAAGAACATCCCTTCTAACACGGCTCGCTTCGGTCACCTCTCGCGGCCTGGCGTTCCCTATTTGTCACAGAGAAGCGCCGCTAATGCGGAAGGGATCAAGGACATTTTCCAGCCTCTTCAGCTAAATGAGGTATGGGAAATCCGGAGTGGAAAGGAGCAGAGGCAACTGAGCAGCCGGAGCTGTCCGCGGTCGCGCGCTGCAAAGTCCTTGAGTAGCTCGCTTCCGACTTTAATGGGTTTAACTCTGACGTCAGCAATTACTATCATCTCGGGGACTACCCACTTTTATGGTCCCAGAGAGCTTTTTCTTCCCCGCAAGAAGGAAAATGGTAGATGAGCATTGACTGGCAAACGAAGGACGGGGACGTTCGTAATATGAAGAAAAATCGATCAATGGTGGAAAGTACATTGCGCGTTCTGTTTATGACATGACTGCAAGACAAGAGACGCCATTCTTTACGAAATTATATGCTGCGAACACGATTTCAGATATCAGAATTTTATTCTGCTTTTTAGAAGCAGAAAAAGAAGAAAAACATTGCCTAAGATCAAAAGGTACACTAATATGCACGAAATACGGCGGTAAAAGAGGAGAAAGTCGATAAGGTTGGTAGCAAAATGATAAAAACGACAAATGCGGACAACATAAAATAAAATCTGAGATGAATCAGATTGTACTTACAATAGGAAGTCTTGCTCCCAGCAAGGATTGTTGCCTTTGACTTGTATCGTTGTCGACTTCACATTCTGAAGTTTTAGAGTCACGTAGGTATTGAAACGCTCTGAAAAGCAATGCAAACAACGGCTGAAGGGTACATTAAAAGTAATAAGTACCATGCAAGCTATTGGCCAATACTTTCATTTAATCAACAGAAAGAATGACACTACAACGATACAACAAGCACACATAAGCAAGAGAGAGAGTTCAAACTCGTGATATCAAGTTTGTCTACAGCATACCCACAGACCTTCTGTGGTTTGCCTAATCAACATATTTGTCCCAGCTGTCCAGATCTGACACTTGCGTATACCTTTTTCTGTGCATGATGATGTTTATAAGCATGTATATCTATAATGGAAGTGAGGTGTTCATCCGGGATTTTTAATTGTGCTAGCATTCAGCATTACTTAATCATTGGAAAAATAAAACTGCACCAGCACTAGACCGTTTACACTCAACAAGTGCTGTCATTTTATGCAATGCTTAACTGAATTAGCATCAAGCATATTATGCAATTTTTCGTAAACAGGGTAACAAACAGAAAAAAGTGGCTCCCTTCAAAGAGTGAGACCATATTAACAAACCTAAATTGATTTAACATTTCTGTTCATATCTGATATTGGCAACTAGCTTAAGCGGTATCATCTGAGCTCTTGACACTGCTGTAACCATTGCTGTTCTCCAGGGACCAAACAACCAAACCAAACAGACCATCACTAGGGTGCTGGCTGCATGGTTAACACCTTAATCACCCAGCTGGTGCACTCATTATGTACTGTGCACCTGGCCATAGACGACCTCTTTATTCATGCTGGCATCACTCAAAACATATGTGTTTGAGGTGGTTTAGAAATCCTTCAATAGATAAATAAGACTATAATGATAATGATGTAGTCTCATAATATGCTCATTGTGCGGAGAGAAATATTGGATAAACAACCAAAACAGATATGGGAAAAGAGGGTGGTGGTGGTGGAGGAATGGATAGTGTGAAAAGGAAAGGGAGGAGGGTGGATGGTTGGTGGGTTTCAAAGTTCAGCTGATATATAATGACACCTTTGCAGAGTCTGTGTGATCCCCAATTTACATGAGCATGCACCTATCAAGGACATATTTGTATTTGCATAGGAACCAAGTTACTACAAAGGTTTAGTAAATATGATAAAAATAAAGCCAGATGTCAAAATACTTGATTCCTTGTTTCTACCAGGAGATTCTGGTAAATATCTGATATATCCCTTGCATGAACAAGAGCCAGAACCAGAACCATATTAAGACTGCAGGACCAACTGATCTGTTTGGATTAAAATAATGTCAGCAAAAGCACTGTACATAAAATAGACATTAAAACATGTAATTTTACTTCTAATTTACTTAGCAGGAGTACAAAACAGATTTGGTCTTCACATATATACCCTTTGCAAAAGCGGCAATGTGATGAATAGAATGAAACATTAAAGTTGACTGTACATTTTAGGGAATATACCTGTTTGCATAAATATTTCAAGCGCATACATCTATATATATATATAATTTGTATATTTTTTTTAAGGGATTGGATGAAAAACTCCAGCGAAGTCATTTTAAAAGTTTAAAGGCCCGCCATGAGCCCTTAACTAGCAGCTGCTACTGAAAACTCAAAGCAATGTTAATAAATTGTCAAAATATTTGCTTTTTTGCATCTCGGGTGGCATTCACCCATATATTTTTTTTATCTTGTCTATCTCAAGAGAGAGAGGCAGAGAAGGAGGTACAATTAATAATATATGTTTGATGGTGTCATTCTACAAGCACCTGTATATAAATATATTTCTGTGCTGGAACTACTGTCCAGCTTTCTATGTATATAACATTAGTAAATGTTTTAGTTGACTTGTTCTTTTTAAGTTTTTATGTGTATATTGGAAATCATATTATATACATAAAGATTTATACTCTACACAGTTTATCTGTTTTAAATGTCCCATAAAAATGCGCAATTTTTTCCACAGTATTTACCTAAAAGCCTATGCAGAATACAGTCAGCCAACAGCTGGAAAAATAATCTGACATTTATGTTTTTCATTGGTGATTTATTCTCTTATCATAAAAAGCTTATTAGCAGCATCAGTGTTATCCTGATAAAGCTTTGCCATCTGTTACAAGCCTAGCCATATATCCGTTACATATGTCATTGTGGAAATACACAAAGCACCATGCAGTTTAAAATCTGTTATTGATGCCAGCTGAGACTGTTGCATATTTGATGTTTCTATGCATACATGTAGACAAAAATGTCTAAATGTCTTTTATTTGTCCAAACTCCATTTGCACAATCAGTCTAACATTCAGCAACAACCATAATTATTTGGTCTGATCGATCCTTTTGTCCCAGTTATTTTATAGCCAATGTTCTTAAATCAGTAAGAGGAAAGTGTGGTGAAAATTATGGTCACTGATTCCATGTTTTATGAGAAGAAAAATGTAAGTTTAAATAAGATGGCCAGTTGCAAGCAGACATGACTGAAGAAAATCCTTCTCTCTCTCACCAAATAGGCTCTTACAAACACTGAAACCAATGGTCTCTCTCTCTCTCTCATATTCATGCATTGTTCAATATATACCCACCTGCAAACACATAAAAACACTAGTACACCTGAACTTACACACACACACACACACACAAACATAAAGAAGCAGGCAAAGGGCTCATTAACGCCTATGGCTTGTGTCAAGATGAGGATGGGAACCCAACAGATGCACTGGATGTATTGATTTCTCTGTCTACCATTCCCTGGCCAAAGCAGGCCAGCTACCAATTACACTGGTGAAAGTTGTATTTGCACACATTTGACATGCCATCACATACCACTGCTCTTTTCTTAAAGTTTCTGCTTTAAATGCAGCTTTACCATTTCTGCAAAACCTTTCCACAGTGCAGCCAACTAATTTTTCAATGCCAGTGGGAGCAGTCCTGTTGTATCTTTGAATTATCTGTTATTAGCTGAGTCTACAATCTTTAACAGTTTTAATCTAATTTACTATGGCAAAATTCTTTGTGCCTATTTTATAACCTAACTACTAAGAAGTTTAAAGGAATAATATCAATTTCAATTCTTTTTAATATTGTGTTGTAAAAGAGGAGAAAGTCCTCTTGTTCTCCGCTACTTTGCCATGCCATCAAGATATTCATGAAACACAACCTGTAGTTAAAGACATCTATTACATGGTGCTTTGAAAGTTATAGCAGCTTTAAAGTATTGGCTTCTTGCTAATGTAAAAAGTTATTCAAATACACAGTGAAACAAATGACTGATTTATAGAAACATGGATTCTCTACAGTCTTCTTTATTCTTCAAGATATGCTGATGTGCATATAATCACGCATTTCTGTGTGTGTGTGTGTGTGTGTGTGAAAGAGAGAATGACAGCAAAAACTGAAAAACAGTATCTGTAGCTCTGTGTGTGTACTCATGAATGTGCAATACATGCATCTGTTTATGTCTACATATGAGTATGTATATACATATTGTATAAAATATATATATATACAGGCCAGTTCTTAGCCCCTGTGGGGCCCGAGGCATAGGGAAAGTGTGGGGCCCTCGACCATACCCTGGTTACCATATTAATTAAAAGTGCGGGGCTCCTGATGACTATCAAAAGTGCAGGGCCCTAGGCAGATGCCTCGTCTGCCTGCGCCTAAGTATGGCCCTGTATATATATATATATGTCCTTTATGATGTAAAACTAAATCTAATATTTATTAGACTGTGCAAATTTGGTGTACTTCTCTTTGTAATCACAACATGAGATATGCAGATTTAAATGGAGAAGAAAAACATTTATCACCTTATGTTGAATTTTCACTGAGTAAACTAATCACCAAAAGAACAGGGTTTGTTTCAATTTATTAAAGTGATTCTAATTTCACAGTATGAGTGGTTATTGGTTTTTATTTTTGCATATCCAAATTCTAGCTGGTCGAGCCCTGTATCACATCCACAAAAAGGACATATGTGACTAGACGTTAACACATGATGGAGAGAGATGGGTACAGTAGAGACTTGAACACTTGATCAATGGTGCATTAAACTAGGTTGAAAATATATATTTATAGTTATAGATTTTATCATCTCACACTTCTCATCATGACTGTTTCATCACTAATTTAATATTTTATACAATGGATTTCCTGATCATAACAACAACAAAACTACACCAATAAATTTTAATAATAATAATAATAAATGAAGATTTGTATAGCGCATATTCACATTCATAGAGAGCATGCTCTTAGCGCTTAAAAACAAGGAAGAGACATGGACTAAATGGATAGAACACGAGGGGCGAAGAATAAACGACAGTACTGACGACAAACAGAAAACAAAGATGGAAAACACAAAAAGACACCAAGTAACAGAACATAGAAAATAAAGGGATTCTGCAGAGAAAGATCGGTAGAAAATTTTGGAAATATATAAACAGCCAGGGAAATTGTGACTGATATCTATAGTGCTTCTTACCTTTAAATGTGTGACAGCTCTATTAGAAATTATATGCTGTATGACCTTTTATTTTTTGGAAACATTAAGCATTATGAAAGCTGTTTTGATCTATTGTCCAAAATAAATAGAACATAAGGTACTTGATATAACAAATGGAGGCTGACAAAAATCTCTTTTGCTCTTTTTTGTAACGTATCCTTTCTGCACTAAACACATTTACATTTGCCTTTACAAGTGTTTGTGAAAGAAATAGAAAAAAAATTAAGACGCTTATTTAAAAGAATTCAAATATTAATCCTTTTCTCTATCTCTCTCTTTTTCAAACACACACATGCATGCATATGTATGCATGCAAACACATATGCAAACATATACAGAGATCATAAAATTCTCACTGAGGTTAAAGAAATTATGGTAGAAGTACATACAAACATCAGGCAAAAATTTAAACTTCATAAAAAAGATGAAAATAACTCAGCTCTGGTATAGCAATATCCTGTCTCTTAAGTGTCTATGTCTTAGTTTCTGGTGTTTAGCATTATTGATTTCTTCCTGAAGAAGCAAACATTATTCTATCTTGGTACTCTTAACAAACATTTAATGCACAATGCAGAGAAAATGTTACACTTGTATTGTCACCCGTTACCATTTGACCATGTAGGCATGTGTTTGGGTGCGCATTACTAAATGCATACATTGTGCACTGCACTCCCTTTAAGGAAGACCTGACCTAAATTTGGGACCTCAGAGCCAGAGTGTGCAAAAGGCTGAAGCTTGGTGTATAACACCCAACTCATTTGGGGAGTAATGCTTACAGCAAAAGTACTTAAGTACACTAAACCATTTGCTGTGTGTGTGGATGGGTGAGTGTGAGAGTGTGTGTGTATCCGTATTTGGAGTGTAACTGTGTGTATGTGTATATGGGTGTATATGTATCAGCAGTGTAGCAACCAGAGGAGCAAGGGGAAGCAGCTGCCCCCGCAAAAAAGATACTGAAGGGATAAGAATGCGAACGTCATTCACTGTCCATTGCCCCCCCCCCCTCAGCCGAGAATCTTCCTACACCTCTGCTATGCAAATATGCACCTGTATGTATACATGTGTATGCGTGTGCAATGCATACGTATACACACGTAAGTATTATATAAAATATAGAATATTTACATTAACAAAATTAACAAACACACACATCTGAGAATCTTTTAATTTATGGATGTAAAACTTTGTTTCTAAATATTAACCTGTCATCATGTCAAGTTACTAAGAATATTTCATCACATATAGTGCTAGAAATTTGGGTCAATATTTTGAAGCTGCTCTCTCTCTCATCACATATACAACTGTACGCGCTCAAATACTTACACACAAAAGAGAGAGAGGTCATTAATAGAAGCCATTAGAATATGGGAAATCATTATCAACAAATAAATAGTATTGCCTGTATATGTGATGCTGCTGTACGTCTTCATGGCAGGAATCTTACTTTAATTATTAGTGTAAACCAGTGATTCTTATGTTTCTACTGTATGTATGTGTGCACACACAACCACACACACACACACAATTAAGTGCACGCACACAGCCACACGCGCGCCTGCACATGCACACACAAAAGCAAGACGCACTACAAAATCAAGAAATATTTGCAACGTACCTGGAGGGCCAGCGAGTCGAGCTTTTTTCACTGTAAATGAGAAAAAAGAATTTAAGTTCCTATCAAGCAGTCTAGGAAAACAAGGTTTATTATTTTTTGTCTAGCAGTAAATGCCAATTAGCGTCATTACTATGACTACTATTCAAAATAAAATATTTAATCCTGGTCCATCCGAGAAATGTTATAAACTTCTGTAAGAATAGAAAATAATCAAAAACACATTTTCTACAAAATATATTTTATATAAACTGCGGTTTCGAAAACCAAAGAGAGAAAGGATGCATATTTCGGATTTTCCTAATCGCAGCAACCACAGATTCACGCGCCGCCGAGCAGACGACAAACGCCGAATACAAACGGGAACTTACCACAAACACACAGCAGGGACATAATTCAACCTAACATTTGTAATCCAAAAGACAGGAGAGAAACATTTCCGCTGGTCTACTCCACACTCTGTAAGCTACATCCTTCCTGCTTTTATGGAAACTGTGGAAACGGTGAGAAGGGATGGAGAGCTTCTGTCTCACACTCAACGACGGCAGCCATCTTGTGTGACGTCGGACTAATCATAACAGCTCATCAATATTCATGCTGCGAGGCTCCATTCACTACAAGCCAGGACACACAAATCTGATTTTACTTTATTGATCTGCGTGAACTTCTCATCGACAGACACTCGTACGCGTTTGTAAAGTAACAACTACATAGCCCTGAAATCTGCGTCCTGCTGATACAATATTAACGGCGGTTTATCAGTCTACAAAATGTCGTGCTTATTTTAGCGTCGTCGCCACGGTTCCCGGCGTATGGAGGACAACTTGAGAACGAGCGTGCGATCTTGCATTGTGCTTTTGCACTTTCTTACTCCACGACGAGACCTGAATCGCCATCACTTGCCACTCAAAGATCACGCAGTGTGTTACAACTGCGCGTATGCGAGATCGAATCGGCACGGGACCGATCGAGCCTGGGAGAGTGAGGCGCGCGCTGCGTTTCTACTCAGCCTCTCGCCCTGAGAACTGATTGGTACGCCTCTACTATTTATTGTGTCGTTTGGCGTAGGTTGTAAATTCCCCATTTAAGCCCGATTTATCACCATCATCGCTCCCCGACCTTTTAGGCAGGAACTTATTAGGTAGCATCTCGCGTTCACTCCAGGGAAACATCATTTGGTTCTCAAAGAAATATAAACCCACATAAACAACAGTCAAACAGCTTATACGTATTTTAGACTGAACACTAACTGTTGAAGTAATGATTTCACGAGAAACAAGTTCTGCGGAAAACTGTTTTTAGTGTCCTCATGTGGCTCATTAAAAATTGCAATAATGGCGAAATCACTTGAGCATGCCCCAACATATGTGACAGGCAAAAAAATTGAAAGGAAGTGTGGTATCACATCTACTTTAATACCATATGTACCGTGAAGTCCAACAAAGAACCTATTGGTGACTTGAGTCTGGCGTAGCTTGAAGGCATGCAAAGCGTGGAACGTGGCATAAAAGCCCCCCCGTCGGCCCTAACAATCAACTAGCCTTCAGCAGCAGAGAAAGAATAAAAAGAAAAGAAGAAAAAGAAAATCGATAATTACATATGGATTGCACTAGAGAAGCATTTTCTAAGCAGTAATGAAACTGCGGCAATGTACAATTATCATCAAGTTTGCTGAAAAAGATACAACAAAGTAGCGGGCACTAAGCTTTAGCACACAAAAGCGAAAGGTGGTGGTGGTGGTGGATCGGAGTACTGGTATAGCGGTCCTTGAAAGTAAGGCAAATACACTCAGTGACGGCCTTACACTTCTCCATAGCTATGTGGCTAGAAATTTCATCGAAACACCTCTGTATCGTAAGTGACAGTTACAGACTGGTAGATATTTCCCTGCTTTAAAACGTGACGATATAACTAGAGAAGCTTTTTCACAAACTAAATGTGCTGATCTTCCCATCGAATGAGCAATGAATGAATGGTTTTCAAGTCTTTTGCGAGTGTTCTAAACCAATCCGTCGGAAATCACCCCTTCAAAAAAAAAAATTCTATGCGAAACATATGCTGATTCATTGTGTTTTTAAAGACATTTTCCTCTGTAGTGCTCATATTCAAGGATTATTTTGATGAACTTTATAAGTACATGTAATGTTATTTAAAGTAAGTCAGCAAAGTCCTTTGCTAAAGCTATGTCGCAGTTCTCTCTTGCAGGAAAACAAAATAAGTAAATGAAATACACGGAAGGAAAGCAAAGGCATGCATACTGTTCATCTGCAGGGTTTGCTGTCTAGGACTTGTGGAGCGTAATATTTTTTTTTAAATAATTAGGTAAAGCTTGAACATCACCCTACAGACAAAGAGGTCAAAATCGGGACGTCATGTTAGTATATATATATATATATATACCTAATTAACATAAAATCCCAGCTCTCCCATTTGCTGAGACCATTACAACGTAAACGTTTCCGTGTACAACCCTACTATCTGCATGATGATGGTTGTAGGCACGTATTTCGAGAACGGAATAAGGGTATTCCCTCAGATCTGGGGAAATACTATCTTGCACTAAACTCTACCCAGTCATTGGAAGAATGCGTGCATCCCACTAGTCTTTTAAGTTAGCATGATTTCAGAGTAGAAGACCGCAGGGCCAAAGCTCGCTCGAGTAGAATAGAATGAGTACCTGAATTACCCGAGTAGGTAAATGGCAACCAAGGAAAGAGTGGAGGGGGGTGGTTTCAGATTCCGCCTTCCACAGAATATGCCAAAGACATGATGTGGTGAAGCACTGAGTGTTCACTGTTTCTGAGGCCCCTACACCGTGGGAATTTTAACGGTTAACCCCTCGTGTGTGTGTGTGTGTCTTCTTTTGACATTATAGTCATAATGCAGCAACAGCCAACAATGTTGATTTTTTTCCTCGCGGACGCCAGCTAGTTAAGACATAATAGTTTGTTGCACGCCATTTAGAGATACAACTGTTGTACTGGAAAGCGCACTCGAATATATGGTATGTCTAACGCGTAATTAGCTATGCAAGCTAGCCTCCATTTAAAATAAATGTTAACAAAGTACATTACGACGCTGTTGTGTCTACGTCAAGAGGGAAAAGATGGCATCAGAGTTAATGATTTATTTCGCGCGGTATATAGCCATGTGTTTCCGACTAATTGGTCAGTTGGGCAGATCGAAAGGAAAGTCCGTTAACTCAGCGTTGATTTTGCGTATATGAAATGAAAAGGAAATCAGATCACACGGAGAAAAACCCCCAAAGGCCGGTCCTATGACAAAATTGGTGTCCCAGCTAGAGAGTGTGGACTGAGACGAGACAGGCAAGTGTTTCAACGCAGCACTGACAACCCCCCCCCCCACATTGTTCTCGATACGTGGGCTTTGTCTGGTAGTAGCGCCGTACACGATATGGACGGTCATGGCAGCATCAATATCTAAATCAATGAAATGTCATTAAGTAGTGCATAGAAGTTGCTCCAGCTTGTAATGTTCTTTAACAGAATTATAAAAAAACTACGAAGAACTGAATCTGGAGCGAGCTATCATAAAACAACATTTTTTTCTTTTGGAGGGGGTAAAGTTGTTTTTTTTTAGGAGGGTGGGGTTCAAAGATAATTTTCCCATTTTCAACTTTTCTAAGCTTAGCTCATAGCGTGCTGACTATAAATGTTAAATGCATGCACATATATTAAACTAAAAATCCAGTAGGATGAAATACAACTTTCGTTTATTCACATCCCCTCTCCCCCTCACACACACACACACACACACATTCCGATCTCTCTCTCTCTCACACACACACACACACACTCACTCACACACACACACACACACACATGTGCGACACGTGGATGAATAATGAACATTTATGATAATAATTAACGCCAAACAGCGACCATCCCTTCTCCATGCCACCTGCATCCCCATTCCCCTCTCCCAACGGTGAAAAATACCCTTTAAATACGTGCTTGCTTGCTTGCGTGCGTGCGTGTGTGTGTGTGTGATTGCTTCCATTCGTAGGAGGTCGAGTATTGACCCAGTGAGGGAAAACAACAGTCTGGAGGTTGCTTGAATACTGTTCTTACCTTACACTAAATCTGATATAGCTTTAGATCAGTGGCGCAGTAACTGCAGCACCTGGCACTGGCTCGCGCTTCGAACTATTATTAATAAGCACGAGAAACTTCTAGAACTCTCTGCTGGCACGCCGCGTGCTCACGTATAGTCTACACGTCGTTTTTAATATGCAAGGTAAAGGTCAGCGAAGATTTTCGGTCCCGTCATCTATTGACCCTATCTGGGACATCGCAAATCATAGTGCGATAACGTAAGGTCAGACAGTCCGATGATATGTTACTGTTATCAATTATTAAGAAGATTTTCTAAATTATGTACATTTGCTTAGATTATGATTTAGACTTACGACTTAAAAGATTCAGCTGTATTGCGTCTCAAGTGAGGAACTTGTTTACATGCTTTGCTGCCAGGTTTTTACAAGAAAAACAATAAAATAAACACTATTACGGGAGGCAATACACCTATAACATTCATCGTGTGACATTTAAAGGACTAGTGAGGTGCACATTTTTTACTGACGATTTGAATCGTGTAAGAAACAGAGGAGAAAGCAGTGCTTCCACTCACTGATCTTTTACTACCAAACTTTTAACACCAAACTACCATAAATTTAAGATTCTCACTACATGGCTGAGGCATCTCCCTTGACGACCACATCCATGCCACCATGAAACTCGTATCGCATATTCAGCCGAACAACGTGTCCAACATTTTCTTTGAAGGGGAGTGAACGTAAGCGTTCTACAAGCGATGTAAACACGCGCTTTGAAAACTTCACGCAGGTCGTGCGGGCAATTTTCATTTTTGCAATAGCGTGTCACTGTCTACGCACGCGTGCTTACATACACACAGATGTGGAAAAAGCTTCTCATCAGAGAGAACAAGAACATCATGCGCTAAAGTGAGGGTTTGATATAAAGTGAGGCGGGGAAGCAGTGGAGTGCTGGGAAGGGCACTATCGTAATGTGGCTAATGGTCTGCAAACTTTGACACCTGGAAAAGTTTGAAGGGTAGTTAGAAGAGAGGACTTAAGCCATATACCCGGGGCTGTCGTGGCTGCATATCTGCACGCGCTGTCTGCATTTTAATCCACGCATGCATGCGGCTGCACCTAATTTCTTAACCCCTATCAGCCAGGAATATTGAATATCGTCACAAAGCTGCGTTGAGAATATCCCCGCGCCTTTCCAACGCCCAGTCTCCACATTCTTCCCAGAATCAGTCATAAGAACCTGCACGTGCATCATTTAGAAATTTCGTGTCACGCTAACTCCAGTTTTCAGCTCAAGTCCCGATTTTTGCTGCCGCCCAAAGCAAAGTTCTTCTTGAAGATTAGGGGATCTATCACTTTGTCTGTCTGTCTGTCTTTATGCGTCTACTTATCTACCTGCTTTCCATCCTATCTCTGTATCTGTCGATCCATCTCTCGCTGCCTTTCTGTATGTCCACGTGTGTGCGTGCAGCCTCTCGCGTTTATATGAGACTTTAGAATGAGTCCTATTAAGACCTGAGGGATTGTCTGTATTTTTTTAAACCAGATTTTAAGCACTCGTCGCAGCCTCCCTATTTCTTATGCCAGCACCGACTTGTTGCAGGACCGCGCATCTACTCTTTCGTTTCCCTTTGGCATCTCATCTTTCCAGGCATCTTTGGGGATTTGTCGTGTCGCCATTCTGTGTGCAGGCATCGACGATTAGCCTGTTGGAGGCGATCGAAGGGGTTAACATTTCAAACACGGCCACACTTTTAATCAACAGCAGTAATACACTGACGGGGGAGGGTGGACAGTTTGTGTGTGTGTGTGGTGGGGGGGGGGGTGGAGAGCGAAGGGGAGACGTGGAGGAGTGTTTGATTGGATCACGCGTTTGAGACGGCAGTTCTGCCGCAAATTATCGATGCGGCCGCAAGGGGACTTCAAGCAAGGAAACCGTGGAGGGTAGAGGGGAATGGGGAGGGGGAGTGGTAGTAGTTGGGGATTGCGGAGGCGAGGGAGCGACGAGGAAGCAGCTGACACAGATCGTAGGAAGGAGAGAAGGTGCGATGCCACTGACGAAAGGCATGCCAACAGCTGCCCAGATTGAAGCCCGCAGATGTACAACTCACGAGCACCTCAGCTTCAGCAAGTCGATTGCGTTATGCTGTCAGTGGATTTTGCAAGGACAGAGATCCTCTTAGCATATCCGATGCTCTTGCAAGGACAGAGATCCCTTAGCATATCCGTTGCTCTTTCCGCAACGCTGCTTTTCTGGTCCCACTGTGGAAAACGAGCGAATTTTTACTTCCTCTCTCCGATTTCTCGGTCACTCCCTTGTTCCTTGCAGGTTTCATTTACTTAGTTTACGTGTCATTTATTCGTGCTCGAGCATGCGCGCGCGCGCGCACACACACACAGTCCCAAAGCCCTAGTCAGTCATGCACGCACGTAGCAGCTCAGAACCCGTCGCTATAGTGACTAGAGTCGGCCCCTAGGTCTTGACCGCTACCTAGTTTATTCAAAGCTGGGAGGCTTTCCTGTGGCTCATAATTAACGCTAAAGGCCCGTTCGTCTTTAGGAGTGGATCTACCAGAACAGGCTCTTCATTGAGGACGACTGCCTCTTATAAGAACTTTCTGTCTGTCTGTTCATTCATCTAAGACTCTCTCTCGTTCTCGAGCCATCTCTCTTCATCTATGTCCGTCTGTTTGTTGTTCTTTTTTTTAATTCATCCGTCAGATATCCCGTCAGTTCGATTCCGAAAACTTGTTGCCATCCACCTTCGAGGGCACAACGCAAAGTGATATCGCCACATATAAATGAACGAATGTTTAGAAACAGTTTATAAGGGTCGGCTTTTACTCGTTAGCTCATGACACCAAAATGCAGACATAGATAGATAGATGATGATGATGATGATGATGATGATGATAACTGCTGCCACAGGCACGTCCACTAAGGGACCCAGATTATTAATCTCTTCCGTCTGCAATCCGCGAGTGTGTTGTACCGTAGGTGGGTCACTGCGAGTGACATCTGTCCGAAAAAAAGGGGGCTCTCTGTCAGGGCTGATAAGTAACACTTGACATTTTCCGCGAGTGACGTTCCCTTTGGTGGCCTGTCTGGATCCTCGCCCACGGCCCTTCATCGAGCCCCGCGGCGTCATTATGGCCATTATTTACCGGAACGTTTAACACTGCCACTTCGACCAGACAACACGCCCAGAAAACGAGGGGATGCCGAGAGTGAACAAGACTTCGTTGTTATGACTGGTATATGCGATCGGTTTACTTTGCTGCGTGCTAATGCTGGTGCTAGTGGTGCTATGGTGGTGATAGGGTTGTAGGTGTATTTGGAAGACGAACGTGCGCCAATATTCACATAAAAATACACATGCCCACACACAAAACCCCGCGGACACACACACACACACACATCCTCTCTCCCCCCCCCAACACACACTTCATTCCATCGAAACAAGCACAATGCAGTAATATATATATATATGTAATAACCACATCACCCATCTCGTTACCCACACCGACACAAAACATCATTCACATCAGCTTGCCACTCATACTGACATACTGAATCTTTTTATTCCGATAGCTATCTGCTAATAACATGCCCTGGACGAAAGCATTTCGCAATCTTTCAGTCACACGTGCCTGCGTGCCATATGTTACGCTATTTAAAAAAAAAAAAGAAAATTATTGGCTGCCCGAAGTTTGTCGTCAGGAATGTTTTTGCTGACTGTTTTGGTGTCTGCAGCAGGGCGGCAGGACGTCCAGTGCCTGAGAGAAGCAGCGGATATCTGTGTTCCAAAACTTAAGTTCCTTTTAAAAAGTTTTTGTAGAGATGACATGCCAGATGCCTAGTATGGAAAGTTGCGTAAACATATACATCACTATACAGGATTTTTCCGTGTTACACAGAATTATTAAAAAAAGTTTGCATTTATTATAAATATCTGGGTTGTATGCGCAAGTACATAATATAAAAGACGTAAACAAGTTTAAGTAACGCAATATTATTATCAATAATAATAATAATAACGCGCACATGCCTTCTCCAAAACACTACTCCCAAACACCACTGTCTCGTCCCATCAGTTGCCCATACATTGAAACGTGAACACCAAACAACAAGTAAAACATATCAAGTTCCTTAACAGGAGGCCAGCAGACTCACAACAGAGCAACAGACAAATAGTTCGACTTTTGTGTAGGTTGGGAAGCTAAGGCTTTTCTTTAAAGAAAAAATATGATCGCACTCTCTCGAGTATTCTGATTGTTTATCCAGAGAGAGGGAGAGAGAGATGAAGAGGAGGGAGGGGAGAAAAAATGAAAGGGGAGAGGAAGAAATAGAAGACAGTAACAACCTCTCCCGCAGCTGGCTTTCCAGCAATGAGATGTGTGTAGTACTATCTTTTCCCAACCCCACATGACCTAGAGTTTGCAGTTGGAACTGTAATCGTCAAAGCGCTGTGCTCTCCAAGCTCACAGCAAGCAAAGTCATGATCATCCCGCATCCTAGGAGTTAGATTCTCCGCAAAGGAAAAAAAAGACTCCTTAAAATGAGACGCGAGCAAACACAACAGGAACGATATGGCGTCTCAAGACTAACCTCTTGCATTCGGGGCAGCAGTATTGTGTCCCACGCTGGCCACGCTCACTTTTAATTTGATATTGGAATGGCTAGGCTTGGCTTTGGGGTGGGGTAGGGGGGCTTTTCTCTCTTTCGGTGGCCTTTCTGTTTTTGTTGGTTCCCGGATCGAAGAGCTCAATCACACGTCTTTCTGGAGGGATTGTTCAAAGTGAATAACCTTGGATTACAGTGGTAATGGCGGCACTGTCGCTTGATGAAATAAAATAATTGCAAAGGGCTGGGGAAAGTAAACAAGAAGTTTACAGAATAGATGGGAAAGTGAGGAAGACAAAGTCTGTGGAGAAAAAGAATGACACTAGGGATGCCCGGGCAGGAAGGAGTAAGGTAAGGAAGGAGGAAATGGGGTAGGATTTAGTAGCCCTGATGTCACGTGACAGATACCTGACATGATCAGCGGTTAACGAAATGAGAGAAAAATGGTACCGTTCTGTAGACTTTTAATTTTAAATAGCTCTTTTTATGTGAAACAACAACTTTTCCCCAGAGACAATAAAAGGGCTTCTAGATCAAGGTGAATAGTAAAAAAAAGAAAGAAAGAAAGAAAGAAAGAAAGAAAGAAAGAAAGAAAGAAAAAATAAATAAAGAAAAGGAATTCAAGAATCATCGCTGTAAGTTTACAAGGATGCATACAATAGCATTATCTCTGTACTGTAACGTTTTACAGGAGCAAATACCTTCATTTTATTTTTCTGTCTCCTTTAACCTGACACTTCCATCTGCTATGTTTGTAATCTGATAAAAGAAGTGTTGAGGGCTATGTAAATTATCAGAAAAGCTTCAAATAAAACAACGTACCTAATTTACACAGTTTTGGGGATTCCTGTAATAATCTTTTTATTATTTTCATACCAATATTTTTCCTTTGCATATTTATGGGGGAAAGAATCTTAAAGGAGATTTGAAACCAGCCACTTACAAGAAAGAGAGAGAGAGAGAAATTCACGAGAGAGTGAGAGAGGGATAGTGAACGAATGATGGATTGAAAAAGAAGTACAGCGCGGACACATTTTCCATGTTCCTTCATTTATACTTCAACACCAGAACAGGCAACATCAAACAGAAACGATCCTATTCATGGCGCCAGATTTGTGCGCAGTTTTCACGATACATCTATTGCATAAAACTAATAATCCTTTGTCCATTCTTCCATCCATTAACAAACTTCATAAATTAATAACCGCATACAAACGTATAAATATGCAGTTTTTGTGGGCACGTGCATGCATTGTAACGACCTCGCATACCCCTGTTAATTTGGCAAAAGCACATGGACACATTAGTCGTTAAGCTCATGAAAATTACTACATCAGCCACGAGAACCGCTTTGTGGAGCTTGTCTCTCTCTCTCTTTCCTTATTCCCCAAAACCACGGGTCAAAAATTCGCGATGGCGGCCACGATGACCTTCACGTCTCAACGTTCACATGCATTCATTTCCGGTTCCCCAAGGTCTTGTCAAAGGTCAGACAGCCCGGCCTCCCATCATTTCCCAGCGTTCCCTGACGCAAAGCGGGCATAGAGCAGTCTCTGGAGGCTTAGCCAATACACTCCTTTTCTGCTCCTGTCTGTATGTCTATTTGTCCCGCGGCCTGTGGGAGTTCGCGAGCATCCGTACGAGCGAATGCATGTTTTGGCGGGAGAAAATCCAGCGGCAGGAGGCAAAGCTTGTACGCCGACTGTGACACGATAGGATGGGCCTGAGACCTCTCTTCTCGTATGTACGTCTGGACCTTTTGACGTTTTGCCCATCCGATTTTATCAGGTACCCATTGCTGCTAAACAGGTGCCGGGTGGGCAGGAAACGTGCACACACAACAGCCAAGACTCCGAGATAGCTACAAAAGGAGAGATTAATTCTTCCGACATTCGCACACGTCTAACTCTCGATTGAACGCAGTTAATTCGCTCAAGAACTTTGTTGTCAGTGTCAAATCACTCTTGACTGCAACAGCACCGGTTCTTTTAGTAACAGGCGATGGGAACTACGACTTTATTTACCCACGTCTGCCTGCCTGTGTGTGTGTGTGTGTGTGTGTGTGTGTGTGTGTGTGTGTGTGTGTGTGTGTTTTTGTTGTCAGATTGTGGTGTTTTTAGTCAGCTCATTATTTACTTTGGTCAGTCAGTCAGTCAGTCGTCCCTTGCCTGGCACCTGGCGTTGAGGGGAGCACATGGATAGACGCGGCATCTGACAGGGCCCGCCACTCTTGCCTATTTTGGGCGATAGTCAGCAGGTCCTGTACAGGACGACCAGTCCAGTCTTTGACGTTCG
Organism: Marisa cornuarietis; assembly: GCA_004794655.1. NCBI lineage: Eukaryota > Metazoa > Mollusca > Gastropoda > Architaenioglossa > Ampullariidae > Marisa > Marisa cornuarietis. Next base: position 8,442,237 of record SMMW01000555.1, read on the forward strand.
TAAGCGAGTTTTTCCTCTGACCACCGCGGCGTCGGCCACCCTCCAAGGTGCCTTGAAGGATAGTCTTCGACAAGGTGTCGTGCCGGGTCACATGGCCAAAGAAGACCATCTTACGTCGCTTGACTGGTGATAGTAGAGGTTCCTGGTGTCCTACGAGCTGTTTTAATGAAGGAAGGTGTTTCTGTTTCCTCCGACACACAATTTTTCTTTGTATAGAAGGATTTGGTATCAGTTATGAAATTATTCACCTTCCTGTATGCAGACTCATTTTTTAAGTCCGTATGATGAACAGCGAAGTTCACTGCTCTTTCTCTCTCTCCTTTCCCTTCTTCCTTCCTTCCATCCATCACTCTCCTCTTCTTGTGTCGTACATGAGCTTTTTACTCCCTCACTGGCACGCCATAAAGGAAAACACTTTTCGTCGATTGAGGCAGTCGTTGCCGCCAGAAACAATAAAACTCACGGGACCAAACTGATTGCTTGGCTTCGGCCTAAACACGTCTTTGGCAAAGACTCATGCTCCACCCACAAGCCCAGAAATTTGGGTGGCTCCGATGAAGAAATATAGCGCCCAGCCGGTTCATTGGATTATGACAGGGGTGCACAGGAGCTGGAAGAACAGCTCTCTCGCTCTCTTCCCAAATCTGTTTTTGCCCAGAGGAAGAATATCGTCACAGATACATGACACCCTATCCCCAGTGTCATCTTTACTTAAATGCAGCTTTGCTTCTGTGGTTAAAGGAGGGGAGGGGACGGGGCGAGTGGTGATCGAGACAAAGAGAAACATGGCTGACAGATGGAAAAATAGAAAAAAAATAGGTATAAATTTATACAAAAAATAGATAAATGGAAAAAAGAATAAATAAAATGGAATACAAAATACAGAAAAGTAACAAATAAAATAAAATAAAATAATAAAATAAAATAATAAAATAAAATAAATAAAAGAAGTGAGAAAGAGAAGGAACGTAAGACTCGTAAAACCCCAAAAGAAAAAATATATGACGAGATGGCAGATGTCTTAATTACCCGTTAATTTTAATCACTAACTGAGGTGGGTGTGAACTCTGCTGACGCCTATACAAAGCTATTGATTTACTCAGACAAGATCAGGACCAGTTATCGACGAGAGAAAGGTCATGACCATCAGTGCTAACAGGAGCAGGTAAGTTCGGTTATAAAAATACCGTTTTTTGTGTTTATGGTAACATGCGTGTGTATTCAGTTTTGCTTTTCTAAAGTACAGTGGTTATTGGATAGCAAAAGGCCAAACCGATCCACGATGAACGTCAGCTCTATATTTCTGGCATTTTAACGGAACATAGCTTTGTCATTAACTTGTCACAAAAATGCGTTGTTATTATTTTCTTTAGGCGTGGGAAAGTGGTGTTGAAAGTACATGTGGATGGATATTAACATAACATAGCATTTAAGAGCACACGAAAACACGTCCACGGACTTACTGACGAGTGCTTTATGGCAAGGAGGAGATGACCTCGTAAACAGCACAATCCATTGCCGGAAAAAAATCGAAAACTTTAGAGTCGACACGTTACAAACATGCACAAATAGACGAATGTGGACCTGAAACCTGTTGCCACTGGTAATAAAATATGTTGTGATTTGCGCTGTTAAAATGGAGGTGATGTTAAGGAAAACATAAATTCGTACTAAAAGACAAAAACACTGCAAATTTATTGCGCCATGAGACTAAATAAGCCACTGATGACCCAGATCTTGAAGCAAATACAGAGAAAAGTCGCCGTCATAGTCAGCTACCCTGTGTTCACACGTGTATTACCTTCCACTTACCTCCCCATCCCACCGCAATGGACTAGGGACCTTTTTCCCTTTAACTCGATAACGTAAGATGGCTAATCACCCAGATTTTAGGGAACTGTATTTTTTATCTTAATCTAAGCTCTGTCATTCGGAAGGGAAAAAACCTGCACGATGGCAGACTTTTAATCCTTCACTCGGCTTGTCAAGGAAAACCCGACGGAAGACATCGCATGAGCAGCAATATCCAACTAGCGGTCCTCTGTGCAGGAAGTAATTTTCCACACAGTTCGTCATTATTCGGTCTTCATCTCTTGCCTGCATCAGCAGGCAGATCCCACCTTCAACGTAAAATTGGATTAATTTTGCAGTGCTTAATGAAGCAAAAACGCAGACAATACAGAACTGCAGAGTCATAAGATCGGGGATAACGGATGCCAGATCATATTCACGGAAGAATAACATTAGCAGTATTCTCTTTACAACATTATTAGATGATTGTGCGAAAGCTACTCTGACTCCTCAATTAGAGTTGCCTTCTTATAGCAGAAAGTGTGGTGGTGGTGGTGGTGGTGATCACTACTGCAGGTTTATTCTGATATATTTTTTTTTTTACAGCCGTCGGGTTATTTCGTGCGAAATCATAAAAGTGGTAATGGTTGGTTTTAAAACGTTTGATTAACGTATTAAAGCTTGCAGCCAGCCACTTCATCAAAGCATATTTTGGTATCTTTTCTAAACAAAGGCAGAGTTGAGGAAAATATCCGTTATAGAGGTGTTTTCACCTGCGAGCGTTCGTGATAGACGCTAAAAGTCGATGATTCTTAAGTCATGAATATTTTTCTTTCTTTCTTTTTTGGGTGGGTGGGAGGGGGCAGTCATCAATGTGATATGTATTGTGTCAGATTGATGCTCCGGAAATAACTGAGACAATCACATAAACTGAGACAATAGATATTTAGCCTATTATTTTCTTGTTTGTTGGTGTGTGTGTGTGTGTGTGTGTGTTATATGTGTGCGTGCGTGTTTTTGGAAGAGCATGCTATCACACCACATATCATTGTTTTTTTTAGTGGGAGGAGGAGGGTTGAGAAGTGCTGATCGAAGAGTCTATAGTGGCTGTTAGGGGTGGGGGGTGGGTGGGTATGAAGCCAGGTGGTTTACCGTAGGTAGGGCACGACATGCCATCTTTGTCTTCTCTCATTTAATCAGGCGGCCATTCCTGCTAAGCAGCTGCTAGATGGCAGGAGAAGTTTTCCAACCGCAGGGCAGAGCACGCCTTCAGCCGAGAAATCTTTGCTCATTTCTCCTTTAGGCGGCGGAGCCACTGTGTATTACTCATGATGTTATCCGATTGACTTACATAGTTCTACAGCTTGCATAGTTCTTACAAACTGCATCTGGTGCAGCATCCGCTCGCTAGAAGTACTGAATGTGATCTAAATCACTAACAAGGCTTTCTCTACAATCCTTTGTAAACATACTACAAAATGGCAGAAGCTATACCACTAGCTCTATCGCTCTCTAAACTTTCGACGTGTACAATTATACCATGGAAACGATCTTGCATTATTTGTAATTTCTTTCGGCAGATTTGTTCTTCTTTGCACTCAATTGTAGCTGTGCAATCAATTCTAGAGATACCTAAAATTGCGAAGGGTATAGCGATACTGTGGGCCATTTGTAATTTCTTCTCCTCCTCCTCCTCTTCCTCCTCCTCCTCATCTTCTTCTTCTTCCACCATGTGTCATTATCTAGAGTCGATCGAGGACAGACTGACAGTTCTCTACTGTTTACAGATCCTTCTGTCCTTAGCAGTTGAAATCATTGCGCACAATGCCTTACGCAAGAGGTGTGGGGAGGGGAACGCCACTGCCTGTGTTGAAACCTAGCACGATCCCATGTGACCTCGGAAAAAAACGCACAAAAACTTGAAAAATAGTCGAGAAGAGGGCTCCATTGATACCGATTCGTCAAGGCTCATGCCACTCCAGAAACGTTCTAGTAATGATCGACACAGCTTCTGAGAGAGAGAAAGTGATAGAGGGAGAGGGAGAGAACAACTTGGTGCCGGGTGTTGGTGACACCACGTGGTCGATAACGCGCAAACTGGAATTTCTCAATCACACGGGTCTATGTCTGCTAGAGGCACTTTTTACTGAAGGTTTGCACAGTCAACTCCCCCGCCCCCAACTTTGTTTCTCGGATTCCTCCGTATCCGGGTTACAGAACAGAAAACTCCCCAAATACTCTATACCCAGCCCTCTCTACATGCAAACCTAGACGTGCTATGTTATAAGAGGTATTTCCGTCTCATGCCATGAGAAGTATTTGGTTTCATAGGATATAGTTATTATCGAATGTCTTATCAGCTTGTGTCCACACGAGTACGTAAGTTAAAAAAAAATGAGTCGAGGCGGTTGTAGTGATAAGGCTAGTGGCAGTGGTGAGAGGGACTTACTTGCGTTAAAGGCTTAGCCGAGTGCAAAGCTATTTCCAAACGACTGCATAGAGATCATTCCAATATACTTATTCGACCTAATCTATGTGAATATCTTTGTGATTTGAGAGACAAGCCTTTGAACACCAGAATGTTCACAAGCAAGACCACTCGATGTCACGAAAGTAAGTTCACATTTACGATAACGACTCATTAACAGGTTCTCTAAGCTCTCGCAATGGCTGCAGCCTTACAGTGACCGCATAAGTTTGAATATAGGTATTTTTTCCCGAAAAAAAAAATTATAACGCATTTTTCTTTAGATAATCCTTGGAGTGCTATGTCGCATTACTCTGTAACCAACTTTAGATCTTTATTTCATGTTTGATCGGTATGGCCTTTATGTGGGCACAAAAAATGATTAGGATTTATCTCACTGAAACAGAAGTCAGAAAGGAGTAATAGCATTAGCTATCTCTGCCGGCCCATCTACTTGAGGTTTTTTCGAGCATGCAAAGACGAGGCTTCCCATAGTTCAAGTACCCTGGGTGGGTGGGTGGGTGGGTGGGAGAGACTTAAGAAGGGCCCTTTCCTAGCGTCTGATGTCGCAGTAGCTTGCTTTCAAGCGCAAGAAGCAATCGCAGAGCGGTGACGTAGGCACTCCAACGGTTATCCTCTTATCACCGATACTAAGCCAGTCAGCACCATGGGACTCCGGGCCGCTCACCCGCGCCGGGCGCTCTCAAAGCAAAGGCAAAGGAAATTGTAAAATGGAAGCGGGACTCGTGCCGACGAAAAGAAAAATCAATAAGCAACACCAGTTCTCCTTCTGTTTCCTCCGACACACATTCCTCGCTTCAACGTCTTTTCGGGAGTTCGACATTTCAGGTGTCGGCCTGGTTCCCCCCCCCCCACTACCCTTTAAATCCGACAGCGCATGCGCACAGCAATGCACGCAGGCACGCACCCACACACAATCAACGCTGCAGGTTGCAAGACTAGCGCGGGAAGGCGGGGTGGATGGGTGAGTGGGGTACTGGTATTTTACGCCGAGCAAGCAGCTAAGGCTATATCACGGCAAGGCAGCCAGCCCTGTACACAGATATCAAATGCAGAAAAAAACAGCGTGGCCGAGACGAGAGCTGAACCCAGGATAATCGAACTTCACTTTATAGGTGACAGGCGCTAACTGTTGCGCATGAAGGCGAAGATGCTGAAAGCGGAAAGGTGGAAATTTACTGAGCCTCTTACAGCTCAGAGTTTAGTCATTGGTGACCGGATTTTCGTGATGGATAATAACAGGTGACAGACTGCTGTTATGCCAGACGTTGACATCACATAGTAACAGTAAAGATCATTAGCGTCCGCTGGCCACAGCAATGGCTCACTGACTTTCATCACAAAACTTTACGTGCTTCAGAGCTAAGATGCAAACAAAAGTGAGGGAAAAAATCAAACGAAGGAGGAGGGCGAACGTGCCCTAGCCAGGTTACGATCGGAAGAAGTTTTTGTGTTTGAAGAAAGTGAAACTGATATGAACTAGCCGCTGTGCGTAATAAGTCATCCAGCCCCGTCGGCCTACAATACCTATAACTAAGACGGTGAGGATCAGGGTTCAGGTCTTGGCTCCAGCGCGTGTTTTCCCTCCCCTTCCATCTAACCTGGCTGTGCCACAAGTCTGACGGGGTGGTTATTCAAGCAATGCTGTTCAATAACGGTTTATCAGGCCTGGGCACACCCACATCTTCCTGAACTACGTCAAACCAATGAACCAAACAACTGATAGACTTAAACTGTCACTTATCGTAGCAGGATATAAAAGCGTTTCTCCAAGCAGGTCACGTAATATATAAGACGCTATCACTGGTAATAATTTAAAGTACCAATATTAAAGCTTGATAGATAGATAGATAGATCGATAGATATTGATAGATAGATAGATAGATAGATAGATAGATAGATAGATAGATAGATAGATAGATAGATAGATAGATCAAACAAAGAAAACAAATAAATCCACAACTCCTGCCTCCACACAACCTTGGAGATTTACCATGACCTAAAAATCGGCAACATACGAACCTTTTCTACCCATCGAAATCAACCTCTTCCAGCCATCACTACTCGAATTACATGCAAATGATAAGTGACTGGAAGGCCAAGAGACGATTGGCTCTTAGCCAGGTCAAAGGTTACAGCCGCAGGATCAGTAGGTTCCAAGTGTTGATGGCGACATTTGATCCTGGCACATTGAGCAACTGTCACCGTTCTTTTTTGGTAGACTGTTGTCAGTAGTACAATATTATGCAGTGAAAGACAGAGAGGCAGACAGCATACGCTTTAAACAAATCAGAAAATTCTTCTACAATTTTTTTTTTTAAATCTGTAATCGCCTCCGGCAGGGAACATATATCTGTCGTTCTTTCTTCAGCAACGGTTATACACTCAAACCATATATTTATCTGTCCCTTTCATGACTAACCGACTAAAAATGTTATCCAATTTCGAGGAACCTTTCCTGTGTACGAAATTTGTTTGTCTTTGTTTGCATGCTGTAGATCAGTCGTATTTCACACTGTTTACATCGGAAAACAAACTGACAGCAAAAGGCACTCCATCTACCTTAGAAGTAACACAAAAATTAAAGATCGTAAACAAGAGAGAAAAGTCACTTCAAATGATCCTTCGGAAAACAAACGCCGAGAGAATGGAAGGTAAATTCAGAACATTTCGAGAGTAAAATGCGTTGATCAAAACGCGCACTGAACATTTCTCTGCTCATTTTTTGTTTACAAACCTTTAAGCTGGATATTGTGTAGCGCGAATGAAAAAAAAACCCAGTAGGAACCAATCAGAACACAGTACTCAGTTCTTTAAAAAAAATCACACGACAGAGAGAATGGCTAAAAGTATATCATGATCTTGATATCCCTAACTATTTTGTCACTAGTGTTCACAGAATTAACTTGCCGATGACACAATATTTATAGTTCCTAGATTTCTCTTGACCTCTAGGTCCCACAAATTGTTTTTATTAATAATAAAATTTGGAGGAAGAGAGGTCCAAGAATGTAATTGTAACCCTGAAATAAACACATGGTTACAAGCTACTACTCTGTGTCCACCATCCCCCCCCCTCCGAACAAAAATAATTATACGAAAATTGATCGCAATAAAAGTCTCAGTGAGGGTGTTATTATTGCAAATATGCAATCAAAAGGGCGCAGAGAGGCTTATTATATTTGTAACCTCGAGTGACCCGTGATATATTATTCAAATGAAAAAAAAACCCCAGCGTTCATTCGCGCTGGAAACCTTTCATTTAGCACAAGAAAACAACATGGCAGCCAGTAATAGCGCGCATGTCTCTCCGCCGCGGGAATGTTTTTGCATGAACAAGCGCGATTTTCGCTTTTGGCTTCATCTTGATTTGCATAAAATGTCTTGGAAATGGGGGAAAAAAACTCGGCAATAGATGATTGCCCTTTCACTATCACCCTTAGCAGTCGTAAGGCTGCAAGAAGGCTTTTTTTTTTTTTTTTTTTTTAAAGACGCACATGCTGAGTTGGCAGAAAAGTTACTTTGGTGTTTGATTTGAGCTTTCCTCGCAGAAGTTTCCAAACGACTGCAGAATCAGGATTCCACGAGCAACGGAAACTGTAAAGCGAAGGAAAATGGAACAGGGTATGCACGTCTGGTCTACGTTTAGGACTGACTCTGAAGACTTTTCATAGACGACTTTATTGATGACAACCTAGTGATGACTTCTGACAGAACTTTTGACATCGCTTTTCGTATTTCGCTTTCAACTCTGTCAGCGAGAAGGCATGGCAATAGCTCAGTGCTTAATGTCTGTCCAAGTCGCTTCGCTCACAAGCAATGAGGTCTAGGGTTTGTAAAAAAGTAAATGTCATTAGGCTTAAAGAAGCGAGTAATTTAATTGCTTCCCGTAAGCTTGCGGAAAGTTAGGGTATGTGCTGATCGCGGGTGGGTCGGTCAAATACTCTGGGGCGTGCAGCAGCACAGTAACGACTTTCCACATATAAAAGCTGCAATATAACTATTCTAAAATAAACATCCATACACTAATTTGTCATGTTTAGAAAAGAAAGGTCAACGCTCTAATCAATGAGGCAATGGTAATGTCGCTTGTTTGTTTGCGAAAGTAATAGGATACACATAACCATGCTTTTTCACTTCTTGCTGTCTTCCTCGAGGGAAAAATAATGCTAAGCCAGGTTAGTCGGCTGCACAAATATGACAGCCATGATCCAAAATAAGAAGACGAATTTGGCGAGGTCATGTGTGCAGAATGAAACCAGAAGCACCACCCAAAACAACCCTTCGTTGGACAGCTGATGGTAAGAGGAAACCTTGACGGCCAAAAAAAGAAAAAAAATGAGGAAGGTCAATAAAGAGAGAACTAAAGGAACCTGGAACAACATAACTAAACTTGCTACTGACAGACAAAAGGTCTCTAATAAATGTTTAGGTACGACGAAGACTAAGTAAGTGCTAGATAACTACAGTTAGAATAGACTTAGAAGAAATGGCAAAATAAATGTGCAAAGTTATTAATTATTTACTTTTATTAACCAGAAGTTTATACAAGTGTGTGTGTGTGTGTGTGTGTGTGAGAGAGAGAGAGAGAGAGAGAGAGAAGGAGAGAGAGAGAGAGAGGAGCAGACCTCAGGTATTTCTTTCATCCAAAGTGTTTCTTCCTGAGCCAGATCTTTCTGTAGCGAGGTTTTGACTGTCTGTATTACTGTGTAACAATGACATATTGACTTAGCCTGCACAACCCTGCCGGAGTCAATACGTTATCATTTGCACAACTCTTAGAAACTGCGAGATATTCGATGACAATTCTCCTGCAACTGGGTCAGGTCCTTTTTATGTGAGTTTAAGGAAGCCAAAGATACAAATCACGTAAAAGCGTGTGTCTGTTAGTTTGGGCTTCTCAATGTATAAAACAATTTGTGTTACTGCGGGCTCGCCTCCCCCTTTGTCCATGCGCGCGCGCGTGCGTGCGTATGTGTGTGTGAGGTGAAGAACTGTGTTCACAGCCTGTAGAGTCGATATTTTTTCCCTGTCCCTTTTTAATTTGTTGTATCAACTGCAATTTCATTGTAATGTGAATATCAGTTGGACAGTTACCTATGTCATATAACATGCCTCCGCACACCCTGGTGTGTGAGTAAGAGAGAGAGATTGTGTGTGTGTGTGTGTGTGTGTGTGACCCCAAATGTGATTGTAATCTGACAGTGTGGCTGAATATGCAAATAAACGATTTTCTCCAGGAATAACAGAAGATGACATTATCTGTAAAACAGTGCTAGTCGTGTATTATCGTGTTCATAGTGGAAACGAACCAGATCATCTCCCTTCCTCAGCTGCTAGCCCCCACCCCCACCCCGACAGATCAGATACCCAATACTGCCGGGTGTACTGTAGTTTTCCACCGGATTCAGCAAGACTCGAAACAAAGATCTTCAACGTCCAGCGAGTGTGTGTGTGTGTGTGTGTGTGTGTGTGTGTGTGTGTGTGAGAGAGAGAAAGAGAGAGAGAACGCGTGCGTGCGTACGTGCATTTTATATTTGCGTGTTTTATTTGCTTAAAACGGAATGTATGACCGCCTTCTTTCTACGATACCCTACAGGCAGAGATCGCGAGCTGGCGAAACGAGAGACTAGTAATCGCGTTTAGCAGTTGTCGTACTTATCATGTCGGATAAACATGCACGCGAGCAGACTTAACTTTAATTCAAGGGAAAAACAGTTTTCTGCCGTGATTTAATGCTTCGCTAAAACGGTTATTGAAAGGAATTCCTTTGATAAAAAAAGGATTACGTTTCAAACTGCTTTCTGCAATCCGTGAATATGTATTCCATTTCCATGTACCTCCACTAATGTTACCGGCTTGGCTAAATCTATCAATTTCAAGAATCTTCTTTTTCTTCTATTGCCCACAGGCAGACAACCCATCGATGCTGGCTGATCGCGCAGTTTTATAAATAAGATAAGAGATTACTCTGACAGGCTGGCACACAAAACAAAGAATCAAAATGCTGGAGGAAAGGATTTTAGAAGCCAGAAAATGTTCTGTTCATAGCCCTTATTTTTTAAACAGGAAAACGTTAACACATCGTTATTTTTGCCACCTTCAAGGCGAAAACTGAATAAGGATGTGAACGCATTAAACATTTCTAAATTTTGTATTATTAAGTAATAAAAAATGGTAAACAGCCTTGAATTGACATGAATGTTTGTAATTATTGATGGGTTTTTACTACTTGTATCATAGTTTACCCCAAATGGAATTTTTTTAAAAAAAAATGTGCACTCGTCATACAGTAAATTACAAAACACCAAGTATGCTAGCAACGAGGACCAATTGTCTAAATTTATTGCATATTTATTTTCTCAGCAGAAAGTTGCAGCTTGGTTATGATTATAAGGCAAGCTAAAGAACAGCGGGACGTAAAGATACGATAAAATCTTTATTCCTTCCACCATTCGACTGCAGAAACGTGACGTAGCCACGTTAGGACTACGTGCGTTCACGTGTCTGGCTCTGTAGGTAACTGTACATGAGATAGGTGGGTGTATATGTGTGTAAAGAATAGATGCGTGTAAATGCTGCGTGCGTGCGTGCGAGTGAGTGAGTGAGTGTGAGTGTAATAAGCTGTCGCGTTATGTATATACGACTGAGTGTTAGCTTTTGTTGTAGCTGTTGTTATTTAGCAAGCCTTCCGTTTAGGAGACGAAGATCTGCTCCACAAAAACATTTGTTCGTCTACATTTTGACATAATAAACGTTGTCTTAACGATTTCCCATTCGTGATGTTTGAAAGTCACGTGAGAGTGAATATCTTTCTCCTCCAGCGCCTCCCTTAAGAAAGCTTTGTACTTTTTATGGCATGCATTCTCTTCTGCGAATTGTGAGCTTTTTGTGCAGTCGATGGACTGTCACAACGATGTTCGTTGTCTGGAATGTGGTTTGATGCGATATTGCGGAACGTGCCAGGGCTAAACAGTACCTGATTTCTTATGCCAGCTGTCTTCCTCTTTTCTCACCGTCTTTATTTCATTTTTTCGTTAAATCAACAAATAAATACATATTTTCACGCACCCCTCTATACTCTTCCTTCCTTTTCCGCTCTCTCTTTTTCTCTGTATCTTTCGCTATGTGGAGTGATTAGCATGGCGATGAAGGTTAAAGCGGATGGCCTGTTAAACATGGTGATGAAAGTTTCAGCTGGGGGAGGGGCATTGGTGATGTGCTTAGGATAGTGATGAAGGTGGATATTATTAGATTATTGTCTTTAGGTTCAAAGGTGGGCAGTGACCGAAACGTCTATTCCAGCAATACTATACCTCTATACAAAGACTAAGAACTTTTTCAGAATGTGTGTACGCACAACTGGGATACACTTTCATACTCATTTCCCTGATCTTTAAACGCAATGTGGAGAAAAGCCCTTTAGACTTCTGGAAATGTAGCCCCACTACAAGTGTTAACGGAACAAACATAAAATTATCATCAATCTAGATGCATGCATGCAAACTCTGGTAAGTAACCAACATTAAGTCTTGAGCGTTAGTAGTCGGCCCTCCCACTTCTCGTGGTGATCCGGTTTGTAGGTTTGGACACAGAAGACAGTCATATCTATATGAACCTATCTTTGTTCTCACTCAAGAGACTGAAGACACTTGTAAGAAATAACAATTTCTCAAAATCCTTCCTGTACACTATAGACTGGTACGTTCTTCCTGCTGCAGGTGCATCTTGAATACAAGCGCTGGAGAATTACATGCTTACTGCTTTGACAAAGATTGATCGCAGTCCCAGCAGCGGAGCTTACATCAAATCCCCAAGGACCAAGCTCTCAAGATCCCTTTCAGAGTATCTTTCAAGGCACAGAACTCAGAAATATCCCTCTTCAGATGATGTTACATCCCGAAACTGACAGTGTATGCCAACAACACCAAGCTGCATAAAAAAAGGGACTGAAAGCACTGAGGGGCGCCAAAGTCATCAAGAGCCCAGCCGGTTTCACTTTCTTCATCCGGTAACAAAGTATTAGGCTCTTATCCACATATTTGTAGAGAACAGCAAGTGCCAAAGTGAAAACGATGAAAGTTGACATGGACTAACTTTGAAGCCGGGACATGATAGCCACACATCAAAGCAACCAAGCTGATGGTCGGCACGTCTGCCTTGATGGTGGTGGTGGTGGGGGGGTCGTGACCAGGGCTAAACCAGGGGAGCTACTTCTGCCATCCGAAAGCCAGCAGACATAAATTTGCCTTACACATAAGGACAACCGAGAAAGGTACTAACAATACCAGGCTTGTCGAAGTTCAATGTCCTCCATAGTGATGGTCCCATTAGGAAAGGATGTAAGAGGACACGCCTCCAATAAGTAGGTTGGAAATGTCAGTAGGAAACGTAATGTTGGTCATACTTAAGTGTCCATTGGTCGGCTATAGGCTGTGCACTAGTGCCCACGCACGCACGCACATGCCCACGCACACGCACACAAATAAATAAAGACAGAAGAAAGAAATAAAACATGTTTACAAGCTCCTTTCTCTTCCTCTCCCTCAACTTCCTCAATCCCTCAGACTATTTAAGATTTAGTTAAAGTAATAAAATTTATTATTATTATTATTATTCGTCTTAACCATTTTGCTTGTCAATGGTACCACACAAAAATATATTATGTGAGTTGTTTATTGAAATAAAATTTAATAAAAAAAAGTCAGATACAATGAGATAGAGAATTACGAGATGTCAAATTAGTTTTTTGTGTAAATGTCCCTATTCTAATAAATAAAAAAGTATCAAAAAATAAATAACAATACTTGAAGAAAATAAACCTGACGGTCTGTGAAAGCCATGTTGAAAAAACCCCCCAGCAAAATATCTCGCGAAATAAAGGACAAGGGTGCTCCCCCTCAATCCAAAGGTCTAATGAAATGCACACTTGAGCGACTGTGCGGAACAAAGCAAGAAGATAAGATTTCTCGGACGCTGCGAGGCCAAATCGACTGTCATGTGTGGTCGTAGTTCTGCAATAATCGGCTAATGCGGGGGATACGGAAGGCATGGGGATGCCTGCGTAAATCAATAGATTGTGTTTCCGCAACCGCCATGTCACTTTTCCCTATTTTTTTTTTTTTGTCGTTTCCCCCCTACTCGAAACGTCACTCAAAACGCTCGCAGCTTGCTTTTTCCCCTTTCAAAACCGTATCTTTGTTATTATTCAGGTAGAGCTCTTACGACCTTCCCCATCAGTTAAACAGTTATCGCCGTAATTTGTCTTCCGGTCCATGCCTGAGCGGAGACCTTTTCATGTAAAAAAAAGAAAACAACAACCAAACAACAATTGCGTGATTACGTGACAAGATTATCCCAGATGATAATTATAGTAAGGTGTATGCGTGCGTGTGTGTGTGTGTGTGTGCGAGTGCGCGTACATGCGTGTATGCGCGATAGATTAGAGAGAGGCAAACAAAGTGTGTGTGTGTGTGTGTGGCGGGAGTGATGGCAAATGTGTGAATGCTCAGGTTTCTCAGGGTTTGAGGTCAAAAGATACCATATAATTATAGATAATAGAGAGATAGCGATGGAGACTGACAGGCATACACCGATAGTGATTTAAGTGTGAGAAAATGATAAACCAATTTTACAGTCGCTTAGGAAGGCATGTTAGCTGAAAATAAGCGCACGTGGGTAAGGGTGTGTAAGAGAGTGTGTATGCGCGCGAAAGTGTTTGAAGTCATTTCAATGCATGTTCTATCCCGTGTGTATCCATTAATGTACGCGTGCATGAACAAATGAATGAATGGCTGGATGTAGGTACCTACAAGAGAGACTCAGAGGGAAACATCTGAACTAGTACAGTAGCTTTGGTTGTAGCAGCAGGCGGAGTTTTGTTTTGGTATGCAATGTAGCACAAGAATCGATTCCAGCCATGTGAACGCTGTTCCAGAGAACATTTATTACAAATATGTCGTCTAGCGATAGCGTACTGCGAGCTACAGGACATCCCCCGCTGCTTCCATTTTGAGCGGAAACTCTACCGGTCTCTGTCTACTCTGCAGCAGAGGAAAGCAAAACCGTACGCCATGAGGCTGGGAGGGTGAATGGTGAGGAAATCAATGGGAAGCATTACAGAGATGCCATCTTAGGCTTGCTAGGATTGTTCGAGAAAAGTATCTTCTCACTTCGAGAAAAATGGTCTGGTTCAATGGTCTAGTTACATCAAGTGACTCTCTCTCTCGTTTTCTCTCTCTTTCTCTCGCTCTCTCCTGCTTTTTCCGGAACTGCATCGAAGCTGAGATTCACGTGAAGGGTAATGGTCAGGGATAAAAGGGTGATCATTTATCGGCGATTTGGTTTGATGTACGAGACATCAAAACTCCTGACGTTAAGATATTCGGATACTCGTTGCTTTCATCACTTTACCGGTTGTCTGCTGATATGTTCGTGGCTGTGCACCGTTGGGTTAATCCACTTCAGATCCTCCCATGCTTAGCTAGGATCCTCTTGTACAACAACTCTCAAGCCGTAGATATGACGCGAGAGAAAGTCGATGCCTGGAGAAAATAGGGAAAGCAGTTTCTTGTTACTGTGTCCAGACCCCGTGGATATTGCTTTATGTTATTCTGCCCCAGGGCATCTTTGCCACTGCTTTCACTATGGGTCTAGCTGGAAGGCACCATTCACTGTGTCTCGACATTGCTTAATTACCACGGAGACAAAGCGTTTGCCCTTAAGTTACTCTTGTTACATCAGGACAACGGCTTACCCTTGTTTCATATCTCCAACTGGCATGCATGTGAAGTGCTAAGTCTGACTTAATGTTTAACCCACATTTTTGGTCATAGCTTCCGAAATTCGTCGTTGGCTGGTGTGAGGTTTCGAAATTGATACTTAAGTCGTTTGTCTATTCAAACCACACTTAACTAAGACAGCTGGCAATAGAGATCAACGACTTAAGACACATTTTAAAGACCTCACGTCCACACTAGCCTTGGGTAGACATCATGCAGGCGATTCCGGGTGTATTCATTTTATAATACATAACTTTGTATGGAAGGTTTTGACTTCTGCTGGGTTTTGCTCTTTTCATTTGCCATCAACAGGATGAGTTTGCGAGAAACGTTCAGCCTAAGTGAAACGCAGTTTTTCATCCACTAACGGAAACCAAGGGTGAAAGCCTCATCCTCCAAACAACCAGTCTTGCATCTAAAACCATCTTATTAATTTTCGATTAATATTGCCTATAACATAAACAATATGTTAAGGTAACCGACACTGGATCAATCACCTATATATAATGGGTTTCATGAGTTTGACGTAATGCAATATTTCGCATTATTTGCAGTTTTCACATGTTGTCCATTTTTTTCCAAACACCAGCTGTTTGCCTACCTTCAACTAAATCCAACTCTACCTGTTTCATTTTCGGGGATAGCCGAATGGTTAGAGCAGTGGCATCAAAACCCAGAGGCGCGTTGGTTAGATACCCGTATGGGAAGCAATCTTTCCATAGTCGACCCAGGAGTCGAAAATGAGTACCTGACTCCAAAGAAGGTTGGGGAAGGTAAGGTAGCGAGGGAGAGGAGAAGAATCCTCACTACTAGCTAGTCTCAAGGAAAGTTAGTGAAGCCTCTAACACTTCCCCTACTAGCGCCCGAAAGGTTATAGGATATTTTTTTGTTGTTGTAAACTTCCATTTTCACGCTTCATTCTTTCACCGCCTCGTTTCTTTCCATAAATCTTTCGCGCCTGTGTACGAAGACGAGTAATCCCCCCTCCCCTTGTGTCGTCGTTAAAGTAATTTATGGACGGACAGCGCCACCTAGTGACGAACACAAACGTACAGTTTTTGAGACCTCGTCAACCCTCGGCCACCTTGGCGAAGCTGCTGATTCTGCGATTTTGCTCGATCCAGACTATCAAGACAAGCTCCGCATGATCAAAGCGTCCCTCAAGAAGGGACTGGAAATGAGAGGAAATGAAGCATCTGACAGTTTGCGAGGAGACTAGTGCGTCGCCTTCAAAATATTGTTTTCGCCTGCGTGTGCCGTTTGGCCCACTGGTCTGTTGCCAGATGACAGCTACATCGATTTAGATTAATTCTGTCTGCACAAACAGCGATTCTTGAGGGCCCTACGTCGAGCTTTACGCAGCCTGTGCGCTCCATTCGCGAATTTATCCCTCCGCGCAAGGGCTTCTTTCTGTTGGCATCGTCTTTGGCAAATCTCCGGGCAGAAGGGGGAAAAAAAGGAGAGACAAATACACGGCAGCGCTGCAGACACGCTCTGTGTGAAGAGCGTCCCGTTGCACTCGCTTCCATATCGTTGGAGTTCAATGGCGTCTGGACTTGCTGCAGACGCGGTGCTGAGCTTCGCGATTTGGTACTAACGTGTCAGTGGTGCCTTTCAACAGATCAGCACTTTTTCATGGGTTTTAATAAGTTCTTCTTCTAGCGATTTCATTTGTTGAGACCCAATAATAAAAATCGAAGCTCTTAGCCAGGACAGGAAAAAAAAAGGATCTGATTTTTGAGTGGGACGTGTTGCTGATGGACCTCGCGAGACCTCTCTCTCTCACTCACACACACACACACACACACACACACACACACTACATATTATATATATATACACGCACACAAAAACGCACTGAAATGCAATCTTATTCTCCATCACGTCCTATGTCTACTGTGTCTAGCGCTGCCAGTATTGCTGTGGCCTTGAACCCTTTAAAAACTGACCTACTGAGGCTGGTCATTGAACTCCATTGTAATTCTAGCTGCGCTATACTTCACTTCACAGCGAATAAGACTGAAAATAAATCAGACCAGTTTATGAAAAAATTAAAGCTACGTCACAAACTTTGGCCAGGTAATTTCACACAGGGATCACGGTATAAAAAATTGAAACCAGATAAGAACTTTTATACATACATTTTCTTTGAATAAAATAGTTAACGATAGGAAACTGGCTATTTTTATACATGCAGGTGCTGTATCTGCAACAAAAGATTTTTTTCAGCTCTAGCGGAGATCGACTACTGCCCCAGAAAACGGTTAACTCCCTGGCAAGCTTCGACAATCCCCTCAGGCTACAGGCAAGATGCACAAACTTGTCTAGTTTGGTCATGTGACCCGGCAAAGGATTCATTAGACCATCTTCCAGGGCACTACAAGGCTGACAAGCGAGGTCGACAAAGAAAGAAGTGATGGGCCAACGCGGAACAGTAGAAAGTACAACATCATGCTGGATGCTGGATCTGATTGTCTCGCATCACCGAATGCCCCTGTTGTCAGCTGCTGCATCTGTCCAATCTCCACTGATGACCAGTCTTAGGTCAAAGAGTTGAACCGAGGTAAACCGAACGCTTAATACTCTCCCATCTCTCATACTCATCCCAAAGCAAAACAAAATCAAAGCAATCAAACCAGGAACAAAACAAAAATAACAACACAAAGTCAAAACTACAAAAGTCAGGGTGTCATTCAATCATTGCGGTAAAAAGTTATAGCGTGCCTCCCTCAAAATATTAACAAACAAATATAAACAAAATATTAAGAGAGCAAATAAACGGGTCTTAATGCGACCTGATTCGTGCACATTTCAAACGATCCCCTGGTAGTTGCCAGAAATCTGAGAGCATAAATTAGACACGAGCAGTGGAGAGACTTCCTCGTTGGTGACAGTCTCGGGCTTGAGCTAATGTCGCATGCTTAAATTGCAGGAGACGGGGAAGCTAGTTTAATTTTTTTTAAATATATTGTAAAGGTTGTATGTTCATACGCCAAGCGTAAATCAAAGACAGCAGGGTATAGTGATTGTAATTTTTGATTCTTCCGGCCGAATAACTCATTCTATTATCTCCTCTCTCTCTCTCTCACTCTCGCACACATTATTTTTTTGATGAGTGGAGAAAAAAGAGGAAGAAGGATAGACGGACAGATAAACCAATAAAAAGATGAAGAACGCACAAACACACACAAACAAACATGCGCACATGCAAACACGCATAAATACGCATGCAAGCACCTACCAACATACACATACACTAACACACGCATATATATATATACACACACACACACACACACACACGCACACGCGTGCAGGCAGGTTTTTCAATTCATGCTCGCTCCTCAAACACACACACAGGCGACTCGGTGCGTAATCTGGCGCAATGGCAAACACAGCGGTGATGCCTGTGCGCCGGCCGGTAGCGCGTGCAGCCGCTGTAGTCGATCACGAAAACCAACAGAGCGAAATGGGCGATTATCCCACGGCCCAGACAACAACCACGACACACTTTCTCGTCTCTGTCCTCACGGAGCCTCCGTTCGCACAGCTTCACCAAGGGCCCGACAGCTTCCTACTGGTGTTGAACCGCTGGATGAGTGTGACAATGAAGATATGATCAGAGCGCACGCGATGACGAGTGTGTGTGTGTGTGTGCGCGCGCGCGTGTGTGTTTTTCTATATTTTGTCTGAGCATGTGTGTGCTGAAGTGCTTATGTGCAAATGAAGATATGTTCCAGGATATATATTTGAGAGTAAGTGTGTATATATATGTATATATGTATGTGTGTGTGTATGAGCATTTATGGGCGTGTGTGTGTGTGTGTGCATTTATCCATGAGCATATGTGTGTGAGAGTGTGAGGGAGCATACTTGCAAATATAGTGATTACCGGCACGCGAGCATCAAATATCCCATGTGGTCCATATACAAGTTGTGGTTCATGTAGTCATATGTGTGTGTGTGTGTGTCCTCGCGCGCGTGCATATGTGCGTGGAGGGGGGTGCACGCGTGTAATTTATGTTACACATGCTTCAGTTTGAACGACGGGGTTTCACAAAACACACACACTCACCAGCACACACACACACACACACACAGACACACACACACACACACACACAAAATCGCACGAACATACTGGAACATGCACATGCACAATCTCACATAATGACTCGCACGGCACACGCTGTGTTATTAGACGACAACGACGAATATTTGACTGTAGATAATATCCTCCTTCTTGGCTCTGATCAATAAAACAGCCACAATCCACGCTGTGCTAAGACTGGAACAGAAAACGGGGTTTAAGATGGTCTGAGCCAACAAAAACTCCAAAATACTGCAACGTAAGGAATAACAGGTTTTACATGTGACTGAATCCATTACAGGCATCCTTCTCCCGAGTTTTCTCTTTCTGTTCACCTTGGGAGAGGGAGCAGTAGAGGCGAACCTCACATCATACATCGGATATGTCTGCCAGTCTCCTTGTCTGCTTTGGTTACTAGTTAGGGAGGTGGTTCCTGTGTCAGCTCTCATATTTAACAGAGGAGGTTCTATGTATTTTTCAGGCCAGTCTGTTGTTCCAGTCTATCTAAGTAGGGCCTCATTCTTCGCTCTGCTAAGTGTTGTCTTTTCTCCATCGGATCACATCAATTTTTCTAAACATTACATCTCATAAATTTGCTCCGCGCGACTGTTTTTCCTCCCATTATGATATCTTTTTTACTTTTCATTATGTACGGATGACTGGACACTTTATTTTTATGAAGTGGGAGAGAGAAGGAGACTTGTAGTCAGGGAAAGCAGGCTGGAAAGGAACTGGGTGTCCTCCTAAGATAATATTTCGTATCGAGTCATGCTCTAGTAAGAGCTTCTGGGCAAAACACTTGAGCGCTAGACCTGGCAAGCCGAAGGGTTTTTAGCCAACGACAATAGGAAGCACAAGAATGAGCGGGAAGACAAAAACAGAACTGCAAGAACGAATAGGATTACAGTAACGAACAGTAACAGATGAAAAGTAACACAAAGACAAGCAGTAACACCAGGAAAGGAAAGCAAGAGCAAGCAGTCACACACACGCACACACACCCCCACACACACAAGCATAGACACAAGAACTTCCTGACCATCGTAAATGAGGACCTACTTTCGCAGCTGCATGAAACGGGACGAAATGAAATGGTCCAGCTGAATAGTTGGCCAAGTGTCTTGGAGTTTCGGTGAGGCCGTAATTTTGCGAGTCACTAAAAAAGACAACGACCATCACAACCACTGTAGCTATGGGCGGCTGCATGGCCGCCAACCTCATGTCTTGGGTAAGCTTTTTTCTACCAGAGAAAAAGACAAAACACTCGCTCCCGCCGACGACAAAGCCTTTTCTTAATGTACAATGTCGTCGACATTTTTCCAATCTCTGTCTCAGCAGCTGCCAAGGCAGGCTGCTAGAGTCTCTTGCAACATTCGCTCTTCTCGCCGGGTAATTCTTGAGACGGGTGGCATCAGCAGGCGGTGAAAGCTCGTCCAGGCCGCTCCTGTTGGTCGCCCTCAGTGCCTCATCCGCTGGTATGCATCATTTATGGGAATTTTACCCGAGGGTAATGATGCGTGGTTGAATTAAAGAAGAAGGTACCTTTACAAAAGAATTGCTTCCAGCAGCTGGAATTCTTTCATAAATATTACTCCCATTGGTTGAAATGGCGCCTGTGGGATGGAACAATGAGGAACAATGGAACAACGAGGAACAATGTATACGTTGACACATACAAAACAGAATATTGCCCAAGGGAGTCATGACATAAACTAATGATGATTTCGAGAATAGAGGGAAACGCATCTTCTGGCAAAACTGACTTAAAGTCTGAATGTGTCCTTTTTTGTAATAAGTGTGTAAGGAAGAGCATTCGTGTTTCTAGCAAAAGTCCGCATATAAACGGTACTTGAAGAAGGCTAATTATTAACCACCCATTACAAACAAATATGAAATAAGATTTTACTGTCGCGTGTACACAGAGGGAAAACATTATTTCAAATTATTTATTGTAACTCGGTGTATAGAATCATGCGCGAAGCTGACATGATGTGAGCGATAGTCAAGATGCGATTTGAGAAAAGATGTGTAGACTGTGTGTTAAACTACGAGTGCCAGAGGGTCGAGCCAATCGACCTACGAAGTACACTATACAACTGCATATACATTGCACCAACCTCTTTCAAAACTGGACTTCACCCGAATGCCACTCATCAAGAAATATATGACATTAGTCTCAGACATTACCCTCTGGTGTTACCCTCAGATATTATGCTTTGATGGCTGGTTGGTTACTTTGGCGGGAACGTGTTTCCACCCACAGGTAATTTCGTACTATAAGTGGGAGAGGACCAGCGAGTGTTATAACGTTTACACTACCAAGCACTCAAACATCATCATCATCATCATCATCATCATCATCATCATCATCATCATCATCATCATCATCATCATCATCATCATCAGTGACGACATGCGCCAGCGAGTAGGACAGAATAGGATTCGCGTTTTGCATTCGCAATCCGGGATCAATCTTACCCGCTCTTCATTCAGAAGGAGCTCCACTGCACACACTTCACGATGCCGAATGCTCGTACTTTTCTGTCACGAGGGGCCGCTAAATCGTCCATCACGGGCAATGCTCACTGGAGCGGGCTAAGGGGTCGATGGCAAGCAAGCTTGCATTATCTGACATAATTTGCCCCCCAGTTTGAACTACTGAACTGTGAAAAGACCTTGTAAAATCGATAACAAAATTTCCATGCCGTCCAAAAAGGTTCGGTGTTCCGAAATCTTTAGCACCCTTTAGCAACTGCGTTGGCATATAGCCCACTAGCCTCCAATTTTCTTCTTGTCTTGTCTTCGAGAGCTTGTAGATGTATAATGACTCCAGGAAGAAATCCTTCTACTCATCTTTCTTTTTCTTTTCTCTCTTTCTCGATGGTGCAACGACAAAGAGCTTGTCCAAAAAAAATGCTGAACATCATGGATCGTGGGCTTAGATCTAGTCCCACACATGTTGCCCCTGTTTACAGGGCTATGGTGGGAAAAGTTAAAGGGAAAGGTCGTCCCCTAATCTTTTCAGGTCGTTGGGGAGTGAGGTGTTAATTACCTCACTTTTCTCGGAACCAACTTTATGTCAGAGCGGTGCCCATCTCCTCCCCTTCGCTGTCTTACCTTCCCCAACCCTCTAAAGAGTCAGGTACTCCGCCAGGTGGGTCAACTGAGGGAAGTTTGCTGCGCTACGTGGGTATCGAACCCGTGTGCCTCTCAGTTTGGACGCGAGCGCTCTAACCACTCGACTATCCGCTTTTGTTACAGGCATACAAAACAAAGAAGTCAGTTGATGATCATCTGCTAATTTGGTTAACTTTTCGAGACGTAATCGCGATTAGTACCTCTCCGGTTTTCAAATTCAGGTGTCACAATTTGCTGCCGAATAGCTCTCCAGGATTGGTGGCAAAAGAAATGAAGTTATTTTTAGGGGCAAAGGAGAGGACCGATGAAGTTTCAGTGAAGATCAAGGAAAGCCAACTCCTTCCTTTCGTTCTACGGGCTTACGCTTATTTTTGAGCGTCTGCTTTTATGGGTTGAACTTTGATCACAAATTCAACCACAAGCATTCGGAAAACTAATTCTAACCAGTCTATAGTTGTAGATCTTGCCCCTCAATGTGTTGTTTAACATTCATATTTAACTATCATATAACAACAGAAAAACGAACATCTGGGCAATTTACTACAAAGGTGAATGCTGCTGCATTTGAGGGGTGTATCTTTCTGCTTTTGCTGAGTGTAGTACTGTGGTATCTATTGCAATGAACTGTTTGGTACAACATGATGCTTTGAACACAGAAAGTGTAATGCCTTTGGTGAAAGGACAACAAAAGATTGCTGATTGATTTTTATCATTGCGGTCAGTGGTGTTAGATAGTGCCCTTCATGAGTCATTGTTATTTTTGACCTTTTTAATTTAGTTTTTATTATTTATTTTGTTGCTTTCATATCGCGGGATTCTCTGCAAGCTGGTTGGGGGCGTTCAGCCTGAATTTTAAACAATTTCATGCCTGTATCTATAGACAATTATTTTTTGGGGGGGTAAAGTTTTAAACTTTCTTTACCAGCAAATGCTCCAGACAGACGCGTTCTATCACAAAACAGCCGATTCCTTCTCAAACACCGATGTTGTCTCCACTGGAAAATCACGAGAGCCGTCATATTTGATCGCGTATAGCATCTTATTCGACCCTAACAGGTCCGATGAACTTCTTCGCGGATAGTCGAGGCTGGATAACTTTTAAAAATAAATTATTGTAAATTATATCGATACAAATATTCACATTCACATTGCACGTATATCACATAAAGTACATAAAAACTGGATTATACAGCAAAAGGCAAAGTACAAAATAACTTTGAAAAAAAGAGAGGCTTGTCAATATTAATATGTCACTGATAAGCTGCATATACGGCAGCCATTGTTTTGCCATTACATCTTCTTTCTATTCGAGGCGGGCATTGATATTTTCAATTTAATATCTATGATGAAAGAGGCTGGATAACTTATTCGAGGTTTCGTGCATATCACACCAGGACTAGCTCGCCTTGATGAATCCCAAGTGATATGCCCCTTGCTACCTTCGACTTAAGACTCAGTTTCACGACTTCACATAAACAAAGAAGTGGAGATTTTTTAAAAGTGAAGCTGAAAAACATGGTTCTAACGTCCTCCGACTTAACACCTTACACAAAACCAGCCAAAAAGAAAAAGACTGAAGACCCATCTGTTTATTTAAGACGGACTTAAACAACCAAGCAACACTTCTGTCTTTATTTTTTACTTTCCTGGTGTTTATCTATTTATTTACTTTTTTATTTATTTATTTTGTTTTTGCTGCGCAATGAGCATTTTTCCGAATGGATACCTGCGCGTTACAAATGGACATCATCATCATCATCAAAACCAGCCACCAGCTGACAGCGCGCGTGACGGCTATACCTGCAATGGTTCGTCAACTATTATGTCAGCGGACGGTTCAACCCTCCTGTCGTCAAGAACATGGGAGGTACAATTACGCATTTATCCCCTCCAACCTCCCTCGTCGCCTCTCTCCACGAGCCAGGGACGCCGGACAGTCTCCCTACTGGTTATTATGTACCCAATCTCTAGAAGGGACGTGGCAGAACGTTTGCGCGTTTTGTCTAAAATCAAACAAACAAAACATATCCGCTGTTTGCTGAGATATAATCAGTCACCGCCTGCTTTCATCGCGTGGATCCCTAACGCGCAAACAAGGATGCAGGTGTTGTAGAGAAGACCAATAATACACGTTGATCTGCCAAAACCAGCTGTGACAGAAAGCAGACAGTTCTTATAAACACTGCGAAATACTCAATGTCAGAGCCTCACCGATAGCAACCGTGTGTCATTTGATGAACTGAACTAATCTTTCCATGGTGTGAACGAGAGACTGTTGTTATTGTGTGCTGTGTAGCTGTGATTCAGAAACAGAGAACAACAGAGAGAGAGAGAGTGTGCATGGTGGCAGTGTGTTCTTTCAATGCCCTCGCTCTATGTGGGTGTGTTCCTGTCTTTAAGATATTTTTTCCACAAGGGTCATCGCCTCAGAGAACGGCAGAGAGACACAGAGAGAGAAAAACGGAGATAGGCTGAGTATTCGAGTAAGAGAGAGAGATATATATTTGAACAAGCAGGCAGAGTGTTGTCTTCCTAGTGAATGGTATAGACGTGTGTACACTCATAGAATGGACCTTGACATGCTGCAACTGTCCATGAACCTGCCCTTCCTGTACTGAACAATAATTTCTTTCTCTTTCTGGGGTCTACGAAATTGAATTTCTTTCTAGGAGACACAAAGTTAACAACCTGTGGGATTTCACGTCTTGTATTTTGGTAACTTTATGGATATATGGTAATAGTCTTTCTTGTTTTCAATTATTGAAGCGTCAAGAGAAAAAGGTAATAAAATTACCCCTCCATGTCTGTATGTGTGTGTGTGAGAAAGAGAGAGAGGAAGAGCGCTTGCGTAACTGGTTGTTGATTAGACAAATACAAGAAAGGTTTTAAAGACATCAAACAATATTTCATCGTCAAAATTTCTTTTTCATCCCCCCCTACAGGCCTCGTCATTTTTGCAGTCACAAGGTACGAACAGGAGATGCAGCCCGTACAGAAGACACAAAGGACAGGAGAGGCGTAGGAATTTGGTGTTTTACGCGGAGTGAAGCAACTAAAGCTCTATCACTGCAAAAAGCCGATCCTGTGAACAGGTGCCAAACTGCAGAGAAAGAATAGAGTGCCCGAGATGAAATCTGAGCCTGGAACAGTCGATCCTCATTTTTTTGGTGGCAGAAGCTAACCGATACGCCACCGGACCACCGCACTGGAGGGACAAAAGGTTTGCACGGGGAACATGCGGCCTTGCGATACGCAGGACAGAGTTTTATCCGCTTGACTACCATCAGATAGAAAGGAATTGTCCTAAGACAAAGAGCTACTTTCTTCCGCCCTGGAGTTAGTTGAGTGGGTGGGTGCGTAGGAAACTTAGTGTAATGTACTGGAGGTCAGACTGTCTCTCCCCCCCTCTCCCCCCAAACATAGACCAAATTGGAAAGAGTAAATCACAAGGGAACAAAATTAAGGTTACTTTGAGTGGTCACCTCGTCTGCGGACTGCCGGCAGAATCTGCCAGAAAATAGACAGATACAGACGATTATGCATTAAGGCACAAACTTAAACTACTTTGAACTAGACGCGGACAAAGTGATCTTGACAAAAAAAAGCCCCTAAGAGATCACCAAGAAAACTGTCATTAAGTTATGGTCAGCATGGGGCTTATTTTCTCCTCTAGCGGGTGATAAATTATATCCTGCTGAGGAAGAGAACTTAGCCGAGGAAGCCTGATAAATTATAGGCGAAACTCACCAAAGTTCTGTACTTCTTTTCACAGTTTTATTCGATATTAACAGTGGGCCTGACACTACAAACATTGCAACATTTGTTTACAAAGATTTGGAAAAGACAAGTTCTCACAGCAGTCTCTCTACTTGATTTCCTGGGGGGATTTCCTTTCCTTTGAAATATCTTTATCCACGCATATTTTGCCTTTCCGGGAAAACTTCTCCGAGAAAGTCTGAGTTCACAACACTCCATAATCGCCTACTTACCCCTTTCACCTGCCATTTTCCTTACTAGACCACTTTCTCTGCGGTCTGTAAAGGCGATAATTCTAGAATCTTACTTTGATCGCGCGTTCGACCGGCAATGAGCTGCTAACTGTTGACAAATACTCCACCAGGCGATGACAGGTGAACCGGATAAGCATCATCCATCACCAGCAACCTCCATGAAGAGCCATTAATTCTTCTTTGGTTGTTTTTTTTCTGTTTTGATACATACTTGTTGTTTTTGTTGCAAATGATCTGTAAAAAGGGAGTGGTGAGTTTTTGGCTCATCCTTAAAGTTTTTGACGGTCACGTGTTTGATTTTGACTGTTCTTTAGACGCACAAAAGGAAGAAGCTCTTACCAGAATACTCCCAGGTTCTAAAAGAAAATTAAAATCCTAAATTAAAACTGTCTAAACTGAGCTTATAAGACGTTTAGTTTTGTTTTAAAAGCAATAGCATGTAGAAAGTGATTGCAATAGGTTAGGGGTAGGTCTTGTATTGTTTCAAATGTAAATGGTGTCTTGTGTTTGACGTCTTGTGTGCGTCATTTGTTCGTCGTCATTTTGGGAAAAAAGAATGACGTAAAAAGAAGAAGAAAGAAGACGGTTCTATGGCCAGATAGCAAAAAAGAGAGCAGCGGGTTCTTCATCTTCCATAAATCAACTAGAAATCTCTTCACCTTCAATCCCATCTACGGGGGGTCGTCGAGCGTGGTGTATGTGTGTAATATGCGTCGTATGTATGCAAGGTAAGTGTATGTACGTCCTATTACAGTGATCTTTGTATACTCCAGAGTTCTGTTTTGAATGCATAAGATAACCCTGAGGTGAAGGAAGATCATGAGCTGCGTTTCAGTGCGCTTGCAACTAAACAG
The DNA here is from genome assembly GCA_004794655.1 of Marisa cornuarietis. Lineage (NCBI taxonomy): Eukaryota > Metazoa > Mollusca > Gastropoda > Architaenioglossa > Ampullariidae > Marisa > Marisa cornuarietis. The sequence continues at coordinate 8,469,389 of SMMW01000555.1, forward strand.
AACCCGTTAGTAGTAAGTAAAGCCTTCACACACAAAAGAACCTCTCTGTCCAGCTAGGTTTGTCGTTTTCTTTTCTTTCCTTGAACCCAATTTAAAGGCAAGTTTGGGATTGAAACGCACAGTGTTAGTCAGCGTAGTTTATCTATTTCTTAACAAGAAGCATATTTAAAATGTTCTTTTCGTCCAATCGAACACGAAAGAAATAAACCATTTTTATATTGAGTATCGCTGAAGCTGCTAACAGGATAAAAGCCAATTCTTTTCTTCTACGCGTGATTTTAGATTGTCGGTCCTTAATTCTGAACGTGTCTGGACGTCCACCAATATATTTTTTTTATACTCTGCATGTTAACTGACTTATCTATTTCGAAACGCACTTAAGTACCACTGGAATCTACCGCGTGGTCAGTTGTTGTCGATTAGGAGAAAGGCAGTTATTGTAATCATGTTGCGATAAAAGTCTGATGTAACTGCAAACGAGTGGCAGTAAACCTGGTCAGCTCGTACTTTCTTTCATCTCAACAGCCTTTTCCCACCCACTCCTTTTTTTTCTTGATGGCTATGCAGTGTACGTTGTGATGTAATCACTAGCGAGGCTGGGGTGGCACAATTCCGCACGGAAGCCACCGGGAACTTAATCGAAGTGCCCAGCGTTGGCTAAATTTTGCTGCCTGCTGCTCTCTAACACCAGTAACAGAAAGTTTAGTGAGGCTTAAAAGATTCCCTCCCTCTGTGGATAACTAAAATCGTGTGAGAATTACGTGAGATAAAGTGTAAGATTTTTTGGGATTGCATTTAGAAGGTGGGCATTTGGAGAGGACAGAGAGCTTACATGTTGACAACGCCGCTCTATGTGCGAGTGTGTGTGTGTGTGTGTGTGTGTGTGTGTGTGTGTGTGTGTGTGTGTGTGTGTGTAGGTGTGTGCACCTGGATGTGCCTGAAATTTTTTAACGTTCTTCGTAAACTTTTCTTAATATTTTGAATAAAAAATAATGACTGACAGAAAGCGCAAACGGAAAAAGGTGAGTAAAAAGTAGCGCATTGAATCTGTAGAAAATACGGAGCAGTCATAACGCGCACGAACTCAGGTGGTAGACTATGTTTTAACGGACAACAGAGGCGTGAGGCTGCAGGGAACATGGCCGCCGGTTCTGGCTCTCGCAACGAGTGGCATAGCAGTTCAAATCAACGATCGGATACATTCATTCAGAAAAGCAGAAAAGAGATAAGAGAGTTATATCTATGCTGCTGTCACAGATCCAAAAGTAAAGCATTGGCAAGATGGCGCACAGGGAGCAGTAGAGACCGCTTGCCAACAAAGTTGTCCTTAAAAAGAAAGCAACATGTTGCAGGACAATATAAAACAATCCAGAAGATAGCAAATTACGCAACAGAACCACAAATCGACAAAGTGTGACATATATAAGGGGCAAAGACAAAGAGGAAGAGCGATGGAGAGCAATCACCCACTAACCAATTAAGAGAAGGGACATCACCCCATAAACCTGTATCGTGATCACCCTTTAGGTTAACAGCTGCTACGTACGCTTACTCAATTTTAAAAAAGAAGAGACATTATATAATGAGCTTGAGAAAGGCTACACTTGTGCATTCACTTTTCTCTTTTTTCGTCAGATTGTCACCTCTACATCTTCACACTCCCTTCAGCAGTTTATTCCAGTTTTCTTGCCAGTGCCTTTGTAAAGAACAAACACTTGTGATTGATGACACTTTTAAAGGGTTCTGTTCGAAACCTTATCTGCATTTTTCAGTCCACAACGTGAAGGCTTCGGAGCGATGGTTGTTTACTGACTGTAGTTCTCAACACCTGTTCACCGCCTACTCGCACTGACCCACTGAGAAGCGATGAATCATCGTTCTTAGCTAAGGAGCGGCTGTGTAGTTTGTCTCGTTCTTACTATAAAAACACAGACATCGATGACACATGTAAGCATAAACATAATCCCCACACGAATATGCACGTGAACACACGCATTCACGTAGGAAAGGGAGAAAGAGACAAACGGAGACAGAGAGAGGGGTTTAGTGAGACAGACTGAACAGTGACGTAGTTATGGTACAATTTACCTTTGACGACGATGATCGTCGGATCGTCAAACTGCAGCATGACTCGCCCTTGGCCCACACACCGTTCCGGCAGATTTCATGGCCCTGACCTGGGTGAGCGCCCTCTTTGGTGCGCAGCTGCACGGTGATGCAGCATCCTCCTCAACAAACCGCCAGCGCAAGCCTCACCTAATCCACAACGCTTGTCTCTGCATGCACGCCGCTGAGTTCACTCAGGTGGAAAGAACTTTGTTCAGTCGTGATGCTCTCTTGGCTTCGCACACCACAGAGAAAATGGGTTGTGTTCACATCTCAATCGACATCAGTTTATCTACCAAACTCTCCACCTCCGATGTAGCAGTTGTCCACATGTTAAAAAAAACAGGCTGGCGGGGACTCTTTGTGTTCTCAGTTCACTGCGATGTTCATCAAGCCGTTACACAGCAGAAATCGTTGTATATCATAATTGTTCCAACTGACGCGAGAGGTCGTGACTGGGACTACTCTAAGAGGTCATCGGAAATGGACTCCCACCACTAACAAAAGGTTTCATGTGAGGTGGATTTTACACTTAAGCCACAGGCAAAAGGACGCGCAAGATTACACTTACGCTGACGTCATTGGCAAAAGGTAGTTCTGACACTGAGTACTGGCACTACCACTGTCCTAGTGTCAAGCGAGGGTTTTATTCCGATACCGCTGGGGGAAAAAACGTCATCGGGAAAGCCTTTACACTTTATACCTGACAGAGCGTTTCACACTTGGAGACTGTGAGATTTGGAGCATTTCGAACTTCCAGTTTCTTTCAACTGAAATGTTTTGGAATGTTTGTCCAGACTGATGAAAAGGCCTTTACCTGTCATCTCTCCTAGGAACATCACCTTTCTGTATCAGAGCTTCTCCTTCTGCTTTAACATAATTGCATGAAAACTCCCTCTGCAACAGATTAAGAATCCCACGCAGTCAAACGCTTCTGCGTGTGAATGGAATGCGTGGGAGCTGGGGAGGGGAGGGAGAGGTTGGTCTGTGTTTGAGAGAGAACGCAAGAGAAAGCGGGAGAAAGAGAGACTATGTCTTTAAACAAAAATGAACTGATGAATGGAAAAACCAAAACGAGGTGACTACCAGTTCTACAACCAGCAAAAACAGTCCCCCCTACATGTGCACACCCAGCCAAGTCTAAAGCCTTCTCCCCCACAGATCGCAAGAGAAGACACTTTATGAGGACGTCTGTCGTGAAGGCAAAGATTGTGTCCGCGGCAGCGCACCTGTGTAATCGATGCCGCCATTCATTATAAATGTCCCGTCAGAAGGGCGAAGACCACTGCAGGGCCACCCCACAGCTGTTGCACACTCTGGATCTTTTTTTTCTGTCGGACTAACTGATGTTATCTTTACATGATGAAGCCTTGAATAATGAGGTCGGAAACGCTGAAAACGTCGATCGATGGCCCTCCACACTTTGTGCTTTTCTAGGTAGGAAGCTCAGTCGAATCTTGCGTCTTTCCTTAAATAAAATACGTAAAAAAAATGCGTGCAAGTTTTTTCTGATTTTAAATCGACCGAGAAGTTTTCGTGTAAGTAAGAAAAACGCCATGTGTACCCAGCCGTTCCTTAATTAGAGGTGGAGCAGCAGAGACTGCACCAGGAGCCGTGAGGGGATGGGAGTCAATGGTGAGGGTGGAGGAGGGGTACGTCGATGTCACGTGGTCATGCACTAAAAAACAAATCAGTCATCCGAATGTGAATCATAAGGTCTCTAGCACTGACAGTTCGACCACGACACGTCATAGGGTAATTTTAATCGTAGTTTAAACCGTTTCAGAAATCGTAGGGAGACAGAGCTGTGTGATTCAGAACTATAGACTAAGAAAAAGTTGGATCTTAGAAAGTAAAGGTAAAGGCCACGTAGCCTAGTTGCCATGAAAGAGGTGGTGAATTGTAAATTGTTTACAATATTTAGGGAATTCCGAGCCCAGCTCTCTATCTTTGCGCTGTGCCTAACCTTCCTTGAGAGATCTGGCAATATTTCTGGACGGACAGGGAGTTTTACGGTCATTGGCAGAATTCGAACCAGATACCTTGAGTTTCTTCAGAATGACTGACACATAGTCTCAAGCCAGATAAATACAAATGGGAGCAAAGAATAATGAGAGAAAGACAATGCGAGACGCAAAAAGAAAAATAATCTGGCATCAGGTTGGTGGTGATATCACAAGATTTTATGAGTATATGGCAGCTAAATGAGCAGCTGTTGAAAAGTGTCCTCAGGATAATCCTCACAGTTGTTTCCATCAAAACAGGAAGATTTTGGAATAGTCGTAATTTTTGTTTTTTTTAATTAAAAAAAGAATTATCCTAGAATACAAGAGCGGCAAGTCTTGTTCATTCCACGTTTCTTCCCTACATCCGTCTCCCTTCTTTCCATCCCCATGCACACAACATCAAGGATCCATCAGGTAAGTATCCATGTGTTTGCCATTAAAAAGCCTAGCTCGAATAAAAGGACCAATTCACAGTCCGTACACTAATGAGAATATTGCCGATAAAGCAATCAAGTACGACGAAGGGAGATAAAAATATTCATTAACAGCTCAGAAGACAACAATAATACTTCAACATCATGTAGTAGCAAATGAATTAGGATACATCATTAATCATAACAATAACATTTTTTTTAGTTTTATAATCGGGGGTCATCGTGAAATTCCCACCAGCTAACCTTCATACCGCTTCGCAAACAGAAGGGGGACGTCAATCGTGACCGACGGCGATGCCTGGGTTTGAGTCCCTGGACAGCATCGCGTTACAGTCTCCTCCCACCGCCACCACCACCTCGCAACATACTCCAACAGCGTCGAAATCCTCGAAGAAGACGAAGAAGAGAAGACAAATAAACCCGGATTGAGACTTCCAAACGAAGCAAGGCCCAGCCCTCCTGACTCTGCAGCGTTGTGAGATCAATAGGAGGCAATATCGCATACACACCCATCATTTGGCCCACGTGAGCAGTTGTTCTAAGCTGATATAGATTTCAGCGCGCTGGCTGTCCGAGTCGAAGCATTTAGGGGGTAGGGTAGGATGTTTGGATAGCTTAAGATGTGATGTCGTGATTCTAAACTGCTGGTTAGATGACCACTTATGGAGCTCTTTGAATCATATTCAAATAAAACGTATACGATTCAAGTAAGGAATCTGGAGACGGCAAGAAGGTATAACAGAAAGAAACAAAATTCTATGACTGAAAACACTGACTAGCTGCTTCCATTTGATAACCTCTCAAGAAGCTCTGAGAAGTTTCTCCTCGTTTCCCACATGTCGTAGTAAAAGGGAAACAATTTATAAAAGAAATGATCAAAATTATAAACGATCGCCAAAAAAAGATCAAACGACGAGGACGACGATGATGATGATGATGATGATGATGAGCGATGACGAGGCAAAGCAAGGATATGTACTTTAATGCCTCAGTCTAAGAAGGTTTGTATATGGTTGATGATGCACTTGATTGATCGCTTAGCACTCGGGTCAATGGACGAGCAACGTCTTCATTACTTAGCGAGACATTTATATTGTTAGATATGGTGAGAATCTTGTCTAAGTAAGGCCTTCCTGCCGTACTTTATGACTGACATCAACAGCCCCCACAGAGCAGTGATCTTTTCTGGTTCGGGTCTTATAAACAGATTTATCTGCAACTTAGTTAATCCGTTTCTGTCCAAACTGCACTGGCAAGCGCGTGAACAAATCCTACTTTAAAACAACCATAAATCTAGACTGCACCATTAACATGTCTGGTCTAAAAGCGTACGTTGTTTTAATTCCTCAGAGCAAAGCTAGTTTCTTGGCGAAATTTGAAAAAAGTGAAGAAGATAAAGGAGGAGGTTGAGAGAAAAAAGATAAAAAGTAAACAAATTAACGACAAAACATCTGATGCACTACGCACAGAGTCCCAACCTTAATGAATTATACCATAGCAACAGAGAAAAAAATACCACGAAGTTTTTGGATTTGACAATGCTCCATCTCCTAGACATGACTGAAGGAGACAAAGATTGATGCCGGAACAGGTTCGGGGTCACGAGGCTATAACTCGTGGAGGTTATACTCTGTTAAAAATGTAGATATGGATAAAATGACCTCGGAGATTGCAAGCGTTGACTATATACAAACACCATTGTGGTCAGGAGATATATTTTTGCCCCTATCTGTTTTCGCAAAACCTGCCAGGAGTATAAAAATACAGAAATAGAAAACTAGCTAGTGTTCAGGTCTTGTTGTGTATAGTCATTATTTACAGGACTAGTGCCGTAGAGGTCTCTTCGTTGATGCCGCAGGAAAAAATTTCTAGTTCTCTTTTCTTCTTCTAATTAATATTGACCTCTCTCTCACTCCTCTCTTTCACATTAATAAAGAATTGCAATTATCGTATCTTTTCTCTCTCTCTCTCTCTCTCTCTCTCTCTCTGTGTGGTCGTCGCCGGGCATGTTAAATTTTCAGACTGTAAATATATAACAAGAATAGAAGTGTCAGGATTACATATTTTCCATCAGTACAGAGCCATCATAGCAAAATATGGAGTGCATGTGCATACAAGGCAAGTTAGAGACATCAGGCATGAGGGACAATAACTGGGTGTGCACAGTTCCCGCAGCAGCGCAGACATCATATGTATTGAGATGGCACGCTCGCTTCGATTCGCCCTGGCGGAATAGATGGCTCTGCTTCTCCAATAGCAGCTGAACACATGCCCGAAGAAAAGATTAGCTTTTAGCTTATTCTGAACAACATTTTGGCTGCAGACTTCATAGAAATCTCACAGTTTGCCTGCTAGTCTGTCTGCCGACTTGCCCTGTGTGTGTACTGCCAGTTTGATCTGCCAATTCATTCGTCTATCCCCTGCATAGTCAATTCCGTAGTGTTCTCTATTTCGTACAACTACTCTTCCATTTCCATCTACGCATTTTGTCACTTAGTGAACCGAAGAAATATTTTTTAAGCGCAGTGATGGTAGACCGCTGAAGGAAGTGCACAAAAGCGTCCAGAAACTTTCAAGAAAAATTGCAGACGATAGAAAAACAAGTATGGATGGCTAACTACCCATTGGTCCAGGCAAAAATGTAGACGATTCTTCCTCGGTAGCGCAAACACTAGAGGAATGCCAAGAAAGCGCAAGAGAAGTGAAGATAAAACCCACTCGAAGAGTGTCAAAAAGGGTTTATTGGCATGAATTATAGGAGTACAAAACACTCCACACTGCGTTCTGGAGCATGGAATACCTTCTTAGTTGGAAGGGGAGATAAACACATTACACAAGGGATTTCACGCTGAATGTTTTCGTTCAGTTTTTCAGAGGCAGGACGGAACTAAACGAGTTTCAGCAAGACCAGGGGGGGGGGTTGTTCAAAGCGAGGGGTGTTGCCAAAATTGAGTGTAAGATGCCTCTCAGTTCCACAGTGATTTCCCCTTGCTATGGGATAAGCAGGTTAGTGGTAAACTCTTTGAAAAGGGGGCATTGACATTAACGTGGCAAATTAGTTTAAGTGAGTGGCGACAGGAAGTGGTGTAGAAAAAGACATCTAAGCAAGGAAAGGCTGGAAAAGGGAGGGGACGTAACACGCCAACATGTCAGCATAAAAGGGAGGCAAACAAAGATAGCCGTGTTGCGTCTCATTATATTTGTTAGTGGGAACAATGCCACTTAGATTTACTTTCAGGTTAGTTTGAAACACTGGGGGAAAATATGGTTTTCTGGTTAGATTTTGAGGTCTTGATTAGAAGAAGCCTTAGGAGGAAGAAGTAAAAGGAGAAGAAGAAGGTTGGGTGGTGGCTTAAGCCGAATCAAAAACTGATGCCGGTGGATCCTCCCTTGTAAAAAGATGCTCCACACAAATAGGAATTTAAAAAAAATAAGAGAAGGAAATGTAGGAGGAAAAAAGAAAGAAATTACGTCCCTTCTAACTGACGACCACGTGATCTTGTTTACAAAGAATTTTCTTTGGCTGACTAATGACCCCCAGCACTCAACGCTTTCGTAATGTGAGCAGGAAAGCCTTCTGAAAGTCCCCCTCATGTTGGGGACTGAAGTGTTTGCCTCCAAAGAGTTCAGCTCGAAAAAAGATGATCACAGCCTTTGATTCATTTGAAGGTCGTGAGCATTAAATCTAGATCACATTTTCATGTGTTCTGGGGCGGGAGTAAAGCAAAGACGATGGAATGATGAAAGGACTTGTAGCCAGCTCCCTAGGGTCTTCCTGACAAGAAAAAAATGCTATTGCTGTGTTTCTCCAGGTGGGTGACAGCTAGAACTGAGCAGAGGAAACCAGACGTCCGGTCGGATATTCGATCAATAGAAAACTGTGGCGGAAAACGCTTCTGCTCGACGGGCGATTGATGGGCGATGCGGGACTTGGCCTTTAAGCTTGTCTCCGGATTAGCTCCCTGCTTCACTCTCCTTTTGTTAAGGGGACGTTACTCAATGGCTGACGCCTCCAAAATAAGCTCTTTGTACAGATTTGAGTCAACACCATGGGATCGTTCAAATTAACATGGACGGCAGTGTCCAGGGTACCTAATGCCGTGATGCACCGCTTGTTTAAAAAAAAAATCCCCACGAGTTCATATATCAATACAAAACATTTTCACTATAGTATGAATGTTTACTCTCTCGGTATGTGTGCTTGTGTGCGGACATACGTGCGTGCGTGTATGGGTTTGCGTGTCGTATCTAAGTCTGTGCTCGATAGAGAAAGAGAGAAAATCAGAGAGAAAGACGACACATAGTTTATAGAAGGCACACACGTTATTCATCTCTTTTTCTTTCTTTATACATGTCTTTATCCCTCTTCTTTCTTTTTTCCTCCCTGATTCCTTCTGTTATTAGTTGTCAGCTCAACACTCTCCAGTCAATTCACTTAGTCCCGGAGCTTTTCTTCTCTCTACGTACGTAGCATTCTTAGCTTTAAAGTAGACACAATATAAAACACGGTAAGCCCTCGCTTAACACTGTGTTGTTATGACGTGGATAAGAACAGAGACAATATCCGGCCGTCGGTACTGACTTTGGAGTCTGCACAATCTCCCCAGGTCTGCGTGGGTTTTCTCCGGTTTCCTTCCACATTTTGTGGGCTTTCATTAGAAGTTAAGTAATGATTCTCAAATTTAACTCTTGTTTACCTGTATATAAATCAGCCGATGGTTAAAAATAGTTTTAAGTCGCAGTTTCCAGGAGAACTTACTGTACATAATACTGATAAAACATACAAACATACTTCCCTTCAAATAAAACAACATTGATAACGTCTGCCTTACTTCAACGAAATGACAGAAATCATAAGCCAGAGGATGTCAACACGTGATAGGCAAACAGGCTACTTCACTTCAGACAAGATACATTATGTCGCACACGTTTCTTTGGAGAGCACAGCCAACCCTAAATCAGATTCTTTCAGCTGAAACTATGCCGGATTGCATGCTGTTTTCGATAAGAATAAATTAATGGAAAAAGGAAAGACTTGAAGGATAAAATTTACTCAACAATGGGAAAAATTCTAATGGAAAACGAATGTGACGTCAGTACGGGCAATAAAATCATCCATCGATGTGGCGACTATATTTACAGTCATTTGTCTGTACACGATATCGCCATATAACAGCCATGTTCGTATCCCTAAAATTATTTCTTTTTCGATGAAATTAGGCTTTCTCAACTGACGTCACAGGCCCTAATCACTCGTGGTGGCTTTTTTCCTGGGTGGTAGCAAGCAGAGGACATGTTACCCGGCTTGCGTTAAGCTACAGATAAATTTAAAAAATGTCAAAACACGCAAGTAAAATATAAAAAAAACCTAGAAGTTATTAGACTCTTTAAGAAGAAATACAACTGTTTCCGCAGGAAAATAAGAGCAGATATTTGGAAACTTGTTTGATGCAGCTGTTTTGGTGATGTTCAATGGTGTGCGGGATTGTAAAGTTCAGTTTATCCCAGAGGCAGTATACTATCCATTTGTGCTCTGCCAGCCCCAAACTTCTTGAATATAGATGGAAGCTTTTTGAAAACGATTTTCTGGGAAGGCCTTTCCATTAAATAGCAAAGTGTTCCAAGTAGTGGTATGTCTGAATCGTGACAGTCTTGCACAGTTATGATACTTGCTAGACACCTCGAATTCTTACAAGTTGTGTTCCATATTCTGCCTTTAAGATTCAAAATTTCCTCGATTTTCTTCGAGTCAAAATCCAGACCATTTACATTAGTCTCAACACTGGTGGGAGAGAGCAAATAAATCAGAGCATTATAGTGCCTTCCATGTGTCCCCTCCCCTGGTTGTTGTACTCTACGGCCTCGACCACCCGGAGGCTTGTGTTTAACAAATTTACAAGCAAGGCGGAGGTGCCAGACTGTCCGAGGTAGAAGCCCTCATGCAAGCAATCAAAGCGCAGCGGTTGCTCCGTGTTTCCCTAGCTTGACCCCCGTCAGCTGAAAACTACGCAGGTACCGATCACATGTCGGTGGGGAGTGCACCGTGCTGTAGGCTTCCTGGGACAAGCAGTCTCAAGCAGAATTTGATGAGACTCCCAGACGACGCTGGTGAAATTGTGGGGCTTGTGTCAAGATAAAAAAGCCTGGAAATGTATACAGCCTTTGAGAATAATTATGCTTGCTTGTCTACAGTGTGTGTGTGTGTGTGCTGTCTGTTCTACTTCTAATTCTTGTTCACATTCACACACACACACACACACACACACACACACACACACACACATTAAAAGACAGACACGCGACCATATAAAAACCTACAGACATTCATTCATTCAATCGTTTGCTGGTTCGTTCGCTTATATAAGAATGGGTATGCACATAACTTCTTCGGCATTTAAAAGGACCCCGCGGTCACGTGACCAGCCGTTACGTTATCATCTCTTTCATTATTAAAAACCCCGCATGTAAGCGATCATGGAGACCTCGATAATGTGCACTTCCACGTTTAGGAGACGTCCCCATAGGCATTGTCCCACACTGAACAATTATTTATCCCTTGAGATATGCTGAAGATTTCTAACCATAGTCTGCAATGAGGTGACAGATCCTTTTTGATTTCCTTTGAAAGAAAGAATGTGGCACAAAGAGAAGAAATATGTGGAAGAGAACAAAGAAGTTAAACAAAAATATAAAAAGCAAAAAAAACGCCACAAACCAATGAAAAGAAAAGATTAAGAAGACGACAAATGGGAAAAATAGATAAGATGTGAAGTGTGGTAATGAAAAATGAGCAGAAAAAAAGAACAGAGGAAAGAACAGATCCATATACGAATTAAAGTAGAAGACTAAAGCTTTTTCACGCTATCCTACATAAAAAGAACAGCCTAGCAGCAAAAACAAAACAAAACAAAAACAAAAAACCCAGCGCCTAAATGCAAAAGGACTAAGCCTAAGAGCAAAAAGGGAAAACATGACTAAAATTAAGAGCAGAGTGGGTGACATGAGAGACAAAAAGAAAGATTTATTTTAATTAAGACACAAAAGACTGGCTAGAAAAAAAGACAGCAGGAAAAAAGAACATTAAGCAGATGAAAAAGTACAACAAAAGGAAAAGAGAGAGAAGACCCTCTCCGGTTCCCCAGACCAGAAGGACGAGGACAAAAGAGGCTGTCCCTATGACAAAACCGCGCTAGATGACTGAGATAGAGAACAAGAGAAAGAAGAACTGAAAAAGGAATCAAGAAAAGAATGATCATACTACGAAAGGAACCTGAGGGGCAAAGTGAGGAAGAAAAAAATGGGGGGAGGGGCTGTATTTAGGGGTGGTGGCAGATCAGAAATTAAGTGAGGAGAAAAAGTGGAAAGGTTTCGATTAGGAAGTAGGAGTAAAAAATATAGAGAAAAACGATAACAGGATATGAAGGCTCTGCTGTTCTCAAGATGGATACTGATCTTGTGATGGCAAGGTTTGTTAGCTATGACTCAAGAATTGCATAGCCCTAAGCCGAGAGAAAGAGAGAATTTTCTATATTTTTTCCCCTTGTTTTGGTCACCTTCACTATGTGACATACGTGGGCATTCAATGCCTTTCTCACATATTCACTCACTGAAATGCAGGAAGCTAACATCCCCACGACTGAAGCAATACAGCTTCGCTTTCTTGTTCTTTGTGAGGCTGAACATCTCTCAAGACAGACTGCCCACTGCTTCCACAAACATCCCTGTGTGGAAACCTTCCGCTCCACTGCAGATAAGGGTACCAAGATTTATGCTTCTAACAATCCTTTCCTCTCATTCAGAAAGTCAAGAAGGAACCCAGCATCTGTTTGAAAGACTTGATGTTTAAAAGATGTTCTTATACTTCAGAGAAACTACCAAGGTTACTTAAGTCAAGAGCCAGACGTTTATGTCTGAGTACGAGCTTGACAGCATAAGTATGATAGCAGCTACAAGGCCCGCGCATGCGCACTCAAGACAGCCACAGCTACGCACCAGACATAATATGATCTATCTTGTACACTTGAACACAGCAAGTCTTTATTCTGCACTTCATAATCTGTTTCACACTTCATTGTTCTGCGCTTGACACTTTATGTTCTACGCTCAGCACTTTTGTTTTACACTTTGAACTTCTCTTCTATGGTTATCTCTTGTTCTCAAAAGTTTTGTACACGTTTTATACTTCTGCGTTATACTTCTGTTTTACTGTTTGATCTGCGTGTGTCCGCATGTATGTGCGTAGAAAGATTAGAAAGAGAAAGAGAGAATGGTAGAGAAGGAAACTTGGTACACGAATCTTGTCATCTAAAAAGACAAAAATTTTGAAGTTATACTCCTCTGTAAACATCATGAGAAATACTAAGTAACATGATACAGTTCTAAGCTCTAGAAAGTTCAATTTTAAAAGAATTTGGATAGCCGGACTTAATACTGTGGTATGTTAACTCATTATAATCCTTATCTCTGTTTCACATTTATTTTTTCTGTTTCACGAAGTTATCAGAAGTGATGCCACAAAGTTATCAAAAGATAACAACAATATTCTACGTTAGATCACTGAGTTTTGGTTCTTAACAACTCATTGATATAATTCTGTCAATTGGTTTGTACCTCAAGGATGCCGAAAAATTACGGCGTGTTCAGATAATTGTGTAAACAAGAAAATTACCTGGCACAGGTAACATTAATTCCCACAAATATTAAATAAATAATCTCCTCCATAGATGAAACTAACAATTATTTTTACACCGCTATTTAAATATGTCGTATTGTAGAAGATGTGTCACAACAGACCTCTACCTCCGACAAATCTCAGGGCAAAGAGAGTCCTAATGGCCACTACAAAGTCAACAAGCATTCTACCAGTAGTGTTTAAAATTTTGCTCCTTCTATTTGCCAGTTCTAAAAAAAAGATAGAATTTAAACTAAAGGCACAGACATTTTCACGATCCATCAAGACGAAAGAAAAAAAAGGGAAGATAAGAGTTGTCTCCCTTTTCGAAAGAAGCAGCAGCGCCAAGAAGCCTCGGGATCGCATCTCATTAGCGGAAATCGGTTGCTAGGCAACCTGTAGCCGCTGTTAGCCATTTCGCTTACAATTGTCACCAGTTTTGAAGTAGAAACCTGCTTCTGCTGGTTTTCTTTTCTTATTTACCAGCTGCAGACTTTATTGGCAAGTTGCTAGCAGAAACCCAAAGTCATTATCGAAAGTAATCAGCTCCTTTTCTGGAATTAATTAATCTTGGTTTTTCAGTCACGCCTTGGAATTCGAAAGAACATTTGAGATTTGGTGTTTAACCGGATATAATAACTGAAACAATAATTGAGACAATAATTCTTTATTGGAACTCTGACAGACCCGACCTTTAATTACTCTTTATTGTCGTTGTCTTGTTTGAAGCATAACTCGAGAATGAAACATCGTAAAGAAATGAAGAAGAAGAAATCTGATGACAATGTGATACAAGATTTACGGTTCACTTTTTGCTATCTCCGACATGAATATTCAAGAGCTAATACTGCTTGAAATCTTAATTAAGAGTATTTGAAAGATGACTATTACTGCATTACAAATCTTATATCGTCACAGGCACTGTTTTGACGTTTTGATATTAACTTTGGTAAAAATAAATAGTTAAATAAATAACTTTCAGGAGGAAATAAAATCCACAGCCCCTGGAGACTCCGCGTGAAATGTCGATGAAGCCACACCATTTTTGTAATTATTTAGACACAGACAAGGGAATGTAATATTTCTCGACAAGTAATTATATTTTGGTGTAATGATAAAGCACTAACAAAAGCAGCTCTGCAGCGAGCTACAGCCGAGAATCAAAACGTGTAATGTAATACTAGTTCACGAAGTGCCAAATAAAAGTGACCTTAAAAATAGTTCTTTATGTAAAGAATTGCATACGAGACTACATCTTCACTTAAAGGAGATGCATGTTTTTATCAAACTACATTTTTTTTAAAAACCACAAAGCCAACATAAATTCAGTAAACAACTGTTTGAGCTATCATCCTTTTGTTTATGTCATGGGCATTCATACTCTGTGTGTATGCAGTGCATGCAAACAACTAGGCGCCACACATTCAAAGATGCCAGAAAGTTTCTCCGATATATTTTTTTACGTGCTACGTGCCGGAAGGAAACCATTCGCCTCAACCAAATGAGCTAAACAGCATTTCTTTTGAGTGAATCGAAAGTGCAGTTTGTAATATTTGTTTTGTGTGTGTGTGTGCGCGCGCGTAAGTGAGTGAGAGAGAAAGAGAAAGAAAGAATAAAAAAAGAATAGAAGAAAGAAAGAGGGAAGAAGAAAACAGACCTGTTTTTTCCCCTGTAACGTCTTAAGTGTCAGATAAAAGGGATCGTGGAGCAGAAAAACCTTCACGTAGTTAACCTCCAATCTTCTGGTGTAATACATCTCACTTAAACAGCGCCTGAATTTTTTTTAATTTTTTTTTTGGCTGCTTCTACCAGTCACTAGCCATGTCAGTGCTACAGCCTACGGACTTATCGATGAGTATCACTTCGCTACTTACAACGACTTGAGAGCAGGAAAAAAAGATTTCTTTCTTATAAAGCTGGAGGTTCATCAACAACTCTCCTTACAAAGTTTTAGATATATAAGAGAAACAACGCTTCAAATCAGTTAAAAGTTATATATCTATACATATACGTACAATCATGATGCTTTTTTGGTGTTAATTTGTAAAGCAAGTTCGTAGGGACAGAAGGTGGAAGAAACCGATTATAAATTTTTAAAAATTAAAGCCTCGCTTTAACGCACACAAAATATAATCTTGAAGTGAATTTAGTCCTTCGTTGTCGTAACCTCTGAGGATCTCCAACTTCACTAAACAAACTCAACTTTAAAGTAGACGGCAATATTTAAGATTTTCTTTTATGTGGTGAGTCCATATCATACGATGTTTAGAATATCAATTTATTTATTATAGTATTTTGAACATGGTTGTTAAAAACAAGGTAAACAATGAAAAAAACCCTATTTATAAACTGTCTGAAAGATTCACTTAAGAAAATCTTCTTCTTTTCCTACGCACTCACAATTAATTAGACTATTCCACATCTGGCAAGACAATTGTGAAATGTATCCTGGCATCTAACCGATTGAAAAAAGAGTCTCAGGTGCTGGAAGATGTGTTTGAAATATATTTACGTTTTTCGCACAGAACTCATCATCGATTGCTAACTCGTGTTTGTTGCCCACCCACCCCCACATTTTTATCAGTTACAAAAATGTTTTCCTGGATTTTATTGTATTATTTTAGAGATATGGAGAAACAAAAGCTGGGCTTTCGACTGAGATTTACTGAAAAATATAATAACTTTTAGATTATGATGGAAACAAACTTGCTTTCTTTTAGTTTACAATGAAGTTTAGCATACTGGAAGTGTGTCGAGGGTAAAAGGATGTAGTGTATCTACTCAAGAAGATACAGTTCAGGAAAGAAACTTCCGTCTAAGAGGTGAATAAACAACCTTTAGAAGCCAGTGTGAATAAGTGAGCGAATGAGTATGTTGTGAAAGTTGAAGAAACTTGACATATTGACAATAAACTGTCTTCAAACTAACCCTCATACTTGATGATGTGGAGTTAAAGTCTTCAGAACTTCGCTAGAAAAGACTTTTTTGGTCTCTTTCTTTCTTACATATCTAGTGACAACTATATATCACTAGGCCTGTCAGTTCAACAAGGTAATAACATACGCTTAATCAAATTTTGTTCATGTCCTGCTCCTTTCCCATAGTTAATGATGCTGTAGCAGGCACCACCCTCTCCCAGTCAGACGTCGCCTTGTAGCTGTCTCACCTAATTAGGTCTGCATTCGTTTCACAGGAATAGTTACGCCTTTGCCACGTGGTAGGAGACTCTCAAAGCTGCTGTTAAACTGGTCGAGGGGAATAAAACAGCAGAAATTTCTGATACACCGAGGATGGATTCTTTTAGCCCGTCTCGACCGACGCCCACCGATACTCAAACTAATGGCCGACAGCACAAAATCTGTGTGAAGACTAAAAGCATGTGCACATTTTTTTTCTATTAAGAGGTTAAAGCTCAGTGCAAAATAATATTTCTCATTACTCAAAGAGGTAAAAGTTTATGACGTTGCATTTGTAAATAGATACACCTGGTTAACCTACTACATCAATTCTCCTATTCGCTAAGACCTCGTTGTATGAGTGGGGATGTTTGTCTGTACCTCGAGAACAGAAGACAGACATAGGGAATGATCACAGTATCATTTTAAGTGCAGACAGCAGAAAGCCGAGGAAAAAAATATAAGCATTGCAACAAAAGCACGGTGCTGGTTTCAAGGAAAAGCATAAATCTTCTTCTACCCAAAAAATAACACCGCATTTCACTCTGCCTCTTTTTTTAAGGGGCGAATCTTCCAGAAAGACGGCCCATAAACAGTTTCTAGAAGCAGTTAACAACTCCACGAATACTGGCTATTGATCTCTGTCTGGTCTGCATGGTTAGACTGCACGAGGTAGGTGCATAAAAGTACACAGCGAATGATCTGATGACGAGTTGGGTGCACAAGCACTCGACGAACCGTGCGACCTTTTGATATGGGTGCACGAATACTCGCTCAACGATCAAGACAGCTGCTGAGAAAAAAAAGGAGACAGCTGGTTTAATGACAAGTTTTGCAAACCCAAACGCCGGGAGGGGGAGGGAGGGAGGGGCGTGAATAAGGAACGTCTACGCGTGAACTGAACTCCGAACCCTATCGACGCACAGGAAAGAGACAGCCCAGACATACCACAGGTTCCCGTGGAGGATGCCAGATCGGCTGCACTGCATCCTTGAATGGTAATCAGGAGTGAGCTGTGTGGATGCGGCCATGTACAGGCAAACCGTGTTGTCACAAAGTTGTACACAACCTGCAGGCCCGTTCGTTCTGTCTTTTAGCACCGGGAAGCGTGGCCAACATGGCATTTACTTATCACTCTGTCATTATAGCAGCGAACACGTACTTCCAACGAAGACCTCAACCTGTGGAATCTTTTTTTGTCAGAGTGTGCAGGTCCGACACTTTCTCAGCAGGACGGCGAAACGAGAGATTTGAACTCTGGCAGCGGTTAGAGAAGCTGGACGACAGCGTCAAATCCACGCAGGCTGGCTCACCGCCATCCATGTTCCTTGTACTTTTTCCTGCAAGAGCCACTGTCTCACTGTCTCTCACTGTCTCTTGAGAGCCCTTCTGCGACTGTCAGCAAGCGAATATCGCTTTGAGAAGCACGCACTCGACGGGCGCCGCCAGACACCTATTCTAAGCATGTAAGCACATGCACACTCGCTCCACCACACATACATGGATATGCACATAGGCATACATACATACATACACATGCACACAGGCACGCCCGGAGGCACACACACAAAAAAAAGGAAAAAGGTAAACTAGGTTAGTGTCATTTTATCGCTACAAACAGAATTACGAGTCCGCGAACTGCTTGTGCGCAAGTCTTCTCAGCTATGAGAGTTCAGTGTTCGATGTTTTTAGCGCCACCCATTAAGAAATCAATGAAGATTCCAGTAAGCCCACCTTTACTTTGAGATGCACCTGGCAGTAATAGAACAAATTTCCTACACACGAACATAGATTTGTGCGACGCTTAGTCCCTAGGTGAGAAGAAGGAGAAGGGGGTGAGGGTTCCAAGCCGATGATCATGACTGAGGACAAGGGGAGCTGATCTTGCTTGCGTACTTGCTGACCTTCTTTAGACCCAGGGACTTCAACGGTGGCCGAGACAAGGGTTTGTATTTATGCCAACTGCAATTTACCCATAGATTAAATTGTCCTATTTCGTTAAAAAACTAACCTGTCTGACAGACTGATTAAATCCCTTTTTGTGAATCGCCGAGTAGTTGAAGTTACGTGGATATGAACAATGGCAAACTTTCATTTCTTCCGGAACAAAATGACAAACTCAAAAAACAAACAAACAAACAAAAACTGAAGCGCACAATATTGACTACATTATTAAGTTTCGTTTTGATGGCATCTGCTAGCCTCAAATTATTAATTCAGCGAAAATATTATGTACAGTTCTTTTCTACTGTATTATTCTAAGTGTTCGTTTCTTTTAAAAAAATAATTATTTCTGTCATGTGTATCTTGCATGGGAAAAAGTTATAAAGAAGGGTTCCCTTTCGATAAACTACAGTCTGTTGGAAAGATTAATTAGGCCTGGCCTGTGTTCATAAATACTGGGTGTTTTTGTAGTATCTTTTTGGGAGCAGCAGTTTTACCGCCTGAGAGCCGCCTGAGTGAACAGACTTCATGAGCACGAAGCAAGGTCATTGTGAAGTACTCCACTGCTTTGTGGTGCTTTTAACTGCTCGGTTCTGACACATTTCCTTGTTTGTTTTATAGCTAGATGTATGTCAGGTGTGTGTGTGTGGTGAAATCGGCACTCGTGAAAAATCCAGTCATCGAAAGCCACAGCTCTTTCAGGGGCTCCAGCAGAAAAAGAACCTTCGGGAAACAGCGAAGGGCAAGCCAATGAGCCATGACCCTTTGTTGCCGCTGATCCGTCAGGTTTTCCTCCGTCAATCCTTCATAAACACTAGTCCCTCCGCGGGCGGACGAAGCTTGATGTCATTCTATTGTTCGCTCTCTGGAGGAGACATCGCTCATTAATAGATGTGTGTCGATAGCAACAGATTCTCCCATGACTTACACTTTCTCCTGTTGACAGACATCATTGTTTCGGTCATTTGAAGCTAAAACAGATGCTTTGTTAGAAGGAGAAAATAACCCATTCCAGTGGCACCTGAAAGCTGCTCCCAACACTTTTTCTTTTTAACCTAATAACTTTCGTTTATAGAAAAGTCGATACGTTAAAATAAATGTAACTTGTAAGGCACATTTCACGTTCAGTAGAGAAATAAATTTGTGCATGGTTTCAACACGTTTCATCTGTCTCTTCTATTTCGATCTCATGAACACAAACACAAGCACTCATTTACCTGGGTGACAGCGGATAAGCAGTGACACTGGTAAGCACTACCTGTGATACCCTCTTGCTTCCTGCTGTGGAGTTGTGAAACACCTTTGGCACAGGTAATGAGGACCATCAGAGACTCCACACTTATTCTGGTTCTCCCATAAATCTTTCATTAAGGCGACTTTTGAGACATCCTCAGTGTTTTGTCAATGTAGATTCAATGTCTTGCGTTTCAGTGAAACGGCAGCCAACAAGTAAAGAAGAAGTTTACTGAGCCAACAAATGATAACGAGCTTTCGTGGATTCTCAGCGCTTCATTACTTGTCGAGTAGTTGGAGTAATCATGTTTTAGCAAGAAATTTAACACCCATTGCACCTAAATAAATAGTGACTCTGAAGATCACAATTACATGTTTTTTTTTTACATACAACCTTACATAAATCCCCCTCTCTGTATCCTGTCCTCTCTGTCTCTGGTCATGAACGCTTGAAAAATTGTTCAGAAACGATAAAATGGGCTGTCCTTTCAGTTGTTTTAATGTAGAACAAAACTTTCACAACTAAAATCATTTTTTTCTATATAATGGTCTCCATGCGAGAATTAAAAAGTTCGTCAAAATGTAAACAATGGATACTTTATGTAAAAGAAAGACAAGAGGTCAACAAACTGGCATAGCACACATTTTTTGTTTCATTGGTATTTTTTGTTGTTTGTTTTGTTTTCTTCTTTGAAAACGTCCCTAGCATCTCACTTGCAGTATTCAGCTCAGATATCACAAGACTCTGTCTTAAAAAACTAATCATTATTAATCGAGACAAGTATAAAATATAACAACAAGGGAAGTCTGCAGTTTACATTTCTGCAAGTGTTCCGCATTTTTGTTGATTGTGGGACATATGCCTTCCTCAAACAGCTGTGTGTCAAAACGGAACCTCAAATAAACAAATATCATCTTCAGATTTCTTTGAACTAATTTGACACATCTCAAGAAGGTTAGCCACTGGGGCTTAAGTGAGGCCCTATGTCGATACTGACAGTTAAACTATCTGACCGCTAACGACTGGAGATAGAGTTGCCCACATTTAACGCCTCTCGTTTTCCTGTATATTGTTTCGGGTTTTCTGGGTGATAATATCCCCCACTACTGGCGCGTTGCCTACTCAAAGCCCTAGAGATGCATAAGCTTTGCAATCAGCTGCCGGCTATTCAACGATTCCTCAATAAAGTGTTCCAGCCTGACCATGACTAGTCGGGAAAAAGATAACCTGCACCAGGGGGGGACTGAACATAACGGATTATCGGCCTTTCTCACTGAAGGTGAGGTAGCATCTTATAGTTTGACAATATTAAAGGATCTATTTCAAGCTTTGGCTCCTTTCATCCTGCAAAGGAAAGAGAAACTAAGATAAAGAAAAAATCTTAACATTAAATATAACTCAGTATTTTAAGCACCGTTGTGCAGCTCTGCTGCTTTTTCGGGCTTCCATTTCCATATCCCAGTGTAATATGTGACTCCCAGACTTCCACAGAGTATATAAACATTTTATTCCGCGAAACCCACCTCTTTCCTGTTGATCGACCTCCACAATAAACATGTCCGGCATGCTCGTAAACAGAATCTTTCGGGATATTTTACAGCTTCAGGATCTGCCCGCAGCTCGAATCAGCTGAAGCACCTGTTTAGTGCTATGTTTGATTAGACGCATAAATCTTTTTTTTCTAGTCGCAAGCAGAATCTGCTGGTAAAAATATTTTTTTCACTTTTGTAGTGATGAGAGGTGAAAAAAAAACCCCAATGCCTTTTACTAAACCGAGGTGTGCGGGCGGTAATTTGCTAATAGCTTCTTGGGCGCTAACGTGCTATGCGGACCTGTCAATATTTAAAGAGGCCATGCAGAAGATTATTGTACACTGAGGTGGCCAGCCATGACGTGCTGCAACTGACCAATGAAAGACGCTGCTAATGGCTGCCCAGGACCTAATGGAATGACGTTCGCTTACCATGGCGTTACAGAACATAAAAAAAATGATTCAGAAAAAGTCGTACTTCAATAATGATCGAGGGAATCTGTGCAGAAATATCTCTTGTGTCAGAAGGGCCTAACCTTGGTTATTATAGGACTTTCTGATAGAGAGTCTTACTAAAACAAATGGTGTGTTGTGCTGATATCCAGTGGTAGGTAAAGATCGTCCCCTAGCACCCCACCTTTTTTTTAGGTCTTTGGGGAGTGAGGTTTTAGAGACCTCACGTTTCTCGATGGCAGCATTATGTGGGGTGGGGAAGGTGCACATCTCTCCCTCGCTGCCTTACCTTTCCAAACCATCTAAGTAATCTATCTATCTATCTATCTATCTATCTATCTATCTATCTATCTATCTATCTATCTATCTATCTATCTATCATGATGTGTAGCTGTAAGAACTGGCTGGGTGACAGAACAATCTTCTGAAAGAGACTTTTTTTCTCAAGATCAGCATTGCTACGCACTAAATAATCTAGTCGAGACAGCACACTGAGACATCTGAGGCAGCACTTGATTATCCACTACTTCATGAGTCGCGCTACTAGACAGCAAACATGAAATAAATTTGGGTACACTTATGGGGTCAAATATGCGTGCAATCAGGTTTCTACACAACAATCGTACTCAATAAGTGATTAAATGCATATATAATCTTTTCTTAACCTGGTATACTTAAATTGCAGTTGTTAGGCAATTTTCACACTGGACAACCTTGTAAATCAACATTTCTACTTATTTCGTTAGTAACTACAGCGGCGCAGGGGGAGTTGAAGATGCGAACCACTGCCTCTACTTGCAATGGACAACTAAAAGTGGAAGAAGAGTTTGCAATAAAAGACATGAACGCCATTTTCAAGCAAAACTATTTCTTGCATTTTCTTGTATTATTACTCTCAGGATGCACACATCATTAGAGAAGTTACCAAAGAAAGAAGGATCTTCGGGGAAACAAAAATCACCAAAATTCACCTTTAGCATGAGCTGAAACCGCTGATCTAGTTTTCGTATGTTGAGACATCTGGGAAATGTCATGCTTACATTACAACTGTAGCGCATACATAAAGATAAAGCAAAATGACCATTACTTTCATACTTAAATTATTTCTTTCACGCGAAATTTACTTTTAGCTCGAAACACAGGCACCTGCTTTTGGCTGAAGATAAAGAAATAACTAAGTCTTGAGCCGAAGTTATGAAGAACGAAAAAAAAATATTTTATGGGAAAATGCAAATGGGTGTCTGATGCTAGCAGAGTGACTGTCTATGGTGTCACGAAGAAAGAAAACAAAATAGTTTATGAAAAATGTAAGGAGTACCTGATACTAGCAAAGTGATTTTCTAAGTTGCCGTAAAGAAAGAAAGTAAAATAGTTTATGGAAAAACGCGATGGTCTGATGGGACTGTCCTGGTGTTTAGACTGTAGAAGAGTGTACGTCGTCGTCGTCATCGTCATCATCATTGCACTAAATTCATCGGTGGATTCAAAACAAAAAATAAACGAAGGAAAAAAAGACCAACAGTATCACAAAGGAGTGAAGTCCTTAAGTGAAGAGATTAAAACATTTCCTCATCATTCTTTCAACGGTCCAATAAAAAGAAAAGCTCAGAGAACTCAATTTTCATTTCCTGAAAATCTAAAACTGTGACTGTGTACAAATCTGTAGGAAGGGAGGGGAAGACAAACATACAGAGAGTTAAACATCTCTTTTATATCGAAGTTGATGGTGGAGAGAAATCTGTTACCTGTAACGCTACAAAAACCCGATAAACGTTTGGAATGAAGCAGAAACCTGTGAAAGTGTTGATCTCCGCGCTGACCATGTGTACAGACCAACAGGAGGACAAGTTTGCGAACCACGTTGCAAAAAAAGAAAAAAAATGTCTCCGGTGCCCCAGCCAATCGATCATCTTCTAACCCGCAGCGTGCAGCAATACTAGTCTTTTTATTTCTTTTCTTTCACGATTTGCACGTGCTGTTGTAGCACTCCAGCAACGGCGATGAGGCGAGGCAAAAGTCACACTGGGTTTCAGCCCGGGTAAGGAAGCACGCTCGTGGGAGGTCAGCGCTGGGTCATCGGTATTGTTTTGTCAAATGGAACAAAAGGGAAGGGGTGGAGGAACAGATGAACATCAGCTGGTCACGATTTTACTCGTTCTCGCTTGAGCTAGCGCGTGTGGTAGTGTAATTTAGGTTTTTTCTCTACTACTTCAGTCTCTTACAGTTCTTTGGTTTTCTCTCTCTCTAAAGCCCCCGCGCACACATACGTGAACGCATACACACGTGACAATACAATTTGTTTTAGAACGTGATATAATAACAACACAAATTCTTTATTAAAAGAGAGACGAGAGAGAGAGGAAGGGGGAATTGGTGTTAAATGCCGAGACAGCAACTAAGGCTAAGGGCAAAGCAGCCAGTCCTGTCAATAGATGCCACATGTAGAGAAAGAACAGCGTGCCAGAGACGAGATCTGAACCCATGACAGCAAATCCTCACTGTGCTAACCGTTGCGCCACTGGACTGCCCGAGAGAGAAAGAAAGAAAGCAACAGGAATGATGCTGATAAAGCTGAAGTATTCCAAATTTCGGTAAAACCATCCAAAAGGAAAAAAGACGGCTTACACTATTTTGAACACCAGGAAGCTCATCCAAACGGGAAGCAGCTTCCTCTGATGCTCGCCCCCCCACTACCGCAGCTCCCCACCTCCCTTACGCCGTCCCCGCGGACATCCTCCCGCCAAGAAGCAAGGAGAAGACACGGCGTGCAGAATCGAGTTGCCTGCCGCTGGGGGAATTCCTCGGCATTAGTGCCGCCACCGTCCGCCAAGTTGGGAGCAAACTAAACCCAGCGGGCAGCGGCTCATTGCCAGGAACAAGAGGAGAGCACGTGGCGGTCCTCGCATGAAGAGTGACCTTAGTCTCCGAAGTGTGCCGGGCAATGACTCCTGCTAATTCAGTGCCACGACAGTGTCCACTCTGCCGACTGGCGACTGTTAGCACCGCCAAAGATAAACGAAGATCTTGTGAGACATACATAAACTGGACACGGAGAACAGACACAAGCGCATGATATTTGTGAAAGAAAAAAATGCAGATTACTGAGCAGGACATCATATAATTAATGGTAGGAAATGGATATCAGGTTTTAGGCATTTCATGGATGTGGGGAGATCAATTAAATTTAGTTTTTAATCAGGATAAAAAAAATATATATATAGACTGATATCACGCAGAAAGGTGTAATATAGACGAGAGAAAGAAAGAACAGGGAGAAAGAATGAGAGAAATTGAGAGAAATGTAAATTGAGAAGAGGGAAGATAAAACACCCGGTGCTAGATCAGACAAAGGCCCAATAATGTCAAATTGTTACGTCAGCGAAGATTGTAAAGAAAACACCGCTGAATCCTACGAGAATTTCGACATAACAAAACCGACATTTCGTGTGAGGCCGCCTTGTGACACCTTACAAGAGAAGACGGAAGTCGAAAGATGCCAACTCAAAAAAGTAATCAAGAAACTAATATTTGAAGCATATTTTCACCCATTTTCCAAACGTCTTGGTGGCGAGAAAAAGAAAAGACAAGAAAACAAAACAAAAAAAGAAAAAAACGAAGACATCCCCCCCCCAAAAAAAAAATTGAACAAAAAAACGCCGCAAAACTAATCGACTCTTGCGTTTGCATGCGTTTTAAAAACCTCCTTTTTCTTGCCCTTAAATTCCTTGACATTTAGAATCGATGTCATTTCACATCGACATGCTTCTGTGAGACCGAGGGTCGTCTGCTCTTTGGGATGATTAATTGTTGGTTCTTGTATTGTCAATATTTTCCAGGTGAAGTTAGCTGTCATTGCATTGTTACCTTCTTTCCTGATCATCTCATGTCCATCTTACATGTAACTGATACATTGAATCTATATCTAACAAAGGTATTTTTGTAGACGTGTTAGAATTCTTTGGAAAGCATTAACTGAAGATTTGAAAAAAACATACAAAGACTAATAATTCTGAGCCCTAGTAGTTGACCGATTGACTTCTCATTTGGTCACGTGGTCATGGAAACCTAGAACTGGAAGAAGTCTAGCCTTGACAGATACCAACAACACAAAGTGTGATGGGCAGCCACCTCTCTACGTCTGTGTTTCACTCATTCTTCCAGATGCTGGTCGGATAACATGTTGTTCTGTAGAACCGCAAACTGACCAAGGAATTTTATTTCTCCAGAATACACAAAAAAATCACGGCATTATTTGTCTCGAGACTACAGAGGAAAAAAATATGCCGCGAAGCCATTGTGAAGTTTAAAATCTTATTATGACCACGTAAACCTATGAACATGCTCAATGTACCGCTCAGCCACCGAAAAGTTTAGCCTTATTATGATGATGTAAAACTAGTAAATGTTTTCCCAAAACTTAAGGTAAATTTTGGATGGACCATCATACTATCTCTACATGCACAGAACAGTGCTGAGAAACATTATCCCTATGTCGAGGAGCGAGTAATTCCATCGGAAGATAAGTTCTTGTCTGCTTAGGACAGTCAAGAAGATAATATTTAATAACAGTACAAACACGTCTTTCATTTGTAAGCTGTATTGATAACGCCAATACACGAGGTTGCTGGAATTAAATGATAATCGTAACATTTGTTCATAATTAATTAGCGAGCCCGTCTTTCTTTTCATCCGCCCATCTCTATTATCATTACACAGCGAGACGTTCATCAATAGTTAAGTGAGCTAGAGATAACTGTTTTTTCGTAGCTTTCTATGATTACTGTCAATTGATTTCCTACTGACTGTTTTTTTTTCCAACTCCTGTTCTATTTTTAATTCGTTGGTTGCTCGTCGTTTTAGTTCTTCGACGCTGACAAGTTCTTCACTTTATTTTAGGTCCCTTATCGGGACTATTTCTTCATTTAATTAATCTTCTTTTCGTCGTGAGTATTTTATCATGACCGTCAGGGACAATGACAATGGCCCACTTTATTAATCCCAGTAGGAAATTACACTCTGGAAGTGAGCTCAGATTAAAACAAATAAACATAACAAGTGCTAGTTACACTTATTTCTTTCGATTAATCTCTCTTTCTTTCTCTCTCTCTCTATTACTCTTTTAAATCCATTACCCTTTTAAAGCTTCTCTTTCGAGGACATCGAATGCGTTATTACATTATTTTTTCCTTACAAACCTTACGATCTTATGTTCTTTCGTTTGAACAGCTTTTCCTTCGGTTTGATTAGCTATTACTATTTCTATCATTGCCGTCATCATTATCGATTTGCTTTACGAAATCAAATTCATCTGTGGATAAAATAGATGAAGAAGAAACACAAGCCAACGTTATTATCATAAAGGAGTCAAGGACCTAGGACAAGCAGCGAAGCGGTGACGGGCGAGAACGACATTTACTCATCACTCCATCCACAGTCCATCAAAGAAACGCAGCTTCCATTCGCTGAATTTGTTAAATATAGTGCACATGCACGCTTAAGTCCCAACACACCAACATAATTATTTGACATCGCTGACTGCCGCCATCATTGTACCAGGTCCTGATTAAGACTCACTTTGAAAACGAGGATCTGGATCCCATCGCCCTAACAAATACAATGATTACAAATGATTCTTTACAAATTTCTTTTCTCACATAAAACCTCAATTTTGTCAATCAATTTCTCTTCCTTTCAAACATTTGTTGTGGAAACCGCTAAAAGAAAGGAATTTAAATTTCTTTATTGACGAGGCCATTTACCCATTTCAATGGGCAGCACAAAAAATCGTCAAAGAAAGAAAGAAAGAAAGAAAGAAAGAAAGAAAGAAAGAAAGAATGTATGAAAGAAATAAAGAAAGTTAAGGGAGAAGGGACGAAAAAGAGAAAAAATATCTTCACTTCCAGACGCCAGGACATTTGTTACCCGGGATAAACAGTTGCAGGGAAACAAAAAGAGAAGATGCTGAGGGCGGTGGGCGGTAAAACCCGATGATAAATACAGGGCTACATTCACGGAGACGATTGTAAACACAACCTTAAATGCTCACCACCAGTGATATTTGCTGTGATCCGAGGCATGCACTTTTATTCTCCTGTGTGGGGAAACACAAAGCAAGTCTAACTACGACACTTCCACCGCAACGTAAACTGAAAGTGTCACGTGATACACTCACCGCCTCTCTCACCGAATCATACTTCACAAATCTTAAACAGACATGAAAAATGACTAGCACCACAGAATAGACTCTTTTTCAACTACACACATTCGTAACAAGAAAGGTTTCCCCGAAAATTTTTTTTCTGATCAAACTTCTTGTTTTTTTTTTTTTCCGGGGACGTCGCGTTGGCCATGGCTGCTGACGAAGCCTGCAACGATAGTCATGGGAGATTATCGCAAACACTCAGCTCAGAAGCAGCTTCAGCATTCATTTGAAGCGCACAATAGACAGCTTTGCCGGAGGTTGTGAGCAAACAGAAGATATCGGCTCTCGAGGGGCCCATACCCCTCCAGCGTTGCCATGTCACTTTTAGGACAAAAAAGTGGCTTTTCGACAAGACCTGCCGCCTTTGCCAACAGTTTCTGGAGTGATAAGTCTTGTTAACGGCTCAGTTTGCGTGTCTTTCCCTAGCTCCTCCCCCTCCCCCTTCAAGAAGCCCCTTCAACATACACAGACAGCTTGCAAGAGGTATATTTTTCACGTTTGAATTTGCATTCGTTTTCGAACTTTTGTCAAAGATGTGCAGAACTGTGTGTTAATTTCTGTTGCAGGAAACTTTTCCAGAAGTTTTCTGACGTCAGTGGCCAACCAGCCGACCAGTTGACTGGTCAGTACAGCTTCCCAGTTGGCAACAGAAGCGGTCACTGGGCTGGATCTAAGATAAAACTTGACAAACAAGTTGTTTTGGTTTTATAAAAGGAGTAGTGTTCATCAAACTTCAGCGGCACTAACTTTAGAGTTTTATTTCAAGCAATTAAATCAGAATTTTTTTTATTCATTTACGTTAGATTTGATCTTTATAAAGGTAAAAGGTTGGTACAGATGCTAGTTCAGAGGTATACAAAAAAAACTTTCGCTTGTTATAATCAGTGTGGAACAACATTTTCCTAGGCACCATCTGCTTCAGCGAAACATATTCTTTACATTCACTTCTGCAAACGATTAAGTGATGATTTCGGGACCTACATACAACATCTGTCATTGCTGGCTCTTCTCACTGGGCGCGATGCACATATTCATTATCTGCGTGTTCGTCTGTCAGTTGAACTACTTGTGTCATAATGTTTCTGTGTGTATGTGCAAAGGAGTGTAGAAGAGAAAGAAAGTTAATTCAACATTACACAGTTTCGATTTTGTTTTGAGTAAAGTACCTACAGCTGGAGCATGCTTGTTTACACAAATGAAATTTCACCCAGCACAAACAAGGCTGGGAGGGTTCGATACCATCAGAACAAGAGACACAACGTTATCACACATGAAAGTGACAGTATCGGAGAACTTTGACTATTCAGCCCGCCCTCCAATACCGACGGGTTGTGTGGTTTAATCTCCTGCCTCCTGTATGCATGACTGCATTTTCATTCTTTCCCGTCCCCTTTTCTCTTCAATCCTTACACCGACCTCATAAGTAGTAATATACAAACCAGAAAATAGCCACTCCTGTCGCAAGAAACGTTGCACTGAGGTTGTGTTGGTCACCTTTGAACCCTTTATTCGCAAGTGCAAGTAAACACATCTATTCGGAGAGGAAATAATAGTTTTACCCCTCTTTTCCACACGACGGTATCCCACTGAAGTTTCGGGTGGTTATTGTTCATTTGCGGCGGGTATTGTTGTCTGAAGTGTGATTTTATGGCCCGCACCCTCATGTAATAATCCCACACACTAGTTTCATCTGGAGAGGATAGCAATTGTTTATTTGTTTACCCATTAGTCTTCGGAAATGATAAAATCTAAACTTCTAGAGGATCAGGGCTGTCGCGGGCGGTAAAACAACCCCTTTCCGGTCTCTGCCTTCCGTAAACAGGGTATAGAAGACGCATGAAGCATCAAAAACAACATTTTCTTCCAGCCTCGGGTTGGGTTGCATGTGGGCATCTTAAGAACGACTGAATGCTAAGTCCAACATTTTCGGCTCAGTTTCATACAAATCGCCGTTGGCTGGTGATTCTGTTCATTCAGGATGAAAAGAAACCCGTCCTGGACTGGGTTGCATGTGAGACCTTGAAAATAAGTCTTGTCACCGGTTTCAAGTGGCAAGTGAACTGCTCAGACCTGACGTAGCAAAGTCGACTTGAGCTTGACATCGGTGACTTAAAACGTTTTTACCAGAACTCACATGCAGCCTAGCCCAGAACGGGTTTCTTTTCATCCAAAATGAACATAAAACATGAATACATCCTTCAATATGTGAATATGTTTGTGCGTGTGTGTATGTACGCGCATGTATGTCTATGTGTAGACCTTCGAGCTTGGCGCTGTATATGGGGTGAGCCTGGACATTACCGATGCGCAGCATCAGTCATCCTTAGTGTCATTCCCGTCTCTCCACTTGCACTGCTGATTAAGAATATGTGCATGCGTGTGCACATGCATACTGCTTTGGCGCCCAGGCATCGTCCGGTCATCAGTCAACCCCAGTCACATTTCTTTGCGTGTTTTCTCGGTTATGTTTTTTTTCAACCTTTCCTTACAGCTAAAAACATGTATTCGCAAAATGGACCGGCTTACACTGAATCTAGCTTGCACTTCCACCTAACGTCTTCAATCACATTCTGACATGGTGCACCAGACACACTCTACATTACCTCGGCTGTTTACTGGGCCTGCTGGCATCCTTCATCAACTGATTGAGAAAAACGTCATCTACGACAAAACAACTCCGAAGTGCTTAATTAGCATTTGTGAGAGAACTAGCAACATTATTAAAACAATTAGCACGGTCGTTCAACTCAGCTGTGAGCAGGTTTAGATGCAAAAAAGTGTAATTTATAGTTAATGACATGGCTACACTTTCATAAAAGAAGACTCGTGCCAAACATCATTTTAAGACGATAATTTGTAAATGCTAGAAGTTTTTTTTCTAAAAGAACCCATTCAAATGGTAGAGGTTGCCAACGGCATAACGATTTGGAGGTTAGCGAAGGCAGAAAAAGTGAGATTGCAATGGGCGTTCCGTTAACCAGTCATCGAATGACAAAAACAAAAATAATTATTAGTAAAAAATAATAAAAAATAAAATAACTATCAATTATTATACAAAAAAAATGTGAAAATAGATCTTGGTTAGAGTCGTCTTCCTTCATCCCATTTTTTGCCGCCTTTCGTTTCTTTCGCTTCACATCGCTTCTCTTATCTGTCTCAACGTTTGCTACCTCTCCTGAACAATTTTTTTAAGATGTCGTGGGAAGGAGGGAATGTGGGATGAAGGGGGAGAAATAAAAAGGAGAAGGAAATAATAACAGGCAAGAATGATTGATCTGGATGCTGGCATGCAGCGCGCACAGCTGTGCAAACAGAGTCAGTGAGGTAGGAGTAGCGCATGTTTCACTCATCGATCTCTGCATTCCTTGTGCAGGATGGAAGTCAAAATGTGAGGTATACATACATTGCTGAGCTACTACAATAATAATAATAATAATAATAATAATAATAATAATAGTGAAGATTTGTATAGCGCATATTCACACTCATAGAGAGCATGCTCTTAGCGCTTAAAACGAGGAAGAGACGTGGACTAAGTAGACACAGAACAAAGGGGACGAAAGAAAACGACAGTACTGACGACGAAACAGAAAACAAAAGGCATCAAGTAACAGGAACAGAGAAATATAGTGATTCTGCAAGAAAGATGGGTAAAAAAGCAAGAGGGAAGGGGGGGTTAAGATATACAGACAGTCACGCTAGCGTTGGTAGAAATATTAAAAAAAAAGAAATCGGGGTTTGGAAGAGAGAGAGAGAGAAAGAGAACCGGGAACTGTGGAGCTAAGAAAAGAGACGTTTTAAGAGTTTGAAGGTTCAAGACTTTGCTGGGGGCTACCAGTACCACGGAGCGTGGGGAGACGACCAGCTGTTGCAGTCTGTCCTGACGTGGGACGTCAGAAGGAGCAGAATATTGGGTGGTAGTGCTGACAAGGGGTGCCAAGGAACTTTATTTCTTATAATATCCTGCTGATTAATTTCGGTCGGCTGGCTGCAGCAGATCTGAAGGGTCAAGACAGAAGGTAAACATTCACAGAAGAAAAGACAGTTTGAACTGCGTGTAGATGTGCGTGCGAGAGAGAGAGAGAGAGAGAGATGAGAGGAGAGAAGAGCAGTAAGAATTATGTATATAATTAGTATTTGTTTATGGTGACTGTATCGCTTTACTAAGAAACTGTTGTGTTTGAGTAACAGTGTAATACCAACATTTCTTTATCAGATTTAGTTCCTTTTAAGTGATCCTATTAAAACATATGTTTCAGTTCAAATTTCCCATGTGTTCAGGTATGCGAATCGAGTCTTGCAAATAAGGATGACTAAAATTAAAATCGAGCAAAAAAACCAGATACCAAACTCGCAATAGTGGAGTTACTGCTTCCCTTCGAAACAGTATCAATGTGAGAAAGATATGAGGATGAAGTTGTGGAGAGAATACAACACTATAATTGTAGAGATGATGATGATGATGATGATGATGATGATGATGATGATGATGATGATGGATAGATGGGTCGAGGCGAAAGACAAAGATCGTCGCCATCTAAAACAACGTGAGAACCCCGTTTCCCAGGAGGCAACCAAAAAAATATAAAAAAAAGTTACAAGCGCATAACGCGACACAGACTCAAGTAGAAGCCAAACACCGAAGCCACGAAAATGAAACCAATCAGGATTCCTGACTTGATGAAGGAAGTCGACGAGACTGCATACACGGCAAACACGAGCGTGGGAGAAGAAGTCTGTAGCAGGTACACCAGACGAGTAATAGAATATACATCAATCACATTGTCTGCTCTGGCCCCCGGCCTGCACAATCACGCTGTGCCGGCTTTAGGACCTCAGCTTGGACCCGAGAGTCTGTCTTCTCTGAGACCCGATATTCTTCTCACCAATAGCTGTAACAATCCCAACATCCATCTGTATTTAGAGGTAAATTGCAGGTAGATAACGACTGTAGATACCAGCTGCAGGCTGATACCGATTTGAGATAAGTACAAGTTGCCAAAAAGATACTCGTTTTATTTATTATATACCCGAGATAGTTAACCATTGCAGGTTGTTACTTTTTTTGGAGAAGTTTCTTGCTGATAGATGCCCAGTGCAGAGAACTATCCCTTGCAGATATATTTGTTGGAGTTGACTTGTTGCAGACATTCACCCGTTATCGACAGACGCAGGCAGCCATTCGTGGTAACGAAACGTTTGCCGTCAGTTCCTTGACAAAGTTTTAATAAATGCTGACAGCTTCCTTTCAAGCTGTCAGTGTCTGGGAATATTGTTGCAAATATCTGGATTAGATTTCCGTCATGTGGACTTGGATGTTTGATGGAGCTGTCGTAGCAGATAACCTGTTGAGTTTGTAATGAAAAAAAAAAAAGAAATTAACTTTGTAAATAATTTACAAAAAGGCTCATATGAGCGAGAGAGCAAGACGCTTCAAGTGTCGTCTGGAAACCTGAAAACAGAGCGAGCACTTATGATCACCTTTCTTCATTACTGCAAGACAGGCTCAAATGTTGTCTGCGCAATATAGTGAGAACTAGGTTTTCTGTTGCGCCAGTCACTGTATGGCAATATTTTTATAAGCAATTCGACATTTTGTAACTGGGTTGACGGCAAGAATGTCACGTGGCATCAGACAAAAAAAAGCAAAGAAAGTTTGAGGATTAAAAAGCATTCTCCTCCATCATCACAGAAATGTTTGCAAACTTTAATTCTCAGTATGGTAGCCTTCGGTGCTAGCTATCTGATTTACAGATCGTGATCAAACTGCACGACTGACTTGATACTACAAAGTCATGATCAATCCGCATGACTGACTTGATAGCGAGGGGTGTGTATTAGAAAGAGGATATGTTACTTTCAATTAGAACGGATCCATACTTTGTAAGAGAATCTTTGTTTAGGCGGTCAGCAAGACGCAGTCCAGCGAGTTGGTCGAAAAGCATCGTGCCCCAGTCAGCGGGAGGTCGAGGTCTCTTCTGTAGCCTTGTGTTGCCAGATGTCGTTGGCGCAACGTCCAAGCTACCGAGGCTACAAACAGGCTCAAGACTCTCTCCAAAGTACGCGAATCCCAGTGGCGAACGGTGACTCTTGATCCTGATGGATGGGCTGCACTGGCAACTATAGCAATTTCTGGGACAGGGTGTTCTTTCAGTGCCCGGATGTGAGCGCTTGTCGATTTCTCACAAACTCTCCTGAAGAAAACACCGAGCAAAGACGCGTGCATTTCTGCGAAGCCTTGAGGAAACTGCGTCGAGGGAGATGCAAATCTGAATGCCTGCTGCTGTGTTTGCTCCTCCAATACGTTTTCCTCCTCCCCAATTTCTCTCTTTATTTCTTCTCTTCCTTTTTCCATCTACAGACTTTCAACAGAAATGCTCTTCAGTTACATAGTCTATCCTACTCTTTGACATTCTAACCTATTTCTTTGTACCAAACTTAATTCTGTGATTCCTTTTCGGCAACAATCCTAAAAAGAACCTTTACTATGTATCGTCAGCTCATAAGAAACAGTGACTCAGGACTTATCCATTTGTTTTCCCCTTCAAACGACGTCTTCTTTACCACTAACAGTACATTGTGAAGGCTTGTTTGATTGTCTACTTCCGATTGTTAACTATCCTCATACTACTTATAAATTATATTTATACGATGACGACAGTATAGGTTAGTTCAGATCCTTTTAAAAACTTACATTTATTTTACCTTATTCTTTACCAATGTGGACTTTTTTAAGAGCATAAAAAATTAACACAAGTTTTTAGCAACTGGCACATTGTTACAATAAGTTAGCCTGTCCAGAAAAAGAAACGGTGGAGACAAGTCTTTGCGAGACCTTGTTGTCGAGGTATCTTTAAGTCAAAGCTTTTGTTATCAGCAAGAAAACGTTGTCAAGGAACTAACAATTCACTACAGCAAGTTTGAAGATCCACGTAGACCAGTTTCACCAGCTTTACACATGAGAGGATGTTTGGCTCGGAGTCGCCTGTCCTGCCGTTGCTCTATCTGGTGCTCAGCATAATGGCTGTACATGTATGGCCATGGTAAAGATGATAACTTTAAGAATCACTTTTATAATTAAGAGACGAATACTAGAAAAAAATTATTTTTGTATGATATTGACAGTATCATCTAGATGCGATTGCTAAATTTTGCTTTATTTTACTGCGTTTCTCTAAGTCAGATAATGACAACAGTGTTTGACTGCTAAGCAAAGTGGATATTTAACTGAAAGGAGCGCTACATTTTAGTAACTCTTTTAAAGACAGGGAGACCAAATAATAAAAAAAAGAAATTAAACAACCTCCTCTCGCTAGATAAAAATATTTTTAAAAGACTCAAGAAGCAAGAATGAAATAAAGAATGTAAGGAAGCAAATAGTCTATAAATAATGTCTGAAATCAATAAAACGAAGTCCTTTTCTTTCTTTCTTTCTTTCTTTCCTTCTTTCTTTCTTTCTTTGATATGTCTTCTTATGCCAGCTATTTGCTCTTTCCTTTAAAAAAATTGTGAAATTGTTAATGTCTCTCCATCTCTCTTTGCCTTTCTTTCTTGTAAGTCTTTTTTCTCTCCTTTGTCCCTCGTTTTATTTCTTCATTTTCTTACAATCTTGTACACCATAATGACAGGACACGGCCCAGTTTATCGAAACATGTCAGGCATTTTGTGAGCTTCTTTGAACGTTTTATATCTTTTCTCCTGCGGCTGAAGAGTAGTTTATGTAGAAGTAATTAACTGCCTATTTCGCTCCGTTATAATGATGTCAGTCCCAGTGTTAAAGTAAACAAGTATGAAATTTAATTTCTTATGCTTTATCCAACGTGCTGTGACAACAGATAACAGTATTAAAGTATATGCTACAGATAGCACTGAAAGAAGTTTGTGGGCATCATTGTGTCCTTAAAGACTTGCATCCACCAGAAAGGAAGAACATAACTGAGTAAAAGTAAAAGACACGGGCAACGTTTCAAAAAAATTTTTTTTTCATGAAGCAGTAATGCTGGACATGCAAAGGGCAGTGGCCGTAGAGGAAGTCGTATTTATGGATACAAGCCCCAAGTGAGGGTCTATCGGCGTTAATCAGTCGTTCGCTTCGCTTCACTGCCACCCAACAAAAACTTTTTTTCTCGTTCTGCGAAATCGTCGAAGGAGAGTTTTCGATCGAAATCTTTGAGCAGAAGTAATTATTTTATGCAGGCTGAGAAAAATCACAGTGTGGGGTTGCAAAGTAGGTTTTGTTGTTGTTGTTCCAGTGGTTGATCTGCGTTTAAGGTTCAGCTGCAAATGCTTGAGCAGTTTTGTTGAAAAAAAATGATATGAGGAAGAGATGTGAGTGCATGCGTGTGTGCGTGTGTGTATGTGTGTGTGAGTGGGTGGGTGTGTGTTTGAAGATGGGGGTAAAGGGTAGCTGGACATCATTCATGCATACGCGAAATGTCAACGCCACTAAAGAAAGCAAACAACATTGTAACGCTCAATCTGGTGCTTTTATCGGCAAGCGAGCGACGAATTAATCGAAAAAAGTAACAATACCATGTGTCAATGTCTCGGTCTGACTAAAATATGACCCGTGTCTTAATGTGGCTTTTCTGCCTCCCCATCTTTGTTTCTAAAAATGAAAAGGCCATGCAAAAGCAAGAGGGACCAATGGTGCAGTGAACGTCAAAATATTGGGTCAGTATGATATACCTTATTTATTTATTTATTTATTTATTTATTTATTTATTTATTTATTTCCTTCATGCACCTATTCTACCCCGATCAACAGAAATGATAAAGGGAGAAGAAAACGGGCAAACATCGTTTTGCTTAGTTTCACGTGTATTGTTTTGAGCGAAAAGTTAAGGTTGTTAAGGGTTTGTACAAACGTTCTTGCATTTGCACTTCATTCTATATGTGAAGTATTTCACATCAAAGTCGGTTGGGGAAAGGGGAGGATAAATTAGCCACTGCTACATGTGAATACTTTAAACTTTCTTTGTTCTCGACCTCTGGCATACCGTTCATGGCTTGTACAAATAAAACACGATTGGAATAATGGAATGTACGACAGCATAAGCATATGAATTGAAATAAGAGGATATGCGACAGTGAAACATGCAGAAAGAAAAAAAGCTTATTAAATACCTTGCAGAAATGTAAGTATAATGCACTACTACAAAATGTAGTAGATTAAGAAGTGGACTAGGGATGTTTTAAGCGAAGAGAGTACATCACACGATCTCAGATCCATTCCGCTGCTTTCTACGAACACCTTTCGAGGATGCTTTGTACCATAAGGGTTTAACATGCTGTGTGTCCGGAAGGTAAGCCTGGGACAACTGGACGGCCTGACCGGCAACAATAGACAAACGGCACTCTAGTCTGACGGTTGGCATGAGGTGTTTGCCTTGCCAACACGCCCATGTCCGTCAGGTCCACACCAACCGCTCATTCTACATCGACGAAGTCTCAAGCCGTGTGGTTCTGAAACGGCCTTTTCGGGAACCTAGCCAAGCACGGAGACAAAACCTCACTCCCCGTGTTCATCCATTCCCCTCTTTCCGTCCCCTTCTCACAACACCCCTCCTCCTACTTCGAATAAGCTTGGGCAATTCGGCAACACACAAAATCTGTCTGCGTTTTCAAATGCCAGAGGCAGGTTTGAAGCCGTCCGCCGGACGAGTCCCACTCGCGGAATCTCTGGTGTTTGGTGTCTGGCTCCTGCGAAAGCGTCTATTTCGAGGGATAATGTGAATGGACTTTCCTGGCGTCGAACCCACGTCAAACACGCTATTGCCACACGACTGGTGTCCATTGTGTGGGATGAGACCACTCATTTGTAACTGCGCTCTTCCCGGAACAGCCTCGTGTGTGTCTCGGGTCGATAAGTGCAGAAAATAAAAGAGTGCCGTTAATTCTTCTCCCGAACGGAAGTCTCCATTTTCAAGCGACTCAAAATAATTTGTTTTGTCCCACCTTTGTTCACTCGATGTCTGTGTATTTGTCTGCCTGTCAATAACTGTGTCAATGACAATGACCAGCACACGAGAATCACACGCATTTTTATCAGCATAGACATTTCTTTTTTTAAATGTTTGTACATTAAAAAAGAAATTGAACTCAATGTGTTAATAACAATGTGTCAATTTCTTCCCACTCTTCCTCGTTTGTACTACAACAGTTCCATTTATAAATCAAGCAGTGGACAGGCTGTCAGATGGGAGACCTACTGAAAGGAGCACAGGATAGACCTCCCTGTCATGCCTTTACCATTGCTTATCATGTCCTACCTATGACTTCTCTTCTCGCAGTTAAGGGATAGAATCAGAATCAGAATCGCTTTATTGAATAGGCCATTACTTAGAAAACAGCAGTTGATGATGATGATGATGATGATGATGATGATGATGATGATGATGATGATGATGTCCATTTGTAATGCGCAGGTATCCATTCGGAAGAATGCTCATTGCGCAACAATGGGATAGTTAAGGGATAGATAGAGAGAATGTTCATCTCACTCTCACTTGCTGTTTGCTACCTGAGTATGCACATCGTAAGTGCTGACCTAATCTTAAAAAAAGTTATACAAAAAAGAAAAATTATCGCTGTGGTGATATCTTCTCTGAAAAGTCATTTGACTCCGAATATTTTACTACAGGCTAAGAAGGAAACTATTCATCTGATTTTTATTATCGTATAAGCTTCTTGTTAAGCAATCAAAGCTTGTTGTTTCGCAACGCCCTCTTGCGTGACTAACTTGAATTGGTAAATCACTAGCAAGTTTTACATAGTCCCCAATTATTTCACTCGTTTTTTTTCCTCAGGGTATTTCATTGACGTTTGCTGTCAATGCTGATGAAGTCGTTGGGGACAGGCCTGACCTGGTCCCTAATTCTGTTAAATGGAAGAATTTTTTTGTACGGGAGAGACGATAAAGCTAGCTTTACTGAGACCATCGGCCAAGGATCACATCGATTGACACTCGTTTGAAAGGTGTCTGTGATGTATTGACGCCTGTGTGTGTGTGTGTGTGTGTGTGCGTGCGTGCACAAATGAGTTAGTAGGCGACAGCATTAACGCTTGATGTGTGCGCATTTAACTGAATGTGATCGCGGGCGTGCATTAGTACCGCCACAAAAATGATTACAAAGACATTTCCACTCTTCTTTGTTCGTGTCAAATGAGAGAAAGAGAGATACTAGGAGAGGGAGGTGGGAGAGGAAGGTGGGAGGACGATGTGGAACACACACACACACACACACACACACACACACACACACAGATCCCTCCCTTTATCTCTCACGCACAGTATGAAATAATGAAAGAAGGGAGTGAGCGATGGATGAATAGTATTGTGGTTCCATTATTCCAAAAATTTATTGGTTGATTGACACGCCTGATATTGTAATATTTGGGGGCAATTGTGTATCAGTTTCGAAGAAAGGAAGAGAAGATAAATAAATGGGGGAAAGGTAGACGTTTTCTCAGTTCCATAAAGGACTTGTGCAGTAAGCACTGGGAAGAAAGTATTTTTGACAATTGGCTGCCAGACTAAATTATGAGCTTCCAATAAATATTTTTGTGCCGAACAGCATCACAAATCTCAAAGTAAAAGAGAAAAAATCCTCGTGACATCGGTCATGTGAGTGCAGCGTCAGATGATTCATCTACTTCCGGCACTAGAGTGAACGACACTCAGGTTTCTCTCTTCGCCGGAGGCTTTTGTTCGGAAACATTAAGCCACGAAGAAAGTGTTGCGCTGAAGCCCGTTGCTGTTTTGATATATATATATCTTTTTATATATATATATATATATATTGGCACCCAGTGGCCTCTTCTTTTTTTCTTTGGATTCCATTTTCCATCTTGTAAACACAGACAGCAGACTCAGCACCCACAGGGATCAGTAGATGCAAAATAAATGTAGTTTCTGGTTCCTTGAGAGAACAGGCTTAATGATATACCCATACGTTACCATAAACTCTGTTTTGAAATATAATTTAAAACAAATTAAAACAAATAAAGACAAACTTAACTTATTGTAACAGCTTTAGTAAAAAAGGTTAGTGAATGCAATGTAAAATTTTAGTTAAAAGGCAGCCGATGAACATTTCAACATCGTTAGTAACACAATCTTTGAAACTCAGAATAACTTAAAAGAAACAAATACACTTACAACTGTTACATTAAGGGTAAAGAGTTTACTCGGTAGAGGTAGCTGGGACTAGATCAGGAGAAGTAGATGTAGATGATTTTGTATCTACATCAGTATGTTACATGTGGTTCTCAGCGTGGTGCACCGAGTTTGAGTTTACATTTGCACCAGAATTTTTTTTATTTTATGTTTTATTTAAAGTGTTATATTTTCGATCATTTTGCCAGCTGCTTGAGTCCGGTTAACAGAGAGGGGGTGGCCCGGTGGCGCAAAGGTTAGCGCAAGTCACCAATACATGAAGGTTGACTGTCCTGGGTTCAGCTCTCGTCTCGGGCACACTGTTCTTTCTCTGCATGTGGCATCTGTTTACAGGCCTGGCTGCCTTGCCATGAAATAGCCTTAGCTGCTGATTCGGCGTAAACCACCAATCTCCTCCTCCCCCCGGTTAACAGAAAGATTTTACCGTGAGCTCATTTCGATTGTAGGCAGAACTGTCAAGCACAGTGCTGACCTTCGAGTTGCTGGGAAACGGGTTTTACACGATCTGCCAACAAAACGCCTACCATCACAACTTGAGATTCTGTTCAAACAGAGCAGAACTTATCAAATAGGTCATATATATATATATATATAAATGTCGCCCATGTTCCTTTTAGAGGTGCAGAACACCTGGATCGCTGGATAAGCAGATACATAAGCTCAAAAGGAAATAAAGAGCATTTAATGTTACTTCAAACTACACTGTCCTCATAAAAATGTAATCTATAAAGTCCTCAACGTGAAAAGTAGAGAAATGTTTGACTGAAGTACTGGAAAGTAAATTAAAGATTGTTTCTGTTTTTGTACTCCTCAAGTGCGTGCTACACCTCTAAAATATTTTCCCCCTTTTTTTTTGAACCAGTGAGCAACTAGTATAGCATTCCTTAGACGACTTCGTGATCCTGGAAATTACGGTTAATTAATTATTAATTCATTGCATCAGTGGAACCAAAGCGTGTCCTGAAGCCAGTAAACTGTGCCAGTCGGTTAGGAACTGGTAAACAGCATTGGAAAAACAACACAAATATATGTCAACAGATCTAATAAGCCGAAGTTTGAAAACTGAACAGGCAAGAGAAGATTGCTTCAAGTTCCAGTTTGATGACAAGTGATGATGCAGCTGCAAGAAACACTGGTAAAATGAAAAAAATGCTCTTGACGATTTTGATGTTGGAAAGCCCTTAGGGAAAGAAAAGTTTGGTAATGTGTACCTTGCTAGGAAAAAGCAAAACAAATATATTGTGGTTCTAAAGATCATGTTCAAATCACTGCTACAAAAAACAGAAGCTGAGTGTCAGTTAAGAACGGAATTGAAATTCAGTCCTATCTATGTCACGAAAACATTCTGAGAATCGTTGGATACTTTCATGACAAGACAAGAGTGTGCCTAATTCTAGAATTTGCGCCAAGAAGAGAATTTTACAAGGAACTGTAAAGATGTGGAAGATTTGATAAAAAGAGAACTGCTACTTATCCACTCGTTGTCAAGTGCCTTGACATACTGTCACAGTAAGAAAGTCATCCATAGAAATATAAAGCCTGAAAATCTTCTCTTCAGCCTTTGAGGTGACCTGAAGATTGCATACTTTAGCTGGTCGGTGCATGCTCCTTCATCCAGACGCAAAGCAATGTGTGGTACTCTTAATTACTTTCCTCCAGAGATGGTGGAGGGCAAGACTCATGAAGTAGTTGTAGATCTTTGAAGTCTGGGTGTTCTCTGCTATGAGTGCCTTGTTGGATCACCACCTTTTGAGGCAGAAACCTACTCAGAGACATATGCACGAATCACAAAAGTTGACCTGCAATTTCCAGACTGTGTATCTTCTGGTGCCCGTGACCTTATTTCTAAGCCATGACCTCAAAAAGCCCCTACCTTAAATGATGATACACCCATGGATTATAGAGAACTACACTCCTTCACACCAAATATGACACATGCCTTTGGACAACTCAATGACCAGATTAAACATTGTATAGAATAGTGGTTCATCAAACAATTTAAGGCCATAAGCACAATGCAGCTTGTGAAATATGTGCGTGTACAAGAAGGGAAAAAAATGATAAAATCACTGAAAACGGAAAATCTTTTAAAATGTTGATGCATAACTTTATTTACCATAGTAATTAAATTGTTCTTGAATATTTGTTTCTTTAGGCCTGCTTGAATGTATCTTGTCTACCCAATATTAAATACCCCCTTCCTTTCCATTACTATGCCAAAGCCCCTGCAGTGATCTATATGGGAATGGCATGTGAGCGAAAAAAGAATTATTAAGCATGTTAAACTATTCTTGTTCTTGATTATTTTTTGTAAACAGATTCTTAGACATTTTAAATCATGCAAAGCAAACCTTACCACTAATCTATTCAACAGCTAAAGGCCAGTAATTTTAGATGCTAACAGGTCCTTTCAAATTATTCACTTCCTAGTGGGTCAAGCTTAATATTCAACTACCAGGTTGGTGAAGCAAACCTTTAATAAAGGAAATCCCTCATACATATACATACATCGTACTGATACTCAACTGTCTCAGAGCCTGCGGAGTTCCTTCTTGAAGCGTTGACTGTCCTTGTACATCCATTATATTTGTGTTTTTTGAACTTTTGCTCTTGCAACATTTTATTCAGTTACGACCAGTCAGTGCCGAGTCCCGGAAGAAATATATGAACTAGACTATTCTGCAAGAATTTATTTTTCGTGACGTGCCTTGAGCGTGCCCATAGGGTACTGATTAAGCATTATACAAGCGAACTTTTGTTGTTGTTGTTGTTGTTGTCCTTTTTATTATTATTATTATTGTCCTTTCCTAAGAAAAATGAGATCAGTGACGATGAGAATGAAAATAAATGGCATATTCAACAATAAATTTGACAAAACTAAAAAGGAGGTAAATAACACACTTTAAAAATGAACAGAGAGTAAAGTAAGAGAGAAAAACGAATGAACGAAGAAGAAAGAAGAAGATTGGCCTGAATATCATATCACATCTTGGACACAGAGATTTTTTGACGCTCGCAAAGTTTGCTTGGCTAGCGGTATTATGGAAAGAATTCAAAGACGGTAGATTAAACAGAGTGGAATCGATTTCTCTTTATCGGCATTCACTTTCTATTCAGTAAATTACTTTGGTCAGAAGATATAGAAAGACATTTTAGAGGCCTTAGCAAATTTAAAAACTTGTATAATAAAGAGATATATAATCTGACATACCCACACCATCTGGCTCACTGCTGTGAGTTTAGTATGTTCGTGGTACATGGCATAGATTTGGGATGTATACACGAAGCTGTGGTTTAACAACACAAAATTGGGGACCCTCATTCCATGTTAAGGAGCACAAACACATGTACCGCAACAGCTGTTACCATCTGCTTAAACAAGCAAATGCTCAGGTTCCTCACAAGATCTGTTACATACATTTTATCGATTCAACCAGCTTTGCTGTGGAGGTCTGTCTCTGGCCTGAAGTACAGATGTTGTAAGGCAGAGGATGAAATACAATGTTAACGTGTAGAAAGGCGTGTGCGCATACGAAGACACACAAAGACATGCATACGCACGCACACGTCCACACATATAACTTCCACTTAAAAACACACTTTCACACACACACACACACACACACACCAAAAAAGTACCAGTGCGGACACACATACAAACACAAAAATACAACACAATCTTTCACACACATCAATATAACAACACACACACAAGCACACACACACACATACACACTCTACACATTTACATGTCATGATCCATCTCTAAGAACAGCTGCATCTCAGGATTTATCCCTCATGCAATTTAAACTTTTCTTATGAATTTATATCTTATGAAGTCTTCAACAATATTCATGTAACCAGACGGAGGAAAAGTTACAAAGACCTTTCCTCATTTTCTACCCCATCGTCCTTCAGTCCCGCGGGGAAAACAACCCAGGATTGAACTTGTCATTTTCTGTCTGTATACAGAACACAACTACCCGCAAGCCTCTTAGCTATTCAAGCTGCTTGTGCATTATATATATATATACTCTAAATCTGCCTGTTTCCTTGCTGGTAGTGTGTCTGCGAGGAGAAATCCTTGGCCTGGCGGACTGAAAATAGCAAGTAAGAAAAGCTTGATGTATGGCACCTTGATTTCCTGAACAGCATGATCAAAGATTGTCTCAACTCGTATAATTTCAGGTAAACAACTAGAGTTGAACAGTATTGTGCAGTCACACTTCTTGGTTGATTTCTTGCTGTAAACTGCTGTATTACTTTTTAAAGTCTATTGGATTTAGTATATTTCTTTTGTTCTTACTTCTCGATTTACATCTATCCAAATGTCAGTTTTCTTGTTTTTGTGTATATACATTATCACGTATGTCTGACACTTTCTTCTGCTGTTATTTGTAGTGTTTGTAGAGAAACATAAATCTTTTGCTCATAAGAAATGACTTTAGGGGAAAATGCAAAAAAAAAACTATGGGAATTCGGAAATTTTAGAAGATCACGAAGAGCACCAAAATCACTAAACTAACTGCAGATTGTACATCTTCTGACCGAAAAAAAACAACGAAAAGAACAATTGGAAGAATTATATAGTGGTTGCCAGTTCTGGCGATGGTAACTGCTGAAATTTACTTGGAGCTATTTCAATCCGCCAGTTATTACACTGCCGTTAGCTAACTAAGCCACTTAGGCAGACGACTCATTTATTCAGCGTCACAAGATTCCCTGCCTTGCCATAAGTGTTGCTAGGATGACTAAGATAAGACCAATCAACGCGACACGACCTACATCTTCATGACCCACTCACATTATTTGTGCTGGCAGATTCCTAGCGATTTTGCGGGTCAGAAATGACGAAAATTTCCTGCGCGGATTTTGGCAATCAGGCGAGAGTTTCTTGGCTGATTCTGCAACTAACAGGGAAGGGGGGGGAGGGCCTCCGCTCCTTCCCAATGGTGCCATTGCAGGACCTTCACCTCGACAACCCCAAAGAAA
Organism: Marisa cornuarietis; assembly: GCA_004794655.1. Classification (NCBI taxonomy): domain Eukaryota; kingdom Metazoa; phylum Mollusca; class Gastropoda; order Architaenioglossa; family Ampullariidae; genus Marisa; species Marisa cornuarietis. The sequence goes on from SMMW01000555.1 coordinate 8,514,316, forward strand.
AGGTTGAAATTGATTGCTCTGTTGACTGCCAGCTCAGGTCTTTCCTTGGTGCCCTTAGCATAAGGATTGAGAAGAAAGAGTCGAGAAAAAGGCAACGGCTGCAGCAAAAAAAAAAAAATGGGGGGGGGGGGCCGAAGGAAGCAAACAAAATATTCAAAGATGGTCATTGAAAGAAGAACAAAAAGTAAAGGGCAAAAGTTTTAATAAAACGAAGAAATTTTAAGAACGTGTGATGGCCAGCATAAAGTTGACAACTAGTACCAAACATAACTCATGTCTGGTCTGAAAAGAAAGGAGAACTCGCAAAGAGTTGCATCTAACAATGATGTATCACGACAAGGACGGATAGCCGATCCCGGAAGTCAAGCAGAGGGATTGCCCTTAGTCGCTGGGGGATTGCATATAGCATTAATCCTGGAGTAAAGGAGGAGATAAGCACAAGAACAACAATTAGAATGTATTAAACGGTGAAGAGGCAAAGAAAGCAAGTACCAAGGAAAAAAATGAACAAAATAAAATGATTTGAGAGAAAAGGAAGAAAAAGACTCAAATGAGATGAGAAGGAAAGAAGGTTAAATTAAAAAAAAAAAAGATGGCTGGAAGCGCAGAGACCGAGCACGGGAAACACGCCACGCGCCACTGACCTACATCTCCATCTCGACAGTCAGCGGTTCCCATGGGATGGTTGTCTGTGTAGATTGGAGTCTGCTGTCCCCAGCAATGATACCGGCGCTCCACCGATACCACCGCCACTCGCCTCATACTATAGGCGTCCCACTGACACTACCACCGCAGTACTTTTACTACAGGGGCACACACATTTCAAGATAGTCTCTCTGTTGCTAAATTTTTTCTTTTAGTGTTCGGAAAAATTTTCTGCCTCAAGCCGCTTCAATAACTGCGTCAGGGCAACCATGCAGGAACTGAGTTCTGAAGGGGATACCCGTATGTGACTTCAGACATGCTTACCCCCCCCCACCACACACACACGCGCACACACATACACAAGGTCTTTTTAAAAAAGGTCAGTCTTATGTGCATTTATTTCTTCTGGGACTGACAGCTATAAATGCAATATTGCTATGCTGAAAAGGGATATCATGCATAATTAATTTAGCCTGCACATACTTGCGAGATGAATTGCACGATTGGAGTGTACTCGCGGGAAACTGAGCATGCTAGTGTATGAGTAGGATAGTGTAGAGAAGCAGGTAAGGGGAAAACAAATGAGGACAAAAAATGAGGGTGAACAGTGATGTGTGATCATGATGAAGGAGGGTATAACCACCACACCGCAGTAATGGCGGCCTATCGTTTTCCTAAACAGCAAGCACTCGACACAAAGGGTGCGGGGCGGGGAGAAGAAGGGACGATTTTCTGAAACAGGCGAGGTTCACTGTTAGACGATCATCACTATCGAGAAGGTCATCAGGGGCACACCACCGTCTCCAGGGAGATCATCAGGGGGAGATGATCCTTGCCTGGATACGATCTTCACGGAAAAACGATCTGTCCGGGGTTGGGGAGCTGTAGGGGTTAAGGAGCAGATGATCTTCAGAGGAAGATGAGAACATAGAGGAAATTGAGGGAAATTGAGGAGAGTGTAAAGGAAAATCACAGTTGCTAACCCTAAATAACTGCAGCTTCCCTGGAACCCTTGACAAGAAAAAAAGGACAAGGAAGATTTCGTCTACGTCAAACGAGGGAAATAAATCACTTAAGTGTTTGAGGGGAGTAAGGGGGGAAAGGAATAAGAGTTCACCCCAATCCACCAACATCAGGGCAAAAGCAGCCGGACCTGTAAACAGGCCCCACGAGCAAAAAACGAAAAGCTTGCCCGAGACAAGATTTAAGGCTTTCTTCACTGTGCTGATGATAACCTCGGAAATAATGAGCTACCGCTTTAACCTGTTTTAATCAAGGTTAATCAGCTGCTAAGAGTAAAGACTATTAACGACATGTCCCATAAAAATTAACCTACATATGGGTTCAGAGTGCGCGAATCTTAATGTTGTAAACATAAGTAAATAACTGCAGAATATTAAGTTTTCTGGAAAAGCTGACATCCACTCAGTATGTGAGGGGGAGGGGGTAAAGTTAATCAAGCACATTTTACAGATCTTAAAATCTGGCTTCAACACTAGTCTTTTAACAATCACACAATCAAGTGTCATTTTAGAGAAAAATCCCCTTTGTGTCTACAAAGTATGGTTTTCAGTTTACAGAAACACTAGTGTAAAGAAAGTATATTTTACCTCTTCACATTTGTCTCTAAGAAAAACGAAAATCGTGTAGCTATCTAATTGTGATCAGCTTCCACTCCACTGTAATCTTTCACAGAAGATTTACGGAAACATGTGAAACGGTCGTTTGGTTTTCAGGGGTTTCGCTAGGGAGCCTGGCATGTACGATGGTCGTAAACCACCTTCCACTGACTTGTTAAACGACACGGCGGAAAAGCAATACCCTTAGCTCCCAGCTCAAGGGGAGACAAACACCGCTGGATCCTGCGATTTTGAAATCCACTTCACACAAAAGGTTGTATGCGATATCATTCATGAAAACATGGAACCACTCCGTAGGAAGCCAATTTATTTTTGGAGGGGCCACTCCCAACAATCATCATTATGTGTTGTAAATTAAACGGATTTAGTAATAGTCTGTAAGAAAAATTAGACGGCTTTAGGCAGACCGAGTTCATGTCTACTGCAAGCCAAGGACAGTCTAGCATTTGCAATAGGCATCACCTATTAAAAAAAGAGGCATGTACTGTACAAAATAAACCGCTGATTCCAAGCCGGATTTCAAAGTGAAGGCAACAATCTAAATGAGTGTTTAAACTTCTGGGGCCAGTTGCACAACACGTTTCTAAACCTTAAAACTGTTTTAGCTAAAGAAACAAAATTTCTTCTTAGCCATTTTGATGCATTGCAGAAAAACATACAAAAATTGTACTTCCAGGACGGAAAGTCAGACTTAAACAACTTTATCTTACTTCAAGCAGTTTTAGTTTTAAAAATTCTAAAATTGTTGTGTGCAGTTTAAACTAATTATCTAAATACGAGTTAAGGACTGAAAATGTTTAAAATTAGAAATGTGTTGTGCAACTGGCCCCAGAACGCTTTCAAAGAAAAAAAAGCATTGATTGGACATTTTGTTGTAAAATTCGCATTTTCTCTCCACCCCTTCGCTAGCTCATCCTAGTCAACACTTTAAAGTTCAAATGTCACTGTAAGAGTTAATATTTTCTCAACGACTGCTTCTTTTGTCCTGCTGTTTACAGACATCCCTCGCCTCGCTTTGAGAAATCCATTTATTTCGCGTGCTTTAGTCACGAGTTAATATGCCACGTGTTGTAGAAGCCGTATAAAACGACCTAATGCCCCTGACCTTTACCCAAAGCACTCGGTGGGACACCATGTCACAGGCAGCTGGCTGTCTGACAAACGCCGGGGGAGAACACTTGGACGCACTTGAAGTAACAGAAGACAACAATGATAGAGATATTCCCCTTACAGCCTCCGTCCTGATGCGTCTGAGGTTTCTCTGTACCTCAACGTGTCAGTTCTAGGATGTTAAAACTGATTCTTTATCTTGATGACAATTGGCTTCTCCCAAGGACTAATATGATGAGGACGATCAAGCGAGAGAACAAGACAATCCTGCAAAGTTTTCTCACAAACGAAGTAAAAAACAAATCTTCGAACTACAGCTGTATTCTGCCCTTTTGGGGTTTGATTCTAGACGAAAGCGATAAAAATTTGCTCCAAGGCAACCGGTTACTTCTTGTCACGGTAGGAAACGGTGTTACAAACATTTTTTCCAGAACTAATTGAAGTAACATTTATGGCAGCGCCAACCGATCAGTGATGACACCGCAGTTTCTTTATGAAAAGATTAGTGATGTAGGCCGCCCTTGTCGGGTCACCCTGACCAAGGACTGATCAGTGCATACCCCGGAAAGCAAAATCATAGTCTTCTATCGGGATTCATGAAAACATGGAGTTATGACCCTTTTAACAATACACGCTGATAACGAGACTTACCACCTCGTCCCCTGTCCCATAAAATGTACTATTTGCGTTACCTTTCTGGCATGTAATGCACTATTTTCTCAGTTTCCACATAAACTTCTCTCTTTCTGCCCTTCTTTCCACTTATATACAACAAGGTGTAAACCGTTTTCTGTTGTCCCGTCTAATGCAGGGATTCTTTGGCGCTTTACCTTCATTATCTCATCATTTTCCGAATTCAAGTCAGGTTTTAAAAATGCACATCTTCGGCCATTTTCTCTAATAATTGGTATTGCTGGTGGATTTTACAATTGATTTTGTCTCTTTTCATCACACAAGTTCTCGATGAAGCACGTTTGCTATCTTGCTTTTCCTATTCTTTATTTGTTTTGCTGTTTAGCTGAGTTTTTTTCTGTGTTTGGTTGGGTGGGGGTGGGTGGGTTACACTATGCTGCTTCCTTTCACTGCAGCGAGCGTTTTTTCGAGGGACAGACCTCTGTCAATATCAGCTATTATTGTGTTGTTATTATTATATTGTTTTGTTTGCCAACATGCAGGCAACACGGAGGTGATCGAGTGAGGATACCAGTGGGCATGGAATGAGTGGGTCAGAGACTGTGCACCTGGTATTTGTCAGGTCAGTGTTCTCATATCGGCTTTCGTGGCTAACATGTCGTGTGTGATACACGAGCATCCGCGCGAAAAAGCTGTCATGGTAGCTAGAGAGTTCATGCTGATGGAATCACGGATGACTGTAAAGCTCTTTGTTTCCATTCTCGATGTTATTGTTTCACAGCGTTCATGTTTCCAGCCTCTCGTCAATGTCATCAGAAACTCTGAGTTTTTTTTCCAGATTTTTTTATCTCAAACACTGCGATTGTGTTGTATCCTGTTGACAATGCCTGGATTAACACCTTTTATTTGCAGGACTAATTACAATTCTTACAAGGCGTACAAATCTTCCCACCACCCGCTGTTTCAAAATATGTAGGCCCTAAATGCATTTTTTTTCCCAAAGGCTGAGGTCAAGAAGTTTAACTCTCCTATTGCCAAAAAGTATATTTTCTTACTAACAGTTAATAACCCTCCAACAGAAAACATTAAACAAACTCAAACGCGTTCAAATTAAAAAAAAACAAAACAGAAAATTAAAACGTCATAAAGTTTGGAAACACGTAAAGTAAATAGAAAATTGTCATCTGTTCCCCTGGCGACTGACAAACGGCCAGCAATTGTCATATCTTAGCTGAGCAATTATCTTATCTGCGACTCCGGCTTTTGGCTACAAACGTCTCCAACCAAAATACTTGTGAAGAATCTTTTATTATATTTTATAGTTCACTCGAGATCGATCTGACACGAGAAAGGAAAAGGGAAAGGATCCCATCATTTTGTGGAAATACTTTGTGAAGCTTGTTGTGAAAATCGCATGATATTAATGAGACAAAAAATTGGATAAGCTTGAGAGGAGACTAAAAAATTGAAAATAAGAAACAAAAATTGTATTGAGTTATTAACGAAAAAGCTATTGCTAAGTGGTTTTAAACATCTTGCTCTTTCTTTTTAACTTAACCATAGAACATTAAAAGTCGATAAAATTACGAGCATGATGTCAGAATACACGACAGTTATCAGTTAAAGACAAAGACATACAACAGTGTAAGATATAAACGCACCGCACATCTATAGTTATATCTACATTACATAATGCATACATACATGCATACATAAAAAACACACAACCTGACAAAACATTGTTTTTTATATCCACGCACGAACGCACACGCGCGCACACACACGCACACATATGCAAACCCACACACAAACGCATATATATATATATAAGCACTCTCTTTTACACACACACAAACGCACAAACACAAAAACACAGGCACACACACATACAAACACACAAACATAGGCACACACACACACACACACGGGAAAGGCTATGGAAGGCGTGCTGGCAAATTTAATTCCTGAGATCGTGTGCATCAATACGGATTTCGATACAAGCTGCGACCTTTCCCCGCGGGTCCACCTGCAGCTGGCAAACTACAGCTGAAAACGAGAGAAAGTGGAGAACGCCTCCGAGGATATCGAGGAAAGTAATGGACGCCCAATGTACTGGTGCCAGCTAATGAAGTATGACATGGAAACAGTCAAACGAGAACAACCTTCGGACGCCCTGTCAGGTGAAAGCGAGTTAACGCAATAAAAAAGAAAGACTTCAGATTGGGGTGTAAGCCCATCCTGATTTAGCAGCAAAAGATTAAATCACCAGCACTGTAAAAACAGTTGTGTAATGTTTTGCAAACCTGTTTTGTCCATTAAAAAAAGAAATCCACACTTCTTGCTCTTTTTCACCTTTTAAAAAAAAGGTGAGTACACATTCTCACGCACCTCCCATCCACGAATTTACGCCCGCACACGGTTGCACGCGCCAGCTCACGTTGATCAATGAAGAGAAGTGACAACAGACACTTAAAACACTTTTGTGTCATGGCTTATTTGCCTAGCCACCATTTTTGTGTTGCTTCTTCTTTCATTTTGAAACTGAGCCCAATATAGAAGTTTTTTCTTTACCCAGCATGGTGACGAGAGAGAGCCATGTCACTCTCTAAAAAGTTCCCTGAAAAGCACTCCGCCCAATAAAATCAAACCACTTCTGGCTGCTGTCCAGAACACACTTCCACAGAACCTTTCGCTTTCTTCCAGAGTTCATCGTCTTCTTAAGGAAGACTTGGACTTTTCGATAGAGAACAGAGCAATATTTAGAGACGTTGAGCCACTGCTGACATCAAGGGCATTTATTTCGCGCACCGGCCAACGGACAGTTTTGACTTAAGCAGCCAGGCGCAGATGTCAGGTAGCGACGCCCGTGCTGACGTTGCCGAGCGGCTGAGCAAATGCCTCTTGACTCCTCGTCATGGGCACCAAGGGCCCAGTCAGGTATCGACAGAAGAGCTCTGCCATCAGATCGTTCTTTCTCTTTCACTCTTTACAACTTCAGGGAGGAAACGACCTGTCTACAAAAGATGTGGGGAAAAGAGATGGCAGAGGGATAGAGAGAGGAATGAAAATAGTTTTCTTCCCTATTAACCTATTCTTGCCAACGCTGTGGTCAGTTTAGGCTGCAATCTTGACACATTTGTTGTTAGCTTGCTGTGATAAAACTCTAGTTGCTAACAGTTGTAAATACCCAAACAGGAACCACACCAGACTGCTTGGGAGAGTAGAATGAGAAAAGTACATTAGCTACGTCACACTGAATACCTAAATTTTTCAAAAACGAGGCCTCGGAGGAAATTGTGCATTTAGTTTGAGTTAGAAACTCTGCACCTTCACTTTCCATCTGATTCAGCTATATTGATCGTTCTTTGAAATTCGATGTGTGATTGTGCCGCACTAGGAGTCAACTGTATTAAAACCAAAGATAAGAACATATGGGGCATGAGTCCTAGCGTCTGTGATGCACAAAAGTAAGCCTGACCACGTACTGCACACCATTTCTAATCAGATTCAAGATTATTCTTTCTCCATTAGATGCATATATAGAAATATCACTAGACTACAAGCACACACACACACACACACACACACACACACACACACACACACACCATGTAACCCCACACTTCACAATGATTAAAATCCCCTTTAGCCCGTTGAGCAGTACTCGATGAATAGCAGTCTTTACTGGCTGAGCACGAGAAGGGTTTATGGCCTTATGTACACAAATCTCGCATGTTGGTTTACTGAAGACCCACCAAAGATGCTTTTAGGGCAAACAGTCTCGGCCGGAGGTCGTGCAAACACTAACGAGTTAATGAAACTGTTGGTTGCTGCCTCCATTTTCTGGCGGGGGTTCGTGGTGGTAGGATTGGAAGAGGAGGAAACTCCGTCCAATCGCTATTTATCAACTTTTTTTTTTAGCTATTCAGCTTGTTTGTCATTAGCTTCGCGTGCACACACGCACACACATACACACACGCACGCACACACACACACACAGAAAGAAAGAAAAAAGAACAGAAACGGTGAGTCAAAATCACGTGATCATTCAGATTATATCCTGGAAGCCTAAGAACAGCAGAAAAGAAACGTTCATTCAGCATATTCATGGCGAGCAAAGACAGCAGATCTTTGCTCTGACAAAGAAGTATCCCTTGTGTTATCCCTTTTCAATAAGACCCTTGACGCAGCGTAATGCTGGTAAATTTCAATGCAAAATCACTGCTGAATTAAAGGCTTGCCCGCATAAAATTTGAAACATAGCCCAGTAGTAATCAGGGTAATAAAAACATAGCGGCGTCGTCATTGTTTTATTATTTTATTTTTCATTCTTTCATTAATTTCTTTTGTGAGTCAAAACCACGATGATTGATCTAAATTCTGACATAATCGAAGGCAGCAGCTAGCACAAAAGCTTCCTGGTAAAGCTTATGAAGCGTTGAATTAACAACGGGCCTGCTTTTCTGACACTGAGGGGAATGTCTTAATTTTGTTTAGAAGGCAGGTGAAGATTGCAAAGTATGTATCTCGTGAGTGAAACAGTGATGTTGCCTCAAATCTACGGCATTAATCATACGACGTTAATCCAGTCATTTAAAGAAAAGTTTAAAAAAAATTTGCACATGGGTAGGACTTTAAACGGGAAAACAAAACTCCACAGTGGAGCTCTCGACAAACATTCGGTTTTCTCAATTTATTTTACTCGTGAAACTGTCAGCAGCTAGTATTCTGCACAATTTCTGTTTACATCAAGATATTTTCTATAAATACCAAAGACCGAATTTAGTCGGGCAACAGGAAAGATATATCTCTCAAAGTAGACAGCGGGTGAGGCAGGAAGCTGGTCAGTCCTACGCGAAGTCTTGTCACATCCCTTTTGGACAGAATATTTAGATATATGGATCTTTGCAAACTTCGTGGACTGCGGGACTTCATGTGGGAGATGTCTGGATGTGAGAGAGTTTAGTTAATAACTTCTACAGCTCTTGGAATAAAGAATTGGGTACAGTTCATGGGGGGATATTTTGAAAATACTGGGACCCCTCTGTAAGGGGGAGCCTAAAGATTGTTTAACCATTTGTTTCATTCTTAGAATTTCTTGACTAATGTACTTTTACACTGATTGGAAAGGAGTCGAGGAGTTTATTGTAATCTGTTCATAAATCTGACCATCTTTTTTCAATATTTGAATCTGTAAACGTTGTACAAAGATCATTTTTATTATCCCTACAATAAAATAATAGTGAAAAAATACAAAGCAAATGATTGATTTGTAATTCTGTCTTGCAACTTACAGCTTAGACGGATGCTAATAAAGTGCATTCACTGGGTCTAATTTTAGCACAAAATGTCTGAGTAGCCTATTGTGGAATATTTGCAGCTGAATGCAATTTCTGGTAAATCAATTAAAATGTATTGCATAATACTACAATGCAAAGTGATTGATATCTTGGATAAATTATTGTACACCTCAAATCTGGTGAGAAAAGTACAATGCAAATTGTGTGTGTGTGTGTGTGTGTGTGTGTGTGTGTGTGTGTGAATTCAGTGCATTTATAGATTTTGTCTGTGTATGAATAGAGGATTTCAAAAATATGCGAAAATGGCGGTTGTTCAACTGGAGCAACTAGGAGACAATTAGAAAAAAAAATATTAAAAAGATCAGCATGAACAGTTACTGAGCAAACATTATGGCAGAGAGAGAGAGAGAGACAAGTCGCCACGGAATGAGAAAAATTATTCCAAAGAGTGAAGAAATGAATTTCAGGACTAAAGTCAATAAAAATCGAATTTTTCAGGAAAAAGTTCGTTCAGGGTGTACATTTTAAGGAAACTCATTAAGTACGACGGAGACATGTCAGCATTCACGCACAGCAGTGGTTTTTTAAATCTTCTAATCGAACAGCACTTTGCTGCTGGTTACCTTCCTTGGATACAGATTACTCTTTTATAAAGAAAACGTCCAGCACAATAAAACATAAACTAGAAGACATTGTCAACATAGAAAAGAAAGAAAACGCAAACACAATCAAAGGGAAACAAAATACAACACAATGAAAGGAAACGTGAGAAAGGAGGAAGTAAAAGACAGAAAAACAGGTTATCGATGGTGGACAAGCATCCAAAAGAATTCAGACGGCTTATGCATAAGGTCTTAAACACAACCATTATCATATGTCTACAGCCAGAGAGATTACCTTGTGACAAGGAATTCAGATTGGTTGATACACATAATCTCCTGTCCTTCAGTCTTTGATTGTAGACAATTAAATTGCACTCGCTTTAACACTACTACCTGTGGATAGTAAACAATTGGAGGAGTTAACCCGTTCCCATTTATTTTTCTGGTGTTGTTGAAAGTGTTTCTCGACCTGATTAAGATTGTAATTAACAAATACTTAAGTCTGACAAAATAAGCCTTTTCGACAAGGTCTTGGGGAAAAGGTTAAAAGATGGTAAAGGTTATATTGCTTCGTTGTTACAAAGCCAGTGAACTGTTGATTGGTTCACAGTGTCTAGAGCATTGCACACAAACACTGGAGTAAAGATCCAAGTCTTTTATCACCCCTTTGAAACATTCTATGATTAATCAGACAACGATGTAGCTCTATTGAGAATTTTCGTGTCACAGGTCTCAGCTGGCCTTAAACCGATAGCTTTCTGGTTCAAAGAGAAGAGCACTGACGACCAGCCTGCAAGACTCCCTTAAATATTTTTTTAAATATTACACACACACAAAGTGGTCACATCTGTCACGCCTAGGTGGAATGAGGATAAAGGTCTGATTCTCGCAACCTCCTGGTTCTTTCGTTCTTTCGTAATCCTGACAACCAAGTCTACAGTCCTCACAGATGTGTGCTCTTTCTCAGTCAATAAAGTTTGGAATTCTCGAAAAATATTAAAAGCAGATAGTGAACATTAACGATGCTCAGGTACGGACACTAAAAAAATACTCAAAAGAAAGACAGGGAGGGAAATAAAGCCTGTAAAATTGGAAAAGGACAAAAGTGCCGCCAATGTGATAAAAAAAATAAGCAGTGCCAGGGAAAGAGGTGATAACTGTAAAATGTGAGTGGAAGGACGCCACATAGTCTATAACAGAGATTAGCTGAAAACTCTTAATCAAGGACGCCACATAGTCTACAACAGACAATAAACTCTTAATGAGAGAGGATGCTACATGGTGTACAACAGAGAGCACTTTAAGCCTTGTAATGTCAGAGACCACTGGACACTAGCTAGATCCTTATTATTACTCACTCTTTCTTTTCGTTTATTACCTGTTGACGTTTTTTCATTACAGATGTAAATGAATCCATTTACCCAATGGCAGATAAACTGCAGTTTGAGAGGAGAAAAGATGCTGAATAGAATATCTTATTCGTTTATCACAAGAGTAGCCGACAGAAGAGCTTTGAAGATGACAGCTTGGTCGTCTTTCTTGCGCACAAATTTTCGACCTTAATTTTTGAGGGAAATGAGCTGAATGCCAGGAAAGTCCTCATTGCTGGGCCCAGTTGCATGAAATTTCGCGGTCCTGTTTCTTCACATTAAAGTGTCCGGAAAGTTAACGAAGTTAACGAAGTAAGGTAGCCATTTAGTGTGTGGGTGAAAGATATCAGACTCAATCACCAGACGTATAACAAAGTTACATGCATGGCTGATGTGGCAAGCAGGGTGGGATATTAACGCCGCAGAGTGTAAACAAATCATGAGTTGACAGGCCAACTCCACCACTACGATGAGACGACTGAATCACTGCTTGGACGATAGAAATTCTTTTGCAAAAATACCACAGCAGCGTACGGGAGTCCAGTATGTGCGAAAGTTTTGTTTGCAAACGAAATATTTGATATACATTGACGAACATTCAAAGCGTCTTTACAACAATTTCTCTTCTTTGAATCGCGGATTTCATTTGTGCTTTCATCAGCAGTCTTTGCGATCCACATTATAATTTTATCCATATCGATTTGTTGAAATTCGAACCGCTGAAACAATTCTTCTTCATTTTATTTCATCATAGGGTCTCTTCTTTGCTTGTCAGCACCTCGGGTTCTTCTCTGAATGTAATTCTGATAACCACGGTCATCGCTTTTAAAACATTTTTGGTAACTTTTGAACAGCGTCGAATTGTTTTGACTTTAAAAGAGAAAATCGCTCTTAAAAGAACTGTCTGTGCTGCACCTTTAAAACACATAAAAGTAATTTCATAAGAATCCTTCTAAAGTTGCATCTACAAAATATTTTGAAGGTATAAACATATGTTTTACCACGGAAAATACTATACAGACATGGTACAGGTTTAGTAGCAGGGACTGGGGAAAATACTATACAGACATGGTAAAGATAGCTCATCAAGAACAATAAACCGGTGAAAACAGACGTTTGAGAGAAGATCAGATTAACATTAGCAACATGGAGTAGCTAGTGTGTGTGTGTGTGTGTGAAAACAAAGTGAACAAAGAGCTAGATGCGCTGTCTATTGTCATGACTGAGGGACGCCGTTATTGGCTGAGCTTTTAGTTGGATGACTGTTGACTGCGGAGTTTGTTGATATATTGTGGGGAGGGGATCGAGGTATATGGAACGAACGAGGATTTAAGGGAGGGACATGAGAACAGAAGGGTACAGAAGGGGAGAGAGAGGGGGGGGAATGATGGGAGAGTTTTTCTTCGGAAGGTCGATAATAAAGAAGGCGGGTCAATGGAGCAGATTAATTCTCCTGCAAGAAGAAGCATCTTCTGAGGTCCGTAAATCAAAGACGCTGAGTGATCAAACCGGTCTCTTTGAAGGCAGAAATGTGGGATGCAGACAAGGGAAATCTTTTGAACGCATTACAGACAGACAGACAAACAGACATACGGACAGACAGACGGACTGACAGAAACAAATAGAAAAACATGTTCAGAGCAGAAGCTAGAGCACAGTTTGAAAATGCACATAAATGGCCGTCGTGTGATTTTTACGCAATTCTTTCTTTGTTTTTAAAAGCTATTTTTAGAATAGAAGGCAACAACCACTGAACCGTTCTGACCTCTTACAATTTAACCGCAGACAGCTCACCGCAACAAACAAATGCCATTTACAAAGACTATTAAGCAATTACCATGCAGAATGCAGTAACAGACGCAAAAAAGCCAAAAAGAGCAGAAATGCAGAGACATCGGGAACGACCAAGAAGACAGACAAAAGACACAATAGTCTTGAGCAATAGACAATTCTGCTTGTAGGACAAAAGACTGAGAAAGGATGTGGGATGATCGGTGGTGTCTAGAATTTAATTACTTTCTCTGCCTGAAAAAGTAAGAACAAGAAAGCAAAAAAAAAAAAAAGAAGACACTAGATTAGTATCGGTAGTAGTTGGCGTTGCGTGGGCTTTTCAATGTTATTTTATCTAAGATCCAAATGACATTTTAGCGGAAAAGGAGAAAGAGGCCTAGAAGTTGTTACCAGGAGCACTAAGTAATTTCACTTAAAGCAGTGTGGCAGGCAGTACGACAAACTTCAAGACATTATTTCTTTGCTTTGCTTTGTATTGAAGCTCACCATGCATCTCAAGTTTCTACCTCTGGTGAAAAGAAACGTGTTTTGACTATCTTTCATATTTTGTTGACTTCTCACCTCCAGATTTCTACACTTTGTGTCAAGCAAAAGAAAGCAATGTTCTGAAGCCATTTCAAAAACAAAAAATTCCAAGGCCATTTTATGGTGTCTCAGACACCGCAGAATTTATTCTAAGACGATTCAAAGTGTAATAAATTTTTTTCCACTGATTTTCTTTCGTAGACAGATCCAACCCACCCAAGGACGCACGAAAAGGAGCACTGTTCAAAGTGCAAAAAGGTCTTTGATGCACTGATAGAATCGATGTGCACGTCTTTCATTGTGTATCTACAATGTAACAATGAACAAACATAGGGGAATTAAGATTTAGTGTGCAGAATTACGAGAATAACAATATTATTGTGTATTTCCTTTGTGAGAAAATAACAAGTAGGATAGAATGATGATTGCAGATAAAATTCTATTTTTTCCAATTTTACCTTATTTTGACATATATCTATATATAAAAACACCCTAAAATGTTAAAAGGAATTCTAGAGTTTCATTATCAGACATTTTACTGGAAAAAGATACGTAGCTGACCTTTTGTAAATTTTCTAGCTTTCAACTTTCAAATGCTTAAAGATTTAGATGACTTCTGATATTTAATAAATAAAGGAATTAAAAAGCAAGAAAAAGGGCAAAAAGACAAAAAAATCTTTTGACAGCAAACGTTAAAAGAAAGAAAGAAAGAAAAAAAAAGAAAGAAAGAAAGAAAGAATCTAAGTCAAGTTGCGTGTGTATGATTGTGTGTGCAATCTTTGCAAAGAAGTTGAAACTTTTGTCGGAAGTCATCGGCAAATATCCTCACAACAGATGTACAAATTTAATCTCTGCTAGACACAGGCTTATGCGTCTCCTGGTCAATCCCATCTCATTGTAGCCACATAAGACGTGGACCCACAAATGGGGCTTGCAAAAAACAAAAAAAACTACAGCCAATAGAAATGAGTATTAGAGGAAGATCCTTCGTATGTCTTACAAGGAAGCACAAGAATAGAAGCGGTTAAATGACTTGATTCTAGTAAAAGCTCACGGTCACAGTAAAAGGATGCAGATTAAGCGGGTATAGGCACGATCACTTGGCCTTTCAAAGTTCCAAGATAGATATGTTCACCTCCCTTCCACATCCAAGATTGTTTTTACGTGAGTATTCGCGCTTGCGTGTGTGTGTGTGTGTGTGTGTGTGTGTGTGTGTGTGATATTGCTAGTCGATTTTGTAATGTAGTAGGAATCAGAAAACGTTCTTTTTTCAATTCCATGCAGATTCATTTTGTGGTAAAAATCGCTTTTTTCTAGCTGTCGTCTCACAGGAGACCTGTAGACATAAAACAGTGAAAGCAGCATCACAGCACGTTCTCCAAGAACAACGATGAAGTCAGCATGATCGCAGGTCTCGTGTACCCGCTTGTCGCAGCCGAGAGAAGCTGTGTGGATGAATGTTTATAGTTCTCTTTGTGCCCGTGGACTCTTGCACAATACCAGGTCTTCCTAATCCTATTGCATCACGTGGTAACGTCTTTGTCTTGTTTAACAAAATTGTTCGATGAGCTTTATGTTTGAATCGCAAGAAGTTCTTAAGGTGCTATTAATCAAGAGAGCAGCAATGGGGTACTTGCTGCAACACACACACACACACACACACACACACACACACACACACACACACACACATTCTAGTATCTGATTCCCTGAAAATATAAAGTACAAAGAATGTGCGCTCTTTAGATGAAATCAAAATTTATAATTGATTTCCCAAAGCGGTGAACGTCGTTAGAATGTCATTTTACTCTAGCAATGTTACTAGGTGAAATGTATTGTAATCTTCAAAATGTCTATCCACGTAATCAGTATTATGCTGCCAAGATACGTTTATGGGAAGAGGTCAAAGTGTGTGTGTGTGTGTGTGTGTGTGTGTGTGTGTGTGTGTGTGTGTGTGTGTGTGTGTGTGGAGAGAGAATTAAATGTGAAAGAGAGAGATGAGACAGAGAGAGAGCGGTTTTGGAAGTGCTAATCTCTTTCTCAAGCATACCGTAGAGTAACAATTTGAACGACTATTTTCTAATATAACGAAGGTTTCTTTTTAAACTCCTGACACAATACGATGTCTCAGAAACTTGAATCATCAACAATTGGCTTAAAGTCTTTAGTCTTCACAACGACTAAATGAGATGTCTTTCAAAAGGTTATGTCTCTTTTTCTTCACGGAAAACATTTATGCAGACTGAAGTAGATGCGGTCAAAATTTCCTATAAATGAGTCTACTCCGGAACATGAGATTTCGGAAAACAGACTTCTATTTCCTTTTCCGTGTCATGTTGTGCGAAGAAGACCTGGTCAAACCCATAAACACTCTTCACTCTCATCCCTAGTTGTTTTTTTCAATAATGTGTAAGACAAGGAGTTTATAATGCAATAAAAATAACAAAGTTTGTAATTTAGCTGCGATTCAAATACAATATTTTAAATAATGTATAATTTATTGTGACTATAATTTTTTTCTATTCACTATCATTCCTTAGACCCATCGTCAACAAAAAGGAGCGGACTGGAAAAACAACATAGCAACAAAAATACGATTGGTGATAACGGGGTGTTTTTATTTTTACTGTTTGACTATGGGTTTATTACTGCAGCTGTCCATGTGAACGAAGTGGGGCAAGAAAACATTTAAGAACACGAATCAAAAATCTCTGAGCCCACGTTTTAAATATCTCTTTTTTTTTCTTCCTTCTCAGAGGGAGACTAACATCACAATCGAGCCGTGAGCGTTTTCTCGCCGCTGTACTGTCCCGCTCACATGTTCACTGGCTAAAGACGAAAACATATCTGTCTCAGGGTCCCCACATAGAGCAATATGTCGCTCGTTAGCTGCGAGTAGCACAGTGACCTGCCATACATGCAGTCCTTAAACAATATTTACGATCCCTGCCGCCACACGAATCTCTCCGGAGCCCGACTTCTTCCTATCGCGGTGTTTATCGTTGTCCACATTTTACATTGATCATAAATGATGCAAAAACCTGCAAAGGTAAGCAAAGCTAATATCTCAAAAAACCCAGACAGTTTCTGACAGATAATCGTTAAGATCGTGGCCTAAACACCACTGCTATTGCCTGGTGAAATTCAGTATGAAACTGATTTATTAGTAAGCTGCTCTTTTGAGAGAAAAAATAGAAAAAGATAATGCAAAAAAAAACAACTATCAGTATTTCTTAATACTAGGAAATATATATAGCATTTTATTCCATATAC
Source organism: Marisa cornuarietis (assembly GCA_004794655.1). Classification (NCBI taxonomy): domain Eukaryota; kingdom Metazoa; phylum Mollusca; class Gastropoda; order Architaenioglossa; family Ampullariidae; genus Marisa; species Marisa cornuarietis. The sequence continues at coordinate 8,531,205 of SMMW01000555.1, forward strand.
TGCATATCTTCTCTCCCCAACTAATCACTTTCTAGTTTTAATGATTCTAATAATTGACCTATTCACACAAATTCAACTCTTTTTGTTTTACAGTCGCCATGAGCCAAAAGAAACAAAAGCCTTGGCCCTTGTGCAGAATACGTCTCGTTCATAAACTAGGTGAGGGGTTTCCATCTTTGATTCACTCAGTTCATATTTGTTTGTGATTTGTCTTTTATGTGAAGGCAGCAACAAAGGTATAAGGTATTATCATAGTGAGTTACTTGTAACTATCATGATGAGTTACTTGTAACTATCATGGTGAGTTACTTTTAACTATCGTGGTGAGTTACTTGTAACTATTGAGAAAAGATCTTAAGCCATGTCCAGCAATCCACATCCTTTCAATCTTAAATTATTATTATTATGATTATGACAGAAACATGTCACAAATGCATCAAATTTGTGTTTTTGGAGGTAGTGGGTGGTAATACTAAAGTTTTCAGCTTGAATACGTTTCTCCGGATCCAAAAGAATTCATATACATTCGGTGAGGTCCCAAGAACAATACCTCTCACTGACACCAGACATTCATAACAACTACTCCCCGAACGGCAAAGAACCTTGTCAAAGTGATCTTGACATCCGCAGCTAAACAAAATGCAGGGACGGCGGCAAGCTATACATCTCGCAGCCTGGGGTACACACAAGTGCAGACAGAGAACTCCCAGGACAGTGTCAACCTTCACCCAGACACTTGGCCGAATTCCGTTCAGTTTTTTGTCATGATCCCTTGTTTTCGTTGCGGCGCCATTCCGGACGAAACATATGCAAACAGAGTCGGCTCCCTGTGGAGCGACTAGTATGTCGAAGGGACCTAGATCCTCGTCTGCTTTCTTTTGGACAAAGCATTGGGTATAGAAAACTTTCCGATGAGGCAGCTGTCGTCAGGAGGAAAAACTATATTATATAAGATCAAGACCTCATACCAGTCCCTACTAAGCGCATCTTTCTTGTTAATCACAATTGATAATCAAGGTTTAAGCGCTGACGAAAATGACTGAAAATAATGTTTGTGTTGAGTCAAGGCCATTTTTGCTCATAAAGTACATTTCTAATGAAATATAGGTCAATGATTCCTATATATATATATATATATATATATAAGTTAAAGAACGATAGCATCTATTGCGACGAATATTAGTTGTTGCTAGAAGATGGGTGTAATGTTTCTTCCGTATTATTTTACATCTTCTATGAAAAAATGTAAGCATAAACAAGAAAAAAAACCCAGAAAAAATGGCAGTCTGAGCTCGATATGACGAGGGCAAAAGAGAGAGAGAAGCAAGTTGTACGGTCAGTCACAATAAACAGCAGAGCGAAAAAGCAGAGAAAGTCAATCTGTTCAGTTCAGCGTCAAAGATGACTTTTATGCTTCTGCCACAGTACAACAGAAACAATTTAGTGTACTCACCTACAGCATGTATTATCGACAACTAAGACAGATTTCTACTAAAACTTTATTGCAAGAAGGCATGTGACTATCCAAGGATGATCATTACTTTAAAATGTGAAAGGAAATTCAGAAATTCACTTTGACTGCGTCCTTCTAAGCAAATCTTCACGACAGAATAATAATAATAATAATAATAATAATAATATTTTATACAGTACATTTCGCTTCCATCGCCTGTCCTTTTACAAAGAAACAACGCAGACAAGTCAGAGAACATAGCAGCGTTTACAACTGGTTTAACTGCACATCCGAGAAAAAAATTGTCCCATTGTTGAACTATGCTGCTGTCTTTTTTGTGCATGAAATGCGTGTGCAAATCGAAGTGGCATTACAGATGTAGCTGACTGTTTACGGAACGAGTACATTTGGACATTGTCAACTGCTCACCCGAAAATTCGGCGCAGTGATTTTTTTTCTTTGTTGAGGTGGAAAATTGCAGGGAAGCTCCAGTTTTTGGAAAGCCAGGACACAAAGTGTGTAACGAAGGCATAACAATGCTCCCGGACGCTCGGTCGCAACAGAGTAAGCTCCCATTTGTCACTCCCTCTCCACCCCCACCCCCCAAAAAAAAAAAACACCCCGAGAGCATTAGTGTTTTTCTTTGTCTCTCGTTGTGGAAGTGGAAGCGTATTTGGCATATGACCTCCACATCTGCTGCCCTTTCCTGGCAATATTTTACGTGTAAATATTGACCTGCTCTTTTCTTTTTTCTTTTTCTTCCATGTTTGTGTCCTCATTTACTTTCATTTCCATCCTTCATTTCCCTTTTTTTTAAATTGCATTATTTACATTCCCATATTTTCATTTTCCTTGTCCTCCATTGCTTCGTCTTTTCGTTGTTTTCATTTTCTTGTTTCACAACCATCAAATCTTTAAAAGAACAAAACACAATAATTTACCGTTATTTCCTTTTATTCTACCGATGCATACTGTTACGCGTATAACGACGCACATAACAAAAAGAAGAGAAGCGTAGGTTGGGGGGGGTGGTGAGGAAGAGAGAGAGGAAAGAGAGACAGCCCGCGAAAGGGAACAAACAAGAGATAAAAAGAAGTCCAAACAGAGAACAAAGAATACCTGTGGCCTTATCAAAGGCACAGCTGCTTTTCAATCGATATCGATGTGAATTATTTGGTCATAAGCCACTGCAGGATATTTTTTTTATTTTGCTTTCCGTTAATTCATGCTTTCACCAACATTTTCCCCCGTTTCTTTCTTTGATCAGCATGGTAGATGAAGGGGCTCATTTCGATCAATAATGTAATGGATTGCCATTTGCAAGCATGGGAGCTCGAAGGGGAGTTTATACAGACTCTATTGCACCTACAGACAGGATGGGGCAAGAGGAGGTAGAGGGATAGAGATAGTACGAGAACATGCTCCAAGGAACTACCTGGTCACGTGACCTCGAGGGTCAGACTAACCGGTGCAAACAACGTTTTGATTGCCTCCGATGGAATACAGAAATACGACAAATCGAGATCAGCTATAGTTTAAGATATTTAGTCCAACGTGCATGTACATACGTAGGAGCGTCACATCGCTCATATGCACCACTGTGTGTGTGTGTGTGTGTGAGTTTATAAGCATTTAAAAAGCTAATATTATGTGTATTAGTGTGAATTGCATCTGTTTGTACATATATAATATGTGTGTGTTTGCGTTTCTTTCTCGCTTTTGTTTGAGAAAGAGAGAGAAAGAATGTGTGTGTGTGTGTGTGTGTGTGTGTGTGTGTGTGTGTGTGTGTGTGTAACATTATCAGATATATCACATGTTTCTCCATACATGCAACCGTCCTCTACAACGTTACAGGCTTTCTTGATCTTTCTTATCTTTATGTACACTCAACTACCTTTTAGCCCACCCACACCCACACCCTCACCCTCCCTCTCTCTTGTGGCCATTTTATGCGTGGGCAGGAGATGGCGGGCCTTTATCCCACAAGACTGGCGCCACGGTGTCTTTTTCAGCAGCATGGAGATCGAATAGGGCCTAGCGCTCTGGTACTTGGTACCGGACCCTGCGGATCTCGTGGTTGTGTATTTCTGTTGCCTCCTTGTCGAGGGCCATATTTCTTAAGTGCCCATCGATGATTATATTTCTTTTGCATCTGATTATGGCTGTCTTTCCGCTGTTTTCTGTGAATAACCGTATGTTTGCTGCGACATCGTTTACAGACGTCAACCGCCAAAAGCCGTAATTTTTGTCACAATGTTTGTCTGGGAAAGAAAATCTCGCAGGTACGGTTCGCACCGTTACGATCTGCAGGTCGTTGGAAGGGAAGGTGGTGTTGAATGAGGTAACCACCCGCCTCCAACTGGAAGCCAAGCAGGAGACAATTGCAGCGCTGGATATGTGTTGCTTGCTGAAAAGTTAATGCGACATAAATCGAGAGCCGTGCAGCTCTGCACCGGGTGGCACGAGAAAGACATGCACACTCGCTGGGTGCAGTCCTCGTTGCCGCGAGCGGATGACGTCAGCTGCAGCCCTGGACTATGCGCACCTGGAATGTTGATCGGGAACTGGGGTACTCCGGCCAGTGCTGCAGTTAGTGAGTGCTGATTCGCATTCTGCAAAATGCAAGAACATCTGCAGGCTTTATCACACAGTAGTCAATGGCAACCGAAAATATTTACCTCCATAAAAACAAGATGCGGGGGACGTTCCGTGCAGTAACAGCCGTTAATGACAGCTCTCGACGAATGAAAAGACTTCAGGGAACGAAGGGAAACGGTGGTGTTAGGGGTTGTGTGAAAATCAGTATGGAGAGCTTCTCGGGGCATAGCAGTTCTTTACAGAGCCAGTCACGCAGAGTTGACAAATAAAACAGAATCGACATCGTTGATAAGCATCTAAAAAGCGTTCTGCAAATACCTCTCAGTTTGTCTATCCATCCATCATTTTGTCCTTCTCTCTCTATTTTTCTCGTGCAAGCACTCATAAACTCATGCACACACACACACACACACACACACACACACACACACACACACACACGCACACACACACTGATATACTATTGCCATTGTAATTTGATTGTGATTTTGGAGAAGTAATAATAAAAGTTAGTTTGTGTGGTGCAATATCCCAGCCAACAGGCAGGTGTACGGCCTTGTACACATCACAGTATCCTCAGGACAATCACAGTCAATGATGTAAAACGAAAAGCAACCCGAAGTGTCGTCAATAAAGGGAGATCGCTGCAGAGTGAAGGCGAAGACACAGTACGATTATCTTTAGATAACAAGGGTTAGAGAGATCAGGTGGTGTCAAATAACACATCATCGTTGGTGGTAATTCATAAGCCGCTGAAAAAATAAAGGAAGTAAGCCGGAGCAGAAAGTTGGTAAAGAGATCCAATCAGTTCACACTTTTGTTTATTGGAGAACAATCTCCAATTTGTCTGAAAAACAGAAGAGAGTAGCAAAACGCCGCCGAGGTCAGTACAAAATTGAAGATTTATTATCCATGTCAAAAATCGAGACACAGTAACAACAAATTCTCAGAATACAAGAGATCATGTCACCAAACATGTTAGGTGGAGGGACATAGCTCTTAGAAGGTCAAAGGTAAAAACTTCCAAGATTTGATGGATGAAAAAAATGCTCTGGAGCATAAACAGCATTAGATGGATGAAAAGATGGATAAATTCATTTCTACACAACGTAGTAAACTAAGTTCGAGAAAAAAAAACATAATTCAGTTGATAACTATTAAATAAAATACCCTAGTATCGTACACCTGGAAATGTCTAATCACATCTGGGAACACAATAACTAGACATGCAGTACTTATCAAGATAAATCTTTGTATAGCGCAACCTTTATATGTGTATGCACGTGCTTGGTGTGTGTGTGTGTGTGTGCAGCATATAGGCATCTATAGCACAAATACATGCATTGTGCATTGAACATGTGCACGCACGCAAGCGAACATACGCAAAGAGAGAGAGAGAACTTGTGTGCCATGTCTCACATTACAGTCTTATTAACTCAACGACAGTGTCTGGCTCTAAATATTCTTCAGCAGCAAAGGCAACGGACTGAACAGTTCATTCTGCTGCATATTATATTTGTCCTTTGACCCGGCGGATGATATTTTAGAGTCAACTATCTTATTTTTTTGTGCGGGTGGTCGGCGTGCGTCGTTAGTCTGGTTTCCGTCTGCGGCGATCATCTTAGTCTACAGCAAATCTTCAGTCTGGCTCCGATCAAGCTTAATCCTCTTTATTATCGCTCATGCCGTCTTGAAGAGCTGGTAAGTCCAACCTTTTATTTTCCATTGATGAGATGGAAATGCCAGATACGGTCGTACTGTTGCTCTAGGCTCTGGACTCACCAGGGTCGTCCTTGGTCTTTGAATTCTCCTGCTTCCGTCCTCTGCATGCAAATATACTGCTCGAAATATAGACCAATCTGAAAAGCAAATTTGTCTAGCGCCCTTGCGTGATAAATTTGCTTTATAAAAAGCGACAGTTCTCTTCCTCTCTTTCTCACACACACACACACACACACACACACACACACACACACACACTACACTTTTTTGGGGGACGGATGTGGCTGTGTGTATGCATCTGCATGCGTAGAGTATGTGTGTGTGTGTGTGTGTGTGTGTGTGTGTGTGTGTGTGTGTACGCGCGCGATTACTAATTTTCAGCGAAATGATTCTGCGGCGCAAGCGATTTTATTGGATAGGCTGCCCTAGGGATAACCATACAAGAGATGCTACTGTGATCCGAGACAAGGAGAAACCATAAACGCAAGCGATGTCACATTTTCTGACAAGCGTGGACACGCAGAAAGGTAATAAAGTGACTAAATCAAAAGATAATAAAAAAAAATCTTCAAACATCCGACATGCAGCTCTGTAAATACGATCTAAGACACATCCAAAAACCTTTTCCGTTTATTTATTTATTTTTTCTTTCCGTCCTATTCGGAAAGAAACTGCTTAGCCATGCGATATCATGGAGATGAGAGCATGGAGGCCAAAGTTATTTAGAGATGAGATTAAGTATTTTTTTTGCCCTAAAGAGTAGGAAAAAGCGCTAAAGTTCAGGGTCATCCACATTATTCTAAAGCAGATAAATAAATGCAGCAATGAGTGACAGAAATTGTCTTGGAAAGTAAATTTCTGGTTTACAGTACTGGCTTTCTAGCGACGAGGGCTATGTTAAGAAGATGTATTAAAATATTGACAAAAAATGTCATTTTTTCCACTTTCAAAATCTGCAGATGCAGAGGCTTTTTAAAACATGAAGCATTTGCTTCTGTGGATGTGCTGGCACCACTGAATTGATTTAAAGTGCAATATTAAGTTCCTACCCGTCTCGATCACTTAATCTTTTTTTGTACGATGTTATAATGTGGTTTTAATTGTCTGTTATTGATTTAATATGTTTTCATGGTTGGGTGGGTCTACAGCTGTGAATTATGATGTGGTAGAGTTTTTGCGACACACCCCGATTTTTTTTAAGTATTTCTCTGCTGTTGTCTGTCCCATATGTTATTCTACGTTGTAATTTCTTATTCATGAACTGTTTGCTTTGGTGAAAAAAGAAAATTTCCTTTGCTACATTTGTTTGACAATTACTGCTATTATTACCGTTAGTACTAGAAGAATCACTGGTAGTAAACTTTAGTTATCTACTGATCTAACTATATTGTCACACACCTCCACAGACTATGCCAAACATTCGCTGATAGGAAAAGTGTTGATGACAAGTCCCTTAGCTGTCCGTGAAGATGGTTATCTGCCATACAATTTGCCAGCAAGAATGGAAAAAAAAGAAAATCTAGAGAGAAAATTACCAATCGTTCGATACGTAATGAGAAATAATGAATGCACGAGGAAGCAGAAAAAACAAATCTGTTCCTTGGGTAAAACCACTTGAATGCAGCAGTCAATAGAGTTTATGTAACCTTGTTTGCATTGTTTCTAAGTCAGCGATGGATCAATGGAAGCTTAGCACAGACTCAAACATCTCCTTGGAACACTCGCTAAATGGGCAAACAATTTACATAGGCTGTCAATGGCTTAAAGAACAAGAAAAACTGATTGAGCTTTAAGAAATCTTTAATTTATGATTCTCCTCACATATTTTTAATGTAAGAAGCCTCATTCAAGCTTCTAACATAACATACATACACATAAATGTATCCGAGTACGCACACAAATGTAAATCCTAGGATGCAATACTTGTCCTGCCGTGGTATTTGTCACTCCTTGGATTATATTAAAAAATAATTATTTTACCCATCATCCATCTATGCTCTCAAGTCTGTACATCTGAAAAAAATTACATACATCTATTTTTAGTTTTGCTTTAGAGACAAGATGTACAGGAGGAGTAGAAAAAGAAAGGGGAGGATGATAAACAGTTCCAGATCTTCGAAATAAAGGAACTGCGACATGAAAGTTGGTAGACTCACAATAAATCGATCCTCGCATATGAAAAAAAGTTTATATAGAAATTATAAGAACTTTACAGGTCAGTATTCTCCAAGATGTCTATGTAACAGTTTACTTCAGTCACTGACTGTGTGGAAGTTCAGGATACAGCCCACTGAAATGATACTAAGCCTAGCAGTAGAAGGGAAATAATCCAGTCAATACAGGCGTTCTTATCGATGCCAGTCCATTCCTGCGAGAAACATTTCAGGCCCCTTACTTGCTGAGCACAATGCTCTGTGTATGTATGTGTGCGTGTGTATGTGCGTACGTGCGTGCGCGAAAGAGAAAGAATGAGTGAGACTTTAACCATTCTTGTTTTCTTTCTGTTCCTTTTTCCTGTCTCATCTTTATCAGTGTGACGATGTGAAGTTTGCTAGACACGCCGAGGGTGTAGAGCTAGATTTAGACTTGTTTGCTTATCTTCTCATGCATCTAATGTCCGGATTAATCCAGTTACTTGATGTGTGTAGTTATGAGGATCCGCTGTGACAGCAGCCAAGCTGTATTACCCAGATTCTAGTGACAGTTGCAATGCGAATTTTTGTCATCGTCGTCATCATTTTTTTTTCTTTGGCTCATCCTCACTGTCCACGGGCAATATTTAGAGAGAGAAAGCAACAATACAAGTATCAGAGTATATTAGAGTTTCGAACCGTTTTAAATCAAAGTAATCCTTCGTGAAACTGTTCATATGCGACCATTACTTAAGAAAAATAATCAAATGAAGCGTATCCACTGCCGCCCCGCCCACAGTCAGTGTTGTAATCACGTGCGATGACGCGTTCAGTTCTGCGAAGGAAGCACTCACTGCCTGGGTGGGTGAACCTTGGTCAGCAGGGTCATTTTAGACTGACCTGACCGCAAGGTGGGGATCGAAGTGCCGCCTTACGATCGATGTGGAATCACAGGCCCCGGCTGACTGTCAGACAGACCGCAAAGCATTTCCATATACAGCCCCATCGCAGTGTCCTCTTATCTGGCTCAGGCAAGGCTTACAGGGCTAGCTATTCACGAGAGAGCAGTTCTATTGACATCGGTTGACCAGATTGCACCCGCTACTCACCAGCCATGCTGACGCATGCCACGATGATCACGTGAGTAACAACAGAGCCGCCTGCTGTAGTTACGCCAACGATGCTGGACATCTCTGTAGTTAAGGGGTTAAAGGAGGGTAGGTGAGACATGCCAACATTTTATGTTTACGAGCAGGCTCCCAATCCCGAAGCTTACTCGTGTCATACTGATCTATAGCGGCTTCAGCAGTGAAAGAAGAGGAAAAAAAAACACTATTTTCACGGAGTCATAAAAGGGTCAGTATGACAAACATGGATAAGACACGCATCAATACGTTCATGCATACATAAACCCATATAGGCGCGCGGGTACGTGCACACACGCACTAATTTAATCAACCACGCATGACTACACAGCTATAAACATACACCCGCGTGCGTGCGCGCGCGCGCGCACACACACACACACACACAGAGTTACAGCTTGCCTCTCGCCCAAACGAAGTTTTAAAAGTCTGCGCGTGTATTGAGCAATGATGTCATGAAAACCGAACTCAACCCTGAATGAAAGACTCTTGCAAGACGCAAGTGCCAGACCAGTCAATGGAAAACCTGCTTTGAGTGTTTACAGCATCTCCTGGCATCTCCCACTACTTTTGGGAGGAAGAGGTCATGACCGTCCACGCAGTGACATTAGGCAAGAGGCTCTTGGCACTGTACTCCGTCGCCATGCCGCGAGGAGTCAAGACCTCTCTGACATCAAGTTTCCCGCTTCTCAGCGAGTAGAACAGCAGGAAAGAAATCCCCAGACGTTTTGCCCCCATAGCAAAATGAAGACTGAGACATGGAAATCGGAGGTAAATGCGCCAACATTGATGCCCCACAAGTCTTTGCTGGACGCAGAGATGGATTAACTAACTTTGTCTAATCCAACGCAGATTTTTCTGAATATGTTTTGTCATCAACCCTCATTCCTATCGAACAAAGACATGCAAATCTTTCTCTTCTTCTCCCACCCCCTCTCTCTATCTATTCCTCTATCTTCGTGTGTCCATCTTTCTATATTTATCCCTGTGTGTGTGTGTGTGTCTTTTTTTTATCTGCGTGTACGACTTTCTATATATCTTTGTGTGTGGGTCTGTCTTTCTATATTTATCTGTTCTTTGTATGTCTATCTTCATATATCTGCGTGTTTTTTCTTCTCTATCAGTCTTTTGTCTTTGTCTTATTCAGTAACTCTCTCACTTGGTGCCACTCACTTTACGACTCGTTCCTTCTTTGTACTCTATTACTTTCTCCAGTTTCCGGTCTGCTAACCAAGACCTGCTGCACTGTTTAAACTATTAGTCTGCACGAGAAAACATCTAGAGAGCCACAGTAGCTGAGCTAATATGTCAGAAACGCAGACACGACCGACAACAAATGGCAGATGTGGACTCATTTCGCGGAGGACATATCAGTTTGTCTTCCTCGGATGCTCTAGCAGTAGTTTAGTCTAAAAACCAAACTTTTGAGCAGTTGATGGGGCTGGCCGGTCCTAAAGTCATTCATAGTTTTTTAACCTTAATGTGCTGTGTATCTGTACTATCAGAAAGTCATGATAATGCTGATAATTCAAAACTAAGAGGAAGGCGAGAGGACATGGAGCAGCGCCATCACCCGACATCTGAGCTTAAAGCAACTGAAACTCCAAGTGCTCAAAGGGAGTTTTTGTGCAGACAATGTGCAGGGTTGGATCGAATACTGAAGCTTCAAGGACAACATAACATAGCCGTATTAGATACCTGCTGTTCTGGGCCACATGTAGGACATCGCTGAGGTAGAAACAAAAATTGTGCCAACAGGTCAAGTGCATAGCTAAGACAATAAACGCAGTCATGATAATATATATTATATTATAACTTGTTACTTTGAGAATGCATGCTTCAATACTGCGAAGAATCTTATGGGGAATTAGGAAGGAAAAATGCTCTTTCAAAACTGCTTGTTCAGTATTTTCAGAAGAAATGACTTTCCTGAAAGGGCGGTAACATCTGCTTAGGCAACATTGTAGACCACATTAAATGTGTTAACTTTTCTTAAAAGTGGGCTTTTATTAAAATAAAGGTAGCAATAAACAAAGCAGGGTAAACACCAGATGGCAGAATATCATTCGCTTTATATGAAGACAACGAAGATTTGTTTTAAGCAGGCAAATCATTTCTAAGACTAACGTGTAGTGATCTGAAATTGAGAAAGTAGTTAAAAGGAGGCAAAAAAACAATCATGTTTAAATTTTTTTTTAAATATCTTAAGAAATATTTTTAATGGAATTTCCTATGAAGTGTGCTTTAGGAGGTTTAGTTTCACAACCTCCGCATGAACGTAACATGGTTTTCAACCAAGCAAGTCAGCCAGGACCTCAAAGCATAAATTTGATATAACAGAAACATTTCGTTTCCATGGAAGCAGCAGGTTGCTTAGACGTTAAACGTAACCTAACGTTCAGGTCGAACAGCAAAATCTGCCGAAGGCTCACAGACGCGAGATTTGCTATTTTTTTTCCCTCGTCTCCCTACCCGCTTTCGAACGATGAATGACGCTTATGGACCACTTGACTTTCTTAATCCCCTGTTTCGTTCGCGTTATTGTCTCACAAAAGTAGATACGGCAAGCACCCTGGGATTCAAGGTGTCACTTTACCGAACAGCGTGCAGATTCAACAGTCTGTCAGTTAGCTGGTGACTGCAATGACGACCAGAATCAAAGATAAAAGGAAAGAAAGAGAGAAGAATAGATTTTGAAAAGGAATCTGATCAAATATTCTCTAACCCTCTCTTGAGCAACCTTTACGAGGCTGGCAGTCGAAAGGTCTTGATAGAAAAAGCAGCCACCATGCAGCCAAAGTAAGAACTTTCATAACACAAAAGCTATAGAACCTTGAGTGCTTTATGGTCACTTCACCATGGCGTCAGGCCATTTAATTAATACAGATCACCACCCGTGTTCATGCGTTTAGCATACATCAGATATAGTTGTCACGAAACGTGACAGCAAAATGTCAAATTATATTATTTTCACCAAATGCAAAAAGCAAGAAATTTACACCTGGTCAGCAATGGCAACAGGGGCTGTGAAGATGAAGTAGTAGCATAATCCCTCTGACGTACTAGTCAAATGAAAGATAGCAACAGAGGTCGATCTAACGAAGCTGACCTCGCTAAGTGTGTCTTACCTAAGACCAGCCTGCATTGGCGTTAACATTTATGCGGCGAAACAATGAGTGTGATTTTAATTTTATTTCGTTGCCTCCCTTTTCGATGATTAAATACTTCTCGAACGAGATACACTTCAAGGCACATGATTAACCTAATGTCTTTTTAATATAACTCACCTGTCAACCACAAAACTTTGCTAAAATTAGTTCTGTAAAAGTGAAACAAAAGTAAAAAATAAACTTACTGGGACGTGCAACATTCAAATCAGGAGAGAGAGAGAGCACTCTTTAGTGCACAAATTTACTAGGAAAGTACACTGTAACACCAGGCATTTGGGTATGTAATCAAAACAACAGCTAAAGTAAACATTCAGAGTTCCTTTGCATCTTTATTGCTGTCAAACTGAATTTGTCAAACCATAGAGCACTGTATTTTTTATATACAAGTTTTAAAAGAAAATTTCAGTTACATTTCAAAACATTGTTCTGAATTTTTTTTTTTTTACAAAAATACAGTTAAGTAATTAAAAAAAACTTTCTTGATGTTGCTTCTCTCCTGTTGCTTTTGCAAGAAGTCTAACCTGTCTGCCGTATACTGTCTTCTAGAGACTAGCCTCATGCCAGGCGTAGACGGAGAACATTCGTAACGCGATAAGTGGTTTCTTTCGTCAATACATTTTCTTTTAATAGACGTAATAATTAATAGCCATTTAGACAGCAAACGTCGAAGCATAGGCTGGATGCAAAGAGTGTCCTAGAATTGTTTTCTCCTGAAACCCTTGCCCGCGACCGCAGAGAGTGCTGGTCCAATAACCGACAGACGTCGCCCTGTGCCCCTCGGTCTCCATTGTCAGGAACGATTAAGCGTAGCAGGTGCTGAGCCGCCCCACAACTAGACCTCGCGACATCTTGTCCCAGTGAGAGCTGGCAATGCAGTCGCTGTTAACTCTTGGTTAGTGCCCATGATAGTCTCTCTGGGATGCCAGTATGAAGGCGCCAGACGATTGTAGCTGCATTTACTTAATTATGTATCTACTTTTATGCCAGACCCCCTTCTCTCGAGACTAAGCAATAGACTCTTGCATACCTAAGAACAAAACATAACGCTGTTGAGCTTGTGCGGCCGCAAGCATGCAGATAAAAAAAATAAACATCTACCAACATGGCAGCAAAATATTACGGTAACTCGTCAACAAGATTTACTGATTGAAAATACGCTTAATTAAAACTTTTCCGTTTTAAATTTTTTTTCCAGTTATTATATTTCTCTTATTTGTTGTTTCCACCTATATTTCCGGTTGTAATGTTATTTATTACAATGGTGTCCATGCTTCTAAAGCCAGTGTGAACTCAAGAGTTTACAAATTCAGTGAAAACAGACAAGCTTTCCCGATAATCTAATTAAAGATTTTTAAATTGTGGAGGAACTTACTATCCGAGTTAACCTCCCGGAAACAATCGTTTTACTTTCAGAAAATGTGCGTGAAATGTAAATGTTGAGTCACCTAAGAGCTGGGGGGGATGGTTGGGTCAGGATGTAAGCTGTAATCCGAGTGCTCTGCTCTTAGACATGCACACCTAGAAGGACTCGACGATCGAAGCTAACAACTTGGAGAAATCCGCCCACCTCTACTCTAATAAGATTTGAAGGACAGGAGGAGAGGAGGCCCAGAGAATCCGCATTGGAATAGATGCAGTTTCTCCGCAAGAACACATTCGCGTACGATAGAAGCATTGGCCTGCACTTTCACGAACACTGGTCCCATATTTCCGGTTTGCGACTCAAGTGTTTGTGTTAGAGAGGATTGATCGCGGGTTATGCCTGTATACAAGGGATGTAACTTGCTCTTACTGTCATCTCGAGTTCCCTTCTCCTTCTCCTTCCACTCTGTGTTGGGGCAGACAACTCGAACGCATATGGAATGGATACCAGCACTTATAAGAGTAAAATCATGGTCACTGACAACGAGAAAGCAGAGATCTACATGAAGGAGGAACGGCTCAAAGAGGTCAGCAGCTTTTAGTACTTAGAAGCCACCCTCTCCACGGACGGAATCTCCACGACAAATATCCGCATCAAGATCGCAAAAACAACAGGGGCAACGGATAGGCTAGACAAAGTATGATGCAGCCATACATCAGGTCTACTACATAGTACAATATGTACTAGTTCCTGCTTTACGGACGTAAAACGTGGATCTGATTTGCCGATACGGAGAGGCGAATCCAGGCTTTCGAGAAGAACTGCCCGATGAGGCTGCTCCGGATCTCGTACAGAGAATATAAAACCAATGACTTTGTACAACGGTTACCACACTCCAGTGACAACAGAGACCTTTACCTGCAGAAGTCAAGCGGCGTAAGCTGGTCTAGTCTGGCCATGTGACCCGGCAACAATGTCGAAGACTCTCCTTCGAGGTACCTTGGAGGGAGGTCGATGCCTAGGTGGTTAGAGGAAGAACTGACACAAAGGTCAAAGACTGGACTGGTCATCCTGTAAGGACCTGCTGACTATCGCCCAAAACAGGCAAAAGTGGCGGACCTGTCAGCTGCCGCGTCTGTCCATGTGCTTCCTACACCGGCAGGTCCCAGTGAAGTGACGACTGGCTGAATGACTGGTTTGGGGTGTGTTGGTGGAGCATTGGTTAAGCATTTGTCACAAATACAGTGGGAATTACATGTTCTGGGTTCATATCTCGTCTCAGGCACGCTGTTCGCTCACTGTTTGTGGTATCTGTTTACAGGGCAATGCTAATATAAAATTATTTGATGGTTTGCAGCAAGGTGTAATCACAGCAGATTTTTTTCGTAGTACATTTTACTGCGTCATTTCTTTCTTACGCTATGCTTATCTTGTATAACAGTTCTGAGAACCAAACTGATTAAAACGAACAAAGAATCTAAAATCTTTAAAATTTCAGTCAATATCTACACGGGGTGTGTGTACAGTATGATTTTAAAATGTCACAAAGAAGAGTTAAGACATTGACAAACCTACACGTCATTGGGTTTAAAAATGCATATAAAAAGTTACATATCTACTAAATAAGTGTCGATACACACGTACTAAGAAGGAAAAAAAGAAAGGAACAGCAAAAAGAAAATCCTGGAGATAAAACGATGGGTCCGTGGAAGCCAACAAGAATTGACGTATTCAGAGACATCTGAAGTATCAATCTGGACTTTCCTGTCTCAAGTGACCATGTCCTTCGGTGAAAGTTCAAAGCGAAGCTGTTGGATGATAATCATATTCAGTCCATTGTTCGAAGCGTGCTAATACAAATTTATGAATATAAAATATGGACATAAAATATACGAACACATGCTGTAGGTTTGACTATCGTACTATTTGGAAATAACATTATAGATGGTGTCAACTCTAAAACATAACTGATAAATATTTTTTTTTTCATATCGTGAACACGTCAGATGTAGATATGCTGTTCTGTAGCTTTCATTTCCTATAGACTAGTGTTTTGGCTGAAGTGTAAATGCAGCAAATGAGTCAAAATGACAGAGATTATTCATTATAATAGGCCTTGCCATTGTAAAAAAAACTTCATGCGTGAAATTAAGAACTGTTTATCGTATTTAAATTACTTTTTAACTCGATACTTTGAGTTATTTCTTTACTCTGTTGATTCCTGCTTTCTTTTTGTTTTTATTTTAAAATATAAGAATACAAACATACATTAGAGTAAGGGAATTGACAGCTGTTGCTAATTGAAAATAAAAACTTCAAAAAGCAAAAAAAACACCTTTTTCTAAAGAATGCTTGATTAATTCTATGCGTTTTTAATGTGATAGACATTATGTGTTACATTCCCAAATGAGTAACCTTAACTTTTAGAAGAATTTATTTAGCAGCAAAACTTTGAAACTAATTTCTTAACGTTAATTTGTAAAGTAGCTGTATATCATCAAATTGTTACTGATTATAAACAGAGACTAACCATTTCCCTGCATAAAATTTTTCCAATCTTCAGCCACTTCCGTGTTTTGAAATTTATTTTTTAGAGAGTATGGAGATTACTCTACACACTGCCTGAATAATTGGAAAATATTTTCAGTTTTTGTCAAAGGCACATAACTTCAAAGAGAATGCATCTTGGGAGCTGCTCACAGAGCGAAAAAGCAAAATTAGAGGAACAGCTGAAATTATATAATGTATGAAAAGAAAGAGCCTGACTACGTTTGACGGAAGTAAAGCGGTGTCAGCTCGTAAGGGAGACAACTTCAAAAAGGGGAGATCAATGCAGCCAATTTTCAGCGTCAACAGTGCAAGGGGCAGATGCCGACTGTGTCAACACCCGAAAGAACCGCGTGCATCACCTCAACATCTTCACCGCAAGATCTGAAGGGGAAGCAGCAAATGCCTTCTAAACGTGCCTGTCCCCCTTCTCCTTACGTGTGTGTGTGCGGGTGGGTGCGTGGGTGGGTGGGTACAGACCAACATATTTTAAATATATATACACATATATAAGTGCGTGCGTGTAAGTATGAAAGTATGTGTAGTTTAGTTGGTGAGTGCGTGCGGGTGAGCGGGCTTTTGCATATTTGTAGGTGCAGACTTGAATATATTTTAAATATTTCAGTGTGTGTATGTGATTGTGTGTGTGTGTGTGTGTGTGTGTGTGTGTGTGTGTGTGTGTGTGCGCTCTGTCTTACTCTTCAGTACTGCATTTTATGTTAAGAAATAAAAGAAGTTGATCGCTTCGATTTAATGTGATACATGTAAAGTGTCGGCTTTAATACTTCAGATGTTCTGAAAAAACAAAAATTCCATTGCGTCCAGAGACATGCACGTTTCGAGTTTAAAAAAAATGGAGTAACTCTTTAAAGTGAAGAGAATTTTTGTGGGCTGCATGTAAGAAAACGCCCACACTGCTAATTAAACCGAATAAAATAAACATTGCTTAGAACCAATTTGTTTTATCGCGAGAAAAAGCATTTGTTCCCAGCTTATGTTAGGACGCAACACCATGTCCCCATTTTCACAATAATATTTGCATTTAGTTTCTTTTTTTGAGTAAAATCAAGTACGTCTTTCAAGTGAAAACAAAGACTACATTTCGCAAACAATAACCCCCAAAAAGTCCACCTGCACGCGCTTTGCCATTTAATCTGTGCGTGTTGCGAAGACGCTTTAACACTCAGAGGGTTTCGTGCACACCGTGCTAACTACAGGGTAGACTACTCCATTCTCAAGCTCTCCTGCCAGACCCGTTTCGATCTGCCTGTCCGCAGTGTAAAGCATCTCCTGCAGCACTCGTCTGCAGCACGACTGCAGCAGCTGCTGTTTCCGAGTGTGGCTTGACCACGGGCACCGAGTTTCGTGCCCTTGCCTTGATGCCCTGCATGCCTTTAGCTACAGCCTCGAGACTGTCTGGCGCGATTTGACCGACACGCTCGTGACAACTAAGTAGTGTCAGGTGCTTGTCATGCCACTGCGACACCACAAATATTTACAGGTGAATTCATCCCAACTGGCTCTTCTCTATGCTTTGGCTTGTAGGAAGATCAGACCGGCACATTTATACATTTGAATATTTGTGCATTTGTTGTTTGTTTTGGGTTTTTTTTTGGGGGGGAGGGAACCAAGGCTCACAGACCTTTGCTCACGGTTACCACCAAGGGTGACATCATGAATGAAGAACTGCTTGAAGAGGTCAAGAGTTTCAAGAGTTTCATGGCAGCTGCATGGCCTAAGCCCTCATCCCACTTCCAATAGAGACAGAAGTAGCAATATTTAGGCTGAATAGGATTTATCGCAGAAATGCCAGTATTTTTTCTGGCTCTGCTTGCTGATATAAGGAAAGATTCGAGATTAAGTGTCTGCTCCAAATGTTTTTTAACACGGAATATAAGAGCAGCGAATGTAAGAAGCAAGGTCACCTCCAGGGTGGGCCACCAAGAACCTACTCTACTAAAAGCTAAGGGCACAAGTTTATCTAGTTTGGCCATGTGACCCGGTACAAAACTATGTCCAAGGCCGTTTTTCGGGTACCTTAGAGGAAGGCTGAGGTGGACAAAGAAAATGCTGGCTAGCAAACTTAATGGTGGGGGGGGGGACGCCGAGACAGCCTTGCAAGACTTGCTTACAACCTTTATCAGCCGCTGCGTCTCAAGTCCACCCCATCCCTCACGAACTGTCCGAGCTGATCAGTACTGGTCCGATAGTTCTGGTAAGGGAAATCTGTCCTGAGGGTCTACGGGCAGCTCAGTCCGGTAGCTCTTGCCACCAATACAACGAGAACTGCAAGGTCTTATGTTCAGATCTTTTCTCTCTGGACACTTCAGTATCCTTTCCTTCATTAACTCTTTCCTCACCGTAAGAAAAATCTCCTCTAAGTAGAAGCACTTTCCTGTTCAAGGACAGTTTGTCAGCCTTCCACGTTTGTTTAACTCAGATTATAAAATAGGAAAGAAAGTGTCAGAGATGTATAAAAGAATATTTCTAATCTCCAGTCCAACTTTACCCCTTCTCTCTCTCTCTCTCGACATAAAACAGTATTTTGAAGGTGTTTCATTTCACGTTTTTCTCTTTTTTCGTCTTCTTTATAATAGGTTTGGCTTAACATCACCACCTAACTCTGCTTTTCCTTTTGTCTGTCTCTTTCTTTCTATCCTGCATTTGGGATCTGCTGTGACAATCACCGTGCACACCAGACCTGCAGTATAATCGAGCACGCCAGCATCTGCGTGTGATTGTGAAATGCTGTTAAGTACCCACACAGCTGCTGCAGCCAACAAATCTTTGGCTGCAGTAGAGAGACTTTTTTTAGTGAACATGTTCTGTAGCATTCTTCATCGCAATATTCTTGTATATATCAGTGTGAGCTTCGTCTCCCTAGAGTGTTCTGTTTACCCCATATGTCATACTCCCATCATTTGTTCTCAAGGACACGTCACAACACACACACACACACACACACACACACACACACACACACACACACACACGATCAATGAACCGTTCATCACTTTAGGGATTTTTCCGGCGAGGTAGGAAAAAATCTGAGAATGAGAAAATGACTCGGATGCTCTTATTCTTAATTTTTAAAATCTAGGCAAAGGCCTTCAGAAAAAAATAATGTGATGTTTTTTCACATTTAAAAGTCAGTTATACTGAAAAACGATCATTATCACTAATTTTAAGACTATTTCATGTCTATAGATATTTTGTTTAATGTGAATATTCCAGGTTTAATTGTATGGTGTGACTACGTAAATAATCCCATAAAGCATACAATAAATAAATATCCACAAATTTCTCTCTACAGAGATAATAACATTATTGTCGTTTGTCGCTGTCAGACATTTTCTTGAACATGTACCTGATTAATAAGTAAGGTAAGCGTCAACTGAATGGAATCAATACTTTCTGAAGCCGCGTGTTCTGTCTAGGCAGCTGATGACATATTGTTTTCACATGGGTTGCCTCAGTGCAACTGGCTTTTCTTAAAATGGCGACAGAGGGAAAGGCGCACTGACTGGCTGGTGTGAAATGAGCACAAGGATAATAGATACCTTGATACTGTTATTTTTTCCCAAAAAGATACCAGCACAGGGTGACACCTGCCTTGAGATGATATGCTCTCAGGGAAAATGTCAGGCTCGATTGAGGACGCTCAGTTGTTGACTCCTCCTCTGAGAGACTAAAGATGTCTTTTAGGAGAGCCAAGCTGTTGGCCTCGATACTGAAACTGCAAACTCAGCGCGTCGCGGCGGCTGCTGCTGTCACACTTCTGTCACATTTGCATCATTTTAATACTGACTTCACTAGAAACTTTAATAAGTTGCAAGAGTGACTTTTTCCCCGATCTGATCACAACAATCTTTGACATTTATGCGGATTCCAGTGGCACCAGTTGTAATGACATGTGCATCACCAGAATACATCAGTGGCATAAAGTCCTCAGTCCATTCCGTTCTTGAAATAAAATCCGTAAACAGAAAATAAATAAAAACTATAAATCTTTCTAAAATATTCTCACGCTAAAGTCTTGAGTTAGGGCACATTGACCGCGCAGCAGCGAGCCTGGATGTCCCTTGTCCGACTTGCAGATAATGCTGATAATAATACATTGCTGAAATCAATGACCGATTTGGTCAGGGAAGAAGCGCCGCTGCCGAGACAAAAATCTATGAAAATTCATGGGCATCGACACCGAGTGGCAAGGAGAAGTCTTCGGACGCCAGGCAGGGTCCCGCAAGGCTCGGGGTCAAAACGTGATCCGGCTCGGCGCGAGAGACCTCCCTGATTTATACCTTAGTTGAAGGGTAGCAGCATCTCTGTGCTTATCTTTGACGCAATGCAGCATGGGAGTAAGTGCAGTGGGAGGGAGCGGGAGCAAAGAAAAAAAAAGAAACAAAAGAGTCTGTAAGTTTAAGGTTAGTATCATCCCCATGCTTATATCTGAAGCCATGCAGTGTGGGAGGAAAGGGGAGAAAAACATAGAAAGATTCGAAAAAGTAGAAGAAGAAGGGAAAGGAACAGAACAGAAAAGAACAGAAAAAATGAATAACGGAATTTAGTCCAGTATTTCGCCATGCAATCACTGCTATCTCAAGAAATGGAAATGAATAGGAAATAACTGTCTTTTCTTATTTTAGCTCTTCTAGGATTCTATCGTCTAGGATTCGATCTGAAGGTATTTTTTGAGGGCGTTTGTTTGCTTGCTTGTTGTTTATGAATGAGAAGGAAAAAAAGCTCTAGAAGCATCACGGTTTACTTTATGCTTTTGTATCTTATGTTGCTAAGCGTTTCTAATTACTGAGTAATTACAGGCGCAGCATAAGGTAATAATAATATTATTATTATCAAATATTGGGCACTGAAATGATTCCCATATACATGAAGCAAACTGATGTAATAAACACATAATGATTATATGTATGTACATTAAATAAGCTACTCCATGCAAATGCAGTATATGATATAATCAATGCAGTATATATAAATACAGAGAAAATTATAATACGTGCTATGTGCAGAAGTACACTAGCATTTAGATATTAATAATAGCCTTGTGGATAGAACTACGGCGTCCAAACCTGTAGGTCCTCAAACTTGCCGGTTTGATACTTGGAAACTTGCAGGTGTGACGCAGCATCTTTATCCCAAGCTGACCTAGCTGAAAGTGGCTAACTGACACTGTAGAGGGTTGGAGAGGATGCCAACAAGGGAGAGGACATGGGCACCACCCTCACAATAACGTGCTTCCGAGTTAAGTCAGAGTTTTAACACCGCGCGCCCCTATGACCGTAGGGTCACAGAACTACGTTTATATTGAACTTTGATCTACTAATCGAAGAAAGATACATGCACATACAATTGTACCGATTTCGTTTTCTATTCCTTTCTCATTTTCTCGTTCCCTTACTATCCTGCGATCAATGGTTTGACAGATTTAATAGACATAATGCCGTATGACAAGCAGCCATACATCGCCACACCATCACAAAGACATCAGCTGTATAAGAGTTTTCGTCTTTTTCTTCCTTTGTCTCAGTGCTCTTTCTTTGAAAAATGACAAACAGTTTTACAGAATATTGACGCACATTTTTATGGAATACGCAAGGTGTTGGCGGGGAAAGGATTGTCGGGAGGCAGTGGTACGCACAAGCGGATGTTCGGTGCACGACAGGTTCAATCCTGATGGGAGAGGTTCAAGCCCCACGCTAAGTACTAGTTAAGTACGTTCTTTTTCCAGCGGGGCGGTGGGTTCATGAAGTGCACTCTCATTCCGGATCCTCCTGTTTCCATTCGGAACAAAAGCTCTTATCACATCAATTTGTACGGTGCGGTATTTGTGTTTCCTGCTTGTGACGAATCTGCCCTTCAGACTCCAGATTCTGTGGCTGCGCAATGCACCTCTCCCCACCCCAAACTCAAAATATCTATGAACCAATTTGTTGTCTTGGCAAATAATTAGAAATAGAAGCTCTCTGTGGATGTTCTTTAAAATAGTCAAGGTTTTGCGGGAAAATTTTTTGGAATGTCACGTTCACCTCACACACACACACACACACACACACACACACACACACACACACACACACACACGATCTTGACAATTGCGCATTAATTCAACAAACCACCAAGATTGTCTTGGACTGTCCAGCTCGAAGTGTAGTCATACGTTTTAAACCAAGGAATTGAGACAATGCAATATACACTACTCCCCACTATCTACATTCGAAACCTGTCTACTTTCAAAAAATACATTTTGAAACATACACCAAAAAACCTGTGTGGATTTACCAGGCGGGCAACGAACACCAACACGGGAAATAACACAAATAACATACAACATACACAAAATGAATCTGCATAAGCTCTGTCATGGGTGGTTCCAAATTTACACTAGCTAACTTCACCTTACTTTACGCATCCCAATATTTCACCAGCCAAACATAAATACTAGTATTTCCAACGGAATAATTTTACTGTAAATTAAGTATCAAAACTTCATTAAATAAATTAATTCTATTTGAACCCAGACAAGGTTAACTACCCACTTCCTTTCTTAATCTAGTATCCTATGCCATTTACACAGAAAGGGTCAAGCGTATATATTGAGCGGTCTTCCGCGAGGAAGTTCTGAGTGCAATTAAACATCTTAAGAGTAAGAAAGCAGATGTCCCCGACAGATTAATACTAAAACTAGTGAAAACTAATACTGACACTACACTTTATGGTTGAGCTGCTTAACTATATATTTACTTCGGGTCTGTATCCAGAATCAAAGTCAGAAGCCACTATTCTTTAATGACCCTAATAACTATAGAGGTATTTCACTTCTTAATGTGTGCAGTAAACTTTACACGTTGATAATAAATAAGCCCTTGTCCGTCTGGGTTGAAGACACTAATGCAGTTGGTGAACTAAGAGCGGGGTTCCGCAAAGACCCCTCTACAATAGACTATAATAATTTATACGCCATGATAAAACAGCACTTATTGCAAAACAAGAAACTAGAAGGCTTTTGACTCTGTATCATCGCGCATCGTGCCTTTATAAAATCGTGAAACCTAGGGTAAGCTCCAAATGGGATCTCTCATCTTAATGTCAGCTCCAAAGCCCCAAACAATGTAGTCTGCGGTGACAGCGGTAGATTTCCCCTCTATGTGCATTCCAAAACCTCAGCAGACTCTTTATTTTTAAAGACCAACCTGAATGGGTTTCGAAGTTTTCGTACATCGGTAGATATAGGTGATATAAACCTAACCTGTAAAGTTTAGCCTCCAAAACGCATCCATTAATTAATTATCCGCTACGATTCCCACAAGCGTCGCTAACAGTGTACTACGTCACACTAGTGCACCATTCACACCATTGACAGCAGTCAACACCACAGAGAGAGAGAGAGAATGAGCGACAGCTCGGGTTATTCAGATGTTGAAAGTCTGCATTTCTCGTGGTTCTGGAAAACTCTACTTTAGCAAGAGAAAAGCAGACTTTAACGTCCGAATAATCCCAACTGTCGCTCATTCTCTCTCTCTTTCTCTCTGTGGTGTTGACGGCTACCAATGTTGTGAATGGTGCACTAGTGTGACGTAGTACACTGTTAACGGCTCTCGTTGATAGCAGGTGCGAATCGCGTACTTTGCTAGCGGATAATTAATTAACGGATGGGTCTTGGAGACTGAAATTTAAAGGTTAGGTTTATGTCGCCTATATCTATCGATATCTGCAAAAAACGCAAACCATTCAGGTTGGTCTGTAAGACGTAGATTCTTTCCTTTTAAATATTTAACTCACCAGTCTGTCTTTACCTTCTCAGACTTGATCAATGACAGCACATATTACTAGCCTAGCCAGACATCGCTGCCATTGTTTTAAACAACGTAAAGCTATGTCAGTAGCCCAATAAAAGCATGCATTTTCATATTGTCATTATTTACTGATGCAATGTGCATACCAACTTTTATCAACATGTATTATTTGAACTTTAACATTTTATCTTTAAAATTGTGTGAGTTGTGCTGACTTCCCGCGTTGTTCAAGCCACATGGCCTAAGCAATACAATTCGTTTGTTCGTTTTATAAATAGGTATAGCCATAACTTATCGTGATTTACAACTAATTAAAATATATAATTATCCTTGTAAAATTAAAATATTTCACGACTTCTCTGTTAACCCACGGTTTGAAATACAGAAATAAATAAAAGAAATAAAATAAAGAAGATTCTCACATGAATAAAGTCATTTTAAAGTTTTATATGAGACATTAACTAGCTCTAGTCGGTCAAAAAATAATGAGATTTTTGATGCAACCTATCATAATACTACCAATAATACCATTCTTTAACAACTAAAATTTAATACCTTCTTCAGCTGACATAACCAAGAGACTCTTACAGGTGTGAAGCGGACGCAATAAACACCTTATCAGCCGAGGCAGCAGAATTCTAATTTCGGTGCAGTAATATCGGTGCAGTGTACCTAATATTCTAATATCGGCGAGGAAAACTTTGCAGGGGAGTAGCCTCAAATATGGCGATTTTCCTGTAGTTAGTCTTGCCATGTTGCTTTATTTTCAGATGTTCCTTCATATTAATTGTCTCATGCGCAAACGACGACGTCGGCATCTGCAAGTTAATCAGGCGACTCCGCCAGCAGGCGTCCAGATTTTTGCAGCCCATAAGCGACAAAGAAGAATATATTCTATGAATAAAGAATTTCCTGGACGTGTTCCCAAAGCCGACGTCTGCCACTGCTGTCACGGCATTTCGGGTGGTTGCTCCACCGCATGCAAAAAGTCACGCGACAATCCTTCCACGGTAAAACCGCGGCTTCCATGCCGCATGAGGCAGAAACGAAGCAAATCAAAGCAGAATTAAAGAGTCCGGGAAGGAAGTTATTGACATGGTGTCGGGTGTTGGGTGCTAGGGACCGCACGAAGATGACGTGGGTTGTAAAACGGGCTGCGTAAGGACGGGGTTATGAGGTAGACAAACAGGGAAGGAAGGAAGAGAAGAAGAATGTTCTGTGATTATCACTGATCATAGGTCGGATACACAGACGTGCAAGGCTGAACGCTAACGCCAATCTGCTAACTAAATTACTTATAAAATATTAGTAGTTTAGTGATCTGCTGGCCGCTAACAACCAACAAGATCATCTGTCAAGTTTGCTTACGAGAAAAAATATTCTATTCGCAGTAAAGAATTTAGAATGCTATTACACTTTATTTAAGATGAATTTGAAAGCCTACATTAGAATTTTCATGAAATTTTCATTCGTAGTATTTCTTCCTGTAACTAGTTAGTAGGGTAGATGTTTTGTAGAATGTCTCACATATTTTTAAGTAAATCAAACACTTCACGGCTACTAGAAAACTACGCAGGGTCGGTCTACGTGAAATGTGTACAGAGCGAGAGAGGGAATAGAGAGCGAAAGAGAGGGAGAAAGAAAAACAGGACAAGGTGATGATGTTAGCAATATCAAGCGTGTTGTTTAATGTCCATTTCTCGAACTGGGCCTCTCAAGATTTTTTCCTTCATTTATGGTAAAAAATATGCGCGATATTTGATTGAAGACTTCTTTGCATAAAGCGGTCGAGTCCTCATCGTTGCGATCCTGTAACGTCCTGCCGTTACTGACAAGGAACACACACCCACACACACACACACACACACACACACACACACACACACACACACACACACATCAATGCTAGAATTAATTAAAACTGTTCCCTTTCTCAATTGTAAAGATACACAAAATACAAGACCCATCCATTCTCTTCCTCCTTCAGCGCGTCTGGACCGTCCTTCTTCTGGCAGTTTGTTTGCTGGATTAGTACAAAGGACATGTGTACTTTAATGCATGTATGTATGCATATGCACATGGATGCAGTCTAAGTATGAATGGCCGTGTGCGCAAGTCATTCATAGCGAATGAACAGAAAGGATTCGAAGGAGGTGAGAAAGAAAGAACATGGCATGTGAGTGTGGTGTTCTTTGGTATTCCCTAACAACAACATTATGCTGCAGCATGCGAGAGACCGCTGACAGCACGCCTGTCCCATTTGTGCTGCTGGCTTTTCATCTACCCAGTCTCCCGAAAACAACTCACGCCGTTTCCACCGGATGACATCAGCGGTGGTCCTGAACCTCGTACAGGCTTATATCGCGACTCGCACACGAGTCAACTTATTTATGTTAGGGTTTTGTTCTTCGCCACAGAATGTTACATTACAGTGGCTATCACTCGCATCATCATTCAAAGAGCGCTTCTTGATTCTCTAAAGCCCCTGACACCATGATGTTAGACCACGTACTCCATTTTAATAACGAGTAGTAGTTTTTTATGGCATTTTTGTTACGAAACACAAAGTGTCAGTCAAAAAAATGCAGGAATATCTTTATCAGATGACAGGTTTCGAGTGACAAAATTTGAATGACAGCTGCAGAGATGGTCGATATGTAAGCAAACCCCTCTCAAATTTTTGTTTTTGATTGTAAAGTGCACAGAACAGCCAGACAGCTTTGTATAAATGTTTAGAATTTATTGCCGCGTGTGTGTGGTTTTGTTTCAACAAGCAGCCTGCGTCATTTTTTTTTATCACACCCCGAAAACTTCCGTGCAAACGAGCAGGCGGCAAAAAGCACAGGCGAAGGCCATAACGAAATCTGACACAATAAGTTCTTGTGCCGATATCATTGGTATTTCAAGCTCAATTATTAGTTGCAATCTTTAGCGCCGTTGGTTCAAGAAGACAAACAGCTCACAGGTAAAAGAACACGAATTCCGTGTAAAGTCTAAGACAGACTTAGATACACAGTTGTGTTTTATGCTCATGAATGTCAGCCAGATCAATCGTTTTCTTTCTAGTACAAACTCATTTTACCACAGTAGAATACTTTGGGCAACATTTGTGAATGCATATAATATCAAAGACAAGAGAAACTTTCAAAATCATTATCTACAAATTCCTCCACCCACCCAAGTCACATACATCCATACCGAAGTCCACCCAGCCCTCATTTCACGGATCTAGTTTATTCCCCAGTACCTTACTGTACACTTTTTACTCCTAGAGAAGGAGAAAAAGAGTAAGGAATGGAATCACATGACCACGACAAGTGAGTTATTCTTTAAAGATTTAACCATCCACATACTCATAAACCCATACCTGGATCCACACATCCCTTGGTCCACAGATCCAGTTAATTATCCTAAGCAGTATCCCAGCACCCTCCAGTATGGGTGTGAGGGATGGGTAGAGAGAGGAGAGGAGAAGACCATATGACCTTGACATTAACGGCGTACTGTTCAGGAGGGTCAAAGTCTGTCCATCACTGAGAGAAGGGATCCAGGGGGGTGGGGGATGTGCACTGCAATGGCTGGCTAGGTTAATACCTATGCTCAAGTAATCCAGTCAGCGTAAACACTAGTTACCTCTTCCTGATGGTTCCTGTCGCTCTGGAATTGGCGCGCGGCTCAACATTATCTGGTCTGTAGTTCACTGAAATTAACGTGCTGTAGTTTCCAGTTGCCGTTAGCATATCACCCCATAATGGTTAAAGTGGGGGCCGTCTAAAGACGTGGATCATTTTCTGGAGTGTCTGATCTCCTGATTATAGCTTCGG
Source organism: Marisa cornuarietis (assembly GCA_004794655.1). NCBI lineage: Eukaryota > Metazoa > Mollusca > Gastropoda > Architaenioglossa > Ampullariidae > Marisa > Marisa cornuarietis. Next base: position 8,558,970 of record SMMW01000555.1, read on the forward strand.
AAAATGGGAGTGACAGAGAGCGAGAGAGACAGAGTAGAAAGGACAGGAGCAAGAGAAGAGTTTAAATAAAGAATAAAATTAAAAACAAAACTAGGGGCTACAAATTGAGAGAAGAAAAAAAAACAGAAGGGGACCCAAATCTTTGATTTTCTAAAAAATGTCTCTTTACGGTTTAGTCTATAGCCCCAACGCCACATTTTTTCAGTGGTTGAGCTAGACTGTAAAGGTTTAATATCAGTGGTTGTGCTGTAGTTATCACTTTGAAACAACAGATACTAGAGAAAAAACAAACACCTCTTGACAGAAGGAATGATAGGTGCATAAAAATAGGAGAGAAAAAGACATGCTACAATGGTTTCATCTATTCCAGCAACAAATCGCGCTTGTATTGTATCCGAAATTGCTGTGGAGTCATTATTCGCAAATAAGAGATGTTTCCGATCTCGTGGAGCCATGCATCGCGGATTACACAGGCAATAAAATGTGACCATCGTTATGACCATAATTGGGATGTTAATACTGCGAAAAGTCCCGCTGTTTACAGAAAGAAAGACAAACGACGAACTGCAAACAATTAAGTGGGCATCGTTTTGTGTCCGCCCATCGCAAGCAAAGGCATGCACACAAAGTGTTAGTAGCTGACATAATGGGAAACGAACCACGGAGATAAAAGCTGCAATAGAGGTAGAGGGAGGGGACAGGAATATAATGAAGGACAAGAGAGAACGACAGAGGGAGAGAGAAGAGAGACAGAGAAGACAAAAAATAGAGAGGAATAAGCTTGATAGAAGAGAGATGAAGAAAAGAAAGAATGAGGAGAGATGAGAAAGAGAAAAAGATATAGAGAGAAAGAAAAGAGAGTGAAGTAAGCGATAGAGAGAAAATAGAGGAAGTGAGAAGAAGGACGGGGAAAGGGAAAAGAGAGACAGGGCCAATGATGAAAAGAAAAAAAGATTAAAGACATAGATAATATGGACATAAACGGAAAAGAAAGATACAGAGAAGAGAGAGGCAGAGAAAGAAATAAGTGGAAGAAAGAGGAGAAAGAACACATACAACCACGTGCTCGCGCGCGCGCGCGCGCGCACACACACACACACACACGGAGCCAGAAGCATGAGCATCGGAACAGTGATCTCACTAAAACAGTGATCTCACCAATTATCAAGAGTTAGTCGGGCGTGCACGCGACTTGAGCAGTTGTGTAAACATTTGTGTGGCACGCCTCAGCGATTTCAACTTCAGCCACGCGCGTGCTCGCAACCGCTCAACATCAGAACGTGTGACCAGGGCTGACACTAGTGTCGACCGACGTTGCCAGGTGATCCGGGGTCTCGCAACAAGGCTGCACCTGCAGTTTATTTACCAGTTGCAACCTGCATAATAACCTCCCTCCCCCATATTGTTTACAACTGTGCAGCGTGCATAATAACCCCTCTCTATATGTTATAATATATATATATAATTATATAATGTGTATGATGACCCCCCTTTTGTGAGACAACCTTTACGGGGAAAAAGCCGGTGCAATATTCTCCTACTCGCTCATCCTTTTCTTTTCAAACATTCTATCTTCCTTCTCTATAAATTATATTTTCCCCCTACGACAAACCTCTCCCTTTTCTATGATCTGATTCTGTGCGTTTCTGCCTGCATGCCATTTAAAATTCCATTATACTTTCCTTTCACGGTGAACGAAACCTGCAGCTTATTGACCATCATTTCATGGAACGACACAATGTCAAGTTTTTGTCTAAGACAAAGGAGTGAAAGGCAGTAGGCCGGTGATTTATGACAGCCGCTCTTGACAAAATCGACAAAAGCAGTGTCGATAATCTGAAAAAAAGGGTAGACATAGCTGTCTCGCTGGTTAACTCACTAGCCAGGATATAAAGTCAAGAGAAAAAAGTTTGTATTTCTTCAGAAAAAGTTTATTTTTGTTTAAAGACAAATTCTTGTATCAGCTGCATAAATTAGGCCGCTGCTTTTTTTTTTTTAATCTTTCTTTTGTCCCAGTGTCTCGAATGCTTTACCATAGTCACAAGTACACCCTTTGAAGTTTTCAAGTCTGGTCTTAAGACCCACCTTTTCCGGGAATATTTTTAAGTGGATGGTGGTTTTCTCTTTTCTCTTGTCATACTTTCCGATCCTTGTTTACACGTGTTTCTATTTTTGCGTAGGAGCCTCTGTGTGTGTGTGTGTGTGTGTGTGTGTGTGTGTGTGTGTGTGTGTGTGTGTGTGTGTGTGTGACAGAGATAATGTTAAACCGATTGCTTTAGTCAAAGCCTTAAACTTACTGCTAGCAGGATACTGCGCTATAGAAATGGTATTAATATTATTATTCCCCGGTTCAGTGAGATTAGCTTGGTGTTTCATCTCTAAATCTGTTGCAAGAAGGATGTTAAAAATGAAACCTTGTCAACCGCATCTTCTTTGGAACCAGAGTCAGCACGTACTGACTTTATTTATGGAAAGTCATATCGACTTTGTCACCTTCCATAAATATTTTTCTCATATATTCCTTCGCGTGATCATAGATTTTACTGGAATTCTATACAAAGGAACACCCAGTTAGTGAAATCTAAAGACTGAGTTTGCTTGTTGCCACACCCCACAATTTTGTCTAAAATATTGAAAGCAACATTTACAACCGATTTCCCCACAATTTATTTTGTCTCCTTCCGTCGTGCATTTGAATTTTTGTTTTTTTATGGTGTCTTATTTTTGCTTACCAACAAATGTATCTCTTTTAACAAAGACGTCTGGTACTTAAATGAGTTTTTTTCTATAATGAGGACTTTTATTCCAACAAGATACTTTAGAAGTATAAAGCGCTTTGATACAACAATCCTTCAAGCTAAGCCATAGCTATATTCATAGATCATAGTTGGTATGCTATATATTTAGTCGTAAACCAAAACGAATGTATGCACGGAGACATTTTGAAGTACTGTTTTCAGGGTATCAGGAGCATGACGGGACTTGAGAAGTTTTTCCTTTTTCTGAAGTCTGCTATAACTTATTTCACTCTCGTCTTTACTTTCTCTTCTCCATCCATTATTGTTTTCTTCGGTTTGGTTTGGTTTGGTGTTTTCTTTTTCTTTTTCTTTTTTTTTTTTTTTTTTTTTGACAGACGCATAACCTTTGGGAAGTACAAAAATAAATAAAACCCCTGCTACGACAGATTTTTGATCAACTATATTTTTTGCCTTTCATGAAGCTCAGCCCACTGTGTAAGTAATATTATTCTAATGTAATTTTGTTGATGTAAACGTTTAATTTATGTGCTTCTTCCCGAGAGCAACTTCAGTTTTAAGCCGCACGTCAAGTAGAAAAAAGAAGTTACAATGATATTTATGTCAAACTTTTCGCAAAATGTCATGTAATATTACTAAATCCTGAAATTTTTTCAAGAAAAGACATTTGAGACACTTTTCGAGATAATGAAACACAGATAATAATTTTTCACTTGTACTGTGAGTGGGTGCACTTTAACAAGCAAGTCAGTCCGCCATATTTGTTTAATGAAATTGCAGGATAGATTAACTGCCTCTTTCCGTCTGCAGAGAAGCGCTCGCCTTTAGTCCCATCGAAAGCACAAGCTTAAGCCTCATTGGAGGAAGTCTAAGTGGTCACGATCACTTGGGACTTAAAGCTCTGAAGCTGTACTTCCGGTTTCGATACTGAAAACACACAGAGTACCACGGAGGTCTGGTCTGGTCGACGAAGGGCAAAGGTAGGCTACAGCAGGGGTTATCAAGGCGATGGTGCTGAACGTATTCCGCTAATGAAATATGCATCAGTTCCCTTGGTGCAGTTAGTCAATAAGACGTGACAGCTAACATGAAGACGCCATCACTCCCTCAAGCTCGCTCCCTTCTCTCTGATAGATCTACTTTCCATTATGACCTTGGCGATTTAATACTTTTATCTGATTACTTGTTTTGTACAAAGTACGAAACAAAAACTGTAAATAAATCAGTTAAAAACGAAGCAGTTTTATCCATTTATTCCTGGCTTAACCCGCAGCTTGATATTTTCACACTTTGAAAATACTGTATCAGGAACATGAGGTAACAATAGATAGAGCATAGAGAAAAAAAAAACCCACCTTCACTGGATAAGTGTGCCACTCTCTCCGTAACCGAGTTAGTAAGCTATACTCCTTAGTAAGAAAAAAATGTTTGGTCATTGATTTTACACTTATGCTGTCAGAAACTCCGTGCTGTGCTTTGCTCAAAACACCGGCAAATGCCGAAGGATAAAGATTTTTTCTACGGGATTTCCGAAAGGTGAACAAAAACGAAAAACAAGCTCGCAACAGGCAATATTTGGCACATAAAGGTCTGATTAACGGAGCGAAAAAAACAGATTCTGTCGCGACACTGCTTTTGTGCGTACCTCAAGCTGAGAGATGCAGGTGTTTTTGCTTTTCTTCCAGAAATCGTTTACCCTCTCATATTATTTCCCATTGACCTTGTTTTATTTCACCCCTACCTTCCTTATCCCATCTTAAGTTTTAAAGATGTCTTAAGATGTACAAAACACCTTTGCGCAAGGAGCCGGAGGAATCTGTGTTTTAAGCCAAATCAGTAACTAATGCGATATCACGGAAAAGCAGCCAACCCTGTAAACAGACGCCACATGCAGAATCTTTGCGCAGGCAGCAACATAAGCCCTTATATATATATATATATTAAATAACACCTAACATCCTTGAATGGGATTAATTGTCTGCTTCAAATAGTGAGGATCAAGCTATCTGATTAATCCTAAACTGAACCCTAGTCCTTATTGCAAATGGTACCAAGAACACCAGCTGCGTGCAGGCGCTAAGGAAGCAAAAAGGACATAAGGTGGTGTTTGAGAAATTTACTCGTCATCATAAAAAGAAAATGGTTTGCCTCCATAGACCAACCATATCATGCACACCACCACAGTTACCTTCCCCAATGGCTGGACGTTGCCGTCAAGACCCAACTACATCATGTGCAGTAAATTTATACAACTGGCAGTCGAATCCCACAAACAGATTTATATAAGCAAACAAAACTTGCAGTCAAAAGGTTTGTGGAACTAATGCGCGCTGACAGCTTCCTATTGATAGCCATGTGCTGGTGTTAAGTGAGCGGAACAAACGTTTGACTTCAAACATTTGGACTCTGAATAAAGATGGAGTTCACTCTAGAAGAAACTGACCTGCATAAATCCATTTGAGTTAGGAAAATATTTTCTGCCTTGGAAGAAAATATTTCTCACTTTGGAATAAAACGGTTCCCAGCACTGACTTTTCCTGTTTCCCCTTCTCGAACTAAATTTGTGATTGCTGGCCCCGTGCTTTCTTCGAACATATGAAGAAGGCTTTTTTTAATGCCGAGCGTTTGATCAAGTTTGGTAACGTTGTATATAAAGGTCACAGAACACTTGGGGCTTGGTGCCCAAAATTCTACCCATCCTCTGATTGATTTTTAAAAAAAGCATTGCCTATAGATGTTCTTTACTTTCACATATAACGATAAACAATTATCTGATGGTAAAGAAAAAGTTATTTCTCTTATGTGCTCTTTTTTGAGTTTCGACAAAACATACTTATAGACCGTTATCAAACTTTCAAAGCGTTTTCTTTATCCCAAGAAAGCTTTATCTGCTATTAGTTACCAGCAATACTTTTTTCATCCTTGCGGAAATTTAAAGCTGCCAGAATTCCTCATTACAATACAGTGTCAGTCACAACCCCACTCTACACAATCCACACCCATAAACACTTTCACACACACCAGAAACATTTCAGTACAACTTAACACAGCTCAGTTTCATAGGTTTCTTATTGCAAATGATTATAATCAACTTATATAGCGCTTTTTCATAACCAAAATCAGGTTTACAGCGCTTTTCCAAAACCTACTTCCACTTTTACTAAGTTTAAAATGCCGTATCCCTTCCTCCGCGATAGACACGCATCACAAACACGTCCTTAGTATAAAAAAGTATAAAAAATAATCGTAGTTAATAATCATAGATAAGTTCTAAACAGAAAAATTACGTTAATACGTTTCCGGGTTCTGTGTCTGGTTGGTCGGGTTGGGGTAGGGGTGGAGAGTAAGCTGTTGACAACTTCTGACGTGGAAGATATAAATTTCGGACATAGAAAGCTCATATAGCAATGACTATATTCTAGGTCCCCCCCCCCTCTGAATTTGTGCTGTCTAAAGTTTGCACTAGATCTTCCCATCTGAATATATTATTTTTGGCCTACATATTTACAAAACTGTCTTTACAAACTGTACAAGTGGGGACTTCCCATTGTAACATTATGTATATTATTTTCTATGAAGAAGGAACTATGATCGATGTACAACGGAGGCTCATATTCCTTAGCTACTCCTCCAAGGAATAGTTTCGCATTAAGCGGAGTAAGTGGAGTAATTTGATATGAGGACTCGAGTAGCATCGATCAGTTGTGTTTTGTGTGTGAGCAACAGTTGTTGCGTCTGCTTGTCCCTCACTCTGAGATGCACCAGAGCCTTCCCCGGATTCTATTCTCCAAGCGACTCAAAAGGTTTGGTATTTTAGTTTTTCACAAGGGCTGCCACTTTTAAAGGATATGGACATGACTAGATTGAAGACCTCGAATAGTGCTTTGCATTGTTTACTGGTTTTTCAATATGCTACTCAGTGAGGCTGGCAATATTAACCATGTGTCAACTGTACACTATAAATCTTCCGTCTTTGGCGATGAGGAAGACTACTTGTTGTATATATATATATATCCGTGTGTATTTAAAGATACCCGCACGCACACACCCATAAATTCTCAGCTCTCATCCGCACACAGCTATCCCAAGATCTCTCTCAGTCGTACCCCCCTTTTGCCGTCAATAACAGCATAATCAATACTTATTTCTTCACTTATTTACCTCTGCCAATACAGCCATAAACCAGCTGCTGCGTGTACAGGAAGCAGAAAACAAACTTCGCTTAGACAGGAAATGGACTGCTTTGTAGATAAATTATTCATCCCGACGCAAATATTCAGTATTTTGAAGTGATTTATTTTCAGGGCATACACGAAGTCAGGCACAGACAGACAGATAAATATGTAAACGATTTTGACAAATTTAGTGCTTTTCCATCGTTTCATTCTTTCTCTCTCTCTCTCTCTCACACACACACACTAACACACACATTTGCTCAAAGCGTTAGATATTGAAGAAAGAAACGGAGAAATAAAACGAGAGTAGAAGAATGAAGATGTTAAGAGAAAAAGAGAAAGATATGAAAAGACCTCTCTCTCTCTCTCTCTCTGACACACACACACACACATGCACACACACAGATGCCGTTTTATTCAGAACAATTCCCTTAATGCAGCTCTCGACATTGTGTGAAACCAGGGAGCAGGGAAAAAGCCTTAAAAGCCTTACGTGGAAGGGGACACCTTGTGACACAATTAAGACACTTCAAATGACCGTGTCACAGGTTGGCGTGCGTGGAGTGAGACTGTACTCACCTTTAACGACGACCACGGTTGCCATCGCCGGCAATTAGTTGAACCCCATGCCAGGTGAGGAGATGCTGACTGTTACCAGTTTCTGCCTCGGCGCCCAGGCATCGCCGTTCAGTCCGCGCCGTTAAACTGCCAGCCACACGCCTGTCGCAGACCACATTGACACCAGCACGCGACACAGTTTAAAGACTTCCGCACCTGAGGTCCCGCCCGAACCATTTATCTGCTCGCCAACATTTGGTCTCCCAGCGGAAGCCATGACCGACGACGTTGGAAAAACGTTGGTCCGCACTTCAAAGTACTATACACGTGGTGTGATGACTGCGAAAGGAAGGGTAAGTATCAGTTACACCACACAGTCGAGCATCGGTCGGTGAGACTGGGATGGAACTGGGTTGATGGCATACGTTTCTTGCTCCTGTCGACCGCAATCCGTGTTTTTGAACCCTTTCCCAGCCTCGGTCAACGATTTCCGATGTCAATTTCTAATGAACAAATTAGGTCAGCTTTGATCCGAGACAGTCCCTCCATCCATCGTTGTCTCTCCCTCTGCCGCGGCGACAGCCTCACAGCCTGCGAGCGAGCTGAAGCGTTCTCTCGCCTAAGTCTCGCTTAGCGAAAGGTTCAAGTCCTGATTGACAGCTGGCGTGCAGCTGAAGAGATCAGCTTGGAAACAACTCCTGCGTCACGCTTGAAGTGGTGGTGGTGGTGGTGGTGGTAGGGGGCGGGGAGGTTTGTCGCCACGGTCTACGGAGTGTCACTAGTTTCACCGACGCACCGACTGGCAAGTGTGCAAGGGTTACATACACGTGTATATACATCCATTTGTCCAATTTACGATTAGCGTCTTCTCTTTTCAGTCTTCAATGTGCAGGTCAGATGTTCCCAAAGGCGGAGACCAGGGAAACGCTCCACCAACAGTGAAAGAGGAAGCTCAACCTATCTTTAGGAATATAAACGGTCTTGGCAGGCGCGTCCATTTCTCATCAATGGTCAAATTCTACTTCCCTGAGGATAAAAAAAAACAGTTTTCTCCTTCTCCTTTCTCGCCGTCGATAGCCTAAACCGTCCAGAAATGCCAGTTAATTAAACAAAGTGGCTTGTTTAAGCCCTCAGAAACTTAGACTTTACGCAGTATTTTTTTAAGTTGAACTCTAGCATATACTCTGTAGAATAGACAAGATGCGTCATACACGATTGTGTGTTTGCTTTTGAAAGTTACAGTCTTTGTTAATTTGCTTTAATGGTCTCACCTGCTATTCAAACCCTTGAGGAAAGAGAGAAAAAAATACATATATACATGTATATATATTCTTTGTGCAAAGACAAGCTTCTCAAATGCAAAGCCTCCTTTACGAACGGTTTAGTCCACTAATGCACGCTCTGAAGAGCTTTGAAACTCATCAAACAGACTTTAACAGCGTAAGGGACCCTCAAAGTTAAAAAAAAAAATAAACCAAGCACGCCGTGTGCGAACTCATCACAAAAGTATGAGAATCAGCGAAATGCTCGTTCTACAAGAAAAAAAAAAAATAATAAACACCCCCGAGTAGTCATTTTGTAGCTCCGTGTGAGTTAGCGTGGCCCAGCGCCCGAGCAGCAAAGATAACTTCTGGCGAACAGCACACAGTTTGCGTTGGTCGAAGCTAATAGATTTTCTCGACGGTTCCGTCACGCAGACACACCGCAGCCATGCTAATGAAAGCTTTGCGTTGACGGCGCATCTTGTTAAAAGCGCATGCGCCGCTTGGGGGGGATGTGACGTGTTTTGGCTCGCGCATGTACGTTTCCCCGTCAATCAGCCGCAAGTCGAACCCTGTAATGTCGAAACCTGTAATGTCGAGCTCTGTTATGTTGGACGGGTTATTTCTCTGATTGAAGATCCCCTAAAACCGAGCTGCAACAAGGGAAGTAGTGCGAGGAAATGAAAGGCGCTCCCATAGATCGCGACACGAAAGCCGGTCGTTGGCTGCTCGGACACAGAAGCAGGCACAGGATACACAGGGCAAAGGGCACGTCATCTCTAAGCATCTTTTGGTGGGGAGGGGTTGGTTTGGAGAAGGGACACAAACAAAAATGGCGAAAAAAGTGGAATATAAACAATTTTATAGAATATGGTTTATTTTTTCGATTCAGATAGAAAGTCAAGGTATGCCTTATTAAAGTGTGTGTGTGTGTGTGTGTGTGAGAGAGAGAGAGTGTGTGTGTTTGTGTGTGTGTGTGTGTGTAAGATAGCTATCAGATGTCTACATACTACCTGTGATCTAGTATAAAGGCACATGCATATAAGCTGTGATCTATTAACACGTTTTATGTTTATCCTCTTATTCCTGTCTCCTGAAGATGATTATTTTCTTAGTATCATAATCCAATAACCGAATAATTTTCTAGTATACCAGTATACCATACTATTTTTCTCATTTGTTCACACACCCTCTCTCTTTCATTCACTCTTTCTCTCTCGTTCAAGGGTTTATTACGAAAACTGTATTCACTAACTTTCATTCTTACTAGGTAGAGCGATTAAAGATATGTGCTGTGAAAGCAGTTTTTCAAGCATCTGCAGTCTCTGGTAGCTAACATTGTCAGTCTTGACATATATATATATATATATGGTGTATTTTAGTATGTCCTATGTATTATAAAGCACTAGAATAAGTATGATATTAAGGTGCTGCATTAAAGAAGTTAGGTAAATGCCTTCTTTTTAATTTACAATCTTCACAAAAATTAGCCAGCTAATCAAAGATGTCATCCATTTAATGGAACATATCGGCCAAGTATTGATTCCCTTAAAACATATCCTCATTAGACCAATTGACTTACTTTTCTTTAGCTTCAAGTGTCAATCACCTGTGCGGTTTTGTGCGCTAGATTTGTCAGAGATTTGATGTCGGGATATTTCACATGTCGCTGGGACTGATAATTAATTGTCAGATTAAGCATTCTGTCTATTCACCGTACCTCCCATCTCCTTCCATTAACCATTATCTCCATCTATAAACTTCAGCTGATCACGTTTTTTGCGCCAGCTGGCAAACTTAGGAGTGGCCATTACCCAATCACCAGTTATTAATTTACACGTTAAGAGGCAAAACATATTTACTAAGGAATTTAAGATATCGACAGAGCGCCATAATCATAGTACATCTGGAATACTGCCACCAACTAGCTAACTGAACTGTGTTGACTTAAATGGCTTCCTTATTCGGTGCTAATGAAGTATAGGGCACTTTGACAGCCAGGCGAAACTTAGTAAAGTCTGTTAAATACTTACTTTATTCACAGACCCTCCACTCACTCCTTCCTAGGACACACAAACGTGTGCAAAAATGGCGTTCACTGTTCAGCCTACTGGGGAGCTTTCACATGCCCCAGCTGCCGTTCCCCCCACTGTATGGCAAAAATACTACTGTGCCATGCACACAGCCACACCCCTTTTTACGCCACAAGTACTACCGTGCCATGCACACAGCTACAGACTTCATTTCTGGCTGCAGAGGTCGCTCAATGCATACGTTATAACGATGCATCATGGCGCACGACTGCACCGGGTACTTTAGCCTGCCAAGAGTCGCACGTCCAGCGGCAGCTCATGGTTCCTGCTCAAGCTGTCCATTTCCTGGCAGCCGGGACGAACGATCCAGATAGGAGTTGCCCTTTATTATGTTTCTCTGTTCAGCTTGTCACGCATCAGCGGCCCATGCTTTTTTCGTTTATTTCTTTTTTCTTCGATCTCTCTCGTCATCTCGTGCCTTTCCCAGTATATAACCCCATCTCCATTCTTTGCCCTTCTTTTGTTTATGTATACAAATAAGACTCGCTCACACTTATGAACACGAATATATATATATATGTGTGTGCATATGTGAGTACGTGTTCGCATGTGTGTGTGTATGTGCGCGAGCGTGTGGGCACGTGACCATTCCTCCCATTCCAATCACATATGCTGTTCACTACCATTGCAATTTGGGTCTTGGTGTGTCAGGAATGAAATTTGCATGGATTCATTTAATTTTATGATTCTTACTTGAAAAAAAAAATCGAGTTTCAGGAGATTGCTTTACACGGCTTGTTGACCGCAGCGCATGCGGCGCCAGTGTCAAGGTCTCTCACGTGTGTTAACCAGCTTCAGGAACCGACCATGGACGCAGTGTCATGCCGTACCTGGCTGGTTATTCTGTGTGAAATTTGATCCGGGTGAATTATTATGCTATCGACCTGCATCTCGACAGGCCTAACACCCGTTTCGGAACTTTCGTAGTGTATAACTCCATGTTACTGATGCCTACCTGTACCCGGATTGCCGGACATTGAGCTGGCACTCTTGGGGTTGCTTACAGTCATCCTGAGCACAAACACACATGCTAATTCGCAGGGACAAAGTGCGCGCGCAGGCGCGCGTGTGTGTGTGTGTGTGTGTGTGTGTGTGCGTGCGTGCGCGCGCACTCATATATGTGTCCATGGATGTAAAGAGATAGAAGCCCAGACAGAGATCTATTTGTTTAACAGCAGTCGTAGCGGAATTTACAGCAAATGCTTCCAATTTACATGTTAATTCATTCTTCTTGAGCAGCGAGGCTTGGCAAATGCTGTGCTTCTGACGTAAGCAGAAAGCGCTTGGGAAATGCCCTCTTTGAAGCTCATTCTGTCTTTGGAGACAAAGCTTTTTTTTCCCAACCTTTCCACATTGACTACGTAAGGGAATGAAAAGGTAACAGAAGACTGGAGGCCTAAAATGTAAAACCATTCACTGTTCTGTTTTCCTGTAATCCCACCAGAGACCGTGCAACTCACCAGTTCTTTTAAAGGCAGCGAACAGTGCCCCGCGCCAGTGCGCATGTCTGCACTTGTTGACGACATGCACAGGCCCAGCCAGACGTTAGAAAAGTAAGGAGAATGAGCAAACGATGATTTAAATTCTGTGGAGGTGAGGAAGGGTGTTTCCGCAAAAGTCGATAGTCTGTTTCATTGTGAAAGGAGAGTTTGCGTGCGTTCTTGTATTGCTCTTTCTCTTCTCTCCCCCGCTCCTTCATTCACAAGCACTCTAACACAGTTTTCGTGTTGAGCTGGAACGCGGTTGAAAGAACTTTTGTCAGAGACTCGGCTATAGATAATGAGTGCCCCCCCTTCCTTTCCAGCAAATGCTATTGACTGAGCTTTTATCGCGGACATAGGCAGTAAACAGGCGCAACCGGAACTATGTACCTATCCAGACTTGCTGGTTTTTCGGCTTCCCCTCGAACCATTCCTTCCCATCCCCTCCCGACTGGACTTTTCCTCTTTCTCCTACCTATCTTTCTTGGTGGACAACCGTCTTTCAATTCCAGTCGACTACTCCATGTACTTTTTTCTAGAACGTTAAACAACGATAATAATGTTATGATTAGAAGTAGGTTTACGGGTGGGATGGTGGGGAGGGGAATACAAACAAGTTTTGATCGAACAATTCAGACATGGTATATTGTACTGAATCTCAGCAGTAACAGGTTCATAGCAGCAGCAGCAGCAGCAGCAGCAGCAGCAGCAGCACCAGCAGCAGCACCATCAGCATACAACTTACACTCAAGTAACACATACTCTCAGCCTTCATTCTCGCTGTGATATTGATGTAACACAATGACATCACATACAGATGTACCATAAAACTGCTTTAGTGGCGTCTGATATTTTTTTCACTTCTAAACTCCAGGACATGGGGACTAAGGCACAGGAAGCATGAGCAACGGGTGGCTGTGTTCCTGCAGTGTGCCACGGATGTCACGAGGGACCGTGGTAAGCAGCAGAGCATGCAAGGGGGTTGAGTAGCACACAATGAAATCGATGTTCCGTGGAAAAACCAGGCTGGCGGCTATGGGACTTCCTGTACAGAGTACCTAGATTTGTTTTCGTGGTTGAAGGTCTTTGTACTCCGCTGGGCGCATCTGCACATGCACATAGTGTGTGTGTGTGTGTGTGTGTGTGTGTGTGTGTGTGCTTACGTGCATTTGTGCACGATTATGGGTGAGAGCATTCAAGCAAAATGAATTTGCACGCGCATGTCCTCAGTGCGGTTGCACTCCTCAACTTCTGACACCGTCGATTAATGGTTACCTCAGAATAAGACAATAATAACTGTTGATGATGGTGTGTACGGGCGCACAGTAATCTTCAAACAATGTGAGCTACACTATTCATTTTAATTGTTCTATTTGTTGTGTTTGCCCTGCATTCTACGTGTCATAAACTATGCCATATAATGGGGTAGTTAGTTTATTGAGCACCGTGCACAGGTTGCCGCAGTATTACAAACATCACGATTGTTTCTGCTCCGAAGGATGGTGTAAACAGCAGAAAGTATCAGTGTTTATGGAGGTGCTTACATATACTGGATTAGGTATAGGCAAAGGGTACAGGCCTCACACGTCTGTCCAACTAACTTCACAAGACTTGCGTACACTTTGCCATACGGTCCTATAGCCCTCTGAGCCTGTCTGTTCGCGTCTCGGGAAGAGAGTTGAAAATCCATCACTGTAAGCAAAGATCCATTGTATTTACGGTCTTGGCTGTAACTTGTCCGTATCGTCCCATGCGTACAGCGCACGAGTGTGAAAGCAGGCCTTGTGTAAACATCCCTTCAGCACACTTTTGTGTATCGTGTGGATGCATTTACGTGCACTTGCATACAGCTCCGCGCGCGTGCACGCAGAGACAAAAGAAGATAGGAATAGCGAAAGAAAGAAAAAAGAGATAGGGAGAGGGAAAGATAAACATTAGCGACAAAGATTGATGTAGGTTTAAAAAAAAACAAGTTTGCTTTGCTACAAACAGCTGGTCATGATCACCCCGCCTTCACCACTGTAGTGTCCCTCACCTACCTTGTCCGAGAGAAAACATTTGCAGGGAAATGTCACGTGCTGTCTATTGTCTAGGTAAGCTGTGATATATTGATCGCAACATATTCCGTTGTTATAAACAAGTCAGTCCGTGTTTGTTTTTGTCTTATCGCTCCTTTTATCTATTTCACGAACGACAAACCACTCACGTGGGTTATCAGGTGTCTGTCGACCTTGGTTGAGCATGCCTGCAAAACTTTCGTCTTTTTTTTAAATTTATTATAATACAATGGTCTGTAAGGGTTAGTCATTATCACACACATGGAATTGATGCATTGTAAAAAAGAGAGATTTGAACCCACGATCGAGGAACCTGATGATCTGCAATAGTCGTCTGACAATTAGCTTGTTCGTACAATTATTTGTGTATGTACGGTAGCAGAAATTAATGTGTTCGACAGAGATGCGGGATGTGTGGGGTGGGGTGCTTTGGACATGTACCCGTATCACTCCTGATTCTTTCAATACAATGCGGTTGACACAACCACACAAAGCAAACATAACGCATCTTGGAGATTGGGTGTCATGGACAGGGGTGGATGGTGCCGAGGCAGAATCTGGAGTGCGACGACCACCCTCCCATTGTTAATTTCGATGACTGTTCAGTGTACTCACTGATCATGAGGTCACCAGCCATGACGAGACAAACTGTGATTAAACTTCACGGTGTGCGTGATGTCATTGTCATCATCACCCTCCATCTATCGCCCCCTCCATCTAGCCACATCACTGTTGCCGTCAAAAGTGAGGATCTGGGGTGTACATGCAACATCCAATTACTTCTTGCCTAGCACGTGCGCACACCTTTGCTGCAATGATGCAAGCATCCTCCATGCTACAGTCCATTCATTTTCACTATCTTTACATTTGGGTGTAGTATGAGTTGAGATGGATCCATCGTGATTCGTCAATCGCATCCAGCCATCATTTAGACCTCTCTCATTGATGCAAATGTGCACGTGAACACATTCATTCCCACACACTGCCCTTCCTCTAATATTCTCATATATCCTCCTCTACCTTATTGTCATCTCCAGTCCATTTGGCACAGTCTAAACAATAAGTCCTATCGTACAAAATCTTGCTCATCGTTTATTTAGATAATCTGTCACTGAAATGATCTTTCAATATCAATCAAAATATACCAAGAAATTTATTATGTATAAAACTGGAAAAGTGGCATTTTGTATTGATTCTGCCATTAATCATCTGCTGCCTTTGATGGAAAAAATGATGAAAATTACATCAAAATAATTCTTCATTCATAACTGTCACCAGCCAAACAAACGCCAAGCACATTTCTCACTTTTGGTGTAAATATCAGTGATCACATACAATTAAACTATAGAAATCAATTAATATATAATTAAATTAAATATTAGCAAGAACCGTAAACAATTTTCCACAGCTAGAATGATCCATTTAGTGGAATGACAGAAAACAATGAATTTATAATGAATCTTCTGAAGTATCAATATTATAAAATAGGAGACATATATATATATATATCATAAATATCAAACATAGTGATAACAGATGGGTTCGACAATAAGCATAGGTATTGTAATGTCAATTTAAATATCAAATACATGTACCAACAAAATGCTTACAAATACATGAATCAGTGCACTTGTAAACCACTTCTGCCTGCATATTAGTTTATATCAAAATACGTTTGACAGTTTCAAACATAAGTACCAAGCCTGCTTGGCAGTGGAGAACGAATTATACAGATCCTGATGATGGAAAGAATGCACTGGACAACTAGAAAGACTGACAAAGCAAATATTTCTCTCCTATGAACATCATTGGTATCATTAGTAAAATATTTGAAAGAAATAAAAAAAATCTTACAGGAATATATTACATCTTACAGTATGATTAGATGCATACTAAATAGCACTGAAATACAAATTTTTGATAATTCTTTAGGACAGACTTTAATTTTGTAAAGGTTCCAACTTATAAATGGGTATGTTAATTGTAATGCTTTAATTTTAATTTTAGAGTTTGTTTACTCAAAAAGGAACCATCTCCTTTCCTTTTGAGACCTCACAACTTTCACATATTGTGGATTACTATAAGGTAACTAATAACCCAAACTGAATGGATAACTAGATAATCCATTTAGTGATGTACAAATTATAAATGTGAGGGCCATCTGCAACATACAAATGCTCATGCTTCTTTATAAAATACAAGGCTTAAAAATGACTTTAAACAAACCATTTAAATATATTTTAGTTACTAATGGTAAATAATTATAAACTGCAATTTAACATTAAAATTTGACCAGACTCCTAATTTAGAGAAACCGATCTTTTCTTATCAGATTCTACTTAAGCACTTCCTTCAACATTCACACAGAATGTGCACGAATAGTCATAAGAAATGGGATTGAACAGTGAAGCATTACAACAGCATTATAATTGTATAAAATTATGAGTTTTGGGATTTGAAAATAATTTATTATAAAATAACAAAAATATTTTGTAATTTATGCCACTATGAAGCAAAAGAAAATTAAATCAAAGATAATGATGCATAGCAAAATTACTGTCAATACATGGAGATGAATACAATCTGTTCCCCATATTCCAGTTTCATGCATATGAATGCAAACACACCTCTAAATACATGTACACTCTCTTCCTTGCCACCATTCTCTAAAACATACATGTACACATATATACACACATTGTCTTAGTGCTGAATATGAAAAAATCTAGTTACCACTTTAGAAGACATACCATTAAAGCAAACACAAACAAAGAACCAACATTACACTAGCCCCTTCATACTCGGCCACCCTAACCTCCTCCCCCTTCTGAAGTTATCTCTTCCACTCCATGTAATATATGACATCATGGAATACAGCTGGAATTATGGTGAACTTCTTTCCAGTCCAAGAAGATTTTCTGAAAAAAAAGATCAATTGCACCACATTCTGGAAGAGATTCATTCAGTGCAAAAATCATATTTTTCTTTTGCCATGTGCCATGTGCACTCTAACTTGCACACTTTCGCCCCGAAACCTACTGTCAGATTATTTATGGTATCTCATGTACACTGAAATAATAAACTTTTCTATTTTATACGATTCAGGAAAATAAAAGCGGTGGGCACTTCAACAAAGTTTATCTCCTTGTTTGTGATCACAGCAGCAGGTTTAATTGCACTTGTTTTTCTAACATCTGATAATATATCAGCAGGGTCAGTTCAAAAGAACTATTTATTAAGATAGATTTACAGAAGAAGCAAAAAGCTCAAATTTCCACAAATTTTCATGATGCAGTCGCACTCAGATAGCAGTGTAATTAGAATAATGTCAATAAAATGATCAATACCAATATTTCATAACAATGTATGTTATAGGTATATGTACAGATTCTAAAGATGATAATACATAAAAAGACACACATAGTAACCGACTGCAGGGCAATCACTGTAGAAAATGCCCACATGTATAGATATTTATGAACGCTATAAAATGTCATAATCTGACCCAAAAACCTCAATTGTAAAATGGCATTCACAGTTCTATTGTAGACAGCATTCAAAATTTTTAACACACACATATATATATATATATTGCTTCAAATATGTAAATCATATAAAAACCATTGTATAGCTCTGGTTTTCATGGCACATATGCTTAAAATGAGCAAATATTTGATAATGATTTTGCTTTTGACAGACTCAATAAAGAATTTCCAAAACTGAAAATAGTAGTTTGGAAAATTCCTGAGAAATCTTGGTGGTGGAATGAACGATGAAACTTTCTGAGGTGCCAAAAAAGCGATGATAGTGAAGCAGAACTACTCTTCATAGAAGGCATTAATGGTCTTCACGTACATCTTGCTGATTATAGGCCGTCTCATTTTCATTGTTGGACCTGTGAATGAGAGAGCAAGAAAAATTACAGATTACAAAAGGATTCTGTTTATTTAAAGCTAAATCACTTCTTTTTAAAGAATACAGCACAGATGATCTTGCAAATATAAAAAAAAATCAATTGATTGAGGTTGACCACATTTCCAGCAGAGAAAAATTGAGATGTTTTTGAGGTAGTGTGAAAGTATTAAACTCAGTATTCATACATACACACACACATGTATGTGTGTAAGGCAATTAGTTTATTTTTAAAAGGCCTCTAAATATCTCATTTGTAAACAAAATAAAAATCACCATTAGAACTGCTAAGTCAGCTAATTATAATTTTTGTTGGTAGTTAAAAAAAAATTATAATTTTTGTAACATGCTGGGAATGTTCTTTTGCCTTGTGATATTTAACTATAGGGCTATAGTACTTTGTACCAACTATATTTTCTACCATTTATCTCTGACACCTATGTCAGGAAAACTTGCCACGCACCTAGTTCACCACCTGGGACAGAAAAATCTTTTGGCAAAATGGACCACTTCTGAATCTTCTGAGCATTTGACACTGACTGGCTGTTTGCCTTGTCAATTCCTTTCTGAATGGCCTTCAATACGGCTGTGTCATTATCAGTCAGGATATTTGACACCGTGGTGGCCTTTGAGCCGATGGAATGGCACCAGTCCAGTGCACTTTGGGTCAGGTTGTCTGATGGCTCTAAAGTGTCAAGGTTTATCACAGTCTAAAGTACAAAGATGAAAGAAATTTTAACACTAAAAAAAAAAAACTGAGTAGAAAAAAAATGACATCACAAGCAACATATACTGAAATTTATCATGATCAAAATTATCTGGCAAATGGCTTTAAGAAGCTGTAACAGAAAATAAGTAGCATTTAACAAACAATAAAAAATACTTTTCTGTGATGTAGGAATATTCAATAAACTGTATGATACAAAAGAAACTCATTTTTTCTATCATTTTACTGATTTGGAAACAGTCTGATTTTATGTATGATTTTAAAATTAAGAGTTCATTTCATTAAACCTACATATGGTGAAGACACAGACATGAACACAATGTTGGATCTCCACCCCACCCTACCCAAAATGTAAAATTTGATGCAAAATATCACTTTTTTGTATTTTGTTATGCCGCAAACCAATAAAAAATCTTTGCATTTATAAACTGCACGCTTAATTCAGAGTCTGAAGTTTCCCCATATACATGGTTTTGAATCAAGTTTCATACAGTCATTAATTCTCATTTAGATGATTAAGAAATTTAATGGTGCAGGATCTTTGATCCCACCATCATATTTCTTCTCAGATCTGTGGCATGCATCATCACCTTCAGTGTCAGGAGCATGGACAGAAATTTCTTCTTGTCTCCAACAACCATGCACTGACTAACAATGGGAAGGGCCTCCTTCACAGCATCCTCTATGGGTATTGGTGCTACATTTTCTCCTCCTGCTGTGATGATTAATTCTGAAAAAATGTGATACATAAATATAGTTGGATAAGGTTAATTAAAAAAAATACAGACAATAATCTGTGTTTGTTCTTTTTATTACCTTCAAATTTACAGGGAGCCTCTCTTTAAGGTATCTGGCATTCAACATGGAGTTTGTTCAACAGATGAGAGTAAGTGGACCATTTTTTCTAATTTTTAAACTTGTTATCCTTCTTAAGCATTCTGTTGAAATTTAAGTTCACATCGAAAAACAAATACATTCATAATTTAATTTATTGATGCCAAGAAAGCAATACCTTTTATTCGACCAGTAACATAGAGGTAGCCCTGATTATCTTTTCTGCCAATGTCTCCTGTCTTGAGGTCTCCATTGTCATCCAAAGTCTCTCGAGTTTTGGCCTCATCATTCAGGTAGCCCATGAATATATGCCTCCCAGACATCACAATCTACACAAGATAGATAACAGTAACAGTCATAAAATCTTGTTAGCTGTGAATGTGGTGCAGACATCCATCAACCATCCTTCCTTACCAGATGGCACAAATAATAACACCCATCACACCATAATGCTGTATCAATGTAAATAATGAATCCACATAAAAGATATTTGGAATTCAACAAGAACAATAATATTAATAATAAAAATAATAAAAAGCATCCTTGTATAACACTCTACCACAATATTAATATCATGTTCTAAGAGCTAATCAAGTATACGAACAATATGAAAAGTAGAAACTGTACAAAAAAATGAAAAAAGTAAAAGCTACAGATGACATGGAACAATAACGAGACTAAAATGTGTGGTCTAAAACTTTATGTGTTTCTTGAACAAGTGTATTTTAAGGGCACATTTAAAAGACTATTTTCTGATGATGGCATAGCACATAAAGGTAGGGAGTTCCAGCAAGGTGATGTTGCATAAGGAAACATGCACTTACCAAAGGTTTTCATCCCAATTTTGGGAACAGAAAGAAAATGTGTATCTGCAGAAGTACAGAGATATATGCCTGTACTACCTGTTTGGAATGTAGTGAGCTAAAAAGTCAGAGAAATAAAAAGGAATAAAGTCTGCAAACAACAAGGAGAGTACAGCAAGTTTTTATTCTATTCAAGCCGGGACAGAAAACCAGTGGAAAATACAGAGAAGAGGTTTTACATGATCTCATTTGCTTGCCTGGTGTACGAGTCATGCTAAAGAGTTCTGGAGCTGCTTCAATTTGTTGAAAAAAAAAAAGAGGAAGCTGTACAAGAGAGAATTATGCTAAACAAGTGGTAATAAAACAAAGGCAGAGACAAAGATGCGGGCAGTTTGAAAGATACTAATGGATTGTGCTGATATTGTATAACGCATATTATGCAGTTCTGTGGATTTTTAGAAACTGAAGTTCCTGGCTGAAGAAAAAAATGAAACATTCAACAATCCCACTCAGATGGATCCAGGCATGTAATCAGGTAGTGTGACTTAATCAGCAAACCCTGTCTGTTTGTTTCCAATCATCCATGATTTAACTTCTAAAATGCATGATTTTAACTTCTCAAAAGTGGTACACACCATCCAAAATGAGACAGAAGTGTACAGCTAAATATCATCAGCAAAAGGACTGACTGAAAATATTATATGACTAAACCAACAGATATAAAAGCTTAAAAATACAATTGGCCCTAATACTGACTCCTGAGGGACCCCAAAAGTGAAAAGCGAAACCAGCAACAGCCGTTCATCAACTAGCATGGTGTGGTTCCTACCCGAAAGACTCAAACCATGCTAGGGCAGAACCCAAAATGCCATAAACAGTAGTGAGACGGCAAAGCATAACTAAAAGATCAACCATATCAAAGGCTGCTGACTTTATAAAATATGTACAGATATGAAGGATAACATGGTATCAACACTTTCCCTTTATCCAGTGAGCACAAAATGCTTTTCATGACCTTCAGCAAGGCAATCAAAAGTGCAGTAAGCAGACTGAAATTAAGAAATGAGACTGCTTCTCCAGATAACAGATGCTTTACAACTTTTTCTAGCATTTTTTTTTTAGAGGAAAAGGATAAACTTAAATCTGGACAGTAATTTTTCAAATCATGTACATCAGGGAAGGTTTCTTTAGGAGTGATTTAACCACTGCAGTTTTGAAGGAGGTACATTACATATTTCTCCTGTTATCTGTAAGCTAGCTACTGGGTAAGCAGATCACTCCCTATTTCCAAACTATCTTTCAATTATAAATTAGACTTGCATCCCTCAAATGCATATGCCTATATGAATGTGTGTGTGTGTGTTTCTGTGTGCGTGCGCGTGCACATGTGCATGTGATATGTGCACCTGTTTTTATAAACGTATGTGTAAAATTGATCATACTTTCTCACTTCCTAATTTCTTTCAGACTGCAAAAGTATATGCTCAAATATATTGTCCATGAGTTCTATTATGTATATACAATATACATATACAGAAAGGGATATATACACATGTATATAGATATACAGAAAGGGAGAGGCGAAAAGAAGAGGTGGAGAGAGAAGTAGTGAGAGAAATGATATGTTGAAGGCTGAGAAAAGTAGTGATGTGTTAAAAACAAAAAGCAGAGAGATGTTGGTAGGGACAAAGTGAGCAAAGACCATCCAACCTCTCCATTGCCTTCACCATCTAGATTGTGAAGTTGAGTAGTGATGCCAGGTAGTTCTGGTCCCACACTAGTAACACGACTCAAACCTGGAAACCCTGTGCAGTGGGGACCTACACACACACAGCCATGAGAGGTAAGAATTAAAAAAAATTACTTGATTCACTTTGGAGTCCTTATTAAAACATTAATTGCAATGACTGTCCATTAGTGTGAATGAAAAAAAAGTTAACCTATTTAACAATTGTTACATCACTTGAATTAGAAATGATTCTCATCTTAAGGTATATGAGCTAAGCACTTTTTGTACCCACACACCGATTACAAGATCTACAAATGAAACCAACCTGATGACTCGCTCATGCCATACACTTCAAAGACTTGGATATCAAGACCAAGGAAGAAATCCAAAGTTTCCTTTGTGATTGGGGCAGCTCCAGACAAGCACAAATAACAGCGATCCAGCCCCATGGTTTTTCGTACTCGCTTGAAGACCAAATTCTTGGCTATTGACCAACCAAAAGGATAACTGTCCCTGTGATTATAAGGTATAAGGGCAACAGTCATTATTTTTGCTCAGTTGTGCTATTATTTTATGTTCTCACAGCTCCAACAAATATCTATAGCACGCTTAAAGGGTGTGCCTTCATCAAGTTTAAGACCAACTGTCCTTTATGTAAAACAGGTTTTGTTTTAAAAAAAAATATTCTTTCACCTGTTTGGATTCAAAAGTGTAAAATCAAATCTAAGAAACATGCTCTATCAATATAGCGAAACAGATTGCATCCCTAATATATCCAGTCATAACCAAGTTTCTGCCTACAGCATCTATAATCAGTGATTAGCTAAATATATGTAAAAAGGTCTTAGTTTTTTCACTTAAAAGGGTGATACTAAAAGAGATTTGTAGGAGATCAAAATAGTTCACTAACCTACTGATTCAAAAAGTTAATATCTTGCCGATGTGTTGTCAGCAAGGGATAAGTCTGACATGCAATTAATGTTTCATCTCCATTTTTGAGCATTTATCTCCATCTAACATTTTAATGACAGCTGCTAAACTAAGACAGAGTACTCACCCATTCATAAGGTTGTAGTTCCCTTTCAGGCCAATGCCTTGTGCCCAGCCTGACAACCTCTTCTTAAAGCCTGGTAAATTACGCGATGCATTCTGTATAGCTTCTTGAAACTTTTCCCACACACGTGGCACACCAAAGAAGACATGAGGGCGGACTTCCAATAAAGTTTGTTGCAGTGATCCCTAAATTTAGAACATCTGTGAATTCATTGTTCTGTCAAATGCTTGCTACTTGAAAAGGACATAAATAAAAGGTAAGATAATGTAGATTATCACTTACTGATGTAGAGGGTATTTACACTAAACCTATATAAAAAATACAACCATTTTGTTGCAAGAAATATGAGCCATGAGTCACTGAAGTTGTCTGTGTATCCAGAATGCTAAACTCATTAAAATGCAATATGAATATAAAGGAAGGGGATACAAATATTTGAAAAATTATCTTTGCAGACACGTTTGTCCTCACCTTTAGTGCATCAGGCTGAGCAAAGTATACAGTCCCACCAAGTTTGATAACGCAATACATGTCTAGAAGCTGGGCTGCTACATGGCTCAACGGCAAGTAGCTCACCAAACATAACTGCTCATAAGATAAGCTCTTCAGGTGTGGAGTGGCTGCTTTCGCCACTGTTTGGGCAGTCCATGTCAACTGTTGATTAACAGTGCCATCTTCAATTTATGCATTGCATATAGCTAGTTTTAAAAAACTGTTTGTAGACTTTATAAAAAGAAAGTCACTATACAACTAAGCTGAAATAAACCGCTTGTAATCTTCAGTATTGTCTTTTCCAACCCAAAGACATCTAAATGTCATTATATACATTTGTGTCATTGTAATGTTGTCATGTACATGCAATACATGTTGGGAACTCACATTATCATGGCTAAGCATCACACCCTTGGGATTCCCTGTGGTTCCAGACTGTAACACAAAATGAAGTTGATCAGTGCTTAAACTGCATATAAAAACTAGACATTTTAGTCCCATTTAAATATTGGAATATTCTCCCGTTAATCTTCATAATTTTCATCTTCGCAAAGCACATGTGATGTTTTGATAATTTATGAAGCATTGCAGACTCTTCAGAAGGTAAACTGAGGAGAAGACTTGGGAGGATAAGATTCACAAATAAGAAGGAAGATCACAAATATTTTTAAATCTCAACAGTAGTCATCAGAGTTTTGTTCAAACTATTGCAAATGACACAAATACATTGCAATATGCACGTCCAGGACATGACAAACCAAAGTAATATATTACATCTAACAATAACAGCAAATATGACATCAAAATTAAGAAGCAGTCAGCCAACAGTAGAAGCTGAAACAGGTACTCACTGTGTAGATAAGGGTACAACACTTGTTTGGAGCAAGCAGTTTCATTCTTTCCTTTAAAACGTCGTCTGGAACTTGCTCTGCTAGTTGCATAAACTGTGCCCACTGCAACACAGGAAAGGTATGGCTTAATGTACTGAAATCTTTAAGACTGGATACAGAGATGCATTATTTTCAGCTTGAGCCATGAAGGTCTAAAGGCTTTCCTGATGCTGATCTAGCTTCTTCAAAAATTGTTAAAATCTTTCTGCTCTGTTTGTCACAAAATGCTTTAATTCCCTGCTCTGGTGTTCAGTATCAAGATTATACTATCTTTGTGTCAAATATTCCATGGCCATAATTTTTTTTAAATTTAGGTGTGGAGTTTTTAGGTATGCATTTGTAAATTTCCTCCTCCACTCCTCTTTTGTTATGGTTCTCTAATCTGCTCACACAATCACTTAAATAGATAATACAATCGAAATTACAGCCCCCATTTGAAATTATAAGCTTATCTACGACATTTTTAATGCATACATCACTGTGCAACTTTAAAAGGTAATAAATTAAAGATTTATAAACTTTAAAAAAATTACAAACTGTACAAAACGAACTATCATAAACACCAGTATTTGGCTTCATACAAGTATAACATTTTTTTGCATCCATCTGCAGATATTTTAATCATAATTTATATATTTTAATCATGCTTACCTGTTTGTGATTAAAAACTAATTTGCATCATTTTCCTATTTCTGTGGTATACTTTTGAACATTTAAAAAAATTGAATTTAAAAAAATTAAAAACAACAAAAAATTAGATGCTCACTTTACAAACAGTGCCAAATAGTGTAAGAGTAACTCACTGAATAGATGAAAGGCTCACGAGATGCCACTTCTCCAGTGTACTGTATGATGGCTTTGAGTTCCGGGAGCTGGTGCTTAACTTTAAGAATCTTCTGCAGCTGTTGGTTGTTCTCAACAACAATGATGTTTGCCTCAGAGTTGGAAGCCACATACTGGCAAGCCTCTGGAGAATTGGTGGTGTATATGCCAACAGCCAGCCCTCTGCACATTCCAATCACTCTCTTAAGTCAGATTTCACACCTTCCATGTTTCCATAGCTTACAGCTCTCAATTAAGGTCATTTTTAAATATATATTTTTATTTTAATCCTCAAAATTAAGACATTTTATTACAATTCATAAACAAAACAAGGCTAAGTCATGTTATTTACAAATGGAGGATAAGCACCTTCATGATTTAGAGCAAATAACTCACCCTGAGCATAGCAACAAATTTAACAGTTCAAAAGGTACGATACCCTGCAAAAATGGCTCCTAAGTCTGCCAAAAACCATTCTGGAGAATTGAATCCAATGATTCCAACACCTTTGTAGGGCTCCAGACCCAGCTGAAACCAAAAACCATCACATGATGCCTACCCCATATTATGGTGTAAATGATAGCAACCACACAATGAACCCAAAGTAAAGATGACAACAGCATGAATCAGCCTAAACTGATGTCAACAACAATGATATTAATGCACAGTACACAAACACTGTTCCTGACTTAAAGTACTTAAGTTTAAATAATTGATTGCAAGGGTAAAAAAATAAAATGTGATGCGCGCAATATTAATGCAAACATCTGCTTCCACCTTCAAAAAACACACATCACACATGCACACAACGGTATCCATGTGTGCATACACTCTCACTCTCTCTCTGCCTCATATATACTTTTCAAATTTGTAATTAATACTTGCATGAGAAACACAAGTAAACACACAAACAGAATTTTCTTTAGCGAACAGACCTCCGAGGCTGTGCAGTGTGCTCTGCCTCACTTGTAACTAATAACACCAGACATCAGTTACTTTTCATGATACCTACTTTAATAAAACCTTTGGCAGCATCAATCACACTGTTGTAGTATTCTGCATAAGTCAGCTTTATCCACTGTCCATTACGTTTCACAGCTATAACAATATATATATATACAATGCCAACGTCAGATTGCTTACTAAATTATTTATAGAGGAATTTAGAATATGCCTCAAAAATAAACACTTGATAACTTATCTGATAAAAATCACTTCCTTTTCTTTATTATCAAACATCACTCTATAAAAGAATGTTGACACACATTAACATGAAAAAGCTGATATATGCATTTTTTATTACTTAACGATGTGCAAACTAAGTTTGTTCAAAATAAAACTCATTTGTGAACAGAAAGAAGACAGATCCACGAATCCTTCATATCACACTGAATGAGCCTTGACTGCGCTTTCTACCAGAAACAAACTCTAGTAAAAGACATCTTAACTGCCATAGGGTTAGGTCCTTATATTCTCACCAAGGGCAACTTTTCTGGGTATTTTCTGGGCAGTCATTTTGAGAAACTCTGGTACTGTCAAAGGCTTTTCTGATCCAGATCCATTATCTTTCATGCGTAAAATAACAGGCTCTTCACGCTTTACGGTCCACAGGTTTTCAGCTGGAAGTGGGTCATTTATATCTGTAATGAAAGACACATTTATGTCTGTGTTGCTAAGTACGAGACACTTTATGATTTCATCCTCTAAAGGGCACTGAGATTTTTATAAATTTGTCATCCAAGAAACATACAATATAAAATCTATATAATAACAGAATTTTGATTCCACATGCTTATATTACTGTTCAAACTCCCTTCCTGCTGAAAGATATGCAACTAACATTAGGTGTCAGACTAATGACACCATTCACAATAAAACTTTCTCACATCCATGCACAAGCTTCTGTAATGAACAGATAAATAAGGAAAGAGTATGCTTACAATAAAAATTAATACCTCTTTCTGCAGGCAAGGAGCTTGAAATAGCATGGGCTTGTGGTTCTGAAGAAGCTGATACAGAAATTGAATCAATGTGTGCAGAATCCACCTTAGGTGAAAGAGCTTTATTTGTAGAAGCGCTTGCAGCTTCATCTGCAAGTCTGCTCTCTTGGTGAGGAAGTATTTCTACAGTTAATGCACTCTGTGCGTTCACAGGTTCACCATTTATTTCTGTTGGAGCATGCTCAGAATGCAGTGAGGTCTCCTGTGGTGCTGTTGTAACATCTGTGAGAACATCTGTTTTGGTTTCTGAGGACTCAGTCTTTGTTGTGTTGATGCTGTTAACAGGACAATAAAAGAACACCTACTCACTAACAGATTTGATTGGAAATAAAACACATTTGAACTGAAGTATCCCAAACCTATAGGCTATTCAGTTACCATCTAGTGAAATTCTGCAACTGAATAGTATCAAAACAAACTGTACTGACATTTCTAACTAAATCCAAAGTTTGCTTAAAACGTTTTCTTACTGGGAGATATTCACAATCTTTAACATATTTCTGTCTGCTGTCTCTTTTATCAGTTGGTCTGTCTCACAATGAGTTTGTTTTCAGAGACTTCTTTCGACCATTCTCTATGTCTAGTCACAGTAGTAATAAAATAGTATTATGAATTATACCTAAAAACCTACAAAACAATACCAAGTATAAGGTACAAAACAAAGACACCGTAAACTGCTTGTGACTGGTGGTATCTTTACTCACACATTATTATTATCCTGATAAAATTCTGTCTTGATCATCTTGAAGGATGTAACTTGGATACTGTTAGGGTCCAGTGCCACAGACATTTTCAGGTGAATCCGTTGTTTCAATACTTTGTGGATTGTGACGTAAAGCTAGAAATATTTCAGTTCTTTCTGCAAGATAAATAAAAATTGTTAAACAAAATTTAAAAAAAAAACAACAAAAAACATGCAAGAGAACATGTGCATCTACTTTATATCATCATAACAGCACAAGCAAACTGGTAACAGGGTAAACAGAACTCCTTGGTTATATACTTGTTGATGACTTCTTGTACAACATTCTTTAGCACCCTACTAGTCTATAAACAACGCAGGGAAGACATGTTGCCTGAATGAAAATGCTCCTTCTTCTTAAAAATGTTTCAACAAAAACTGAATGCGAAGAAGTAGGGTAGAACCTCTATCTCACTTTGACATTTCCAAACTGAAAGATCCGGCTTGTTTATGCACACAAACCCCTGCAGGCCAATCCCTCACTAGACAGTTACACAGTTCTGGTTCAGTGATCTGAAAGGACTGTGACAGTTGGCCAGCAAGGATCACCCTTGCCAGCTATGATTTCAAGGGACTAGCTGACTTCTTATATTTCCACTCACCAGTTTTTTTTTTCCTCAAATGGCTCCCTGACTTTGTGAGGAATTCACATGGCCTCAAGTATGTCTCAAAAATGCAACAAATTGTGATTTATGAAGTTGGTAAAGAAATAAACATCGAATCTGAGGCTGGGTACGTCACACAGCTGACAAGCAGGTCTGAAAGGACACACAGTATGTTTGAAAAGGGGAGGAGAAGAGCTGGTGGTGTAAGGAGTGAGATGTATGGCGAGGTGGGGGGGAGGGTGCGCGGCATGTTGAAGCCCGCTTTTAAGGTGTTGTTTGATGCCAGCTTAGATGATATCAGGACAAGGTGGCCAGCCGATTTTAAAAAAAAGTCACATCCTACTAGAATCAAACAAGATCTTAAGTAATGCATGGTGACAATCACTTTAAGCCCGTTCTTTCCCAAAGCAACACATACACTGAACTAATATAAGGTTAAGGTAAAAAGTCGTCCCATGACCTTTTTCAGGCCGTAAAGGGAGGGACTTTCCGTGGGGGGCGTTGTCAACTCTTCTCCTCCTTACCTTACCTTCCCACAGCCCCTTTATTAAGAGTCCGGTACCCATACCCGTCTGCTGGGTCGACTGGGGGAAGTGAGCTGCGCTACACAGGCATCCAACGAGTGCACTTATCAGTTTGGACACCAGCGCTCTAACCACTCGGCTATCCGCTCTCCCTAGCAAATTGTATTATTATTATTATTTATCAAATAAATAGGCTGGTTTATTTTAAAGAGTATGCACTTGCCAACAATGATTATTCCAGAAGGTCGTTAGCATTTCTGAGCAATATTTCCGTCTGATCCCAATGCATTTGTCCACCCCACGCCCTAACAAGGGTCTTTTCAACTGCATGCAAACTGTGGATGTGACGTTGGCAATTTTTTAAACAGAGGTCATGTGAACATTCGCCAAAGAGCGAGGATGCTTTCTGACAAGCCAAGCCATTGCAAAGACATTCTTTAGAGGAGAACAAGTAGCTGGACGTGCTTTCAAAACATCTACTCTTACAATTAAAAGTAGGAAAAGTTCTAGTTTCGCAGACCTCTCCCTAGTACAACTTCATTTCAGGTTTCCTTGACATCAGCAAATCACAGATACTCCGATATGACATCATATCTTAGATAACCTACTGTCGAACGGCGCATTTCGAGGTATGACTCACCTTCCGCACGAACTGTTAAAGCAAAGGCAGGTGAAACGGACAGGAAGACAAACACATCGTTCGGCAGATACTGAGTAACAGGACTGATAACAAAAAGCTTTAGTCGGGTGCGATGCTTTGACCGTCTCAACAGCAAACACCGCGTGACCACAGCTGCGATGTCAACAAACACGACTTCATTATCGTGACTATCACCTGGAAATTCCCTAGCGTCTTTTTTTCATATCCTGTAAACGATAAAAAACCCATTCGGTGGTGGTAGTAAACAATTCATTTAACACGACAAATTTTGCCGCTCATTATACTTCCTTTTGCTATGACTGACAGCAATACAAATTTGTGTATGTTGATTCACTTCAGCAAAAACAGGATCTGTAGTTCTCCCAAACAGCATCCTTCGCGACATTCAATTACTCAGTCTGTTCACAAACGATTCCGTCTCCAGTTTTCCCGGTTGCAGTATACACGTTTTCTCTTGGTCATCGTACACTACATACGAACGAAAACCATTCTCAATTATCCGTCTCTATGAAAGAAAGAACTTGGCTAAAGCCTCGAGAGAGCAGCGCAACATGTAAACAATAAAAGCATTCGACCATTTATCTGTGGCTTGAACTAAACTGCAGTAACCTGTTACAGTATTGTAGCCAAGGCTTGCACCTGCCAAGTACTCCAGCACCGAGCAGACGAATATTAACCATAAGAAGTGTTATATCTGAATCAATGCTGAACAGCATTAACACCGCCAACAATCAATAGTTTTATGATCTGACCGCGTGTTTGTCATGCTGAGCCCATATTGACCAAACAAACTTACTTTTAAAGACAACACAACGTCCAGAAAGGCGAGCACTGTTGTCGTATGCAGTCTGTTGTCAAGGCCGCACAAAGCACTCGCATGATGAATTACCTGTCTTGTCCTTTAACCCGACAAGTGCATATCTTCTCTTCCTCATTAGAAGTCATAGACATTCCTATATGTCCAACAGCTATACTCTTCAAGCAAAAATATATTTAAAAAAAAAAGCTTGCACAAACTTAATTTGCGCCGGCGCAAGGCTTCTGACACCGACTTTTCTTAGGTCACTGTGCCGCCCTCGCCATACACATCCCTCCTCTCGTAATAGAGGGGTCTGCCCGTCAGGGACGTCCAGACCAAAGACAACCTATAATATGGTGGTTCTTTTGTATTCGAAGGAGGAGGAGCTGAGGGAAGATAAAACTCCGTGTCTTAGCTGCCGTACACCTGCATTTGTAACAGCCGGTTAATTAAGCAGGTGTCAGTCAAGAACACGCGCATGGTATACATCTGACTGAGATGAAGCAGTTAAAAATGCTTTTCCAAAACTTCGGACAACCAGTCGAGGAACACAAACAGCCCCATGAAAGGCTGCACCGGTTGCAACAGATGGACAGAAACATGGGACTGTGCTGCAAGCACAACACCGCCATTCAAGGCTATGCTGCGACGCAGCAAATGAAGTAAACGGCGATTCTTTTGAAAAGTCTCATTTCAAAGGATTCCTATTTTAAGGGAATACAAGAGTGTAAAAGCTTAATGTCAACCTGCTATTACAAGTACCTCCAAAATTCTGACAATGTACCCGATTGTACCCAGGACACGCCTAGTTAAAGACATGGTCGGGGTCTTCCACTGGCTATAGCATTACAACCGTAAGCGTACACCCCTAATGTCAGTTTAAAATATTTCTATGCATATTGATTATAAGGGTGTCGTGAGAATGGCGGGGTGGTTCGGTAGGTGTTAATGCTACTTACTTAAAAAGTGGGAAACTCTAAGTTCCATCAAATTCACTCTAATAGACCTTTAAAGTAATAACGAAACGTGTGTCGTCGTTTCATACATAGCAAATGTTTCCAGACAAAGTGCCCACATGTAACCAACGAAGTAGTGTGAAGAGAACGCGGAAACAAAATATAATGCGCCAGGAATACTTGAGAAATACATTTTACTGGATCTGCGCGATAAGGTGCCAAGAGGCCGGTGCGTGACTGTGACTCGTGAAAGTCTACAGAACTGTGTGTTGCTTGGCCTTAATATCTGAAATCTCTGGTGTCGTCTTCTGCTGGAGCCGCGATATGCAGCTTAAAAAAAAAAAATAAATAAAAGCCAGACAGAAAGGCTTTGCTACTTGGGAAACGGCACTTTCTGATACTCACAGCGCATGTATGTACATATGTCTAGACGGTGCGTTCATTCAGCCGTGAAACGTGTAAGCGAAATGGGAAGAAAAAGAATTGTTGCACATGCCACAACATTCTAGGAGGCGTGAGATCTCCGACCTCTCACGTCATCGTTCGCGCTTCACCTCACACAGGTAATGCCAGAAATGAGTGACATCCCTCCGGCGACATACACATAGCTGCTGGATTAGGTGAGGTTTATTGTTCATAATTAAGAGAGCTCGCTCGTGCATTATCAACGACGAACTCCTGGCCTAAAATGTTTGGGCGTCAGAAAAATGAAAATAGCCGGTTTATCTTATCCTGTCAGGTGTGCAGCGATTGCGACCGTCAACAGCTGATAACTTTACCTCTCTTATCAAACACCCACCTCCACTGCTACCTACCCAGCTAATCAAACAGCAAAATAAAATACATAGTCGGTGATTTACTGCAGTACAATCCTCAATCCCTGGCAGTTTCAAGGTAAACGTTTGGGGCAGCTTTGTCACACTATCATGACAGCTTTCCACTGTCTCTTTTCTGTGTCCGAGGCGTCTATATATATATATATTTTTTTTTTGACTCGTGTGAGGCAACAGTGTGAGTGACAAAGGGTTAAAGCGCCTTGTCGACAGCTCAGACAACAAATACAACATCCTAGAAAACTGGTGAGCGACAACACGACACCACTCTCTTATTTCCCGACATCTCGCACAGTTACACCGAATCATGCGACCTCGGTTATGCAATAATAAAGAGAAACGCTAAGCCAGGCATCGTCTCTCTCTCTCTCACACACACACACGCGGATGCGAATCCCAGACACTTAATCCCCTAGACTTTTAATCCCCCGACACTTAATCCACTAGACTTTTAATCACCCGACACTTAATCCTCAAAATGAAACTCAAAAAATTATGAAGTGAATGAAAAATTCAATTCAAATAATTATTTTCATGTAAACATCAAAATAAGTTTGACAATATAATACTTAACTTCAACATCTATAACATTAAAGTTCATGTGAGCTATTAAAGTCAATGTTCTTCAACAATATGATATGAAAAGTGTTGTTAATCAATATGACAGGCAAGCTAATGATCGGAGGTACAGAAGACGATCCATTGCCTCATATCGCTGTACAATGGGGCGATTGCTACGTCTCATTAGAGTTACCACGTGACACATTTCTCTTACGGTTATAATATTTCAAGTTCACAAAATAGCAGTTTTGAGTGTTGGGTGGCGATTTGGGGGCATTTTTGAGGATTAAGTGTCTGGGGATTAAATGTCTGGGGATTAAGTGTCCGGTCACCCGCGGATGCTAGTGGTCGAAAAGCCATAAAACCGCGATGGGTTAAAAACGATAGCGAGACAAAGTTCCGTCAAAAGACGAAAACAGAAAGCGGAATGAGGAAAATAATGAGCAGGAGATGAAAAAAAGGATGCAGCTCTGTTCTTTCGCTCCCACCCATCACCTTCTCCTGTTCACGGCTAAAGTGAGGAAAATGTTACAAACACCAAACACTGCTCCTTACATCTTAAAATACACATATCAACGGCCCTAGAATACATGCAGCTGCATTGACTGTTAAATAAACAAGTGATACCGGTATATCTCAGCTACACTATTTAGCGCGAAGCAGAACCACTGATTAATCATGATGCACTACTGCCCGTGAGAGCAAATGAACGAGCGAGCGACCGACCCAAACGAACGAGACTAAAAGCGTGAGAGACTGATCGAGGGAAAGAAAGAATGTAAAGCAGTGGTGAAGGATAAGGTGCGACAAGAAAGTAACTTGAAACAAAGAACTGTTCTCACGGTTTTAGTGTCATGCAGTTTTGTCACAAACAAGGTTTTCCCACAATACTCACAGGCTGTCTTCGCAGGCAGCGATGTGATCTCAAAAATGCACCTCGACAGGTTTTATCGCACCGCTGACTTCATAGAGTTTAGTACGTACCCCACCTACGAAGATCAAAGTCCAGGGTGGACGTTCCTCTCATACTTCGGTTGCTAGCGGAGACGCTGCATGTGGTGCTAAGTGCACAGTCCCTCGTTCGCGTTGCAGGAACATTTCATCACTGGGCACAAGGAAGGCAATGCCTTTGACCTCACAGGCGGTTTGTGATGCGGGCGACAGCGAGGAGCGCACCCCCCTGGGCGATCACGCAAGCGTGTCAACCTTATTATATATGCGGCACTGCACCTCCTAAACAACAACCAATAAAAACTGCCACTGCCACTGCCACCAAGAACTGTTTGTGATCTGGGCATGGATGGACAGGAGGGGTCATTACCCAATTTATGTGCCAGAAAACGACAAAATAGCGGAATGACACACACACACACACACACACACACACACACACACACTTTGCTCTTATAAAATCTCTAGAAAATAGAAGTTAGTGCAAGACTGACTGGGAAGGAAACGCCACAAACAAGTTGCCCTAACAGCAATGTTACTGGATGAGAATGATTGCAAATTCCCCCATTCACCATCCTCATCTCTCCACGGGTTTGTGACAGTCTACATGTTTCTTATATAATAGTAATTAAAAATTTAAAACTAAAACTGCATACAATTTACAAACTATTTCTTTAACAAGTACTAAGCTTGGATGGTAGGACAAGGATATGGGTAGTGAAAGGCTATGCACTTACCCTTTACACGTACTTAGTCCTCTTAGGCACTCATAAATTCAGTAATAAAAATGTTCTAGAATTTCACATTTCCAACCATGTTAAATTTTTTACTACTCCTTTTTACAGCTTTTAAGCCTACTTACCCTCAGCCCTACAAACCTTCATGCAAACACTAAAGTGAACAAACTAGAGTGTTATTTATCTTTATTACTGTTCTACTACAATCTCTAATCAAATGAATAAAGTGTTAACTGTGTCCACATTTTCATAAAGAAGAGACCCCAAACTGCAGAGTATTTTTGTAGTTGATTTATTTTTTAAATGAAATGGTGGATGTTTACTGATCGCTTGATACATAATATTGTGTTCACTTATGCATGAGGCCTGTAGCTATAAGCCACATAAAGAGAACAATGCTGAAATTTTTCCTTGCAATAAAAGCCATATCCTTGTTCCTTACTGTTGTAATAACCATATTCAACATATTGCATGATCAAAAAGTACAAGGTGACAAAAAAGGTTATGACCGTATAAATATACTGGTAATCTAGTAGTTGTGTATTTATGTATGTAGCATGCAAGTTAGAAGTATGCATATTTGTGTGTGTGTGTGTGTGTAAGAGCAAGAGAGCAACCATTCACATGGGGGAGGGGTGAGAAAGAGAGAGAGTCTAAAACATTAGGAAAGGAAAAGAGCAGGTTCACATCAGCTCTGTTTAACACATACTACAGTCAGCTGATCACCTAATACAGCATTTCTCAACCTTGTACTTGTGACGCCCACCACCCCCCCCCCCCAGATGAAAAAAGGTACATCGGCATGCCCCCCTTAGCCACCAATACCGATATGAGATATGATATATGAGAAAATGACTGCCTTCGTGGCTCCCTTGTTAGCACGGCATGCCCACCTTTGGGGGTACGCCCCACAGGCTGAAAACCGCGGACCTAATATCTTCTTCAGTCTCAATGTCAGCTTTAATAAACATGCAAAAGGTACTAAGCAGAAGAAATACACCAGCCTCTAACAACTAACAGTACCACCAATATCAGGGTTAGCTAAAGACAAGCATATGGTCTATAAAACGAAATGAGAAAACAGTTAATAATAACTAAAAATAACCCCATAAAATGATAAGCACTGAAATCAATAACTTTGGTAAAAATAGGAAACATGGAAAACAGATTAAAAAACCCAAAACAAAACAAATAAGATATTTGAAATATAGCATTACGTGTGAAAACCTTAAGGTTATGTGAGCTGAAATACCTAAATGTGAACTAAACTACAAAATCATTTTAAATTCTTACTAGAGTCAAAATAAGTCACTGCATGAGGTCATTCAACTACTCTGTTACCTGACAAATAAACTTGCCCATGGCCGTGGACCATTTATGGGGCGCCAAGAGGGGAATTTTCTCAAATTTGCTATTTCTAGCTATACATTGCAATGTATAGTTATAGAATGCAATGTATAGCTATACATTGCATTTTATACTTATAGATCGCAATGTATAATTATAAAAAGCAATGTATAGCTATACATTGCAATGTATAATTATAAAAAGCAATGTATAGCTATACATTGCAATGTATAATTATAAAAAGCAATGTATAGCTATACATTGCAATGTATAATTATAAAAAGCAATGTATAGCTATACATTGAAATGTATAATTATACATTGCAATGTATAGCTAGAGAGAGAAAAACTCGGTAAAAACCGAAGTGTTTCATTTATATTATACTCAGAAGTTGCTATCCAATTCATGTTATATATACGTTTCAATTCTTTAGCTATAGAATGCATTCTAGCTATACATTTGAAATCTATATTTATAGATTGCATTCTATAACTTCTGACTTGCAATGTATACGGAACGAGGCTGGCTCATTTGCATATGGGAAAAGAAGGTCAAAGACCAACCAATCAGTGCGCTCGTAGCAATGGCCTTCGTTCTTGTTTTTACACGCTCAAGAGAGAGTCGTCTGCTGTGTGTATTTACGCGCAAAATAGAAGAACAACTGGTCTCTTACGCATCGGCTTTCCTGTTGTGCTTGCATTATGGCTGAACGAGAACTTCGTGACTCTGATGAGGTACGTTTGTTTATTTTAATTTGAGGTACATGTGAATACTGACCACTATTTAGTAAGAGCATCCATTGTAACTATAGTTACGTGGGAAAAATCAAACGCACCTGGTGTTTGCAGTGGAAGCATGGAACTATATGTATGGTTAAAGCGCTGTAAAATTAACAAACAGAAATGCCATTTGAATGAGTAAAATCGAAATCTACAACAGCGAATAGCTACGAATGGTTAACTTACAGAGAGAAAGAAAGACAGCGATCAGGAGATAGGAGTCTTGAAAATATGAAGAGTAGGCCTATTAATTAGAGTGTCACGCCCCTATGGCTGAACAGAATACCGGAAACAGAGAGAAAGTATACGAGATCCATATCATTTACCATGGAACCGATATGTATTTTCGGCATGTAACAGCTTTTTGCCAACTGCTGTTTTACACTTGGTTTGCACTTTAAAGTGTTTGTAATTTACAAAAGATGTAACAAAAGTTTTTTTGAATTCTATAATGAATACATTTACACAGAGTTCAACAACACGAAAAAGAAAAGATGTGGACCTCGAGTATGCATCAGAACTTTTGTTTGATCTCCATCTACCAGTGAAGAGGCTGGCCAGCATGGTTGGAGTTTCCCATAAAACTCTTTATAAAAGATTTGAAAAAGAAGGTAAGATAAATTAATAAATTGCTTTGGACAGGTTTTCATTGCTTAAATGTTTTCGTGTGCATAAATTGCTTAGAAAGATTTTAGAAAAAGATGCCATATGGCCACATATTGGCCATAAAGCAAATCTGCAGTTAGACTCTGCTACTCTTGCCTGTTGTATTTTCATATTTTACAATACATCCTACGGTCTGCCAACTAGATGCTAAACAATGTTAAATTTTTACTACAGTAATACAATAACTTTGTCAAAGTAATGTATAATCTGTTAATAACCCCACAAACCAAGTTTAGGACATAATATTGTAGCTGATATTTTTAAAAGCATCTTTAGCAAAAATTTTAAGACTAGTTTTAAAATGATCTTTACAATAAAGTTTTGGTGTTGTGTGCCTGACTTTTTTGACGTGTGCATATTATTTTTGTTAACAGGACTGGATATTCGAAGTCACAGGTATACAGACATTAATGATGAAGACCTGGAAAAAGAATTAAAAGACATAAAAGACCAGTTTCCAAATGCAGGAGAAGTCTACATAACTGGCCACTTAAGAAGCAGGGGAATATATATATACAGAGGAGAAGAATCCGAGAGATGTTGCATCAAGTTGATCCGGAAGGTTGTGTTGAGCGCCTGACACATACAGTATGCAGACGTGTGTACTCTGTGCCATGTCCCAATTTTTTATGGCACATTGATGGTTCCCATAAACTAATCATGTGGAAATTTGTTGTGCATGCAGCAATAGATGGATTTTCCAGAACAATTTTATATCTACAATGTTCCAACAGCAATAATTCAATTGTGGTCACCAGATTGTTTTTAAGTGCCACGGAGCAGTATGGGTGGCCTATACGTGTCAGGACTGACTATGGAGGTGAGAATGTTGGGGCATGGAATGAGATGGCGTCTCAAAGAGGTAATAGGTCTGTGATTGCAGGATCATCTGTACATAATAATCGTGTTATACGTCTCCACAGAGATGTCAATCTGCAGGTAGGTCAAACATTTAAAAGTATTTTTTTGCAAATGGAACAGGATGGTATTTTAGATAGAGCTAATGAGACAGACATTTTTTGTTTACACTATGTTTTTAAGCCACGAATAAATCAGACATTAGCAGAATTCAGAAGTGCACACAATCATCACTCAATTTTTACAGAAGGCAACCACACACCCATCCAGCTATTTCATTTAAATCAACACCTAATTTGTCAATATGAGAATGATACCAGTTTCCATAACCCTGGTATATCCATAGATGAACTACAACGCTGTGAGCTTTCACAGGTCAGTGTGTTGCCTATTTCATGCCCACTGTCCTTTGAAGACTTTCAAACTTTAAAAAGAACGGTTGACCCACTGTCAAGTGATCATCCAGTTACTGTAAATAAGAAAGTTGCTGAGTTTGTACTTCAGCACTTAAACCAATAATTTATTATAGTATTTTCAGTCTAGATTTAAGCAAATGGTGGGAGGTTGGGGGAGGTAAATATGTCAAAACTGAAAGTTGTTCTCTGTAGTACATCTGGATAATCTATAATTACATGCCTTGGTACTTTTCTTTCACAGTGTGTGTGTATATATATGTATATATATTCAGATAACTCATATGTACATGTCTTGCTTCTTTTCTTTACCATGTATAATGATAAAAAGTGGTCCTGCAAGGCATTTTCAGACCTTTAACCTCTGCCAGTCGAATTCTTCTGTATTATTTACTATGATTAATATCACAGTAATTAATAATAATAATAATAATAGTGAAGATTTTTATAGCGCATATTCACACTCATAGAGAGCATGCTCTTAGTGCTTAAAACGGGGAAGAGACGTGGACTAAGTAGATACAGAACACAGGGGACGAAAGAAAACGACAGTACTGACAAAAACAGATAACAAAAGGCATCAAGTAACAGGAACAGAGAAAAATAGTGATGGGTAAAGTAGCAAGAGGGAAGGGGGGGGTAAGGACTAGCATTGTGGACTAGGAGTAGTGCTCAAGGAAGAGGTGCGTTTTCAGTGCAGATTTGAAGGATTCAATTGTAGGAAGGTGACGGATATGGAAAGGAAGAGAGTTCCATTGTTTTGCAGCACAGTAGCCAAAAGTCCTGTGACCATAGGTTGTTGTTCTGGTGACAGGAACAGTCAGAGTACGGTTGTCAGAGGAAGAGCGGAGTTGTCTGGCCGGAGAGTAAGGGATGAGAAGTTCAGAGAAATAGTCAGGACAGGAGCCAGCAAAGAAATTAAAATACAGCACAGACAGTTTGTACTGGATGCGAGAACGGACGGGTAGCCAGTGTAGAAAACGAAGGAGAGGTGTGACATGGTCCCGTTTCCTTGCTCTAAGTACCAGACGTGCAGCGGAGTTCTGTACTCTCTGGAGTTTCTGAATGAGGGATGAGGGGCAGCCTGCCAGCAAGGAGTTGCAGTAGTCAAGTCGTGAAAGAACAAACGCACAGACAAGAGTGTTGGTGGCACGTGTAGAGAGAAAGTGACGGATGGCACTGATCTTACGGAGCTCATAGTAGGCAGACTGACAGACAGCTGTAACATGTTTATCAAGGGTCATGTCTGCGGTGACAATAAATCCCAGATTCCTAACGGATGACGTGAAGGTGATGTTGCTGTCGCCCACCTTGATGTGATTGGGCAGACTGACTAGTGAAGGTTGATGTCTTCTTCTATGGCACAAGAGGGCTTCCGTTTTATCATCATTTAGTTTAAGCTTGTTTTTCACCATCCAGCCCTTGACATCACTAATACAAGCTTCTAGAGAGCTAATAGCAGAGTGAGACTCAGCCAGTGGAATAGAACAGTAAAGCTGCGTGTCATCTGCATAGGACTGATGAGACACCTGGTGAGACCGGATGCAAGATGAAAGTGGTTTAGTATACAGGATGAACAGGACTGGGCCAAGTACTGAGCCTTGGGG
The DNA here is from genome assembly GCA_004794655.1 of Marisa cornuarietis. Taxonomy (NCBI): domain Eukaryota; kingdom Metazoa; phylum Mollusca; class Gastropoda; order Architaenioglossa; family Ampullariidae; genus Marisa; species Marisa cornuarietis. Next base: position 8,599,655 of record SMMW01000555.1, read on the forward strand.
AACGCCACAGAAAAGTGAAGCAGGGCGAGATGTCTGACCATCGACTACCACAGTCTGGGTCCTATCAGTGAGATAGGAGTTGAATCATGAGAGGGCAGGTCCAGAAATCCCGTAGAGGGTGTGGAGTCTGTGAAGAAGCAGAGAGTGGTCTATAGTGTCAAATGCAGCAGACAGGTCCAGTAGGGTTATTGTAGAAACATCACCACTGTCAAGAGCAGATAATATGTCTGTTGTTACTTTAATAAGAGTGGTCTCAGTGCTGTGGAAATTACTCATTGATTGATGTGCAACATCATCATAAATCACAATCCTTGACTGGTACCAGGTGATGATTGACTTATGTTTGTCTGCTAGTTCTAATCATTGAACATAACTAGATGGATGCAGTGGTTGACGAGATTTGTCACTCAGGCCTGTCCTGAGCAGTGGTGAACAGGTCTTGTGTGGAACCACCCGTTCTTTTATGTCCTAAGCCAGTTCTTCCTCTGTTCAATATGGGGTCCCCCTGATGTGTATTAACATAGAGTGTCATGCCAGGTAACATGGCCAAACATAACAAATGGGCTGTTAAATTGTCATTATTATGTTCTTGATTCTGTTACTTTTAATGCACTTACATGTTTGAAAAAATATGCATCTCTTTCTCATTGATGAACACAGTCAGTTTTGAATGTATCTTAACTTTGTCAACTTTTATCCATTTTATTTTAAATCACTAATATAGTTCTTAGGTGCATTGTGTCATATAAGAATCCAAAGCTTCATGTACATAAGTGTTGTTTCATTTGAAATGTTGACACATTTTAAATTATTGATACACCCGGTATTATTTGCTGGTGCATTGTCACATATTTTAATATATCATGCTCTGTAATTTTCTGATGTTGATTTTATTTTGTTACTGTTTAAAAATTACTTTTTTGTCCCCACACTTCATTATATAAGCTTCTTTTATTCAATGTGATACTGAACTATATAAGACGATGGTGACCATGATCATTACAAATAAAATAGTTTAATGCAAGAAACAACTTCTTCTTTGTTTCCCTCAAATATCTACTCTGTCTTGGCTGTTCTACAGTCTTTGCAGATCTCAATTGTTCACTATCTAATCAAAATTTTTAAAAAGATAATGTTTGTTTCTGGGGTGCCTTTTTTAGTCTATTGTACACACACACACACACACATATCAATGGTCTATGGCACAGAGTAGAGGAAACTGGAGTACCCAGAGAAAACCACCGACAGTCAGCCCTGTAAGCAGGTGTCATATTTAGAGATAGGTACGTTGGAGCCAAAATACAAACACAACATTCATGGGATTCTCACTGGCTTGGTGACGGGCGCCACCAATCCCAAAATGTGGCCTACTTCATGTTGTGAACTTTTAAAAGTAATAAGGAGTAATATTAAAGCTCCGGTGATTGTGGAGTATACAAAACAACTTGGCAGATTGGCAGACACACACATCAATAGTTGTTGACGCTGCGAAAATGGAACAGTTGGTTTATTTGACGGAAAAGTGTTTCAAGGTTGACTTTGCATTATGAGGGATAAGAAAAGTAAAATTGATTGCTAAGTTACTATGAGATTATTATTAGACATCCACATTCCATTGTATGGAATCATCAAAGTGTTGTAAAAAATACATGACAAATTATTTACAGGATCAGGATCTACTAAAACAAATTTCAGCAAAACATGTTTGGTCACATGGTCCCAAAGGAGGCATAAGCACTAAAGAATATATTGTATTAATGCATGAACGATTAAAATCAAGACTTTCAGAATTATCAGATTTAAAAATATTACAAAGTACTACAAAAAATTCATCTGAGATGAATAATGGAGACATTGTACACTGGGATCTAGCCTCTATGTTTGCATAGTAAGCATCCACAACTTCTTGTACTCATAACCATTCAACGCCACCTATAGGGTTACTCCTCTTGGTTTCCCATAAATATTGATCATTACATGTTGTCTATAACAACCGATCCTTTGACGGCTTCCACCATAATTTCTGAAAAAGTCTTTCCCAGTGGAAGCTGCCGAGGTAAATCAATCCTGATAGCCATCTTCATTGAAAGTGATGACTGGACTACAACCTGCTCGATGGAGTCATCCAGGAGGGATTGTTCGATATTTATAAACGTCTAAAAGACTGGTCTGGGCTATCGAGATGAGAGACGTTCTCTGGACACTTAACGCTGGCGGTCACTTTAGTCTAGACTTTCTTTTGACGGTCCTTGGGTTTTCTTTAAAGGTAAAGGTCATCCAACATCCTTTTTCAGGTCGTTGGGGAGTAAGGTGTTAGAGACCTTACCTTCCCCAACCCTCTAAGGAGTCAGGTACCCATTCCCGTCAGCTGGGGGAAGTTTGCTGCGCTTATCGGGAATTGAACTAACGCGCTCTCGGTTCGGACGCCAGCGTCCTAACCACTCGGCCATTCGCTTTTCTTTAGCTTTGTTCATCCCCACCAAAATATCATAAGTCAACCATCACTCCCTCTCATACACTCGTAGCATGCACTTAGCACGAACGCCTACTAAAGAACTCCCACATCCTCCCCACAGAAAGAAACATTCCCGCACCTTCAAGTTGACCATAACGCAATACTATTAACATACATGTATGTAAACATGTCAAATGCTGACATGTTGTGGAAGAAAATCTTCTTCGTCCAAAACGTCTCTAACCGCTTCGCGGAAGCCAGAAACGGTCTCCATCAGGGCCCGAACTGTTCCAATCACATTATTGGTTGACATTTTTTTTTGGGGGGGGGGGGCGATTGCTTTAAGTCTAAGACGACACAGCAGACGACTCTCTCTTGAGCGCGTAAATACACACAGCAGACGACTCTCTCTTGAGCGCGTAAAAACAAGAACGAAGGCCATTGCTACGAGCGCACTGATTGGTTGGTCTTTGACCTTCTTTTCCCATATGCAAATGAGCCAGCCTCGTTCCGTATACATTGCAAGTCAGAAGTTATAGAATACAATCTATAAATATAGATTTCAAATGTATAGCTAGAATGCATTCTATAGCTAAAGAATTGAAAGGTATATATAAAATGAATTGGATAGCAACTTCTGAGTATAATATAAATGAAACACTTCGGTTTTTACCGAGTTTTCTCTCTCTAGCTATACAATGCAATGTATAATTATACATTTCAATGTATAGCTATGCATTGCTTTTTATAATTATACATTGCAATGTATAGCTATACATTGCTTTTTATAATTATACATTGCGATCTATAATTATAAAATGCAATGTATAGCTATACATTGCATTCTATAATTATACATTGCAATGTATAGCTAGAAATAGCAAATTTGAGAAAATTCCCCTCTTGGCGCCCCATAACCATTTGGAATTATTTTTATTGTTGAACAATTATGATTATGCTCAATTGCTGACAGTTAACTATACTGGCATGTTCGTGTTTTCTTTGTTTGCATACAATATATATTTTTTACAAAACGGGCAAACTGTCAATTAATGCAACTGCGATGTGGGTGTGTCTTTCATATAGTTCCTTTTGTCATCGTAAAAATTCAATGTAAGTTGGCGTAGGAACCTGGAAGCCGGGGTGGGGGGGGGGAGCCGCCCCTTCAAAAAGATAACGAGGAGGCATAAACATAAACGTCGTCTATTGTCACCATGTAAGTCGACCCTCCCTCCAACAAAGCTGAGCATCTTCCGACACCACTGATTATAACAGTACAAAACCACCTGTTGTTGACAGTGCCAAGTACATGTTGCAAACAAGTTTGAATCACGAAATGTCACCAGCTTAACATGCAGTCTTCAAAACCAGCATGCCTACATGCCCAGCGACCAGCGTATGCCTACTGATGACATGATCGAATGACTACTTACACTGGTGACAGATCACTCGACCACATGTGAGCGCGAAAGATACCAATAAAAATACAAGAAATAAACAAAAATGGGATTATAGGTAGGCGAGTAGTCAGATTCTACACATGGTGTCTAGATTCAATGCAAGACAACGTACCGTTGATTGTTATACTGGCCGACTGAGGTTTTCACGGAAAACCAGCACTCAAAACCACGTGTACATCTCTCCACATCGCGTGGCACTTCATAAGCAAACGTAACGCCCGCGCTTATTAGTTTAGCTCAGAAATAGGTCACCAATCAACTTGCTGGTTACTGAACACCACGCTTTCCTTCCATGTGTACTTATCGTGCGCGGAGACGTGGCTCATACGACTCACGGTTACGCACCTGAGTAGTTTGTACTAGACGTAACTAGAGTGTCTATAAAGACTCTATATTTCTAATAATTTTAGGGCCTTCAATGCCTAGTCACCAGAACGCGATCATAATTATTCTGCCTCTACTCTTGCTGAGGATGCATTCAGCTGTATGGATTTTTAAATAAAACATAATGTTGCGGTTCTTGTATCCAGTTTTCCCTCTGTGTGTGTGTGTGAAAACATGTTTACCTAAAGTGGATTTGAAATACGGCAATTTGTCATTTGCGAGATATCAGACACATTTAGAAGCCATGCGTAAGCGTAACTGCAGGTAAAGGGAAGCAAATCTTTTACATCTCGAGAATTAAGAACACTGGAGTAGCCTCCCATGAAAATGGGTTACACGATAAATACTTTCGTAAAATAGGGGAAATAACAGTAATATAAAACAAAAAGAAAAAACAAATCAAACCAAATAACAACATCAAGCAAACAAATTGCATTTTCATCGATAGTTTTCGACCAGACCTGTACAATCGATTTAGCCTTTATCTCGTCATTTAAGTTCGATATTTATTACACAGTCACTAGTGGGAACAGTATCACAGATTGTCTCACGTGTATGTTATGATAAAGCCACTTGAAACAGCATTTGTATTTAAAGCAGGCAATACTAATTGTGGTATTTCAATATTAACTACATGTGTGCAACAACTTTTTGAAACCATTTATGTGGTTCATATTGTGGAAGGAATGGGTGGATGTGTACAGATATTTTTTTAAATCATGGCATGAGAGACAATATGTGCCAGTTTATGCTCTTTAATTGTTATTTATTGTGTTAATGTTTTATCTAAAGTAGTGTTCTCGTGGTACCGCTGGCAGATGAAACAATTTTCTGAAAAGGATAAATAAAAATATTTCTCACGTAAGAGGGTCAGCAAGTTTTTGTCCGTAAGTACGTGGTTGTGACCCAACATTTATTATGACTGTTGTTATTCTTTGTTTTGCTTTTGTTTTGTACTGATTATGTTTGATCACTATTTAGGGCTGGATTCTTTTTAAATATTACAATGATGACTTATTCAAACGTATTCTACTGGTGAGTTCAAGTGGTTAAGTGCATAAGTGTCCTGGCGTTTTATTAATGAGAAGAGAATTTGTGTGTGTGTGTGTGTGTGTGTGTGTGTGTGTGTGTGTGTGTGTGTGTGTGTGTGTGTGTGTGTGTGTGTGAGGGAGAGAGAGATAAACCTGTTTTGAATTGCTGCATTTCGATCGTCATGCTATAAATAGTAGACTAGGGTATTTTTTTCAGCTCTGTTAGGAAGGCACATATATGTCCTTGTGAATACAAGTTTATCTAGTCCAGTAACCTTCTTTTCGCGCATGACTGGTTTCGCGTCAAATCAAATTACTTTTGAGCAAGTTTTTTCAAAGTGATAACTTACAGTGAAGGAATGTTTGCTCTCTGGTCTCATAAACCAAAGGCGGTTCGGTGCCTGAGAACAGCGTGCTCGAGACGAGAGCTGAACCCAGGGCAGCCAACGCCCCACTGTATTGGTGAGAAATGCTAACCGTCTCGGACACGCTGTTCTTTCTCTGCATGTGGCATCTGTTTACTGGAGTAGCTGCCTTGCCGTGATATAGCCTTACTTACAACAATTCCCCCAACTCTTATAAAGAGATAAAACAGCGAGTCATTATGTTCGGATCTACCGTTCGCTCTGTTGTAATTTCATCGGGTAATGGCTTCGCTGTAAATGAAGAAGACACGTGTGCATAACGTTGCTATCTTTATAGTTTCTATCTCAGACGTTGCAAGTAAGACTGTTTGTTTGTCTGTTTGTTTCTTTTACCTCTAATATTCCACAATTAAGTTCTCCTGCCGCTGGGTTCTCTGTGTAGTGATGACGTTTTTCAAACCTTTACAATTGCACCTTTGGTGGGAGGGAAGGTCCTCGGTGAGAATCTTTAAATAAAGCAGAGGTCGGTGATGTGTGTGTGTGTGTGTGTGAGAGAGAGAGAGAGAGACAGAGACAGAGAGAGAGAGTGAGAAGGAGGAATACGGGCCAGCAATTGTGGATATCCTTCTTCTTTTGACAACCGCTTGCCTTTCTTTGACTGAAAGGTTTACAGTCACAAACCCACTGCCGTTGTATAACAACTGTTCTAGCTGCCATGCAGATAGGAGAACTATTTTTAGAGCTATCTCGATCCCGCGAAGTCTATACCCGCATAACTCCCGGGTATGAAGAACACATAATTTGTGATTTCCCCATTCTGTATAGGCGTACAGGTAAGGTCCCTGCTCTTGATGGAGGGACGAGTTGATGTCAGTGACACGTCATGGCAGGTGGAAGAAAAAGGGGATTTTTTTCACGTGATGATTGACTATATTAAACGTAATTACTGAACAGTTGAGGGACTAAAGAAGACGACTCGGCTGTCTACTTCTACCCCACTACCTGCACCTGCGGAAGGTGAGATGATCTATTCAGCTACCCTAAATTTTTTTAGTTTGCTGTGGTTATAGTCTGCATTGTTGTGGTATTCATTCCCGAGGACCACTCTTGTGGAAGAGCAGATGTGGTATAGTGATCTATATATAATTAATTAATTATTTAACATGCATTAATGTATTAAAGCAAATCTGTGAGTTATGAATACGGTTTAGATTCTATCATTGTGGTTCTCCTAATTCACTCTCTCTGTCTCTCTCGCTGTCGCTGTAGCTATACCTGTCATCATAAGGAGGTAAAGCAGCAAAATCAATGATGCTGTTTGCAACATTCTTCTCTTTAGTTATACGGAGGCATATTAAGATGTATTGCATTATAGAGCATAGCTTAAATCAGTTTAAATAGCTTTATATCACTTTGGTGTGTGTGTGCGCGCGCTCGCTCGCGAGCTAGGTTTTTACCGAATACATATACCTTTACAAATATAGCTGTATCATCACAAGAGTGTGTTTATCCATTATGTAAGCCCGCCAAAACAGAAAATGACAACGCTTAGTAAACACGTTTACGAACATGTTTCTATGAACCGAAATGTTTACACAACGTAAAGAAGCTCTTCATTGCGGAAGCCAGATTTTTTAAATGTAGTCCTTGCTCACTCTTTCAGGTTTGCCAACAATACCTACAGACGCAGGCTGTTAGAATCCCGAAAACGATGAATACGTTCAACGACATCGCTACTTGGATCAGCAGACAAGCTTCCATATTCACTTTTGTAGTTCTGGGGTTTGCAGGCTACTTATGGGGCGATGAGCTTTTCTGTTGCCCTTGCAAGAGTACATGGGTGCGATGTGTATACTCCCTGTCGTTAGCATTTTCTCCAGCTTTCCTAGTTTTTGTTTTCGGTAAGTTTACCATCTTATGCCATGTGATTTGGTATGTTTGGTAATCTTTATTAAGAAGATAAAAGAATTCAGTATCGTTTCAAATGTCGTATTAATGCCCTGAGGAACTTCTCCCGGGTAGTTCTTAAAAGTTCTGGCTCTCACTCTCGAACAGCTGCACAATAAACATATAGTCGTTTCGTTTTAGGATGTCGAATTTTTATATTTGATGATCTTGACGACGACGACGACGACGATGATGATGATGATGATCGAAGGATAGTTATATATAGGAAGTACAACACAAAATAGATCTACATAGGTATGTGTGTGTGTATGCGCGTGTGGGTGTGCCTGCACATTTTCAGATACACACTGGAAGGCTGCACGTGCTAGCTGGAAGATCAACAAATGCTGTTCATCGTCGTCTTTTATGCTTTTTCGTCGTCCTCTGATCCTTTCAATAGCCTGGGTGGTCTACAGTGGCATAGACCCAAAGTAGGCGAGGCGAAAGTCACTTTGTACTAGACTGATTAATGTTGAAAAGTAAAGCTATAGTTGATGAAAATTCTATGGCATGAGATCTTCAGCTTCTTTCTCGTAGCTATACACCCCGAACATCTATTTGTTCATATAAAAGAAATTGAAACTAGCTTCTTATATTACTGTTTATATTATATAAAATATTAGGTTTATGTGAAAAAAATGTGATCGAAAACAGTAAAAATCAAATAAAGAAGATACTAAAGGTTCAATGAAAAAGATAATAAAGATAAAATTACAACAACATATACAAAATTATATGCACAAGTATACAGATTTAATCTGCCACCCAAAAGCATAGCGTTTGAAACAAACCTTTCGAAAGCCACAAATGCATAAAGTGAAGAAAGAATAATTACCAAACTCTGTATTGAATGTTTATGTTACTAGACCCAACAGATGACATATCAAGTCATACAAAAAAATTAGGTTAAAATAATACTAACATATAGGAAAACAGAAACGATAGGTAAACACACCGCCTATATTATTCAGATATACGTATATTCACACACACACACACACACACACACACACACACACACACACACACACACACACACACACACACACACACACACACACAGAGAGTCACGCGACATTAGAGAGTTCAAAGCAAGCATTAGTGAGACATTTTGAACTATTTTGTTTGGCAGGTGAAAAGGTTGGAGTTTTATAGCAAATACTTAGCGAATTAAAAATAATTATCTTCACTACATTTTGAGGAGATCATACCTTATCTGAAACCAGTCAAATGGAAAGAATTTTGAATTTTGGTACTTGTAAGCAGCATATACATTACCGTAAATCCAATTTAATAACATGGTAAATAAAGGTTTGCAGAATGTTTAACTCAAGCCGATAACTGCACCTCGGAAGCCGACGAACTCAAAGGGTTCGTGCTGACGGCCATTGCAGGAAGCGTTCTTTGTATCAGTTGCTTCACGTTTGTTGTCTGTAAGTAACGGCATTTGAACAACTTTTTCTCTGAATCATTATTCTGTGACAGGGAATGCGCTGGTCATGCACTGTAGTCAGTACACTTTCTTTCGCAATATGTTACCAGATTAAAATATGTACCAGAAGGTTCTAGTAAATAATGTGTACAGCAGCGATGAACCGCAACAGATACACCAGGACCGAAAATACAATATTGACAGAAGTGTTGACCATGAGATGATGAGAATGCTGCAGTACATGTGCAGACATGAATTTGAATGAGATTATACACTGTGGCAGACGTAATTGCAGAAAATATTCAAGAAAATATTGTTTTATAGGGCTCGAATTTCATTTTCTGGAAGGAAGATTTAATAATTAATTGTTGACACCATGTCCACAGAATTTTCTTCATAAGTCTATTACGTCCTTATTAAGATTCACGAGTTTTATATAATTTGTGTTCTTTATATAATAAGGAATTCATGCTAACATTTTTCTAATGCAGGTATTATTTCCAATATATGTTGCATGAGGACATTTCTGTCTCGCCGCTCTCATCAGAACGACAACGCAGAAGTAAGAGAAGGCATTACCTGATTTATGATCCACACTAAAGATATGTTAACCAATGTTTTTGTCATCGGAGTTTTGTATTTTCTTCTTGTGTACATAAGGAGCTTAAAGGGTAACGAGATACAATGGTAAAGATCAGAGCCAGTGGTTTTTAAGGGGCAGTGAATGTAAGTGGTTCATCGTGCTTTGTGCTGCGGTTCCCAACCCTCTCCTCACACCATTCTGATTAAACAGGTACTTAGATGCTCGTTACCTTAGCCTCAGACAAACTTTGAACCGACTACCTGTCCCGAAAACGCGCCCTTATGTTCTTTTCTACACAGGACAGTGGATAAAGAAATAAAAGATTAGTTTCTGTAAATTACAACGCTTACAATTCTGCCCTACACCAGAGGTGGGGATCCTTTTCTACTCCAAGGTCCAATTTGATATTTATAACATCATCATCGGGTCGTGCAAAATTATCTACCTACAAATGAGCTTGCTTTATTTGTCAAGTTGTAGTGCTGCCATTGTGTGCTAACACTTCTAGAACGAGTACAATCCCAGTGAGTCACCACAATCCACCCGTCGTAATTAGTTGCGCGAAAAATAGGCTTTACTCCTAGGAAAAGCATAGCAAGGTAACTGCTTTGAGTCTATGAATATATGTTTGTATGCACTGATTATTTTTTATTGTTATTATTATTTACTGGAATCGGTGGTTGCCTAGGGGAGCTGGATGAATTAAGTTTCCACCCTTGCCCTGACCAATAGTTAATTACGAATGGATCTTAATACAATAGAAAATTATATACAAGATATTTTTTTAAATAGCAGAACTTCAAAAGTTAAAATGTACAATATTAAGCAATATACATAGTAAGGGAACAAGTAAAAATCTCTAAACTTAAGTCACTATTTTGTATTAAGAAATTAGGAGTCTAGTAAGTCTATACACTTTGAAACGTGTTTGTGTGTCTGTTTCAGGTCTCGAGTACTGAAGAAGAAACTAGTGAGTTTGAGTGTTTATTAAGCTATTTGAAAGAAAAGGTGATGAGTCGAGTTTTGACAGATTTCGCTAAACCATGGGCTTCTGAGTGTAAATTTTAACTGCAAAGGATTTCGACGTAAAAGAAGTTGTTGTGCTATAGACGTATGTCTTATAGAATCACATCATACATATCTACATGTTGTAAATTCCACGGTTAGTTTATATAAAAAACCAAAAAAATCCCAAAAGAAGCACACAAATGTTATCAAATGTAAAAGAAAAGAAACAACAACAACATAAACTAAGAAAAGAGATAGAGGAAATGGTTTTTATAAAGTTCTTTTGTTATCCTGGATATAAAAAATTTGTACACGTTACGTTCTCACTTTTTTTTCTTTTTATTTACATTTTACAGAAGTTTTGGAATGTGTTGATATCACTTGTGAGGACGCTTATGTGCTAAACATTCTCTGGAAAAATATTTGCTGCATTTGTTCTCATCATTACTGATTAAAATATAAAATATGACACGCCTTTAACATTAAAAGTGTATGTCCGATTAACAATACCATTTGTGTTCGTAATGATGTCTGTTGAATAGATGGCGAGTACAAGACAAAACTGTAGTTCATGGTATTTGTAAATAGTACATTGGTAGAGTCTTCAAACAAAGTTATTCACATTATTCCCACTTTGTATTTGTTTTCATCAAGATTTGTCAACGATTTTCCAGCGCTAAAGTCTCACCTCCAAGGATTGAGTCCAAAGACCCTAACATTTCTTGCGGATGAAGATCTTATGAACAGAAGTCAACTCAGCAGCCTTAACCCCGAGGATTTTACAAATATGAAGGACAAGCTAACCATGGGGGAGATAAAAAATCTACAGAAAATATGCAACGAGGTAATCAACGGGCATTTTTAATAATACAGTGTTTCTGAAGAACATTTTTACTGGGATTTTAAAGAAAAAGAATATAGTACAAATATTTAAGCTATATGCCCATTTGTTTAATCGGTATGGAAGGTCTACTATGCATCCTTTGATAATAAAACAGTTAGTGAGGGGAGAGAATAACCTAGCGAGAAAGAGCAGCGGAACGTGTGAATCCGAACGGGAGGAGACTTGGCGGTTCGATACCCATCGACTCCTCCACTTCATACAACTGATACTGGAGACAGCTTTAGAAGGTTACGAGGGGACTTTGATTCTGTTTTTAGAGTCTGGAGTTGTCATGAATGTGGGAAACAGGGTAAAACCTTTTTTTGAGCGTAGTCACATGTAAACTTCTACGGAGAGACAGCTGGTTATAAAATAATGCTTACATCACTGCGCTCTCAATGCCAAGGTGGGAAGTGACAACACCTGCAAACATGGAATTGGAACCATCAATGACAACGCAGAGAGACTGACAGACTTTTGTGAAGAAAACAATCTACTGATTGGAGGCACACTCTTCCAACACAAAGACATCCACAAGGCAACGTGGACATCACCAGACGGGATCACAAAGAACCAGATAGACCATGTAATAATCAACCGACGATGGAGGAGCTCACTTCAAGATGTCAGAGCCTACAGAGGAGCAGACGTTGCCAGTGACCACACTCTTGTCATAGCCGCAGTTTCTCTGAAGCTACGTCGATCGCGAGGAAAACAGGCACGTCAGCAGAGAGTGGACTCCGGCAGACTGAAAGACCCAGTCACCAAACGGGTCTTTGTAGTGGAAGTAAAGAACAGGTTCCAGGCACTAGGGGACCAACAGGAGATGACCTTAGAGGACTTCAATCGAGTGTTACAGGAAACAGGAGAGAAAATACTGGGCTTCCAACGAAAAAAGAAAGAACAGTGGATCAGAGAAGAGACATGGAAAAGGATAGAAGAGAGAAAGTCAACCAAGCAGAAAATCAACAACACCAGATTTGAACGTCTGAAGGAACAACACAGACAAAGATATACAGAAATAAACAAAGAGGTAAAGAGGATGATCAAAACCGACAAAAGGGACTACATAGAGAAACTGGCAGATGAAGCAGAAGAAGCAGCAGGAAAAAATGACCTGAAGACACTGTATAAAATGAATAAACAGCTAAACAACAGGTTCAAAAACAGTGAAGTGCCAGTGAAAGACATGAACGGAAATGTTGTCCAGGGAGAGGCAGAAAAACTACAGCGCTGGGGGGAACATTTTGAGTCGTTTCTGAACAGACCAGACCCCCCTCAGCTCGCAGACATCCAGCCAGCAGATACAGACCTTGACATCTGCACAGACCCGCCAAGCCTGGAAGAAGTGACAGCAGCAATCAAGGAAATGAAAAGCGGCAAAGCACCAGGGGCAGATGGAATAACAGCAGAGATGTTGAAAGCAGATGCGAATGTGACAGCTTCCATGTTGTCTGAAATCTTCAGGCAAGTTTGGGAATCACGACAGATCCCCGATGCGTGGAAGACAGGGCTCATCTTCAAGTTACCCAAGAAAGAAGATCTTGGAGACTGTAATAACTGGAGGGGTATAACATTTCTTTCGATCACCAGCAAGGTCTTCAGCAAGATTGTTTTGTCAAGACTGACAGCAACCGTTGAGAAAGACCTCCGGCCTCAGCAAGCAGGATTTCGCCCTGGGCGATCCTGCTCTGAACTCATTTTCACTCTGCGTCAGATTCTGGAGTCCCTGCGAAACTTGTCCAGGTCGTTGGGATGCTGTACAGCGATTTCAAATCTCAGGTGGTCTGTGAAACGGAGCTCACAGCCCCCTTCAACGTCAGCACTGGGGCGAAGCAGGGCTGCATTCGCTCGCCGTTCATTTTCATCCTGGCCATGGACTGGATCATGAAGAATTCCATCGACAGAGAGAGGAGAGGGATCAAATGAACCATGACTATGACAGCAACAACAATGCTGGAAGACTTGGACTTTGCTGATGACATATCCCTGTTGTCACATCGCCACCAAGACATGCAGGAGAAAACAAATGCCTTCTTAGAAACAGCCGGAAACCTTGGCTTGAAGGTCAGCGCAAAGAAAACAAAAAGTATGAGAGTGAACGCCAGAATCCGAGAAAACATCAAACTAAATGGAGAAGAGATTGAGGAAGTTGACAGTTTTACCTATCTTGGGTCCAAGATGTTCAACACCGGGGATGCGGAGGTGGAGATTCGAGCCCGACTGGCGAAAGCCAGCCAAGCCTTCGCCTCACTCAGGAGCACATGGAAGGTAAAAAACATCAGCAAGAAGACCAAGCTGAGAATCTTAAAGTCAAATGTGATCAGCACCCTCCTTTATGGATCAGAAGCATGGAAGATGACCAAAAACATCGGCAACAGGCTTGACGTCTTCCAAAACAGGTGCCTCAGGCGCATACTTAACATCTTTTGGCCAAACACCATCACCAATGAAGAACTCCACCAAAGAACTGAAAACCGAGTCCATGTGAACTATCTATGTGAATGGGGTACAGTTCAGAGAGGTAAACAACTTAAAGTACTTTAGAGCCACCCTCACGAAAAACGGTAGCTCCGCGACAGATTTCCGGATCGGGATCGCGGCAGCAAATGCAGCAATGGCTAGGACGGAAAGTCATAACCCCAGGTTTACTAGTAAGTACAATCTGTACAAGTTTCTCGTAGTACTGATCGTGCTGTACTGATGTCAACTCCGATACAGAGAGAAGAATCCAGGCATTAGAGAACAAGTGTCGGAGGAGGCTGCTGGAGGCTGGATCTCTTACAGAGAAACAAAGAACCAATGACATTCTGGAGTCACTACACTCGCAGGACACCAGTAACCCCTACTTGCAACAGTCAAGCGGCGAAAGCTGGTCTGGTTTGGTCATGTGACCCAGCAGGACAGACCGTCTTTAAAATTACCATGGAGGGTGGTCAACGTAGTGGTGTCCTTAGAAACTACAAACCAATTACAAAGAAAAACAATCATTACCTCAAAATATTTGACTAACCACCCCTAAGCATACAATCAACCAACTCGAGCCGTTTGGCAAATATCTGTGACATTTGTTGCCAGGATTTTATTAGTAAGATAGCGACTGACAGGGTAGAATGCGGAACAGAGGACACGACTTTTTCTGCCACCACCTCCGCTTTTATGTTTGCTTCTGATGGGTCACTTCTCTTTCACGTCTTTCTTTAAAATTTATCAGCTTTCCATGAACTTTTAAGCAGATATAGTTCCTTTTATTTCATCTGCAATGATCAAGATTTAGATATATATAAAATTGTGCTTCCGATAAAACCCTTTCATTGTCAATAGTAGAATAGCTTGAGAAAGAGTAAACATTCATTTTCCTGAAAATATTTTAGCCTTTTTAACCTCTGATCACTTTATTTTGTTTTTATTATTGCACTCTTTTGTTAGACCTGGATTTTTTCTTGGAGTAATGGAGAAAATGCGTCGTAATATTGCAGATGAATTTGCCGGCACAAGGTTCTGATAAAGGAAAGACTGCGAGTGTTGATGCTGCTGTTGATCGGTCTGCTAGTAGTTCTGCTGGTCATGCTGCTGATTCTCCTGCAAGTCATAAGAATGAAGGTTCTCGCCTTAACCTGGAAGTAAACATCATTTGTTTTTCCCAGTGCTTAAAACGTTTACAGAAAAAATCATAAATGTGAAGAAAGAATTTCTATAGAGTTTACCTCTGTTTCTTCTTGATCATATGATCATTTAAAATAGGATGATAACACTCATAAAATTATAATTTTAAATTATTTTCAAAAATGAACCGCTCTTACCTTTAAACATTAGCATGTTTTGTTCTTTTAGACAATTCCCACATATCAGTCTACATATCAGGATTTTCAAAGGTGTATTTCTGAAGTAGGTCCCGGTCGACACTTGGTAGGTACGGGAAAAAATTCAGTCATTCATTCACTCGAGTAAATTGCAATCATTCTAATGTGAAAAAAGATTGCCCATATGAAGGTGAATCACAAGACACACTGTAACTGTGATCATAAACTGTCTGAAAACAAGTGGAACATCAACCCTCGTAGTCCTGCTGTGCTCACTTAAACACAAAATAATTAAATTAGAAAAAGCCGGATAGTCTATCGTGGCAAGGGAAGTAATTGGTAGAGTAATGATAAAGCTTTAAAGTTCAGCTTTTGATTCCCTTGTACCATTAACCGTTTAAAATACTTTCATGCAGTATCTCTACTATGACAACAAGACTGTATCATAAACAAAACGTTAGGGAAATGCGTGTTCAGTTTCTTTTGGTGCCATAGCCATAAAGATTTTATAAAAGGATTCCTTGGACGCGAATTGCTTGTGGCAATAGGGAAGTGCCTAAAATAGTAAAAATAAGATGCCATTAAGATGTTTGAGATTGTTACAATTGTTTTCAAAAGTAATTTGTTTTTGTCAAAGCATGCTAAAATATTTTTTCTCCGTGTTGTTCCTTCACGATGTTCCCCTGTAGAGATTTTCTGTTATTTTAATGACTACAGCATTTGTAAATTTAAATCAGATCGCAAGTATCCTACCATTGAAAGCAACAAACTCAGAAGAGGAGCAAATGTTATGGGACTTGCAGCAAATGAAAGGGGATGTTTCTCTCAACTCCACTTGACTTTCTTTATAAATTTGACAGTTTAGACTTATTACGATATACATAATTATTAAAAAAAAACCAAAAGAAAAATAAGAGCTGTCCTTAGAAACAATAACTTCAAAGGGATGGTGGTCTTACAACTACATTTACACTACTCGCTACTAACTCTATAGCCATCTGTATTCTTCCGTTTGTTAAAGCTAATGCATCGTTAAGTATATTTGCAATTAAAAAAGTAACACGAACATTGACACACGCTTAATTCTATTTAACCTGCAAACTGTTTTAAGAGGAAAAGCAATTTTACTAATTGTTGCTGCTACTGTTGCTGTTGTTGACATTATTATCTATTTTCAGGTGCCAGGAATGCAACCACCAGACGAAAATACTCCTCTTCTTTCCTTCGTTTACAAGCATATCTCCCTTTATTCTTCATCTAATTCTCAACAAAACATCATTTAGATGTCATTTTCGATGTGGATGACTTCAAATGGCGTATTGGTACTGAAATACCTGTCAGAAACAGTTGTACTTTTGATTATTCTTACAATAGACGAAGAATGATTTCTTCTTCATGGAGATTCACGGAGGTGTTGTTGGATGGCTTGATGAAACGACAGCCGATCCTTTACTACTAGCATTGACAAGTCCGGCAAATTTTTGTACTATACCCATGTCAGGGGATAGACATGGATTATTAACATGAATGCGGATAGTGTTTATATATGTACACATGTACGCGTTTTCCATTTTTATTGCCTAAATGTTCTCATGTGTTGTTCTATTTCTTGTAGCATTTGCATTGTGAAATCCTAATTCTCAAAAAGCGAGAAAAATGACATTAATTATTATCACTTCTTTTCACGGTTAATCTCTTGCAACACTCTGGTCATAGAAGTTTGGAAAAGCACTGTTAGTAGTAAATGTTATTCAGGATATGTTTCTACTCAGACGATTTTATCGCACTTATTCCTATTGTGGTCAGTGGTATCTGATTATTAAGTCCAGTATTATAGTAGCACAGTTTGCAGGAAATAGGGATAAATGTGTATGAAAACATGATCTACATTACAAAGATTCTTGAAGTTTCCGGAGAGTAAAACCATTATCACGTTCATTCCAATGGATTTCAAGTGAGACAATTTCAGTTTTGTTATACTGCCGTGAGCTTGCAGGAATCGACTGGCACTTGCTTCTTAAGTTTAAAAACTGTTTTGGCGGGGCTTACAAATTTCTGTTCTGGTGGATGTTGTAAATAGTATGCCATACCTTTTAATGTGAGAATATTGAGCAACGAGGCAAGACAGGACTTGGGTAAACCATAGAATGGAGCGGAACCGAGTAAAATCAAGTTTAAGTTAATGTTGAAGGCAATGCGCTGCAAACCTGTATTGAGCGCGGGAAAATCTGTGCAGCAAGAATGAATTTTGTACAATTAATTCAGTCTATACACAACAGCTTGCTCCTGGTTAGCTGTGTACAAGCCTTTGTGCTTGGTTGGCGACAGATTGCATTCTACCAGGCCAGAAACTGAAACTAGACCGGCACAAAGCAACATCAGTGTCCGCGATGCTCTGTTGCTACTCCCTAACATAGTACATGTATAGCCACGAGTCTGCCGTCTAGAACAGATAGAACGTTGCTCCCTGTATTCTGCACATCCACCCTTAATGCATCTGTGCACGACGCCGGTAACGCACTTATGTATTTCTTTGTAGCTTTGCACGAAATGTCAAAGAAGTCAGTTACACCAACCACCACTCCTTGCACTCGTTTTGCCTTTCCTTTTTCAAAATTTGATTTTTAAAGTTCGTTGGCTCAGCCTTCAGCAGTTTTTTTCTTTTCTTCTTTTCTTCTTAATGTGGATCCTTTGAATGCGAAATGAAAAGAGGGTCACATATGTTTTTCATCGACTTCTGTCCCTGGTTGCCTTCTGCATGCACTCGGTAAAGCGCACAGCTGCTTCTTTTCAATGCAGGCACGAGCGACACGTGATCCCAATGTTTCTGAGAAGTTGCCTACAAAGATTGCTTATATCCCTATGCTGGTGGGTAGAGGAATTAGCGTCTGCCTTTCGATTAGGTTCGTTGATTTGACAGGTAAGAAGATGTCTTTCCTGCAACCTGTTTTGCTTTTTCTTCTCGTTTCTTATATGCAAATATATCTTCATAGTTTTAGATTTTATAGAATAAAATCAGGTTGTTACTTTACCACTTTCTTAGTGTAAATTACACAAGCCGATGCTGATACATATAAAAAATACAAATTGTAAATGGCATAAACGCCAGGAAAAAAACTAAGCAAATAACATTAGTTATAATCGCCGCTCTTTGCGTCAATCTGTGAAACACTCTGGTTATAGACAATTAGAAAAGCTCTACTAGAAGTCACTGCTACATCAGGACTTGGGGGCATTTTTGACTTGAACTATCTTACTACACATATTACATTGAAAAATCACTGCAGCCAGCTAGTTTTGAAGAAATAACTACAAATATATGTGACATTAAATATTTATATTAGAATAAGTGTTTCCAGAGAGGAAAAGCTGATTCACATTATTCGATTTCGTTTGATTTCTTTTATAATGCCTTTGCCTCATTTCTGTTCTGCTGCTTGATATCTTACAAATTATACTACACTTTTTGACGTGAGAAAAATTGAGCAACAAAGCAAGATGGGGGCTAGGATACACATATAGCAGGTGTGACAAGGAAGCGTGATATATATATATATATATTGACAATATACAAGTTAACGTTTAAGAAAAATGTGCTGCATTTGAACATGATGTTTTGAACGCACCGAAAAGGCTGCACTCAAACTTCTGACGCAGTCAATATGCAACAGCCTGTTGCTGGTTTGCTATGTGCAGTCTGTTCTGCTTGGTTGGCTACACACTGCAGTCCCACCAGCCAGAAAATAAAAGGACAAAGTCAACACAGCAACTTTAGCGTCCGCCATGTTCTGTTGCTACTCTCCAATACAGAGCCGCACACACACACACACACACACACACACACACACACACACACACACACACACACACACACACACACACACACACACACACACACAGAGGGTCCGGGACGCTATTGGACGAACACAAGCAACAAGCTCCTTCAAACGAACAAAAGACCACACCCCGTCTGACCAGTGACTAGCCCTAGCCTCGGTTACAGGTGGCAAGTTAGAGAAGAAGAATTCTTTCACCGTGCCATGCTGGCAAATCCCGCCGGCCATGAGACAAGCCATGGAATGTTTTCTCTTTTCGCCGTGATGCGTAAACTTTGCCACGGTTCGTCAGCGAGAGACGATTGCCCACACTTCTAAGAAACCACTTTTCACACTTGGCTTTTTCTAGCCACTTACGGTCTTCCCTACATGATGGTTCCCTAAAAACCTTTACACTAAACCCTTTCAATCACACAAGTGTTGTCTGGGGTTATGTGATCAGTTTTAATCTTTAAGTGTTGGATATTTTTATCAGTAATGTTTTGCGATTATCCGCTTAAAGCGCCGTGTTACGATAATTATCGCCTGAGGAGCTCATCACATCAGTAAATTGGATATTACAGAAAGATCGATAAATACAGCATTGTACTGTGAATGCATTTGCTTTGGAGTTTCTTATTTTTTGTTCTCTTAATTTAACAACACAGTACGTAATATACTGAAAACAAATTATAGCAATCGACTAGGGTTATTGGTAGAGCCTCCAGTCAACAGAAGCTTGTTAGTACTCTGTTTCTTTTTAGGGAGTTGAAGGAAGTTCGTAAATATTCGACAGCTGGGTGACTGGCGCCACCAACACTCTAGGGGATCAAGGCTTTCATTAAATCGGACAGTAGAGAAAGGGCTAATAAAAATTAGTAAAATAAATTGATCTCTTAGATACAAACTTGAGAGCCCTGACGTGAAATTTGTGTTTTTTCCCCTAAGACATAGAGATACAAAAAAGATCTATTCATTCGGAAATGAACATTAAATTTCCTGCTACTTTTTTACAGACCTGTCAATAACACGCTTTGAGACAAACTGTGCTGATCCAGAAATACCCGGTACAAAATGGGAGTTATGAGAGACATCTCTTCAATGGTCAAGACTTATTCTTCATTAGTTACATTTGCTGTAATTGCCGTCGCAGACTACATATGGGAGGATAAGTATTTTACCTGTCCATGTGTGGACACAGGGCTGAAAGTTGCCTATTCTTTGGCGTTTGTATTGTCTCCAGCAATTTTCCTTCTTCTGGCCGGTAAGTTCACTTTCTCCTGAACTGTTCAACGTCTTATTTACACATTATTTGATGACTTGATGACTGATATAAGGAATGTTTGTACCGCAGATCTAAAACCATTTATAATTCAGCCAAGATCGGATTTTAGTTGCTATTACTTTAAATTACTAGATAAAGGATTTGTGCAATTGTTGCTATATCTCACTGTGAATTATACTTACCTCCACTTCCCTACAAGAGCCTTAGGATTCTGTTGTTTCCCAGTATCTTCCATAAGCTTATTTTAAGTTCATCGTGCTTTGTGCTTTCTTGCACATAAAACGCTGTTCAAAAATGATTTCCGAGATTTCCTAGTGCTTTGTTATCCAAATTTGTTACCATTCGGCTGTGTTATAACAAACAATGCCAAACAGTGTCGTAAGACTGGCCAGGAATGTGCAGTGACATCCGGCGCTTTTGTGCAGCGTGCGACGAGTGCCATGGAAGGAGCGCGTGGCAGGAGCATGGACATTCACGCATGTGTTTTGATTTTTGTGAGGTGTTGTTGATTTCATGATGCTTCTTCAACCAGGTTGTGCTGGTGCCTATCAGCAGTTTTTGAAGATATCTCGAGGGCTATTTTTTTTTCACTGAAAGGTTGTTGAGGTATTGTGACCTTGCATTTTATTTGAGCATTTCGTTATGTTCTTCTTGTCGCAAGTAGGTTGCGTCACGTGCAAGTTGTTTGTCGCAGTGTTTCCCTGCCTTTTCACTCTAGGAAGGGGAGATCATGGTACATGCGGCTGGTTTTATTTTTCTTCTGTGCTTGTTAGCATGGCTAGGGAGGGTATTTTTGCATGAACACAGGTTTGTGTGTTCTGTGGGCGTGGCATTTTCTACTTTGAGGTTTTTGGCTTTCTCTCTTTCCAGGTACTTCCTTCTGTCTTGACACGCGGTCATTTTAAACTCCGCGTTGTTTTGTTTTAGGAGGGGGATATGCCGCGTGTCTGCGATTATTTTTTCAGTTTTCTTGTTTCCTTCTCGAACTCTGCTGGCCTGTCATGGGGGTACGTGGACGGATGGGGGAAAGAGGTGTCGCATCTGGCGACAGGTCACCTTCTGCAACCCTATCCGCTCCGCGAGCCCCGAGGCTCTGACCCGCGCGAGGCCCGCAGCGATTTGTTGTCGTCACGCGTCGGTTGCTCGCAGAGTATTGGGCGCCAAGAGGGGAATTTTCTCAAATTTTCTATTTCTAGCTATACATTGCAGTGTATAATTATAGAATGCAATGTATAGCTATACAATACATTGCATTTTATATTTATACAATTCATTCTATACTTATAGATTGCATTCTATAGTCTACATTGCATTCTATAAGTATAAAATGCAATGTATAGCTATACATTGAAATGTATAATTATCCATTTCAATGTATAGCTAGAGAGAAAAGTTGCTATCCAATTACATTTATATATACATTTCAATTCTTTAGCTATAGAATGCATTCTATCTATACATTCAAAATCTATATTTATAGATTGCATTCTATAACTTCTGACTTGAAATGTACACCCCTCCCCCTTCGTGCGCAGGTTTTGGCGCGTTTTTGTCCCTGGGCACAGTTTTCCTACAGCAGCGGTCAGTGCTGGACGTGCCGGCAGACCGTGGCCTTAGAAGTTGCTAACCAATTCATTTTATATATACAACTCCATTCTGTAGCTACAGAAAGCTTTACTTAGAGAAATCTCTCTGTAGTTAGAGAAAGCTTTCTCTAGCTACAGAGAGATTTCTCTACGTGCAGATATTTCTCTAGCGAGAGGATGATGTATATACCGAACGAGGCTGGCTTATTTGCATCTGGGACAAGAAGGTCAAAGATCAACCAATCAGAGCCCTCGAAATATGGTCTCACGTTCTTGATGTTCTCTGATTGGTTGATCTTTGAGAAAGCTTTCTCTAGCTACAGAATGGAATTGTATATATAAAATGAATTGGCTAGCAACTTCTAAGTATAATATAAATTAAATAATTTGGTTTCACCGAGTTTTTTCTCTCTCTAGCTAGAGAATACATTCTGTAGTTACAGAGCACATTCTGTACGTACAGAACTCATTCTGAAGTTACAGAATGCATTCACTAGCTAGAGAGAGAAAGTAGAGAAAATTCCCCTCTTGGCGCCCAATACAGGGATGCAACCAGGTCACATGCTACGCGTCGAGGACAGGCTGACGAAAGCGATGATCCAACGAGTGTTTTGAACATAGAAGATTCCTTACTAATATCTATGAATGTAAATTTTAACCAAAAATATGATATTTCATAAAGATGATCATACTGGAAAATAAAGTCGGTCCGGTACTGTAGTGGTTAAAATCTCGTTTGTAATTAATGCATTGAAGATTGTTAAGTCATGGATTCGTCATGGACGCAGAGGTCACTGAGTATAAAATTTGTTCACAGGACTTACCGTCAGGGTATTTATTTGGAGAATTCGGTTTTTACTTTACTTATAACCCTTTAATTCAACAATGTGAAATCGCCACCTTATTTTTCTGATATATCGATTACAATACCTTCTAACGAAGGTGCTTGGTGGGCCCAAGGAGCCCTCAGTCCTATTATTCTTCGCTCCAATGTCGAGCGCACTAAGCTATATGCTACTGAGCTTCCTCACTGTAAAAATGTGTAAATATTAATAATTAATAATTAATGTGTAGATACAAATGTGAAAATATCAACTAAGAGAAGTTAAAAATGGTGTTAATCAAAATTTTCTAATGGACAAATACAAGATACACTATTCAGCATGGGTTTTTTGAACAGACCATTTATCTATTACGTGAAACCCACATGCATTGTAAATGAGCAATAAAAGAAAGTCTGAGGTGATCTTAAATGCCAAGTACTTCAGACATACTAAAGTTCCTTTATATCACTGTGTGTGTGTGTGTGTGTGTGTGTGTGTGTGTGTGTGTGTGTGTGTTCGTGCGCATGTGTTTCAGATTCTAACTGGAGGGTACTTTCTATGTCATGTAAAAACTGCTGTTGCGAGAACTTCTGCAGAAAACGGTCAGGTTTTACTCGCCCTTGCATCCTCGCAGGAGCCTGGATATTCTACAGCGTTATGGACCCACGGTAACTTTACTTCCTTTCTTATTTTTTTGCTAAAGTTACAAGCCGCAATTAAAAAAAATTAAAAAGAACTAACTTGAAAAATAAAATGTAATAGTATATACTTAATAGGGTATCTCAAAAAAGCATTTTGTTATTATACATTTTTTAATCCACCAAAGACTGCTCACCTCACCTCATTTGAAATTCTGCTTGTAATTATTAAAATTATGCTGATTAAAACACAAAACTAAAAGTGCTCGTCCATCGTCGACAATCCATCATCCATCCACTGGCTATCTACAAGGTATTGATCTGTGGACAAGAACTATTTCCATGTTTTTTGACTCAAGAAGAATGACAAACAGTTGATTGTCTTTAAACTATTTTATCGCTGGATTTGCACTGCTTCTTTTGGTTTTGGTTTTTCAAATGAGCAGTCTGCAGCCAACTCTATGAGCAGCAGAAAAAGGCGTCTGCCTTTGAGATCCGTTCTATGACTGGGCCTGTGGCGTGGAAAAGAGCATTTACAGCCTGGATGACAGTTTTTCAAATAGACTGTACATGCTGGAACATACCCCGGTCTTATGGAGAGGATCAGAGGGTTTTACAGAATTGATATACTGACTGATCCACGTAAACATGGCCAGGACAGGGTAGAATTTAAAATCTGTGTTCTGAAAAAAAAACCCTTCAGCAAGGAGGTATGCAAAGCAAAGGTTTCAAATCACCTTTCGAACGATGGTAATGTTCAGGTGATAAAGTCTACCTTGATGTACGCCTCCTTTCGTCTGAAATAAAACATTTGTTAAGTCAGAAGTACCGCACTCGTTGAGCTCTTATAAAGCACTTCGATGACTTTTACGAAACCATTTACGATGTTGAATTTTGGAATCACATGATGTAGCCCCTCATGCCAGACTCTTTCAAAAGCATTTCTAAAGTGATAAAGGTTCCGCTGATACTGAAGATGTCAAAGTAACCTTATAACCAATTCTGCAGAGAGAATTTTGATAAATTTATTATTATGCTTTGAGTATACTTATTAGACACAAATGAAGAAGTGAGCGCCGCAAAGAGAAGATTTTTCATTTTCATTATCTTCTAAATTTCATTTCTTATAAGCATAGTGGCGTCTGTGTGTGTGTGTGTGTGTGTGTGTGTGTGTGTGTGTGTGTGTGTGTGAGTGAGAGAGAGAGAGAGAGAGAGACCACTAACTTATCCAGGATCTGACTTTCAGTTCTTATTTCATACATATAATTTATTAAAAAGAATGAAATTCATGTGCTTTGGCAATGTATGAGAACTGAAAAACATAAAGTAGACCTTACATCGTTCTTAATGTTCTGTGTGTAGGTTCTCAGAGTGTATAATGAGTGAGCGTTTCAGAAGAGACACACAGAAAAACTGCACCGCCGAGGACCAAGCACAAGGAGAACTGAAGTCGGCCTTTGCAATAACCATACTATGTGTTAGTATCATCGTACTTTTTTACATAAGTAAGTATACAAAGTTGTTTTTAAAAAATCTTAATCTTAAAGGAATGACCGTGGTTAACATTGTCAGGCTCATTTGTCAGTCGTTATTATCAGACAGATGAAATAGAATAGACTAGCCGTAAAATGGTTAGAAAGAAACCGGAATTACAAGAAAGTGTCATAGATTAGGTTTATCACCGCTAGTTAAGCAGTAAGTGTACTAAAGTGTGTATTCACATGTGCGGTTGATCAAATTGCTTACGAGACCTCAAAACGCATATTCAGAGGTTGAACATTTTTTGCATTACTGTTGAGGATTTCTCAGAGGTAGCAATATGACATTGTAAGCAGACAATTCACTGCCTAGCCCAGGTATTCATTTCATTTATTCATTCCTCCCTTGACTGGTACTATTTGTTATGGTGAGCACGTGGGTATACGTGGCAGCTGACAAGGCCCGCAACTCACGCCTGACTTGAGCAGGTCCTGCACAGGACAACCAGTCCACTCATTGACTTTCGTAAGCAAGTTCTCTGGCCACCGCCGCGTCGACCGCCCTCCAAGGTGCCTTGAAGAACAGTTCTCGACAAGGTGACGTACCGGGTCGCACGCAAAACCACACCAGCCTACGTAACTCGACCTTTCCTGATGTAGTACGAGTGTGGCGACCATGATTCGTACAGTCATTAGTTTTATGTTTCTTATTCGAGATCCGGAGCAGCCTCCTCAGGCTCTTGTTCTCAGATGTCTGCACTCTCCTCTTCATATTGGCAAGTATGGTCCGCGTTTCACGTCAGTAGAGCAGGATCGGTAGTAGGATGAACTTGTACAGATTATACTTCGTTTGATGTTTATACTAATGTTTGGTTGTGCCAGACCCCGTCCAGCCTAGTCATTGGTCCTGTTGATGCTGTCATCCTAATCTGGATATTTGTCATAGAGTTTTCAAGTATTTAAATCTTCTCCCACCTCTTAGAAGGGGTACTCCGTTCATGGAGATGTCTGCTTTGATGTCGCTAATGACCCTGACTTGTCAGTGCTGGGATCTATTTTATATTTGTTTGAACTATCTGTACGTTGTTCGTAAGGTCTTGTAGGTTTTAGCTAGTACCTGATATGAGGTCTGCAAAGCGAAGGTTGCAAATTGGTGCAAACTGAGGGCTTCACGCATGATGTTCTCTGGAAAAATGTTAAGCAGTATATAGGGTCGACCTTGATGTACGTCTCCTGTTGTCTGAAATAAAACATTTGCATTAACACACTCGTTGAGCATTTCGATGAATTTAACTAAACCGTTTTCGATGTTGAATTTTGGAATAACACGACATAGCCTTGCGTGCCAGAAACTGTCGAAAATCTTTCTAAAGTCTATTAAACCGTGATAGAGGTCCCGCTGATACTGAAGACGCCAAGGTAACCTAATAATCATTTTTGCAGAGAAAATGTTGACAACTTTATCGTATGCTTAGAGTATACTCATTGGGCATTTTGTGTATTTAAACACAGAATTTTGAAAAAAAATAATCTATAGAAAACTGCAGGAGGTGAAACTGGCACAACAAACGTCACAATACAAGGGAACCTTTTTGTCCCTCTCCACATTTATAGGCTTATATTTATACAATTAGCAAGTGCGTGTTTGTAAAATTAACAGGAATTTCGCGGGAGACAGCTAGATACGTTTCACTTTACCATAAAGGGTAGATGAGATTTGAAAGCTGTCAAGAGTTAGCGAGTTCACTGCGTGTAAGGGACTTCCCTGCAGTTTTATGTTTGCAAAATCTGCGTCATGGCCTGTTCAAAGACCATAGAATATATTTTTTTGTGCGGCGTATTTTATGGGGATTTCTACTGATCGTTTTGACGCCACTCGTGAATATTGTGTTGCTCCTTTGCCCTTATTTGGTGTAAGAGCGGGGGAGATAATTTCGTTGTTCATATTTGGAGATGTGTAAAGTGTAACTTCAGTTCCTATATATACAGCCTGTCCTTTCGGAGCTACTTTGGGATCGAGCTGGAACTTCTTTGATGGCAGTTTTTAAAATGGTTTCGCCCAGGCGTAGGAAGACAGGAGTATCCGCGATGCAGACTTTTACACGCGGTCAGTCTTCACTAATTGCCTACCGACAATAGGCGGGGAGGAGATCACAGGCGGTGCCGACTACTGGTTGTTGGCACCGCGTGGCCTTCTACCTTCCCTCCCTCGCATGGACAAAGCCTTTCTCTTCCTCCAGTGCGAAGAAGTTCCGCATTTAAGTCTTGTGTCAGTGATACGCATTTAACACTAAGATTTAGCTCTGTCAAAGTTGGGATCATGGTAGAATCCGTTTTCCAGAAGAGATCTAAGCTTCGACTTGATATAAATAATGACTTGTCAGGTAACCTGCTAATTTCAAAGGGTACTTTATATAGTAGACGCATGAAAAGAAACAGTTTGACTTGACTGTTTGCACATGCGTTACGGATCTGAGCTTCTGTGTATTTGTAAGAGTA
Organism: Marisa cornuarietis; assembly: GCA_004794655.1. Taxonomy (NCBI): domain Eukaryota; kingdom Metazoa; phylum Mollusca; class Gastropoda; order Architaenioglossa; family Ampullariidae; genus Marisa; species Marisa cornuarietis. Next base: position 8,627,131 of record SMMW01000555.1, read on the forward strand.
CACACGTATCTCAAAACGCAAGTGGTTACTCTCTTTGATTAGGTTCTTTCAACCTTTCACGTTAATTTTAAACTAACATTTGAGGATACCATTTAAATGCTTAATATATTTTTTTTATTCAACCCGTTTGGTGCTCTTCAGTGGTTGACAATTGCTGCTGCAAAGGTACCTGCCGAAATTGTTGCAAAGATTGCTGCACGTGCTGCAAGCAAGTCAATGTCGGGGTAAGTTAAAGTATTTTCAAAAGATATTAGAAATGATAACAAGTATTAGATCAAACACGCAAAAGAGCTAAGTTTAAAACTGACTTACCACGAAAAAAGGCACTCGTGCATTGCAACAGTGCATTGGAAGCTAACTTCTCTAATGGTAAAGTTTCTTCATTTGTGAAAGTCGAAAGCAGAAAGACCTTCAGTGCACCAGCCATGTGTTCTTCATTTGAGTACAGTGTGGTCTTTTCTCTATGCATGTTTGTCACAGATAGACCCGTGAAAGTAATGAATGACAGAAATGGAGTTAGCTCCCTTGTTTGTTTTGTACAGCAGGGTTAGTGGCCCTTGGGGTATATGTTTGCTATGGTTGGAAAGCGTGACGTAAAAGATGAGTATGACGTGGGGTGTCGTCTGCAAGAGCGCAGAAGTTTCTGGAGAGAAAGAACAAATGATGGTTTGAGTGGAATGTGTGTGTGTGTGTGTGTGTGTGTGTGTGTGTGTGTGTGTGTGTGTGTGTGTGTGTGTGTGTGTGTGTGTGTGTGTGTGTGTGTGTGTGATTTTTCGAGAAAAGTAAACAAGGTCGGCATTTCGAGTATTGCTGGGAGTATATAGGTTAGTGTTTCGCCAGTTGTTGTGTTTCTACTGGTTTATTCAGAAAATTGGAATATTGCTGTGTGTGTGAAAAGATTCGTCAGTTCCTGTGTTTCTGCCAGTGGATTCTATATTGGAGTAATTGCTGTGCTTTTGGAGATTCGTAGTGGTGTGTATTTCTATATAATTTCAAGGAGTATTACAGGCAAGTTTGTATCTGTGGGTGCGTGAGTTGTGATCAGACGTTGACAGTGTGAAGTGGTCAGGTACGTTTTGAGAAACTGTTGAACATTGGAAGAAAATTAAGCTGATATAGAGAAGAGACGATGAGCGACGTTTGAGTGGAAGTTTGAAAGAAGACATTTACGTTGTTGAAAGGATATTTAGGATATTAGTAGGGTTTAAGTAATCATTAATTTAGCTGCGATATATGTTGATGTAACTTTTATTTGAAATTCGTTGAGTGTGGGAAATATTTGGATTTTTTTTTAAATTATAGAGATATAGGTACCCACGTGCAGGTCTTTGTACTTTGTTGTGTGAAAGGACACGTGAAGAACGCTGTGAGGTCAGTGTGTGTTGTATGTGACCCGTCCACACGTCCCGTGCGTTCTTGACATTAGAGAGTTTGAGATCCACGACGCGTAGTGAGACGTGTGCGGCAACGATAACGGCGAGCCTCTAAGACTACCCGTTGTGAGAAAGCGATTGGTTGGATTTTGTGGATGTGATGATGTAGGGCGCAAATTCCCGTGACGCTACAGGTTGCCGCTCCTGCACGCGTCGTGCGAGAACTGAATCTCAAACTCTCTAATGGTGACCCCCGACGTGACCTGTTTGGGTTTGTATCGTTTGGTGCTGTCACCCCGTCTCCAGCTTTACGGGTCTGTGGAGTTTGTAAAGTTCTCTCCACAGTAAGGGCCTAGCCTCTGTATCTACTTTGAGTCTTGTCTTTCCTTCTCAACTCTCTCCTCTGGGTGTAAAAGAGTGTGAAGTAACCGCAAGGGAGAGTGACTGTTCGCTATCCTGTAGTTACCTGTCTTGGAAGTTTTAAGAAAAAGTTTTGGGTTTCCTTACTTAAATATTGTATGCCTCAGTAAATCGATGATTTGAATTAACTGAAGAATGATTATTTTTGTGACTTGATTTTAGGAAGAGTTTGAGAAAAATTTGTGAACATTTGATGCAGTAGATGTTAAGGTACTATGTAATGTGTTAAGATATTATTCTGTGTGTTTAATTGATGACCTGGCTATATACTCCATGCTATGCCTCTATGCCATCTGTTTTAATTATTGACTAGCCTGTGTGGCATATTTGAAAAGCCTGTGTGGCAGATTTGAAAAGCCTGTGTGGCAAATTTGAAAAGCCTGTGTGGCAGATTTGAAAAGCCTGTGTGGCGGATTGACTAGCCTGTGTGGCTGTTAGAATAGCCTGTGTGGCTGTTAGAATAGCCTGTGTGGCTGTTAGAATAGCCTGTGTGGCTGATTGAATAGCCTGTGTGGCTGATAGAATCTCTAAGGCATAAAGAGATGCTAAGATAGTAGCCTAGGCATATAATTGCATGCTTCGTGGGCTAGCAGCCTATGTTACATTGTGAAATTATATTCCTTTGCTATTAGGGTTTTGATAACCGCTTGGTATAATTGGAAGATTACTTTCTGTGTTGTCTGACATTGTGGATCTGGATGTGATTTAACCTTGTGTAAGCAGTTGATTTTGATTTTGTTGTATTATTGCTATAGAGATTTTTTGGTTGTAACCTGCCTTGACTGGGCTTAGGGTTAGTGGTTTGAAAGTTTATATTCTAGGGTTCTTATTTAATAGCATTGAAAACGGAAATTCCCCAGCGAAGTGTTGAGGATTATAAGAGGGAAGGAGAGATGTTAGCATTAAGAGAGGGGGAACTTACTAAATACATTTTCCAGTGTATGGAGAGGCAAGACAGAATGACAGAAAGGTTAGCCAGAGAAAGAAAAGAGGAAGCAGAAAGAATAACTAGAGAAAAAGAAGCTGAAAGACTAGAAAGGAAAGAAGAAGCTGATAGATTAGAACGGAAAGAAGAAGCAGAGAGAAGAGAAAAAGAAGCAGAGAGAATAGCTAGAGAAAAAGAAGCAGAGAGAGCATTTGAATTGGAAAAACTGCGATTAGAGAAAGTGACTGATTCAAACTCGTCGAGAAGTAGTGGGGATCAACCCCCATGAGGAGTCACGTATAAACTTTCAGTGTTTCATGAGGATACTGACGATATTGATTCATTCTTACATCGATTTGAGACTCAAGCAGAAGCTCTAAAGTGGCCCAGAGATGTCTGGCTCTTACAAATTTCCACAACCTTCCATGGAGAAGCTTTAAGCTTATATCATCATCTGTGTGCTCAAGGTGGACTAGACTATGAGACACTTAAACAAGAATTATTACTAAAGTTCCAATACACCGCAGACGGATATAGAGAAAAATTCCGAAATGTGCGACCCCAGGCTCAAGAGACGATGCATTCTTTCCACACGCGATTGGTTAGTTGGTTCAACCGATGGATTGAACTGTCTAAGGTCCCCAAACCGTACGAAGGACTTCATGATTTATTAGCCCGCGAGCAAATCCTTCAGAGCGTATCAAAAGAATTGACAGTCTTCCTGAGGGAACGAGATTTTTCGACTGCCAAGGAACTGATAGATAGTGCAGAACGTTATCGGCAGGCACATTCCAACCAGTCAATGTCAAGAAGAACAGGCACAGTTACACACGCTAATTTGGGAATTACCACGCCTCCATCATCGCCCACGTTCTATAAGAAGCCAGATCGAAGACCAACTACTCCTCATCGTTCTTCCAGACCTCAGGGTAATTCTTTCTATAAAAGGACTGATCTGCCCCCCTCACCTACACCTAAGACAGCACAGCAAGGCTCGACTACAACGCCACGATCACCAGTAAAGGGATCTCCGACGTTAAGTAGGAAGATCCAGTGCTACGCGTGTCGGGGTTTCGGCCATATCTCCAGGGTGTGTGCAAACACCTTAGGGACTACCACCCCAAAAACGGACCGCCGAGAGGCATCGCAAACAGCAAACATTGGTATTCTATGTTCCTCATCAACCCACGAAGAATTAGGACATCTGGAACTTTACTCAGGGACAGTTCGAGGGAAAACAATCCAAGTGTTGCGAGACACGGGAGCTACGACGGCTGGCATTTGAGCTGATCTAGTTCAGGAGAAAGAATATTTAGGACGAAATCAGTCCTGTGTAACGTTTGGAGGGAACATCGAAACTTTCCCTCTAGCTCGTGTGTTGGTCGACACGCCTTTCTACAAAGGTTTCTTGCAGTGTTGCGTGATCAAACATCCGGTCACGGACTTAATCATAGGGAACGTTCCGGGCGTACAAGACTACGACCATGACCACCTACCCTCCACCTTGGTTGTGACTCGCTCACAAGCTAGAGCAACTACACCTCGTACCACCCATTTAGGCCTGGAGGCTTTAAACTGGAAAATCGAACCAGAACGGTTTATTCAATACCAGAAAGAAGATGTGGCGCTGCAGAAACTTCGAGTGTCAGCAGGACAACATCCGCAATTTAAGGTGAAAAATGATGTCCTTTACCGGTTATTCGACAAATTGGCATTGCGACAACTGGTAGTCCCACAACAACTACGGTCCACTGTCCTCGCTCTGGGTCATGATAACCCTCTGTCAGGGCATGTTGGAGTAAGAAATACGATGCGTCGAATCTTAACCCACTTCTGGTGGCCAGAAGTACGGAAAGACGTCAGAACCCATTGTCGAACGTGCGACATTTGTCAGCGCACTACTTCCAAGGGGAGGAATAACGCCGTACCAATGGTGAAAACACCTATAATCAACGAACCATTCAAGCGTATAGCCATCGATCTCTTGGGTCCCATCCGGCCATCATCTGCAGGCCACACCCACATCCTGACCATGATAGATATCGCTACGCGGTACCCTGAGGCAGTACCACTAAAGAAAATTGACACAAGAGACTGTAGCAGACGCCTTATTTTCCCTCTTCTGCCGCGTTGGATTCCCTCAGAAAATCCTTTCAGATCGAGGAACGCAATTCACCTCCGAACTCATGACGGAAATATTCAAGACCTTAGCCATCAAGGGACTCCATTCCACTCCCTACCACGCTCAGACCAATGGAATAGTCGAGCGTTATCATGGTACACTCAAAACCATGCTGAAGAGGGTAACCGCCCAACACCCCCGCGATTGGAATCAATACTTACCCGCAGTCCTCTTCGCCAGTAGAGAAATGATCAACGAGAGCACCGGGTTTTCGCCCTTCGAACTGTTGTTTGGCAGACAACCTAGGGGCCCCCTCAGTCTTTTAGCATCATCGTGGAAGAAAACCCTAGGACCAGAAGAGGGCCAACCCATATTCCAATATGTGTTAGACCTGAAGAATATCCTCCAGGAGTCGTCAGAGATGGCTACACAGAACCAAGAGGTAGCAGGCACCAAACAAAAGCACTACTACGACAAAAAAGCAAGGGCTAGAGAGTTGCATGAAGGAGATGAAGTATTATTGTTGCGAACTACCAAAATGAATAAGTTACTCGCACAGTGGCAGGGACCGTACCTGGTTACCCGGAAGAAGCACCCCGACTACACCGTAAACATCAGGGGAAAAGACAGATTGTTCCACATCAATATGATCAAAAAGTATCACAGGAGAATACCCACGCAAGTCGCCATGCTGGCTGATTCCCATACATCAAAACCGCCACCCTCTGCATTGACCACACCAGACCTCTTGTTTTCAGAAATTTTATCACCAGATTTTATAACACCCCAAGAAAGAGGGACCACTAGCAAGGAACCCATCTTCACCACACCTACTCCCATACCGGCGAGCAATCTCGCCGTGTTAGAAATGTCTTCAGAATCCGATGCAGTATCAATACCTACGATGCCGGCTCAAGAAAATATCCAAGATGTAAAAATAGATCACCGTCTTTCAGCCTCACAAAGAGACCAAGTTCAGAAAGTGCTTGAACAGTTCCAGGAGACTTTAACGTCAGAACCAGGGAACTTCAATGGACCCATACAACACGAAATACGACTCAACGCAGACTCCATCGTAAGACAGAAACCTTACGCTGTGCATTTTAATACACAGCAGCGTATTGACACTGAGATTCAAGAACTGTTACAAAGAGGAATCATAGAGCCATCGAATTCTCCGTTCTCATCACCTCTATTACTAGTTAAAAAGAAAGACGGGAGTCTAAGATTTTGTGTGGACTATCGGGCACTCAACCGGATAACGATATTTGATGCAGAACCAATTCCCAACCCGGAGTTTTTATTTTCAAGACTTACAAACTGCAAGTATTTTAGTAAAATGGATCTGACCAAGGGTTACTGGCAGAAACCACTGAAGCCCACAGACAAAGAGAAGACAGCTTTCCAAACACCAATGGGGCTTTTCCAATGGACTAGAATGCCATTCGGTCTGGTAACAGCACCAGCCACCTTCGCAAGAGTGATGAGATACCTAAAGCTAGAACCTCACAACACTTTCCATTTTTTTGATGACCTACTTACAGCCAGTCCGACTTGGGATCTTCATCTTGGGAACCTATCCGGAACCCTGCAAACTCTACAACAGTATAACTTAACTGTCAGACCCTCAAAAGTGGAAATGGGCTACCAGGAATTAACCTATTTGGGTCACCAGATAGGCCAAGGATGCATGAAACCCGAAGTGGAAACAATAAACAAAATCCTGAAACTCACCACCCCGAGAAGTAAGAAACAAGTCCGCTCATTATTGGGTCTCATCAGCTACTATCAAAGGTACATCCCGAATTTTGCTTCTGAAACTGCACCCATTACTAATCTCACAAAGGGAAATCAACCAAGAGCTATTGTCTGGAGTGAAGACTGTCAGACTGCACTAGAGAAGATTCAGACAATTATATCTACTCCTCCCGTGCTACGCCTACCTGATTTCACAAAAACCTTCATCCTCCAGATGGATGCCAGTGGAGTGGGCATAGGAGCGACGCTATTACAAGAAATAGAAGGAGAACTGTTACCTGTCACCTTCATTAGCCGAAAATTATTAGAAAGGGAAGCTAGGTATAGCACCATTGAAAGAGAGTGCTTAGCAATTGTTTGGTCAGTCTTGAAGTTATCTCGGTACTTGTGCGGGGTACCTTTCATTTTGCAAACCGATCATAAACCCTTAATTTTTTTAAAGACAACCCCCTACAAAAATTCTAGGGTTATGAGATGGGCATTGGCACTGCAAGAATACCACTTCAAAATCGAGTCTATTAAAGGCACCCGTAACCAATTGGCCGACGCTCTGTCTCGAGCGGAAATAGATCAACAAATTCCTTAATAAGATTTTTTTAAGAGCACTCTGTTATTTAGAGTAAGGACTATTCTCAGCAGGGAAAGAAGGAAGAAATAAAGAGCTAGTATTGAAAACAATAGTGATAGAAAAAAATTGTATGAAACATTTTTTTTTTCGAAGGAGGGAGGATTGTCACGGATAGACCCGTGAAAGTAATGAATGACAGAAATGGAGTTAGCTCCCTTGTTTGTTTTGTACAGCAGGGTTAGTGGCCCTTGGGGTATATGTTTGCTATGGTTGGAAAGCGTGACGTAAAAGATGAGTATGACGTGGGGTGTCGTCTGCAAGAGCGCAGAAGTTTCTGGAGAGAAAGAACAAATGATGGTTTGAGTGGAATGTGTGTGTGTGTGTGTGTGTGTGATTTTTCGAGAAAAGTAAACAAGGTCGGCATTTCGAGTATTGCTGGGAGTATATAGGTTAGTGTTTCGCCAGTTGTTGTGTTTCTACTGGTTTATTCAGAAAATTGGAATATTGCTGTGTGTGTGAAAAGATTCGTCAGTTCCTGTGTTTCTGCCAGTGGATTCTATATTGGAGTAATTGCTGTGCTTTTGGAGATTCGTAGTGGTGTGTATTTCTATATAATTTCAAGGAGTATTACAGGCAAGTTTGTATCTGTGGGTGCGTGAGTTGTGATCAGACGTTGACAGTGTGAAGTGGTCAGGTACGTTTTGAGAAACTGTTGAACATTGGAAGAAAATTAAGCTGATATAGAGAAGAGACGATGAGCGACGTTTGAGTGGAAGGTTGAAAGAAGACATTTACGTTGTTGAAAGGACATTTAGGATATTAGTAGGGTTTAAGTAATCATTAATTTAGCTGCGATATATGTTGATGTAACTTTTATTTGAAATTCCTTGAGTGTGGGAAATATTTGGATTTTTAAATTATAGAGATATAGGAACCCACGTGCAGGTCTTTGTACTTTGTTGTGTGAAAGGACACGTGAAGAACGCTGTGAGGTCAGTGTGTGTTGTATGTGACCCGTCCACACGTCCCGTGCGTTCTTGACATTCATGTTCATGATGGTATCATTATCTGAGCTACGATTAAGAGTCTTCTGAGTAGTGATTATTCCATTCGTGAATATAAAAGAGTAGGCTTCCGAGATGTATGTTGAAAATATAGAATATATAGCATTTGTGAAAAAATATCGACTGTGAACACATTGAACAACAATTCTGATTTTTCTCTTTTCAAAACAATGCACATAGTTCGGGTGTTCGTGCTGCCCTGTGTTGCTTCCTATTTAATACGATTGCTTTTACGTCCGTACATTGTATAGTCATTGGAATGAATTACTTCAAATATCATCTCCTGTTTTTTTAATCATATAAAGCACCTTGAACCGCCTTTTATTATCTGTTAAAGTGCTCTATATTATTATTATTACAACACAGACTTAAGCTGATACACAGTCTTCAATATTTGCACCATTTTTAGATACCTATATCTTTTATAACACATTCTAACTTTTTCTAACGTTGAAAAGGACAAGTTTGTAATCAATAAAATTATGTGTTTAATGTTAATGGGAATTAAAGTGAGAATAAACACAAATTTTGATTTAAGCTGAAATTTTTACCTTGCCTATTAAGTGCTAAACTATTCTATTTTTCAGCCTGTTTGCTATGGATTGTAAAATGCAGTTTAAGAATTATTCTTTGTGAATACTTCAGCCAGTATTGTTTCTTAATATATTTTAGAGAGCGGCACGTGAATTCATTATCTAAAGAAACGTACATTATTTTCTTTAACCCTCCTGAAGTGAAGTTGCGTCTTTTTTTCCTTCAAATCAGATCCACAATACATCGATCTTATTTAAAAATCTTTCTTTACCGATTAAAAAAGTGGTGATACGGAACAAATATTTTATCTGTCCCAATCTCTGACGGTTGTCAATGGCAAGTCTATGGTGTGTCCCAGATTTTGGTCCTGTTTGCGATTTGATTAAATCAAGTTAAAATAAAAAACAATTTTTACAAAAATATTTAAAATTGTTGTTTACTGCTTTACACTTTACATTGTCTAGCTATGCACCGCAAATGCCTGACTAATTTTTGAACGAAAATACAGTTATGGCAACATCGAGATGGGGATACACAAAACACAAAACTTACATGCGGTTGCGCCGAAACTTCATCTGCTCGTCATGATCTTAATTTTCACCCTTCTGTCTACTCGTTCATCCTAATTTTTTTAATCTGCCCTAAACTCAAACCCAAACCCAGAACCACTCCTCACCAGAAATGTCTCAGTTAGACTGTAAAATTTGATTAAGTCTTCTCTAGTTAATGTACTAGAGGAGTAGAAACCGTCTTCGACTTATAATACCACACTTTTGTCCTGACACTACTGTGGCATCGCTGAAGTAACCTACCTTCAGTGGGGTAAAACAGTTGGAAATAAACGGATTTCTAATGCAAAGAAACGTTAAAAAGATCGGTTCAGAGTCTAGTTCTGGAAGGACGGAACATTTTTAGTTAAACTATTTGAAATTCAAGCTTTACTCTAATAACTTCCTGGCGATCCCGCTACCACTGTTAGTCATCTGTCCCGTCATGTAGTCGTATGTATTTTATCTATACCATAGTAGACGTGCCTTGCTCGTCCCTCTAAATGTATGCTATTTTTATTATTTTTAATATAAATTTGTGTTGCTATGGTAAAAGTGGTTGCCTTGGCCTGGCCAGAATGAATGATTTCGCGGATCTTATACTGCCCCACCCCTGTTGGAGTGACTCGCCTACTGATGCCGTGTTGGCATTACAATTTACTTTAAGGTTTACATTCCTATGAATACCTACAAGAAAGCACGACCATGTGCACCTGGCAATTTAGAGAAGGGAACTTTTTATTTGCTTCTTAGACGACCAATGGGTAGAAGAAAATTTGCAGGAAAGCTATATATACAGCGGCTTTAACTCTGGTTACACGTGCGTGGATTCGAATCTCATTTCCACTGAGAAACCTGGTAACCTGCTCCTTTGAAGTGGAAGGTCTTTATCGTTTCACAGATGTATGTCCGATTCATATTGTGGAGTAAGAACGATAATGTTCCAAGCTTTCACACTACGTGTACAAGGGTAAATTAACATCGATTTTAATACCATTACATTTTGTAAAAAATGTTTTTAGGTTTGGCTAAAACTGACTGACACCATACATTCTTCTTTCCATAAGCCAGCCATCATTCACACTGTAATCACCACCACTACCATCATCCTCATATTTATTTTTTTTATCAGTTTTAAACAATTTAATTGCATGAAATCTGAAAGCTTTTGTTTTAGATATTTGCTTTTTTACATCCAGTGCAGTTACTTTCAGCTATGTAAAGATCTAAACACATTTGCTAACTTAGATACTGACATCAAGAAATGAACTGACGGGACAGACCTTGATAGTACTAGAAGAAGAAGATCTTCTGGAGGATGACCTTGTTAAGCAGCTTGATGACACCGATTTCAAAGTCCTTGAGAGCAAACTAACTAGAGGACAAATGATGATTATTAAGAAGATTCGCGAAGAGGTAAGCTACGAATATTCTCCCAAATAATTGACTTCTTCACACATTGATGATGAATGGATAGATGGATGAATGGATGATTATTGATGAGGATTAATGGATGGATGATGATCGATTGATGAGGATTAATGGATGGATGATGATTGATTAATGGACGGCTTATTGATGATGGATTGATGAATGAATAGATTATGGATTGATGATTGGATGATGGATGATGGATGGATTGATAGATAGATGACTGATGGATGGATTTATGAATGGATGGATGAATGGATGGATGATAGATTGATGAATGGATGGATGATTTATTGATGAATGGATGGGCGATGGATGATGGATGGATGGATTGTTGATGGATAGATGAATGGACGATTGATGAATGGATGGGTTGATGATTGATGGATGGGTGAATGATTTATGGATTGATGAAGGGATGAATGAATGGATAAATTGACGGAAGAACGGATGATTGATGGATGATTGAGTGACGGATGATCGAGGGATGGATTGATGGATGATTGATGGATGATTGATAGATGGATGGTTGATTGATAGATGATGGTTAGATGATTGATGGATGAACGGATTGATGGATGATGGATGGATGGATGGACGGAAGGAAGGATGAACGGATGGCTGGCTGATGAATTAATGGATCGGTAGACGGACGGATGGACGGACGATGGATGAATGGATGGATGATGATTGGATGGATGGATGGATGGATGGATGGATGATGATGATGATGATGATGATGATGATTTTTGGCATGTGTTCCACAGGTACTGTGTCGCCCCTCACCATCACCCTATCATTTTGTGATCTAGATGTCGTGTAATCAAAACAACGGCATGAGCGATTACGCTTTCCATTTTGACTATACTTGTCTGCTAATAAAAATATAAAGCTGCCTTCTCACAAGTGAATAAAAAAGGAATGTGCTGCCGTCGTTTGCATCCTAAGCCATACAAATTGAAAATGTACTTTATGGGGAAGAGCTTGTGTTAGAACACCAGAAGGAGCTAGAGAATTTTCCCAATTCCCCGAGAGAATCTTTGGAAGCTGAAACATTAAAAATGAAATACATTCGTATAAATTTTTCTAATAAAAGATTAACAGACAGATCTGAAAAACCTCTATGATCTCAGTGTGATAGATATCCACGAAACACTACTACAAATATCATCTACTACCACATTTATTGCCTCTACCCTTTTGTTACTTCAGCTGCTGTCGATGTCAGCACAGTTAGACGTGTCAATTTTAGCAACAGCTTCTTCAATATTGATTCTTCTTAATCTTTGCGCTTCAAAAGATTCTTCCCTTTGAGCTCTTCGGGGTTCGTAGTTATGAAGCGAGGGCAAGTCGTTGCCCTGGTACAAAATGGGGAACTCAAGGAAAAAGAATCTTGTTTCCGAAGTTATAATTTGATGTTCAGACCACGTGGACACTATTTTTCTTTACCCGAGGGCATCTATGGAACCAATTTATAACTAAGGCTCCAGTGGTCCCCGATGTCTGTACATTGCTTCATAACATCGGAAGCAAGACGCTTGCCCTTTAGTTTCCCCATGTTGGCCCAGGGAAACGACTTGGCTTCGCTTCATAACTACCGCTCCTAAAGATGTACTGATGGTGATGATAATTTTTTAGGGGAAAAATATCTAGCTGTAAGAAATAATTTTTCTTATTCAATATTCTATACCAATTTTATTTTACAGTAAGAACAGTGACGATAGAAGCCAAACTTATTCTTCTGATATCTGACATTATTAATCTAAAGTGAAACAGCGGTCTTGAAGTAATCATGACAAAACTTTGTTTCAAATCTACAAGTGTACACGTGCGATATATAAAACACTGAAGAGAATATGACAGCAGAAGCAAAAGAGAACAGTTATTTAGAAAACAGTTTTATTCTACTGACTTATGTAGAAGATGGCTTTCCCTTTAGATCAGGTCAGCAAAAAATGCTCTGAAGTTAAAAGAAAATGAACAATCCTCGAGAAAACTAATCACATTACAAAGAAGTCAAGATACAAATACCGTTTTGACATCTCCAGCGAAGGAGCATGGCCTAAGCTTTGTCTTTCAATGAACTAAGGTACTTTAATCAAAGCAGCACAGCAATATCCAACTTCATGCCTCTGGTTTAAGTATCTCTAAATATAAGTTTTTGCTTACGTAGATGTTTGAAATGTCAAAAGGGATGAAACTAAAATTATAGTTATTGAGATGAAATGTTACGATATGACATGTTAGCATGGCGCAAAGGTCTATGACAACTTTTTGAAAGACGGTTACAGTACTGTCAATATACGTATTTAGATACAATGTACATGAAATGTATGTATAGTTTTGATTTTTAAGTTCAAAAATTATTGCGTCGTTGAGAGGGAAGGCACTTGCAATCGGAACCTGTCAGAATTAGTTCTCAAGATAAAATCAAACAGTTCACAAAATTTGCGAACATCAGATTCACATCTTGTAAAAATTTCTACTAGAGAGAGAGTGACGAAGTGAAATGCATGACGGAAGATACTGATTCAATGTAATGCACTGTTTTTGAAGTGTCACATGTATTTAATGTCTTCACACTTTCCTGCTTTTCGGTGACTTCTAAAGCAGATACTGTTATATCTGCGATACATGGGCCCTTCTTGATCAACCGTTGTGTTTTAACATAAAAGTGTTAAATCATTTGCATAATTCTTATAAGTTAATTTAAGGGTTAACGATTAGGATGTCGACCACTACATATATTAGGGAAACCACCTCTCAGGCAACTCTTTCTTCGAAAAAAAACCCATTTGTTATTATTGTTTAAAGATCGTTACAACCAGGGAGCCTAAATTTGGCCTATGTGTCGAAGAAATACACAGCTAAGGAAAACTACTTTATTCCTCACAGACAATAATCATATCCTTTAAAAATAAAAACAAAATAGCTGGAGGGAAATGCAGTTTTGCCCACTGTTTATCGGTAGTAGATAAGTTCTTTTTTGCTAAAAGAGAAAGCAATTTTTTCAAGAAAAGTGTAATTGAAATATTTTAGGCTTTGAGCATCTGATCACATTATTTATTTCATTATAACACGCTTTTGCTACGTCGGTTTTTTTCTGAGCAATAGAGCAAATACATATGAAACATTTTGTCACGATGCGTCATGATTTTGCAGATGAATTTGTCAACAACGCAAGATCCTACTGCTCCTTCTGCTACTGGTCCGTCTGGCGCTGCTCCTCCTGGTGCTAATTCTCCTGATGCTCTGTCTGTTACTGCTCCTTCATTTGCTGCTGCTCCTCCTGCTGCTTCTGATCCTGGTGCAAGAATTAGTCATGAAAATCAGTCCATAAGTATAAAAGTAACCATATTCTTTGATTTATACTTCATGCATGTGAAAAAATGTACAGTAAACCAAAAATGTATCGTGAAAATTATACTTTATACGTCCAAAGTGCTTGACGTTTCATATTACACTCAATCATATAATTACGTATGTTTGTATTCAACCGAAATGCAGCTAATTACTTAAAAAACTTAATTAAAGTGTTTCAAAATATTATTAACATTTCTCGGTTATAGCGGATAACTGGAAATCATTTCGAGATATGTAACAAGCTATCTCTGTGTACTTATAATCATGTTACATTTGCAAAAGTAGTCTATCAGTTAATTTGAAGAAGTATTATGTAATAGAAGGTTCTATTCATTTATTATATTTTTAAAGCTATGATGCTGTAGTCTTCAAAACAGTAAAGTACAGTATGCGATAAACAATAAAGTATACTAAATATCGTATGCGGTAAACAATAAAGTATGCGATAAACAATAAAGTATTTTAAATATAGTATGCGGTAAACAATAAAGAATACTAAATATAGTATGCGGTAAACAATAAAGTATACTAAATATAGTATGCGATAAACAATAAAGTATACTAAATATAGTATGCGATAAACAATAAAGTATACTATAAATAATTTTATAACAAAAAGTCTACCAATCAAAAGTCTGCACAATATTGCTGAGCCTAAAAAAACCTATTTGAGTCCTTAAAAATCAGTTAATGGAATCCAGTTACCTTAAATAGTATCTGCGATGAAAAAAAATGATGGCACTGCAGACACCTTTATCAGCTTCAACGTGCCATTACGGGATGATGTGAAGTCTTAAATTTGGAGTTTGAAATGATCTGTACAAATTACTTCGCTTTGAGAGTACCCAAGGTTGATTGCCAGGACCAATCTTTTTCAATATCTGCTTGGTATATTGCAAAAAAAAAAATCTTCTTTAACACGATATTTTATTAATAAATACACGCAGGCACACTGAGTATAAAAGAATGGTAGGAGTGATATAGGTGCAAAATACGCTGACGCGATTTAGTCGTTTGTTCGTCCCTTGACAAGCACCGGTCGTCGGGTGGAGAGATGAGTGGGGTACATGGATAGACGCGCCTGTTTTTGGTGATAGTGAGCAGGTCCTGCGGTTCCCGGACGATTCGACTAGGGTCGTTTCGACTAAGGTCAGTTCGACTAAGGTCGGTTCTGCTAAGTCGTTTCGTCTAACGGTTGAGTCGCCTATAGGACGCATGAAATGGAAAAAAAATTGGAATGATTTGAATGTTAATAAACGATTTAAATCTATCATGTAAACAGTGCAAATTGTCGCGTTAAGCAATCGGAATCCACACGTTCCACTCTCGCATGCACGTTCTCAACCACGCAGACTCAACAAGCACTCAAACGCCCGATGCCTGTAACGCATCCAACCGTCCCTCAGTGTAAAAGTTGACGCGCACACGTGGGAACAGTAAAAAACACGCGTTTATTAAAGATGGAAGAAAATTATGAGAGAAGAAGAAAGGACGAACACTGCCAAAAATAATGTCAAAATAACACACACAAATAAACGTCCCTGCAAAATGAACGAATTAATGGAAACCCGCGCAGCGCCGTACAGGGGTGCAACCACACGTAAGGCGGGTACCAGTCGGCCAGAATGAAAACAAATGGTAGTCTCCGGGACTGACTAGACTGGTCTTCCACAGAAGGGGTGTAGCCCTGAAGCGATGGCGGCGGTTCCCCTTACGTAAGCGCTCAGGCTCAACTGATGCCAGGGGAGACCTGACGTTGTGGCCGTGAACACCCGAGTTACGCAGCCACTGACCCACTTAATTGAGAAGGCCTTGGTCGGACAGTGCGGGATGGGGGCTGTAGATGCACCTTATAACGAAAGTTGAAGTGAGAGCTGCGAGGAAGCAAACTGTCATGAAGCGGCCCGCGTCCTATAGCATTTCATTCGTCCTATAGACGACTCGACCGTTAGACGAAACGACTTAGTAGAACCGACCTTAGTCGAACTGACCCTAGTCGAATCGACCGGTTACCAGGTCCTGCACAGGACGACCAATCCACTCCTTCACGTTCGACCCCGTGCAAACATTTCTCAACTAGGGTAGCTATGCGTAAATAAATGAATACATAAGGGAAGAAACTGCTGGTACCTTTAGGAGTTGTTCTACTATCGACTATTTCCCTTAGAAAGCTGTAAAAAGTCCATCAGGTATTTTGTTATGTTTGAAAGTAGGCAAAGATTATTATCCTAATGATCGACTTCTTAAATGAATATTATGTGTAATAAGATCTATATGAACGTAAATGTAATCTTTGTTCATAAAAAAATTCCAAAACTTCCCCAGATCGCTTTATACATAGCATACAAAAGATAGACCAGAAATAAATATTAAAGTAATACTTATCTATAATCATCACTTTTCATCTTTTTTCGAGTTCATTTCTTGTTATTCCATTGCTGATTGCAAGGTATAAAATTATCTGGTTGCTATGCACTTTTTCCACTCAAGATTAGTTTGTCTTATATCACTCATACTTACACCATAGCCACTTTTATACTGTTTTGGAGATTATTTTTGACAGAAAATCTGTTTAAAAGCTTCAATTTATGAACAAATTCCTTACATGAACATAGAATAAACGTAAACCCAAGATCTTCATAAACAGTAAACGCATTATTCTAAAACCATGTTTCAACTTAAAACCTACCCTTCAAACTAATGAAATATTTCAGCCTAATGATAGACGAAAGTGAAAAGGCAAATCCAGTATTTGCTAGATTTACAGACCTTCAAAATCCTTAACATCTTTAGTGATCTTGTAAAAATCGTGAATATTTCTCATTTTTAAGCATTGTCAGAGTATGTTCTGGTTGTCTTTCTTCTTTAAATTTATACAATGAAGTACATTTATAATAATAGTCATGACTATTCTGTACACACATACCTCCTCCTGATGGAGGAGTTTATGAAAGTTACAAAATATCTCTACATGTACTACATACACAAAGATGCTTGCATATGCAACTTAGAAGTCCAAACTAATTTTTACCAGCAAAACCGTTTTTGTCAGCACATCCTTTGGAAATCCATAAAAGAATAATGCTGGACCCTTGTACACTCAAGTTCACAGCAATATCGACAATCGCTTTTTATCGTATGAACCAACATGGTCAAAGATCTCTACATGTATCAACAGCAGACATTAAATGGGAAGTGGTTTATACTCGACTTGGGATGAAGGTCACATGCATGCATAATTCTCGAGACAGGCCACGGGCAGCCAACGACAATGTGTCCAGTCTATCTCGTAATGGACGTTACTCGCTAGTCCCTCAAAATTTCCGTTGTTATTGTTATTATTCACTTACTTTACACTGATGTTAACACAAAAGAGCTTATTAATTTACTTAAATCTGCGATTGTCCATGCGGGCCGGATCACATGATTTTGAAGGCCGTGTCCGCTCCGGACGTCCCCTACCCCTGTCCTAGGGGATATACAGCAGACAACAGTTTTCTCACACGACGGTTGGAATTACAAAGCTGTGAAACTACTGTAATTTTTGTATTTTATTACTTGTCTCTGTCTTTTTTGTGAAAGATTTTGTGTCGCGATATTCTTCTGCGTACACAGAAATTACGAAATATAATCAGTCTAGCGCAATACGCCGTTCTTGCTGTTTAGTACTTGAGCCATTGGTTTCTCTTCTAAATGCAATTGTTTCATGCAGTGCTTACAGCTTTTAATTAAGCAGCTGCAGTAGAGATAAACATTTGATTAAAAAAATACAAACAATATCTTTCTAAGTTTTCTTGCAAATTACTTTATATCTGAGTCACTAAAACATGTATGCGGATAAGTCCTTTGCCATATATCTAACATTCATAAAGAGACAATAATTTAATAAGACCGCCTGCAGCCTCTGATCTAATTTTTTGTTTTCCATTATACGCTTTTACTAGGATTTTTTTTTATTATGCTGCAGCTTAATCTTGTAAATGAACATCAAGCAGAGCAACAGAGTGCTGGAGAAAGCAGCGAGAGATTTGGGTACCTCTACTAATGCTAGCGCTGCTCCTAATAATGTAAACTCATTAAGTTTCATCTCACCGTGGGTAGTCCCCTGATCCATTTTATCGTATTTTTTTCTAGACGGTGTTTTTCTTCTTTGCAGATTAATGAATACCAAACACAACTACAGGGTGTTGCACAAAGTAAGGAAGAATCTGATTATTCTGCCGGTTATGATGATGACGCTTTCAAGAAAACATTTCGTCAACCAAAACGGATGGTAAATATGTTCTTTTTATTTGTTTCTCGTCTAATCCAGTTCTCTAGCTTAATAATTCATTGAACAGAAACTTAAAACTTATATTTACAAAAAAAAAAAAAAAAAAACAAACCCACACACTTATTTGATTCATTAGTGTTTAGCGAACACATTAAAGTACGAAGCGTAGCCAACGCTTACCTGTACATTTAACTTATTCTAATAGGATCGAGTTATATAATAATACTACATTTACATAATAATGATGTAATATTATATAAATATCAAAGACCCAGAATAGAATGATGCGTCGTAAGGCATGACGTCTATATAAAAAGCGATGACCGAACTGCGGCCAGCCTCTTTGCGACAGTCATGAAACGCTCATACAAGTAAAATAATTTAAAGCATGGCAAGGAAAGAGGTGAAATTTTGTTTGCCGGGTACTTGCACGATAATTCGAAGTCCAGTGATGATTAAATTTAAATTATAATACTTTCTGTGTGTTACTCTGACTCATCTCACATGTGTGTTTCAACATTGATGTGTCAAAACTCGAAGAATTTTGATTCTAAACAAAAACTTACATAGGTGCTTAAACATAATGTTGTTACTTGCTCTGTTTAATTAATTTATTTACCATGTTTATCATTTACCTTGAATGTATTATCTACATTTACCACTAATATGTGTGTAATTATTATTAGACCTTTCAGTCACAGAAAAAGAAGTTTAAATATGGCTACATTACATACCTATGCAAAACATTTTCAACAAAAATAAAAAATACTATTATAATACAGCATTGACAAACACTATACAGCTTAAGAGAGAAATTTGACAAATGAAGAAAACGTGAATAGGAAAATGAACTGACATTGATAAGTATAACAATTTATATTGACAACAAAGTATTTGTTTAGAAATATACAAAGGCAGAATAGTTAACAATACATTAACACATTCACCTGCATCATCTAAAACATCAAGATCTAGCATACTGGGAGAAAAATAAAGGCTAGAGAAAAAAATGTGGGCTTTGCAACCTAGAAACTGACCTGAGTTTTCAAGCCATTTTCTGGGGGCATATTAAAGTAACAAATAGAGTAAAGGACACTTTACAGAAATTCTTATATTTCAAATGCCCACTTAACATAATTTTTTTAATCACAGCAAAAGAAATTCTTGTGGACTTGCGAAAACAGACTTTATCTGTCCCATTGCTTTTGCCACTCAATTGTAGCCATATTGTCAGTAACAAACCAAACAAACTTAGCAGTGTATGTTTATTCAGTGTGAGTACAAATAGCTTTAAAGGTCAACTCACTCGCTGAGCGAAATTCGCTGGAAACAGAGCACAAAGTATCACAAAAACATATTCCGGTGGTATTTTATGACAAAGAGGCATGAGAGATTTTATATTAATATTTTTCTCTTAAGCACACCTGGATTTGTCGAGAAAACAGGAAGTGACGAAACGAACGTATTTCTATAAATAGCTTTGTTTGCACAAGCTGAAGTCAATGAGAAAAGATGCAATCCTCAGTAAAAGAAAACTGTCCAGGACACATTGTGCTGTTGCTGAATGTTCTCTTCGACACTCAGATGGAGTTAGTTTCTACTCATGAAGGAAATCCTAAAGATAATGGCAGCAAACGCCAGTGGATTAACTTTGTTCAAACGTACAATCCAAACTTGGTTGGGGACCGTACTCAAGAATTTGCTCAAAACATTTCAAAATCGATTGCTATCCAGTCACTTACACAGTACAAGCGAGTCTTGGACTTTCAGTAAACCGACGAAATCTTATTCCTACAGCAGTGCTTACTATACAACAGCACGAGATGTTAAAACATCAGATATACAACATCGACAGTTTCTACACCGTCTGGTCTACAAGTAACAGTCACAAACACATCATCATCAGTCGTATCTTTATCCAGCATAATACTCATAACAACTGACAGTGTGAGGGCACCATTGATGTGCGTAATCAAAACAGCTAAAAAAAAAGAATTGAGGGTTATAAACATATTATAAGGAGCTTAAACGGGAACACGTGCGAGTATCAGTAAGTAAATAGAAAATTTTGCATGCAGCTAAATGAGAAAGATATAAGTTTTTACATCGATAAACATGTTTAAAAAATCATTATATTTTTAATTGTAAAAAAATCCTTATCAGCAGTCAGTTGTAACTATTGTTGCCCATTAAATTTCGATCTGATTGACTTACCAGTCTGTTGAATGAATTCAGTTTGGACCATTTAATTATTTTTTACTTTCATTCGAAGCTTCTTAATAAAGTTCCAATCTGTAGGGCTGTATTTCAAATTCAGTTGTTTCTTGAACAGGACAACATGAGCGATGTTTCTTCATTTGAGTTGAAGACATGCACACTCGACGTTACAAATACTTTGCGTATGAGAACCTCCAGTACAGGAGAGTATTTTTTCCCCGCCTTCCTACTTGCAGATGAGAATGCCGATGTTTGAAGGCTTATATCTTTAAAATTAAGGATCATTATGTACTCATATTTTGGGAATTATTATTATAAAACGAACTTAACCCGATCATAAAGAAATAATGTTGTGAGCGAGTTGACCTTTAACAAAGATGGTTCCATTTTATCAATCTCTCATTCTTACGTGCTGGATGCTTTGCAAAAGATCTTTTAACACGAAGTTCAGACGAAATTTAAGAAAGAGAAGTGTCGCCATTTCGTCCAATGAGCAAGGTCTTTTCTATGAGCAGATAAATGACTAAATGAATGAGATATTTTCAAAAACCGGTTTAAGAAAAGACAAATACCTAACAAGAGATTTTTAATTAAGGCTTTGTTTATCAAAGAAAAGGAAAGTCATAATGTCGTTAAGTTTGTCTTTGATGATGATGATGATGATGATGATGATGATGATGATGATGATGATGATGATGACTTTTTTTTAGTTTAAAAAAGTTAAACAGGAAGATGAAATTCCTCTTCAAGCTGGTCCTCCCGCACCATCATACAACACCGTTGGAAGTAGCAGGGTCTGAAAGCAGAATCATTCTTCTGATTTCCTTCATTAAGTGGTCTTGAAGTACGTACAATAATTCAAAAATCAATTCGCCAACTAAACTTATACGAGATCTGGAGAGCGGAAGAGACTATGACAGCAGGACCATGGCAAAATAGAGAACGGGTCTCTAGAAGACAGTCTCCTTCTGTCAATTTACGAGGAAAGTTGCTTTACATCGAGTCATCGGAAAATCTCTGGAGGTAACAAGTAATAAGCTTCTCGTTGGAAAAGGACAAGCGCGTCACATAGAAGATGAAATTTTACTTTGCCACAAAGCCCGTTGTAAGAACTTCATAAAAATGAACATGCCAATGTACGCTGACTTCAACTTCGGCTGGCGATGAACTTATAGCCTTCCAAGTTCTTGTCGACTCTGTTACGTTCACTTCAGCTCAGCTATTATCACTTCAGCGTCGTCATTATGGACAGTTCAAAATATAGACCTGATCAGAAGCTGATTTTTCAAAGATACTTTAAACCTTAACTTAATGTTGTAGATGTTTTATTTTGCTCGTAAGATTATGATTATGTAAATATCTGTTTAAATTTATGCACACATTCATTGTATTTGACATGAATGTACAGATTAGACAAATGACTATTTTAGTTCAAAATTATGTTGTCAAAAACAACGTTCATACTGGGACGCAGAATTATTTTTCATGAGGCATATGTGCAAAATCAAGAAAATTCCAAGAAATGTCCTTCTACATCAACAAAAGATGAACTAATTAGAATTTAAACCAGGATTTCCTCTCAATTTATTTTCATCATCGCAATATTCATTTCCTATCATTGTCTTAGGAGTGATGCTATAAGAAATCATAGTTGTCAAATATTAAAGCCTATTCAAATGAGTTGAAATCTTAGAAATATGTCCAGCTTCAATTCAGTAAAATCATGTTTTCGAAAAAAAATGACAAAAATAAATAAAAAATGATTAAACAGAAAACAAAGCAGACAAAAAATTAGCAACGTTTGCGAACATCAATATCAATTGTCAGAATTATACTAGTGAGGTCGTGAAGTGCAGGTTGGAATGCGTGGCGGGTGACACTACCTTTTTTCAGTGTGTACATTACTTCTGAGCTGTTACATGCCTTTCATGTTTTCTTGACACTTTGTAGCTTTTTCATAGCCTCCTATACATATATAGTTACATTATTTTCAGCTATGAAGCATTGACCTTACATTTCTAACCTTTTTTGTACCTTAACATAAGCAGTGTTAACACTTGTATTTAGTTCTCATAACGTTCATTTCCATATGTCGACCATTAGTTAGGGAATCTACCGATCCAGCGTTAGTTGATCCAAAATGTCATCTTCTAAGACGGTTTAAAATGTGTCATCATGTCATGGATGAGATTGTATGTTACACGTGCTGCGTCGAGCTGTTGGTTTGTACAGGTGTACTGTTACCTACTATACTGACCAGAGTGCTGGTGACTTGTGAAATGCATATGCACATTGTTTTTTTTTTAATTTTAAACGAGTGATGTCAAAGTTTGTTAAATTGGGTAAAAGAGATCAGTCGCCTGTTACTGTTACTACAAATTAAAAGAGTCGGGACTGTGATATCAATGAGGTTTTGTTTAACGGATTACTTAGCTTACTGTTATTGGTCGATAAGCTTATTGTCTGTCTCACTAAACTCGGGGACTCGTTGATGTTGCTGCTACATCAAAGCATGTTAGAGAAGTTTTTGTCAATGACAGCCTTTGCATATCTTAGTGCAAACGTTTTTGTTGCAAGGGATTCTCCATGTACCCTCTGTAACTGAGATTTTATCTGTTTCATCCGAACAGCTATTGTCCAAAAGTACTTCATAAGCTGTTGAAAAACGGCTGGTACAATATGGTTTTCTCCTTTGAAGTAGAGGTAAAACAATATTCACGATACTTGAACTATCTAACCGGTGTCTCATCAACGAATAGTCGGGACCTTTATCTCCCATTCCCGTTTTACTTCCTTCAGCAAGAGTATCTTGACTTCCCTCTTGAAAACATTTTGTCGTGGATTGAACAAAAACTAACTTCGGAAAGAGAAAGAAAGATTAAAACTAGAAGAAGATAACTTTGAAATAAGAAAGAAAAGGCAAGCATTCAGCTTCATAGATAATAATAATATTTATAGGATTTATATAGCGCATATCCCCACACAGAGGCAAGATCAGTGCGCTTCACAAGATACAAGGAACAAGATACTGATTCGGTATGACAAAGAAGAGTAACACAGACAGGCACACATGCCCCCCCCCAACACACACACACACACACACACACACACACACACACACACACACACACACACACACACACACACACACACACACACACACACACACACACAGACAGTAGGTATTGCCAGGGACATGAAGGAACGCAGAGAAGAGAACATGGAAAAAGTGATCAGGATAAGCCTGTTAAATCTGTATACATCATTTCTATAATAAAAGTTACATGTAACAATGCCAGTACTGTGCCATTCCGTTACCTGCCTATGACCAATCACTACCTAGCTAGTACTTGACGGACAGGTGGTCACTGACTTCCCAAGTAAGAGTTCTGCATACTACAACCAATCGCTACCTAACACCTAACAAACCAGTGGTCAGGGCCGGTTCTACCTATTAGGCAAAGTAGGGAATTGCCTAGGGCGCAGACTGAAAGGGGGCGGAAAAAATGGCCTGCTCTTTTTTTTAAGATAAATAATTTTAGGGAAAAATATCATTTTCACAGAATGACATTAGCAGGACAACTTTCGTCTGCTTGTAGACTGACCACCAGGCTAGTTTATCTGTACACGTATTACAGGAAAACCCTATTATTCCAGGGCGTGCTTGCAGTGACCAGCTAACCAGCAGGGAGGTAGAGAGCGGATGGGGCGGCAGAGGGGCGGGGAAGGGCGATGAGAGGGGCGGCGTTAGTGGATGGTAAAGGGGGTGGTGGCGCAGTCATGGAGTGGGGGGGGCGCAAAAATGGCCTGCTTTTGTTTTTAAGTGATGAAAAGTGTTAGGGGAAAAGATCATTTTCACAGAATGACATTAGCAGGGCGCCTTTCCTCTGCTTGTAGGTTGACTTCACCACGCGAGTTCATGTATTACAGGAAAACCCCATTATTACAGGGCGCACTTGAAGTGACCGCCTAACCAGCAGGGAAGAAGAGGGCGGAGGGGGTGGAGGTTAGACGGCAGAGGGATGGGAGAGCAGCGGGTTGGTGGATGGGGTCTGGTCTGGGCGGACCTTTACAATGGATGGGACCACATTCCAGCCTCACCTTTCTCTCTTCTTTCTTACTTTGAAAGACGTTCCACACTTATGCATTGAAAACACTGCAGCTGAGATCAGGGACAACAACACTGACTTGAGTTTGCTACGCGAGTTTCGTTTTGGTTATGACAAATGTTTTATGTTCAATATTTTTTACACTTACGAACTTTAAACCCAAAGGAACTTAGCTAATGTCACGATCGCGTTGTTAGTTAATAAGAGTATTAAAGTCTTTAGCAGACAAACATCAAGGTAGAGTCATTTGAAGTTTATAGCATATCTATTTTTATTGTCAAATTTCAGATCAGTTTATTTAATTCACTGTCACGAACCTGTTTTCTCCTTAGTGCTGTGTACAGCGGTGACACTGATGGCCTATAGTCTTGTACTTACTGTTGTAACTCATGGTCGTGAATATTTAACTTTCTTATTGATCATTAAATTTCGGTTCGATTGGTATATTACGCTTAATTTAGTTGTCAAATTGTAATGTTTGTTTATTTTTATTATCTAAGAGTGCGTCTGTCTACAGTTTGAACCGATAGCTTGTTGTTATGCTCCATTGACAGAATATTTGAAATTGGTTATTAAGTGATAGTGCGTACTAAGACCTATAGCCCACATACTTCTCTTGTTTTCAACAATCCCTATGCTGGACACCACGCAATGTTGATCATTGGACTGTGTTTGGGCAGCTGCCTTGACACCATGATTTACAACTTTGTATTGTTAGCGTCTAGAAGACTCTCCCTTGACAGACCTCGTACCGCCCCGCCCACCTATCAGTTTGACTTTGGATGGGAACATGTGATAGTTGCAATAAGGGTGATCTAGATGATAGAAACTGTGATAACTTGAGTTTTAGACCACACAGAAAAATAAGACCAGAGCAAGGTGCTACAGATTTCTTGTCTCCATCAGTGTGCAGTCAGTCTCCACTCCATAAAACCTTTTACACGAGTGTTTGAAATCCCACTACTCATAAGTGTAGGTCTGTGTGAGTATGATGCACGCCTGACATTGAAAAACAGACGTACTTTTTCTTGAGAAAAAGTAGTTCTTATTTATAAGTTATTAATCAAATCGGAGAGCAAATTCTCGAAAAAGATTTAATTGTAATAAGCCATTCCTTGACACTTCTGGGTTCTAACACCTCTGGTCATAATGAATTCTTGTAGAAAACCACTTTTCCACTATTTTCAAGCAGCAAACATGTAGTCAGTGCGGTTTTACTTGTTAGTTCGTCTGTAAGATGAGAAAGAGAACGATTGAAAGCACTTGCCGATCGAGGTGCTAGTTGGAAAGGCCCAAAGGGTGCGATAAATCTATCACAGTTAATGACCAGTCGGATCAGATTAGAAGACTGGACAAAGAAGGTGGTGCGATGTTACTTGATAGTTGTCTATGAGATGAGAAAGAGAGAGGAGAGAAAGATTGAAAGGACCTAAATGGGGTGGGTGGCTTAGTGGAGAAGGGTAGAGATAAATCTCTACCACTTTAAAGGAAGTCAGATCACATTATCAGGGCTGGACAACCAAGATCGGGGATGGGGAGGGAAAGGTAGTCTTAACTTTAAACTTAAAACCCACAGGATTTTGTAAAAACCTCACTGTACTGAGCGGCTGCAGACATCTCGTTCTGCTGTTTGAATTTACTGTGTAATGGTCTATTCAGGCGCTTGGAGCTATCATCCTTCCAAAGCAGAATCAGTAAAAGGTCTAATAGAAGATGTGTGAACTGAACTGTTCTGACTATTTCTGTGAACTGGATTTAGCCGTACAAGAGTGAACAGTGCAGACTGTCCTACATCCCCGACATCATGAGAGTTTGTAAAGATAAGGTCACATGATTTTTATACACTGTGATAGAGCTGTATATATTTTATTAACACAATTTGTCTCTTTCTTTACCTTCATTTTATTTCCTCATTTCTTATCATGCTTATTTTGATTGTGTGGATGCAAAGAGTTGCGATAGTGGTGGTACAACCTTTTGCAAAACTTTTCATTGCACAAACGGGTCCTTTACAGCCTTGTGGTCTTTAATGTAAGCCTGGGTTTGTTGTTTAAAATTTCAGTTAAGAAAACAGAGTTATGCCTAAATGTACAACTTTTTTGGGAGGGGGGGGTAACTGATTCTTTTTTTGGGGGGGAGAGGGGGGCGCAGTATTTGTCTTTCGCCTAGGGCGCAACACAGCCTTGCGCCGACCCTGCCAGTGGTCAGTCTTGACTTATCCCTGCCCACTCTGCTTTCTTCTTACCTCCCCCTACTAGGGACGCGATCTGACTACGGCGTCATCATGTCTGACTCCCTATTCACTACTGGCGTCCAGTCAGTGACAATAACGAGGAGCGCTGTCGTCCCATACCAGGACATGTAGCCTACAATTAACGGCCGCACCCTGGCCTGTGATCTCTCCTCTCCTAGAAGGATCCCTGCGGTGGTAACTGCCGTTCCCCGCTTGTCCTGCGCTAGTGCTGACGTAAGCGGCCATCCATCCCCCCCTACCTAGCTGATCACAAAGAGATACCCGGCGATGAAGCATACTTGTTCCTTTTTTCACCACCCTGGGCTGGTGCCATCAAGCCGGCTGTTGCCGTAACACCGCCTTACAAGCTAACTCGTTTCCCAAGCTATCTATTCTACCTTGTACTAGCCTGTCTTACAGCGCGTTCGCACGACTCGTGCATAAAGCAGAAGTGCGGCACCAACACTATAGCCCTATTACCTAGTTATCATATGACACAGTCCGCTTGCGGCAGTGAGCACCTGGTCGCTGCATCGAAACATGCACGGAGAGAGCAGGGAGAAAAAAATCTCCACTTGTCTTACCATCCGCCCTTATAGAAGGACTCATTACAAGTTTTTTTGTGTGCTGTTTCTCGATTGTTTCACGCCGCAGCGTGCTAGAAAGTGCATGTATTTTTTGCGTATATTCGTGTGCGCGTGTGTACGTCTTTTTTCTTTTCTGTGTGCGGTTTATTTTTGTTTCTTTCTAAGACTTTATGTAGTTTGTGTCAATGTTTGTTTTTTCGTATCCTGTATCTCGTGTTCTTGTTGGCCTTCGCTGACCATTGGTTGGACTGGTCGTCTCCCGCCTCCTGTTGATCGCGTGACTGGGGCTCGTGGTGCGTAAGTGCGTGGCTGTTTCTGTATATCCTGCTACGCAGGGGTGATTACGTGACAGTCGGCACTGAGTGAATATCAAGGACCAGTCTGTGCTGCATAGAGTTTGTACCCCTTTTTTGCGGTTGACCTGGATGAGGTCATACAGGTCAAAGAATATGATTAACACCACCCTCAACATTCCTCGAATGGATGTATCGAATGTGTACAAAGCCCTTACACAGTTAAAACAAATAAACACAAGAGGGCTTGACAACATTAACAATAAAATACTAAATCTCTCGGCAACCGACACTGCAGACCTACCTATATAACCTCTGTATTGCAAAATCCCATTTCCCAACCTTTCTAAAACAAGCTAAAGTCATCCCAATTCATAAGTCAGGTGACGTGTAAAATCCTAATAATTATCGACCAATCTCAATTCTTTCATCATCTTGGGATCCAAACCCTTGGGGAAAAAATCCACGTTTTCCTCCAAGCTTACTTTATAAAATTTAAACTTTTCCACGCTAATAAATCAGGTTTTAGACCCAAACACTCTTGCCACACAGCACTAACATCTCTAGCAGAGCAGTGATTAAACAATATAAACGTAAACAACTATACTGCAGCCCTTTTTGTAGACTTTGAAAGCTTTTGACATAATAGATCATGTCTTGTTCATAAAGAAATTAGAATTTTACTGTTGCTGTATATCCGGCAGTGGCGTAGGAAGATGCTTGGCTTTGGAGGGGGCAAGCTCCATGCTGACAATGAACGACGGACACATTCTTGCCCTTCCAGCATTTTATTTAGGGGGGGGGGCAGCTGCCCCCTTGCCCCCCCCCCGGTTCCTACGCCACTGTCCGGCAACGCAGGGGATGATTACGCGACAGTAGGCACTTACTGAATCGCACGGACCAGTCTGTGCTGCACTGAGTTTTGACCCCTTTTTTGCAGTTGACCTGGATGAGGTCATACAGGAAGTAGACGCGATTACAGGTTTTGTTGTAATTTTGGAACTAGAAAGGGCAGAGAAAAGACTGTCACGATTATGTTAAGGCTTAATACGGTTTGAAAATTCAATTAGAAGATTTATTTGATATTGCTATTATTATATTGTTTGTTATGCACTTGATTGAAACGTCAGAAAATGTTGTTTTACCACATGTCACGCAAGCAGCTGCCATGGAAATTATCAAAACAGACAAGTGTAAAAGCTTATAACATTTTCTGTTGTGAGAAAACTTTAAGTTATTATTTAACTGAAAGAAAATCTTCATTTTAACGCTTGGAAACCAGTAGAAAATCATTTTCTTTTTATGATATTTTTTTACTAAAATGGTTTGTTTTACAATTAAGAAAAAATAGTTTTGATAAGTAGATTGCATTACTTTAAAAAACAATTTTTTAGATTTATATATATATATATATAGAAAGACTCAACCAAATTTTTGGTCTGTATTACATGTCATCATAAAGTCCTAAAGTTTTGAAGTGAAAAGGCGAGAACAAAAATAAAAATCTGAGAAAACCAGCATAGAAATGATAATAGCTTAGTAATTCTGTTTTATGTAAGCCTTTCAGTTAATTTAGGTATTTAACAGAAAATATAGCAATATTTTAATGTTTCCTACATATAAACTTAACAAAACTAATAAAATTTATTTCACTTTTAGAAAAGTAAACATGGATGCTGTTTTGTGTCCAAATTTTGAACAGGCTGCATAGAAATACACAAACATTTAAACAGGGGTCTTTGCAAACCATGTACTACACAATTGTAGGTACAATAAGTTATCTAGAAATTCGATGTTCATCATCTTCATATGTCTTGCCATCTCTGGTCTCTTCATGTCTAACATTTAGCTATTGTTGCATCGCATATTGCTCGCAATTTCTGCAAGCATCAGCAGAAGTAGCTGTGTCAGCAGCAGACACTCTGTGATCATGTTTCTTAGACAGCAGTCACAGATAGACTGAACATCGACACATACCTCTTTTAGTTAGGTAATCAGTTAGAAAGATTTTTCATTAAAAACACAAACATGGTACAGAACCATCAGGAACGAGGTCTTGTGGCAGCGTGACCTATTTGTAGAATTGAGACATAAATCATTGCATGCACCAGTCTTTTGAGCAGCTGCTGATATGCTATTCTTCTGTATATTTGCATCATTTTATGAAATACCTATCTAGTCAGACACATTCAAGAAAGATGATCTTTGTGGCTCTGTGGTTCCTTATTTCTACCAAACATTTCTGAAGAAACGCACCATGTGTCAAGCACATTAAAAGTGGTGTAGTCTGTATACAATGACTGCTACAAACATGATTAAATGGCAGACTTTATGTTAGGAATATTATACATAACTGCCAGTCTGTAAAAATCCTGTTTGAACAGGATACTTTGCGGTTTTCCCGCCCGTAGAAATCTCGGTGCCGCAGCACTCTGCTATACTTAGTTCAAGAGCATCCGGCCTGCAAGAGAGATGTCAACACTTGGTCTGGGGGTCATGTTGATGACACTAACCTTATTTCCTTCTCCTTTTCCCACACGTCTAGGGAGTTTGTTGATTTTCCGAATCTAGAAATTTTCGAGGAATGTGACACTTGTCGTCACTGGTGACGAGTACAGTAAAACTTACTTATCAAGACCTTCCCTATTAAGTTCCCACTTAGGACCCAACATATTTCGCTTTATAAATTTCATTCATATTACGACGCCACCCCCAAACCCCCTAATCCGACTTACGACTGACAGTTTGTTCTCT
The DNA here is from genome assembly GCA_004794655.1 of Marisa cornuarietis. Lineage (NCBI taxonomy): Eukaryota > Metazoa > Mollusca > Gastropoda > Architaenioglossa > Ampullariidae > Marisa > Marisa cornuarietis. The sequence continues at coordinate 8,657,703 of SMMW01000555.1, forward strand.
ATCAAGACATTTGTTTCTGAAATAGTTGCTTGTTTAAAATAACTACATTTTAAAGTAGATTGCGTTAGGCTGGCACTTTACTCTATATTACTATTTTCTGAAAAAAATTGTAAACTAAGTTTTGAAAAAGACTGCTTGGTCACTGAGTCACTGGTCATTTTGACCCAAACCATTATCGCTTCATTCAAATCTACTTCCTGCCTGAGTCAAATCGACCCCGTCATATCCACGTCGTCCCAACATCGGAAGTCGAATTGATCCAGCCTCAAAAGACGAATCGATTTTCGACAACAGGAGAAGTATTAACGCTAGTAATAAATACTAACAATAAAGTCAAGTGCTGTTCAAACAAGTTTAGCCACAATTTTACTAGACACAAATGGCTGATTGGCAATCAATATATATATTGACACAATACATTATCACAATCACACATAACGCGATTATCTCTTAAAGTTTTATGTTTTTGTCATTATTCTTTAGTTTGGAGTTTTGTATAAAATGCTAGAAGCATGCATGATGACTTCGTTCACAGCCTTGCCATCCACAAAAATTGTTCCCAGTGACCCACTGACCCTTATATATCTATTTCTCTCTTGTGAATTTAAACCATTGCTATTTGCAAGTGTTTCTGTGTATGTTTTTTACTCACTGCATTTTCATTTCTTAAAAACTATGTTAAAAATCTTTAAAACTATAAAATTGTGATTTTCAAAAGTATATTACTATTTTAATTCAAGGACTGTTAGCGACGAATGAGTTTCAGGTGCGTACAAACGACTGCCACAGAGCCACAGACGCTAAGATGTAATAAACGCCCTTGGTATAGAAGTGTATTGGCGCCACCGCTGAGTGGGGGTTGGGTGGGGTGGAGGGAGGGCGTGGAGAGAGGGCGTGATGTTTAGAAAAACAATAGCTAAGGAAGTGGTGCTTCAGGATTTAAGAAGCAAACTTTTCAGGAACCTTGTCTTTTTGGCTTCCAATACTGTCAGGGCTGCTGCTTTTCCTTCTCACAAGGGAGAGGACGGAATTTTTATTGGAGTCAACGAAAGATCCGACTTTTATTCAGAAAGTATTCTGTCATTCAGTTCCGAACTGGAAAACGTCTCTGTCTCGTCTGTGCAAGTGGCGTACACACAAAGAGATACGTTAAATACTTTCACTGCTTTTGGCGGTCAGTCTGTTAAACACTTTGTTATAGACGGTTATAAAAGCTCTGCTAGAAGTCATTGCTACATCAAGACCTGGAGGGTAGCTTTTTTGTACGATCGTTTAAACATGTACTTGTTGTGGTCTGTTACATTTGATTGAAAACTCACTGCAATCAGCTACTTTGCAAGAAATAAGTTTAAATGTGCGTGACATTAAGTATTTTATTAGAATGAGTTGAGGAGTGTCGAGAGAATAAAAACTGATTTAACGTTCACAATTCAGTCTGAGTTTTAAAAGAGTCGCTGTTCCGTGGCGCCGCAATATCGCAGAGACGGTTAAATGACTGTCCAATCAGCGACGTCTATGGGCCTGATTTCAAGAATAATGAAAAAAATCGGGGGCCGGTCATTGCATGACTATACAAAAAAAAAAAAAAAAAATAGTAGTAATATAAGTAATATGGATTTAAATAGCACATTTTTCAACATTTTAAAACTGGGAATCTTAGCTGACGACAGTGGTGTCGGTGAATTGCTGTAGTGTGATGTGCTTCGAGCTAAATGAGTGCCCGATCAGTAAAGTCTCTGCATATAATAATAATAATCATAAAGAAAAATAAGTCAAAATACAAGTTCACAAGAAAATGATAACAAAATCTTTAATATACAAGATTGTTTAAGCATACAATCACGTTTATTTGCAGTTGTGAGATACGTTCTCTGCATGCGTATTGCCAAGCGGCCCTTTTTGTTTAGTAAAATGGTGGCTAAACTTATTGGTATGACTCTGTTAAAATAGGCAGCCAAGGTCGCGTGTATCTATATTGTTCGACTAACGTGTGGGTCTTTTGGCAATATTAGACGATAACAACTACTGGTTTCATCGGTGATTAGTATTTTGGGCTTGGGACGATTTGACTTTTTACTCGAGCTAAAAAGGGACAACGTGGAACAAAATGGACCTACGTGGGACGAATTGACTTTTCATGTGGGACGAAATTGCCTATGATCGTGTCACGGGGTTACTTGTAGACCAGAACGGTGTAGCAAGTGTCAATGTTGCAGATTGTCAGGAACACAACGAGACGTGCAGACGGGTCACATACAACACACACTGACCTCACAACGTTCCTCACGTGTTCTTTCACACAACAAAGTACTAAGACCTGTAAGTGGGTTCCTATCTCTCTATAATTCAAAAATTCCAAATATTTTCCCACACTCAACGAATTTCAAATAAATTTTTCATCAACATATTTCGCAACTAATTAATGTCTACATAAACCCTTCTAATAATTTAAATATCTCCAGTCAATATATGAGAACAAGCAAGCAGGAATATCCTTTCAACAACGTAGATGTCTTTCAACCTTCCAATCAGTCGTCGCTAACTGGCTCCTCTCTATATTAGTTTAATTTTCTTCTAATGTTCATCAAAAGTTTCTCAAAAAACGTAAATGACCAAATCACACTGTCAACATCCGGTCAAAACACACGCACCCACAGATGTACACTTGCCTGTAATACTCCTTGAAACCATACAGAAATACACACCACTGGGAATCTCCAAAGCACAGCAATTACTCCCAATACAGAATCCACCATCAGACACATACACAGCAACTGGCGAATCTCTCCAAACACACAGCAATAATCCAATTATCTGAATCCACCAGCAGACACAAGGCAACACTATAAACTCAAAGCAATACTCCAAACGCCGACCTCCTTTTTTTGTCTCCAAACTCACACACACCGGTACATTCCACCCAAACGATCTTTTTCTCCACAAACTTCTGTCCTCTCGCAGACGACACGCCACGTCATACCTCCTTTTACGTCACGCTTTCTCAATCATACAACAAACATTCATCCAAGGGCCACTAACCCTGCTTCACAAAACAAACAAGGAAGCTAACTCCATTTCTGACATTCGCTTTTTCGCTTTCAAAAAACTGCACACTCTCAAGCAGTCAGGGCTATATCCACGATCCCTGACATTCCTCCCTTCCTCACACACACACACACACACACACACACACACACACACACACACACACACACACACACACACACACACACACACACACACACACACAAATTTAGAACAAGTTTTGCCCTTAGAATACTTTCGGGTTCTAAGGAATTCCCTTATCTTGTTCAGCCCTTGATAACGCATCGGCTAATTTATTAGTGGTCCCCTTAATCGGCTGAATATCAAACTTAAACTCCTGGAGGGCTAAAGCCCACCGCATCACTCTGGCATTCTTATAAGGAATAGATGTGAGGAAAGATAGGGGCTTGTGATCAGTATGTAGGGTAAACTGTCTCCCATACAAATATCTAGACAGCTTCAGAACAGACCATTTATGGCTAAACACTCTCTTTTTACTGTGCTGTATCTCTTCTCTCTATCCAGTAATTTTTTACTCACATATATGACGGGTAGGAAACTGTCATGATGGGGTTGGAGCAACACCGCCCCTAGCCCTACTGCACTAGTGTCAGTCTGCAGTAAAAACGGGAATGTAAGTACATTGTCATATTGGTTGAAGATTTCTTGTAGTTCCAGTCGTCGAGGAGATGGTGATTCGGGGTCTATTTGTATATCCTTGACACTTTCGCCAGCTGTGGGTGTTACTGTTGGTATGGTTGCAGGATCAAAAGGTTCGGGTGACTGAAGAATCGCCACATTACAGGAAATGTGTATGATAGGTATTCTAGGTGGCTGGTAAGGTTCATTGGGATCGGACATGTGTTGCGGACAGAACTGGGAGGAAAGGATGTCGTCGAATTGGATAGGAAGAGGACATGAAGGGACCGGCTTAGAGGGTAAGAAACTGTTCTCAATGTTGTAGGTGAAGAGGGCTGATCGAACTTCTTCACGTTAATGATATTGTTTCAGCATGTTTATGTGGTAGGTCTTCTCTTGCTTATGAATTTTTAGCATATAATCCAGATGGCGCTTCTTTATTACTAAATAAGGTCCTTTCCACTGCATGTTTGCTTTCGTGGGCCTTTGCACCAATAATTCGTCTCCTTCCCTTAGATGACGTGGTACAGTCTTTTGGTCGTAATACCGCTTGCTGTTTATTCTGGCATTTTCCGAGTTCTCTGCGGCTTGGTGCAGGGTCTCCCTCAGGATTGCCTTCAGGTCTAAAATGTACTGGAAGATAGATTTTTCTTCTGAAGTGGTTTGTTCTTCCTTCCAGTGGGCTGCTATAAGGTCCATAGGTCCTCTGAACTTTTGTCCGTATAACAATTCGAACGGTGAGAATCCGGTTGACGCATGCACTGACTCTCAACAGCCGAAGAAAAATGCTGGTATGTGCCTATACCATTGCCTTGGTTCCTTTTCGATGACTCTTCGAATCATGAGTTTAAGCGTGCCATGAAGTCGTTCGACACATCCATTTGTCTGAGCGTGATACGGAGTTGAATGCAAGGTCTTAATGGATAAAAGCTTCATGACTTCTTGCATCAGTTGAGATTTGAACTGGGAACCTCTGTCGGTAAGAATTTCTTGAGGAAATACAACCCTACGGAAAAATGTTAGTAAAGTCTCAGCTATTGTGACCGTGTCAATCTTTTTGATGGGTATGGCTTCTGGATATCTGGTGGCTACATCAATCAGAGTCAAGAGGTGGGTGTGTCCCTTCCTGATGGTGGGTGAAGGGGTCCTACTAAGTCTACTGCTACTCTCAGGAAAGGCTCCTCTATGGTTGGGACCTTGACCATAGGCACCGGTCGAACTCTACCAGGAGCGGTGGTGCGTTGACAAACGTCACAGGTCTTACAGTAATTTCTAGTTTCCTTCCTTACATGGGGCCACCAAAACTTGCTTCTGATGCGGTGCAAGGTATTTCTGCATCCCATATGGCCTGCTAATGGATTATCATGAGCAAGTTGAAGAATGGTCTTTCTCAGGGTGGTCGGTACTACCAATTGTCTACTAACTTCGTTCGACTGCCGAAAGAGACGATACAAAAGCTTGTTCCTGTAGCAAAAGTGCTCTCTTTGGTTGTTCGCTAGATCTTTATCATTTGCTACCTCTGTTATTGTTGCGATGGAGGGATCGCTCTGCTGTAGATCAATTAGATCATTCCTCTTAATGTCCCATGGAATTGGTGGTAGAGTTATGGGTTGAGGTCCCTGCATTTGGCGCTGGAATTGCGCGCGTGTGGTAACCGCTGCTGTTAGTTCTGACTCTTTCTCCTGTACATCAAATACCACCCGTTTTGTACCTCTCACGTTTCCAATGATTAGATCGGCTACTGGATTTTCGATGACACAACATTTCAGGTCTCCGTTGAAGAAAGGTGTCTCTACTGGAACACGTGCTAGAGGGAAGGTTTCAACCTTTCCACCAAAGGTAATACAAGATTGTTTCCCGTTCAGTCGGTCCTGTGGTTGAACCAAGGATGCTCGTATACCGGAGATGGTGGCACCTGAGTCGCGTAACACCTTAACTTGCTATCCCCTAATCCGTCCTGGATACAGATGTAATTTACCCAGCTCCTCCTCGTCGGTGACTGAGCACATTATAGCAACATTGACTGGTGTTGGATTATTCTCATTTTTCCAATTTCCATTTGTGTTATCTTGGGGTCTATAGCTTGGACAAACCTTGGCTATGTGTCCAAGTCCTCCATAGTTGAAGCAATGTCGTGGTGGTAGTTGTCGCGTGTCGCATGCTGGCTCAGCCCGAGCCTTAATTCTAAAGGGGGAGGGGGTTTGCTGCGTCATGATAATCTGACGTAATCATAGTAATTTGGTTGGTTTTGACGTGATTGGCGCGTGAGAGAGAGAAAGAGAGAGAGAGAGGAAGAGAGAGAGAGGAAGAGAGAGCGGTTATCGAAGACAGAGGATAGAAAAAAGACAGAGGAGCTGGAAGATAAAGAGGCTGTAGGACAGAGGAGCTGGAAGATAAAGAGGCTGGGGGACAGAGGAGCTGTCACCAAAATAGATCATCTGTTAGAAACCCGTTGTGTGAACGGGGTATGGAATATCCAGTGGAGACCGTTGTGAGAACGGGGAGCTTTCGTCTGCTGAAAAACTGTGAAGTGGCTTGAGTGACTTTCTTGAGTCGACGATCCGTTGTTCGAGCGGAGTATTGAATGACCAGCGGTGACTGTTATGCCTACGTGGAGCTTTCATACGGCGAGAGACGGTGGTGCAGACAGAGTGACTTTCGCCTGTAGTCTTTTGTAAGGGTTGGGGTGGTATCTTAGGGTATAGACAGGGAGGGGGTGGTATTGGTTAGTGGTATTGGTTAGTGGTAGGCGTCTACTTTCGTCCCGGCCCCTCATTTTCTTTGTTCGCTTCTACGTTTCTCCTACATTTGATTTCTTTTCGTTTTTGTTTTGATTAAACGTGTATTTGTATTGTCCTCTCGTGTGTGTGTTGTCTGTTTTGCACTGGAGAGCGGTTGGATTCGTCGCTACACGCGACAGTGGTGTCCAACGATCGGGATGACAAGGGCTGTTTCGATCGTCTATGGTCGTTGATGCTTCCTTCGGAACTGTTCTTATTGGTGGGGAGTGGGGTGAAGTCCTTCAAGATTCGTTCCTTCTGTAGGGAGGAGTATTTCGTTGTCTTGAAGATCGAGGAGAAGTAAATAGGTGTCGGTCCTGCTTTGGGCGAGCTGGCGGTGAAGAAGGAGGAGTGGCTTGTCCCACATTGGCGAACATGGTATTTTCTGTTCGTCTTGCGGGAGATTTCTGGGGGTGTGCTTGGCGATAACGTTCAACACTGTCTATCATTTCATTAGCGTTCTGAAAGTCTCTTTCTCTCAGAAACACGGCTAAATCTCTAGATACACTTTGCAGTACTTGTTCTCTGACTAGTTGATCGTGCAATCCTTCATAAGTTATTTGGACTTTGGATAAGTCAATCCACCTGTTGAACAATCCGATTAGTCGGGCTTGAAAAGAATGCATTGACCTTTGAGATTGGGGTTTCACCGATCTAAATTTTTCTCTGTATCCTTCGGCGGTGCACTGAAACTTGAGTAATAGTTCTCTTTTGAGCATATCATAATCCACGGGGCCCTGTACACGTAGGTTATCATATAGCTGGAGGGCTTCTCCGTGAAAAGAAGTGGCGATTTGTAATGGCCAGATATCTCTGGTCCATTTAAGGGACTGCGCCTGAGCCTCAAATCGGTTCAAAAAAGCGTTGATATCATCTTCGTCCTCTTTGAATGCGGGGAGCTTATGAGTGATTCCTTTTGGGGTTTGGATCCCATTACTCCTTGTCGCGCTGGAATCGGTCCCTCTCTCTAAACGAACTGACGCTCGGCTTCTCTTTCTCTTGCGGCCCTTTCAGCTTCTTTTTCTTCCTTCTTAGCTAATCTCCCTGCTTCTTCATCCTTAGCTAATCTTTCAGCTTCTTCTTTTCTTTCTCTGGCTAGTGTGTCTGCTTCTTTCTCTTTGGCTAATCTCTCAGCTTCTTTCTCTTTGGCTAATCTCTCTGTATATCTGTCCTGCCTCTCAATGCACTGAAATAATACTTTGTAAGGGCTTCGTCTTTCAGTCCATACAGTTGTCCCTCTTTCATAAAGTCGGCTACCTCCCTAATGGATTCAGCCATGGTTAACACCTATCGACACAATTACTCTACTAGGTTTACAACAGGGAGCACCCTACTATCTAAGCTTCTAATAAGGCAGAAAATACAACCAAAATTGCAATAAGTCTAAGCTACTGGCATATCAACATCAGATAAAAAAACATTATCCTCCAGGAATACAACTGGGTTACCAAAATAACACCAGATTTCTTTTGTATAAATAAAACAAGACAGATAACTATAGGATAGAGAACATCCACTCTCCCTTTCAGTTTCTGCATATTTTCGGATTTAGTTGATCCAAAATGTCATCTTCAAAAACGGTTTAAAATGTGTCATCATGTCATGGATGAGATTATATGCTACACGTGCTGTGTAGAGCTGTTGGTTTGTACAGTTGTACTGTTACCTACTATGTTGACTAGCGTACAGTGCTACTATTTTTGTTTACTTTATTTTAAACAAGTGATGTCAAAGTTTGTTAAGCTGGGTAAAAGAGCTCAGTCGCCTGTTACTGTTACTACAAATTAAAAGAGTCGTGACTGTGATATCATAGAAGTTTTGTTTAACGGATTACTTAGCTTACTGTTATTGGTCGGTAAGCTTATTGTCTGAGTCTCACTAAACTCGGGGACATCAAAATATGTTAGAGAGGTTTTTGTCAACTACAGCCTCTGAATACCTTGGCGCAAACGATTTTTTTGCAAGGGATGCTCCATGTACCCTCTGTAACTAAGATGTTATCTATTTCATCCGAACAGTTATTTTTCAACTGTACTCCATGAGTTATAGAGAAAACAGGGCAGGTACAACACGGTTTTCTTCTTTGAAGTAGAGGTATAAAACATGATCACGATACTATCTAACTGTTGTCTTGTCAACGGCTATTTCGGGACCTTTCCCTCTCATTTACTTTTTCCTTCCTTCAGCCAGAGTATCTTGTCTCCCCTCTTGAAGAGATTTAGTCGTGGGTTGAACGAAAACTAACTTCGGAAAGAAAGATTAAAACTAGAAGAAACTAACTTGAAAATAAGAAAGAAAAGCGCAAAATTCAGCCACAAAGGAACACACACACACACACACACACACACACACACACACACACACACACACACACACACACACACACACACACACAGGGTCTTGTGGTGCGTACGTGTGCAGCTGTTGCTGTATATCCGGCGACGCAGGGGATGATTACGTGACAGTAGGCACTGACTGAATCTCACGGACCAGTCTGTGCTGCATAGAGTTTTGAGTCCCCCTTTCTTGAAGTTGACCTGGGTGAGGTCATACAGGAAGTAGACGCGATTTCCAATGATACCAATGACCAATGACCAACTTTATTTGTCTCAGTGGGTAATTTGAATCTGGGAATGTGCTCTAGTTCAACAATGAATGGAAAATGAAAAAAAGAAAAGAAAGTGGGCAAGTAAGATGTATCATATATATATATATATAGACAAAAAAACTTACAAGGAAATCAAGTATACACATACAACATCACACACGCGCACACACACACAGACACATACCACTGACAGCTCATCTAAGATTAAGCAGCTGGACTGCAGATGGCACAAATAATTTTTGGTGTCTGTTACTCTTACATATAGACATGGCATAGCGTTTACCTGAGCTTAATAGTACAAATTCTGTTGTTAATACATGTTCAGGTAATGATAAAATGCATGAAGATTTCCGTACTATTTGCTGGTCACAAAAAGAAGCTAAATCCCTCTGTTTGATACCAATTATCTTAGAACAGATGTTCACAACACTGTTCAGACTATTCCTATCATTAACAGAGAGATTTTCGAAACCAGCATACAAATGAGAAAGATAGAAGACTCTCAAAGAATGACTGGTAAAAACGGCCTAAGATTATCTGGCTAACTGAAAAACTCTTATTTTATGCAAAAGATACATTCTTTGTTGGCCACGTTTAACAATGTGTTCGGTGTTTAAATTCCATTTGAGCTGGCTATCAAAAATAGTTCCCAGATACCTGAAGGAATTAACAATTTCAACAGGTTTACTATGAATCACACTGAGAATAACAAAATCCTCTTTGATCTTCCTAAAGTCTATAAATATTTCTTTAGTCTTATCTACATTCAACTACAATTTCAATTTCAGGTTTTGGTATAATTCTGTCCTATAATTTTCGACCTAGGAAGGACACTGTCACGATTATGTTTAGGCTTGACACGGCTTGAAAATTAAAATAGATTTACATACTATTGATACTTTTATATTGTTTGTTCTACTCTTGCTTGAAACGTCAGAAAATGTTGTTTTAACACGTCACACAAATAGTTGCCATTGAAATTATCAAAACAAACAAATTTAACAGTTTGTATTATTTTTCCTGTTGTGAGTTAACTTTAAATTCTTATGAAATAGTTAGGTGAAAGAAAATCTACATTCTAACGTTTGAAAATCAGTAGAAAATCCTTATCTTTTTATGATTTTTTTTTACTAAAACGGTATGTTTAAAATTAAGAAAAAATACTTTAAGTCAGTATAACCACTAAACTGCTTTTTAAATAAACCAACTTAAATTTTTTTAGATGCATATAAAGAAAGACAACTAACTTTTGACCTTCATCGCTTGTCAATAAAAATCGAAAGGTTTTAAGGATAACAAACCAGAACAAAAATATTAAAAAAACTGAGAAAACCAGCATGGATATGCTAAAGGCTTAGTAATTCTGTTTTATCTAAGTCTATCAGAAAATTTAGGTATTTAACAGCAAATATAAACATCTTTTAATGTTTCCTAATCTAATTTTAGCAAAACTAATAAAATTGTTTATTTATTTCCCTTTTAGAAAAGTAAACATGGATGCTGTTGTGTGTCCGAATTCTCAACAGGCTGCATACAAATAAACAGAATTTAAAACGGGGTCTTTGCAATTATTGTACTACGCAGTTGTAGCTACAATTAGTTCTCTAGAAATTCAATGTTTATCAGCTTCATATGTCTTGCAATCTTTCGTCTCTTCGTGTCTAACATTTAGCCAATGTTACATTGATATTCCTTGCCACTTTTGCAAGCGTCAGAAGCAGACACTCTGTACTCATGTTTCTTAGCCAGCAGTTACAGAGTGATAGAATGAACACCAACGGATACCTTTTTAGTTAGGAAATCAGCTCAAAGGATTTTTCATTAAAAACACCAACTGCACATGAGACTGAACCCTCAGGGAAGAGGTTTTGTGGCAACGTGACCTATTTGTTGAATTAGACATAAATCATTGCATGCACCAGTCTTTTGAGCAGCTGATCATATGCTATTCTTCTGTATAGTTGCATCCCTGATTCCAGTTGCTGCCCTCAGGCAGGCGCTATGAAGTGCCACGTATGCGGAAAACTGCTTATCAGAGGCCCTTCGTGCCAGCAGCCATCACCATCATAATAAAAGGCACAAGGACCGCTAGGTCTACTGGCATCCTGCTTGTGAAATTTCCAATTTATGTGTGAGAATGTGTAGGTGCGCGCGTCTGTTGAATGTCTGTATATGTATGCCTGTCCGTTATGTCACATGTTTTGTGAGCTAAAGGAAAATTTCTGTCGTGGAATTCCTCGAACAGACAATAAAGTTGATTTGATTTGATTCTGATTTGATTTGATCATTTTATGAAATACCTATCTAGTCAGATTCAAGAAAGATGATCTTTTTAGCTAGGTGGTTCCTTATGTTCTACCAAATATTTCTGACAAACAGCACCACCTGTCGAGTACATTGACAGTGGTGTAGTCTGTATGCAATGAATACAAACTTGACTAAATGGCTGTCTTTGTTTTATGAATATTATAAATAATTACCAGTCTGTAAACATTTTGTTTAAATAGAATCCTTTGAAGCTTTCCTGCCCCTACCCTTCCCGGTGCCGCAGCGCTCTGCGATACTTAGTTCAAAGGCAAGAATACATCCGGCCTCTGATTGAGGCCTGCAAAAGAGATGTCAACACTTGCTCTGGGGGTCATGTTGGGGACCCTAACCCTATATCCTTCTTCGTTTCCCACACGTCTAGCGCGTTTTAAATATTAAGACTCCACGACACCGCCTGATTTACCGAATCTGGACACTTTCGGGAAATGTAACACTTCTCGTCACTGGTAGAAAGTACAGTATAACTTACTTATCAAGACCTTCCCTATTAAGTCCCCAGTTAGGAACCAACTTGTTTCTGCAAGTACTTTGCTTTATAAATTTCGTTCTTATTACGACTCCCTCGCCCAATCCGACTTACGATTGAAAGTTTGTTCTTTATTAAGACATTTGTTTTTTTGACAAAAGTCGTTTGTTTAAAATAAATACATTTTAAAGTAGATTGCGTTAGGCCGGTCGTTTACCGTATATTACTATTTTCTGAAAAAATTGTAAAATACGTTTTGAAAGAGACTGCTTTGTCACTGAGTACCTGGTCATTTTGACCCAAACCATTATCGCTTCAGCCAAATCTACTTCCTGCCTGAGTCAAATCGACCCGTTAATGACCAATTCGTCTCAACATCGGAAGTCGAATTGATCCAGGCTCAAAAGACGGATCGATTTTCGATGACAGAAGATGCTATTAACGTCAAGTAATAACAGTAAAGTCATGTGATGTTCAAACAAATGGCTGATTGGCAATATATATCTATATATACATATACCGACACAATACAACATCACAATGACACACGCGATTATCTCTTAATTTTTTATGTTTTGGTCATTATTCTTTAGTTTGCAGGTTTGCATAAAATGCTAGAAGCTGCAGTTTCCAGGCATGATGACTTTGTTCACTGCCTAGCCATCCACATAAATTGTTCCCAGTGACCCCCACCTCTACTTCTATCTGGCGAATTTAAACGTTTACTATTTGCAAGTGTTTTCTGTGTATGTTTTTTTAACTTATATTCTCCACTGCAATTTCATTTCTTAAAAACTATGTCAAAAAATTGAAAACTATAAAATTATGTTCTTTAAAAAGTATATTACTATTTTAATATAATAACTGTTAACGACGAATGAGTTTAAGTGAATGAGTTTAAGAACCACAGACACTAAGATATAATTAACGACCTTGGTGTAGAAGTGTATTGGCGCCAACGCTGGGTGAGGGGTGTGGTGAGGGCGTGATCAGTCGAGCACGTGATGCTTAGAAACCAATAGCTAAGAAAGTGGTTCAAGGGAGAGGAAGGAGTCAACGAAAGAACCCACTTTTATTCAGAAAGAGTTCTGTAGGGCGTCATTCAGCTCTGAACTGGAAAACGTCTCTGTCTCGTCTGTGCAACTGGAGTACACACAAAGAGGTATGTTAAATACTTTCACTGCTTTTGGCGGTCAGTCTGTTAAACACTTTGTTATAGACGGTTATAAAAGCTCTGCTAGAAGTCATTGCTACATCAAGACCTGGAGGGTAGCTTTTACTTGTACGATCGTTTAAACATGTACTTGTTGTGGTCTGTTACATTTGATTGAAAACTCACTGCAGTCAGCTAATTTACAAGAAATAATTTTAAATGTGCATGGCATTAAGTATTTGTATCAGAATGAGTTGAAGCGTGTCCAGACAGTAAAAACTAATTTAACGTTCACATTCAGTTTGGGTTTTGGAGGAGAGTCGCTGTTCCGTGGCGCCGCGATATCGCAGAGACGGTTAAATGACTACCCAATCAGCGACGTCTGTGCGCCTGATTTCAAGAATAATGAAAAAAATCGGGGGCCGGTCATTGCATGACCATACATGAATAATAATAATAATAATAATATGGAGTTAAATAGCACATTTTCAACATTTTAAACTGGGATTCACAACTGACGACAGTTGTCTCGGCAAACTACTGTTGTGTGATGTGCTTCGAGCTGAGTGCCCGATCAGCCAATTCCCTGCATATAATAATAATAATTGGAAAAATAAGTCAAAATAGAAGACCACAAGAAAATGATGACAAAATCTTTAATATACAAGATTGTTTTAATCTAAAAATCACGTTTTTTTCAGTTTCATCTTAGTGTCGAAGAGAGCATTCAGCAATAGCACATTGTGTCTATTTTCTTTTACTGGTTAATGCTTTGCTTTCTTATTCAAAGTCAGCAAATGCAGACGATGATACCTTTAGAAATACTATAGTCTTTCGTCACTTTCTGCCTTCTTGAGCTGATCCAGGTGTGATTAAGAGAACAATATTAATGTAATATTTCTCGTGCCTCTTTGTCATAAAATACAAATGGAATATGTTTTTGTGATACTGTATGCTTTATTTCCACCGATTTCCACTGAGCGCGCGTGTTGCCTTTCAAAGGTCACTCTGTTGCAACACGTAAGTTGTTGTGGTCTGTTGCAGGTTCTATGCTCAATATTTGTTACACTTACTAAATTTAGCTAATGTCATGATCGTATTCTTAGTTGATAAAAGTATTAAAGTCTTTAACAAGTATCAAGGTAGAGTCATCACCATCATTCCTTGCAGGCGGTCCGGTGGCGCAACGGTTAGCGCCTGTCACCAATACAGTGAAGGTTGGCTGTCCTGGGTTCAGTTCTCATCTCAGGCATGCAGTTCTTTCTCTGCATGTGGTATCTGTTTACAGGGCTGGCTGCCTTGCCGTGATATAGCCTTAAACACCAATAAAAAATAATAATTCCTTGCTACTCCTCGAGGAGCATAGGGCCGCAGCAACACCTCGCCAGCGGACTCGGTTTAGGGCAGTCCCCCTCAGTTGGGCCCATGTGGTTCCGCATGTGGCATTCTGGTTTGTTCTTTCCCACATGCTGCTATTGGAGATCTTTTCAGGCCATCTTATTCGCAAAATATGGCGAAGGCATCGGTTGGTAAAGGTCTGGAGCTTGTTGATGGTATTTGTCACTCTCCAGGTTTCGGAGCCATACAGTAGGACTGCCTTCACATTGGTGTTTAAGATGCGGGTCTTTGTTTTGTTTTGCTTTTCTTACATTTTCTTGTACTTTCAGAAACATAAAAAACTCATTTAATAACAAATTGTGTGTGCTGGTACTACTTAGAATTTTTGTTAATTAGCATATCCATGAACAATCATGACATCATAGATGGACTTTGTTTTGTAGACCCACCACCACGCACACCAACATGACCAACCACACCTGTGACTTTTTGCATATACACAAGACATAGGTGTAATTATTGCCTTTGAGCTGTATATTTCAAAAGTGCTCAGAAATAAAGACACAATTACAAATAAAACCCAGTTACATTTTCTTGACCGTTCAACTAACGATTTCCTCTGTGCAAAAAAAGTTTCCATGGCCAGTCTCTAAGTCTAATTTTTCACAAGCAAGACTTTGCTATTAAAAATAGTTGTCATGATTCGACATAACCACCAAATTTGAGGGTTCAGGTCTTCTTCTAGGGAAAACTTCCCACAACTGACTATAGCTGTGGAATAGTAATCAACATTACATGCAGACTGAGCTTCTTTATTTTATAAAACACAACAAAAATTTTCAAAAAATCACCCCTGGAAAATTAATTTGTTTTTGAAATCCAGGTTACAATAAAATTTAAAGCTTGAATTTTTTAGGCATGTACACTAAAACACTGAAAGATTAATAAAAAGGAAAAATCTAGTGACCTTTACCATCATCAATGTCATCATCCCTTATTCTTTGGGAATTCCATAAGCAAAGGGACATGCAAAGGGACTTGCAAAGTCTGGACCAGGACATTTCTAAAAAAAAGAAAACCCCATTTTACTACTTCAGCAGAAAAAAATGAAATGAACAATTACACACATACATTTTGTTTACACAAACATGCACTACACATAGCAAGTTTTTTATGATTTTTTCCCCAAATTTCCCTGCATTTGTGTGGGTTCTGCATAGCCTTGAACATACCCTTGTATTTTTGAAAGCTTTTCTCTCCATTTTTTAGCAACTTAAAAAAATCATATTAGGTTTTAGTTAGAAAAAAATTTCGACAGTTAAAAATAAAAATTATGCATTATTTTAAAACTGGTTTTGCCGACTGGCATTGCATACATGCAGAAGCAAATTTTTCAAATGTATTTTTTAGAATGGCAGTGCTTCCTTTTTGGCCTGCATGGATTTCTCATTACTAATACTATATAATGCTTTGAGGTCTGTGAACTCTGAACAATTCTGATACAAGTCAGATAGACACTACAGAGAGATGAACCAAAGGAATACATTTCTGCAAAAGACAAATTCAGGCACTCAAAAAAAAAACCACCATCAAACTTAAGCATAAATACATTTAAATGTGTGACAGATTTTCGTTGAAGGAATCAATAGATATTCAGAAATCCTTCCAGAAATAAAAACAGTACAATAACCATCTTGAATGCTGTGTTTGTTTCTGCAAACCACAGTCAAAACAAAGCATAGGTAGTTTAGCTCAGAAACATTTATATACACTAGAATGCCCAAAGAAGGCACACTGTTTAGTGTATTGTCTGGATAAGGCATAAACCATTGATTACCTATGGTAAAGGACTTTTTAGCATTTGAAGATGTCCCTTATGCAACATACATTGCCATCATGTACAACATACAGCCTCACAGTTCTTTAGCATGAATAGCTGCAAATTTCAATATTTGGCATGAAGTAGGTGACACAGGATATGGTATGAAAGCCTTGTCGTTCCAACAGCAAAATTTAAAATGTTAATTCATAATTAAGATTGCTCAATCCACACTGCAATTTTCTCAGCAATGGTTGACACAAGCAATTTCTCAAACCAAAGGCACATCAAATTAATATTTTTCTAAAATATTAAGCACCATTCAAATATCAGTTCTTCTGCATGTCTCAAAAATATTGCAAAAGTGTCAAGGCCATTGCATGCAATTCTTCCCCCCCCCAACACAGTATTCATTTTCAAATCAATTTTCCTAATGATGCTCTTAAAATTAACTTTCAGTTGCAGCAAATATCACTCCAACAATGTCAGCACACATAGATCCTAAAATACATATTACAAACTTTTACTGATAAAGCAGTGTGGGCCAAAGAAATCTAGAGATCAAGTCCATAGTAAGAAGTGGAACCTGTACCTACTAGACATAAGTAAACTTGCAGAATAACAATCCCGTCTAATATGATGCAGGCAATTACAGATAGTGTCGTCGTTTAGAGAGTCAAATGGCTAAATGGGAGCCACTGGTTCCAAAAGGATATATGTGTGCTACTAGTAAATGCTACATATTGCTCTATAATATATCGTGACTTTAAGAAAGGCCTAAACTTATCCACTGTTGGTATTGCCTTCAGGGATCTGCATTTATAAATAAAAAAATTTTGCTAGGAGAATAATCAAGTTCAAAGCTTTGTCATCCCCCTCAGATTTACCAATACCAAACAACACCATTTCTTTACATAGCTGAATTTCCTCTGAATAATTCTGGTTATTTAACATACTCCACAGTTGGTCCCAAAAGTTTTTTGCTTAATGGACAATGCCATAATGTATGTTTATTGGTTTCTCTGTCTTGTTTACAAAAACAACAAGAAGGAGATGTAATGACCTTACATTTAAAAAGAAACGAGTTTGTGGGTAGGATCCGGTGTAAAAGTTGTAGCTAAAACCATCTCAGTTGGGTATCCATAGTGGTATAGAAGGGCTTTTGAAATATATCAGCCCAGTCACAGTCTTTAAATTCAGCCTCTCATTTTTTAGTACAGTTGGATACGTTTTCTTATCTAGGATAATTTTTGAAACCTTCTTATTTCCGTTTCTAATAATAGCCCATCCCCAATTAACAGGTTCATTCTGAGAGACTAACTATTACATTTGGTTTGATATTGTTTTATAGACTGTATCAAACCCATGTAGGTTAAGGAGTCTGTGCTAATTAACGCAGGGTACTTAACATAGAATTCATCAAGATTCAGAAATGTTCCATTGACATTAGTTAGGTCCCCTATTTTTATGACTTTTTGCATCCACCAATTTCTTAATATATATAACTTTTCTGTCTATAATAATATTACCATTAAAGTGGATGGGTTCCCCCAGAAATTCCTCACTGCCTGTTGGAATACATTTGCTAATAAACTTTTTATAATGCCTCATCACATCTTGCCAGAATGGATTTTGAATGTTTTTTTATTACCAAATAGGCATATTCAACACCATAAGAATCAAGTTTCACTATCTCAGGAGAAAAAGCTGACATCAAGCTCGTAAGACTCCCACTTTTAAGTTTTACCCGTCTTAACCAGCTAATTTTGAATGTGGCTATGAAAGAGTTAAAAGATTTTGGTCCTCTTCCTGGTATGGTTTACAACTTACAGCTCTTTTGATTTTTGCAGGTTTTCCATTCCAAACATAGGAAAATAGTTTCTTATCAATTCTTTGTATCACGTCCGGGGGCGGGGGGGGGGGTCAGGTAAGGTAGTTAACAGGTGAACTATTTTAGCTACTACAAGGGATTTCACTACTGTTATTTTCCCCAGAGTTAAATACCTCTTTTCCCAGCATTGTAGGGTTCTTTCCATTTCCTGTATTTTGTCCGTAAAATTTAAGTTAACAATTTCCTCCATGTTTACAGAATTTTAATACCCAGAATTTTAAAGATTCCCGGGTCCCACTGGAAATTCCTGTCTCTCATATATTTAATATAGCTGTTTTTCATGCTTACTATCCAAACTACTTGAGTCTTGTCATTGTTAACTTTTAACCCTGAGATATCAGCAAATTTATCTAGAATGTTAACAGCTTCGTTAAAGAATTTTCACTACCATTTAAAAAACAATTAGCATCATCTGCGAACAAAGCCAATAGCACTTCTTCCTCCTTTAACTTTATTTTCCTTATTATTTTTCCTTATCATTGGTGACAGTACCTCTGCACAGATTAAGTATGAATAAGGTGAGATTGGATCCACTTGTCTGCAGCCTCATTTTAATCCAAACCAACCTGAGTATTGCCCGTTGAAATATATACAGGAGGATGTATTATTATAGGATGAGACAAACCATTTTATGATAGACTCTGGGAAACCAAACAACTTGAGAGATCTTTCAATAAATGACTAGGACACAGAATCGAACGCTTTCTCAAAGTCTACAGTCAGCAGTAGTCCAGGAATCTTGTTAACTTGTGTAAAGTACATCATAAATCATCCGAATATTGTCTCCCATATATCTACCTTTCATAAATCCTCTCTGACATTCGTCAATAACCAAAGGTAGCACAGGTTGTAATCGTTTAGAAATACATGCTGATGCAATCTTGTAGGCTACATTCAAACAGAGAAATTGGCCTCCAATTTTGAATAAACTGTTTTGGTTTCTGGTCTTTAGGTAGACAAGTAATTATGCCTTGCCTTTGTGAGACTGATAACTGACCTTTTTCAAAGCCTTCATTATATATGACCTAACAAGAAAGGTTCCAATGTCCACAAAGAAAAATTTAAAGAATTCAACAGTAAAACCATCTGGGCCAGGGCTTTTGTTATTTTTCATATTCTTTAGTGCTGAACTCGCCTCCTGCAATATAATAAGGCCCTTCAAAGATTCTGAGTTCTCAATAGTTAACATGAGGACATCGTGTAGTAGGCTACATAGTTTCACATTGTCTACTGGTAGAAATGTGTACAGTTCTTCATAAAAGTGTTGGACCTCCCTTAGGATTTCATCCTGATCCATAATAATATTACCGTTTCCCTTATCCAAGTATCCCATGGATTTATTTACAAAGTTTCTATTCTCCCAATTACAAAAATACTTTCTCCTTCTAGGACCCATTTTACTCTGGATCTCACAGCCCCACCTTCCATCCTTTTGTTTCTTAATTCTTGCAACTCTTTTCTTAAGTTTTCAATTTCAGTTAAATTAGATTCCGAGGCTTAGTTTTCCAAACTTGCTATATTACTTAACAGTTGTTGTTCTATTCTCATTTCTTCTTTCTTCCTGAATGATGCAAAGGAGATAGTTTTGCCCCTAATCTCCATTAACAGGGTCTCAAGGAAAAGCTGGTCAGAAATAATAAACTCAATTTCTTCCAGTGGTATTTCTCCAATTTTCTCAAAGTTGTACACTGGGAGGGCATACTGTCTTTTTACCTCTAATATTACATTTTAATTAACTCTATAAAGTTCTTGTCTTTTAACAAAGAGTTATTAAATTTCCAAAAAGGTTTATGTCGTATGAACTGTTGTTTTGTCAATGTTAGTTAAACTAAAGAATGTTCTGTTCTTTAACCTGGATTAATGGAGCATCCAGCTACTATGTTGTATAGTTCGGCGGAAATTAAGAAATAATCCAGACGACCTTGTTTCCAAGGATTGAATATGCGCCAAGTAAAGGCCCGTTTTCCAGGATATAATTCCCTCCATATATCTACAAGATCAAATTTTACCATGGCATCTGTAATTGTCTTGCGAGTACCGGGCCAGTTGTTGTTGCTGGTATAGTTCCTAACATCTAGTTATCTATTTAGTGGGCAGTTCCAATCTCCCGCAGCTATGACATAATCATTTCCTATCGTCTCAATCTGAGCAAAAACATGATCAAAGAATTCGGGTTTGTCTCCACTACTAGGCCCATATAAGTTTGCTAGTGTCAGGCTTTTAACTAAAAATTCAATATCCAGGATAGGAAAAAACCCATTTGGATCTCTTATAACATTATGTAGTTTGTATTCAAAGTTATTATTAAGCAATACTGCCACACCATTTTGATTGGAATTATTCCCCGCCAACCACATGTCGAAACCCCAGGCTGCTCGAACAAATTTTTCCATTTTTTCAGTAAGATGAGTTTCTTGTAAAAAATAAATACTATAGTTCTGCTGTCTAAGAAAATCAAATACATCTCTTTTTTTACTCATGTCATTTAGGCCATTAACATTCAATGTAGCTATGTTCAATCCATTTGTTTTTGTAGTCATTTTTATCCTATACAGTCTAGAGAGTAATAGCTATTAATGAAACTAACATCATAATTGACAATTCCTACATATTCATAGCAACATAAAGATCTGAATAAAAAGCTGTCTATGTACCATTTTATTGCTAGCAGTCTCTCTTTTCTTGGTCTGGCTATTAGATTTAAATAAATAACAATATACTTGTTGGCAAAAAGCAAAAACCAGGTCTGGCACATGTGGACAGCAGGAAGCACAGTTCAGAAGGGTGAAGAAAAGTAGTAACGCCATTAAAATAAGTTTTTGTAGACAGAAACAAGCCCAGCAAAAAAAAAAAACTAAATTAAGAGATCCCCAAAAAAGCAAAAATATAAACAGCTAAGCAAACAAACAGGAGTGATCATGTACACTGGCATTGTTGGAGGAAATTTTCAATCCCCAACCTGTATCTTTATGTGCGTATGTAATTCCATGTGTGTGTGTGTGTGAGTGTGTGTGTGTGTGTGTGTGTGTGCCAACGAGAGGCGGAGGAAAAACGGAAAAAATTCGATTTTGCACACTCACCCCTTCCCTGCACACACCGTTCACTTTTGTTTATTGTCAGTTTGTTAACAAAGATGTGGATCTTAGTGCGGAGGGATAATGCTCGGGAATTCCAGATGGGGCGTAGGGTGTTAAAAGCATGCCTGGCCTTGTTTATGCGGCTTCAGCTCCACCGTCCTTGCTGACGATGTTTCCCAGATATGTGAAGCGGTCTGGTTCTATGATGTTCTCTCCTTGAAGATGGATTGGGAGTTCCTGCTTGTTGTTGATTTTCATCACTTTGGTCTTCTTTCTATTAATCTTTAAGCCGGTCTTCTCTGCTTCCTCTGCTAGCTTGCTCAGTTTGGTTTGTGCATGCTGCTGCCGATGAGATAGGAGACTAATGTCATCTGCAAAGTCCAGGTCCTCTAGCTGTTTGGTGAAGGTCCACTGGATACCAGTGTTGTTGTCTTGGGTTGTCTCACGCATAATCCAGTCTATGACCATCAGGAAGATTGTCGGCGATAATATGCAACCCTGGCTTACCCAGGCTTCATTACAAAAGGTTTAGTGAGTTTGCCTTTATGGATAACTTGGCAGGATGAGTCTTCATAAATCCCTGGATGATGTTTATGAATTTGGGTGGAATACCATAGTGAGTCATCAGCCTCCAGATGAAATCCCTGTCTACACTGTCGAAGGCCTTCTCAAATTCCACAAAAGTTATATAAAGTGAGGATTGCCATTCGATGGACTGTTCTATGATTATACGGAGGGTTGCAATGTGGTCAGTACATGACTTATCCTGGCGAAACCCTACTTGTTCTGGTCTCTTGTCTAGTGCCTTCTTACTCTCTAGTATTATCCTTGTCAGGACTTTGCTGTGGATGGACAGCAGCATGATCCCCCGCCAGTTGTTGCGTTGGAAGAGGTCTCCTTTGTTTGGTAATTTAACCAGGTGACATAATTTCCAGTCTGCTGGGACTAGCTTTTGTTCCCAGATCTTGTGTAGGAAGGGCTGAAAAATTGTTGCTGTTGTTTGGGTCTGTTTTTAGTGCTTCTGGGGGTATGCCGTCTGGGCCTGCTGCTTTGCCACTTTTCATGCTTTTGAAAGCTTTGATAATTTCTTAGTGGGAGGGCTGGTGTTGATGTGAAGTTGTGCAGGTGCTGGTGGTATGTCAGGTAAGGATGGTGGATGAGGTCTATTCAGCATCTCCTCGAAGTGCTCCATCCAGCGGTCTCTTTGTTCTGCATCGTTTGTTATGGTCTTTGCGTCTTTGTCTTTCATTGGCTTGTTTGGGTTTACGCTCCAGCCTTACAGAGTTCGTGTTATTTCGTATATTTGTTTCACGTTTCCCTGTATGGCTGCTGTCTTTGCTTTCTCTGTCAGTTCATGGACGAAGCGTCTCGATCTTGTCCTACCTTACCGACCTCTTCACTGGTGGTTGGCTTCCCAGTATTTTGCTCTGAGGCCTTCTTTTTTCTTCCTGGTCTTGGCACCTTGGTAAATATTATATCCATTTTACTTGTCATATTTCAGATCAATTTAATTATTTAATGTCTCGTTAAAGCTGTGTACAGTGGTGACACTACTGGGAATGGAGATTTGACGGCCTATAGTTTTGTACTTACTTTTTTGACTCATGGTCGGGAATAATTAACTTTCTTATTTAATTATTAAATTTATTATTATTTCCGGTTAAATGGGTGCATTACGCTTAATTGAGTCGTCAAAAGGTAATGTTTGTTTATTGATTTTTATTATCTAAGAGTGCGTCTGTTTGTATACAGTTTGAACGGATAGCTTGTTGTTATGCTCTATTGACAGAATATTTGAAATTGGTTATTAAGACATAATGCGTATTAAGACCTATGGGTACATACTTCTCTAGTTTCAACAAACTCTATCAGGCCGGACACCAAGCGGTGCTGGCTACTGGAATGTTTTTGAGCAGCCACTTGACACCAGTGATTTACAACTTTGTATTGTTAGCCTCTCGAAGACCTTCCCTCGTACCGCCCCGCCCACCTGTCAGGCGTAAGCCTCGAGATGGCGACATGGGGAAGGGGCACTGCGATTAGGATGGTCTAGATGCTAGATGTTGTGATTTCTTGTCTACATCAGTGTGCAATTAGTCGCCACTCCATAAAGCCTTTTACACGAGTGTTTGAAGTCCTCTACTCATCAGTGTAGGTCTGATCTGGTAGGCATGCAAGTATCTATGTGTGCATGATGCACGCCTGGCATTGAAAAACAGACTTACTTTTTTCTCGAGAAAAAGTAATTCTTATTAATCAAAGAGGGAGAGCAAATTCTCGAAAAAGAATCATTCTGGCCGCTGTTGAGTCTAGTCAGTTCCCCCCACAACAACCGGAACCGGAAGGGCAGGGTTACTGGCAGGCCAGCTTATCTTGTTATCTGCTTAGCTGATATCTGTCAAGGGATCAATGATGATGATAATGAATTCACTGAGGAAAGATTTCAAATTGTTTATAATGATGCATGTATGCCTTTCTCTATCTGCCTGTGTCAAGAACGCACGGAAAGTGTGGACAGGTCACACACAACACACACTGACCTCACAGCGTTCTTCACGTGTCCTTTCACACAACAAAATACAAAGACCTGCACATGGGCTCGAACGTTTCTATTAATCGGGTGAACGTAAATATATACTTTACTAAATAACAACAGAAAACTTCAGCACAAATATTCTACACTGAGTTTGCACCGAAACAAATATATCTAAGCAGTTTATATTAAAGTCCTTCAAGTTCTCTCTTCTTCTGTTGTTGGGGGGGGGAAAGGGTCGACACGGCAAACAGTTCCCCTCTTTCAGTCTTGCTCTCTGGCGTTGATCATACGGACAGCCTACATTCACCAAATAACTCCGACAGGCTAACGGCAGACAAATGATCAAGTCAATAAAAATTCCACAGTAGGTAAATCCACACAGTCCTACGATCTTCTCAAGAGATCACACAGCAGTTGAGAAAATTAGTAAATCGAGGAACCACACAGATAATATTTCTCCACACAGTTCTACGATCTTCTCAAGAGATCACACAGCAGTTGAGAAAATTAATAAATCGAGGAACCACACAGTTAATATTTCTCCACACAGTTACTCTTTCTCCATACAGTTAATATTTCTTTACACCGTTAATATGTATCCACACAGTTACTATTTATCCACACAGTTGCTATTTCTTCACACAGTTAATATTAATCCACACAGTACTATTAATTTCAACCTCTGTACCAAATTCCTCTTTCTCCTAGACTCTCACGTCTGCTTCTTCTTCCAATTTCTAAACAACGCCCCCTATCAACATTCAAACCAGGGGTGATAATCGCTACTCGTACAAGGGCGACAACCTCGTTACTTCGACGTTCAGGGGTGGTAACACATGTTCATAACAGCCTGTGCGTACACTCACCTGTGTGCGTGTGTGCGCGCGCGCGTGCTTGAGTATGGATATTTTTTAAAAGGTGCAGAATCCTTACGTGCATATGCAGTTGACCTTTGAGCATCATGAGTTTGAAATTCAAGGGTTTGAAATAAGCAGATTTCTTTAAAATAAATATGCTGAACAGTTTGAGGTTTGAGAAATGTAAACAAATGTAGGAATGTTGTATTTAATTGTATAAAATTATATGTAGTAATTCTATGTTACTGAATAACTATGCCACCTCCTGTGACTATTGCTTAAATCTCCTTGTGACGACAATCATCACCGGAGGAGCTTATCTCTTCAATAAATTAGGTGTCGCCGTGTCGCGTGCCGTCGCTTTTGGGCTCTTGCCGATGCACACTTACAAGCACGTTAGCATCTAACACACAAGACATTCACTCAATCACCCGCGACAAGCAACAATGCCAGCCGATCCTCAGTGCACAAAAGGACAGATACGTATTGACAATTGAAAGAAAAGGTTTGATTAATAGAACGAATCAAAATAAAAGACACCAAGTCCTCATGCGCACGGGAAAAACAATGACACTTGATCCTATTTAGTCACCCAGTGTGCTTAGACACACAAGCACAGTAAAAAAAACCCACGTATTTCTAAAGAGTTCCGACCAGGTTTAGCACACACAGGCGCACAAGGGGAAATAATAACCAAACTGATGGCACTAAGCTCGAATCGCTAGTTAGCGTCTTGTACAGTCCTGCACGAACAGTTTCGCTCCTCCTATGTGGACGCAGGTTTCCAGGGTCACTTCGCGGCCACACGACGAGAAGAGCCACACACCTCGCAATAACAGAACCGCTGCCAACACAATCACCCGATCATACGTCGCCACTGATTGACGAATGAAGGCAAGAGGACACAAGATAGAACACAACTTATGCTCCTGAAGACATATGTGAACGAAACTGTGCTGTAATTAAAAAAAATTTGTGAAGCGCCTTGAGCTTGCCCTTAGGGCGCTATACCAGGGAACAACATCATCATAATCATTATTATTATTACTATTACTATTATTATTATTATTATCAACTTATTTGGTAATAAACATTAATTTTACTGCTATATTTTCTTACAGGACCGTCAATAACACCGTGAGAAAAACCGTGCTGATTCAGAAATTCACAGAAAACAATGAGAGTTTTGACCGACATCTTTTTGGCAATCAAGATCTTTTCTCCATTCTTTACATTTGCTGTAATTATCATGGCAGACTTCATATTGGAGGATAAGTATTTCACCTGCCCATGTGTGGACAAAGGTCTAAGGGCTGTTTATTCTGCGGCGTTTGTATTGTCTCCAGCATTTTTATTTATTCTGGTCGGTAAGTACACTTTCTGCTAAGTTGATCAATGTCTTGTTTAAATATTATTTGATAACTGAGTTTAGAAGCTTTTCTACTTCGGATCTAAATTTTTATGCTTCAACCAATAGGTTGTAAGAAGTTATTGCATATAATATGTTAAAACAGCATATAGAGGATTTATATAGTGTAGTGTGGTTGTAAAACGAGGGTCGTGAAGTCCTGGGTTCGTCTGGGGCATACAAGTCACTGGATATAAAATTTATTCACAGAGATGGCGGTCGGGGGTTTTTCTCTAAAAAAATTGGGGTTTACTTTACCTATTACCCCTTTTCTATATAGCACGAAATCACAACAAACTGGAAAGTCTATCAAATACGCCAACAAACAATAAGTAAAACATGCAAAGCTACACTATAAACATTAAGAAACTAAACTAACAATTAATGGTTCTTGATATCTGCAATTCGTGCCAACTTAACGCAAATTTAATTATTTAATTGAGTACTCGAAGAGATTTTGTTAGATCTTAAGGTGAATTGGTCAAGATAGTACCAAAATGAGATACAACAAAAATGGAGATTACAGCCCTAAAGAAAATTAGAGAAATAAAGCGGTGTAATGTAAAATATGAAATTTTAAAAAAAAAGTAACGGTAAGGAGCCCCATACCAGTTGCAGTGCTTGTAGGGGGCAGTGGATCACCGTATCTAGAGAACTTCGTGTGGAAGTCAGAACCACGGCAGGTTTGAAGAGGTATCAGTCTGATGACTCTTTGCTCCATTGTCCAGCCCACGAACCTGTAATCCCTTCAACCTCTACAAATGCAAAAAGTGTAAATATTAAGGAACTATTAGAAAAATGTTAATGTGAAAATACCAGATACGAGAAGCATGTTTACAAAATAGATTCTTGTTAATCGCACTATGAAGGCTACAAAATTTTTTTCCAAATGTACAAATTGTCACAGACACTTGCGTTCACTTAACGCCTGGACATTTGCGCGTTCTTTTACAAACAACTCTGCCTCTTTTTCAGGCCTGTATACATTTAATTATATTAACAAAACATATTAAAAGACTTAAAGCATAATAAGATTGTTACTATAACAAAACTAATAATCCCCAAAATTACAAATTAAATTAATGACTAATTATCAAATACACTAAAAGAAAGTTTATACTCCGGCATATAATCACTTTATGATCTTCACTATGGATAATGTTCTTGAATTCAAGTCTTTAAACAAAAAAATATATCTTCCACACACACACAAAAAAACAAACAAACCATAAACGCTTCCACTCGGGGACAAGCGTTATACACTAAACTCGGTCATCGCTGTCTCTGGGGACGAACGATCCGACCTCATATCATAAACGCTGCCTCTCGGGGCCAGACGTTTTCTCAAAATGGTGCTGCCTCTCGGGACAAGCCACCCAACCTCATAACACAAACGCTGCCTCTCGGGGACAATCGTCTTCACAAAATGGTGCTGTCTCTCGGGACAAGCCACCCAACCTCCTGGCTAAATTCTCCAGCTAACTGCGCCTATAACAACAACAACAACAACAACAACAACAACAACAACAACAAACCAACTTACTAATACATATTTATATCTCTCTTTAAAAAAAATACAGAAAAAATTCAAAAACAGCCGAAATACTTGAAAAAATATAACAACGCACCTTTCTAGGAAGACGCAGCCTTCACTCCCCTACACACAGTGTCTCGACACTTGCCGTGTCTCTCTGAGAAGTGAAGCGCTGGCCCGCCGACAGTTAATTATATTGTCTTCCCCCTTTCTCTTTCCACTATCTTACAAAAAAAAACCTATTAGTCAGGCCAGGTGCGACTCGCTGCACTGACTGTTAACTTCCATGTCACTCCTATGTGACACAAATACAAGCTATTATATTCAGTACCAGTCCTTGAGCAGTCCATTTATCTTTTACTTGAATTCCCCACGCGTTATAAAGGATAAGTCAAAAGTATTCAACTAAAACTTTTAGTACTTAATCTTTCCTTTAATATGTACTAAATACAAGAGAGAATGGAGAGGAAGATAAAGAGGATAAGTCGTACATTGCTTTGACCTAGAGAAACTGCGTGCCCACAAAGTCGTTGAACTTTTCCAGGCGCAAGCAGAAGGGAAATGCGATGCCTATAACCTGATCGACTGTGATGTGGATACGCTCTCGGGTCACATTAAAAAGGTGCTCTTAACCTCAGCCAAAAAGGTTCTCAGGCGTCATAAAGCAAGTTCTCCACATTTGTGACTGACAACGGGCCCTAAAGAGTGAGAAGCTAAAAAGCCCTGAGGCAATCGCTGCTTAGAGGAAGGTCAACCGCAAGATATCTAAGTTGATAAACGGTGGCGGGGAAGACATAATTAAGGCTCTTTACACCTTGTTATTTGGACAAGCAAGCAGTGACCAAAAGAGTCCACTGGTCATACCCATTGTGACGAATTAATTACCACGGATAAGAGGATCTGGGCTAACCAGCCCGAGGGGGATGGGACTCTCTGCTGGCTCGCTGTACCCACTGTAAGCCCCTCACACCAAATCACCCGTGGTTCGCACCTTCCACACGCTTACGTATTACAACTACGTTTTCCCACGTGTGCACACACAACCAACAGACAAGGTTGGAAAACATAAAATTATAATTACACACAAAGTAAAATCAGATTGAGCACACTAAAAGATCATAGGATAATATAGTGACATTCCATATAGGTACAAAGATCTGTTGAGATTTGTTACTCCCGCTCATACACAAACAACATCAGATGTTTACACTTAAAATACATACGACACGGACCCGTAGTCCGTTCTTTGACCACCAGTCCTGGGAACCACTTCTTGAACTGCTTCAGCCCTTCACACTGGGATGGTCCACTGAACACACGCTGTATTCTTGACGACTTGTGTCGCCCTCTTCCGCCGTGGCTCTGGCTGCCTCTTTGGCCTGATTCCCCGGGAACCCTGTCCCCAGACCTCTGGAACGTACGACAGGTGTAGTTCCGTCTCTTGAGACCCGTCGCCTTCACTCACGCGGCTGCATACGCTCTTCACTCAGAGCGGGCGTTCTTCCTCTCCCTGTCAGGCTGTCTTCGTGACCTTATTATCACACCACTAGACCCGAGTGGTACTAGCTGGTGGAAATACAGGCCACTGTAGAAAGAGATGGACCAACGCCGATCTCTTGTACCCGGCACCCACCTGGCGGTACACACATCTACCTCCTTCGAGGGTTGGAGCGAAAAAGCCTCTTTCCTTGTCTCTTCTCAGCGTCCACGTGGTCAGGTGTGTCAGAGGCTTCCCATTGGCTCTTGCACTCTCGCATTTCCTCGCGACACACGCGCTTCTTTACTAGCCAATCGTGCATCGGTCTACCGGTTACCCACGTGGTCTGCCATACCTCTCGCTGGTCACTGCATAACCTATCATAACCCTTGCCTAATAACCACTTTACCGCGCCCCATCGTCTGCCTTCTTCGCTCGTCACAGACGGCCCGTCTACTGCAAGGAAAACAACCGCCATTGTCCGGGCTAGGTGCGCTGGGCTCTCAATTAGCGGTCTACCCCCTAGGCGATACTAGGGTCCGTTCTTGCCTAACCGGCCAGTTCCCAGGCCCTACTGATACTAGCGGTCGACAACCGGTTGTAAAAACACACTTAACTCTATTGTTCCCTCACCGCTTAGTATTGCTGAAGGTCCTACTTTTACTTAAATTTAGAACTCGACCATTTTGCTCTGGCCTTGAACCAGCCGGTTCGTGACACCCATGCCTAAGAAAAACGTGAGGTAGTGCTGTCGCATTACGTGATAGGGCATTGTAGGTTTCACTCTCACAGGCACAGGCTGTTCGGTGGCGCAACGGTTAGCGTCTATCACCAATACAGTGCAGGTTGGTTGTCCTGGGTTCAGCTCTCGTCTCAGGCGCGCTGTTCTTTCTCTGCATGTGGCATCTGTTTACAGGGTTGGCTGCCTTTGCCATGATATAGCCTTAGCTGCTGGCTCAGCGTAAACCACCAATTTCATCCTCTCACACGCACGCTCACAGCCACACCAATACAGCAGGCACTCGAGCGCCCGATGCTAGCGATGAAACTGATCGCTTCCAGTGAACAAATACGCACACTCACGTAATCAATCCTCTACGTTCTAATTGCACATAAGGCCTCAACCAGAGCCCGCCACTGATGTCGATCGGCTGAAACCCGCTCCAGGTGACCCCATGTCCAGCCCTTTCCTTTTATTTCCCTTTCCACTGTTCTTCTCCAAGTTTCCATTGGGCGGCCTCGTTTTCTTCGGTCGTCTGGAGTCCATCGTAGGGCGATTCTGGAGAGGTCTGCTGTCTGCTGGCGGAGCACATGTCCAATCAACCGCCAACGCCTTCGTTGAACCTGCGTGATGATGGACTCGGTTTCAGTTCTTTGGTGAAGTTCTTCATTGGTGATGGTGTTTGGCCAAAAGGTGTTAAGTATGCGCCTGAGGCATCTGTATTGGAAGACGTCAAGCCTGTTACCGATGCTTTTGGTCATCTTCCATAATTCTGATCCATAAAGGAGGGTGCTGATCATATTTGACTTGAAGATTCTGAGTTTGGTCTTCTGACTGATGTTTTTTGCCTTCCATGTGCTTCTGAGTGAGGCGAATCTCCACCTCTGCATCCCCGGTGTTTGACATCTTGGGCCAAAGATAGGTAAAACTGTCAACTTCCTCAATCTTTTCTCCATTTAGTTTGATGTTGTCTTGGACTCTGGCGCTCACTCTCATACTTTTCGTTTTCTTTGCACTGACCTTCAAGCCAAGGTGTCCAGCTGTTTCTGAGAAGACATTTCTTTTCTCTGCCATATCTTGATGGCGGTGTGACAGCAGGGCAATGTCATCAGCAAAGTCCAAGTCTTCCAGCGTTGTTACTGCTGTCATAGTCATGTTCCATTTGATCCCTCTTCCCTCTCTGTCAGTGGAATTCTTCATGAACCATAGCCAGGATGAAGAGGAACGGCGACAAAATGCAGCCCTGCTTCACCCCAGTACTGACGTTGAAGGGGGCTGTGAGCTTTGTGTCACAGATCACCTGAGATTTTAAATCGCTGTACAGCATTGCAACGACCTGGACAAGTTTCGAAGAGACTCCGTAATGCCTCAGGATCTTCCATAAGGACTCGCGGTGGATGCTGTCAAAAGCCTTCTCCAGGTCGATGAAGTTGATATACAGCGGTGGGTTCCACTCATTGCTCTGCTCTAGAATCTGACGCAGAATGAAAATGAGTTCAGAGCAGGATCGCCCAGGGCGAAATCCTGCTTGCTGAGGTCGGAGGTCTATCTCCACGGCTTCCGTCAATCTTGACAAAACAATCTTGCTGAAGACCTTGCTGGTGAGGGAAAGAAGTGTTCTACACCTCCAGTTATTGAAGTCTCCAAGATCTTTCTTGGGTAACTTGTAAAAAGGTAAAGGTCATCCCATAACCTTTTCAGTTCGTAGGGGAGTGAGGTGTTAGAGACCCCACTTTTCCCGGGGCCAGCTTTTACATGAGGGTGGTGCCAATCTCCTCTCCCTCGCTGCCTTACCTTCCCTAACCCTCTATGGAGTCAGGTACCCATTCCCGTCAGCTGGGTCGACTGGGGGAAGTTTGCTGCGCTTATCGGGAATTGATCCAGCGCGCTCTCGGTTCGGAAGCCAGCGCTCTAACCACTCGGCCATCCGCTTCCCCTTAACTTGAAGATGAGCCTTGTCTTCCACGCATCGAGGATCTGTTCTGATTCGCAAAATTTCAGTCAACATGGGAGCTGTCACATTCACATCTGCTATCAACATCTCGGTTGTTATTCTATCTGCCCCTGGTGCTTTGCCGCTTTTCACTGCCTTGACTTCTTCCACGCTTGGCCGGTCTGTGCAGATGTCAAGGTCGGGTCTGTATCTGCTGGCTGGATGTCTGCGTGCTGAGGGGGTACTGGTCTGTTCAGAACTGACTCACAATGTTCCCTCCAGCGCTGTAGTGTTTCTGCCTCTCCCTTGAGAACATTTCCGTTCATGTCTTTCACTGACACTTCACTAGTTCTGAGCCTGTTGTTTAGCTGTTTATTGATTTTATACAATGTCTTCAGGTCATTTCTTTCCTGATGCTTCTTCTGTTTCATCTGGAAGTTTCTCTATGTAGTCCCTTTTGTCGGTTTTGATCATCCTCTTTACCTCTTTGTTTATTTCTGTATATCTTTGTCTGTGTTGTTCCTTCAGACGTTCAGATCTGGTGTTGTTAATTTTCTGCTTGGTTGATTTCTCTCGTCTATCCTTTTCCGTGTCTCTTCTCTGATCCACTGTTCTTTCTTTTTTCGTTGTACGCCCAGTATTTCCTCTCCTGTTTCCTGTAAGACTCGATTGAAGTCCTCTAAGTTCGTCTCCTGTTGGTCCCCTAATGCCGGGAACTTGTTCCTTACTTCCACTACAAAGGCCCGTTTGGTGGATGGGTCCTTCAGTCTGTCGGAGTCCACTCTCTGCTGACGTGCCTGTTTTCCTTGCGATCGACGTAGCTTCAGAGAAACTGCGGCTATCACAAGAATGTGGTCACTGGCAACGTCTGCTCCTCTGTAGGCTCTGACATCTTGAAGTGAACTCCTCCATTTTCGGTTAATGATGACATGGTCTATCTGGTTCTTTGTGATCCCGTCTACTGATGTCCACGATGCCTTGTGGATATCTTTGTGTTGGAGGAGTATGTCTCGAATAAGTAAATTGTTTTCTTCACAAAAGTATGCCACTCTCTCCCCGTTGCCATTGATGGATCCGATTCCATGCTTGCCCATGATATGCTCCCTGCAGGTGTTGTCACTTCCCACCTTGGCATTGAGATCGCCGGTGATGAGCAACATATCATGGGCTCGGACGCTCTCCGTGGCTGCCTGGAGCTGATCGTAAAAAGCATCCTTGTCTTCTGCCTCGTAGTCTTCCGCTGGTGCATAGCAATCTAGCACTGTCAGCTTGGTGTACTTTGAATGGAATCTTGCTCTCAGAAGCCTTGGTCAATAAGGTTCCATTCCAGCACTGTTTTCAGTTTTCCTATTGAGGAGTAGTGCTACTCCTTCAGAGTGTTGGTCATCTGATCTTCCTGAGAACAGGATAGTATGTCCTAACGCTAGTCTCCTCTTTCCCGTGCCGGTCCATATGACCACGCTGACTCCCAGGATGTCCAAGTTGTAATTGTCAAACGCCTTGACTAGTTGGGGCAACCTGCCAGTCTGATGCAAGGTCTGGATGTTCCAGCACCCCACCCTCAACTTCTGCTTCGGCTTCAGTAAATCCACTATTGGGGCACCAGCTCCCTCTCGTGTTTAACTGTCGTCTATCATGCCCAGTCCACTGGTATGTCTCACTACCTTCCCCATCTATGCCAACTGCTCTGGTGTTGGTTTCTGTAACATATTTTTATATGGTGGGGTTGTTAGCCCTACCGCAACCTAATTTACCTCTAGGTGAGGTGTCCACCTTAGTTGCCTCTTACGACATGCCTGGCTGGATGGCAAGTACCATATTCTTACATACTCTCTAGGCAAGCATACCCCGGGTCCCACGGGGAACACACACGTAAGGATAGTACAAAATGGAAGTTTATTTATGGCCATTAGACGCGAAAGACCAAAAATTTAAAGGAAAAAGAATATAAAGAAAGAACTCCGAGAACGCAACATAAACAAACAAACAACCCAACAGATCAATCAAAAGAAATCAACTGGCACCCGCAAAAGCCCTGCACCGCACATGGGCGAAGCTACAGAGTGGGGCCAAAACAAAACAACCCCCTGAAGTCACAACTACCCTTCTCTAGGACCTCTGCCCGTAAATAGCCCCGGCACACGTCTGCACACTGGCCAGTACGGCCATTGGCCGAAATAACGGCGGCAGGAATTATACTTCTTACTCATCCAGCGGCTAGTGACGCGTATCCTTCTGTTGCACACAAAAGACACAGGGAAGAGTACTGGTTGTTAGGAATCCCCCTAACGCACACAGCCAGCGGAACAGCACCCCTGCTACATCCAAAGCACATCGATATCCTTCAGCGCTTGGAAAACCCTCGGCAAAACGTCAACGATGAGCTTAGGTCTCTCGAGCAGCGCAAAGAGCTTCTTTCTGGTTTTCGTCTCTCCCTGACCAATATATGGCTACACGAAAAGTTTCGAGGTTTCGAGAAACTTGCAGAAACATTTGCGATCCGAAGGACTCGGCGTATGCGTGATTGTCTACACAAGACAGAAGCGCAACCCGCTATACTCCGAGCGCGAGGTCCTCTGAACGTGAGAAGTAGCCATTGCTATTTTTCATCCGAATGAGAGACATATAATCGGAAAGAAAGGAGCGCAGGGGCTACTCTGTACATTGACCTGTGTTGAGCCAGCAAACGACCCGCGAAAAGTGCGAGAAGGAATGAGCGATAAGCTTGGTAAGTCACGCGTAAGGTTAATCTAAACGTGATCCAGAACCGCCTCACGCTGGATGCGGAGGAGCTGCTAGCAGACAAGAAGGCTAGATTGCCGGCAAGCAAGAGCACGGTTAAACAATTCTTCAACAGACCTCATCTAGAAGCACCTGCAGCATGATAAGAATCTCTACCATGACTTTATAGACCTCAAAAAGTCTTTCGATATTATAATTGAGGAGCTATGGAACATACTGCAGACATGCAATATTGGAGGATGGTCTTGTACGTACCATTAGGGCAATGTACGACGGCTCCAACAACCTTTACACGGTGCTTCAAAAACAGAGTAGATGAGCTCTTTCCCACAACGGTGGGTGTGTGCCAGGGATGACTCTTGTCCCGAGTTTTGGAGAAAATCATGGGTGGTACACTTCAGGACCATCATACCACAATGTTAATCAGGGGTAGGGGGCACGCAGTAACCTCAGCTTTGCCGACGACAACAGCGAGTTGGAGACCCTCACTGACAAACTCGCCGCCGTTGCGAGCTGTTCATCAGGAGTGTCGAATTATTACTCCAACTTCTGCAACCGCTCCAGTAAGGTGTGGTGTTGAGCTGTCACAGCAAGATTCCTGCGTGGTAAAGGCAGGTCTGATGTGGCTGACAATGTTGATTAACAGGAAGCTAAGCTTACAATGTGAGGTTCTTACAAAAGCTGTGTTGATGGAACGACATTTCTGTCTGCGAAGGTTAGGACCTAGCAGTATTGATAAGAAGTTGAGGTTCAATAAAACTTTATAGTAACTTAAAGTCACTTTCAAAGCAGAACTTCACTGACTTATCGAAGACTTCATGCAATGGCAAGGCTGTAGACCGCATCTATGCTGATGACAGTCACTTTCTTCACATAATTATGTCTTTGTGTGTGAATATATATTTATTTGTGTGTGTGTGGTGGGGGGGGATGCAAGCGTATGTGTGTTTTGTAAAGCTCGTTGAGTTTCCCTTTAATGTTAGGTTAAGACGCTATATTATTATAATTAACTTTATCATTATAAAGTTAGAATATAGTCAAAAAAAAACAAAACAACAACAAGCAGAGTGTATAGCGGCTTTAATAGTCTTCACGTATTCCATTTTGTTGCCTAATTCTTTAGTACTTTGAGTAGACCCCGAGCATTCCTTGTCACTCCTGAAAAATACACATATATATATATATACACACATATACAGAAACGAAAGTGGAATTAACAGTGTAAAATATGTGTGTTTGTGTATATAAATATATACATGTTTATCTATACATGTGTGTGTGTGTGTTCATGTTTCAGATTCTAACTTCGCGGTACTTTGTATCGCTTGTAAGTATTGTCTAGCTAAGTCCTTCTTCGGAAACCGGGCAGCCTTTGCTCGCCCCTGCATCTTCGCAGGAACTTGGGTGATCTACAGTGTAATGGACCCACGGTAACTTACATTTGCTTAATTTTCTCTCGCAATTTACTGCTACAGGGACATGCCGCAATAAAAAAATATTATACTTAATATGTTATATATGGAAAGTCAATTATTATCAATGCTTTAATTTACTAAAGACTGTTTACCGCATCTCATTTGAAATTCTTATTGTAATTATTAAAATTACGCTGAAACTTAAGACACTGAAGTAATTTGTAACGAACTGAGTAACAAAAAATGTACCCTTATCCACAATCAATCATCTGTCGTTTATTCACCATTATTATGAAATCATTTATCCGTTATGTCAGTGCGCCATGACGATTTTGGCAATTTTCTACACCTCTCTGCTAGCTTTGTTTAGGATCAAATGAATGTCATGCCTTCTCTTTCTGGAAATGTGAACGTCCATTGTTTTCCCATCCATGAGATGTCCTCTTCACAAATGCATTTGTTAGTCATAATAACCTTGATATGTGCCAGTATATATAGATTTTGTTTCGACCATAATACCTTCACACTGTTCCATTTTGGGTACTTTTAATATTTTTGTTCTTGTAGCATATTTTTTCCAAGACCTGTAGTCCTTTTGCTAATCTTTTTGTAATCTGATTTGCCCTAGCCTTTGAATTCTTATTAAATGACTATCCTACTTGACCATTTCACCCATATATATCTGTGACCCATTAGGATCTCATAAGTTCCAAGTCTTCAGACACTGATTTTATCCATCTGTTTGATCTTGGTGTTTCATCCTCGCTGTCCTGTTTTTAGATATGTTCTTTTTTACCCTTTTTGTAGTGTTTCATTGCTCTTAATATTGGCACATGCAATTGTAAGCGTGTTGATAATAACACCGGATTCCCTTCTTTACTTATATATTTTAAATAAGTGTGTGAAAAGTTTACTTTGTTGGAAACATGTCAGAGTAAGCAGCTGACAGTTTATCTAACAGGCCCATCTCTGTTAGATGCAGCTTGATTAAGAATTTCAAGCTGTCCCATATTTTATGTTTTATGAGAATGTTTTAAATTTTGTAACCTTCTTTCTTTTCCTTTCCACCATGCCTTACGAGGTAGTCTTATGAAGACTTCAATGGCTTATCAAATAACCTAACTGTTTTGGGTTAAAAAGATACATTACAGCGGTCTAACGCTTCTCTTCAGATCTTTGGTTTAGTGCTAGTCCGGCACTGCATTTTATACATTTTGTGTTCCTCATTGTAATCATAACCTTTTTTCAGTCATTGGGAAAAGGAAAACTACTGTCCTCTGATTTTAAGGTCTTATTTATTACATATCATTTACTTTAAAGAATGATTGTTAGGGGCATCGGCAATACATGGGTGTTGAACAATATAGTTATGCATATTTATTATACCGTTCTTAATGTTTTATATGTAGATTTTCAGATTGTATAGTGAAAGGACCTTTCAATAGAGTCAAGCAGAGAAATTGCACTGGGGAAGATCGACTAGAAGGAGAAGTGAAGTCTTACTTCGCAATAGCTATACTAGTCTTTAGTGTCGTTACATTAATTTTTGCAAGTAAGTATACACAATCATTTGTAATCTTTTAGTGTTAACTTTATACCTATGATGGCAATTGTCATGTTCACTACTCAGGACAATGCATTAAGCTGGACTGTATGCCAAATTTGTTGAGTAAGAATAAAGTAATACGAAACAAAATTACAGAAACGATTTAATGTAAATGATGACACATGCAGGACATCTCATATGTATAAATGATGTCTAAAGTAAAAAGCATTTGTATTTTACAATGCTTTGCAGGTACAATCATGCTTATCTATGTTTCCGTCACGAATTCGAGCTCGTTTGTCCGCATGCAAAAATATTGGATCTTGCATAGCTATTAAATTAGTTCTTTTTGGTACTAATTATATCACGCCAATTTACATTTGAGGTTGTCATTGAAATGGTCACTTTTTCATACCGACACTTTGGAATTTCTCAGTGGTAGCTGGCTACTGCCGAGGCTGCAAGTCCTTTTCTAGCAAGAAATTTTGTGAAAACGTTTTAAAGGTAAGTTACAGCATTATTTAAAAAACTATTAGAAAGGCTGAAAACTATTTTGGTTTTAAGAAAGAGCCTACAAGAGAATTTAAAGACTGACATATATGTAAGGAAAAAGGCACTCGTCCAAGACAATCATCCGTGCCTTGATGTTACGAATTAAATGCGGTAGCGGTCTGTGTGACGGGTCACCGCCGCTTTGTTGACATGCTTGACCCCGGTTGACTGACCGGTCGGCCGCGTGACTGTATCCAGGCACGCCGAGATCCTTCTAGCGGGTGCGTGAGCGGGTGTCTGACGCAAGCTCGATACCCCAAAATGTTCAGTGTGAGAGTGCGCATGCGTGACGAGTGGATGCTCGATGTTTCTAGATGTGTTTGTATCATGTATATAAGCAGTGTGAATGAGTGTTTCAGTAGGAAGGCGAGCGAGTGTATAGTAGACAGTTGTGTGCGTGCGTATAGCGCCGCTAGTCGAGTCAAGCCTGTGTAACCCTAGTTTGTTTGTAGCCAGCGTGTGTTGCTGTTTTCAAATGTTGTGACGGGCGCGTGTGTCGCCGTTAGAGTAGCAGGAGTCACTGCTAGGGTAGTTGTCAGAGAAAGCTGTTAAAATTGTGTTGCCGCGTGTATTGCCGTTTTGATTGAGTGAAGCTCGCTGCATGAACTTGTGGATTCAAGTATTTTAGTGGAAATCTTGACTGCGAAGACTCTGTTTTGGAGAGGCTGGCACCGCAGATTAAGGACCCATAACGAGCCATTAATTAAATTACGGAGATTCCAAAAATCTATAACGTTCCATCTACGTTTATCCGTAACACTTGACTGGTACTGGTTGTAAGGGAGCACACAGATTTGGCACTGACAAGTTGTGCCACACACACCTATTTGGGTGATAGTGAACAGGTACTGCACAGTACGCCCAGTCTACTTCTTAACGTTCACAATCCAGTTCTTCCTCTGGCCCCCACGGCGTTGACCACTCTCTAAACTATCTTGAAAGGTAGTCTTCGACAAGATTGTTGTGCCCTAACCAGACCAGCTTACACCGTTGACTGTTGCAAGTCGAAGTTCTAAGTACAAAGTCATCGGTTTTATGTTCTCTGTACGAGATCCGGAGCATGCTAATCAGGCAATTGCTCTTAAATGCTTGGGTTATTCTCTCCGTGTAGTCCACATTTCACATCCGTAAACCAGACTAGTTTAGATAACACATCGTAAAAATTCCGATGCCAAAAACCTGCCCAGCCTCGTCATTGCTGCTGTTGCTGTAATGATTCTGATGAGAGTACCTGTCGTGAAGCTGCTGTCTTTGAAGAGAGTGGTTCCCATGTAGTTTGATTGTTTGCCTCTTTGAACCGTGCTACGTTCGGGAATTTTCTTATTCAGGGATCCTATTTAAGTCTGGCTGTGTGCGTGCGCGCGCATGTGTACTGATCAAGCTCAGCTCTTGCATCCTCTGCAGTTATGAAGGGCAGTCTTATTTTACAATTGGCCTTGTCTTGACCTATTGCTGAATAACATAACCAGCAAAGAGCCATGCCTGGCATCACCCTCGTTTTGACCATACTGTTGTTGCGTGAGAATTACAAAAGCAATGTTAATGGCATCAAAAATAGCACGTGTGCATGACACTGCTTTGGTGTATGAAGTGGTATAAACTCTCAACCATTGTTTTGTTCTTTAAATTTTCTTTCATTTTTTTAGGCAATAAATAAATAACGTGACATTATAAAGAATAAGTCTGCCAATCTGAAACCTTCCTACTTACAAGTCTTTCTCTATGATAAATAATTTAATCCTGTATATTCCTAACACGGTTTTATTTTGGAAACAGATATACACATGAACTTTAAAAACTGACAAATAAATACTGGAAAAACCAGGACACGGCAAAACATCAAGTTTACTACAAAGTACAATCTGTTCAAATCACTTGTAGTACTGATGCTGCTCGAGGAATGTCACATGAGGACTCTGCTTGTCGATACGGTTAGGAGAATCCAGACATTGGGGTGCAAGTGCCTAAAGAGTCTGTTCCAGATCTCATACAGAGAACATAAACAAATGACTTTGCACTAATCACAGTTGTCAACGACGTAGGATACCATGAACCTCTACTCGCAGCAGTCAAGCGACATAAGCTAGTCTGGTTTGGTCTTATGACCAGGCACGACATCTTGTCGAAGACTGTCCTTCAAGGTACCTTGGAGGCTGGTCAACGGCGTGGTTGTCAGAGGAAAAACTGGCTTATGAATGTCAAAGACCGGACTGGTCGTCCTTGTCAGGACCTGCTGACTATCGAGTGACGGGCCTTGTCAGCTGCCGCGTCTTTCCATGTTCTTTCCCCAACGACAGGTACCAGACAAGGGACGAATGACTGATAACTAGCAAATTCAGGATATTATTTGACTGTTAAAATTCTAGTTGCAAATTACCTTTTGTTCGAAAATTAAAATTGGATTCAGTGTAATTAAATACATTAAAACTGACGCTTGCACGTAAATGAACGAGGCATATGTCAATATAGTCACTTATAACCGTTGTAATGCTTTGCTTTATAAAAGTAATGTGCTTTCTACTTTGACTTGCTTATATCCTTTGTTCGGCTCATGCAACTGCAGTAATGCTTGTAAATATGTGTGTGGGTGTAATGTGTTGGCTAAGAGTAGTCGATATCTCTGCGCAAACTCTAAAAGTCTAATGTCCCTGTCGCTGGTTTCACCAAGGCTAAATTTGCTCGCCTTTCCTGCCTAGTGCTGGCAGGCGTCTGGGCCGAATGGGTTGGCGTTCCATTTAACAAGTACATCGATGATGTTCTTTTTCGAAACTATTTTCATAACCTTGTCTAGTTGTTGGTAAAACGTTTCCACTTCATTGGCTCCATGCGTGGATGTCAGAGCAGATACAATTGTGACAATGTGGGGTCCTGCTGAGACCCGTATGGACATAAGCCTGCTGGACAGTGTGCTGTTCAAGAGGAAGCCCACCCCGTACTTGTGTCTGGCGTCCTCCCCACTATATCACAGTTTGTGGCCCTCGTCAGTTGTTGTTTTCCCAAATTCTGTTTATCTGAGCTCCACCAGTCACAGTGTCATACCGGTACCGTTCTAGCCGAGGGTGATTTGTTTCACTTTGCAACACTGATGTAACCTGTGAACGTTTCACGTGCCAGTGAATGTTCCCTCTTTCAACTTGATATCTGCTTTGGTTCAAGTAGCACATTTTTCGCTTATTCCACCCTGGGGCCTGCCGATAGGGAGTGTGGCCGTTGTTGTTCCGGGCCTCGACCGATCCGGCATGATGTCACTTTTACGACAAATATCTATGGTTCTAACTCTGGGCTTATACACTTGGTGGAGCCCATCTCCTCTCCAGTTAGGTCGGCCTGGTCACGAACACGTCGACGCTTGGCACTGGCCGGTACTTTCGTTGTGGAAAGGTCTCATAGATTATACTAAACAACTGCAGCTGATCATTAGAGAGGTTTGTACAACAGCTACAAAAACCCCACCAAAAGACAACACGAAGGCGATGCTGCACCGACTGATGCGTGTTAACATCGTGATTGTCTGTGGGGGTTTACTCCCTTAGCCTCGTTACAGATGTTCTTTTTTAGTCTTGGTAACAGAAAAAATTAATAAAATTATTTTGAAAAAAATAGTCATTTCTTGTTTGTACCTGTTGTCACAATAAACTAAATTTTAAGTATTATATTTTAGACAAGAAGGTTTTTCGATTTCTTATACATTCTTTGCAGTTTGATTGTTAGGTTTCTATCGAAATTATTTTAAATTCTTGCTTTTTGCTTCTAACTCTTAAGTCTGTGGTGATGCCGCTAGCGTTGTTAATTATCAACTTACACATTTATGTGTTCATTAAAGTCAGAGAGCACTTATTCTGCCTAACCCATCTATGCCATGTTGAGATCGCAAGTTGGTAGATGCCTTGCAATCCGTGTTGACTGAACTCTCGTGGTCTTTTAATATACCAGCCTTCACTTTTCCCAATTTTTAATTTTGAAGAGGGAGAAAACGGAGCAATTGACGGGACATACCATGCTAATATTGGATGAAGAAGATCTTTTGGAGAAATACGTATCAAAAGACCTTGAGGAGTCCGATTTTTTACGACTTCAGGAGAAACTAACCATAGGACAGCAAGGACCTCTAAAGAAAGAATGTAAAACTGTAAGCAAAGAATTTTATCTTGCTGCTTAGTACTTGAGCCATTGATGTCTCTTCTTAAATTAATAATGTTGTAGTAGTTTTATGCAGTGCTTAATGTTTTGAATTAAAAAGATGCAATAGAAAAACCTTTGATCAAAACCAAACAAACAGTTTATTTCTAGGTACTCGGGCACACTAATAATCCATGAGTAACTAAAACTTGTGAGCAGTTCCTTCTTTTGATATACACCTAGTAATGAAAAGCCAATAATTTTCATCTTGCATCCTGTGATTCCATTTTTTACAGCCTGTGATTCCATTTCTTTTAGTCATTCATTTCTATGTTTTGTTTCTCAACTTAGTGAGACACACATATATATATATATATACAGGTAGTCCTCGGGTTACGACGGTCTCGAGTTACGTCGTTTCGTGGTTACGACGCTTTAAAAAGACGCTCATTCCGACTTACGAGGTTTAGCGTCGTAAGTCGAACTCTACATACGCCTCATTCCACGTGTACTGTACACTGTACCCCGTTACACGAAGAAAACGAGTCTCCTGCACGCCATAACACCCTTCATTATGGCTCCCAAACGAAAGGTAGACTCATCTGATAACAGTGCATCCAAGAAAAGGAAGGCCTTCACCATGGAGGTGAAAGTGGATATCATAAGGCAATCTGAGAAGGGGGAAACAGCAACAGAAATTGGCAGGTCATTAGGACTTAGTCATTCGACTGTCGCTACGATTATCAAGGATTAACATTATGGTACAGTACTGTATGAACGTATGATCTGACTTGCGTCGAAATTCGGTTTACGACGCCGCGTAAGAACAGATCAACGTCGTAAGTCGAGGACTACCTGTACATATAATTCCACTGGCACTAGCTGACGACCAACTCTGCTTGTCATTCGGTACAGGTCGTTGTTGAAGGGGAGGGGGAACAACTAGGCAGACATATCAGCTAACAAGGATCACCTATAGGCCTGTCTTGATCGGCCTATTACAGGGCAGGCTGACTTGCTGTGTTATAGCCTTAGTTACTGACTTGGCGTAAAACACCAATACCGCCAGCCGCTACTTCTATGCAGTTTACCCACTTCCCCGACAACCTCGATCTGCTGGTTGGTTCCACTACTATCTGGTTCCAGCTGAGTAATACATGACTAAATAATGTGTCAGCTATTAGTAGAATGGAGCTTGCAACTTTCGTCAGGAACCATCGTTCATGCATGTGGGCATTCTCCCAGGCCAGGTGGGGGAAATCTGATATTAATAACATCACCCGCGGGACGTACACAATTATTTATTTAAAAATTAGCCTGCTATATTTGTTCAAGGTGTAGATTAACACTTTTGCAATATGTAAAATCCCAGCCTGTCTTCCCCTGCTGTCCTCTGAGTCACCAGGATATACACCTTTTTAAGGTGCGCGAAAGTATGCTTGGATCCTATGAAAAGCAGAGCAAAACAACTGTTTAAAGTTTGTAAAATAAATTTTTATAGTTAGAAAGTTCATACAGGGGACAAAGTATATAGTAAAAAAACCTTTTTTGCGAACAAACAATTTTCAGTTTGTGGTTTTGCGATGAAAATACAATAATAATAAAAGCCATGACTACTTACTACACACATATCTCCTCATGATGGAGGAGTTTATGACAATTAAAAAGTGTCTACGTACATGCTATATACACATACATGCTTGCACACGCACAAATAAACTTATAAGCCTAAACGAATTTTTATAAGCTAAACCTTTTTCGTTTGCTTAACCTTTGGGAATTGATGAAAGAATAATGTTGGACCCTTGTAGGACAGGCCGGGGGCAGCCTACGACAAGCATACTTGTCTGTCCTGTTATCTACTCGTATGTTTCCTGTCTACCCCGTAATGAACATTCCTTGCTTGTCACTCAAATTTACCTTATCATTATTATTCACTTACTATACATTGGTGTTGATGTGAAAAACTCTTATTGATTTACTGAAATCTGCGAGTCCCTATGCCTGCCGGATCACATGATCTCGCGGGCAGTGTACGTACCCTTATCCTATGGGTATACAGACAATTTAACCACACGACAGTTTGAATTACAAAGCTGTGAAACTACTGTAATTTTTTATTTTATTATTTGTCCCTGTGCCTTTTGTGAAAGATTTTCTGTCGCGATATTTGTCTGCGTACGCAGAAATTACGATTATATTATGTCTACATCAACATTCTTGCTGTTCAGTACTTGAACCATTGGTTTCTCGTCTAACATTAATAATGTTTTAGTAGTTTCATTCTTAGAGTTCTGAATTATGCAGGTGCGATACAAATAAGCGTCTGATTAAAACCTTACAAACAGTATTTTTTATGCATTCTGGCACATCTGTGAGTCACTAAAACCTGTAAGTAGTTATTTCCTTTTAGATACATCTAGTAATGAACAGCCATTCATTTTATTCCGGAAATTATGTTAGCCTTTGGTCACATTCTTTTTTATAATTGTACTCTTTTGTTAGACCTGCGCTTTTTTCTTGCACTAATGGAGAAAATGCGTCGTAATTTTGCAGGTGAATTTGCAAGGTCCACAAACACAAGCAAACCAGAACGCAAGACCTATAACTATTTGAATAG
Organism: Marisa cornuarietis; assembly: GCA_004794655.1. Taxonomy (NCBI): domain Eukaryota; kingdom Metazoa; phylum Mollusca; class Gastropoda; order Architaenioglossa; family Ampullariidae; genus Marisa; species Marisa cornuarietis. The sequence goes on from SMMW01000555.1 coordinate 8,702,307, forward strand.
AAATCCGAAAAGACTATCAAACAATTAAAAACGTTTGTGAACGTCAGCATCAATTGTTGTCAGGATTTTACTAGTGAGATCGTAAAGTGCAAGTTGGAATTCGTGGCTGAGGATCCTTCTTTTTTGTCGCTTCCACTGTTTCAGTGTTTACATTGGATCTAATGTGTTACATGTCTTTTGTGTTTTGCTTTACATTTTGTAGCTTTTTCACAATATCCTGTACATATATAATCTCGTTTCTTTCAGCTGAAATGTATTGATCTTTCCTTTCAAGCAATTTTTTGTAATTTAATAAAAGCAATGCTAACACTTGTACATAGTTTTCATAAAGCTAATTTTAGCATGTCGACCACTACTTAGATAATCCACCGATCCAGCACTGGTTGATCAAATTACCATCTTCAAAGATGGTCTAAAACGAGTCACTGTTCGGAACTCTAATAATGTCACATAGGGGTGACATGGAGGCTAATAGTCAGTACAGCGCGGGTGGCCGAGTCGCACCTGGCGCGTGAGTAATAGATTTTTTTTTTAGACAGTGAGAAAAGAAAGAGGAAAAAGTATTTAGTTAACTGTCGCCAGCCAGCGCTTCACTTCCTAAAGAGACACGCAAAGTGGAGAGACACTGCGTGTGGGGGAGTGAGTGCTGCGTCTTCCTAGAAAGGTGCGATGTTATATTTGTTTTAGTATCTCGGATTTGTTTGTATAATGTCAATTTTTTCCTGTATGTCTTTTTTTAAAGAGAGATATAGACATGTATTAGTAAGTTTTTTTGTTGTGACTGTTAAAGGCGCAGTTAACTGGAACCATTTTGAGTAAAACGTCTGGCCCCAAGAGGCAGCGTTTGTGTTATGAGGTTGGGTTGCTTGTCCCGAGAGACAGCGATGACCGAATTTTGTTTTTAACGTTTTTTTTTCCCGAGTGGAAGCGTTTATGGTTTGTTTGTGTTTGTGTGTGTGTGTGTGGAAGATATATTTTTCCGTATTAATGAATCGTCAGTTACCCAGTGACTGGAATTTAAGAACATCATCAAGAAAGAGCCGTGATGAGTGACTTTGTGCCGGACTCTGAACAAGTACTTATTATTAGAATTTTGATAATTAGAGTTGTTGAGTAATTAGTGATTTTCGGATTGTGTATTAAGAATTAGTTTTTCTTCAACCATTATCGTAGAATTGTATTCAGTATTTTACCATATTTTGTTAATATAATTAGATGTATACATGCCTAAAAAAGAGGCAGAGTTGTTGGTGAAAGAACGCGCAAGTGGCTGTGACATATTTGGTGACCCCGACGTGATCACACGGCGATCCGTGCCACTGTGACGTGACCTCCGCTGAGATCGGAGACGAGCTCTGCCGCGCGCGGTTTGCCTGTGAGGTGAGAGATTGTAATTGCGTTTTGGTGTTCCTCGAGCCGAGGAAAGAATCGGCATTGTTGACTAAATTGCTTTTTCCCCGTCTCCAGCTCTACGGGTCTGTCAGGGGGTGTACAGTTTTTCCGTCCCGTGCAGTAAGGAAATAGTCTCTAAATTTGCCTGTGCCTTCTGTCTTTCTTTCCTGCTCTTTTCATCCTTCTGTCTTTTTCTGCGCTGTATTTCTCTTCGTAGATATCTGTTCTTTATTTTTGCACAACCTTTGTATTGCATGCAGGTTTTGCCCATTTGATGGATTTTGTGTAAGAGTGATTAATGTAAAATTTTGAAATACTTTTTAATCTTTTCTTGCATGTGAGACTTGTTAGTCATACTGTGCACTTGACTGAATATTTTGGACTGTAACCTAATTTTGAGGCAAGGAGTTTAACTTTGTAACTTGCCTGAAGTTTGCCTACTGATTTTAAAGTTATATGTGAGATTTCTTTTGTTGTTATCAAGGATTAGTTACTAGAAGAAAAGATGGATGTTTTTTAAAGCTCAAGGGGAGAGTATAGGCTTGTCAGGTGATGCGCTCACTAAATTTGTTGCACAGCGCATTCAGAAATATGAGAAGGTTCAGCGAGAACGATTGGAGAAGAGGCTTGAGAAAGAGAGAAGTGAGAGAGAAGAAAGATTAAAGAAAAAAAAATAGTTGAAAGAAAGAATAGAAAAGAAAGAATAGGCTGAGAGAGAAGAGAGAGAAAGAAAACGCGGATAGAGAAGAACGAATGAGGAGAGAGAGCGAGAGGAAAGAGAGAGAGAGAGAAAGGGAATTTGAATTGACTAGATTAAGAATAGAAAGTGAAAGAACTGGTAGTGAAGAGCAAAGAAGAGAACCAGTTCCAAAAGGGCTCACCCCGAAGTTTCCTATTTTTAAAGAGGATGTGGAAGATATTGACTCATTTATTTTTGGTTTTAAGCCTATGTCCAGGTTCTATGTTGACCAGACTGAGATTATAGAGAGTGGTATAGAATGTAATTAATGTGTGAAGATGTAAAAAAAATGATTTTTTAAAGGGGGGGGGGAGGAATGTCACCTAGGGGTGACATGGAGGCTAATAGTCAGTACAGCACGGTTGGCCGAGTCGCACCTGGCGCGTAATTGATTTTTTTTAGACAGTGAGAAAAGAAAGAGGAAAGAGTATTTAGTTAACTGTCGCCAGCCAGCGCTTCACTTCCTAAAGAGACACGACAAGTGGAGAGACACTGAGTGTTGGGGAGTGAGGGCTGCGTCTTCCTAGAAAGGTGTGTTGTTATATTTGTTTTAGTATCTTGGATTTGTTTGTATGAATTTTTTCCTGTATGTTTTTTTAAAGAGAGATATAGACATGTATTAGTAAGTTGGTTTTTTTGTTGTGACTGTTATAGGCGCAGTTAACTGGAACCATTTTGAGTAAAACGTCTGGCCACAAGAGGCAGCGTTTGTGTTATGAGGTTGGGTGGCTTGTCCCGTAAGACAGCGATGACCGTGTTAATAACGAATCGTTAGTTCCCCAGTGACTGGAATTTAAGAACATCATCAAGAAAGAGCCGTGATGAGTGACTATGTGCCGGACTCTGAACAAGTACTTATTATTAGACTTTTGATAATTAGAGTTGTTGAGTAATTAGTGATTTTCGGATTGTGTATTAAGAATTATTTTTTCTTCAACCATTATTGTAGAATTGTATTCAGTATTTTACCATATTTTGTTAATATAATTAAATGTATACATGCCTGAAAAAGAGGCAGAGTTGTTTGTGAAAGAATGCGAAAATGTCCAGGCGTTAAGCGAACGCAAGTGGCTGTGACAAATAGTGTCCTCCACCTCATACAGAGTCACTTTCCTGTTCTTTCCACAAAGCACAAAAAATTACCTTAAGGTTGTCCAAACACAAATATCTAATTTCTCGACACAAGACAAATATTAACACACACACACACACACATACACACACACACACACACACACACACACACACACACACACACACACACACACACACACACACACACACACACTACTTAAACCCCTAGGTTTGAGATACGGTAAATGTATGAGTTATATATAGCGAGATGCAGACTAAGTTATGCTTTGCTTTCATCAGTTTACTTTGTTTCCTCTACCCGCTACCTAAGCTTACGACTTCGGCAAGAGCAGATTTATACAAGATCCTGAGCAGTCTCTTTAGGTACTTGCTCTGGCGTGCCTAGACTCTCCTCTTCGTATCGGTGATCAGTCTATGTTTCCCGTGCACTAGGCATGATTGTTACTACAAGTCACTTCTACAGATTGATATTATGTCACGTAGGCTTATTTACCACAATATCAAGTAGCTAAAGTTAAACAAACAGGGATAGAGACTGGGGACGGTACTTCTAGAGTTCAGGTGATTGATATCAGTAGCTATGCTTAAATTAATGTCATAGTAAGCACATTGAACTAATGAAATACCACAATCTTAGGATGGACAAAAGTGAAAAAGCATTTACAACACAACATGCATGGGTCACGATCTTACAGTGGGGGGCTGCCATGAACCCATCCTGGCATTAAAAAGAAACGGCGGAGGATGGTCTTGCTCGGCCAGGTGACCTACATGATGATTTGTGTGATACTTCAATGTATCTTGGAAGGTGGTCGACGCTAGGGCAGACAGAAATAAAATTTCTTTGCTAACATAGAAGAATAGACTGGTCATATCGTGACATTCCTTTTTTTCCTTTCTTCAACAAGAGCATCGTGTCAGCCTTGTTGACGATATTTGGTCGTGGGCTGAACGAAAGATTAAAAAGAAAGAAAGATTAAAACAGAAGCTCACTTTGAAATAAGTGCAAAACAAACAAACAAACAAACAAACAAACAAACGTTCAGCTCTATAGGTAAATGTATTATAATAAGTCGTGTGTAATTTTAAATATTGTCCGAATGTTATCATGAACACAGACTTGCAGAAACTATAGGGGCCTATTCTAGCTGCTGAACTAGAAGCTTGAAAGAGGAGCTTGCTCCGAAAAGCCATTGGAATGAATTTTTTGTCAAATATATGAAGTAAGAAGCAGCGAAACATTTTGTATAAAAGGACTGTAGTCTTGGATTCATCTATATGGGAATGCTATTTTATGATGACTCAGTTGCATATAAGTCAAAGTTGATTGTCAACAAGACAATAAGAACAAATATCTGGCCACAACCCTAGACACAAGCTGTCTACAGAACAAAGATTAGGTGGGTGCGACATAGATTGTCTTAATCAAGACAAATGTAAAAAACATAATTTTTACAGATTTACGATTATGTAGAATATTCCTAACAAAAAATAAGGAATGCCACCCTTTTGACCTCTTTTAGCCAACAATGAACAATGTTGCCCTCGTTTCAGGCATAAGGTCAGTGACAATCGGAAAGTCATAATAGTGATTTATACAATTTGAGTATGTATAGAGATAGAGAAGAGGAAAAGGGACATAACTGATTCTTCTAATGTCATCAGCAGTCAGGCCCATGGACTACATACTTTGAAGGTAACAAGAAGTAAAGCACATTACTAGAAAGACGTGAGAATCACAGAGAAGGAAAGTTATTTTTATAAAAATCCATTAAAATGGTAACAAAACACGAGCTGATGGAAGTATTTATTTAAGAAATGTTAAACGCAAAACTTCAGAGAAATAAAAAGAACTACAAACTTGGACAAAATTTTAATATTGTTTGTACAAGAAGGGTGTTATTTTTTGTAAATATTTGTTGATAAAAATAAGTGTACTTTGAAAGTCACTGACTTACATGCGTCTTGAAAATGACTGAATTCATAAATAATAATAATAATAATAATAATAAAATTATTAAAAGGGGAAGCAACACGTTAAGGCTGGTAACGTGGGAAGATTTGTAGAGTTGCTTCCCATGACGTAGCTGTGCTTTGACGAGTTTGCGACCTAAAAATTTACTAACTTCTAACGCGGACATGAACAGTGGACAAGCTTGTTTTATCTCAGATTGTTACACTAGTATTACTTTGCTTGCTGCAAACGCGAATATTATTTGGCTTTAATAAAACTGTCTTCCAAAATGGTGCTTGTTTGGATATTAAAAATAAAGCAGTGTGTGGTGTATTTTTGTTTGTGGTTATGGATCTATGCAGATTAACGCGTTTGGATGATATTGACTATAATTATTAAAGGCACATCTTTTGTCCACGAAAAGGGTGTAGACTATGTTTGATATTTTATATATTTTCATATTTTTGGCTCTATAGCATGTTCCCTTTACCAATTAAAAGATTGTTACTCGTGGATCAATAAGGGAAACAAAAAATGCTACACAAATCAGTCAGTTTTGATGACAATGTAATTTTAGAGGTTACCCTGTGATAAAAAGGAAGGGAGCGAGCGAGTGAACCTGAGAATTGCGGGGTGACCAATACCACGTGGCGTGTTTACCTCACCTTTATCAAACGGGATGGGGGTAAAGAACGAACCGGAAGTCTTGCTCCCTCTTTTCCCCTTGATTTGCTCCATCCGTCAGGGGAGATGACATGATGTTTATACCGGGCCTATAATTAAAGAAAAAATTCTGTTCACAGTCAGTCTACTATAAGTACATTTTCACATCAACCGTCATTTCATAAGGTTTCATGTAAGAAGGAATGAGGAAGTGAGGGAGAGATAGATCCCTCAAAAAACCGCTTGACACATCATTCTTGTGACTTCACGGGGAGAGATTCGTCATCAAAGCCAAATCAACCAAATGGGTGTCCAACAGATGGATCATCCGGCAACGAACACGAAAGGCCCGAAATAGAACGAAGCGGGTGAGGCAGGAGAGCAGTGACGTGGGCTGGAAACTGTGCGCAGTGTTGACTGTCTGCAAGCCACCCACTGTCAGCACGCTCCCACATATTTGTACAATCAACTTGCTAACAGCGCGTGTATTACTCACGGTCCGTGTTAGGTGTACTCCCCGCAACAGGGTCAGTTAAAAGACATTGCTGCTGGAACTGATGACCTAGGCGGCAAAACACTTCACCTCAAAGTGAACGAAGGAAGGAAAGGAAGAAAAAAAGGAAGGAAGAACGGGCTGCTAGTGATGGATTTGGTAGTTACAAAGGAATTAATGTCGAAGTTTCTTTAATAAACAAGACTTGTTGAGGGCATTGGAAATTAAAATCAGAGAAGTATTTTGAATAAGAGTTTCTCTCCGGGACTAAAAATCTTAAAACATTTCTGTTAAGGGTTTTTTTATTAAATGTTGTTAAATGAATCTTTTCCAGCTGCTTCTCACATTCGTCTTCACAGCTCATCATCATAGACGTCTTGTTTATTATCTTCGTCTGTCCCTTCCCTTATTTACAACATTACCATTGCCATTATCACATCAGTAAATTTGTTGAGCAGCCACTAAGCAATAAAATTCCAGAATTAAAGTGTGTTAACATTTCACTGGAAGTATCACAATTTTCGAACACCCTTCGTGAATAATCAAGTAAGCGAAGAATCTTTCGTAATCCATTTGTTTGTTTTTTTCTAATTTTAATATCTGTATTCTAGTTCTATAGTATGCTCAATACGAAATAATTAATAAAAATGATTGATATTCTGAGACTAAAAAGACCCAGACAACGCCCACTCTTTCCCCCGAAGAAAGATCACTCAATATATTAATGGTTTCCAGAAAGCCGCTTGCATTCTCAGACAACCAATGTGTACTGATTGAGTCGCAGATGTCTTGGCGAGGTACCAGTGTTCCTCATTTTGCAGATTTCCATCAGCGACTGCTGGGCTTCGGAAGTGACGTCAGTGGTTGGGGGAGACCATCAGATGCCAGACGGCGTCGTCCCCGAGCTTAAGACACGTCGCTATACATTAGCGTCTGCTATATTTGTCTCCTCTTCCCTCACCTATTCCACATCTCTGTGCAGGGGTCGACGCTTCTGTCTCTTTATCTGTCTGTCCATCTGGCTAGTCAGCTAACAAAAAGCACAAAAAACACACGTTTGTGGTAGTACATGTTTAATGTATGTGTTCGGGAATGTGTACACTATATTTGCTTTCTCTCTCTGTGTGTTCATGTGCGTGTGCGAGACACAGAGAAGAGGGAAAGAGACGACCTAGTTGACAGCCTACAACTTTTTTTTTTTTTTTTAATGAATGACCTTCATTCATTACGAGATACTGGGACCAATGAACCAGAACAAACGTTGGTCTCGGCAGAGAGACAGCAGTCCACCAATACACGTCCGTGACTAGACTCACTATTTCCCTAATTTTCGGTGATTATTCAGAGTGTAAACTATAGCTTGTCAAATAGAAGCGAAACAGTGACGTCATTGTAGTACATGAAATGCGCCAGACTTTTACATACAGTTCCAGATCTCCCGTTGCCTGTAACCTGAACAAACTAAGTGTACACCAGAAGCTCAAGCAACTCCACCTGCAAAACGAATAAGCAGCAATTCATTTCTGGACATAAATCGGATCGGCGGGAATGGCAAACCGTGAGACAGCTACCACTAGCATAACGGCTGTCTCTCTCTCTCTCTCTCATTCAATTGTTCGTTGTCAGGCTATTCTGTTACCTGTCTTCTCACCACTTCGCCTGTCTGTCTGTTTGTCACAGTCTCGGTCTCTATCTCTCACATTATGAGTATGATCAGTGCGTATGTCAGTGTTTGTAATACATGTATTTGTGTGTCTGCGTGCGTATGTGTATGTGTATTATAGAGAAAAGACCTTAACATCATTTTATTTTATGGTTTAAGCAGCACTAATGATCTATCTTATGGTCGTACATACACAACCCTCCTAATGCTCTGACGTCACGTCCCTCGAACCATTTGAATTCAAACTGCCTTGTCTAAAATGAACGCAAGTTGAGAGCAAAAATAGTTTTTAAAAAACACCACGAAATAGCTCCGACATTTAATTACTCTTTCAAAAAACGAAGAACGAGAAAGTTGTATTGAAATGCGTGTTTTTCTTACGTGCCATAGCTACCAAGTAATGCGGATTTACCGGGCGAGAGAGAAAAAAAGAAGACACAAAATGCTGTTGCATGTTTGTTGCTGGTTCTTCTTTCCGTGCACAGGCGAAAGCGTTTCGCTGATTAAGTTATTTCCCCCTCAAACTGGCTTTCTGCGGGCGTCAAACGCAGTAAAATGGCGGAGAGGCCGAAACTGCGAAAGGAATGAAGGGTGGAGAGAGGGGGAAGGGAGGTAGGAGGCAGAGTGGCTCCAATGTGAGGATAACTTAGTCAGCCTAAGACCCCGATCGAAGTGGGTAATCTCCCTCTACCCCGCAAAGCTTGTTATAAAAAAAGCCCATTTCTGGCCTCCCTTGTATGCTTTCCTCTATCCTTACATCTGATGCTCCTCCTCCCCCTGCATCAGCTTTCTCTTTTTTGTTTTCCCCCTTTTTCGTTTTTTTTTAGCGTGAATAGTTAAATATTTCATTTCTTTCTCTTGTTCTCCATTTTTATCACTCACCCTCTCTTTCCCTGTCTGCGCACCCTCTTTCCTGAACTCACCCTAGATCTTTATTCACTCTCTTCAATTCTTTCTGTTGTCTCTTCTTCCCACCCTCCGCCTTCCCACTACTATCATATCTTACAAACTTCTTTTCCATAAGTCTCCATCCCGCCCCTCTCTACTGAACCTCTTTTTGGAGTCTGTGGTCAATTCTACTTGTTCATGCTCGTGGAATTTTATGACAGCATTCAACACAAAGAAAAGTTTTTTACTCATTAACTTGACGTCGAGACGAAGACCAGCATGTCGGGCGGGGGAGTTGGAGTGATGGAAAAAAAGGCTCCTGATGTCGGAATCATGAAGAAGTTTTATTTTTAAAGGATCCCAAATAAAAACATTGAGCTAGATCAGCTCAACTCCGTTTACGCCTAATGAGACGCGCATCCACAAAAAAACTGGGGTGGATTTCGAAAACATCAAGCGCTTTCAGGCATCAGGAATAGTTTATGTTGGCATTTGATCAGTTCTTTACAAGCTGCCGACTCATCATTGAAGGGTGGCTGAATGTGCCAAAGGAATGATTTAAGCTGTTGGCAGCCATACTTAAAGGCTGGGTTATCCAACATTTTCAACACAGGGTTTGTCGTTCTTTTTTGACTTTGCATGTGCGAATACAGTGTATACCAGTAGAAAGTAAGGGGAAGAGTATTGACACTGTGGTTGCAGGAGCAGCGACTATTGAGTGGTTCACCGTGTCTAAAGCAAGGCTCACGGTTGTCTTCCACTTTCAATCTTCATTGATAATTTGCCCTGCCATGATTTAGGTCATTGTAGACATCAGCAAAATACCTATATATGAAATTAACTAGGGTAGGGAATCATCAAGGGAGGTTTACTCTCGAGACAAACTAATTCCCGATTCAGTAATCATTGAGTAGGGAATGGTACCTTATTGAGCAGCAGGTATTTCTGAAAAAGTGGGATTGCCCATTGGGTGTGAATATGGTAAACTTGTCACTTAAATGAGAAAGAATATAAAAAATGTACAAGTAAACAAGAAGAAGCGAGAAATAAACTTTTTAAAATTTTATTCTTTATGTTGTTTCACCACGGAACCTTTTGCACTGATTAGTAACCACGGTCCAAAAGGAAAAGCAACATATTGTAGTCTGGACTCAGCTTTATAACTACAGAGAAAAGACACTTGCACTTGACTTACCTTTACTTTATCAATACGTCCCATGCGATTTTACAGGTTGTTGAAATGATTAGGGGTATCCATGAATACAGGGTTTTAGCCACTATCTGAAGATCTACCCTGCCCGGGTAGGCTAACAGGTTAAGCTAACATCATAAATACGAGCCCACCTAGATAGGCAGGCGGAGAATATTTGATCAACAACCTTCTCCTCAGAGGACAAACGCACGAACCAGCAGGCCCCGATAAAGTGCTCTCACCTCCACATCCTAGGAAGACCACTGGGTTAGGGCGGACAAAGACGACGACAAGATGGCGTTTCTCCGACTGACATGAAGACTGGATTGGAACCACAGAAGACGACCTCGTTTTGTGAGGTCTGACTGATTCAGTTACATCGTACTTCAGAGTGTCTGGTGTTTTAAAACAGTAGTTTGCCTCGGAGCAAGAAGAACGCTTCGATCAGATTTTCCACCAAAGTCTGACAACTTTTGTAGGTAACGGTGATTATATACCTTTTCAAAACAAATTAAAGCAAACTTTATGTTTCATTGAAAAATACACAAACTGTCATGCGATAGTGCTTCTGTAAGCATGTATGAAGGGAAACATATGGTAAGATAATTCCATAACCTGGTTGTCGTAGAGTAATGAGGTGCTAGAGTCGTTGCTTGTCTCGGGGTTAGCTTTTTGTAAGGGCAGTGCCTATCGTTTCTCTCTCTCGTGCCATTTCAGCTTCTATGGCAAAGTATTGTTTTCCCTAGCTGCATTCATCCCCTTCTTTGTATTTGGTGGCTGTTTCGGGTTTGCTTTTCTTTTTGCTCTTTAAGGCCCTCCTTTGGTCAAAAGAGATCTAGCATGTCATTCTTGAGCCATGGTTGTTTCTTATTCCGATGTCGCCCTAGAGCCTCCTGGGCTGTCGGTAGTAGCACCTCTTTGATGTTTCCAGCGGGGGTGTCTACATCGCATTCCGCCAGGTTCAGGGCGGCAAATTTAAGATGTTGACTAAGGTGAGTTTCTGACTTTGTGCAAATTCTGGGAGTCTGATGCCCCTGTCGTTGGCGAAATTTCCCTACTGTTCCTGCCCATTGCTGGTAGGCGTCTGGGCAGGCGTTGGCGTTCTAGTGTCCGAGTACAACGAGGAAGTCTTTTTCTTTCGGAGCTGCCTTCACAACCTTATCTAGTTGTTGGTAAAACTCTTCCACTTCGTTGTCTAAATGCTTGGAAGACGGAGCGTATACTTGGACAATTGTGACATTGTGGGGCTCAGCTGAGGCACGTATGGAGATCCACCGGCTGGACACGGGTGTACAGCTGATGACGGCTCCGGCCACCTTTATGTGCACGAGAAAGCCCACGCCGCACTCCTCCCCATTGTACCATAGTCTGTAACTGTCGTCCGCTGTTGTTTCCCCAAATCCTGTCCATCTGACCTCCACCAGTCCCACAACCGGTACCGTTTTAGCTCGACCGTGGGTGAGTTGTTGCACTTTTTTTGAACTAGTGTAACCTGCGTACGTTCCACGTGCCAATAGATGTTCCCTCTCTTTGCTTGATGTCTGCTTTGGCTCCTGTAGCACATTTCTCGCTGACCCCACGCTGGAGTCTGCCGATAGGAAGTGCGGTCAGTATCTATTGTGAGAGCTGGAAGGCCAGTAGAGCAATAATGATTCATCAATACGCTCGCTCTCCTGGGTATGCCTGCACTTCAAAATTGCTTCTGTTGCTTAAAATGTGAACGTTTGTCTTTCTTAACAACAGAGTAGGCATAATCTAACTAGACCTACCAACAGAACCACAGTTGCTTTGCTTAAATATAACTGTAAGCTGTTACTTAAATGTAAAACCCTCTTTTCAGCCACCCAGATTATTTAGCTTTAAGGTGTGTCTCTATGGAGTAAAAAAATTCTCGAGAGAAAACGAACGAAAAATCAGCTCATCGTAGAAATGCTGGAGAAGGGGCACTTGCACTCCTGCTTCTGGCTGCTCAGGGTTGCACAAGTGGTCGTATGTCTTTGACCATACATATCATTTTTATGTCTCTTTTACACCCTGAATTGTCTGTGCACTTTTAGATAATAATCATAGCAACAAAAAAGCATTGTAAGGCGCCTCTTCACACGTTCTAGACATCCTACCTTCCAACCATGACATCTATTACATACTCATCCAACAAAAATTATAACAAACTACCTCATTTACAAGTAGTACTATTGAAGCTGTTTTTATGTTTTAAGCAAGATTTGAAGGCTTAGAGAAGATGAGTGTCTAACATTGCAGGACAAAGAATCCAGAGCTTAGTTCCATAGTGGCAAAAGGAACAGAATCTGTGTGATTTATGGACTAGAGACACGACGACTGTTACCAGGAGAACGGAGGGAGCGAGATGGAGTATATTTAAAGAGAGAAAGAGAGTGAGAGACCAGGCAAGAAAGGTAACTTGAACCTGCGCCAGTATCATGCAGGAGATGCAACCAATCTTGTAGTTGATGCGCTCAGAGACACACAGCCAGTGCAGCCTACTCATAAAAGGAGAGCAAGACTGACGGTAATGTGCCCTAAAAATAAGGCAGGCAGCAGGCTATCGAACTCTCTGAAGAGGATGAGTGGCTTCCTGACAACCAGCTAATAGTGCATTGCAGTAGTCTAATCTAGACAAAATACAAGAAGTGACAAGGAATGTAGCAGCATCTTTGGACTTTGGTGGTAAGCTGTTATTGGGACAGTGTATAATCTATGAAGATGCCAAGCTCAGCTGGAGAACGAAGTGTCATAGAAATCGAGTTGAACCTTGAACCTTGAACCTTGACAGATTATACCAAAGTAAAAACCAAAAAAGAGTAGAGCCTTAGTTCTGTAATCTCTAAGTTTAGCATGTTGTCTGTTGTCCATGGTTTAGTGTAAGCATTGCAATCTCGAGGTGTGTTGACGGGCTTCCAAGATTGGTGCAGTTGTATTTGTTGCCAGCATAAACAAAATCATGAAAGTGCTATTAAATAAACTCCAAATACCGTTGCAAGGCGGGAAATCAAAATATCATGGTGGATTGTGTAGCAGCTGATTTATCAAAGACAAACAGCTCATGACCATCTAAAGACGAAAGCTTTTACTGAAAATTTTAATAGAACAGTCTAAGTGCAATGATCAGCCCAATTATTGGGTCAAAGGATTGTTTTTATTTAAAGAAAGTCCTAATAACGGCAGTCTTCAGTTTTGAGGGCATTATATCAGAAGACAGGAGGCTATTATCGGAGACAGCTTCAAGATGGTTGTAGGACAGTTTAGTGGAAAGGGGATCTACCTTATACAACTTTAGGACAGTATTTCTCAGTATCAGTGGTACAAATTCTTTAGACACAGATGTAAACTCTTTAACAGAAGATCCTGTGTGTTGCATCTTGGATGATATAGAAACAGGTAAAAACACAGGTGGAAAGCTGTTGTCAATGACCACATTCGTATCTGTGAAGAGAGCAGCAAAAATAGAAGTGCCACTGAACACTCATTTGTAGGCAGAGGAGAGGCACCCTGTTTGCCATGTAGTGAACTGGAATTCTGGAACAGTGCCTTACAAGATTTGCTGGCAAGAACACAAGCAGAGAAGAAAGCAGTTTTGCACCCTCATCTGCATTGGTAATCTAGTGTTTAAAATCCTCGAAAAATGTGAATAGTGAGTGCTGTCTTTTGCCAGAACCTCTCCACATTACTTCGTACTGAATCTTCTGTGACTTGTCTCCTAGGTGAGTGCTTGTGCAACACAGACTGTAAATAAATATAATAGTTCGCTAATATTGTGTTTACAAACTTGTTTATCAAGTCCGCTGATGCTACAGCACGATACAATGGCGCATCCATGAACGAGCTTTGGAACATTTAAATAACACTTGTATGAAACACTAACGAAATTCAAGAGTAGATATCCCTTCTCTGAATCCACAAGAAGCGATCTATTTTTGTCTGTATTGCTATTTTTGTCTGTATTGCTATTTTTGTCTGTATTGCTATTTTTGTCTGTATTGCTATTTTACATTCTACAGCTTAGTAGAGCATAAACAAAATGTAGCTTAAAGTGAATTACTTAAAGCATGGCTAAAAGAATAAGTTTCACGATATCCAACAAAGTAAACTACTTGCTTTCATTCTACATTCTAAAAGTATTTTTCAATGGATACGTAAACGCAGGAAAAGGATTGATTTACCCTGTGTAGTTTACGAACTCTTTTACGTACAAAGAGAAAGTATGAACTTTCATGCAACCCAGACCAGGTTGGTAATTCCCGCGGGATGTGATGAAGTGGATGCACTAAGAGTTGCTTTACCCGATGACTGATGCAAAGGAACTGACATTAATTCCGCCATGACGTGTAACGAGCAATCTCGGACTCCCAACCGTCTCCTGCTCTCTTTACCCGCTCTAACCACCCTGGAGGAATCGCTGGCAAGCGGCCCACTCTGTTCCACCCACGCCGACCGTGACAAGATTTTTTTTTTTTTTTACTGAATGGAAGGCCCTGGGCCTTGCGTTGGTTGAGAAGCTGGTCCAGACTCCAACATTGATTCGCATTTCTCTGTTTGTGTTTCTAGTGCGGCTGTTTGTATCTCACGCCCCTGGCAAGGGAAACCACGAGCATTCGCTTTTGCAGCACAGCATGACACCACAAATGATCAATAGAACGTTATATATATATATAGATATGTGTAAGTGTGTGTGTGTGTGTGTGTGTGTGTGTGAGAGAGAGAGAGACAGTAAGTGTATCAGGGTTAAAAATATTGTAATAAAAGTTCTTTTTCTTGTTTGTTGAGTGCTTTAGAGTGTGAAATGAATCTTCTAGATAAATATAAATATGATATACTGGAGACACAACATTCCTCTGCACATAACTATACTGCATCTGCAAGGATTTGTTCCTTTTATCAGAATACTCATAAAGATATGCGATGGCCCATTTGATATAAATTAACCTACATCTTGCTACAGTGGAATTTTCCCACTTGTACGGGTTTCTCCGCCTGATGTTAGTTTGAAATGGACGTCTGAGGCTGCAGAAGGCAACTTTCTCTCGTTTCTCCCAGCCTGGCATCGCTGTTCGAGCCTACACTATCAGCGAATGTGTTGTTGTGATGCTTGCATGATTTCCACACCCACAATGTACTTTAGAATCTAGTTGATTAAACACAGGTCAGTTATCTGAAACTCTAACAGGAAATGTCGACCGAATACTTTCTAGTTTGCTGTATCCATGGAGCCACAGTTTTCGTCGTACGAACTTTTAGGGAAGGCAAATAATACTAAATATAAAAAATAATAATAATAACGACGGTAACCCTCAGAGTAACAGGCGCGCCTTGAGCTTCCGCTTAGATCATCGGCGAGTATCAACTGCGCATGTGCCGAATACTTCACAGAAAACCTCATGGCACACTCATTTACAAACACTCATTCACCTTAACGTTGCACTCACACATACATAAAAGCCCTTCAACTTTCTCTTTTAAGCAAAAAAAAAAAAAAAAAAAACACACACACACACACACACGTCACACAAGTATATTACGCATAGTCACGTGCAGAGGGAATGCCTGAAACAAAACCACGAGAAGGACTTTGTCGGCATCAGGTTGACTCCTTCGACCGTCCAGCGTCATCATGAAGGCCGCACTTATTCAGCGACATTGATGTGCGCCTGCGCAGATAATCAGCCACAAAACACGGTGAGGAGAATCTGTTTGGATTGTAACATCCGGTGCCACGTCTTTCTTCGAACTTCTCCCTGAATCTCATATAGCAGCTCATCATCAGTTTCTATTTGGTGGTTCTTCCCCCCAACCTTCCTCAACTCACCCAAAAAACAAGGCATATTGTGCTCTTTGTTGCGGCATCTTTCTTTCTTAAAAATATATTTTCATAAAATATTTAGAAAATCGTGGAGCAAAAGAAATGATGGCATAGAATAACTTCAAAGTGGTCTGTTAGTATGTATATATATATATATATGTGTGCCTATGCTTATATATTTAAATGTGTGTGCGAGTGTGTGTGAATGTGCGTGTGCATGTACTTATGTATGTGTGCATGGGCAGATGCCGTGATGGATCATGGAGTCCAAGGGTAAATAGATTGACACTTTAGAAAATCCTCCCATGAACCAAGAACAACTGAGTAAACATACAGGTACCATGAGCACCTGCACGTGCCAGCACTTGCTTCTCGTTCCAGACGCGTTGCCTAGTGTCAGAGTGACTCGCAGATTAAAAAAAAAACAAACTCGTATCCGTCTTCCTCCCACGCTTTGTCCAATCACAGCAGCTTTCTGGAGATGATTTCTAAAAAAAATCGGTCCACCTGTGCCTCCAATTCCCGGTCTGTACTCTCTCAAGAACGGAACCGCAGCTTTCCATCTGTTTTTATCTGGATGGCGTGTTCTGAGAATAAAACAGGCAAACACGACTCAGGGAAACAGGAGAGATTCCAGGAGTGTGCCGCTTGAATGTGACTCATTTTTCAAGCCAGCAGATTATCTCAGCCTGTGTTGCTTTTCTCAGCCGTGACATAGAGCATCCCTTCGTCACTCTAAATAATGTCAATTTTCTTTTTTTTTCATGATGAATCTAAACTACAGGAACAAATCCTCATTTTTAAAAACAAAAATAAGCCACCCAACACCTTGAAAGATTTTATTGCTACCACATTGCTGAAATCATCACTGATGTTGATTTTGTCTCCTGTTTAATTGTACTCGCACCAGCATGGGGTAGTCTTTCGGATCTGTATTGTTAAAACACAGAGGGACTGATGATGAGTTTATTTAACAAACTAAATGATAGAATATCAGAAAGAAGAGAACATGGACATTCAAACTGGTTTGCTTTAAATAAAAACTGCACCGAGGAAATGACTGGTAACAAATGTTTCTACAACTTGCTCACAAACAATTTTTTTCCAAAAAAGGAAAAACATTTTATAAAAAAAATATATCAAACAGCAGATAAAACCTGCTTCAGAATAGAAACCTGAAACACAAGGGCTCACAAGACATCAGAGACTGGCCGGCAAAATGACACACGACTATGTAAATGTGATGTTTGTGCTCCGTTCAGGTTTCGACAGAGAAAGGAAGTCCAAGACGGAATCAGTAATAGAAGACTTGGCCACGAAACAGAGAAATAAACATGTCAATGCATTTCCTAATTCTATTACTTCCTAAGTTACAAGCTCCGGCGAGCCGGCAGCTTGAAAGTCACATGTGCACGCACGTGACAAGGAAACTGCGACGTCATTACTCTAAAAGCCCGTTACGATTATCTTTCTGTTGGCTGATTTTCAGAACAAACAGCAGACAGAAGAAGAAGTGTTTTCTTGTTCAATATCGTGTTTCGAACAATCATATCCCGTGAAATGAAGCGCACAGTTTTACTGGACTCTGAACAACAAACATAAAAAACCCACAAAGAACAATGGCATGAAGATAACCAAAGGGATCTTGGAAAAGGAGGTGGTAGTAAACAAAGAGAAACAATGAAAAAACAAAAAGAAAAAAGAAAGAAGAAAAAAAGGAAAAAGGAAACAAAAGAAAGAAGAAAGAAAAGAAAGAAAGAAAGAAAGAAAGAAAGAAAGAAAGAAAGAAACAAACAAACAAACAGAAAAGAACAAAATAAAAATATTGTGAAAATAACTGAAATAAAGAATTTACAATAACAAAGAAACACAAAACAGAAAGAAAGAAAGAAACAAACAAACAGAAAAGACAAAATTAAAATATTGTGAAAATAACTGAAATAAAGAATTTACAATACAAAAGAAACGCAAAACAGAAAAAAATAAATATATGACTCAAAGTATTTATAATTTTGAGAGGCAGATTTAGGAAGGTAATTGATATCTGTGGTGTAAGATTGTCTTTATTCAAAAACAATTATAATTTAAAATCCCTTAGGATAAAATGTTAAGCAGCTAAATACTCAGAAAATGTGTGAAGAAGGATATACTATACTTTGTAGTAATAACAAGCAAGAAGGAAGTTTTACATTTTGATTCATTATGATTTTAAAGGTATTCCTGCCAATTTCTTAACAAGCTGAAATATTACCAGTGCTACTGGTTTCTTAATGTGTGATCGTATACAACTTTTTCAAATTATAGTAGATATTAGAAAACAATGAACGAAAATGTTAGTGATGTATGGATAAATATTCAGGGAATGTGCCAAAAGTCTCATTTTTATTTTTATTTTTCAGAACAAGTTTGTTAAGCATGGTTTTGCCTTGTCCATATGGTTTTGGCATGTCCACAGCATTTCACCAGATAGACAGACATAAACAGATTTGAACCGGTAGAAAGACGGACACGTGCATGACAGTTGTTGAAGTGTTCATTCCTGAAAAAAGGAGAGCTAGCCACATGGGCTTCAATGTCGTCAGCCTCTGTTTTTTTCCATTATCTCTTGAAGACTGCCCTAGTCTGTGACTTGGCCACGAACATTCCCACCCACATGCAACGCGCGTGCACACACACACACACACCTAGCCCTTCACATATATACACACTCCACACACACCTTCATCCCACACACAAACACACACGCTCACCACACACAGACAAACACACACACAAACACACAACCACACACACCCTACACACATTTCTCCGACACACACAAACATCCCCTCACACACACCCCTTCACACACACACACACCCTCGCCCTTCACATATACACACACCTTCATCCCACACACAAACACACACGCTCACCACACACAGACAAACAAACACACACACAAACACACAACCACACACACCCTACACACACTTCTCCGACACACACAAACATCCCCTCACACACCCCTCCACACACACACACACACACACACACACAAACAATCCCTCACACACACCCCTCCACACACACACACACACACACACACACACACACGCACACACACACAAATACACACACATTATGCACAAATCTCCACACAGACACGCACACACACATATGCACAAACACATATTCCCTTACACACACACACCGACACAACGCCCCCAACACACACACACAAACAAACACACACAAACACATACACATAGGTTGCTATACGCATATAAACATACCAAACTCAGTTGAAGACAGAGGAGGGAGGGGGGTCTTCTTCATTTTGCAAGATTTTGTGGTATCATCAGCGGCACACCGTCTGACACCCGGCGTGACCTCCCCGTCTTTGTGCGAGGATTGATTGGCCTCAGATCACTTGCTAGTTTGAAGAAAGAAGAGAAAATCGATAACTTGGCTGCTGGAGTCGTGCTTAACTGGCAGACCGCTTAGATTACACTGTCATACATATTTATCAAACAGTGATTCCGACATAATGGGAATAACCACCACCAACATCCGCGGATTTTGTCTCTTTTTTATTTTGGAATTTTCAGAACTCCAGCATCGCCTTCAAAACAGATTTCTTCTGGCATTGCAATCATTGGCTAAGATAAATTAAAAAATTATCTTTCTCTTACTTTTTTAAAGAAATTTTTTTTGTCGTAGTCCCTGTTAAGTTCAAGACCAACAGGACGTTTGGGGGCTGGACAGAAATAGTATCTTATAGTTGGAATGGGATGAATTTAGGATGATAAATTATTCAACTCACTAAGAAGTTTGTCTTTAATTAATCGCACGCTACCCGCACACCCATGCCTAGAACCGGAAGAAGTGGTCAGGAAGGACTACCAGCGCCTCTCCTCAGATTGCAGGCTGCCAGCCGAGACAAATAAAGGCGGAAATTGTACACCGAAGCATCAAATGAATCAAAGGAGAGCAGGAAAAGACCCCACGAGTCTGGTATCCCCGTTTCCTAGCTGCCGATAAGTGTCTGGCATTCACTGCGTGAAGAAATGGTCTCATGAAAACCTGGTGGGCGACTCTCCGTGATTCAGCTCGGCGCCGCCAGGTCAGGTTGCAGCGCCCCCTTACGTCACGACTCGGCAACACCCGAGTTCGATCGCTTGTCTCATTGGAAGGCATTGCCTAGTTACCAAACTCTTGCCTGGTTTACATGACTTCGAAAAAGAAAACTTCAGAGTAGCATAGGAAACCTCAAAGTAGCACCTACCATTTTTCGTTGTTAACTGAATTTCTGCCAAAAAAAAAAATTAAATTGACTTTATTACTTTTGACTGAGCAATCAATCAATACATTTTATAATCTTAACCCTTCTAATGAGAGGACACACAAGTGTTGAAGACCACGAAACATCGAGAGATGTGACATCCAAACAGTTTATTCAATGCAATTGTTTGAGATGACAAGTGGCTTGGTTCCAAAATAACTCTTCTATAGTTGCAGACGCATGCGACGGTCAATAAACGTGGCTCATTAGTTAATAACACGACGATTGAGGATCAGTGTGCATTTCATCTCTCACCCTCTCGGCCCGAAAACTGAATGGTATTGCAGGCGCACATTGGCACATTCACAGAGAAGAGATGTGTTTAGCTTTTATTTTTAAGAGACGACGAAAATAGTCTGTCCTCAGCCGTGCATGCCATGATGTGAGATAAAAATGTGAGATCAATATTTCTGCCAACTGGTTATTTTTGGTGGGAATATAGCAACAGGGCAAAAGCTATTTAACTCTGTGTGTGTGTGTGTGTGTGTGTGTGTGTGTGTGTGTGTGTGTGTGTGTGTGTGCAGTTCTTTGACCGCCCTATCCCGAATACCTTATAAAATGGACTGCAGAGATATATTTACTGCTCACGACGTTTTCCTTTTTCCGATTCAGCAGGCCAGAATTAAATTTCGCGAGCTTTTTATTCATATATTACTTACTAATTAATTTTGAAATCACCGAAATCATAATTACGACATCTGGCAGAAACATTGTCATGAAATGGTCGCCGTACACATTATTATATGTCGTACTATATTAATCTAAATACAACATTACCATATTGTATCACTTTAATGGGTGATAAAGCATGACTGCATTGTTTTACTTCGATGGGTGACATCTTCAACGAGCTACATTACATTGGCACTGAAGCTCTTTAATGTGCTGTCACCCCAAAGTGGTCACATCTGCAGGATCGCGAAGTCCATGAAGAACTTAAGCGTGAGTAGAGACTACAATCATTGCAAGCTATTGCTTACGATCGGAATTTTCTGCGCCTCGTTCCGTTCCACAGGCCATCTTATCTCCCAGGATGAAGGCTTGTCGTCGTGGGCTCTGTAGCAAACTGTATGGCGAAATTGATTTCTGTGCAAGGAAATGTGCCGGCATTGCAGCAGTAATGACAGCTAATACAAGACACCGACCGCACAAGCCCCGATGCTGCCCTGTGGACGATTGGTTGAGGGGAGGGAATCACAGGGTGCGGAACTGCGGAAGGTCAGACGGGGTCAGCGGTTGTGCCACGCAGACGGCATCGTGATGGTTAGCTTCCATTTGGACACCACTTCCAGTTAGAACAGGGGCAAGCCAGAAAGAGCGAGACAGAGGGGAAAAAAGGAGGTCAAAGAACGAAAAAGTGAGAAATAAAGATAGAATATTGGGGGAGGAGAAATATATATCTAAATATAGCGAGCACGAGCACTGGACGGACGTAGTTGGTGGGATTTTGGCCAAAATCGGTTTCTGCCCTGCAGTTCTGAGATCTGTGCAATGTTGCAGGAGTGCAATAGTGCAAAGCTAAGGACGTTGGACTTGGAAGACAATGGAATTAAGTAGTCGGTGGTGACTTTGCAACTTCTTAAAGCGTAGACACTGTCTACTAGTCTACTAGACAGTTAACGATAAAAGGACCTGCAACAGCAAACTAAGCACCGAGCCAAAGAGAAGAACAGAGCTAGTGTAGGCGTGCGTGCGTGCGTGCGTGTGTGTGTGTGTGTGTGCAGAGTGTGGGGTTGGCTTAGAAATTTAATGCAGAATGTCCATTGAACAGCATAATTATTGCTATGGGAAAACCACATGATTTACTTTAGAGATTGGCTGCGAGAAGGTATCAAATTAGACACTCTCTTAGAGATAATGGTGATTACTTCGCCTAGCGTGAGTTTGAGCATACAAACATGTTACAAACTTTCTACAGTTTGGAGGAGTTATAAATGTAGTCCGACATATTAAATTACAAATGAAAATCATAAAAGGAACTAAAGAAAGATAATTTTTAATGGAAATAAATCTGTAAAATTAATGATTGAAAAAGTTGATTCTATGATAGCAGGATGTCTAGGTTAAAGCTTCAAATATATACCCTGGAGTTTTGTATTTGCTTTAAATTTGCCTTCGTGAGGTTTGAAACTCCAACTCAGAAAGAGGCATTGAAAGACATTAAAAGAAATTAAGATAAGTAACTTACAGACTCAAAGATATTTAAAGATTTTCTGACTAAAAAAAAAACAAACAAACTCAGACTCACCTTAATATATTTTAAAGTTAATAGATAACACTTCTATCAAGATTGTCAGGACTTTACAGCTTAAGACTACAAAAACGAGGAAAACCAGCAGATCACCCGACCAGGTCAAGAACAAAACACAAAACAGCTGCCAAAATCATTCTTGACCTCAGCCTTACCTTTCCAAATTGGTACTAGTTGAATCTCTTAAGCACACCTCAAATAATCATCGAAAAAAATCAAATTTATAAAGCAGGAAATAAATCAAGTTACATCAAAGAAGAAGCGACTTTTATTAGAGGTTCTCACCAACACACTCCCATGCAAATTAGTCGCCATCCTCCAACCTTTTCCGTTTCCTACTCGTTTCCCATCTGAATGATTTAAAAAAAATATCAGGTTTGTGACACTCGAGGCATCTTATAAATCAGAGTCGATCAGTTGATCTATAAAAATATTTTTGTCTGGTATGAATTCAGGATACTCCGTCACGCAACAAGACAAAACAACAAGTGACTTGTGTCAGATGTGACAAGTGATCCTACACTGAAAAAATATATTGAAGCTCTCGACATGGGGAAGTTAATACTGCTGTCTGTGAGACTTGCAAAGGACTTTACGCTCAGCATGATGGACATATGAAGATAATGCTTCTAAAATACAAAACTGTCGCTATGGAAACGTGCTTGTGATTATTATAGCTTTGAAAGATACTAGGAGGGATTCATTCCTGTAAAAGATGTTATTGAATATATCTGGAAACAAGCTGTACATTCTGAACTAGATTTTGTTGAGAAGTATAAACTTATTTCACAAAAGTTCAGCTGATTTAGCCCTGTTTTCAAAACTAAATAATAAAACTAAAAAAACAAACCAACCTGAGATTAGATTATTATATCCTGATTGCAAATTCACACGCCTGACTCGAAAACTCGCATCTGATAAGGCGTTAAAACCAGCAGCGCCCAATCTGACTCCGACACAGTTGTCATAGTGACACGGACACAGTTACTTATCATCAGTTCAAACAAGGTTTCTTGTCACTCAGCTGGGATGTTTACCCTTGAGGGCCATAAAAGTGCCATTACTCGCCAGAAGGTCAATATTTCTAGCTTCCATTTGGAAGTTCGGACTCCCATGTGGACTACCCCAGGAATGAAGTAGGGTAAAGCCATTGACATAACCAAGTGCACAAGAACGGTGCTTTCTAAAAAAGTGGTTTTCGTGGATGACCATGACAGAAATCAATACCTTCACTACTGTACTGAAAGAAAGAAACTCATGGGATCAATAATTTCTAATTATGCTAGCAAAAAACCTGAAAATAACATCCAAGATTAATGGCTATCTTAGTTTGGTCTTTCAGGTATCTAAAAAAAGCAACAAAACTAACGATTTCCTTGACACATAACCTCATAACTTTCACGTAAGAGATATACTATTTGTCGCCGTAAAGTCAATAGTTCCAAAGTTGTTTGAAGAATTTTTTGTTGATCTAACCTGGTGCCATATATAAATTTTGGCATCTCGTTCATATTCTCTGTCTTCTCATCTTTTGGTAGTTAAGGAAAATGTCTTTTCATTTACTTCTATTCCTCCTTTAGTCCCTCCATCATTATTTCAATTCCCATGCTTTTCCATCTTCCATTCGAAAATCTCTTGCTTCTGCTAGAATGTCCAAACCAGTCACTGCAGGGCCAACTGGCCAATGTTCACACTGAATCATAAAATTATTTGTAATGTAAGTAAAATAACTAAAACAACTCTCTCCTGGCGGGTGTGTGGATGTTATTTATGCCCTGAAAAGCCTGTTGTACATAATAATAATAATAATAGTGAAGATTTTTATAGCGCATATTCACACTCATAGAGAGCATGCTCTTAGCGCTTAAAACGAGGAAGAGACGTGGACTAAGTAGACACAGAACAAAGGGACGAAAGAAAACGACAGTACTGACGAAACAGAAAACAAAAGGCATCAAGTAACAGGAACAGAGAAATATAGTGATTCAGCGAGAAAGATGGGTAAAGTAGCAAGAGGGAAGGGGGCGGGGTTAAGAAGGACGAGCATTGTGTGGACTGTGTTAGGAGTAGTGCTCAAGGAAGAGGTGCGTTTTCAGTGCAGATTTGAAAGATTCAGTTGTAGGAAGGTGGCGGATATGGAAAGGAAGAGAGTTCCATTGTTTTGCAGCACAAAATACATAAAATGCTTTTAAATTTCTAGCGTCCTGTGGATATTCTTTCCAGTTTCTAATATTTCCGGGAAAGTGCTTTTTCTCTTTTGTAGCTACTATCCATGGATGCTGGGTTGTAGGCTATCGGAAAGTTTACCGAAACCTCTACAAATTGCAAGATTGTTAAATGGGCTTGATGCATAAAATTATGTGCTTAGGTTGTTGTATCATACTTGTCCTCACCTTGCTAGCGAACAACTCTGATCCGTTCGCGACTTCAGAGGATGATGGATAAACTGCATGGACGTTATTGTAGTAGTGTGGATAGAATGGATATGTCCAGTTATCAGATTCTTCAAGCTGTTCGTTTGAATTTGCCTTTGATCTATGATGACAGCCTTGCGCATGCTGCTTTTCAATTTGTTTTCAAAAATTATAAAATTTATTACAATAGCATAACAATTTGTATGATTCAATATTTCTCTCTCTCCCTCTTTCACACACCCACACCCACACATATATATATATATATAAACACATGTTCAAAGATATCGCACCATTATCCCACTTCTGTAACCCGTAATGTACTTTATGGATTTGTAGATTTTTCCCCTCTGCTCTTCTTTGACAGAAGCTAGTCGTGAACTTAAGCTGACCTCTTTTTAGTTTTCTTCTTGAAGTACACCTGCAACCTACAATTAACACCCTGAAAATCGTCTGCCTTAACGAGTGACCTTTCGAGTCAGCGCCAGGTTCCAGTAGCAGGGATTTCACAAGCGGACTAAATTTTTGGTGGGTTGTTTGCACTTTCTTTTCTGCGGAGGCTGACAAATGTTCGACGCGTGTAGCATGGACTACGGCTTCTCGTTGTTGATACGTGTGGGAGGCCGACCGGACAACCAATTGACGTCATAACGTGGGAGGATCTGCTACGTGCCAGGTACGTGGGTTTGCATGCCCTTGTTCCCGAGCGCATCTGACGCACGACTAGAGTTTCCCTAAAAATGTTTCGCAACACAGAAGAGAGAAAGAGAGAAAGAAAGAGAAAAACGGACACATAAGCACGTATGAGCGCCAACACACACAACAAGCACACGTGCGCTTCTGTACGTACGAGAGACATTACATATGGATTCAGTTTGGATGAATCAACTTGTATCTTGTACAGCTTGGATTATCGGTTGATATCGCTAATATTCGGATTGCAAGTCTTCGCTTAACGCCGTTTCGTTATAACACTGATGAAAAAAAAGAAGAAAAGAATCGATTTCCGGCCGGTCCCCCAATCTGTGTGTGGATTTACTCATGTCTGCGTGGGTTTTCTCAGGGTACTCCGGTTTCCTCCTACATGTTTGGGTTTCTTTATTTAGAAGATTGGTGATATTTTTCAGAACAGAAATATACAGCACGAACGTGACTCTTATTCACGTGCATATCATATAGCCTTTGGTAATATTGGTTTTGTTATAATTTGCTATTGGTTTTGTGGGCGTCATTTTGGGTATATTCGAAATTTTCATGAACCTGTTGAAGATGTTACATGAGAACTTAGTCTGTGTGAATATATCATGCGTCTCTGCATGCTTACATCTGTTTGATCTTCTGCATGCGTGCGAGTGTATGTGTGTTCGAGTTTGTGTACGTATCCTTGTCGCAGGAAAGTCATCCTTCGCACTCTTCTAGAGGAAAAAACTTTCATTACAGGAAATGCCTTGGAACTGCTGCCGTTGCAGTGGGAGGGGGGTGCAGTAGTAAAGAAACGTATCTAAAGTAAACGTCGTTTCTAATCATGCCCAAATACATTGCTTTCAGTTGATAGAGTCGCCCATTCTCTCTCTCTTCTCAATCTGAGAAATATCATTTCATGCGAGGTCACAAAGGTCAAACACTCGCTGTAAGTCACCCTTTAACCTCTTACCCTCTCGGGTACTTAGCTTACCTTCGTGGGGCCACCACTTCTTCCTTGACCATAAGCGATGATTGTGTCAGGGTTATGAAGAGAAGGGAAAAAGATTATTTTAAAACATGCATATCCTGGGCAGTAGTAACTCCAAGCAAAGTATATTAGCAGAGAACAATAAATCACATAACCAAATCATTTTACAAAAACCGCAGTTAATACGATTCGATGAGTAGCTCATTCAGATAAAATTAAAAACAAAACAAAACAGAAAGAAAAAAATCAGAGATATTTGCAGGTGGAAGAATCTGGCTAAATCTTTTGTACATCGTAAAGAAATTTCTTAACAGACATTGATGCAACAGAAGCAATTATTTCTATTTCTGTATTTGAGTGTATGGAGAAAACAAATTCTAGAAAAGTTCAGTGTTTAGTCAAGATAGTATTTCTCCTCAGCTAAGTGAATACCTACCACTCCTTCCTTTCTCGGGATACATAAATATATCACAATGATCAAAGACAGAACGTTTGTTAAGTTAGTACACAGATAAAAGGGGTTAATATATGTCTCCGTCTCTCCTCCTGTCTATCCCATAATACTGACAATCTTGATGTCTTAAACCAAGCTGTACAAAGCTGACTCAACTATCTATTATTTGTTTGAGTTTTCTACCTACCGCGTCGTGGGGACCTGACTGATGTCAGCTGGAGACATCTGTAGACGGGTAGACGCTAGGTGGCGCCCTGCGGCAGACACTCACCACTCTCTTTAGCATTAAGAGGAGTCAGCAGGCCAGTCCATTAGCAGCTGATAGCTGTTGCCACCAGCAACACTTAACGCCTCAACGGTCAGATTCTTTCAACTGATACTGCTAATTAAGGGATCCAATGAAGATTCACGCAGAATTCAAAGATCGTGGCTTCCTTGGCCGGTCCATTGCCGTGGCTTACATGTGCATGCATGAGTGATCGACGTTGTGTGTGTGTGTGTGTGTGTGTGTGTGTGTGTGTGTGCTCATGTATTATGCATGAGTAAGTGCGTTTGGCGGTTTGCGGTATTTTTTCACTCATGCCACGGCTGTAATTGATCTATAAGGATGAATAATTAAAACCGTCTCTAGAGGACAACTTCTCTTCAGTGAATCACCACACAGCAGCGCCTCCTTATCTTTTTAACCCACAAATAAGCAATTAAAAGAGTTGTTCTACCTTCACAGCACTTCAAAATTCTACTTCCTCCCCTGTAAAAGCCAGAGAAGCGTGTTTTATTTCTCTCCATAAAACTGTTTTCAGCGAAACAGTACTAAACAAACGTAGAAGCGATTCTAGTGCGTTTTCATTCTGCTTTCAGGGTTGCTGATACCCTTACTACAAAATCTACCCGTAACTGCAGGCGTTCTGTTTATTACTTCAGCGATAAAGCTTATACTCCCCAGTTACAAAAGAAAATCATACTGTGTTTCATTTTATCGACATTGGAGAAACTATTCTACCCTACTGGCCATCAGCAGTTTCCATTAACGAAATCTCTGTGAGATGCACGTTTTGAGTGAGTGGTGTTCGCCCTCTGAGATGTACAGTCAGCTGTTCCGCTACAACAACAAAAACAGTTATTGTCGACTTTTGCCAGGTTACCAGGATAAGACTTTTAGTTATATTAGCTTGATGGATGGCTGGATCCGCTGCTTCTTGGGTGCTGCTGCTGCTGCTGATGATGATGATGACGATGATGATGATGATAGGAGGAAGAGAAGGACATCGACGATGGCAGCAACAACGACAACGATGATGACAGCAACGACGATGAAAACGACAAACTAGATTATGACGAGAGCAATGTCGTTTTCTCAGTTTTATTACTTCTTTGATTTTCCTACTGCTTAGTGTTTTCAAGCCAAAAAATCCAACTTAACCTGTGAGCAGCTCTTACATTTAGGAAATAGTATTGGTGGCTCACGCATGTACTTTTAAATATTTCAGATTCACAAGTTTCCTTTCCTAACGCATACACAACTGAATCTTCCTCCCTTATTTTTTGTGTAACAAGCAACATCTCTTTTATGATACAAAAAACAATAACAAACTGCTGGAGGAATTCACTTTGCTTCATCTAGCGTCAAGATTGTATAGGAACTGCTTTTAGTGGGAAAGGGGGTTGATTTTTTTCTTTGCTCGGGTAGGAGAAAGGCGGGGTGCCATCTTGACACCGAGTCACGATCGAGTCAAGTCGAGGGACGCTATCTCTTTTTCTTCTGACAGGAGCCTGACAAGGAATCGATTGTATTTAGCCACCCTTCCACATCAGCCTCGCAAGCTCCTCCACAGCACCATGACGTCAGAGGCGCAATTATGGCCGATTCCAAGATGCAGCTAACCCGTCTTTCGACTCCGTAAAAATATATTTTGAACACTTGTTTTAAAATGTTACTAATACGGTTATCAGAGACAGAAACAGAAGTAAATGCAGATTAAGCCCCAATCTTAATTTAAAGTTAAAAAAACCAGTACATAAGTAGATAGCACACTGCTCGTCGATTGAAAAAGCAAAATCATTCGACATTACTTACATGTCATAGGCAGAAAATGAACACTTTCTAGAAAACCGCTTCTAAGAAAAGTATGCCAAAACGAAAAATGTTTAGTTTACGCTAGTATAAGCATGGGTATAACTGTAAGTGGAACATGGTATGATAACTAAATTCCACTTACCATTTCCACGCATGAAAAAAGTCAAGCTCGTGACGTAAAGTTTGTACAAAGATGGGCTATATTAGTATATTATCTAAGTTCTCCCATTGGTTGAAGCCTTGGCAACATAAATGTATCCATGCACAATCCTGACCCCTGTGTTTTGACTTCTTTTAAGGCATCGTGTTGTTTGTAGAAGTGGTCCCTGTATGCATCTATCACGAGAACGGAAAGAGGTTATTCACCCAGATTTTGAAACACAATACCTAGCACTCAACTATACCCAGTGATTAACAATGGGACCTTAATTGAACTTTAAACTTTAAACTGTCTCACTTACACTCTTCTCTGCCTCTATCTCTTTAATGATAGCAATTTGCGTAGATGGCCTGAAGCCTGTTATGATTAACGCGCGCAGTCTGCACCCGGTTTACCCCTCGAAACCGTTTCTTTAGCATTTAAATGCGAAGTGACTGGTGTATCTAGTGATTACAACCCGGAGATGAAGTCAGGGCATGTGACTGAATACGACTGTTGTAGAATGCCGGCGGTTAGTGTCTCCCTCGGTCTCTATTTGGGGTAGGCTTTTCGGCGGCGATTTAAATGCCTTCCATCGAGCTTTTCCAGAATCAGAGAGTCTCGCGGTCTAAGGTGGTGACATCATTCGGGAGGAAAACATGTCCGCCGTTTCGTAAATCCTCCCTTACTGGCGAGGACACACTTTCATTTTCTTAGTCCTATAGTTTTCTCACCGTTTCCCCCCTAAAAGCTTGGTCACAAGGCAAGGCTATCATGTGGCTGTTTCCTCTGTCTGCTGGAAGAAGTTGTTCTCGTATGTGAAGTATGTTGTGGTCAGGCAACAGCTTAGGAGTTTACAGATTTGGTCAATCGATATATTTGTTCTCTCTCTGAAGGTAGTATCACTTATTTCTTTTATTTACAATATGATGTTTTCTCCTCTAGCACACTGGTAAACAAGAACCTCACATCAAAGAAGACAAGCCAGTTGTTTGGTTCACATGGTATTATATGATAGCTTGAGGACACGATCAGCGCTGTTCATAATGGAGTTTTCAGTCCTTGTCACAAGAGGTGAAAGAATGCTGGTCAGGAACTCACCAGTATTGTCAGTGATGGATTTTCTGGACGCAACTATGGTTCGGAGTGTCACATTCTTCTTATATATTTTTAGGAGACCATAGATCTGACCACAGGGCATATTCACCTCGTTTCGTCTCCTGAGAAACTCCACTAGCTAAGTAGTCGAGCGGAAGAAGGGCCTCTTTTCAGAGGCTGGAAGATCTACCCGTCCTCCAGTAGCGGTAACATCTTCTCTCTGTACATTCCACGAGGCATGAAAAGTTTGTACTTCGTCCGCAGGTAGGATCATGGCAGAGAGGTCCTTCCTCAAGTGCACCAGGGCCTTTCTCTCCCCCGCTGACTGATTGTGGGAGGGGCGGGACTTGGCCTGCTTCAGTATGCAAACACACAACCCAGTAAGCCCATCTTCTAGGTGCTAAAGAGCAGATGTCCTTGTACGTCTTCATCGTCGTGATCAGCTTAACGACTGGTAACCCTTCCTCTTCCATCGCATAGTTAAGACCCTTTTTCCCCAACAAGGATGTTCTGCCTCAGTTAACTCTTTCTAGAAGGTTAACCACCCATCTATATAATCACACCTCGTTTGTCGTTCACTCACTTCAATCAAGCTGTTATAGTTTTATAATACTTTAGATACCAGTGACTGGAGCTTCCTC
Source organism: Marisa cornuarietis (assembly GCA_004794655.1). Classification (NCBI taxonomy): domain Eukaryota; kingdom Metazoa; phylum Mollusca; class Gastropoda; order Architaenioglossa; family Ampullariidae; genus Marisa; species Marisa cornuarietis. Next base: position 8,733,274 of record SMMW01000555.1, read on the forward strand.
CACTGACGAATGTGTATTCGCTTTCATTACGACTTGAGACCAGCTTTCACACAGAGACGAAATTTCGACATGTCCGTTGTACACTGTTCAAGATGGCGACCCTATGTTCAATGGCTGCTAACTGGAATACAATCTGCTTGATTTTGATGCTCATTAACGAACACACACACACACGCACGCACGCACATACACACACACACACACACACACACACGCATGAGGCGCAGGACGAGCTTGAAAAATAAAATAAACATCAATACACACACACACACACACACACACACACACACACACACAAACACACACACACACACACGCATGAGGCGCAGGACGAGCTTGAAAAATAAAATGAACATCAATAGGAAGGAGGAAATAAATTCTATCATATTAACTATTTATAGCACTACCAGCAGCAAAAGCCGTAGCAGCAGATGGCGAAACATAACAACAACAACAACAACAACAACAACAACAACAACACGTTTCTGAGGTTTGGAGATTTCATAGGCTTAGAGATTTCAGACGTGTAGAGCTTTACGAGATTTATAGACTTCAGAGATTCGCAGACCATTCCCTGACTGCGAACAAATAGCAAGCTGCGTGTCGCAATAAAAATACATTTAAATAACAGAAAATAGGATGGAACATTGTTGTATCGTTTGCTTGATAGAATGCTGGCTTTTGTATCGAATAATGTATAGCAACAACAAAAGTGTTTACAACAGTGGCTGTCTGGCTCTATGCGTGCACACACACACACACACACACACACACACACACACACACACACACACACACACACACACACACACACACACACACACACACACACAGAGATATTTACATTCGTAGGAACAGAAACACGTTCATACTTGTCAAGCATATCCAGTCTTTGTTTTTAATGGTGGAAATTTGTAGACATTGGTGAAACAGAGATAGAAGATACTGACAAAAAGGAGAGACAGAGACCCAATTACAACTAATCAACCAAGAGACAGATATTTACGGGACAGTAAAGATGGGAAAACTATCAGATTCAAGCAGATTTTTAATGAATAAAATGCTTTGTACAGACTAACATACATACGAATAGACAGACAAGCAGATAAGATATTCCCACCTACCATAGACACTGTCCACACAGATGAAGCAGGCTCAAGATATTCTCCACACACCATAGATATGTCTACACAAATGAAGTAGGGTCAAGGTGCTCCCCACATACCATATACAGTGTCTAGACTGATAAAGCAGGCTCAAGATATTCTCCACGTACCATAGACACCGTCAACACCGATGGAATAGGGTCGAGAAATTCCCCACATATTATAGACACTGTCTAGGCAGATGGAGTAGGGTCAAGATATTCCCCACATAGTATAGATACTGTCTAGACAGATGGAGTAGGCAAGATATCTCCACATACCATAGACACTGCCTAGACAGACTAGACTAAAGATGTTCCCCACATACCATAGACACTGTCTAGATAGCTGGAGCAGGCTCAAGATGTTCCCCACATATCATAGACACTGTCTAGGCAGATAGAGTAGGCAAGATATCCCCACATACCATAGGCACTGTCTAGACAGAGTAGGTTAAAGATATTCCCCACATACCATACACTGTTTTAGTAGCTGGAGCAGGCTCCAGATGTTCCCCACACACCAGAGACACTGTTTAGGCAGATGGAGTAGGCTAGAGATACTCTCCACATACCACAGATACTGTCTAGACAGATGGAGTAGGTGCGAGATACTCCCCAAGCATAAAAAGTATATATACGGCATTAAAGGTGCTGGCGTCACGGCGAGACAGTGTTTGATTTGGAAGCCCTGCACGCCCTGCCATACCTTCTTCCGAGGCGGTCTGTATCGAGAACCATCTGAAATGAGACAACCAGAGCCAGATTATCACCTTCTGGAATCAGTAGAGGGCGTTAGTAAAGAACCCTGTAGAGTGAAGACCTATTGGCAGCAGTACTACATTGACGAACAGATCCCCACCCCAGACGATAGGATGTTGACACCAAATCACGAGACACACGCCTTGAAGTTGAATCAGAGGCAACCTTAGTACGGGGGGACTGCGTGGCTCTGGGCGAGTGTCACTTGCGGGGCTGAGAGCCGTAAGTGTAGGTTATATATCATACCACAAACATTTCATATCGGGGGCCCCCTCTCAGGCGTGGTTGCCCCAGTTGCCACCCCTAAAGGCCGCCTCTGAGTTGAAGTTTAGGGACATACAAAAGAAGAACTAAAGGAAGAGATTTTCTAAATTTAGAGCTGTTAAGAAGCTGTCCATTGTATCGGCACTTCATGCTAGCTAGGATGAGACTGACCTTACAGGTCAAAACTGAATTGCTATGGGCGGGCGTGTTCCCAGCGAAGACGATGCTCTTGACTCCGCATGTCCTGACTAAGGTTCCTCTTTATTTCACCCTAACAATCTCCCTGTACATTTGCGCTCAGACCGCCCATCGAGGATGTGTCAGGAGTGATCACACTTAGCAGATGGCCATCAATATCGGATTCGATTTAAAGATTTTTAGAGACCAATAAGATCAGATCCGTTGGGGGCTGAAGATATAACACACAGATGCATCGGTAATCCCAGGCTTTGCTTTATCTCCACTCAGTACCTCATCCCCTAGCAAACCCCTTGTAGCTATAGCTGTGGATCACAAACAATAAGAGAACTACCAGACTGACTTCTTCTTGGGTCTGAGCCAGAGGGCGAAAAACTGTCGAGATTTCCTTATAACACTTCAGTATAACAAAGGACAAAGTGATGTTTTGTTTACTAGGATTGAGGTGTTTAGTACCCGGAAGAACTGAAACTCAGTTTTATCAAAGAAAAGATCTCATGTTTCACTCTCAAAGGCACTTTTTTGTCTCACTCACAAAAATTGAATGAAGTTACTGGATTTGAGGATCACAAAAGGTCACGATTTCTAGTTGCAGAGGGTATAAAATAATGTGGTTTACCGTAAATAGGAAAAAATAGAATCTCGAAAAATCTCTCATAGGGATCATATATCTCAATGGACTAATCTGTCTGCAGCTGATTGATTGAGTGCCGAGTTAAAGTGTTTCTAGAGAAAGTAGTAAAGGCGACAAGAAAGGTGTAATGGTGGGTGATGGTGATTGATGTCAATATACTAACATCTTCAAAAATATTACAAAAATGTTATTTTACAATAAACCAAATCAAATAAACCGAATTAAAATATTAAAATTATTTATTTTAACGACCTTTATAAAGGGACAGATAAAGTCATGGTAGCATGTTAACTCTTTCTAGGAAAACAATTATGGATGCTGTGTCTTAACGCTGCTATGGTGACGAGAGAAGACATCCGAGTCGTTCCCCCCCCAAAAAAAAAAAGGTACTAGTGCTTCTTATTTCTCTCTCTCTCTCTCTCACACACACACACACACACACACACACGCAAGCACGCACGCACGCACAACTCAATCTGATAATAATCAAAATGTTTTGCAAATGTTTGATGCACAAAACTCTTAATTCAGCAACAGTTTCAGCGACCCATGCTGCACAGTGCATAACTGCCAATTTGTGTACACTGCATTCATAATCGAAAGCAGAGCAGTCCTCAGTCAGCAGACGGTTGCTTCATTTAAGTACAATAAAGCAAGTAGTTCAGGCAGCATCATGCCAGCCCAGGCTGCTTCAAACAAATTAGTTTTACGGTAAACCTACACCGTGACAGGCCGCCCTGTGAGAGATCTGTTCCACTGGACTCAAAATCAACTTCATCGTCTTGCCAGGTCCCCCTCACCACCCCCCCCCATGATAGGTACTGGCGGGTGGGCTGCACGTGTGGGCTGACCTACTCCGTGTCTGGCTGGTGGGAGTGATTCACCGTCGAGTGTGTCCTTTCCCTTTGAATTGAGGGTTAGGGTGCTACAAGCAAACATTTTACATTCGTTGTCAATAAGCTTACTTTGTTATTGTATCAGTATGCGATGCATTTATATTTATACGTGAATCTAAAATTAAATTAAGGTTAATAACAAGAGATAATACGTAGTGGGATTATTGAGCAGGACCGGATCAGAAGATTGAGGACTTGAAATTTGATCGACTTGGTGCCACGTGTGCTTGGGAACAAAACCAATGATTGCGGGTTTTATTTTACCATATTTGTGACCTAGTGTGTTCAGCTCGTTAACTGTTAGACTCCTGGCAAGCTTTCTAATTAATGACATTAGACCACCTTTCAGATTAAACGGATCTTGTCCACCCAAAATACCTAGCCAGCATCTTGTCAAAATAGGTAACAATGGCCAGATTTTAATGGCAGAGGGCATTAACACTTCAAATAATGCGTCATTAAAATTATTAATGGTAATCTGATGAATGCAGAATTTTCTTCTCGTGTTTCTCTCTTTTTTCGCTCTCTCTCTCTTGTTGATTTGCGTTCGAGTCTCTTTTGTCCTTTTTTTCACTTTACTTTTTGAGGAGGGAAGTATTTGGTGGAATTTGTTAGTGATTCGTCTTTTATCAACACTGTTCAGTAATTTTTTATAATTTGTTTTCTCTTTTTTGATAATCTTCTACAACACATGCTATGAATCAAACGACAAAACTGTGAAATATGCTATGTGTCACATCGACGCTGTTAGCCAGAATGTTGTTTGTCTAAACAAAACGGATATCGTTACGGTTTGTTGTGGGCGTGCGAGTTGGAAAAGCACTTAGCCTCCCCCCCCCCTCGTTCCTTTTCTGTAGAAAAATTATAACTTCTGTCTGCTGGAGAGTAAAGCATATCTACCACTTTTCTTTTATAAGGTAGAAGGAGAGAGACAATGCGAATCCTTTCAGATAGAGATAAAGAGAGAAGGGGCGATGGAGTGCGGGAGGGCGGGGTTGTGGAATTCGACGTTTAGCCAACATTTAAGGCTCTGCCACGACAAAAAAATTGGCCCTGTAAACAGGCGCCTCATGCAGAGAAAAAAACAGCGTGTCCGAGACAAGATCTGAACCCAGACCAGACAGTCCTCACTGCATTTCGCCACCAGACCGACTAAAGAATGAAAAAAAGGAGAGAATGAAAAAAAACTTGATCACGTTATTGAGGAAGGCTGGTATCAACTTCAAGCAGGACTTAACAATTAAATTAAATCAAAATTACATAAAATTGCAAATCGTATGTACAACCTTACCTGAGGATAGAAGAAGAAGGAGGAGGAGGAGAAAATTGTGTTTTTTTGTTTTTTGTTTTGTTTTGATTTTTTTTTTTGGTCTGTAAAAATAAAGTATAGTGAAAGAGGGAGAGAGAGAGAGAGAGACTTCAAGAATCATGACAGGCTTTGACGAGTGCTCGATGCAGATAGCAGTCCGTGTGGGGCGGCCAGATTTGCCCGCCAGTCATAAATGGATTAGCAGCATCGTCTGCGTGCGAGACGACCATCTCGAGGCCAGCGGTAAGTGACTTTCTCCAACGGAGCTTCGCGCGGAGGCGTCTCTGCCCGTGGCAGCTGTTGGCAATAAGTCAAGGGTCAGAGCTATATAGCTCACACCCATAGCTTGCTTACGTCATAAAAAAATACGATGGCGTTCTTGCGACGAAGGGCAGATCCCATCCTGCACCCACCCACCCCCTCCTACCCTCGCTTCCCCCCGCATCCATTTCCCAAAAGAAGAGGAGGCAGTGCATTTGCCTGACAGTTTTCTGTCCTAACCTTGCGTCTTCCCCCCCCCTCCTATCCTCCCTCATCTTCGTCCCACTTAGTGCACACACACGTAAGCAAGGCTGGGCAGCGCACGGGTTTCAGCAAATAGCAGGCTGCTCTGTTCCTTCTGATGTGCCACCTCCACGTACATCAGCACGTGTTTATCGATCTCCATGGAACCTTATGTGTGTGATTACTATTTCAGCTGGTTCACCAGCCTATCCCATTCTTGTATTTATTGTTAGTTTTGTGTGCTGTTCACTAGACAAGCAAAAAGGAAAGAAAGAAAAAGTAAGAAAAAAAGAAGAGAGACAAGCAAATGGGAAAGAAAATAAATCAAGTATAGATGACAGAATGAAATGAATGACAGAGACAGACAGGACAGGGAATCAGATATCCAAACTGACGAACACAAAGGACAGACAAGTTCAGGAAGACAGATAAGACAGAGAGGATCAGGGAATCAGATATGCAAAAAGACATGAACACAAAGGACAGACAAATACAGGAAGACAGACGACACTGACAAAAGAATGACGGATGAAAAAAGTGTGGTCAAGACCACCTACCAAGTTGGTCTCCATGGTTTGTCATGGTTGCTAACGGTTGCAGAGCTTGTAGGCATGCGCATGCGCGAACTGCCCGCTGCTTCTGCACTGCCCACAACTGCCCTCCGGTGGGAGGACATCGTGTCCTTTAGACCGGCCACCGAGATAAGCCCTCGGGCACAGTCAGATTTACTGTTCACATGCAAGCTCGCACGTCATGATGATTCACTGGGAGTTGCCTGCGCGAGATCCTGGGGCTGTTTGGGCTGCAGCGGAACTGCATGCACGTGCACAGCGGACTTAAGACTGAGCTCTCCCGAGTTAAGTAAGATTTTCTACCAACCCCCGTAATAGCTCAATATTGCGGCTTTCTTTCTTTCTTTTCTTTCTTTCTTTCTTTCTTTTCTTTCTTTCTTTCTTTCTTGATGGTTCGATCGAACACACCGCAATGGGTTCTTAGGAGGCAGCAATGATTGTGGTCGGTGGGTAGTGGTGTTGTCACACATATCACGAAAAAAGGCAACGTGAAAGAGAAGATTAAATTCGAAGCCCGCATAAGGCCTCGGTGTTTAGCCACCAGCAGAGACGGTGGGTTGACATGGCGATCTAAGTCCGTGAGATAACTGGTTTGTCACGTACTTCATCGCAAATCGCAAGCCATCCGGGATTTTCCGATGACACTGTTGTAAAATTAAAAAAGGAGATTTGGTTCAGACATGACGATTCTTTGAAAACAAACTTATAAGGCAATGACAGGCATGCACTCGCACAGACAATCCCTGTGAGAAGTTCACACGGAGGAAATACCTTTACCCTTCAAATGTCTGCAACACTGAGACATACGAATGAAATATCACGCAGAAATGATGAAAGTGAAAAGTGAATAATGTCAACACCTGAGGAGAACGTTTGTTTTCCTTTCAACCAACTAGCATGGCTAATATCATCCCATCAAAGAAAGTAACTCATAACCGAACAAACAAAATTTTCATGGGGGAGCAATAGCCTTACCTTTAATTTAGAAACCTTGCAGCATCTCCATTTATTTAAAAAATAGAACAAGCAAAATTTTGCGATAAAATATTACAGTTCAAAAGTAAGGGAAGACAAGTAAAATCATCATGTGCACTTGAGCAAAGGTAAGTGGAATGGGGCAGTATGTTGAAGTTCCCATCGTATGTAGTCCCAGCCGCCGGCATTAATCTTGGACTGGCCTGAAATTTGAGCATCTCAAAGCGGAAATCTTTAACGAGCTGTTGAAAAATCAAAGCTATGGAAGCAAAGCTGGGAGTAAGATAACTTATCAGCAGGACATGCAATAACCCTGAAGATGGAATGGATAGATTTACACCGACCAAAAACACAGAACCCATAGGCCCTTCCACTAACCCTTTTTTTCACTCAGACTAGACAGGTGAGTTATAGCAGGTTAAAAAAAATCTGCTGTGCGGTAAGCAAGTGAATTTATTACTTATTGCAGGAGAGAGGAAAGGAATGTCGAATAAAAAGTAAATTAATTGGGTTCTGCCACGTAGAAAAGCTTTACAAAAGAAACGCAAAGCAAGCGGTTTTGTAATGTATACGAGGCAGGGCGAGCTTGCTATGATAACTATTTACAGCTCCATCAGCGGCAACAGTCGTAGCAGCAGATGCCGAAAGATAGCAGCAACAGCAACAACAGCAAATTTCCGAGGTTTGGAGATTTCATAGGCTTAGAGATTTCACAAGTTTAGAGATTTATGAGATTTATAGACTTCAAAGATTAGCAGACCCTTCCCTGACTGCGAACAAATAGCGATTTGCGTGTTGCAATAAAAATACATTTAAATAACAGCAAAAAAGCATTTAAACAAGGTTGTATCGTTTGCTTGATAGAATGCTGGCTTTTTGTATCTAATAATGAATAGAAGTAGTGTTTAGGACAGTGGCTTCCTGCCTCTATCCATGCTTTCATGCACACACACACACACACACACACACACACACACACACACACACACACACACACACACACACACACACACACACACACACACACACACACACACACACACATGGTTTCTCTTATTCCACACTTTTTGTTTACAAGACAACAAAAACAACAAAAAAGCCTTGGGAGAGAGAGAAAGAAGCAATTACTTCCTGCTGCCCAGGGCTATGGCTTCATTTGCTGTGTTGTCGTGACGTTTTGCATGAAACGATACACGTGCGTGTGTGGAATGCTTGCGTGAGGAAATACCCGCTTGTGTCCGCACGTGTGTATGCTTGCGCGAAGAAAAGTGTGTGCGTGTGTTCGGGTACAGTTCATTGTGCGTGCGTCAGTGGGCGCGCATGTGTGTTCGAGTTGAGAAAAATTAAATGGGCGTGTGCACGTGCTTATCTGTGTGTGTGTGTGTGTGTGTTGTCCATGGATATTCACGTGTGCACGTTCCTGATGCCCAGCACCTGACATATTTTCAGTGTGAACTACACTTTGTTCTTCAACGTGCTAATAGTTTGATTTCCTGACCCTCATAGAGGCGGTCCGGGGGCGCAACGGTTAGCGCCTGTCGCCAATACAGTGGGGGTTGGTTGTCCTGGGTTCAGTTCTCGTCTCGAGCACGCTGTTCTTTCTCTGCAAGTGGCATCTGTTTACAGGGCTGGCTGCACTGCCGTGATATAGCCTTAGTTGCTGGCTCGGCGTAAAACACCAATTAAAAAAAAAACACCTCAGATACAAATATTCGGCACATCTGCCATGGTTAGAGCGCTTGCTGCAATGAATTATTTTTGTTAATTGAATAGTGTTCTGCACTACTATAAAAAGAAGGAAACCTCCACTACAACGGGTGGAAGACGAGTGACCAATGATAACCCTGTCTTCGCTGATAGCATGGTATTGGGTATTCGTCTGTTATCTCGCGGCTGACGACGATGGTGGTAAGAACCCCTTCCGCCTACTCCCCCTCCCTGTGCGGATTTAATTTAGTTGTTGTGATCTGCGACCGCCGCATGCACTAGATCGCTGCTATTTTTACATGCAATCATCTGCAACGACGTTGATACAATTAGAGCATCAGCGACCCTTACCTGCTTGACCTTTTCGTTAGCGGAAACATGCTCCATCGGTGTGTGTACTAAATTAGTCGAGGCACTTGGTTGGCGTCTGCCGACATTTGCATTGTATTGATCTACCTTAGTCTGCTGCGTGCTACCTCTGTAGATGAACTATTGTTTACAACTTGCAAGGGCAAACAAGTCGGAAGAAGTGATTGCTTAAAGGTTATACTGGGTGCATTTTTAAACGACTCGGTTAAAAAAAGGTAGTAATCTTTTCAGGTCGTTGGGGAGTGAGGTGTTAGAGACCCCACTTTTCTCGGGGCCAGCTTTTACATGAGAGTGGTGCCAATCTCCTCTCCTCTATGGAGTCAGGTACCCACTTCCGTCAGCTGGGTTGACTGGAGGAAGTTTGCTGCGCTTATCGGGAATTGAACCAGCGCGCTCTCAGTTCGGACGCCAGCGCTCTAACCACTCGGCCATCCGCTTCCTCGGTTAACGACTCGGTTAATGAACGCATTTTTGAAACCTAAAGAAAGCATATATACAAAAGAAATCTCAGCTGCATTAATAAAAGATGAAACAAACAAAACTAAATTCTCCTGACGGTTAAAGACTAGGTTCTTATGACACGCTCGGATAACACGTACTGCAAATTCGTTGCGGTCGTGAACGGAGAATTTATTTAAGTCACGTGTACGCTTTTCTAATAATTATTACTAAAAATATCTTTACGCTTTTCTCTTGCAACTAATATCAGCACTGTATTCTGATAACCTCGGTCTTGATCGTTAAACTGAATTCCATATTTGACTTGAAAGAACATTTAAGTATTCTGTGAGCCGATTGTGATAGACGCAGCCATGTGTGTAGTGATTATTTCCTTAGGTTAATAAAAGTTCACTTTGACAACAGGAGGACAATCCTCTTGGATTTTCGTTCTTGAAGGCAATAGAGGCCAGCAGTAAAAAGGTGTCGTTTAGGAAGAAGGAACCCAATTCCTGCCAGGAGGAAAAAGTATGAAAATAAGCGCATAAAGGTGGGAGCTGGGAAGGGAACCTGGGCTATTATAGGAAAGAAAGAAAATTTAAAGTGACCTTAGTTGCGATACTAACGGTTGAGAGCAAATTCCCTTCCTTCTCCTCTCTTCTCCCGCCTTGCTTCTCCATAAAATGTGCAAATCTGTCAATGACCTTTTCTATTTTTAACCATGGATGCTTTAAACAAAAGGTCAGCCGAGATGGGTCCGAGGCTCTGCTTACGTCACTTCCTTGACAAGCATAACACCTTCGGTTTCTGACATCATGATGTTTGTAAACGTTCGCTTGGTGGGGCATAGACACACTCGGTACGTGTGTAAACTTCACTCGAGCGGCATTCACATTTACAGAAGAGAGGCCAAGAGGCTTATGCCAGCTTTCTGTCCATCCATCCGGCTTGTGGGAACGGAGGATGTCAAAAAATGTGTCGTGAACACGTAACAGCATTGCCCTACAAAACTATGAACACCTGCTGACCTACTGTCTCTTAATCTGATTTTTGTAAAGGTTCCAAAGAGAACAAAAAAGAAAATGAAAGGAACAGCACAGAAGATTCTAAAAAATCAAGTCTATGTGAAAGTATTATTCACACCTTACACGTGATACTGTTTTTCTAGCTTGAGTTACGTAACGTGTGCAAAATGATTTAACTGGGGTTATGAAGGTTCGTAAAACACTTTTCTTAATGCATTTCATGTCAATTACAAAATTTCCATGTATGGTTGACTGGACATGACTGGTGACTACGCCATCTTTCTCTACCATTATCGTCTGCCTGTGCCTAACATGATACCTAATGGCAGAAATTCTAGCCCTTGATAAAATGAAATCGATTAAGTCTGACCCTATGAAATATAGGTTATGACCACAGCATCCGTTTTCTTATTTTTTTTCTATAACCAGTTTATCACTCCTTCTCTCGGTCGTTATTGTTATGAAGCAGAACTGGAGAAGAAAACAGACAGGTTATCTTTTTGGTAGTTTATGCCTATATCATGTTGTGAGCCCACGTTTATTTAAGGAGTTGAGCGACGGTGGGAAAAAATTTGAAGAAATGTGTATCCATCTAAAAAAGAAAGAACTTTGGGTGATTGAACTCCTCCAACACTGAAGACTTAAACATGTCAGATTCCAGGCACGTGTTAGGATTTATATGGCAGTTTCATGCATCCAAGTTTTCTTTAATTTCTTTTTCATGAGATTCATATCTTCCTCTTAGACCGACGTGATAATTTTTTTTCAAAAGATAGTGATAGAAGTTTGTCCTCTCAGAGCACTCAGTGGTTCTTCTTTGGATTAAGAGCTTAAGAATGTACTAAGAATTGCCTCCAGCCTTCAGGGTGTGGGTTATTTATTGCTGATACAAGGTCCGGGCTGCTGTACTAGAAAATTCCTCAAGAAAAATTTGTTTCTTCGGTTATCAGTGACTTTCTTTAATGGCATTATCCCTAGCTATTGCCGTGTGTGATACTTAATGTTCAGTCCGTTCGCCTCGTGGGTCCAGCAACAAACGATTCTGTATAGACAGTACCAAACTGAGTCCCTAACTTTTTTCCATCTCGACCAGAACCAGGTAAACCGACAAAACAGGTAAGTTATACTTGTCTGTCATACTAGCAAGTCCTCCTCCGCCGCCATTTCATTGCAGATTACTGTACAGGCTTCGCAATAACATAAAGTAAATAAAGCCCACTCAAACAAAAAGCCATGAGGGCAACGATTGTCTAAGACGGTGAAATATTAACCATTTGCCAGTGTCATCCAGTCACCGAAAAGAACTAGGAATATTTCTCACGGTGAGGGATTGCCGCAATGTCCGTAAGGACACCTCAATGGACATCTGTATCTTATCTATATTTGAGGCTCAAATGGGCAGGGATTGGAGGCAGATTTAGAACCAGTCTCTAATCTGATCTGTTTTCTTGTCATTTGCATTCTCTCTATTGATTTTGCATTAGTGGGAAGGTAAGGGAAGCAAAGCGGAGGATAGAGCAACAAATCACTATAACGAGTTAATAATCGACAGACAGACAGACAGACAGACAGACAGACAGACAGACAGACAGACAGACAGACAGACAGACAGACAGACAGACAGACAGACAGACAGACAGACAGACCTTGACTGGTATCAGCAGACGAGTGGTTCTAGTGGTCCAATAGTACTGGACTTGGGAGAGAACAGTCGGGTAGACACAGCGCTTGACACTTAAGTCGGTCTTGAATCGTGTTGAGTAGGTTCTGCATGGAACGAACAATCCACTCCTTCACGTTTGCCAGCCAGTTCCTCCTCTGTCCAATTTGGCCCATCTCCTCGGTACTCTAAACAAAGACTTTGGACCAAGTGTTGTGCAGGGTCACATGGCTGAACCAAAAACACTTGCATGACTTCAGAGCTGCGAGAAGGGGTTTCTGGTGCCCTACGAGGGTGGCGACTGTACTCAGTACAAATTCATTGGTTTTGCGCTCCCTGTATTAGATTCCAAACAACCTTCTTAGACATTTGCTCTCGAGCGAATGCATTTTTCTTTCCGTACCAGAAAGTAGAATCAATATCTCACATGGAAACTACAAGTAACTTGTACTGTGGACAGTGCAAGCAATTCATTCTCACTTAAAGGACGCACACTGGGAAAGAAAGCTCTCATCTGGTTAATCACCTGTACTGAGCTCAGTGAGCTGTGACTTGAACGAGGTCCTCTTTGATGCTGATTTCTCGCATAACAGGTCACAACCTCTCTAATACCTTGTTTAAAGTCGATAAAATTGTGAAAGTGATGCCACTAGTGTTGTAAATGTTCTTCTATCATAGTGTGACAGTTACATAGCTGCTTAACTATGCTCTTATCTGGTCTCATGCCAGGTTTTTCTGCAAGCAGTTCCTTAATGGTGGTGCTAATGCGATTTTGTATTACTTTCAGCATCATTTTGCTTCTTTGGTAGATTAGGCTTTCGGCTCGGTAGTTTTTGCACTGCTGTTTTCTTTCTTTAGAAGTGGGCATTACCAGTGATTGCATTGATTCTCTGTGTCATTCTTTGCGTTCCCACGTTCTTCAACACAGAGAAGCAAAAGATTTTCGCATGACATTCGTCTTGTAGCTTCGCCAAGTCAAAGTGAATTCGGGTTTGGCTGAGTGATTCCAACCTTTCTGTTTGGTCTTGCTGATGCAAGATTTAAAACACCTTTGTGATGAAGTCAAACTGGTTGCAGACCAAACGAGCCGGAAAGTGTCGAGCTGCTGTCCTGGGGCCGTAGTTGTGAAGCGAGAGTAAGTCGCTTCCCCGGGGCAAAATGGGGAACTCGAGGAAAAGAGTCTTGTTTTCGTAGTTACAGTGCGATGCCCAGCCCCCTACCCCCGGATATTAATGTTTCCGGAGTATCTTGGCTACCGCTTTATAACTACGGCTCCAGAATAGCATCTGCGTGTTCTGGACAACCCCTTTAAACTTCGGAAACGAGACTCGTGTCCTGTTGTTCACCATTACCCTCGCTTCATAACTACCATCCTGGATTCTATATGAGTGAGAGATGGCTAGGATGGGTCGATGTGCAAACTCTGGGAGTCTTCGGCCGTTGCCAGTAGTTTCACTTTAGCTGACACAGTTACAGCGACTATTTATATAACACTTTAAACACGAAAACTAGGTTCAAGTCTTAAATATACAACCGGCGTACCGGGAGAAAAACCATCGACTGTCAGCCCTGTAATCATCCAGAGAGGGGCGAAATACGAACCCATGACATCCAAGTCTGACTGTGCCACCAACCACAGATTTACCTATACAGAAGGTATATAAATAAATAGCGTAAATTAGGCTGAAACAATCAGACTCGGAGAAAATTTCCTGCAATAAACTGTAATAAATGAAAGACGAGGAATGTCTCGACAAGTTTATTGGCAGCCATATTCTGCTCGAGTTCTCGTTAACTCGTGACATTCCACTAACAGGAGTCGCGTAGCTGGCAACCGTTTTGTCAAGAAGTTATTATCGGATCCAGCAAAGTGATCTGATTCAACCTCCCTCACTCACTCCTGATTGATCTCACTCATCCTCTTTTTTACTTTCTCTCCTTTCTCTGGATGCTGGCGTTCGGGTTTGCGTGTGTGAGTAGTACATATGGGCGCGAGTGTGTGTGTGTGTGTGTGTGTGTGTGTGTGTGTGTGTGTGTGTGTGTGCATGTCTGTATTTATTTGTGTAAGTGCATATTTACTGAAGCTTCTCAAGAAGCTTCGGCTCCCGTGGCGATTACATGGCAATATTCCTGACCTGTAGGGAAAGCTCTATTGATCAGCGAAATGTTGGTTTTCGCAGTGTACGCTGACTAGTCAATCACGCTCTGGTTCAGCTTCAATCTCCCACCCTTTGTGAAACTAGCTTTAAATGTTCACCCCTACTCATTTGAAACGTTTCACAAATAAAAAAAAATACAAAGATATTTCTGCTAGTCAGTTTTGTTACATCGGCTGCTGTTCGTCCTAAATAATCTCTCAAGAAAGAAAAATACTTATGTAGAGTGAAAAACTACAAGGATAAATGAATCAATGAGCAAGTGAAAAAAATGAAGAAAAAAATAAATAGAGGGATGAAAGAAACGAAAAAATAAATTAAGGAGAGATTCATAATGAATGCAGGAACATGAGGAAAATTAAAAGACAGATGAAAGACAATAGAAAAAAAATGAAATGTAATAATGATAAAGATGCGAAAAGAAGAACAAAGGAAGAAAAAAAAAGAAAAAAAGAATGGGAGGGGATAACAAAACTTTAAATAAAGAGAAAAGTCAAGAAAAGACAAAAATGAGTGACAGAAGGAAAAAGTCCAGGAAGAAACTAATAAAAAGATTAGGAACGACTAAAACAAGGATTTAAAAAGAAAGGAAATATAGAAAGGGAAAAAAGAGTGTAGACTGCGGTCTGCCCAGCACGTGAAAACCGTGGAACACGCGGCACTCGGAGCTCTCTAACGCCAGTGGTCGAACCGCGAGTACGCAGAGGCAAGTCGACCGCATGTCTCCAGGCCCGCCAGCCAGCCAACGGCTCCTCCCGCGCTCTGCAAGAGCCCCGCATAGTGATTCCGCGCCCAGCTCCTTCACTCCCCGGATGATGATGATGATGATGATATATGTTCGATTGGCGCGGACGGGGAACAAGGAGGAAGTACCTCCCAAGCACGGGATCTTCGTGTCGCAGGCCTTGTTCATCTAACGAGCAGCACGGAGTGTCGTTGGAGTCCGTCGTCAAGTCCCGAGAGAAAGTCGGACCGAGGGACTATTTTTCCAGGGAGGGGTGGTGTGCGTGTGCGTGTATGTGTGTGTGTGTGTGAATCACAGAAAGGCTACACCGAAGGATTCCGTTTTCAGATCTGACCTTGCGGTTCCTACCGTGGCTGTACGGGATGGTATATGTATCTGCATTCGACTGACCGAGAACATGTTCGTAAGCATTTGACTTTTGTGTCGTAGTTACCTCCAGAGACGCTATGGTTATAGTCACTTTCTAACGGCTGTAAAAGACTGAAAAATGCACTTTTAACAACATCATTCTGTGTATTCTTTTAATGTATTCTGGTGAAAAATATCCCTCCCAAAAACTAACTGCTATGGATGTCAGAGGCTGTTGAAGCAACAGTTAGCCTCTCTAGGCCTCGCAGCAACATGGAACTGCAGGGAGCACAGTTGAACTCCTTGTGCACGTGCTAACATGCCAAGGACATAACCACTTCTTGAGCTGTTCAACTTTGCTGCGTGTCTGCCAGTGCTAAGAAGCAACTACCCCCCCCCCTCTCATCCATTCACCCCCTCCTAGACATAAGACGCAAGGCGTAGACGTCTCGTGCTCCATCATACCATGCACGTGCGTTCGATCATCGTGTGCGCGAAACGCTAGCCAGGAGGGGAAAGGACATTGACGTTTGAGCCTACAGATCGTCGATGAAACGACTCTACCTGCGCTGGTCGATGATGCGGAACGGGAGGCTACAGGACGTGTGTTTTGCGCGTGCTGTCTTTCACGGAATGTACCGCGGTTGTGGTCGGGTGGCTGAGTGGAGTCAGGGGAACTGCTCTACACCCAATTCTTAAAAAAATAGAAGACTCGTCATTTGGCTGCAGGTGAGATACCTTTGCATTTTTATGGCTTTGTTTTGTTTGAGGAACGATGTAAACACAGACGTCAGGACTGATTACTTTGTATGTGTTATGACAAAGATGTTTGTGTGTGGAAAATAGAAGAGAAGACATCAAAGAAGAAGTTTAAAATGATGATAAATCAATAGCAACAAGTAGAGGGAGCGAGCTCAGAACTTCGTGTTGGCTGCAAATCATTTTTTTCTTCTTTTACTACTACTACTATCACTAACTGAGGATTCATTCAGCTCAATTTATTTATTTATAGTATGAAAAAATCTATTTCTTCTCATACCCTGTACTCTTTCACACAAAAATATACAGTATAGGAAGGAAAACTACAACACAAAGACATAGTCTGAAAAAATTTCAATTTTATCGTTCTGTGGAGGTAAAATGGAGTGAAGTACCCAAGTTGTCCTGATTGCGATTTATATCCATTCAACAGTAAGTTCAGATCTGTAATTCGTTAATGAGCTCATCTTTTGCCAGCCTGTCATCAAACTAGACAGAAGACATCAAAATTTAACTCAGACTAATTCAACCGATGATTAGAAATGAAGTCTGGGATGCTGGCTGTTTACTACACTGAACAATAAAAATACTCGAATAACTTCAAAAATAAATGTTTGAATATCACCGCATCACGTTTCCAAGACAACCAGCCGCTACCCACTCAGCAGATGCAAGGTCTAGATCCACATCCCATAGAGACATGGCAGGGTGTATCAGCCAAAATGCACAACACAAAATCCACTGATGAAGGAAGATAATAGCTGAAGCTACATATATTTCAGTGCCATCGCTCAGTTCTGTGTCGGCTTCTTGAACAAAACAGGTAACCACAGCGATGAGGGTCCTGATATCACTCGTGGAGTTCGTTTTTTTTAAGCATTTGATTGTGATGAAAAGCTAGTGCAAGAGAATGAGTGAATGAGTAAGACGGACATACAAGATTTTAGAAAAAAGTCAGAAGTAAAGGGTCCCACGTCGAATGTAAGGGCAATAAACAGTTAAATGTTTTCACCTTGGCATGTATTGCGATACAAGAGGATGCAACTGTCTCGAGAGAGGGAAAGAGAGATAAATAAGAAAACCGGAGAATCCACAGACTGCTTTTTAAAATAAAAGCATTGTTGTATATTGTTATTAACTATTGGAAACTGGATCTTTAAGCTGCGGGTTGTGAGGTATTCCCGACATTGTCTGTGTGAAGTGTTCTCACAGTAAGATGTACGGCTCTGTTTACCCAGTGCAAGAACATTAGCATGACCTTTCAAAGGCCATCGGCTGAGAGGTAGGCATGTAACAAGAGGCATGCTGGCTTTGCTCATCATGTGCAGGTTGTTGGGTTTCGCTGAAGGGCGCTTTATCTACCGTGTTTATCAAACTCTATTTATCTATAAAGTGTGCAGCGTTGCTTAAGTCATCTGAGTATTTGCTCTCTCTCTCTCTCTGTACGTGTGTGTCAGAGACCTTTTGTACAATTGATAAAGAAAATGTTATAGACATCGACCTATATACCTATTTCTCTATGTGAGTATGAGTAAACGAAATGAGTGTGGACGGAGCTATAGCAGAGAAGGAGAAAAACTGGCATGGATAGATATAGTGAGAGCAAGGGCACATATTAGTAAAATAAAATAAGACGAACTATAGACAGGGGAGAGAGAGAGGGACAGACCGAGAAGACGTTAGAGACAAAGAAAGAATAATTCAGAAACAGGAGAGACGAATGAGCTAAAAAAAAGGGAGGGGGTAAAAAGGAAAGAGATTGAGAGAGAGAGTTCAAAGATGCGCATATCTATACTCGGTGAAATTTTTCAAGCAGACATGATTCTCTTGCTTCCAAAACAGCCGATACATGTACAGAAGAGTTCAAAAATCACGAAAGAACGTCCATGCTATCGATTTCCGATGGCGAGGACTGGCTCAGGACAGTCAGACACGCTAACTCTGAATCTTCGCTGCTACCAGCTACAGCTCGAGCTGCTGTGGGCCCGACATTAACACCATCATCTGCCTTGGGACCAGCAGCAGTCCGCTTTCTGCAAGCAGTTGTTAAACACACGGCAGGCACGCTTGGCAGCTGTTTCTCCTTTTCGCTTGTAAAGACAATTCTTTGAGGACGACCGTCGATGCTGCTTTTAGCTTGCAAACCCTTTTTCCAACAAACGTGTGCAAGACACGAGAGAGAGAGAGAGAGATTTAAAGAGAGGGAGAGAGAATGCATTGCGAACAATGAGTTTTTTTAAATGAACCTTGCCCAGTCCATTTTGCATGTTATGATCAAAAATAAAAAAAGCTTTGCGAGACAAGTGGTTTAATTAAGCAACCATTTCCCAAAGAAGGTTAGCCGAGGTGAGTATAGCAGGGGTTCGCCACATCGGTTGACGCTGTCGTTGCCGTGGTCCGAGAGAGTGGAGCCGCGATCGTGACATCGAAATGACCCAGCCAATAGCCTATGGGCGGAAGGGCAGACAATGCTTGGCATACGATCTGGGAACGAGACAGTTCCCATTAACGATCCACCGAATGATGCCTCATGCTCTGGAACATGCAGGCGGATATCTGAGACGGTTTCTCCTCATTATAATGTATGGACGCTAATAGAGTGGTCTCCCCTGCCCGTCTGTGCCTTAGGCCAAAGGTCATTTTCATCTGTTGAGTCTGTTGTAGGATTTTTATTTCAGTATCATACCGAATCACCAAACCAAGGCCCTTCTTCTTTAACATTCGACTCAGAATCAATCAAGACTAAGGAACGGAATTTGTCTTGAGGTTCTGGGCTCTGTTCTAGCTAATATGAGTGCCAATAGAACTTTCACAATGATTTTACCGAGTGTGACTTAATAAAACTGTGTTCTTTAAAATTTATCTTTAATATTTTACATTATATTACATTACTGGCTATAGAAGAACAAAGCATAAAAAGCTTTTCGACAATCAATAGCTTCGCTGAAAAAAACGGTAATATTTGTCTAAAACTGACAGAAGCAAGTATTAGCTCTTTTTCAATATTGTTTTTGGTTTGCCTTTTCCGAGGATATTTTGCCGTATCTTTTTATAATCTATGTATGTTACATGTGTCAGTATGATCTGTCAATGCCAACGCATGTTTAGACCATTAATCTGTTCAGCTGCTTTAATAATTACCTGAAGCAGGAAACTGAAAGTTCAAGGATTAGAAACAACACCCTGATATGTTCTATGCACCAGTCTAACTCTCCCCTGGCCAGATATTATCCGAGTGGGCAACACACCAGCCTAGGGAGCATTAACTTGAGATCCACAAGGGTATTCACGAGACAGACATGATTCTGGTGGAGGTATTTAACAGCCTACGTTGTCATGATTTACCAACGAGGTAGTGTAGAAATATTCTCCAGTCAACACAAAATGTTAGACGGGACAAATTTGTCGAGACAGGCGTCAGGACAACAAGTCTTCGAATCACGGCTTCTGTTTAGCTGACACCAAAACCAGCCTTGCAGTCCTTCCGTATCCCCCATCTCAGTCACAGACCAGAGGGACTTGGTTATTGCGCTGAAGGTAGCAATAAGATTACCCCCCATAGCTCCCTTCCCCCCACTATTCAATTACTCATTCTCGTCTTTAACCCTTTGTGGCAATACAGAGGAGGTAATAATCTTCTGGGGGAAAGCGGGATGCTGCACTAGTTAACTGCTGTGGTTCAGGCTTCAATGGAACTCATTTTTGCGCGGTTGCATGCTGGGAGCTCTGCTTTAATTTGATGACATTGCAAACATCTTGCGTTTGCTTGTCACACTGTACCATCTCCTTTGCAACAAACAAGACACTGGATTTTAAAGGCCCTTGAAACTATTATAGAAATCGAAATATTGAGTCTGTAAAACATCTGAAAATGCTTTGAAGGCTAACCTGTTCAAGAATTACATTCAATTGATTGTTCCTTCACAACTTCCTTTCTTGTTACCAGCGCTGGAGCTGGAGCTCCTTTTGATGGTGTTTCATTACCTAAACTCTTCGTTTATGTGTGTGTGTGTGTGTGTGTGTGTGTGAGAGAGAGAGAGAGAGAGAGTAAATAATCGTGTTAGCATTGATTGAGCTGCATATATATATATATATATTATGGTATAGAGAAATTCAGATTTTTTCTGTTATTAATTTAAAAAAAATTTGGAATAGCGCGTGGAGCCTAGCTTTGACCGGGGTATAAGTGTTAAGCAAGTCTCATCATCATCGTCGTAGTCACCATTATCTCTAAATGTTGCAGTTGTTTTTGCCTCAAGTGAAGGAGATCGCACTACAAAATCATTACCAGTATAATATCGTTAGCATGTTTGAAGCGTTTTCTGGGCAACCTTAAAAGTACGAATAATGTTTTTGTAATATTTTTACGTATTTGTCTCTTCATTTGCAACGCATGTCCAGATGGGCCTCTACCATTTCACGTGACCCAGGTTTGGCATTGCTATATCAAGAAGAACCGTTTCATCCAGAAACAAAGGAGCAGATCACTGACGAAGTCAATGGCTGCGATCC
Source organism: Marisa cornuarietis (assembly GCA_004794655.1). NCBI lineage: Eukaryota > Metazoa > Mollusca > Gastropoda > Architaenioglossa > Ampullariidae > Marisa > Marisa cornuarietis. The sequence goes on from SMMW01000555.1 coordinate 8,754,251, forward strand.
ATGCCTGGATAATTTTTTTAAGGGCGGGATGGTGATCAAATGTTCGCAGCACCCTGTTTACAGCAAAGGTTTAAAGATGCAAAAGGATGAGGTGGGGCGTCTGTGCACATCGTGGAGGCTGATCAATAAACTATCGTTACCTTTGTAGCTCTGACTCATTTGAACAGACCCTCGTCTTGTTATTTTCTCTCTTTTGCCATTCTCTCCTCATCAGACCATGAAAACGATAACTCATATACACTGTGTACGTATTATTCCTGCGTAGGGCGTGCCTATGATTATTTTTTCTTAGACAATGGACTTGTGTCTGTAAAGGAGGGAGATGATTATTGCAGGACTCCTTTTTCAGTTTGTGTTGATAGGTTTTGTAAGACACTTTGAGCCTAACTTTGGCTGGGCTACTCTATATCCTCCTCCTCCTCCTATTCCTCCTCCTCCTCATCATCATTCTGTTAAACTCTCAATTTTTTTCTCTGATCGTACGATGCTGGAGACAACCTCCAAGGCAGAAAAGCAAACTTTCTTCAGCCATAATAACTCGCTTCCTGATTTCAAGGTAGATTGAATCATCAGCACTTGATCATAGATTTCTCCCCGATCGCAGAATAGACAACGCACTGCGTGTCTCTCCCCCACGTGACCTAGTGATGATACTTGTTACTTCACGCGCCATTTGAGCCGAGCTTTGACCGGGCTATGGGCCCGGATACACTAATATGCTAATATTTTACTAGATGCTAGCATTCCGCTAAAAACTATCGTGCACCCAGCCCTTGAAGAGGGCTGCTGTTGGCAAAGTTTGAAGGTGCATCGACTGCAAACACTTGTCTGACAACATCAAAAACCACGCAAGTGACGTTTACTAATGTTAAGCACCTCATGAAAACCGAGTCCTTAGAGGGAAATGTTGACAGTTCCTCCTCGTCCATCCTTTTAATCTCAAACACTGGCGTTTGGTCGGTCTCTAAGATTTCGCTCAAATGTTTGACGTTGTTCTTGCCTTTCGTTCGTGGGAGAAAATTTGGCGATGAGGAAGCTATTAACATTCCGATGGCAAAGCAAAACAGAAACACTTAGAGTGAAGAGTTGAAGAATTTGAAGGACGGACAACCAGAAATTGTACCTATTTGCCTTTCAGTGTACGGAATGCACTTGAAAAAAAGATCGATTTATGATTTTGCTGATTTTTTGTTTAGTGAATTAAATATCAAATCAGGCATTTATTTATTTCTGGGTGTAGACAGGTCTTTTTTGGAACTTTGTCAGCTTTTCGTGCAAAATCTTAGGAAAGTAATAAAAAAAATACTCACTTTGTATAAATTTAAATCAAAATCTAATAAGTTTCCTTTCACGACAAGCCTTTAGGCGAGGAAAAAGAAAACTTTTGTCAAGACTGAGGAAAACTGGATGTACGGTGCACAGTGAGCAAATTCGAGCGGACGGGGTCACCCAAAGTCCAATCAATAGCCTGCTCTGGATACTGCGCGTCTTCAAAATGCTGGACCAATTTAATTTTCTCTGTAAACTTTGGGAATGAAGAAGAGAAAACACGTTAGTCGAAATAGATCGATACTCTAGCTGCTAGCCCCTCTCTTAGTTATTTCAATTTTTTTGTTGTTTTTTTTTTATTGGGGGGGGGGAGGGTAAGAAGCATGCTGTTGTTTATTTGCCCTCCAGTAAACGATCCAAAAAATGTAATCACACTTACTGACTAATCTTCTTTTCCGCTTGCAACATCCATCTCCTGTGAAAGCAGTTATTAAGACATTTGTCAAATACCGTAAGACTGACAGATTTCGTCGATATTGTCACATTCAATGATACACTTAACGCAAATTAGCTGCTCACCTGCTAGTGAACTAAGCACCTGTCAGAAAGCAGCTCATACCTTTTTTGCGGAAAAAAAAGTTTTGACTCGTTTGCTGGTGCGCAAACAGCTTCGTAGCCTCAGTTATCAATCAACCATAGTTCGTTCGTCCAAGAAAGCGCTACGCTAAATACTCCAGGGTATTTCGGTCTGAGGGGGGAATTATGTTAAAGGGCAAAGAGGCTGGGGATAAAAATAATGCTACATGAATACAGGCAAGCTCCCACCGTCCTCTTACAGACTCATGCAAGATTGCCAAAAGTTTCGGCAGGATAATACTGCTGCTATCAAGAAACTGCGATTTGTTTGTGCAGTGTGGAAGAACATATCTCTTTTGACGACAGTGAACAAGTCAAAAATTGTCTCAATGTATCACGATGTGAGAATGGGGGCTACAAACTGTTGTTTTATTTACATTAACATATTAGTTACAACGTAAGGGATGTGGACGAAGCATGTTCGATCGTTTATTTGTTTATTTCTTTGTTTGTCGATACTTGTGTACCTAATCAGCAGCTGGAGGGTTGGTGATTTTCTTTAAAAGGCTTTCCATATAGTGAGTTGTAGAGACAAGATCTGAACCCCAAACCCATGATCACTAGTCGTTTAGCTCTAAGCGCTTTATCATCGCAACTCGGGCCCCACACCCCTAGAATCTTAAGTAAACAGGGGCAGCTACGATGCTGAAATCTGTAAAAAGAACCAGGTAAAGCTTCTCTCATCCCTTCAAATCTTTTATAAAAAAAATTGAAGATACGGTAAAACAGGGGACAAGACTAGCTTTCTATCTCGTTGTCGTCACGCTTATCTTGCATGCACATTGAAACTATTCATTGAAATAGTGTCCACCTTTCATCTGTACAGGTAGGATCTGTGAGCCGCAGCTCACGTGGGACGTGTCGTCTAGCACAGAGCTAAGAAAAGAAAGTCTAGTGATGTGTGTATGTGTGTGTGTGAGAGAGACAGACAGACAGATGAAATATCCCTGACATTTCTCTCTCCCCTTTGATCGCTTTAGTTGGCTCTCTCGCACACCACATGATATACACATAGGCGCAGGCAATCCGGCCCTAGAGATATGCAAAATAGGAGAGAAATTCAATGTAAAGAGCGATGCTTTTAGAGTAGTGGCATTGTGGGACTGGCAGACAATTTGTTAAAAAAAAGGTCCTCGCATACAAGTGACTAATGTTTCTCCTGATGACAGCGGGACACGTCTGTCTAGATCCGTACAACAGAATAAAACATCGCTGTTCTCGTTCTGTATCATCTCACCAGCCAAATGGAGGAGATTGTTTTATAACATCCGTATAACGTACAATATTCATAGTTCGTCCTTTATTTAAATAAGGTACGCGGATTGTGCACGTAAACACAAATAAACAGATAAATCACAAATATATGTTTAAAGTAGTATGACTATCACAAGTCTATATAAATATAAACTTTATTGTATACATATTGTATGAAAATAAATGTCAATACTTTATTAATTTTTTTAAATGCAAAATTCACCAAGTCTTGCTAGGGCCAATAATCTAACAGGAAAATTATGAGTGAAAGTTAAAAATCTTTAAAACTGAAAATAGAAGCAGAGTTATTCATAAAGAACAAAACACTCGCTATAGTGTCATTAGGTCCTCATTTTCCAAAGCGCACCAAAGTCCAAAGTTCACAAAGAAAACAGCTGCGACGAAAGAAAAAGAAAGATTATCGACAAGGTGTCACAAGGTGCCACTGCCTCAAAGGTAAGGGAGAACTGCTCATAAAGTCGATCTTGCCAGGATGGAAATGTGATGTCAGGTAGTTCCGGAGTCCAGGCGGTGCGTTCCAGGTGCAAAGAAAACGACTCAGGTGTACCTGTTAATATGATGGAGCACAAAGGGCATGCGAGCCCAGTATGCGATATCTTTCTGGAAGCCTGGCGATGAACCTGGAGGGTCGATCGATCATGGTGTGGTCTGGCGTTCTTGAAACTCAGGCTCGCCATGAGCCGTAGCCATCGGCCAGAGAGAAAGCTACGTGGAAGCCATGGATTAAATACAGGGTGGGTTGATCTACGCGCAAACAGCTGCAGATCTGGGTGTTGCAAGACTTCTCAGAGGTCTTTGTCCCATGGCTACGGGCCCAGCAGGTGGTCTGATGCTTGAGACAGTAAAATAGGCCCAGTCCAATGGTAGAGGGATTCAGGAAGGTCTACTTCATGTCTACATGTCAGCAGGCGGCTCGATCCACGATTCATTCAAATATGCCCATCTGTGGCTACGAATCAAGGAAGCGACTCCCTGGCGCAAGGCATGTCGGTCCACTCCATGGCGGCTTGCTTGTACTAGGCAATCAAGAAGATCAAGTCCATACCTACTAGCTCATCAGACTGGGACTCGGTGCATGAGGAAGACATAATGTTCGGTCTATATCTACAGGCACCAGAGTGCTTGCACAGCACCACATGGCCGCAGTAGCAATCTGCCTGCAGCAGCTTGTTTTTTTGTTATCCATTATGCATGTCAACATTGCAGATGCAGAGAAGCTTGCAGCAGAGGGCCTAGACTGCCCTAGAGGGTATTGAAGAGGGACGAGTCGGTGCAATGTTCTCACTCACCCTTCCCTGCGTGTTCTGCACTTTGTTTTCTTTTCGCTCAAATATGCACCACATAATAATCCGATGGTTCGATCCTCACAAATTTCGACCACCGGGGAAAATATTTTATGAATTTAGCCATACGCTAATATATCTTTGACTGTTTCCTTCATACTACCACTCATTCTTCACATGTGACATTGTGCTCAAAGCTTTACTCATCTTTTTATATTCGACCTACTTGTCTGGCTTTCGAGCTGGATGGATGTAATCGCCAAATCGTGGAGTGTCCATAACCTAGAGGTTAAAGGAGAAGTTAATGTGAGTGGTTCACCGTATTCAGTGCATTCTCTCCTTTATTATCCCTGATGGGTCACCTAGAACCAGCGACCTTTTATCGAGAACACTACCACTAGGCTAAACTGAGACCCTGGGTGGATGATTATCTACTGTTAAAAGAAGGAAAGAGAGAATGTAGCATGAGAGAGGTAATTAGAGATCAAAGCAGTAGATAAAGATGTAGGTATTTGCAAGACAAATAGACGAATTAAAGACTACGCTATAAAAGCAGACAAAATCATTTCCTAAATATGAGTTAAATCTCCTTATATATGCTAGCAGTATAGGCTGTGTAGCTAGGTAGGAGGACGATATAACCTAAAGGCGTAATATAAGATCCATTGAAATGTTCTTTGGTATCGAATTTATAGAGCAGAAAATCTTACTTAAACCTTTAGACGCAGTAATTGTATGAAACCCGTGATTCTGCACGTGCAGACCTGCAAGTGTGCAAACAAAGGTCAAGGATATTGACCAGTAAATATACTCGATCGTGTGTGAAGAAAAGGGGAAAAAATAAAGGAAAGAAAAATAGACACAGAAATCGATTAGTGGATACCCTTTGTGTCCTTACTTTATTGTTCTTCATTCGCAACCTTCCAAGAAGCGATCGCGGAGACTTGGTTACGAAAAAGTTAAAAATAAACAAAGGTCAAGGTGTAACTTTTTTCTGTTTTACACCCAGCGATCCACAAGAAGGACCGTTACAGCTGTTTTCATGGCTCACACCTACAAGTATCCGACTAATTAGTCTTAATCAAGCATCGTTCAAATGCGTTAACAGTTTTAGTAAAGTATTGAAAGAGTTTGCGTTGATTAGCATGGGGGATCTTCAGAGAGACATGTCCTTATTGGCACACTACCATCACTGAATACTTTGAAAATGTGTGCTTATTATACTACTTTTGAGTTTGGCAAGTTTCTTTTAAGACAGATTCCGAGTGCTCTTTGACAAACAGGAAAAATAAGTAAAAGAACATTCGTTGAATTCCAGGTTGTAGAACGAACTTATTTTCATCAGTTGAACTCACACAAGTCTCTCTCATATTTTTCTAATTACTGTCAAAGAAAATAACCTGAATACTTGAATCTCTATCTACAGAGAAGGATCACACGGCAGGTACTTATGATCAAAAAAGCTATAATTTGTACTGGAATGCTTTGGCATAATAAATAATAAAAATGTTTTGAGCATTCTCCTTTACAGAGGTTGTGTAGTTGTTTTAAATATTTCTAAACTATATAAAGACAAAGATGAGCGCAAACATTATTTAATCCAGAATATTATCAATATTTAAGTTTTGTTTTAGTAAGAAACACCTTTCAGAGATAACACAGGTGTGCTGCTATGTCACAGTGCATGTTCTACATAAGGAAGGGGGGTCTCCTTTATTTGTTTTTATGGCCTTGTGGCTTTGAAAAGTCTAATAATGTACTGTATATAACTAACTATATAACTGTATATAACTGTACATAACTAACACAATACCAAAGCAGTTTAGTTATATTTTAAGCTGATAAAAAATAGAATATCAATGTGTTTACTCCGTTACAGCACTACTGGTGGACAGAAGAGTGTTTATTGCTGATGTTTCAGACTTTAGCTAAGAAGACATTTCACTTTCAGACCGGGTTGAAACACCATTGTCAATTTACTTACGACCACGCGACAAAGGTTTCCTACCTTACACAAGATTAATAAAATGCACGCACTCCCATACACATGAACAACCAGCACAAATCCAAACGTTTATGCTCGTGCACGTCCTGATGCCGACATGCGAGCGAGCTAGCAGGTGTTTTTTTCAGGCGCTGAAGGCATTCAGCATCCTGTTGAAGAGCAAGTAAATCTTGGCAAAAATCAGCTGCCCGCTATCTTGACAGCATTTTAGGAGTGCCGGAAGCGACCACGTCTACTTTTCGTCGTCTGGGCCAGCAGCCAGTGCGCAGACCTTAAGTTCGGCGAGGATGTGATAGTTCCCTCGGGTCTTGAGCTATAGATGGTATAGCTGACAGCCTCCCATGTGGGTAATCTGGGGATGATGGTAGGTGATCTGTTGTCCAGTCAGGAGGTCACACCCTTGGGAGTCTGCTGCAGTTTTGGGTCAAAACAACGAAGTACCTCGGTGGAAACTCATGACAATAGTTAAAATGAGCAAAAAACAGTGTCAGACTAGCAGTAATGAAGAAAGAAAGAAAGAAAGAACAAACGAACGAACGAAAGAAAGAAAGAAAGAAAGAACAAACGAACGAACGAAAGAAAGAAAAAAAAAGAAAGAAAGTAAAAGAAAGAAAGAACAAACGAAAGAAAGAAAGAAAGAAAGAAATCTAAATATTCTTCAGATAAAATCATTTTGAGGCTAATTTTTAGTTTGGCAAAGGGAAGTTTGCATTTCATCTCTAATGTCAAGTGTCTATTTAGTAGGCGTTTTAATTTACCTTCGATTTATTAACTCGTACCCTACTTTCCAAAACGCGTGAATAAAAAAGGACTTTCACTGCACTGCCATCTTCGCTGACCCATTCGTTTAAAAATGTCATGAAACTGTTTTCGTGTTGAGATGAGCATGCTTGCCAACTACTAGGACAATAAATTTATTTACGTTTGTCCTGAAGGCAGAGCCTGTCCCATTGCACTCGGATATTTCAGATATTTCTCATTGTGAACCAATCACTGAGACCGTGCTTACCATTCTTCTCGTTCCTCACCCTTCTCCAACTTATAGGTTCCTTTATTCGAAAAAATCAGTTTACACTCAAGAGCAAAATTCCTGTACTTTGATATACCACCTGAGACTCAGTCAGCCTTTGATTGCAGTCGACCGAAATAAAAGAACTGACATTCTAATTTGCATAATACAGTATATAAATGAAACATAAAATCATAAAACAAAGCTTTTAGAACATTCTACAATATCGGATAATGCTGCTAAAAAATATTGAAATCGTGCACATCCACAGTATTAAGGGCTTTCGGGCGCGGTTTCTAGGAAGAAAACTTTTTCAAAGTGTAGATATAAACACTCTAACATTATTGTTTATGTGAACAGCAAGCATGATATAAATATGACCCATTCGCAGTTTAGGGTCGGATCCATGTGCCATGCAGATATTGAGGCACACTGCTCTATTTAAATTATATTTAAATATGACTTAAACCCCATTGTAGAGGCGGATTTCTGAGGCAGGGGGATTTCTGAGAACATGATACCTGCAAGTGTATGTCCAGTTGTGAACCAGGTGTAAGTACCTGACTCTGCAGAATGCTGGGGAAGATAAGGCAGTGAGGTGATGGAAATGGACACCGCCCTCACATTAAGGTAACCCCGAGAAAAGTGAGGTCTCTATCACATCGACCGTAAAATCGTGGAATTAATGTTGCTCTACACGATCTAGGATACCATCTTCACACAGTCTGCACACTCAAACATCATTGAAGTCTAGAAAGTAAATATTTAAGAATTTTTTTACTTCGTCTTGTTGCCATTTTTTACTATTTTTTTTTGCATGACGACTGAAGCATTAGCGTGCCAGTAAGGTAAAAGCCAGGAAATCATACACAACAAACGAGTTCCAGAATTTTCTCATGTTTGTATACAATCTGTTTTCGTCTTTTGATCGATAAATATTGTATACTTACTATCACTTATATAGCCTATTCGATATGTTCTGTGATAATGACACTGATGAATTGTTGCTTTAGAGGAAAATTTTGGTGTGGTGCTCAGCATAAACCCTAGAGGCGAAGAATATTTACAACATGCAAACTACTTGAATATACAAACTTGAAGGTGCATTTACCCAATACTTGTTTCCGGTCTTTTGTGCTAGTCATCGGCAAGTAAAGATTATTTTGCAAAATTACACTTACCTATTCAGGAGACATTGACTTATTAACAAGGGCTAAATGTTGACTACAGCCATGTTGATTTCTCTTGCAACAAATAATTAATAAATAAAAACAAGCAGCGGAAGAGCCACGATCATTCGTGCAAGACACACACGGGGGTCTTCGTATCCTAGAATACCTGATTTATTCATGCATTTTCATAAAATATGTCCTTTTTTCATCCAGTAATTGTTGTCCGAGGACATTTGCAAGACATGTCAAATAATTCGAAATTGCGCTCTCAGAACCGACATCTGAACTCCAAGGCAGCTAGAACTTGAAACGATGGTCGAGAATTTTAAAACTTAAATGACCTTAAGTAGTGAATCAAATCAGCAAGGTGCTTGAAAGGTGTAGGGTTAATTGTAATATTTCTGCTATGTCAGCACTCCACTTTTAATCGAACAGTGTGCTGCTGGAAGCGGCCAGATGACACACGAGCAAGATACATGATTTATTCAGATATAGATCACAAGAAGGTCTTGTCAGGATGGGCATGCAAGCGGGCAAGATGAAGGCCAAAGCCTTTAAAAACACCAGCAGACAAACTCTTTTCCCCCTCTCTCTACCTCTCAAACACACATGCAAATACACGCATACACACACGCACACATGCATGCAAGCACGTGCGCGCGCGCTCTAACACTCACTCATGATGTGCACGTGCTCACACATACGAACAAGAGAGAGTTGTATCGAGTACCGACATGTGAGAAATTAGTATGCAACGAGCAAGAAAAATGCGAGATTAAATTCATTTCGTTTCGCATGAAATTTCATTTGGCTTTTTGTTCCAGAACAATCAGATGATGTTCATGCATCGGTGTCTTCTGTGTGTTTGAGGGAGATAACTCTAGACCGGCATAGAGAACAACGTACTCTTGTCAGTGATCGAGTTTTTCTTGGTGACTCATTTCGCCACTGCCAGGGATGCTATCAATCAATTGTCCTTTTTTTCTAACTCTCATTATAGCAGCTGGGTTGTTTTTTTTCTTACAGAACTCGCATCACGACTTGTAGGTTGGGTAAGACTAATGGTTGGCTTTGAATCCCTTTTTCTAAGACTGTTTCCGTCCGCTACAGACCATGCGACGAATACGATCACACAGTTTAAAAAAATTAAATAATGTTCAGTCTTCAACAATCTTTGAATGCAGCAAATGAATACTTAATGCGTAAAACAGTTTTTCTGTCTACAGATAACTGTTTGCACTTTGGGGCAGGAGGCTGCAGGTAGAGGTGACAAGTTCTGACATAAATCGCTGGCAATGGCTGACGGACGCTAAGAAACATTTGCACTTCGTTCCGTGCGACTGAGTCAAGGTGTGGGCTAGTACACCTTGACAGCTGGGCCAAGATGTTTACAGGTAACAAGCTGGCAGCTAAGCTTAAAAAAAAGAAACACTTGCCGTAAAGGCTGTCTGCATTGCAACCCAGTTATATTTTCCGGCTTCTGAGGTCGCGCACTCGCTTGCTACGATTTTTTTTTCTAAAAAAAGAAAACAATATTTTCTTTTTCTCTCCGCAGAATTACCAAATCATCTGACGCAGAAAGTAGAAACTGACACCTTCATTTGCAAACAAATCAAAACAAAGCAATGGGGGAAATTACGAAAGGATAGGCATGTCAGGAAAGCACGTGTTTAGGAAATGACAAACTCTATCCTGCAAAAGAAGTCTTTATTAAAATTATTTTTAAAATAAGGACTAGAACTATGTATCCACAAGACTTATTTGCATATAAGTCCACTCTCTCTCTTGCTCGCTTGTTCATTTTGTAAATGTAATGATAATGTGTTCGAATCAAGGAGGTTGGTTATGAAGAGCTACTATGAATTACTGAGTAAAAAAAAAAGCCCAGTCAGATAAAAAGAATTTTTTTTGTATACAAATACTCCACTCAATATCTCTTCTTTTGTGACTAATCAGGTACGCGCGAGAGCAAACAGTTTACAAATATTCAAAAGACAATAATTGAATATGGAGTAAGAAATACGCCTTCACATGAAAGCTAGAAGCAGTATACTACTCCCTTATGTGAATAGGTCTCTTGGCTGCTGTATCAGCAAGGAAAGGACAGGTTGGCCTATACAAATGCCCTACTAACATTTCCTGGCAAAATGTAAGCCATTGACAAATTAAATCCCAGAAATAGAAAAAGAAATAAAACGTAGCTTCAGATGGTTGAGAGTATCTTACTGACACATGGATGTATGAGATAAATTGATAACGGTAACTGCAGGGGCAGGTTGATGCCTGCGTACTTTGTAACCCTCCAGGTTTCCTCTCAGAGAAAAAAGAGATGTTTTAAACAAATTAGATAATTTTTTCCCACTTTGTATTCAATACTGTTTGTGGTCATCACTTGGAATCTATGAAAGGAAACAGTGTAAGTGCGTTGAGTATGTGAATTGCTTCTGTCTAGCTAAATTCAGGATTGTTGAAAGTAGAAGACATGGACGCGGAGAGAGAAATAGAGATAAAGAGGAAGAGAGAGGGAGCAATATAAACGCAATGATTTACAGGGCAGATAAAAATAAAGTAAAAGAAGGGGGGGCGAAGTCAAAGTCAGGCATAGTCCGACAGAGAAATTCACAAAAGGTCAGAGCAAACCATGACAGACATAGTTACACAAAATCACCAGATGAGAGAGAGAGAGAGAGAAGGAGATAATCTAACAGTAAAAAGTGCTGAGAGGAATCTGAATATTTTTTCATTCATCTTTCTCATATTGAGCCTTTCTTAAATAAAACCTAGATACTATAGTCATACGCGTGTAAAACATGATACAGGGAGGATGAAGAGATGGACATAATCCTCACAAAAAGCTGGTCACGATTTAAGTGAGGGCTCTAACATCTCACAGATGACCGTGGTCACGAGAACATCTTTACCTCTCTCTTAGCCATCAACACTGACACCAGAATTAGCAAGAAAGTTTTCTCAATGCATTTTTTGACATCTTTAAGAGTCTCCCTAGCACACTTCAAGCAAGCAAGTTATTGTTTGAAAATAGTTCACACAAACATGGATTTTGCCGAGGCAGCCACGACAGCTGCGCATGCCTGGGTGTTGACATCATCCCGTTACTGTGTCTCGACTGCAAAACATATCTGATGCCTACAGTGCCATAGAAACTGTCAGTAGACACCATCTTCATTCTGTTGCCATTTCCGTGGTGCCATGTATATAATACAATGCAATACAAAACATCGTTATTAATCCCTTTCGAGAAACTAATTAATTAATGTGCCATGCAAATATAACATCAGACATTATCTGATTGTTATGTCTTTAAAAAAAGGAAAAAAAGGAAACAAACGGGAACGGGTGCCATTCAGCAGGAGATGAAGTGCTTTGTAAATCTGGGTGTGTCAGGCTGTGGTGGTATTTATGAATCACCATGCAGTCCATGGCAGAAACCATATTTCTGAGAGATAAAATCAGTGTCAAGTTAGGTAGGACATCAAAAATACATTTTGGGTTTGTGAAAGGCTTTGTGCATTTTGAGCAGAGGGAGACACAGTCAACGGCGAATTCCCCAGGAACACTTTTGCATGTATCACTCAAACTTACTTTTTTATTAGAGAGAGAGAAAGCGAAAGAAAGGAAAGAAAGAACTCTTTAACCAGGGCATATCTCTCGCACTCAGGAGCCAGAATTTCACTTGTGCACTCTTTTGTGCTCCATCTCCTTGCATTTGTGTTTACATGTAAAAAGAGCCCATCGCAGGACATCGCTGGACCATGAATCAAAATCTGACAGCAAACATTTTTTTCTCGTTGTCAACGGATGAACAGTAATAAACATAAACGATTCATTATTTTATCATATTAGTTAGATTTATGAGATTTTCCACTTTTGAGATATCTGATTCAAGCAAAAAATTTAAAAATTCCAGTTTGCTCCTTTTGTCTGCCTTAACCCATGTCACTGTCGACTGACACCTGGTCGTTTATTATGCAGCCACCCTGAGCTCTGAGAACACTTATGGCTCGATATTCTTAGAACAAAAATATTGTATTTCATACAGATTTCTAGTGTGATGAAGCGTTCGAGGACTGAAAAAGGTAGATTTCAGAAAAAAAGTTTCTGGGAACGATTAATCTTAGACAAAAAGTTGGATCATTCTGAGTAAAAAAATAAAAAATAAAAAAATAAAAAAAAACTACATTGAATGGGAATTATGCATTGAAGTGTCTGGTACTGCTTTGTATTGAACAATAAAAGGAGCCGGCTTGATTTCCTATCGATCTCCACCGGCATCCACTCTGGATCGCCTGGTTTTTATTATTCAAAGAAACTGAAAAGGGTTTGACTGCAGATTGGAAGCTGTCTCATAGACGGCTTCTCAGGGGTCGTTTGCACTGACCCATGTCTTGAAGGAACTGTGAACAGCCACAAGCATTTCTCTTTCTTTTAAAAAAAAAATCCTCATCTTTTTCTTCCTCCTTCTCTTCATCTCTTTCTATCCCGCTCTCTCTCTCTCTGTCTCACTTTCTGGGCCCTTGGGCACGATTCCAAATCGTATTTTGTGGGAATGAGAGGGAGTGATCTGGGGGGAGAAAAGTACTCAAAGAGCTTTCTGAATGCGATGCTGTGTAGGTTCTTTTTTGACTTAGTCTGATTTCGATCAAGCTTCTTTGCAAACGTTGTTGCAGGAAGTATTGAATATACTCAAACTGTACAGCTACAGCTTTGTTCATCCATGAGTGTGTACATGGGTTTACATACCCTTGCACTTCAATCAGCAGAGAGAGAGAGAGAAAGAAAATGTGAGACATTGTCATTGTTTGAGTCTGTTTGCTTATTTTCATACCTTCACGCGGTCTACGTAAAACAAAAAAGTCTTGTGCTTCTTCTTTTAACGGAAATTTGTATAAATTTCCTCTTCATCGTCTTGATTCCTAACCCATCTTGAGCTTTTAATATTTGGGTTTGACTTTTGTGGACTTACAAAACAGTTTTGTAGTAGGGCCAGTTATCGAGCGTAAAGACCCCCGACAGGCTTAGACAATACTTTTGTTGCGATGATCGTCTGGACATGGCGCATGGCCGACGCATAAATCAGGCGAGTGCACTGCCATTATCTGGTGGCGCAGCCTGCTGTGGTCTGTTCCTTTATCAAATTTAGAGTAAACACGGCGAATTATTGTCATTACGCAGGCTTCACTGCAGGAACAGCTTTCTGATTTTTCAAAAAACAAATGACGCTCCGATTTTTTTCTGTCCCTCACAAACTCTCTCTCTCTGTGTTTCTGTCCTTCTATCTTTGTCGCACTTTCTCTTTTGTAATTTTGTCCAACCTGTCTTCTACTTGTGACCAGACAAATAGCTGAATCACGACAAGTGACTGACCCCTCTTTTCAATTCCCTGTATGGTATCTGTTATTTCAAAATAGTGATTAGCAACAATTCTAACAGTTGATGTAAAACGTACATTGAAAGGCACGTGACCAGTTGCCTACGCGGATAATGTGTCTGATAATGCCTTTGAAGATTCTTGGCTGGCTGTCCACAGATTTTTCACCTCTGATTGCACGGAACACCCCAATTTCCGTACGTAATCCTCCTCTTTTAGAAAGTCATCGACATACACCACAGCTATGAAAGTCCAAGTGACGGAAGTCCTGTAGATTAGTCAGGAGACGATTATTGTTCAAGACCTAAGCCTTCCGGGCCAAAACTAGAATGATGTCCTCTGTCTCATCTATAATGGGCAAAGAGGACCAAGAAGCTTCCTTTCTCTTAGTCTTTGATCTTCCATCGTTTTAAATTTCGTTGCATTGTGATTTAGATAAAGGAAACTATTCTCAGAAATAAAGGAAACTTTAATCATTTAAATGACAGACTATTTTAGTCTCGATAAGTGTCTGCCAGCACTTTACACGGTCTCCAAAGTATGTCAAGGGGCTAGAATCAACATTTTTGCCATTTACAAGCTTTCACCTGTTTTCTAGTCTTAATATATTTCAAGAATGTTTACAAAGTTATCTGGAGAAGCAGGCAATGAGTCACTCAGTTGTTTTCAACAGCTTACAAGTGCAATCGACCTTCTCCTGAGCCTCTTTAGAGAAACCAATAATAATAGCAGCACCTTACAGAAGACCTAAAAAAAAGTCCCCTCGCACATTACATTCCAGTTTGAGACTCGATCTTTAGACCATTACCTACAAGCTTCTGAGAATTATTGAGGTTCCACGCTGTAAAAGGAAGAAAATGTATGGAAGGCTTTGGCTACTGGCCAAGATCAATCTTGCCAGAATCACGAGTGTGAGGATGGATGCGTATATGCACTCAATGCAAGCTAGAGAGGATAAACCTCCGTTGAAAACTGACATAGCAACACTGAATATTTCTTTGCAGAAGCTGTCGTAAGGTTATTTACAAAGTGCGTCCTGATAACCTGTCAAATGACTCATCTTGTGATTTTTATTTCATAGTTATATCAGTACTAGGCAGGCTACTAACACTTTTATCTTCAAGAGAATTCTTATTAAGGGTAAGATTTACTGCTCGACATCTAGAACTGAGAGTTCGTGCTCACCAATCTACAAAAAAACAATTAGTATGTTCTTACTTTAATCGATTTCTCGTCGCTAAAATAATGAAAGCCATTTTAATCTCCCATAAATGAATAGCCTTTTTTTAAATCTTCTTTTACTCATATTTGAGTGCTTAACATCCACCCTATGCATTCGCACATTCGCAAATTCCGTTGATGGATTGAGAGATGAAAGCAGAAGCGCCAAGCTCGCTGTTTGGATAGTTGGAGACGTGCGCACAAGTACAATGAAAGCTTCTTCGATTTCCACGAGCATCCAGGCGTGATATACTTTTAAGAAGTGCGAAAATACAGAAAGTTCAGGTTGTGTAAAGGTATTAGAAAAACAAGAAGAACGGTGTTGGACAACGTGAAGGCCAATCGCTGCTATTTTTAGACTTGTTGCGAGATCCCATCGATCTGGGCCTGGGCTCGGCGCGAGGAACAGGAAATTAGCCTCAAAGAAAGGGAAGGTTCTGAGGCTGTAGGGTTATTCACGGCCTGTAAACTTTGCGCAAGCGGGTTCAAGAGAAATGTGGTGGTTCTCGACAAAGACGACCGTGGTAACAAAGTCAACGAAGTACAATCGTATAAATGACGTTAAGTAATAAGTTTGGGGCGGTAAATTTAATTATCCAGGAAGAAATACCCACTTCCTGTTCCTCATCTGTGAGCCTCCGCACCTCTTTTTCCGCTTGGCTTCATGTTTGCGGATTGTGAGTGCATGGGCGTATGCGCTTTCTTTTTTGTCAGTCTATCCTAATGTTAAACTTTGCAATTTCAGTCAACAAAAAGGGAAAAGTAAGGTAGGTCATTATCTAATAAGGTTAATTTTGTTACACGATCATCGCCTTCAGAGTGGTCATCCCTAAAAGAAAAGGATTTTTTTTTTCATCTTCTTGATGATGATTTTCTTCTTTTATGTGCTTGGTAAAGCACGGAATAATGGGTCAAACAAGGAAACAAACAAACAAAAGAAATTAAGAAGGACGAGAAATAATCGAGGAAACAAAATGAAGAAACTTCAAACCCAAATCTTGCATCCGGTCCTGCGTCCCTTACCTTTGCCAAGAAAGTCATCTTCAGCAAAATGATTTATTGTGGTTTTTTTTTTGCATGTCCAAACTAGAAGGTTGGCGAATAGGCCGGCAATGGGCTTTGGATTTCCTCCCGGTGATGGAGTGAGTGTTGCGTAGGTGTGAAAGGCCTTTTCCTTCTCTCGTGCAATGCCGGAGACTGCACGTGCAGCGGGATTCTCGCAATCAGTTATTGATGACTGACTGGAGTGCGGTTTCTACGGCTAATGCCAGACTTGGTGGGTGCTACCAAGTAGGGTGCTGCGCAGCAACTACTGGAAGGAAGTTACCGCGAGATGATCGGTCTCCTAAGTTTCTGAAAATTCGGCGCATAAACAAACATCGCCTGACTTCTTGATTATTTTTTATCAACGAGTTGCTGGATCGGTTTTATGAATGGATGCTATATTACGTAAGGGACAGATATATCGATAGATAAATGAACAGATTAATTAAGTGATACACACAGATTGTGGAAAGTAGGACGGAAGAGATAACAGAAAAAGTAAAACGAGGTGTAAGGTAAATAAAAGAAGAATGTTTTTTATATCTCGTGAGGAAATGATGTTGGTAACGTTCAGTGTGCCGGTTGCTATGTTTCCAACTCTCTCTCTCTCTCACTCTGTGTGTGTGTGTGTGTGTGTGTGTGTGTGTGTGTGTGTGAATAAAACATTACTTTCTTCACTGCAACATGGCCGCAAGGAAGAGGATGGGGGGGTAGGAAGTGTCAGACAGAAGTGGTCCAGATATTGAAACACTGTGATCTCTCTGTCAGGCAAGCTATGAATTATTGGAAAGCAAGAGACAGGGAGCGTGAGACTGACTGTGGGGCTAAAGATGGGTATCTCGTAGGCAGTTGTATCAAACGTGGCTCTGAAATCGATTTGTCCATACGCAGAGACCGTCCTGTCGTCCAGAGCTCGGAAATCGTTACAACAATTCAAGACGGCTACTGCTGTTTGTGTATCTTGGGCTGACAAGAATGCTGTTTGACAGGCCTTCACGAGCCCATCGGCATTCACGGAGCCAAATGTTAAAGAAAAAGCATCGGCAAGTATCTTGAGAGTAAAAATAAAATCTGAATTCGGTCGGTATGTGTTATGAACGTCTTTTACCCATGAAAAAGCATCAACAGTTGCGGGTTATTTGTAAACCTGTTTCATCAGTAACAGAGTATATTTACCTGGCAGGAACAAGTTACAAAGATGCTTGAGGTCTGGTCAAGCTGTTACCTTTCACAATGCGAAGAATATTTGAAAGATTTTTGAACAGTTGAAATTTCATTGCGAAAATGATAAAACAGGGTGGACCATTTAAAGTAACCTACTTTGTCTGAGTGTATAACAAGAGGAGGGCTAAGTTTTAGGGGGCTCACCATGTATACGAATAAAGGGGAAAATACATCAAAGTTTGGATAAGATTGGTCTCCATTAGGAAGCGACACATACGCGGGAGAATAAAAGGTTCAATGTTATGTTTATGGGATATATTATATATATATATATATTGAGGGGCAACTTCGTCTCACATGAACAAAGGCAGATTGACAAGCATCGGTGTAAGCGAAATCTCTCCGCGGATAAAGATGGGATGAGTAGGCTTCTATCTGTCATCTCTTGGGTTCGTCTAAAGCCTGCGATGAAGCATTTAGCCCTGTGAGCAGCGCAGACTTGTAGGAAAGCGTGTCGACAGCCGCCACAAAGACGCAGACATCGTGTCTATGGCCTCGGTGGCCGGGACGACTTCTTGCAGCGCTTAGCCGAGGACCGAATTCTCTTCTGCTGGGAAGTCGTGCGCCATTGTGAATGATGGTGGTTGGGATTGATCAATACATTCGAGCGGGACTGCGACTTGACACGCACGTCAGCCAGGAAAAATGGCGCCGAACTCAACATGTACAGCAATTAGCAACACAGACTAAAAAGAAATAATAATAACAATATTGCACCTTACAAAAGCTGCTGTCTCTTAGCTGTCTCCTTCTAGAAATGAATAGTTTAACTTTGGTCTGATGGAATATAGTCACGAATTCGTAGAACTGTACAATAATTTCCCAGCAGAGAGCACTGTCCTTACAAAAATTGCAAGAAGAAGCAGACCATAACAGCTATTTAAAGATTGCGAGTTTTTTTGACGGATAAACAAAGAAGACTATTGGGTACAAAAGTACAGTTAACTGGTGGTGGTAGTACCAAACGTGGTCTCTTTGCTTAACATGTTCAAATCTGAAGGCTTGCATCAAGCTGCGTACAAAAGAGAATGAAAGGTAAAGGTTATCTGCCAAAGAAGAACTGATCGGATTCACACACAATAGCTGAGACACCCTGGAGACGCGGTATCACTGGAGACAGACTCTCATTACGCAAGAAACTTCCAGAATGCGTCAAGGATCGTTGCGGCAAGTGGCTCTCCGGCGCCGCTGGTGCTGTGCAGCAGGTCTGGCTAGCCTGAAAACCATGATCTCGCGGGCCGTTGTGCTTAGTCTGGAAACAGAGGCCGAACCTTTATCCTTCTGCGGCTGAGTTTCTGCGATAACAGATTCCTGAACCGTATTTTTTCTTTGTCCTCTCACCTTTCTAACATACTTGCGTAGTGTATATCATCTAATTAAACCTACAACACAACTATAAAATATTATCCTTATATGATTTGTCCCGAGACATCAGATTTCTTTATTACATTGGTCTACCTATCTCCTTTCCCTACTCCCAAGTATGATAATGCAGTACTAACCGATTTAATATATGGACACTTCCTGCTTACCATCTTTGTTTCTTTGTCCGAACGTCTGTTTATCAGAAGCATCCTTAAAAATGTCAATTTATATGTCACATGCACAAACAAACTAGCAAGTAAACACGTACTATTTTGCGTGTGCTGGCATTGCAGAGGACTTCCCCTGAAAATAGCAGACTGACAAGTACCGACAGAAAGACTCGTAGAAGACAGATGGCTGATAAGGAGCTAACAAGTAAATACAAAGATATCGATTAGCAACGCTCACGAAACGGATTCATCAGTCAGATGGACAAAGAGGCAGAGAGATAAATGTTAATATCTTCAGCTGGTGGGACAGACAGACAAATGAACAGCTTTTGCTCAGCGACCAGGCAGACAGGCGACTGGGTAGCTCCGTGGTGCGGACAAAGCCAAGTCTCGCTACTCTCTCGCATCGATCAGCAGTCGCGAGAACTAAGGAACAGGACAAAGCTCCTGCGGAACCACTGCCACCGAGTTATCGCTCTTCCTGTCTGCGTATCTTACTTTTGGAAAACGGCCAGAAACCTCCCACGTATCAGGTTACTAGCCGTAGTTTCTCGACAAAGGAAATGTTTTGGAGGGGAAACGAGACGGGGATCATGTTGGTAAGAGCAGCTTGCACCTTTCGTGATGCTAACAACTTTAGTGACAAGTAGTTGCTATGTACCCGCATCCTGTTTGAACCCATTCTTGTTCTACAACTACCTGTCAAAATTTTCGGTAATGAGACATGGAAGGTAGAGTAGTAAAGAGTCAACCGCATTTCTGAGCTGTTGCTGACACCATTGTCCATGCTTAATGTCTTCGGTTTTTTCATTTCTTACGTAGTGTATTTAAAAAAAAAGAATTTGAAGGACCGGCATTTGAAAAGATGGGACGATGCTAGCTATTTTTTATAATTTGATTATAGACGGTGAACCAAACCAACGCACGTGTTAGGCTGTATTTTGCTAAATTACAATATTATTTTATTCTTCCCCGTGTTGTAAAGCCTGCCCATGATATGATCACCATCTTTTTTTTTTACACTGATACAAAGATTTGTTTCACTGCTAAGATTATCAATGGTTAAAATCGTTCTATAATGTTCCTCACCTCGCTGTTTTATTCAGCTAATATAAAAAACAATATAATGTTCAATGTTCTATGTTTATTTTTAAAGTTTCTTTCGCCTGCCTGCCGATTTTTTCTTGTTCTGACTGGTTTCTTTGTGGAAGAGGCTGCGTTTCTATTGTTTTCTGTTGGCTTTACTCGCTTCTTTTTCTTTAATTATTTGATACCACATTTTCTTTACTTCCGTATTCATTTTTCTTCTGTCCTTCCTCTTTCTCTCTTATTTATTTACTATTAACATCCTTTATTCGCTCTTTTCTTTCTTGCTTCATTTATTCTTCATGATCTCTGCTTGCAGTTTCTTTCTTTTTTAATAGTTTTTATTGTATAAATCTAGTAAACTAATAGAAAGCGAGGAGTGAAAAAAAAAAAGTCAGAGGCAGAGACCTGCATTCAGGTGATGGTTAACTGAGTTCATAACTAGACAGAGCCTTGTAAATAAGCTGAAAAAGTTTCATGGCACTACTGTGTACTATAGTTACACGCAATACGTAAAACGAATCGTATGTGTATCTGGATAGAGATAGTGTGTGTGTGTGTGTGTGTGTGTGTGTGTGTGTGTGTGTGTATTTTCCCGTCCTTGCTCTTCCGTCTATCTTGTTCTTGTAACGAGGGATGAAAGGTGTCTGATTTTCCCTACATCCTGGTGAAAGGGTCCTGCTTGTTATCTTTTACATTCATCAATAGGATTTGAAGATTGTGTCTGTAATACGGAACTCACATCATTATCAGGAGGATCGGAGACCGGGAATGTCAGATAGTGCTAACATCTCCCCCCCATCTCTCTCTCTCTCTTCTGTCAATGTCTTGAGGCGAACCCATTTCCCGTAACTGGTTAGTGGATAATGCCACATGTCGTCAAAGAGCTTCGGAATTTTTTCATCGATGCTGCCGAAGCCATTGTTTTCGTGTGTTGTTCTTTGTTAAAGCTCAATGGTGTATCGCTGTTGTGATGTTTATGGATTTTCCCATATTTCATGCTGTGTTAAACCTCCAGACAGTGTAATAGGGTTTAGTCTCAAGTCTGGCACTAGCCAGCATTATCCCCGCAATATGTCTACATTCTGGATACATGTTCCAAACTCGTGTGTGTGTGTGTGTGTGTGTGTGTGTGTGTGTGAGCGTATATATTATGAAGTTCTTGGTGAAGAAAGAACGTCAAAAGTCATTAGCGACAAAATTATCATCATCACTTTCAAACGCATCTCGAAAGACCTTGACCTGTCTTTGACCTTTAGTGAAACTACTGAGAGAAAATGCGACTGAGAGAA
Organism: Marisa cornuarietis; assembly: GCA_004794655.1. NCBI lineage: Eukaryota > Metazoa > Mollusca > Gastropoda > Architaenioglossa > Ampullariidae > Marisa > Marisa cornuarietis. The sequence goes on from SMMW01000555.1 coordinate 8,775,691, forward strand.
ATGCCACGTGCTCTATGCGTCCTGGATTTTCCATCCTTTTTACAACCCGAATGACAGGCTTCCCATTTTGTGTAACTTTTGACATGTCCTTCTTTCCTTCGAACAACTGGAAAGGGGAGAAACAAATGGTGTGCACCTTAACATGTACCTAATGAGGTGTTACATCAGTTAAATATTTTACAAGTTTAAAAACTCGAAAAGCTTTGCCAACAATAATTTCTCATTGTAATCAAGATGCTTTTACATGACGTGCAAATCACCTGCGTCTTTCTGTCACCTACTTGCAAAGGATTGTCTGCCCGCAGGCAAGCATTGTCCTTTACCAAACTGTTGCTTCTTCCAGGCACTTGACACACAAGAAGCGAACCAGTTTCAATTAACCTTTTGCCGGTCTTCCTCTAGCGTTCGAACGCAATATGTGTTTAGCCAGAAGAGTGTGACAGGAAAAGCAAGCACATTTATCAGGTTATCAGCGCCTGATCCTTGACAAATATTTTTTTAAGAAAAAAATCCATGTTTGCAAAGTTATTCCCCGAGTTTTCAGCCTACATGCTGACAACTGCAAGCCATCGCAGCTAACAGCACCATAAAGCAGCATGAGATTCTTCAAGCACTGTTTCTCAGTTTTATTTTCAAAAAAATATCTTGACGCTCAGAAATTGATTTAAGAAGTTGCGGGCGGGTTGGTGAAGGGAGAGTAAGGAAGCAGCTGTAAAGGAAAAATGAACTCTTAACTCAATCCTGACATACGGAAATGCCATTTTCAGAAAGGCACTGCTGCTGACTAACTGCTGATCTTATGGCCACCTAAAATGCAAAACTTCTGAATTCAACAGCAGAACAAATTTTATCTATTACAACACACATTTTTATCGTGCAAGATATAGTAAATTCGTTAGGAAACATTTTCCTGGCTTGACCTCTTAGTTCCCTTTACCTCATCTTGAGAAATGTGTCACACTGACAATTTGTTTTCTTCCACTCCAGCAGACCACACCAGGTCCGTAGCTAATTGGAAATCGCACAATTCAAGCCCTTTTATGCATTTATTACTCTTCACATGTTCTATTCCCTTTGGGCTCTAAAACACTCCATTAGGCAGCATCGTCCTTGGGTTTAAAATGAACATGTGCATGCTCTTTTTTCTGTAAAAATGCACCAGATTTTCATTAAGCACCTCACAGAAGCACAGCAACTCGACTCTGTCACACTTGTGTGATTTGATAGCGACAAACTCAATCACCTCCAAATGAAATCGCTAGGTGAGACTTTAACCGGAAAATGCCTTTGGCAAAGTTTACTGAATGACTTCTGAACCTGATACGTTGACATAAAACGTCTTGTTGCAGAGAATGTGCTTTGAATATTGTCCTAGGAAGCTTAAAGTGTATCTGTTTCTTTTGGTAACATATTTATTTATATCTTCTCACGCTGAAACGCTATTTACTAGTAAACATCAGATTGAGTTATGGTCATGGTCTTTTCTTCTTCCTGAGCCCAAGCTGTTATAAACTTGTGAAGTACTAAATTTTCTGAAAGACGTTTTCTGAGAATGCTATCATTCGCTTACAAGGTTTGTTTTTAATATAAAAATTTATTCTAAAGACGGTCGGTGTTCAATGTATGCTCAACATGTCTCGAGTCATCAACGATTTGTTTGTTTGCTTAATTATTTTATTGGTTTTATACTTAGACATGATTTTTGCCGCTGCAAACCTCAGTCCTACTAAGATCCCATGCCGGTAGCTATACACTTCTCGATTTCATGGGACAAGAACTCAACACATAAAATATTCCCAAACCTCGCCGTCCTTTACTCCTACAGTAGACTGAATGCGACAGTAGTTGACAAACTTGAACGAACAAGAGGCTTCATGACAAAGCAGCCTATATTACAATGACTGTAATATGTAGAATATCTACCGGCTGCTGCAAAAATTGTAAGCCATGCCCCTTTGTCCGGTTCTAATAAAAATTATATAGTCAACTAGAATGTGTTGATATCTTAAGATGAAGGTCTTATGGACGGATGAACGCTGATTGATAATTTTGAACCATGGGAAAACAAATGTAAGATTATGTCAGCGACATGTAACACAAATTAAGGATGCGTGTAACGAGAGGGCCAAAGACAACCATTGAGACAAAAGGAACACGCAAAGCCATTTAGTTGCAGATATTTTGATGAAACAGTACAACGACATCTCAATGGCACAGGTGCACTCGAAAATAAGCAACACCTTTTACTTCGGTACGGTTATAAATTTCGACTGGTTCTGTGTCCCTAGAGGATGTGAGAGTAGTGGAGGAGAGAAGGTCCCTCCAGGACAGTAATCATAATCCAAAGATAGTAGTTGCCCTAGAGCAACATGAGTAGTTCAAAAACAAGTGTCTTGTTTCCGAAGTTTTAAAGCGATGCTCATAGCCTGTAGATGTTCTTTCATCTCTGGAGCTTAAGTGGCAAAGATACCCTTGGGTAAACAAACAGAAGGGCATGTCCTCGGGGTCCGGGCATCGCATTGTGACTAGGAAAATACTTTTCTTGACTTGACTTTATTGCTCTCGGGGAAATAACTTACTCTAGCTTCATAACTATGGCGCCAGATCATTTTCTGCAAGTGCTCGACATGCGCTTAGTGATTGCGTTGTCTAGGCCACAATGACAATAAAAATAAGCGTCACATCGCGAAACCCATTTTTTCATCGACCGATGACATCGTCCTTGCTGTCCCTTGCCATGAGAGGGCTTGTTTACTATCTGCGCCTTGAAACGTGGGCGTTGCGGAAGCCATCATTGCCTCCCCTAGATGTCACAGCCTTGCTTCTTAGCAAAACTGCTGCGGCTTGTTCTGGTTTATGTGTGTAATTAGAAGGTTCGACGCCTAATGCATGAAGAGGGTGAGAACAGAATGAGTGGCAGAAAAACACGCAGAAAAGGGGATGGGTGGATGTAATGTTCACTGCCACTATTCTTCTCGGACTGCATCCTGCCTGCGAACCCCAGGATTTTGTCAGGTGCTGTAAAATGCACTCGGATCCGGCAACGTATTTTCAAGACCTAATGGCATTAACCTCTGACGCTTAACGAATGGCTGCCCTTTGGAACTGCATTACCTCCCCTCACCAAAACACCTCAAATGCGTCTGCAAGATAATGCAGAGGTCAAGGTCGGTCAGCGTGGGGTCGGGGGAAGAACAGCAGTGTTTGCAGGAAGCTGTTAAGTTCAGTTGCCATCACGGATCGTGCAAGCCTGGTCGTCCTGGTGAACCCTTGCAGGTCACACGGGGCGATAACGTGAGCAGAATTTGCGTAGTTTTTTTTTTCAAGAGCGATATTGATGATTATTGGCCTGAGATCGAGTGGGAAGAGGTTGCAGGGAGAATGATGCGCGCGAATACAATATGTCATTGAGCCATCAGCTTGTTGTTTTGCTCTCTAAACACCTGCAGTCAGGGCAGGGAATGTTTCCTCGGGGAATAGCCACACAGATCATGTAGTATGTTTTTTTTACAGTAAGGAGGCATTTTCTTTTACCGCTTCTGACTTGTTTTCTAGGATGAGTCTTTGAACTCACCTAAACAGCGGAGGAAAACTGTATATTCACTTAGTAACAATCTCTGAGAACTGGATTAATTGTTGGCAAGTAATAGAAAGCTATTGTGCCTGGTAGTCATGTCGACAGTCCGAAGCATAGATTTGAGTAAAGAGGAAATAATTTGGGCTATGTTAGCATCCTTATTAGGACAATCGGGTAGTTACACCGAATGTTAAGCAAGTGTCTGATCATTGCCTATGAAGACGGTTTCCTGCAGTGACCATATAGTAAATGGCAACTGTCTGATCCTTGCATATCAGGAAGTATAGTACCATTATGACAGTAGACATAGCATATCCGTCAGTCGTTTGGTCAATAATCAGACGCACACATACCTACATATTAAAATACACACACACACACACACACACACACACACACACACGTACACATACACACACGCACACATACACATACACACACTACAATGCATGCATATTAAAACACACATGTTTCGTATATACATACAAGCACTTTCGAGCACCTTTCTCTACATTTTTCTCATTTTTATTTCACAATACATACATGTACAACACATACAATCACACATAGAATAATCAAAATTGAAGCAACATACATATTTTCAAACAACATAATATACACATAAGACAATAGAAATAATACATAACAAGGAATATATATATATAAACTCTCGCGCCAGTCCCCTACACTTCCAGTACACGAGCTCCAGTCTACCAGTAAGCAAATTCAGAAACAGAAGCTCCTAGCTTGAATTATCGAACTTTTCTTTTAATCACTGCATCCTAGCACCAGCTGAGGAAATTTATGGTGTTCATTTATACAACGCCCCATATAGAGTCCCCAAGAATACAAAATGTCACCGAAAATATTTCCGGATAAAATCGACAAAGTTTAAAACCCTTAAATTATGATGGGCTTCTGAAAATATAATATTGCACAAGTCCACAGGCAGTCCTCTGCTTATCAATATCAGTCACACGCACACACACACACAGACACACACACACATTTACATAAACACATGCATGCTTACCCCGATTTTGAACAATAAAAGTTCGGCAGAAGATAAGATAGAGACATGCAAACATTCAGAGCGAGCACTAAAATAGCAAATTAATCAAATCAGCTGCATTTCGGTCCTTCAAGAAAATTGTATTTTGACCGCCAATGAAAGTCATTTGAACAATGTCCAGAAAATAACAACATCTTTGCAGCTGAAAAATAATAAAGAAAAGGGTACAGAGTTAATTTTTTTCCAGCCTCGGAGTATGAAAAAAAACAACTCTTAGCTTAACTCATGTCTATGCGTTAGTACTATTTTTCTTTGAAATAACATTTTCTGATAAGTTTAGAATGTCTTTCTAAAAAGTAAGAAAATGCCTACAGCAGTGTTCCGGTAATATTTCTAAGTACAGTGGCAGTTGTTAGCGAAATTTCTGCGGCTGGGAAAACATTCTTCTCAGAAATAAAGAAATTCGTACACGTGTGCAAAGATCCCTTGCAGCAATGAAACTATTCTTTGTATCAGTGCAAAAAAAGGTGTGGAGCTGTGTTGGGTATCTCCTGGGCAGCACTGAAGGGGGGGGGGAATATATGCAGCAGTGTTAAAGGTCTCTGTGCCATTGTAAGGCTGTGGGAAATGGCTGATGCTGCAAATAATAGCATCGGTAAGATATCCTCTCCATCTGCCTCGTATCCGCAGATAACAGACGACAGAGAACACAGACATTATTTTTTTTCTCCCGGAGTTTGTCCTTTTTTCTGTCAATCTTTCTTTAAAAAAAGCATCCATCGTAAATCCTTCACACATTGCCGAATCCGAGCAGACAAGTCGAACCTCAAACGTCCACAGTATATTGACTGGAGTTAGAAATAAAAGTTTTGCTCAAAGCACAAGGAGCTTTTGATTTTTTTTCACCGCGAGTTGCATGTCGGTAACTTTTACCCCCCGATCCTGCTGCTTTGGGATATTATCCCAAGAGAGCATTGCAAATGGAAACTTTGATCTGGTCTTTGTATTCGCTAGCGAATTTGACTGGCTCCGTGTCGATCAAAGAGATTCGCCAGAAATAACGGGGACACAAGTTATTCTTTGCACTCAGTATTGCGTGTTGCTCAAGTCGCTAATGGGTGTGCCTGAGTGCTTAAGCTACTGTCAGCGGATTTTTCCCTCTTTTCTCTGCAGAAATGTGTGGAGAACCGTGAGGGTGGTTGGGTAGAGATGGGAGGTAATGTCTCTTGCATTAGGATCTAACTCGTCCGGTACATACCCCTTTCAGCTTGGCGTAGGAAAGGACCGCGGACTCTGCTTTTAGGGGAGACCACTGACAACATTATAGACGTGGCTAACTCTGGAATAACCGAAAACAATTTCTGGCCGATAAATCAATACAATAATAATTATTTTCCTGATCACCTAGACAACGTGAAACCCCGGGGACTACAAAGTGATGACCCTTTCGACTTAAGTGTGAAATAATAACGCGAGTCTTTTAAAAAAAACTTACAAGGAGAATAAATAATTGTTTTAACACAAGCGCTTTACACCAAAGATATGACGAATATCATTTTAAAAAAAAGTTTGAGAAGACAGCAGAGAAATTGAGTAAAAGGTTAAATAACAGGTTACAGACATAATTGCGAAAAGAAAGTACGAGCAATATAAAAAATTAGAATGATATAAAGTGAACTTACGAAAATTAACAGCTGCCACGGAGGCCATCCAAGTAAAATGAAAAGAGAAGCAGATTATTTTATCATAAATATACAGACAATGACCTACTGATGAAAAGGTATCTCTCTGCTGTGAAGCTCTGCTGTGAATAGGAAAAAGAAAGGATAGGAGACATGTGATGAAATACAATAGAACTGGCGAAGACTTCTGGGACAGCTATATGGCCAACATTTTTACCTTCCATGCTAGAAAGGAGAGATGCTAGGAACCTAGGAAAGTGCTCAGTTTTAAAAGACGAATATGCTATTGTCAGATGCGCTACATACTGCAGACTGAAGCCTGGAGGGAAAGATATTAGTGCCAAGCAAAAGACAGAACTCGGAACTGGCTGAGGTCTCTAACATTTTCCCACCAGCATGATGTTGGCTAGCTATTCAAAGATTTCATAAAACATTGTAACAAACGAGGAAATGTATGGTCGACAGTAAGAGAGTAAAAAATGCTTGTATAATGTACAATGGTTGCCTTGGCTGGTTTTCTACTCAGAGATATGGGAAAATGTGCTCAAACACAAAGCAGGCAACATCTTTCTCAGGTATAACCATGAACAGCTAGTCACGCATACATTCACAAACACATACAGGTGTGCACACAGGCATACACATGCAATGCACATGCCTGCTGATTTTCCCGAGCAAATACGTGGGAAAGCTTGCGCAGATGACCGCTCACATTTTGGGCCAACGTCTGATTTTCTGTACATACAGATAAAGTAAAAATATTATTTTCATCGATGTCATATCTCCGCTCTGGAGCAGGAAGTAACAGCAATAAGAAGCAGCATGAAATGCGGCCAAGACAAATAGACTAGAAATCATCTTGCTAGGACTGCATGCAACCAGGGTAAACAATAAGGCAGCCATGATAAAAATCAAGCAACTGTGTTTACTCACCGCAGCTTCGTGAACTGCAATGGAATGTGCAAGGGAGGGATTATCCTCTGTGTATATGAAACATGAGGTCGTTTTCATAAGAGGTTGGGACAATGCAAGTTTATAAATTGGAAGGGGAGTGTGCCCAAGCGGTCGAAAAAAAACCAACCTTTTTTTCATCAGCGTCTAGGGCAATAAAGGTGTATATAAATGTGTTATGTTTTGTTTCGCTTTGCTACATCCACCTGTATAGACAGCACTGCAAAGAAGTCGTTTTTCAGCGGCAATTACTGGCTGTGTACGAGCCGCCACAAAAAGAGGAGGTGCAGGAACCCCTCACCTGCAGTTAGGTAATGAAATCTCAGCAAGGGGAGGATTAAAGAAAAGTGCTGGGCTGTATTCTTATGATGAAAGGAAGCAGCCGCCTCATCTTTATTTATGACCCTGCTTCAGCTATAAATAACATTAATAAGCAACGCGACCGTATGGGCCAAACTGGTGATGGTAAGAAGTGGGGGGGGGTGGTGTTTTACGCCGAGCCAGCAACTAAGGTTACTTCACGGCAAAGCAGCCAGCCCTATAAACAGATGCCATATGCAGAGAAAGAACGGCGTGCCCGAGACAGGATCTGAACCCAGGACAGCCCCCCTCACTGTACGTATTGGTGACAGTCGCTAACCGTTGCGCCACCGGACTGCCCTGTGATGGCCATAGTTTGCACGTGCATTACAGAAGCAATAATTCTACAGAAACCGTGAACTGAATGTAAACTTCCGGTGTGATTACCTGTAATCCACGTGTGGGTCGATTTGCTTCGCGACTTGCTGCAAAATCTACGATCATGGCGCAAGGACAATGTTCACGAAAATCTTCTGCGATGTATGCCGATTTTTTTTTATTCTAAAACAAATTTGAATACAAATATATGACGGTAAAGTGTCAAATATCGAACCGGAAGCGTAGTATAGTCAAAGAATCAACCACGTGCTGAATTATCGTCATGGAGCAGCGAAGCCGAAAACGCGTCTCTATTCAAACAATGCAGGTGAGGAAAACACGAATATCCATTTTAGTTCTTCTGGTTATCAGTAAAGTTTTAGTCATCAGCTACTTTGAGGGAGAAATTAGATCATCGTGACCTGTTGTAGAACGGTGCTCTCTCGAAATGGGCGCGCTATATACCAGGTAAGAAAACTTGCAGATAAAACAGTTTAAGAGTTACGTCCCTTTGCTAAATGGGGAAAAAGAATGTTTGACTTTTTTTTTTTTTTTTGCTGAATGTGCATTTTGTTTGTTTTGTTGCTGGAATGTTTAGATCTGTTCTTACTGTGATATTTGTTGCTACTTTCAGTATCTTAATTCGGTTAACCCGCAGTGATCCTTAGTCGTTGTAAAGTTGTTTGCTCGCCATTGGAGTCCGCTGTCGTCTGTTCGGCAATGGCTTGGGTGAAAGGACTTGCGACGATTCTTTTTCTTGGACTGTGGACCTGTGTTTGCTGTGCTGTGGTCCTGTTGGACAGGTGCCTTATCTCTGGTGTACGCATTATCAGGGCTGGATATTCGAAGCTGTAAAACCCCCTCTACATGCGACAGGCTTCGACAGGCCAAGAGACAGACATGTTATGCCAAAGTTCCTACAAAGTAGTCAAAACATAATAACATACATCGAGTTAATATCCTTCACACGAATTTAAAAAAGGCAAGAAAAAGGCGAGATGAGAGCTGTGAAATGAATACATTTATAGAGTACATAACTTTCACAAACATAATCACATCACACGTGAAGAGTGCCGCATCTGTGAGGCCATTCCTCTCTGAATGTCCCCTGTACCCTGATAAATTCCCAAAAGAGGTAGACAGTACTTATCGGGACAGGCGTACCATAATATTTTATATATATCTAGTTAAAGAAAAATGAAAAGCTTGTTGATTCCTTCTTTGGTGGATGTAGGATAAGAAAAGACTAAAGGACACGATCCGTAAAAAAGAGACACACATGCCAGAGGAGGACAACATACAGAAAACAGAGTTCTTAGGAAAATGGTCTGTAAAGTTTACTCTTTTCGGCTTTGAAGATTTCACTTAGATTCGGGTTCATAACACGCTCAAAAGCATCCTTTACAAACAAGGTGGCCTTATCGTCAGCACTATACATTCGCAGGGAGAGGTGTTTAAACAGGTGTTGACTGAGCGCTACTGCAGTAGGAAAAAAAGAATGCATTAGGAAAGTTATCAACAAGGTATTTTTACAGGCGTGAAAACAGTTCGCAGAGTGTGAAGAGATGCGCTGTAACTTATCCTGACGGCTTTTCAGGAAGAAGACCGTTATTTTGACACTGAAGAGGTGCAAATTAAAATGTGGAGGACCATTAGAAGAGCGGGCGGGACTTCAAGGGATTAAAAAAAAAAAAAATTAACCGCTTTTTGCGTAGTGGGGTAAGTTTCCTGCAGTACCTTTACACACACTTGCATTTTTAATGTTACACTGACCTGTAGTGAAATGGACGGCAAGAGGCAATAGAGAAATGATGGAGGACAAAGCAGTTGCCACATGTTTTTAGCCAGATGGTTTACAACCACTTGCATAAAAACTGGATGCGATTTAATATGGCGAGTAGAAAGAAATTTGTTTCGGTTTTAATGCCAGTGTTCCGAAAATTCCTGCATTTGCTCTCTCTTTCCCCCCTTCAGATTTTTCTTGTATTTCTTGCTTCTAAATGACTTACATCTTTCATGTGGCAACCAGTCGTTGAGTCATTCAGACATAATAAAAGACTGAAGTCCCAGATTGATTTTTTTTATTACCAAACAATTTGGATATTTAAGGTCTATTTCGGGATGGTCTTTCGTCGCCTCCGCTCCGTCCCCAACTCCACGATGTAGACGATCGCTCGTCATAATAGTGTAATTTGAGGTTTAAATACAGCTCTTATCAGGTGATGGTGACGACGATAACGTGAATGATATCAACCCCCCCCCAACATTAACCATCCTTAATCTTCGAGGATTGATGATAGCGACTGGATCCCTTTACCTCTCAAGCAAACATTCAAACGTTTTCTTCGTGCACGTGAGTCAACAGGTCTAATGCACATCTACTCCTTCTTTACTGCACTGCCTCCCCCCGCCCCCTTAAGGACGCACAAACACACACATACTCTCTCTCTCTCTCTCTCTCACACACACACACACAGTGCCATCACCCAACAGGTGTTTCGATGGGTGCCGTATTAGTCGCGTATGCCCTACCTATCTACATCCTCCAATACCCCCACTCACCACAACACTCTCCCCTCGCTAATGACGTATACACGGCAGCTCGTGTCGAGTTCTCGCGGTAACGCTCGGCGTTGTCGTAGTTTTTAAGGATCGCTTTTGCCAGCGCGGGGCAGGTGGAACCGGTACCTGGCAGGTGAACCAGCCTCGCGCCCGCGGGTCACTGGCTGGCATAGCGGAGATGCCTGCGCTACGCGACCGGTGCCTAGTGAAACACAATCAAAGTCTAATGGAGCTCATATCCAAACAAACTATTTTTTATCGAATGAGAAGGGGGGGGAGGTCGGAATTCAGGAGGTTATTGACATCCTGGCTGTGACGACCTCTCCCTGCAGAGGAATGCTGGGCCTGGTGTGGTGGAGATTGTAAAGGAACCGTCGGGGAGACAATGCCTTGTGTAATCTTCCTGCTAACCTGCAGGCAAAGAGAATGATAGAGAATAAAATAATAAGTTAAATGACAGAACGGAAGAAGTGGGATGGGAGTAGCTCCACCATCCGCACACACACACACACACACACACACACGCACACACACACACACACACACACACACACACACACACACACACACACACACACACAGATGCCCAGGCACGGTCTCGGGTACATAAAGAGCAAGTTGGTTACGATGAATGGGGAGACAGTAAGGATCGTAGAATGTTAGGTTCAGATTTAGTCTCGGGCTCACTCTGAATATGGTACCCGTGTAGATATCTCTACATCGCGGTTTTCTGCATGGACGCTAGGTCATTGCCCTTTCATCGTCAACCGCATAGCCAGGAAACAATATCAAATAAACCAACAAACCAGTGATTATTCTCAGAACTTACTACGCGATAAAAAGCAGTTTGTGCTCTCATTGAAACAATGTTCTTAAAATTTTATTAATGGGCAGCATCTTTACACCAAAATTTACAAGATACCTAAAAATGTTAGAAATACAAATATGCATATATGCATCCAACTGAGCATTTATCCATTTATCGAGGGATCTATAATTATGGATATTTATGTCCTGTAGGACCACACACCGGTCTTCTTACCGACCTTGATACGTGCTCGAGCATTCACGAGGAACGAGCTTGCACACAAGGTAACAGACATCTTACTATTTATTACCCCTGTCATACTAATAATGATTGGAACCGTAAGAACTCTCGATCAAAGTTTTGCCTCGGGGTCAAAGAGGACTCGCACGGTCTCAGTCCAGTGAACTTCTAAGCAGAGCAAAGCCAGTGCAGGCACGTGCTTTCCCCTTCTTTCTTTATCATCATAAAGGTTCCCACTGAGCTAGACACAGCAGGAACATTTCATAAAATGTAACCAAAACATGTTGCTATTTTGGGATAGAACGAGGTTCTTTATCTCTTCGACAAGGAGTAGAACGTTGTAAAAATGTTCTTAGTCAATGTTTTTTTAGATGATTGTTTTTCTTGTTTTTCACCTCATCAGCATTTAAGGCAAGAAAGTCCAGACTTGAAAACAGGTGCACATCCAGAGAGAAAATATTTTGCCTGACTGGAGATGAGATCTGAATCCAAAGTCCCCACTATTTACTGTCTTAATGGCAAGAGTAATGCGGTTGTGACACCAAGATCTTTCACATTGTAACAAAATCTCACACTGAGATAAAATATAGAGCTGTAAAAAGTGTCGAACACCTTAACGGCCGATAACAAAATTGTGAAACTTCAAAGAGAAAGTAGACTGGTTACGTAAAATTAAGCATACATGTGCCAGGAAAAGACGATTATGAAAATTTAAAAAGCTGGAGAAAATAACTTAAAGGAAGTGTGATGGGGAACGTTGATAAAGGAAAGCCTTATCAAATATTGCGTTATAGGAAACGACAATTGCTAATCAGCTGATTATCAATGACTATCCATCCTTTTTACCTGGAAATAATGGAAATAGCTTCGAAAGGAGACTTTTTTGGTAGCTAACAAGAGAGTAAGACTCGGAAGACATAGTCGAAGTCTTACTAACACAGACAGGAGACATAATTTGACCTGTTGATTCAGTTCCTTTCAGTTTGTCGGTCGTCAGTCGTTTGTCCCGTGACTAGTACCGATCGTTAGGAAGAGCACAAGGCCTGGCATTCACGACTGTTTTGGATGATATGGAACACTTCGACCGGTCCACTTCTTCACGTTCGTAGGCAAGTTCTTCCTCTTACCACCGCTGTGTTGATCACTCTCCAAGGTACTTGGATGACAGTCTTTGACAAGGTGGCGGGCCCTGTCACATGGCCCAATCAGACCTGCTAACGCTGCTTGACTGTTGCAAGTAGGGGTTCATAGTGTCCTTACTACGAGTGTGGCAACCGTGCTTCGTACAATATCATTGGTTATATGTTCTCTATGTGAGATCCGGAGCAGCCTCCTCAGGCACTTGTTCTCGAATGCCTGGATGCTCCTCTCCATATCAGTACTACAAGGAACTTCTACAGATTATACTTTTTAGTAAACCTGGTGTTATTGCTGACCTGTTGCTACTGTTACTATCGCGATCCTAATGCAGATATCTGTCGTGGAGCTGTCGTCTGTGAGGAGGGTAGTTTTTTTACCTTCTCAAGTCGCAACCCTGGACATGTACATCTTTGCTTTGCCCTTGCTAGGGACCATTGGTGTTATGTGTCCCTTCTGTACGACTTTCCCAAACTTGGACAATCGATATTGCCCAGGTTTATTAAAAAAAAGGCCTTTAGTCACTCTTAGCCACATTCACAGCTTACGTGCTAAGCGCTATTTAGGCCCGCGGGCTTTTTGTTTTTTGCGGTTTTATTTGATCATAAGAACTAACGACACACCGATGCTCAGCGGTCTATTTGAGCGGCATCCTGTCTGCCGGGGAAGCCAGCCTCATTGCAAGCGCTTAGTGACAAAAAATGAAGGCTACCTTAGAATGAGTAGTGGCCGTGTGATGAGGGAGGCGTAAAAGCAATGGATGCATTTTTCATGTCGAACAGATGGTAGTAATAAAGACTGTACTTAGAGCACTCTCCTGGAAAATTGGTTTGTACGTGTGCGTGGGTGAGCGCCCGTGTGTACACGTGTGTGTGGGGGTGTGTATGTATCTACAAACCAATAATCATCATGCTGCCACACTACTCAATTATTAATTATTTACTCTTAACATTTAGTTCCCTCAGTCGTCGTTCCATTCTCGTATGTTGGTCTCGAATCGTACACTTTTGTCTTCTGTGCTTCGATTGAAATGACAAACTTGTCCTCCCTGCTCTCATCAAACTTGCATTCACTTCAGGGTAATGCACAAATGTAGTTGTCTCCCTCCGAAACCTCAACGTGTTCACGAGGAGCCAAGAGGAGCACGTGCGGGCGCGTGCTGTTTTAGCCGCAGGCCTATCTCTGTTGACTCAGACTGCAAGCGGCAGCATAATCAGCGTTTAGTTCTCGCTAAACTGATGTGCTTGGCCAACCATTATGTACGTGTTCTCGCCATCCTCATCAGATCAGCACAGTTTTCAGTATGCAGGTGTGCAGCTGCGTTATCTAAAAATGATTTTTAAGACGCGCATGCATTCTCTCTCTCCCCTCCTCCCTCTCTCTCTCTCTCTCTCACACACTCAAATGCACAGATTACCCGAGCTACGTTCCGATCAAGGGTGGCCAATGCATAAGGATAGCTGTCTTGCAGCGCCACTTCGTCGACCTTGCTATGGGGAGACAAGCCACCGGTACAGCTGCTCTTGCCAAACGAGCCATCGGGGTCAGGCCCATCGCAACGCGCAATTTCCATTATGGAAGCAAGCTTATCCACTCAATCACACAGACTCGTTGTGGGTCGGCTGCCAGCTAAAACGTTTATGGTAAATATTTTTGGAGCTCGATGGACGGTTGGGGGAGTTTGGAGCTGGGAGGGGGGAGAGGTGGTGAGGTCGTTGCGTAGCTTAAGGTGTGGGAGGTTGCTGATGGCTTGAACCTACTGCACTCAAGTATGCACAGGTATAAAACAAGTAAGTCGTTAATTAAAGGGGGAATCTTGCTGCCCACCAAACTTAAAGCCTTACAGTAAAAGATTTCCACTCTTTGTTTTGGCGGTTGCCGATTTACCTTTGTCCAAAGTTTAGTGTACGAATCATTTACAGACGTAATTACTCATACTGGCGTAGTGATATGGATTTTGCAGAAAAAAGTCGTTTACCAAGTCACTAAGCTACATGCAACGAAGTGGTCGTTAAAGTTAATGGTGATGACTGAATCAGCCGCTCACCAAGATACAAGCAGTTGAATGAAGTCAGTGCTACAGCCTCGGCATAAAGCATACACCAGGAGTCTTCAAGGCCTGTGACTGGGTTCAGTGAGCAGAATTGCCATCGTGAGGTACAGAGGTACAGAAAAATGGACATTAGGTAAATCGATAAGCCTTCACGATGGCTGAGTTCCTCGGACGAAGCAAGGCACCACTTTATGACTAGATGTGAAAGGAGGTAGAGAAGGCTAGGAACAATGTAATTGTTACCCGTCTGGAGCTAGATAAGAATTAAAATATTCTTCCACACTCTCATAAACATGTCTAGGCGCTGGAGTATATGGCCGAGAAGCCGATATCTTATTCCAGGTTTTAACCATCCAATGTGTGTGGTTGTGTTATCCCTTCACTGCGTGATACCTAGCGAGGAGAAAAAAAAACAACTCCTGATCTTCATTAAGTTTCTCCCCACAAAACGCGTCAGTATTATCGTGCTTCGTTTCGCGAGGGGAGACAATCAGCCTGGTGCTTTTCTACGGTCGACCGGATGAAACAGAAGCTGGTATGGGATGGGTGATGAGGGGCAGTGCCTGGAAAACTTGCACAGTCCACTAAGTAATAAAAAAAAATGTGTGGCACATTGGAAAACTGTGCAGCAGCATCCAAATGGTGTCTTCCACAGATTACTTCCCCTACTACCGCTAGGTTATGAGGTTATTGTTTTTTAAGAGAATTTATTTTTTTTGCTTGCTTGTTTATTGGTTTTGCCCGTTTATGAAGCATCGTCTTTGTTGTTTTCCTTTCTTTCCCCTTCGTCGTCCTTGTCGCCTTTTGTGATGACGTGGCTGATGCTGCTGGCACGGCGTTAAGCAGCAACCAACCAATCAATTTGTCGTCTTCGTCGTCATCGCTATGACGTCAGGACTTTATTATCTGGCTACCGCATGGCCCTCCTTAAGTCTCCTTCATCTCTGCCAGTATCCTGTATTCATGATGGTATAAATGCCACAACAAAGTGGTTCAGACCCTGTTGCAGAATCAAACAAACACGAAGCTAAACAAACAATGATCAACGTTTTTATCCCCGTTCCACCTTAACGTCCTTCTCAAAAAAAGTAAAAATAGAAGCAAAATAAAAAAAGTGAGTCAAATGAACAGCAGCATGCACCTCCCAGAAAAAAAAATCACGGTTGGGTGCTGGCCTTGCTTGATGTCTTTAGTATAGGCTGCTTAGCATGTCAGCGTGCTGACATCTTTACTATAGGCGGCTTAGCATGTCAGGGGCTGGCCGAGTGCACTAGGCCCACTAAGGGTCTTTTCAAGAGGGTGGCAGCCACTTAGAGTATTTCACTGAATGGGCAAAAGTTAACACTATTATCACAAGGTCTGTGTCCTTCTGTCTCTCACTCTCGTGCACAGAAGCGAGGAAACAAAAGCATCCACACGCACGCACGCTCGCAAGCACAATGATATATATATATATATAAATCACTGTACAAAGCAGTCATATTTAATGATTTTATAAAGCACAGTACAATGATATCATTACTATAATAAACAAAACAAAACACAAAACCGTATATAAATACATTAAGAGTGAAGGGCGAGTCCAAACATTCTTTAATCATTAGGAAAATATTGATTGGATTTTACAGACTAGTTACTTCACCACCCTTCTTTACTGGAAATGAATGCAGCGTTCCCTTAAGTAGATCAAGACTGTACTAGTCTAATTCTATGCCCCTTTAATGTGTTATTTAATTCCCGCAGCTTATGTAGTTATTCTTGAGTAGTAACGATCCACCGCAAGCTACCAATCTGACCACATGTGGAGATGTTAATGCGAAGTGAAGTTCTTCCATTCATCTCGGATAAGATTTTGTAAATGTCTCGGGTTATTCTTGCTGAATGAGTTGAAAAGTTTTTTTTTAATCAGCAAAATATGTTAAAGTATTATATTAAAGAGATTTCTTTTTTAAGACGGCATACCATTTTGTAGCTTTATTTGGGTGAGTCTAATAGCGTAGTCGTTGAAACACTCGCTTTTCACCATTGCAATGGAAAGGTCCTGGTTCAAATCTCGTCTTGGGACACTCTACATGTGACACCGACTCGCAGGGCTTCCCGTCGGGAGTTTTGTACCGGTTATTTTGGTTTCCTCGCCTTTCTCTACCTCATAATGCAAAATCATTTCTACGTGGAAGCATTTTCTCACCAAAACAAATAAACAGTCAATATTTTTCTTTTTCTGTATCTTGGCTAATACTCGAGATAACTAATTGCTGGCTTAAATTATTGCCTCTGGTAAAGAACATATACATGTGGGGAAGAACGAGTACAAGTCATACAGTTAAAGATGCAAGTCTCGTGAAAATATTGTTATGCTTAATGCTCATATATCTAATGGCTAACTGTCTGTTCTTTAAAAACAAAGTTCCAGAATAATTTTTTGTTTGACCCTACAAAACGCCCCATTGTCTCACGAGTTCAGCTCGCTGCGAACAATATTAAATGTGAGATTATGAAGTTCGAGAAATTGCAGGCAATTTAAAAATGTCAAGATTCGAAAACCCAGTTTTACGATTTGAAGACAAACCAAGCTCCATGGCCGGTCTTCATTTCTACATGTTACGTTCACAAGTACGCAAAGATATTTCGGATTAAATTGCTTTCGCCGTTACGGATTAGTTGTAATATTACTAATTTTACCCTCGAACAAATGAATCCAGATCTGACCGGAAAAAAATTATCACTGGATTCCTTTGGACATTTTTCACCAAGGTTACAACGTCGCCGTGTTTGTCACGATTTTCATCTTCACGGCGAAATGCATGCTGGGACGGCGCTGGGCTTCAGCCCCGCCACAAAGCCCTTTTCATAGGGTCCCAGAATAGCAGCAAGATCTAGGGATCGATGTGTGACAGTTAAAGCCAATTATTGATGCTGTTAGCTAAATTGCTGCACAAGCTGGCAAACCGGCAAATCCTTTGAACCACTGACAGCCATTGATTGAATGCTGGCCGTGGACGGGAGGAGTGGTTAAACCCATAAAAAGTCAGTGAAATAGAGAAGGTCCTGGAAGCTTCAACCTCCATCTGTAAACCCCTTTTTCTGCAAGTTCTGTGCTAATGGCAAGAAACAGCCGTCATCCAAATTTTGCGATTAAGCTTGTTTTAATTAGGTGATGGTCTGCAGTGTGTGAATCAACTATTGCTTGACAACTGCGTGTTTTTTTTGTTTGAATGATTTCTTCCTATATATACATAATTTATATATAAGTTATTTCAAAAGCTGCTTTACAACTGCGTTCTGTTTTAAATAACTTACTTAATTAATATACAGCTAAATCAGTTAAGCCACATACTGCTTAAACATTTCATGCTTTGTTGACAATTTCTTTTCGACAATTCATTTATATAACTTACATTGTATTTGTCGAGAATAACGGATACGTATATTTTATATCGAATAGAATATCCATTGTAATTTACTAGCATGACCTATATATAATAATGCCGTTAGATGATGAGAAACAAATGTTAAGCCTACAGAAGCGTCTCGCTTTCTTGCGGGTGTGACCCCCATTTCACGGTCCTCCTTTGATTCTCCTTTGTCCGCTTCGTTAGTCGCTTTTATGTTCTGTAGAAACATTCTTTCCTTATACAGCTTCCGTTCCTTTCGATTTCTGTCTTCTGCGCCGTCGCTGCTGACTGAAGTTGCTGTCTGCTTGACGTTGTAGGTCCTTTGAACTGTCTAACAGGATTGGGAGAAGAAAAGTGGTGCACTGGAAGAAAGCGCCCAGCTTGCCCAGCGCCTCTTTTGACTGTTTCAGGATGAAATGACATTGACATAGCTCGAGCTTTGGACAAAATTAGATTTTTTTTGGTTCTAGTGTGTGAGTGAGTGAGTGAGTGAGTGAGTGAGTGATAAACGAGGGACAGGTTACAAAGGAATGGACGACTATAAAAAAATAACGTAGCTTGAGTGGAAACGAGTTTGCATTTATTTTTATCTGCACGGGTTTTTTTTATCGTGCGGTAGGCGTGCATGCATGCGTGTGTGTGTGTGTGTGTGTGTGTGTGTGTGTGTGTGTTGGTTAATGCGCAGGCACGCAAAGCGGTATTTTTTACCATCTATGTGTGATTAAATGCACGTTTGCGTGTATGTGTGTGTGTGTGTGTGCGTTTGTGCGTGCTTGCTGTCTGTGCGACGTGCGTGATGAGTCATCGTCGTGTGCAGACAGTTTTCGATGGTCTATCACGTACTCGGTAAAATGACAGGCTTTTCTCCGATTACAGGTCTACCACGCGGGCACACCACTGCACACCACTCAAATAATCCACCAATACTAACTTTTTTGTTTCAAGGCACAGGATGCTTTACCCACGCTAATCAGAAAAAGTGCAGAAAACTCTGTCGTCAGCACAGCTTCAACTAACTTTTTTAGCCATTCAATATTACAAACATAAACAACAGATTTTTTTAATCTCTTAAAAATGATAAATGTAATTAAGATTAATTGATTTGCTTACATTGGAAAAATCGCAAACTAGCAATAATGTGTAAAATTAAAAACAAACCTGCAATTGTAGACAAATAATGACATGGCTGTTTGCAGAAGATGATTTCAAGGATGGAAAAATCCTTCAGTAAAGTCCTGTGAAACCTCTGTCGTGATCACGTAAATATAAATAGTGGGGTTTGATGTTCCCTGTGGCATAGCCTGCATCCCCAACATTTTGTTTAGAACTACTTTAAACGCAAAAATCAACCTGACACCATGGCAACGTGATTCGTGACCAGATCATGCAAATGCGGAAATAAAGTAAGAAAATGGAAATAAGTGGAAATAGGGGGCAAAATTCTTTAGCGCCGATCAGAATGGAAATATTAGTCCCTGAAGTATGCACAATGGATATACAGTCTGTCTGCAACCAGCCTCGTGCATCTGCAGAGGAACGGACACACAACAGACACGAACGCTCTCTTTCTCTCTCTCACACACACGCACGCGCACGCACACACACACACACACACACAGATAGAGACCAAACGCATACATTTACGATACATATGAGGTCTATGTGTGTAGTATCTGAGCAACATTTGTGCTTACTACGAAACGGATGGTCCTGTTCGTCGAAACATTGTAAGCAAATTATAAATTTAGATAATTTCAAATGCTCAGCCCTTTCTCGTGAATGTTCTCATCAGAGCAAATGAACATGCTGCGACTAATGTGGTCGTGGAAACTCGCAGCAGATGACAGACACCTTTAGTGTGTCGTTGGCATCCACATTGCATTTCACTTTCAGACATCTGTATTCTACAAAATGTCAATGTTCAGATACTTGATCATTCTGTTAGCAAAGATTCAGATGACTAAACTTGGTCTAGTTTGTATTAAGCGCGTGGGAATAAATAGCGCGCAACTTCGGTGAGATCGTATTGAATGAAAAACTGAAAAGTCGTAACCAAGCATTTCAAATGTTGCAGTCAATAGAGAAAGTAATTTTTTCCAAAGCGATGCACATTGTTTTCTGCCTTTTTTAAAATTTTGTCACAGCTATCCCTATATTGTTTGACGAGTGTTCACATTTGCTAGTGAGTTTGAAATAAAAAAATTAAATCCTTTTTGAGTACGCTACGAATTTTGCAAAATGCACCCACTGTTTCGTGCCAGTGATGGCAAAAGAAAATAATTAATACAGCTTGATGCAACTTAAATTATTTTTAAAATTCGTCACCACAATCTAACATAAGATATATTCTTGCTTTATTAATCAAAATGATGAAGAAGAGCTATTAAGGAGGAAAGTAACAGTGTGTTCCATATAAAACAAATTTGTACGAAAGAAATATTTGATTGCCGGGATAAAATAAGAAATAATGACATTAATATTTTTGATCAACTATCAAATTATCATAACAGGTGTGACCAACTTTTACAAAAATAACTATTTTTTCTGAGAGATTTACCTAAGAAACATTTGTTACAACTTAACGAGTATTACAGCAGTAGTGTGTAATGAATACAATATCAAGTAAACAACAGTACCAGATATTAGCATATTAGTGCGCGCTCTTTTGCTATCTGTTTCAAAACTGGATGGTTCATGTGCATGCTATTTATTTTATTGCACTCTTTAATTCAATTTAACATTCTTAATTTTTATGTATTTCTTTGACTTGATTGGTTCTCTAAGTTATGCGCCCACTCTCCTGTATGTGTGACACTATCCAGCTCGCATTTATATTATGAAATACTTGTATCTGAGCTCACGTTTGCAATAAGTTTGGGCACATTTTGAAAATAGCTAGCATCATTCTCCCCTCCCCCCCCTCTCTCTCTCTCTCTGAATGAAATATTCAGGACAGGTTGTAAACTTCATCAATTTGCAGATTAGGTGAGCGCTGTTTGTGCTTCAGCCAAGTTGACGACCAGGACCGTACATAAACCTTGTAGATAATATCTTGCACGCACCTGATTACGAAAAGCTCCATATACCGTGTAATATACTGACCTTTCGTTGCCGGGTAACGGGGTGAACCCAGCAGACCTTGCGGCTTCCGGCCTGACGTTGGATGCTGCGTGCAGCCGGCTGACGGATCGTCGCGTGCAGACGCAGACAGGAGCTGGGTTCCTGGGAGGTTCTCATTAGTCGCCCCGCGTCGCCCGCAAAGAGAAAGGACGATACTTTGTCACGGATCCTGTGGACAGATCAGGGGACGAGAGATTAGTTGGACGGCATGGAGACGGCTTCCGAAACCTGTGGTGATGGTAGGCATCCTCGTGCTGGTGGTGCGGTTGCAGCGGCAGATTTCTGCATGCATGACTTACAAGCGTGAACGAATATCACCGCTGCTGTGTGTAATACTGCTTCCGCACGTTTGCGCATGCGTGTGCCGAGTCGCTTAAAAAAAGGTCCGCTAAGACGGACGGCAAAAATAAAAGATCGCAAATTCGTGGACATGTGTACTCGTAAAAGTGACCCATGTTCACTAGGTGGCCTTCACATTTAAATAAAGCGATGAGCTCTGGAGTGGGCTGGAAGAGAGACAGGGAGGACCAGAGACTCGAGTGTTTCACCTTTATTGACAGATGGTTTAACCTGTACGTACACATCTACACTCCAGAGGCCCGCTGCATAACGGGATGCTAGTTGATCTCGCTGACATCCGTCACTCCCTGGTCACAGCTCTTACGTATTCTAAAGCTACAGAAAAAAAAAACATTAGCAGCTTGACTAAGAATCGTTCGGGGACTGGAACATGAGTCGTTGCTAGGCACGTTATCACATGGTTTCACAGTTAGCCATCCAGTTTACTTCCCTAGACACCCCCAACACCTCAGCACTAAGACGTGATAATGGAACCAGACATTAGTGAGATGTAAGAAGACTGAAGGTTAGAGCGCAATATACATGAAAAGAATGGCTGTCGGTCGATTCGACCATTTACTGACTTAACCAAGTCGATTCGACCACAGCCCTCAGTCGATTCGATTACCGAATACAGAAGTTACTATGTGTAATAACATATTCGTTTTTTCTCTGTTACAAATCGGTCACGTGATATACGTAGCTCAGCCGCCATTGTTAGCATATGAAAAGTAGTCGCTGTTAGATGTGGCACAAGGATACGTATGTATTTGCGAGAAAAAATTCAAACATTCCTTGCTTAGGTTTATGTAAAAATCAACAGCAAACACTCGGCGTGACATAGCGGTACAGCGCCAACTAAAGATGAGAAAAGATGATACATCAAAATTTACTTATTTTGTGGCCAATGTATCGCATAGATGTTGATTTTGGTCGAATCGATAATCGACGCATAAACACACAACAAATAAATATACGAAAAAGCAATAAAGACAGCTGATATGTAAAGCAACTATGCGTTATTGTGAAACACAAAGGCAACCGAAGGCCACCCAAGAATAGACCAACGAACAATGCCTACATAACCAAAAAAAAAAAAAGAAAAGAAAAAGAAAGAACGTGTATAGTATAATGGATGTTCTAAAACAGCTGAGGCTACATATTTCTACATATTAGGATGCGTGAATGGTTACAACCATTCAAAACAAATAATATATTATTGTGGGTATATGTGATGCTCGTCATCACATATTTTATGACACTACTTATTAAGGGTTAGAACTGAACAACATTCTGAGTGCAACATTTTATCAACTGTTCGTGTAATATTTGCTGCTTACTCTCCTAAAAATGCTGATATAAGCTGTTGTGCTTTCGAAGGTTCTCCCCCTCCCCAGTCTTTTTTTTTTTTGTTGTTGTCAAACTCCCCCGGAGCACCGTGGGCATAAAGTCGTGTGTTATTCACGAACTAGCCAAAAGAAACCGAGTTAAAGACAGTAAAGGAGGTTTAAAATCCCGGATCATGACATCTGTCACGATGGCCGGCCGTTTTTGCATCGTGTCACGGTCTGTGAATCGATTAAACTGTCGTCAGACACGTAATTTGTCACGTTTACGTCGCACCCTTTTGCCGTAATCACGTCCGGCTGCCTTCTATTCCTGTCCAACCAGAGTATCGCTGTATCGGTCCCTTTGAACACTTGTTTTCTATTTTTCTCTCTCACACAAATACACAGGGTCACGCACAAACACACACACACACACACACACACACACACAGACACACACGCACGCACGCACGCACCACCCACTCGCTCGAACACATACGTACATACCTAAACATACGGTTGACTGATGCTGGCAATTGGTCTTGTTTTAATGTCAGTCGTGATCCTGTCGTCCTCCAGAAGACCATTTCTAGCTTTACTGACTACGAAACTTCGTCATCTGTATTCGTTGTCGCCAATGTCAATAATCAGCCACAGCAATTATCGAGTACTTGCCATGAATCAACAGCCGAAACCCTAACTTTCCTTTCGCCAACCACCATCCCCTGTCGCCACCTCCACACACACACCAGTCTGGCACGCTTAGATCCAATTCCGCTTCATGCCGATGGAGCGATCGATGAAGCTGTCGATGAACAAATTTTATTGGGATCGATGACTTAATGTTTTCGCCTCCTCCCGTTGCGTGCCGTGCAACCAAAATTGCGCTGTTTTAACTGCTTTTTTTCTGTAGAGAGAAGAACCTTTTGCAAGGAATATTATCTCCTCTATCTCAGTGCGATGTAGCTTTTGGCGAATTCAGATCGAATTCTCAGAGGAACATTAATAACAACTCTCATCGTACGACATTATTTACTCCAACATACACGCACGCGCGCGAGCAGGTGCAGAGAGTCATGCCGGGTCTTAACTTTATCAGCGTCAAACAGGTTTCCAATCAAGAAAACAAACAAACAAACAAACACAAACAAACCAATCACGCTGCCTTGTATTTCTTTACATATTGCAGGTGAAGATATACTGGAATACGATGAGTCGGAAAGTTTACAGATAGGAAATAAGTCACAGGGAGGGCACGAAGCCTTTCTTGAATTTCCTTTCTTTGTGGTAAACAATGAAAGGTCAAGGAATTAAGAAGTATCGGGTCCATTTTAAAGCCGATATCAGTCTGCCAGCGCATCGACGCAATGATTCCTGGGTGAGAGGGACACGGCAAGGGACGGAAAGAGCGAGAGAAAAAAAATGTAGATGAGAAGCGCTATTGATTATTTTGTTCCTCGAGTATTTTTCATTCTCCAGTCTTTTTCATTCTTCGAGCTTCAGACTTTATTTCCTTATCTAGAGTAAGACGATGATAATTAAAAAAAAAGAAAAAATGATCTATGGGAACTCATACATGCGCAGAAGACTGTGAATGTATTTGGGATGTGTGTGTGTGTGTGTGTGTGTGTGTGTGTGTGTGTTATGAGTGTAGATGTTGGTCTGTGTGTGTATGTATTTGGTAGATGCTGGTCTTTCTCTCTGTGTGTGCGTGCGTGTTATGGGAGTGGGTGTTGGTGTGTGTCTGTGTTTTGTGGTTGTTAGTCTGTGTGTGTGAGTGTGTGTGGTTAACTGATGTGAATGTGTTTTTATACTCGTGTGTGTGTGTGTGCGCGCGCGCTGCTTTCGTGAGGGCCGTAATGAGTTTTTAATTATGTCTGTTGACCTTTCACTGTACCTTGACGTGTTCACGAGCACGTAGTGCGGACACGTGCACGCGTGTTTCCGCGTGAGACCCACGTGCATTCTTTACTTTATGCATTGCATGCTTGCGTCCACGTGAGAGATTTTTTTCTTTTTTTCTATCTCGCGCCATTAGAGCTTGGCGTAGGAATATCGTAGGAATCGCCTTCCAATTTTTGAGAGCCTTATTTCCTCAATGTGGTTTTCTTAAATGCATTAATCAAAACTTTTGAGCATCAGCGCTCCGCTGTGTTCAATCATTTTTCTAAACTGCTTCACGCGTGTTTTGTGAGCACGATCGTAAATGGACGTCTGACGACTGTGGTTCACTCCTCAACAAGAGTTAACTTACCCTTGCCTTCTGACCAAAAAAAAAAAAAACCACACACACACACACACACACACACACACACACACACACACACACACACACACACACACACACACAAATCAGAATTTTGGAAATCCCTAAAATCATTTTCTAATCTGCTGTGGAAAATGTGTTCCTTGAGTTCTCATAAAAAAAATCAAAAGGAAAAGAAAAGAATAATGAATTATACTTTCTTCTGAGTAACAATGTTTCCAACCGTTATTTCCGTTGTAATCAATAAAGACAGAAATCAATAGTAACGTTTTAAATATCTTCAAAACACACACACACACACACACACACAAAAGAGGGTCCCCGTAAAGCTAACTACTATTGAATATTCTCGTGTTTTTACCTTCAGTCAATGCATATCTTTGGTAAGTGGAAAATGACATACTGTGTTGTTTTATATGTCACTAAGACAGTAATAAGTAGGCTGCAGACTGGAAATATTTTATGACACCCAAGAATACAGAACCAGTTTTAATGAAGCATGTATAGTGTTTCTTCAAAACAAATCAGACTCAAAGAAGGAGAAATTAAAAAGCTATCTTTGGATATTACAGACGAAGAAAAAGTCTTTAACTAAATGATGTTTCGGTCAGGCAGTCAATACCAAACAAGACAGCTGCAAGCAGGTAAACATGTTTCCTTCTACAGTCTGCTTCCAATACATTGAAATCTCCGAATATTGTGAATCCATTGGAAAAGCTACATACGTACGTGTGTGTATGTGTGCGTACGCGCGCGTGTGTGTGTGTGTGTGTGTGTGGTTTTGTTTTTTTTTTTTGGGGGGGGGGGGGGAATGGGCATTTACCGCCGAGAAATGAAAGGGAGATAATGCATTGCACTCCAAAGGGAAATTCGCGAGCTGTTATTACGTTCCCTCCCTTGAGCTGTTACGGTGTTAAGTGCCGCAGCGTCTGCATGTTGAAGCTATATCACAGACATGAACCGTTTCTCTCCATGAATTTTTGTACTGATGAACTTCTATCCCTCCCCCTTCGCTCTATCTCTTTCTTTATATTTCTCTCTGTCTCACACAACAGTGGTTATCGGCACGAGCCTACTAAAATATAGATGTTATTTTTATTGTTTTTGGCTCACCCTGTCATTCGTCCTCATTTTCCATATATCATCAGTGAAAAATAAGCAGTGAACAGTAAACAGGCACCACTTTGTACGAATATTTTTTTCGGCAATGGCGCTTACTAGTTCATGGTCAATCAATGTGAGATTATCAAATCATATAAAACTGCGAATCCGTTTTTGCAGTGCAGAGTGTAATTACCTTTCCCTAAGGTTTTTTCACTTTTCGCAGGCACCCATTCACCATAGATGTCTATGATTACGGACAGAGCTTTCTGCCCATACAGATTCATGTGATTATCTCAAGCGATGCCCTGTAAACATGTGTTTGGTAACGTGGCCGCCCTTCAAAAGACCTCTGCGAAACACTATTTGAACATCCTGTACTCCAAGTATGTGTCAGATAAATATTTATATGACGACAGTATCTTAAAAAAAAGTAAACGCGACAGCAAACACGTTTCTTCTAATGCCAGTTTCAATTAACATAAAAAACTAAAAACCTATAAACTTATTTTAGGAGAGAGAAAAAGTTTCAGCATCAATGAAAACTACACAGTTTGAACAGACTTTTTGCTATACATTCAAACCTCAATAAAGAGATGTGTAGAAGCAAGAAAAGAACTTAAATGTCTTATTGAGTAGATCTGCTTTAAAAAATATCATCAAGTATCATTTGAATGTCAGCGTCCATGGCGACAGCGTTTCTGTACGTTTTTTCCTGGCGCCCATGTTTGTGCGCGGGACTAGTCCGACGAGCGCTGTCGGCGTGCAGGCCGTACCGTACCGAAGCGAAAACAATGGCAGCGCTCGCCCATTATGGTGCCGAAGCCATTAGGACGGAACCCACACATGTTTCTGTTTTCGCTTAGCTCACAAAATTTCATTTGGTTTATTAATATTGATGTCTTTGTGTCTTCTAGGCTTATTTTCATTTTGCTATTTTTTTTAGTTTCTGTTCTTTTTAACAGCTTCATACTTTGTTTTTTGTTGGCACTTCAGCTGGCGTATTTCATGGTTTGTGTATTGTCTCTTGAAATGTTTGCTTCGGGAATGATTGGCTGTCCTGGTGGATGGAGGATTTAACAAAATAAATGTAATTATGACGCAAACGTTGAGAGTAGTGGGAGAGTTGACTTCGACATGAAAAATTACCGATGGATGCAAAATGCATGAGTAGATGCACCTGGCTCGCCTGTTTGGTGAACAATGTTTTAATCAGAGCCGCCATTAGCTGATTAAGCAAGCCTCGTGGTGAGCTAGAACTGGTTTGATCTCGATTTTCAATGTGGTGCGCGTGCACTTGTATACTGGAAGGATTGCGTTCGTTTAATGACTAACAAAACCGACTCTATGTAGAAGAGGTTGTCCCCAAAGGAACAGTCACGAACGTTACATTCTCATAGAGACGACTCTACTAACCGATCGACTGACATTCGCTGATTGGGTTACTCACTGCAATCAGCCATCGCTGTGGGGGTGACTGACTGTACGCAACGATCGATGGATGGATGGACAGAAGGATGGTGCTGTACCTTCCTCTTCTGCGGTGCATGTTTATATTTCCGGGTCATCAGTAGATTGTCGCAAGCCATACTGTACACATGTCTAACCTTTCTTACCCACTTGAAAAGTATTTTGGGTCTTGAACATTAGCCTCCCGATTGGCATCTTTCATTGTCTGTCTCTATTTTTGGATTTCTTTCTTTCTTTCTTTCTTCTTTCTTTCTTTCTTTCTTTCTTTCTTTCTTTCTTTCTTTCTTAGATAATATCACGAAGACCTAACTTTGACAGGTCGTTGTCTAGGCAGAGCCCTGTAATGTGCATCCTCTTGACCGTCATTAGCTCCAGCAGCAGCTGCGACAATCGTTGTCGTTGACGCTCAATTTACAACTTTACAAGTTCTATGATATTAGCTGTTTCTCTCTCTTTCTCTTTCCTTTGCGAGCACAGATAATGCCGTCATTCGTCAAATGTGTTTGAGCACACACACACACACACACACACACACACACACACACACACACACACACACACACACACACACACACACACACACACACACACACACACACAAACACACACGTGTGAATTTATTGTCTCTAGGACTCATTTTGGCTATGCATTTATCTATTTTCTGTGCTTTGGGTCGTGTGTGAAATATGAGAGGCTATTCTGCTCTTGTAGTCTTTGTCTAGTCGTAAGTCCAAGCTAATATCACACAAACATGCACAAGCATACTTACATGCATGTCTGAAAGATATTGTATTTTGAAATAAATCCAACAAGATTTTATTAGTAGAAGCCATTCTAAATCCTTCACTTTAACTGATTCACTTTGATGACAAAGCTATCAATATCTGCCACCTACTTGAAGAAAATGCTTCAACCTTATAATTGAACTCATTTTGTAACTTGACTTCGCATGATCTTATTCCGTTTTGCAATAAACTTTTATTCTGCAGCAATCACTTTCTTGCTAAAAAAAATAAAATGCGTTAGCCCTACATTATGTAGAAGACATCTACTTTAGCCTTACAGTCGCACCTATCTATATTTGTCTTCCCTCAGAAATTGAGCCTGTCTGGTAATACGCACTGTAGACTCCAGAAATAAACCTCGAGCGTTGATCCAGTAAGTCCATCGCGCAAAAAGGTTTTGACTCGACATCGATGATCAAAATCACAAGTTCCGGGTTAAGGATAGGTCGGCTTCGGCTTGCTTATTCATGCTTTTCTATAAATTATCGCAGCTCCAGGGGAACTAATTTAGTAACCTTCAGGAGCCAGCCATCGTTTCCTGAAGCTGATCAGAGCATCGGTGGAATCTTTGACTCAAAGCGTGTGTGTGTGTGTGTGTGTGTGTGTGTGTGTGTGTGTGTGTGTTTTGTTAGTAGATTATAGTAAGCGTAAGACACTCGAACCATTCGGTTGCAAAACACCGTAAAATGTTGAAAGTTATGAAAGAAAGAAACAAACAAACAAAAAAACCCACGTAAGGAAGACATTTAAGATGTTTCACTTATCGCAATGGGTGTGAGTACAATCAGAAGGACAGGGTATTTATTGCCTGTAAGCATTCGTTCCGAACATAAGTTGTAGGTTAGGGGCTTTGCTTAACTCATCCGACTTTTTCTTAAAGGATCTTGTCCTTCGCCATTATATTTTGATTAAAAAAGAAGTGCAGTCCCCTGACCTCACGGTCGTAGTGGGTGATGGGAGTGAGGTTAGAGTCCTCGCTTTTATAGAGGCAAGTTTTAGTGGGAGGGGGTATCCTCTCTCTCTCTCTTTCCTGTCTATCGTTGCCTTATTTTCTCCATTTGTCTTCGGACTGAGACACGCTCTCGACAACTAGGTCAGCTCCGAGGAAGCACGATACGTCATAAGAGTATCAAACAGGCTCGTGTGCACTCCTTCCCACTGGGGCACCGAGTGATGCTCATGGAGTCTGCCCCAGCCAGTAAGGGGAAACACGGCCGTGAAGTGTGTTCAACAATACGCGGTTCCTCTTGGAAAATCCGTTGAATAAAAAAAAAACCCTGCAAAATCTAAACCGAACCAAAATAAAAAAAATTAAAGAGAATAAAACAAGGATCTGAGGAAGAGGTGTAAACAAGACTTCCAAATTCCAGAGTTCTAAAATCAATAAATCTTTTAAAGGCTGCCGGATTGTGGATGAACTATTTTTTATTCCTTGATTTGAAAGGCTAGGCAGTCCAGTAAAATATAAAAAGTTCGGTGGACACAAGCATATGCAGATCGAGACATGGTTCATTTCATTTGCAAGGAGAGAGTGACAAACTCTTGTGACTGACAATTCTTCCACTCAATTCCTTCTTTTACACAACCAGTCCATGCTCATAACCATTTCACGATAGAGAAATAAAAAAAATCAGAAAGAGATGAATTAGCATAATTAGATTAGGACAAGACATGTCCTGAAGCTAAACGAAAATCATTATTTATATTTTGCGAATATGGCATATTATTAATATTATGTAATCTGTCTTATCTCCGAACGATTTTTGGTCATGTAGAAATATGAGTTTATTAATTAAGAAAATGACTGATGTCATATTTGTTCTTTATTGATATCTTAATTGATGAACAATCTCAGCTGACCTACATCCGACAGGCTCGAAAGTTATAAAACAAACTTGACTACATGCAGATACCATATAGACAACACATGCAGACACCATGTAGACAATACATGTAGACAATAAATATAGAAAATACATATGCACAATAAAGATTATAAACTTTACTGTGCTTTAATATGTTTTTCGAAAACACAACATTGCGACATAATCCAGCTGCAGATCGTCTTGCAGTGGAGACAGGTGCACAAGAATTTCAATGTGTTTACCCTCGTGAATAACATAATATGTAAATATCGAGTGTGCTGCGGCTACATTTGTTAGTCATCTGCAACGTAGCTCTCTGCAGGTGTTCCAGGGATGTTTGCAGAATGCTGAACAATTCTGTACGGGCGGTCGTTTGCTAGAAGGGCTGCAACAACAAATCTGAAATGTTTGCAAAGCTTGAGGCCTTTTTTTCCTACATTTTTCTTAATTTTCGTTGTTACCACAGTACAGGCAAGATGGCTGGTCAGGCATGTGAAGCAAATGTGATGAACAAATATCTCGCGATCAATCATAATCCTCACTACCTCGGCAATTCGATGAAATTCTGTTAGCAAAGCATTCGAAGGCGTGTGTCACTTCTTCCCAGAAAGCTGCGGTAAAAAAAAAACAACAAAAAAAACAACAACATTGAACTCAGAGAGGCACATCGACCAAAGCATGTTGAAGCTTGTGAACTCATTAACGTGGGATTCAGAGGAATTATCCAAAACAAAGCGAAGCTCAAAGACACTGACACAAAAACTCTGTATGTGACATTTTCTTCATTCTGCTAGTGGAAACCGATCCTATTTTTGAAAAAGAAATACCAAAACGTTGGCGGGAATTTTATTGAATGTCCAAGTGTGTTGTGGTCCTTTGTAATGAGCTTTAAGACTGGGTTTTGAAGTCGAAGACAACCCCAAAGATGAAAGCGATTACAGGGCTAATAAAAAAACATATTTTTTAAGCTGAGCAAACTTCGTAAGGAACGGTGACAGAATTCTTTCTTGCATGTGATTTCTTGCTTTCTTCTTAACTTTTGTCCTTTATAATTAATTCTTCCCTTTTTTATTTTGATGTAAAACAAAATTTTCCTGTAAAAGATGGCAGCTGTCTTTGGCTGCCAACATTAAAAGGAGAAGGTTGGAAAGAAACAGAATTGAGAGAGAAAGACCTAGAAAAATATTAGACAGACAAAACAAAAGACAGAAAGAAAGAAAGAAAGAAAGAAAGAAACGAGCAAACAAACAAGCAAAAGGCAGGCAGGCAAGCTGAGAAACATACAGAAAGTTCTTTAAAAGTTTTTTCGCGTCTACTTTGTCCTGTAGCCTAGAAACGAGTCAGCGTGACATTTTTTCTACATCAATTTGTTTCTGTCTTATCATTACATAGCTACATCTATGGTATCGATCCAGCCTTGGCCTGTTTCTAATTTTAGTTCCAAGCTCTTATCTCATATTTCTACTCAATCTTTCAGGTGAACTTCTTCTTCGTACACTCACAATCGATTTTAACCTGAAAAAACTGATACATGCTCGACTTAAAATCTTGAGTTTCTCAAACGAGTTCTGTCTTATTGGATAGACTCTTCTCTTCTCCTCTCCATCTCTTTGTCGACGTACTAGGTGTATTTATAAATATATTTTTCCTTGTATCTCTATCATCCCTTTCTTCCTCCTTGCAAGTCTATTATGTTGTTTATTACCTGCCCATACGTCTGTCTTTGAGACTTTCTCTGTGCACTTTACAAAAAAAGAAGAAATACACAAGCTATTTATGAATGATAATATCTTATTAATACATCAATTATTATTAACTGTTAGCCCCAGTAGAAACATAGGAGAGAACAGCACCAAAAATAGCAGGAAACAAAATTTACGGTTTCGAATTTCTTAACTTTTATTCCGCTTTGCCTACGGGCAGATTAACCTTCTTCTCCATTTAAACTGACATTTTACTACCTCTTGTAGATTTTATGTCAAGAAGATAAGGGATTGTTAGTTGTAAGAAAAAATGAACTGTATCCAATTAGAGACTCAGAAAGATTTTTGTATTTTCCTGAAATTTAGTTAAAGCTTGATGCTTTTTTTTTAAATTTGATGTGCAGGGCCCTTCTCTTGCTGAGACGTTTCCACCTGCATACGTCATAAAACCGACTTTTCCCGAGTCCTCGCACCCCAGAAATAGTAAGAATCACATTCGCTATTTAAGCTTCACCCACTAATACACTACATCTCCGTTGTCAAGGACAGATAAAGGGACGTCACCATGGCCAGTAGCCCTTCAATACGCACCCGGGACCTTCCAACCGCCTTCAGCACAGAGCCTTCCGCTCCGCCTTCAGCTTCTCACTTACCGTCGTCGGCTTACCCCCACCCTCTACCCCTCCCGCCCATGCGGCCTGACGATGACGATGGTAGCTCGACAGGCGACGACGACTCGGCGGCCCTCGTCACACCGCTGTCGTCTCCCCTGATCCGGCGGGACAGCGCCCGTGGACGGTCCAAAGCACAGCAACAACAACAATCACAACAACAGACCTCTGACGACAGCAGCGGGGTAACTGCTGCTGCAACGGCCCAGGGAAGCGGGGGCGTAGGTGGGGGCGGACACGCTGGCCCTGCTTCAAGCCTGGCCGGCATCTTGGGCTCTGGCATCGCCGGCTTGAGCAGCGTGCTGAGCTGCAGCGTCGGCGGTGGCGTTGCTGTCAGCGCGGGCAGCTCCTCCAGCGGCAGCGGCGTTTTGGCGGGCAGCACTGCTGCAGCGGGAGGAGGGTCGGAGCACGGCATCGTAAGCCACCATCACCACCACCGATCGCTGCGTCGCCAAGGGTCGACTTCGTCCGCCTCCTCTCCGCTGCTGTCCCGTAGAAAGCCGTCCCTCTCCGACAAGAGCGGTAGCGGCGGGGGTGGCGGCAACGGCGGCGGCGGAACCACCACCACCAGCAGCAGCAGTAGTAGTAGCAGCAGCACTAATACCACCGGTGTCGCGCTTCCTATAAGCACTTCATCCCTCCCGTCCCCTCGATTGCAGCGCTCGGATTCCGTCAAGTACTGTAAGGCGGCCAATGGGAGCGCCCCCCGCGCCACCCCCTCTGCAGGCAGCGGAGGTGGCGGAAGCGGTGGAGGCAGCGCGCACCTTAGCATGCACCCGAGTGGTGCCACCCCACCCAGACCGTCGCGTCGCGTGCCTAGTCTTAAACTCAAACGCTTCAATGTCGTTGCGAGGGCCGCGGCGGCAGCTGAGAAGCAGCTCAAACTACAGCAACAACAGCAACGGGATACAGGTACAGGGGAAGACGACGGCGGCGGTGGCGGCGGCGGCGACTCAAACGCCACCTCCGGCGGCGGCACTCAGTCAGCAACAACTACTTCACCGACAACAACAGCCACTTCTACCACCACTACCGGAAATGCAATCACCAAGTCAGCTGGGGATGGCGCCCCTTTCTTGCTGCAGGTCGGCAGCAGCCCTCGCACTAATCCCTCTATAACAATCACACTAGACTCTGATTCGGACTCAGTGTACAGTGACTACTTGAGCCCAGAGATAAACTATCAGAACAATGTGAAGGTACAGTTTCTAGGCGACGAGACGAGCCTGTACGGAACCCCCAAGGAAGAACTGGTACCGGGACCAACCGAAATGCATTCCATGGCTGAGCAGAAGCCCTCCCCGACGTCCTACCTGAAGGACCAGATCCTGACCTTCTTCCAGCCATCCGACAACAAGCTGGCCATGAAGCTCTTCGGAAACAAGAACGCCCTCATGAAGGAGAAGATGCGACACAAGAGTGTCGGCAACTGGGTCATTCACCCGTGCAGCAACTTCAGGTAAGGACGAGCACACCCTCGCACTCATGTGTGTGTGTGTGTGTGTTTCTGTGCGTGTGTCTGTGCATATATGCATTGTGTGTTTTCGATGTGTGTATGTGTGGGTGGGCGGGTATGTGCGTGCGGATGAGTAAGCGCCTGCATGTTTATCCGTGTGTGTTTGTATCTGTGGGTAGTGTATACGCGGGTGCCTCTCTGTTTACTGTGTGCGTGTGTGTAAGTGAACCTAGTCCGTGTGCGAACGTTTGTATGCACGTTCGTGTAATACGTGAATCTTATCGTGCGTATGTATATTTGTATAATCTATATAAAGATGAGTGTGATGTGTAAGTATATGTATCTTTGGGCTTGTGAGTTGCTATCGTTTGATAAGCTGTGTTCATGTACCCGTACACCATGCACAACCGCACGGATACAAGGGAGTAATGAAAATACAATGTATGTAACTATATGGATGCCTGTATACATAAATATCTGTATGATTATACTGTGTAGTTCTGTGTTAATGCGTGCCTGTAGGCATGGGTCGATATTCAGTATGACTGCGTGCATGAATTGTGCATTTTTTTCTTAGAGGAGTGACATGGTGTCGCATATTCATGGTGACCCGAGTATTAACAATTAGTGCATCCTCACACACAAGTGTTGCGACGATCGAACATTGGTCTCCCAGCATCCATTACCATAGTTTTACTGGCGAAATAATGGAGGGACTCTTAAAAAGGCATTAACCAACCAAGCTTTTAGATGAAGCAGCGCTTTGTCTTGTGAAAAAATATAAAGCTAGCTTTCTGCCCTTCCCATAAATTACACTGCAAATGCGATTTCAAGGCTACATTCCACCTTAATCAAAAGAGGCGAAAAGTGCAAAGAAATGGCTTTGGTAATCGTTTGTTTATTTCACAATGGTCTTTCAAAACAGAAGAAGAATGGTCGCTTACATCAGCCATCGTGTATAGGACAGTTCACTGCCTTAATGAGCTCGGCACCTGAAGAAATATCAGCACCTCCACACCCTTTACTTCCACCCCCTCACAACAAATTTGACACCCGCTGGCGAAGACTGAGGTAGTTAAGGGTTAGAGAAGCCACCTGCTTGGACTCAGGTAACGAAACCGTGGAATTTGAAAGTTGGCCGTGGTCTTTAGTTCTTCAGTACAAATACCTGTTAATGTGCTGGGTGACAGTTGCATCAGTCCACAAACAAAGTCTCCCGAGGCTCAAAAAAATCATTTCCACGTGGCTATAAAAAGCAAGAGCTCATCAGCCTTGTAGAGTTGGTCGAAAAACGAACAAAGTCTCGGCCACTCATTCTAGTGCTTTAAAGTTTGAAGGTAAGTTTACAAAAATCGAGTTAAAGATGCCCACCTCAAAGTTAGCCAGTAACTCCACCAGGCCGTTATCCACGACTTCATGGTTCACTCATTTCTGTTCAATGTTGGGCAGAGTTTTACACTAACGCACCGAGAAAATACACTTCTGGACTTAAGGTAGAAAAAATGTCGGGTAAACGCAGTTCTTGGTTCCCAAAGGCAGGAAAATCATTGCAGATTTTTGCTCTCTTGGTCCACCCCTTACGGGATGAGTGTGTTGCTGTTTCAAGAACGCACAGCTTGGTGGTCTGATGTATCTGTGATGTAAACTCATCCCTCATGTGTTTTGGGAGTGAAATTTGTTTGTCTCCACGCGACCTATCTTTGTGAAAAAAAAACATAGCAAAAGTAATGTCACAGTGAACTTTGCTGGTGTACACTCATTTCACCCAGCCATGATGTGATGTTGACATGCGCTGCTGATATTGGCTTGCACACAGCTCACAAATATTTGAGTGTTTGAATCGGTCCCGGATGTCTTTTTTTGGCTTCAGTTGCCAGAGTCCGGTCGATAGGCACCATGGCCGTTCTCCACAGATGAGCCATCACGGTGCGTATATTCTGAGAGTTTAAGCACACCTGTAAGGGGGAGGATCGAACGCTCAATATGTCGCATTCTTACCTGGGCACTGGTGGGGAAAGGAACACGCTGGAACATTTCTTCAGTCGATTTAATTTTGTGCCGCGCGGTACTTTTGCGGGTGAAAATATGTGATACGGAACATTGCAATTATCCCCCGATGGTGATCAACATTGTTTACTCCAGTTTGTCTCTGTTTTTTTGTGGGCATTGAACCTGCTTTCAGAAGTACAAGACCACATTTTGTTTAGAAAAAAGTATATATATATATATATATTGTTCACTGAACCGTGCTCTTACAAATGTCTGCGGAACTGTAACGTCTGGAAGCTGTTAATCCCTTTTCTCTTGTTCTCCATTTCTCTATCTTTCTCTCTCTCTCTTTTAACCCCCACCCATCCCAACTTACACACACACACACACACACACACACACACACACACACACACACACACACACAACAAGTATTGTTCGAGGAAATAATCTTGAAAAAAATAAAAAATCACTTAAACAATAATTCACTTTTTTCTTTCCCTTGCAGAAATCCTCTGTTTCTATGAATAGGCTCAATCATTCAATCATACCAGCGTTCAATAATTCAATCAATGTCATTCTCACTTGCGGCTCAGGTCCCATTATTCCAATAACCCCTCGCCGTTAGTCATCAGAAGGCAAGAGGCGCGTTTACAACCTCGCCTGCCTGATGGAAATGGTGTTGACTCCTTCATGGCGATTACTTAATTGGAGATTGTTTATACTTTAAAATTAAGCTCACTTGAGATGACAGCTACAATGGCACACGTTTAGAGTCGGTGGATGCTTTAGCTCCATCGATCACCGTGGTAGAAGTTTGAAATGAACACAACCGAGTGAAGCATTGACACAGCAGGTGATGTTGGCGATGAAGGTTGGGAGGTATGAAGTGTTGAGAAATAGAGCATCACTCATGGAATTACGGTCATGAAGAAGAGGTAAGACAATCCCTGGGTTACATACCTCAGAGTTAAATATGAACTGGGATCGTTGCAAGGTCATGTAATTGGAGACAGGCAGCACAAACCTTGAAGGGATTTGTACAGATTTTGCTTGGTAGTATATCTGATGATAGACCCTGTCCAGCCTGACCATTGCCGCTGCAACTGATAAAATCCTGTTGATGGTGATGTCTGTCATGAACCTCCCGTGGTCTCAAGTACTTAAAGCTGCTTACTCCTTTTACCTACCTTGGCTTGAGGTACTGATTGGGTAAGCCTCCTTTGCAGAACTGGTGTACCTATGATTTATAACCAAGGTGTGTCAGATGGTTTGCAAAGGCGAAAAAAAGAAGGAAAGGACGGTCAACGAAGGAAAAGTCTTGTAAAATTTCAAGATTTTGTGTCTTGTCACTCAAGATTGCCAGTCCTTGAATCTCGTTGCAAAGAGAGTTGACAAGGTAGAGCTATCTTTCACCCAAACTTTGAAAAAAATCGAAATAACAAATACGGACAACGAAGCGGTTTTGATTCGCAATTTGCAGTCTGGACAACCACGGATAAAAGCTGCAACATCTTTGTCCTCTTACACGGTCTTGTTCAGTCAACATATTTTACCTTCGAGATAAGATCTCAAAAATACGAATGGCTAAACATGTGGAATTCATCGTTATTTTTCAAATAAAACTGTTTAAACAGTGAACGCATTACAGTTCCCAATACAATAAGGTGTACTATATTGAAATATAACACAATTGCAAGACTATATTTATAGTCCTTTGATTCGCTGTATGCACTTCACTGAGCTTTACATAGTCATTTGCATGAAAACTGTAGGCATAGTGACTGTTATCCTGATCATGCACTTTAAATTGTAGAGTATCCTTTTATTTAAAGAGTAATGCGGAATTAAGTAATAAATATTATCATGACTTTAATTCTTTCAAATAATAATAACAATACTAAAATCGGAGAATAAGATATAGTCTTTTTCTTAAATGACATAGTGCTGTTGACATTTAAATGTTGGGTTTCAATACTGCTAATCATAATTTTACACTCTATCCTGCATTTATTGGCAAAATTACTCTCGTAAATTCTGAGGAATTATGAAAGAATTTTCAAAGGAGCAAAACTATAAAAAAAAATAAAGATGAATTGGCTTTGGATTTTTTTATAGATCGTAAGAGAGAGAGAGAAAGAGTGAGTTTCGGAGGGGGTTTTCTTAAGAAAGCAATAAAAACACGTAAAAACACCCGACATCTTTAATTAGCACGCGTGCACTCAATTAAAGTTAAAAAGTAAACTGCCCAAATCTCCTTCACTTCAAATCGACTGAGCCAGAGTGGATCCACTCATCTTTGTGGACTATTTCGGGACAGGTTTGACTGATGTATGAAGACATGTTTATGAAGCACATTCTCCATAAACTGCTAACGGACCCCTTTTTCAGATAAGAATTTACGACCACTCCCGGCCACACACCTCCTGTTCGGAGGATAACCTTTTGAAAATGGCAGCAGTCACTGCACAGTCTAGCATATTTATCACGCAGACAAATAAACAAGTAAATAAATAAACAGCAGGACTGTCATCATAACTGTTTAAAGCTTCTCTGTCTGTTCAGTCTTTAAACAGTCTCATCGTCTTTTTCATCTCTCGCTCACGTCTCATGCATAATCTTCTCTATCTTCATCATCGTTCCCATCATCTATCACCATTGTCAGCGGCTAGGTAGGCTAGATGCAACTTAGAGGGAGTAGAAGTTTTTTTTTTGTTTAATCCTTTTAAAGCTTTGGCTGTTTTGTTTTTCACCCGATTAATTTACTCTTTTTAAGTGCGCAAGATGAAGGTATTAGCAAGAGCAGGAGACATGAAGGTGTTTTTCAAGCCTTGACGAATCTGGGTCTCGTCTTCTCGGTAAAGCTATCCAGACACGCATCTTGTAGCTATAAATGCTGCA
Organism: Marisa cornuarietis; assembly: GCA_004794655.1. NCBI lineage: Eukaryota > Metazoa > Mollusca > Gastropoda > Architaenioglossa > Ampullariidae > Marisa > Marisa cornuarietis. Next base: position 8,814,780 of record SMMW01000555.1, read on the forward strand.
GCCGATTTGCAAGGAGGTGAACCAGGCTGTTTCTTCTGCACTCTCATTCCCGTTTTTACATCGACCTTTCTATTCGTCCTTTGCTCTAGATCATTCCTTTTGTTCTTCTTCTGGGCTTGCCCCTAGTCCATGAGCCCACGAATTGCAGTCCTGCATATAGCGACCTCTCATCAGTATATATCAATCGTCGCCAGGATACCGATATCAATCGTCAAACGTAGTTTGTAGATGAATCAACTTGGGCGGGTAAACTGCTTGGTGTGCGAAGTGAGTTATTGCACAACTAACAAACCACACGAAGGTATTAAGAACGGGCTACAAGAAAACAGCATTTGCTAGTAGCAACTCGTTGGTTTAGATTTTACGACAAAATTCAACAAAGACATCCCTGTTTTGCACAAATTCCCTTTTACTCGGAACGTCTCCCGATTTTTCTTGTACAGTCATGTCAGACTGCATCAACATGTTTTAAGAAGTTGCTGAAGTACATCACTAGATGGTATCTACAGAGGCGATATAAGAAAACGCTTAGATGGGGAAAAAGTGATAGCTTTTGTGATGAAAAACGACTTAGCTAAAAGCCTACACTACAAATGTACACAATTAGTGCAGAAGCCATCTCGTCAAACAAAATATCTCTTCTGAGCCAGACTCCAAAGAAGTAGCTGATCTCATGATGATCAAAAGACTAAGAATGACCCGGAGTGGAGACTAAATAACAATAGGAATTGTGTCGGTCACGTATGGCGAAGCCAGATAAAACTTGAATAACCTCTCAGACAGACTTCTCAGGGATGACACTCGGTCAGACGAAGCCTGGCTAGGGGACTCCATTAACAAGAGCGCCATCGTTCGTGCTAGAGTGACTGCTCCTTGCCAACCAGCTGACCGGAGATTTATCATCGTCCGCTACAGCAATCTCGCTTTAGTTTTATTGTCATAGCAAGCATTTCCTCCACTTAACAGAAGAGAGTGGGGAGAAAGGGATGAAGCAAGACAGAAAAAACTCTGTCAGTGAATCCATCTAATCGATGACCGATTGACCGCAGAGGGTTCATAGCCATCGCTCCATTTACTAACCGGTTTGCAGAGAGATGCACATAAGCCATCAAACGCGAGGATGCTAAAATGGAGACCCTGGACAAGAATAAGGCAACAGTTTTATCTTGCCATGCGTATTGCCTAGTAAACCTTCTAGCATCCATAAGAACGTATTTTCTGAAGACGCTTCTGAAGAGTTGATTGAAACCCTGTGCAAAAACACTAAAAGAAGGTCCGTTTATCTTTCCATGCATATAATCACAGCACTCCCCGCACTCCTGACTAGCTGAGAAGCTATGAACTTATTTTCTGGAGATGCTTCCGAAGCTCTAACTGATTAAAATTCTTTCGCGAGGTGAGTCTGTATATCCGCCACTGTAATTTATGGGTCTTCGGGTCTCAGCAGGGGAGAGCAACAACATCTTGTCTTACCGCACACCACCCTGTGGCTGGAAACAGTTTCTGATTGTCCTAACCGTTCTTGTCATTCTCTATTACCAAGATGCTTTCCCTTCGACATTTTAGTCGTTGCTGTCGCACAAGAAAACGAAGCATATCCTTCATCATAATTTCGTTAGTGTAAGCCCAGAGCAAAATTTCCCTTCCAGAACCAACCGACAAATGAAATTGTTTTTTCGTGAATTTGCTCCAGGACAAATTTGAGGATAAACCGTTTGACTGCTTATCTTAAACAGATGCTGAGAATTTCGTAGTGATCTCGCATATTTCAGAGGCTTTACCTCAAGACACGTCAGTGTTTGTTTATTCTGGACTGTTTATTTACTTGCTGTGTTTAATACTTGAACGTCTTGGATTTTTTAAAGAAAAAGATCCGGAATAGAAAGTAAGCAGGTGCTTGTACAATGGTGAGTACATTTTGAAAGTGGGTTCGTACCTGTTCAAGAAGCAGACTGTGTAACGTTTTAAGAGCTGATTCAGGTTTTAATAAATGAATAATTGTGATGCAGTCTCCAGAAATTTGTGAAATATGAGAAGGAAAGTATCGTTATAAATTTCTCTGCAATAAAAAATGTCAATGCTCATATTTCTAAAGTGTAACAAAAGTATTGAAAATTCTTCAGAAACATGTGTGTTCATACTCTCACTATACGTTTGTTGTAAAGTACTCCCTAATTTTGACATGTAATGAATGAATGTGTTTTGTCATATACTACCATGCCGGCTGTCTTGTCACAGTAACTGTATTGTCTTGTAAACGATATCAAAGCCTGGCAAGTGCCTGTTCGGTTAAGCTGCATAAAGGACACTTATTACAAAGACACTAACCTCATCACCTTGCTTTGCTGCTAAAATAATGTCAGAAGTGGCTGAGCTGTAGAGAAGTGGATGTTTTGAACCATCAGTTTTGAACCCGTTTTCTCAGCAACACTGCTGGACATGGAATATTCGCGCCCCTCACTCTGATATAATCATGCGTATCTTGCCCTCTGGCAGTACGGTGTAAATGCATTCTGATGGCATTTCTATCTTTAAAAATCACCCATAAATTTGCCCACATCAATAAAACTGAACTCTGCACTGGTGCATGACTAGCTTTCGTTGCGAGTGCAAGAGCGCAAGGTCGCCAGTTGTCGGCCGTTGTCATATCGAACTCTTTGTGCTCGAGAGTGCAGTGAAGAACCGCGGTCACGTGGTGTACTTGCTGCCGAGAGTGGTGTGCAGACATGAGATATTGACCGTGTGCTTTGTGGAGACAGGTCTAAGTTTCTCAGAAGAAGTGCCATGCACCACGGCTTTAACATGAGGCTGTGCTGGTCAAAGGCCCAGTGAGTCCAGCTACAGGAGAGCCTCGGAAATGAAAGTCTCCGAGACTGAAAGCGCATTCGACACACAAGAAAATCTTGCTGTTGCTGTTTGAGATTTTTAACAATCAATATCTCGTTTCTATTTCCTGTGTATGCTTTGTGTCACAAGACAAAAGTTGGTGACAAAATTTAGTATTTCAATAGTATAGTTTCTAATACATACATACATACATACATACATACATACATACATACATATACATACATACATACATACATACATACATACATACATACATACATACATACATACATACATACATACATACATACATACATACATACATACATACAAAACGGAAGTCAAGAAGTGGGTTGATTGTATTTTATAGCCTGAAAAAAATAACCTTCTAAAAGACACGGATGACCATGTCGACTAAAAAAAATGGGATGATGAAAATGGCAATGCTGATGCCACTAGTTTCTCCGTATCCAGACCAGTAACCATATCACTAGCTATTCTAATTTTATTGACCATGTGTCAGTCAGCCTTCATATCAATAGCCATCTCGGTACCCATGTCAATCGCTGTGTCAGCACCCCTATCAGTAGCCATGCTAGTAACTTTATCAATAGCCGTGTCAGGGCCAGTGAACCGTCTCGGAAAGCGTATCAGTCACTGAATCAGCAGCCACCGAGAGATCAGAGATCGTGCATATGCTATACACTCTGCCCTGCCCTTGGCTGCTCCAAGGAATCGAAAGTGCATGAACTATTCGTTGCGTCTGATCATCGTTGTAAGGACGATGATTTCCCTTGAGGATCCAGGACCTGCGGTCGAGTTCAAATGAGCCTGCACATATCAGGCCACACGATGTGCCAGCACAATGCTGATCACAGAGTAGCCTACCCGGCATTTTCACTTTCGTTTTGCTGATTCCTAACAGTGGTGATGAAAGAAGGGGATCCTTTAATACTTACGGCTTCGTGAAGTTTGGTGAGGTAGAGTTAAGGAACATCGCTAAAAGACGTTTCATTTTGAATTTGTTCCGAGATCATACCGCATGCTAGGTGTTAGCGTGTAATCCACTCCTATGAGGTCGACTGGAATGACAAAGATGAAAATGATGATGTATATTACTGCGGTTGTTTTTTGTACAAGACTATATCGCTGCTGTTGTCTTCGTTAGAGTAATGCACTCTTGACTTTGAGGGGTTATGGTAACCTGGCTTGTGGCCAGCTTGGCATCTGTCTTGGCAGTGCGAACCACTGTTCTTAACAAATTGGTCCCTTCTCATTCATTTCTGAGAGATGTCTGCACAAGGGGACAGCAATAACCAAGTAGGTTCCAGACAACAATGCAGCTTAACTAATGACGACGCTGCTGATAAAGACGCCAACCCTAGCGATGTCCCTGAGATGGCGACAGATCCAACGAACAGTCTTCGCTCTCCTTCTTAACGAACAGAAGGTCGCGACTGTCATATGACCTGCCGTGTTCAATCATGTTGTCGTCTTCACTTTTCGCTTCATATTTCTTTCGTTTATGTTTTTATCTCGAAAACTTACTCTTTGTCGCAGTATTGGTATTACTGTGGGACCTTTCACGGCCAAGACCAGAAAAATGAGATCAATGCATTGATGCGAGGTCACCCCCATTACATATCCGCACATGTTGTGTATGTGTCTGTCCAAACTGGTTTGTCTAGCCTAAACCAGTAGACTGGCACTATCTTTCGATCTGTACCTGACAAATTTCAAATCGTGCTCACGGCTACATGCAGATAGGCTGGAAGATGTCAATTCAGTAAATATCAGTACATGTGTATATTTCTGTAGAAACTGGTTTCGTCTACACAAAATTCTCAGACTTGGCATTGTGTTTTAATCTGTACCTGACAGATCAATCCCATCTTGTGCTCATGAGTACATGCAGATAACATGGAAGGCAGGTTTCAGAGAAAAAGAAGGGGAGAGAGCAAGAGAGATAGGAGACAGAGAGAGAGAGAAAAAAAACATGAGTACAGAACGTGAGACAGGCCGGAACAGAGATGCACTGACAGACTGACGGTGACAAAGAAAAAAAAAAGAGGACCACCAGGGCCGTAATACTATAGCTTCTAGATAACTATAGCCTAGCTAGTCCAGGAAGATTCTGGCTTTCTATAGACCTTAATTCCTTATGATACAAGCCAGTGAGCAGACACTTGGGACCAATCTGAAAAGTGTGGTTAGAACCCTGGGAGGATCTGTCTGAAACACGTTTTCTGTTAATTTAACTGTGGCTGTGATACTCAAACACTAAGGCGACCAGAAAAGTAAGTTTTTACAGAATACTACCATGATGTAAAACACATCTATACTAGTACAGTACAAACAAATAAATGTACGTCAGCACAATACAATATGGAAAATACATATAACATCATATACAGGTCAATGCACATTACAATATTCCGGTATATACCAATATGAAACTACTGCAGTTCTTTAATGCTATTATTATTATTATTATTATTTTTATTATTATTATTATTATTTATCATCAGAGTCAGTTCAGTAAAATAACATGAAACACAGAGCAGAACAAGGGACGTAACTGCGCAACTGCAGAATGCACTACTTATATTACTTACACATACTACACTACAGTAATGATTAACTACTTTATGCTACAATATTAGGTCTTAGACTTGTATACGGTACAATGTCGTGCTACAAGTTGTAAGCGAAGTACTGTTGAGATCTTTTAATATAAACAAAGAAGAGAGCGTGGCTTCATATTCTCTATCTATACTATGATGTAAATTTATTGCCTATAACATTTTCTTATGTAGGCAATTCGAATAAAATAATTGCAGAGTGTTTGAGTCTCAAACCCTGACCTTTAATTTAAATAATGTTGCTAACGAAAAAAAAACCTGTCTTGTGTGCCCAGTAAGTACATTGCACTTGTGGTGGAGTTGGGCCATCGTTCAGTAAGAAACTCACGTCTGTGGACGCCAGCGTTTATTTATTTTTCATGTTGTCTTTGAGAGAAGGGCTGGAGCTGTCGTCCGGTAAAAATCTATAACCCCTTTTTTTCTAAGCCAGAAAGAAATATATTCTGCTGTCACTGGTATCCAGCCTCATCAATTTTTTCTTATATTTGTTTTTGGGGATTTGCTCACTTTTTTATATTTTATTATTGTCATTTTTTGTCTTCAATTTTTTGTGTTTCTTTCCTCCCTTCTTTCTTTATGTCTTTCTGCTCTTCCTCCTATCTGTCTGTCCTACTTTCTTTTCTTTAGATTTCGTTTCTTTTTTTATCCTACTTGCGTTCTTTTTTTCTTTTTTTTAAACTTTTTCTGTACTGTCATTTTCAACAAAAAAAAAAATCGATTGCAGGGATAATTTGCGTGAGGAACAGCTTGTGTAAGTGGCTGCGCACACTAGACGAAAGAAGCTCTTACCAATGATAAATTACTATATAAATTATTGATAATCTGCTCTGTATGTCCGCACGCACCGTAGCTGTCTGATTTTAAAAAAAAAGAAAATTTTGCTGACGTGCATAGTGGACGAAATAAGCGGTTTCAGCCACAACTGTCCTGCGCTGACAGTTCTACCTGTCTCACGAACTTTCTTGAGGACCTCAGAATTTCAGGAACTGCTGATGCTGATACAGAAAAAGTAAAGGTTATGCAATGTACAAAGCTGCTTTTTTCAAGAAAAGCGCATTAAATGTCAGTCACGTGGGATTAGCAACATAATGGACTGCCTTGTATTCTGTTAGTTCTTTCACACAATCGGATTTTAGACATTTTTTTTGTCTCTTTCTCTTGTATCCCTACCTCTCTCTTTCTCTATCTCCCTTTCTCTCAATGCTTGCTGTTCATAAATATTTCAAGAAAATACCCCTGGAAGCTTTTTGTTAATTGAAGTGTAAGCAATGGCGGATATGGCAAACTTGAAACAGAAGAGTGCGACGTACAAGAAAGTTGTGTTGTGGAAGGGAGATTGTAGCTAGGGTAGGAAAACGAGCAAACTGCGATCAGTAAATACCCGAAATCCCTGTACAGCCGGTCTGCTTTGAATCATTCAAGAGGTTTGGATGAGGTAATCACATTTGAACTGAAAAGTTAAAGACCCGCAACGGACACAGACAGTGGCTAATGTACATCTACACACACTCTCTCTCTATATCTCTCTCTCACACACACACACACACACTCACACATATATATATATATATATATAAACTGACACAGAGCTTTGTTGACAGACACTCAAACTGACTCAGGCAGGCATAGTGCTACTACAGCCAACTCAGACAGGTAACAAAACACAGCAGCATGGAGAATTCGAAAAACTCAAAACATCGAGTGCGATTAGAGAGTCAAAAATGGTACAGTCGTCTACTTTTCCTCCTCCATCCCACCTTAATTCTGTTCCCTAACTTGTCAATTTTGTTAGAGGGGGAACGAACTAGCAAGAAGTTTCTGTGAATGGCATACTCCAAACGATGCTTAAGACCCAAGTCCCGGCATGGAAACTACAAGAAAATTGCCACTTCACAGTTCGGTTCACCAGAAAAAAATTTACCCTCGCGCCAAGGAAGCTGTTTTATATTCTTCCACAGACTCTTCTATTTCTGGATTCATTAGATGATTAACAAGGAATGAGTGACAGCCTGTCTAGACATACAGTATACGAATTCATAAAATAATCTTGGCGACTTTCTCTTAAAGTATGGGAAAACGGTGAGTGTGTTCAATAAAATCTTTACTTCGTTTAGACATCTTCCAAATATGATTTTTTTAAAAAGAAAAAAAAAAGAATGTCAGCAGGCAAAGTGTGAAAAAGAAGTTACAACTTTTTTTTAAAGCAGAGTTCAATTCTTCACAACGAAGAAAAAGAACTTAAGATCCGAGAAATTCGCTTTCACCGATCCAAAGTAAACCTCTTTTGTATGGCTTATGTTACTTTCCCTTGACAAACCTTGGCCATTGATTTTTTACGGTATTTCTACACAGACATGCTTTATCGCGTAATCAGGTGAGCCTACCTGGGCTGGCTTTTGAGTGCCAGGCGCTTTACCTGTATGACTCAAGTGTTTGGGCGTTTAACGGTTTGCAGGTTCGGGCCCTCAGATAATAGAACCCTAGTTCGTCGGCTCTTGGTGCGTGGCCAGAAGGTTTGATGGATGTTTGTAATAACCGCTGGATCTTTGATTGTGCTTCGTTTCTCTGGAAAAATCAACTTCTCTTTTTTATGCTTCTCAGAATGAAATTATTTTAAAGGTCTTGAGCTTCTTGACGTGGTAATCATTAGGTTCTCTTTCTATGTCAAGGAAATATTTAAATTTATAAAAACTGGAGCGAGACTGTTTTTTTTCATTTTGAAAGGCAAATTGAAAGATGTAAATGAGGATTTCACTGGAGATATCATTTCAATCACGATGAAAGACGTTTCAGCATTTCTTCTCAAAAGCATATTATCAAAAGAGAGCAAAGCTAGTGAGACCCTAATAATTACTGCAGCTGATCTCTCCTATATGTGTGATCAGTGTAAATACCCCTAACATCAATATTTAACTGACATCTACAGTGGATTTTTAAAGTTTTTTTCAAGTCAGTCATACATGGACTTTCCTTTAACATAGCACGAAAATGTCAATAATCTTTTATTGCAACGGTTCTTGATGTTCTTCTTTGACGAGTTCTTCATACTGAGACTTGGTAGTCAGTTTTCTCTTACTTCAGGCGAACAATAGAATCTCAAAATTTTAACTTTTTTCGTTCATTTATTTCTCATCGTCCTTTTCATTATCGCCGTTTTTATGAAAGTAAGGTCTTCTCTAACAGTTTCTCTCTCATACTTGCAGTAAGATCACGAACTTCATCGCCCTTGCAGTGACTTTCTTAGGAAGACACGTAAGCAATTAGCAAGAAAGGAAGGACAATGCTGAGATATTTACAAACACAGAAGCTTTGATCGCACAAACATGCTCGTAGATTTTCCACTGGATATATATATATATATATAAAGAGATGTCAGTCCCAGCTTTGTTCTCTCTTGTTTGAGTTCTGCGTCTCTCTCTTTCTTTCTCTCCATTTTTCTTTTTTTTTCTCTCATTTCTCAGCCCTCGACTGTTATCTTTGAGAGCTAGGCCCAGAATTGTTCCACATGCTGAGTGCCACTCGTTCTAATAGCCCCTTGTTTATGACCAGCTGGCAGCAAAAGTGCTCATTTTCCTTGAAGCAGAAACACGGATCTGGAAGTCGAAATGTTAGGACTAACAAAAACTCCAGCTCTTGGTTCAGTTCACTAGTGAGAGAGAGAGAGAGACTTAGATGTCAGAGAGCATACCAACCAACAACATCGGCGGCTTTGGTGCAAATGCCGCAATGCAACCTCCTCCTGCTCTGACACATAAGAGGCACGCCCTTTGTTGACAGCTCCCAGTGTGCTGAACAAACGACCAAAGCAGTGCACTGCTCAGCTTTTGCTTCAAAATATCGGTTCTCGACCGGTCGTCCAGTTTCTCTCAGGATTATTAAGTACCTTCTTTCACTTTAAGAGGTTCAGTAGCCTGGCGCCGAGTGCGCATGAAGGTGGGTTAGAATGTTTGAGGTTTGCCTCCATCTTTGAGAGCTTCCCTGACTTCTCAAGAACGGTGAAATACGGTGGGAGGAGAAGGTGGGACTCGACTTTCCCACATGCCATGGTGAACAGCTAGGAGATCATTAGCCCTACAACCACCAACTCTTGTGGCTTACTTCTCGTACTATAACCTTTTTCTTGTCCGGGTACTCGTGGTGTCAAGAGCTGCTGCTTGACAGCCAGTGTCATAATAAGGGTTTACTAGGCACGTAAGTGCCATTACAAGTCTTCGTTAGACCCCCCTTTAGGTATCGTTGTCTTTGAAAGACTCTTGGATGTTTAACGTACACGATCGTTTTCTAAGTCTGGAACGTATGCTACGTATTAAAGGTTATGGAAACTAGTATTTTTCCGTGGATTAATGACGGTTATAATAATGAAACCTGATAGAAAAAAATACCAAAATCTGAGTAGTAAAAAAAGGTCAACATCAATTTATTTTTAACTGTCTTTATTTACTTTGTGAACGTCATTATGTTTTTAAGACTTTCGCACGATTGTTGATTACTAAAAAAAACCCCGAAAGTTTAATAAACATCTTGATTGATTATTTTTAAGATGACTTGTGCAGTGAAATTTAATTTGTTTATTTAACAGTCTATTTATAAACTGTAAAAAATAGAGAAACCATCTCCAATGCTGTTTTTATCATTAGGCACTCCTATGTGGACTCAAAGAAAAGTTTATTTGTTTCAATAAATATACCAAACTGAATATAAACCGAATAGAAATTTAAGACTCTGCTTCTTTGAGTCACTCTCACTTTGATAACTTAAATCCATTTTTATTTTGAACTAAACTACTCAAACATGGGTGTAAAAACACTAGCACCCTCAGTAAAAGCAATAACAGACGCAGCCAGGTGTTCAAATGTGAAATGTGCCAGTCGTCTGTATGGCCATGATGACCACTGGACGAACTATATCTTTATAGCCATAATCACAGAATCATATAATAACAGAAGCATAGCCCTATTTCATCGCATTTTTCCCCGTCTTTGCCTGGAAGAGGTGTGGAGTTATCTGACGCAAAGTGGCTATCACTTGCAGTGATCAATATTTCTGACACTTGGCGAATAAAAAAAAACAAAACCTTTTGACTTGTTTAATCAATGCTGTTGCTAGCAGCCACACCAGCAAGCACAGACTGACCCGAGATTCAGATGGAAAGTAAAGCTGGTAGTCGCAAAGAGCAGGAAATTATGACTGCTAGCTCATACAGACGGTGTGCACTTGTGCAGTTTTGCGACAATTCATCTCGCTTTCTGGATGCTATTCTCTTTCATCTCCTGCAGCATCAAAGGCGACGTTTACGAGCAGACCTTAAATTGGTCCGTGGAGCACATAGTGTCACGAAACTAATTCTTCAGTCCGAAAATTTAGAACATTATCATTTCTACGCGTGATTTAAGACTGCCACCACCTCAGTGCCCACGTGCACATGGAGTTCTCATTAACCGAAATTATCTCACAGAGTCATTTCAGCGGCACGGGTATATTTAGGATGAAAATGGTTTGATGGTCTTTGATCGAGAAACTGCTTGGTGGGCTGGATGACTGACTGATAAGTCAACCGATTCAATCGCTAAATCGTTTAGTTGTTTGGGGTTTTTAGTTTTTTGTGTGTTCTGATTGTGTGTGTGTGTGTGTGTGTGTGTGTGTGTGTGTGTGTGTGTGTGTGTGTGTTTTAAGCGTTTAGAGATCTGTGTGAATGTACAGCTTATTCAAAACAAGTGGTAAAATATGAGAAACTAACCCAAATGTCCAAGGATAAGAAGCTTAGCAAAGTGGCAATATATGAAAAGCCTTTGCCGAAAATATTTGGAGAATATGTTGTCAGTGCCAGATACCCATCCCGCTGGCAGTATCAACATACTTTTGAACTTGATGCAGCACTTTATCTTCTCTTTCTCTCTGCACACCAGTCCTAGATATTAACTAACTTGTTTTTACAAGAATTTCGCTTATGGTAACCAGTGTCACCCTGCTCACGAATCGAAGATCGTTAAACTGTGTTTTGTTTTCAGTGTGCATCTTTATTTCTTCTGTATTTGGTTGCTAATGGCCATGTCATTCAGAAAAATATGCATAAAATCAGTTATATAGCTTTTTATGACAGTTTTGTATTTTGTAAGTGAGCATCACACATCTTAATGTCCTTAATATTTTCCAACGCTTGCTGTTTGTTCTTTGTTTTTGTTTGTTTCTTGCATAAACAGTGACCAAGATCTTTTGTCAAAATTTTATTACAAACTGTTCGGGCTACACCTCCTTACTTCCAGCAGTGTTTTTAATCGTTACCTCCATTTGCTGTTGTCTTTTCTCTTGACTAGACTAATAGTGTATTCGTTTGCTCACAAAACGGATAATTTTTTAATTAAGTAAATTATAAAAAAATGTGCCAAACTGAAAATAGATCAATAAGCTACACTGTGGAGAATGGGAGATGGGCAAAGCTGTTTTATGTAAGAAACCATTCTTCCATAGTTATGTATTACGGTTCAATATTGGTATGAATAAATACATAGAGAAATTTATGGAAAAATTCTCATTACTAAGTGAAAAGTTCCCGTCTTTCTGTTTCCTCTGTTCCTTTCTCTGCATAGTTCTTGACATTATGAGTTAACCTCCCCCCACTTCTTAACAAAACTTTGCTGTCATTATTGTTAAATTTGTTGATCTTTGACATGGATTTTCTTGCAGAAAGAATTTTTTCAGAATTAAATGCTTTGAGGAACAAATTTTGCATTGAACGACAACAAAAAGAAACTTCTTTATCCATTAACGAGTCAACAAGAAAGGCATGAGGATGTTACATTTGATTGAACGCATTCACACCCACGCGCACGCGCACACACATACACGCACACGCGCGCGCACACACACACACACACACATTGCATTTTATGAACAGGAACAGAACATCGTATCCAACCGTGGAACCTGCTCGCTACTCACCTGCACATTTACAAGCGCTGGCTAATGCGATGTCAGCCCTCAAGTGTCTTTTAATTGCGCGTGCAGGTTCTGCGCAATTTTCGCACCCTGTCAGGCAAGCATTTCTCAGAAACATCGATCGACTACATGAAGGAGGAGGAAACGGGTAACTGCGGTCCTTCGATACATATTGAATAAATCATGTTGTCAAGGGCAGATGACCAAAAAAGAGTAATGTAACCAGGGGCAGATTATTGCAAGAAACGCTTAAACCAGAATAAAAAGTTTCTAGCCAAGTGCACCACAAGAACTAAGAAAGAAAAACGAAAGAATAAAAAGCGATCTTTAGAAGCACCTAGAAATCACAGAATAGCAAACTTCCGGGGGCAAAACAAAGTGAAATAAAGTAGAAAATATCCTGCGACATTTACAAAATAGTTGGAATCAAAGAATCAAGTTCTACCCTGTGTCCTAGCTCTGCTACCTCACCGTTCTGTGTTCTTCTGGTTTCTTAGCTTGTTACTGAAAAACGACACGAGGTTTTTTGTCTGTTTTATTTCACAGTATGGCAAAAATGTTTTAAAATTTTCTTAGCCTGTTTTGTTTTCTAAATCTGCTATATCTGTGTCCTAGTGAAGATAAAGGCTTAAAATCATCAGCTTTGTAATAATACTAGGACTTTTACAATCAAACTAACATCAGATAATAATAATAATGAATAATGTTTATGAGTCACATACTTTCCCCTGACGGGTGAACTCAGTATTTACTAAAATACACACACACACACACAAACACGCACGCACACACGCACGCACGCACGCACTCACACACACACACACACACGCTCGCACACGCATACATGAACGTACATCAAAACAAATTCATTATACAGTATACCACCTCCCAATTGTTCATCGCGATATATTGAATGTCTCTTCGTATACACAAGCCTTAACAGAAAAAAACCTCAACCGTAATTAAAGGCTCACATAATGTAGATGCTTTAATTCCGTGTGAATCAGAACGTACAAAAAAAATACTCATACATAGTTCGGCTGTCATTATTGAACTAATGATCATTTAACATTAAACAGATATATCGATATTGCCGTTTGATGGTACGTGGAATTTTTCATGTTAATAGGTAAAAATAGTTAATGCTTGTCGTATATATAATTATATATATATATATCCTGCTCTCTCATTAGCAAGGCGTTCAGGGAGGTTAGTTTTCATTTCGAGAACATGGTCTTTCTAAATTTTTGTTGCTAGATTCTACAACCCGACGCATTAAGCTGATAACTTGTTGAAGAAGACAAACAAAAAAGTCAAGGTTTCTTGTTACTCATACCTTAGCTGAAACACTCACTAAATTCACAAGAAATAGGGGTGACCTTCTGTGACCCAATAGCCTGCACTAGGAAACTCGACGAAACGACAATAAAAAAAAAGTAAATGGCATGCCATAAGGACAGAGTGCTGGCGTTGCAAATTAAGTTTGATCCTCGGCATTATTGCACGCAATACACTTGCCTGCGCGTGCAGGACATGACGGTTGGGGGCAGCCATGGTGAGGCTGCTGCATGGTGTAGTGGGGAGGCACTTTTAGGCTGAACCTATCTGACAAGGAAAAAGATCTGAGCCTTAAGACGTCCGTTTTCTTGCGTGGTAACAGTTCTCAGATAAGGCCAAGGTAGGATATATTTTGGTCGCAGCTCCAAAACATAAACAACGAAAACAAACAATCACAACAAAAACAGAAAAAGAAGGAACAATACTAACACTTAAAAGAACGTTAACGAATAACAAAGACAAGAAAAGAGAAAGAATATTTTTATCATAGAATTAAAAAAGGTTTCTCTATTGCTGATCTCTGTTTTCACTTACAATTCGGACAGTTTTAACGAAGTGGGATATATTACTCAGCATTAATTGTGTTTATTGTTGCGTTTATTAATACATTTAAGTGTCTTTTCTGGTTTCTTCTTCAGAGAATCTTGAAGGTAGGTAATTTGATGAAACCGATTGTCTTACTTAAGCCATCACACCTGAAACTACATCATCTTCCAAAACAAAATATTGAAATACCGACAAAATTTTTATTCCAAGCACGTTACAAAATTGACCTGAGTTTGAACCTAATGTATTTGAGGCATACAAAAATGTTGTCGCGAAGAATTCAAAGTTTGTGGTTGTCGAGCGTGCAGGATGTAACCTTCCCAGCCTCAGGATTGCTTGCGATGGTCTGGCGTGCAGAGAGGCAAAAACACAGACGACGTCTGAGACCGTTTGGATTGTGGACCATCAGATCGCATGACTGACCAACATTAGACGCGTTCGCGGTTCTTCCATTTTCTTAGATTCTTTGCTGAACGCAAGCTAACGGGTTTTAACTGAATTCTCTCCTCGAGCGATGTCAAGTCACGCTGCAGTTAAGGAGATGGTCTCACCTTTAGCGAGCAGCCTTTGGCAAACGCACTTATGTACTAGATGGTCGACTGGTCTCGGTAACTGAAGGTATGCCGCCTTCGCGTGTCATTCTTTCAATCCTTCAGTTCCTGATAAATAAATTGATAAATTAATACAATTTTAGTCTCCTTTGGAAAGACGTATGTTAATTATGCATCTTACCTAACGAAACTGGAGGACTTTCTCCAGGATATTCTCGGCCACACCAAATCTATCTGTTGAAGGCGACGGCAGCGGCTGGCAGTGTCAGGGATAGGTGGAGACAAACAGATAATCTGGTCGAGTGGTGCCAAAAAGACCAGACAGACAGCAGACACTCCAGAGAACGAGAGGAGGTGAGGGGGGCAGAGAAAGGGACAAGGTGAAGGGAGGAGCGAGAAGACAGACATACCGCAGGCACGCTCTGTCTGTTCAGCCTCACTGACCTTTGAATAAGAGGGCCGAGAGATGTTTTGACAAAGAGATCGTTCTGGACTGGACTGACTGGGACTTCTCTACGGTGAAGACTTTTTTCGGGGCAACAAAATTTATTCTTTGTTATTAGAAGGTCTAATAATGATTTAAAAAGTTTTGAGCATTTACATTATTGTTTACATTCAAGATACTACTAGACATAATATTTAATAATTTAAGCAAGCTTTTAACTTACAAGCGAAACTAAGACACGTAAGGTAGCTTTCGTTCAACCTTTCTCCCTCAATCCGACATCTCTATCATTTGCGTCCTCGTTGCTAAGGGGAGTTCACTCGGAGGGTAATTCTATGCGGGGAACACAACCCTGCTTTACTCGCCTCAGACCTGACTGTGTGGGGCAGCACTACAGCAATTTCCTGGTCTAGACTGAGCTGTGCCGCAACTCTTTGCTTATTTTCCACGCTAGATTTAAGCAGTGCGCCCTCGAAGTAATGCCCCCCCCCACCAATCCCTAGCTCTTTTCAGACCAAACGGAGCATCTGTGTGGGCTACAGTCTCACAATTTTCTTCTCTGGTCAGACCTACCAGGCGATACAACACTTTTCAGCACACACCTTCCGGCCGTGCAACGTCATAGCAGCCTGGAAAGAACGAATGAAGGATGAAAGCAAGGAATGCAGCAATAATAAAGAAAGGAATGGGGTTAACAATAAAGTTGTAAGGTGGGCAACTGCATAGCAACTACTGAGGTAGTTGCACTGCGTAGATTATCTCTTCTCCATGGATGAACTTAACTGTTGCTTCGATAACGACACTGGTGTATGACTTCATTCAGATGCTGTGACAGTTCTGGACAACTGATCTCTGCTTTTTTATGCCATGGCATTAAAAAGAAATAAACCATTGCGCGTGGAGACGAGAAAAAGTATGACGTGCATGAATGTATTATTGTATCAGTCTAGTTATCAGATAAAGATTTTTAGACATAGTATATAATCATGTATGTGTTAAACACACACACACACACACACACACACACACACACACACACACACACACACACACATTCATTGTCTCCCCAGCACCTGCACGAGTTTGTACGCCGACTGAAGGCAGGCAGCACGACTTAGCAACATAGTCCCATACCATGCGTAACCATCAACGGTTCTTCTCGGTCTTGGAAAGGTTGCCGGGAGAAGCCGTGGGAATGGCTGCAGTGACTACCAGTGTTACCTGCTAGACGATCAGATACTTGTGGCCAGAGCCACATTACCCTGCGCCTGAAAATCAAAACAAAAGGGAGTCTGCCGCCAGGTGCTTGTCTTCTGGCGGTGACGCTGAGCCATACCTGGCTGCACTCCACTCTAAACCTTACTTTCTTTTTAAAAGAGTTGTGGACCGCTTTTTTGTCGAGAGGGCTTTTTTCATTTCCTCCACTTTGCCGATGCTTCGTTTTATTGTTTAATTTACTGAAACATTAATTCTTCTTAACAAGTTAGTTTTTGTATGTTTGATTGTCGTTGGGTCTGTAATCTTTCGAGTGCAACACATTGAGCTCACGGGGAAAATCCATGTTTCAAATTTAAATATTAATTATCTGATTATATTTAATCTCTCTGCACATTAAAAAAATTATTTCACCTCTAACCGACTAAAATTTTTACACTTCAAAAATGGGATAAGTTGTTGACAAAAACCTTTTCTTCCGAAGATCGTCCAGATCTTTGAATAGCTTTTCGATAATAAAAATTACGATTTGGGCATGTTTCGAGCTAGACCAATAATTATTAACATCCTTATATTGCTGTTCCCGTTGGCAGTGTCCTTTAAAAACTGAAATAAATACACGTGCTTTATGCAAGAACATCAAAATAAGTTGGGAAATATTTATAGCATTGCGGTGGACCTTATTAATTATCGTTTATTAATACGGATGAAGCTTTCTGTCATAGCTCTTCAAATGGCTTAGCATTCAATTAGAACTTTGTGAAAGAAGCAGTGAGTCAAATGTATAATAAGATTTATTTCAAATGCTTGATAACACGAAGAACCATGTTGCCACCTGGAACTAACACACTATAAGTATATGCGGACATATCTGCTGTGTCCTATTATTAGCTATTTCAATTTCCTACATAGATTTTTTTGTATGTATTTTTTAAAGCATCTCTAGGAATTTCCCCTGTTCTAAATTTCATAAATATGTAGATCGCAAAGTATATTTTTTACTATTTCTCCATATGGAACGCTATAAATATTTCTGCAAAGTATCTAATGCCGCTTTCCATGTACTGAACGACACAAAATATTCACGACAACAAAATCTCTAACTAGCTTCCTAATACTAAACATTATAAGCAGTTCTTAAAACACGTCTACCCATTTTTCCCATGCTAGACTTTCCAGCCAGACTTACTAATTCATCATTAGTTCTGCAAAGCATCTCTAGTCATGTTCCACTCTATCAAAAGTCATAAATACCTTTGCAAAGTAGCTCAAACCATTTATGCGCACACTGCCGAGAGACGCTTAACGGCTCAATGAATTTTTTTCTACGAGACCCAGACCTAAGCGGTCCACAAATATTTGCAACTCGGCTGAGATCCTGTAGGTAGCTCTGCGCTTTTCTCTATACCAGGAGTCTAGGCACGCCTAGGTGAACTAAGGACTTATACTGCTTATGGGCATCTCCCCGGTGACATTCATGTCTCAGTGGGTTCTTAATAAAGCTTACCTAACAGGTAAACACCGCTCTCTGCTTAGTCTTGCAGTGTAAATACGCAGACTTCGATCTGTTCTTTCCTAAGCCAGCTCAGGTTCACGAACGCTGGGTACGATGGTTTCAGGGCTAAAACAAGGCTGCGGGTACAGTTACGAAATGACTGATAAAGTGGGATCCAAAGTCGTTCAACCGTGTAATCACGAGCGGTCTCGCCGGGTAGCCTGTAGAGGGCGAGTTCTGTTCAAGTGACCAGCGCGAGAAGGGCGATGTCGTGAAGTCAACAACTGCTTCAGTCTGACGTCACTCCTGTAAAAATCAAAGGGAGTTAAGGCTGACGAAATTATACGTCATTATCGCGTCGGGGTCGCTGTAATCACGTGACTGAAATAATATGAGGAAGATGTTTACCACGCACTCACCTCTCTCTCTCTCTCTCCTTACCAATATTCATTGAAAGCATAAACAAACATAGGCGTGTTATTTCCTCTTTTTATTGACCAGTATGAGAAAGAATTTCGACCCCTTCCTCACCTGCCATGTCTTATGTGAGAAAACTTGTCAAAGATCTTTCCAGAACAGTGTCGCTGTTTATGTAAGGTAAAGGTCATGCCTTAGCCTCTTTAGGTCATTGCTGGGGGTCGGGGGTGAGACGTTAAAGACCACACATTTCTCGTGGTCGGCTTTTCAAGAGGATGGTGCCAGTCTCTGAACACTTCCCAATCTTTAGCTTTCCCCAACCGTCTATAATATCAGCTACCCGTTTCCGACTGTAGGGTCAACTCCGGTATCGAACCAGTGTATCTTCAAGCTCGGATATCCGTTCTCCGATCACTTAGTTATCCGCGCTTCCACCAGCTGTTTGTACAAATCAATAGTGATAAAAAAGTGTAAAATCATATATTATATTTTATCGTTTAGCGTGTTTTAAGGGTTTGTGGAAATATGAGGATCGTCATTTCTTCTTCTCTTTCTTCTCCATCTTCATTCAAATTTTAAACGTTGTTTTTTTTTTGTCATCCACCTGCTTCAGACATGCAGCTTCCGTTAAAAACCAAGAGAAAGAATGTATCTCTGAGTTGTAATCATCTTCTTAAGCTGAATCATCAATCAGCTGAGAACAAAGCAGCTCACTGTTCAACTTGAATGGATGTATTTATTGAACGGATTTCATTAAAAGTTTATTTTATCACATCTAAGACTTAATTGCGTGCAGGAAAGAAGCACTCAGTATCCGAGGCTTGCGTGTTGTGCCACTGGCCAAGGAACTTGCTTCTGTGGTATACCATTAACAAAATTTAAAAAAATAAGATTTGAAGATGAACAAGATTAACAACTCAATAAAAGGTACTGGCACCATACATATCTCTCTTATCCAATCGATCTATTTCAATCTGTTATAATACCCTGTTACCAAAGTAACTTTTTGCAATCAGCCCTAGTAGTTTGAAAAAAATTAATTTAAACAAAAAGATATGTTTACGAAAAGGCTTACGAACAAAACCTGACTTCTGTACATGAGAGGCCCGGTGCTCGGCGCCAGGAAACGATAAGCACTACTGACAGTGAACAGTGCAGGGGCCTCAACCCTTGGTTTCTCCTTCCAAGACTAAACCGTTAAAGCATTTGCTATCATCAGATCGATGCAGCCGTCTCACGTGAGCAACTACTTTAAATTGCAAATATAAACAACTGCCACCTTCTTTGTCCCCACCTGTCTTTCTTTGCACCATTTAGATGATAGAAAGCGCTGCTGCCAGAGGAACCTGTCTCTGTTTAGAACGCTTTGGTGTTATCTAACGGTGACTGCCTTGGTGATGGACACAAATCTGTCATTCTTATAATCCAGACAATCAGCATTCCAAAGTATGAGCCTTTTCTGCCCTCATTTCATGTACTGTTTAGCCACTGGTACATGTTTAGATTATATGTGCAGCTGACAAATAAAAGGAAGAGAGAAAGAAAAGCATAGTGAACAAAAGCGACTGTCGCTATGTCTCATTGTGCCTCACCATGTATAGCTGCATAAAAGCAACATTAAAAAGTTATTCGACCACAAAATAATACATTCTGGTGGGCTACAACATGGAAATTCGCTTTGTATCTTTGTCATTGCCTCCTTGCACTCTAAGGTCTGCATTTATGTGTGTGCTTCTGTTCTCTGCCTCTACCTTTCTTTCGTTGTTGAACATTGCTATTCATCGAGGACCGTTAGAATAGTTCTAATTAAAGACTTTACATGTACTTACAAGCACGCGTGTCCTGGTTCTCTTTCATTTGTAGCTGTAGTCTCGTATCGACGTCATGCCAGTGCAGTGTCTCGAGGGGGAAAAAGTGTTTGCATGTACCTTTAATCTGTACCAACAAGCACGATAATTTCATTTTGTTGAGCTGGCACCAGTAAATGAGATTTTTCCAGGCTTTCTTTTCAAGCAGGTTGATTGAGGCAGCGAAACGCAAGGATAGAACTAAACAAGGTGACCACCGCGATCGTATCCTTACATCGCCATTTAAACGCTTGATAGGGGGTGTATCGATAAAGTAAATATGGAAATACAAAGATCAGATAAATGAAGCAGCTGTAATGAAAGATGCATTTTTCTCTCTACTGTTTCTGTTTAGCTAAATTTCAATAGTGAAAGCCTTTATGATCTCATTATATTCTAAAGAAAAGCTAAGCGTCTGATTGAAAAAAGGGAATTTAAAAAAGGTTTCTTTAATAATATTTCTTTCATCGAAATGCCTAAGGAGTTACGGCTGCAAGCTATTAGAGCAACCTTTTGTGAAGGAATGACTCATTTAGCTCTCTTCTGTCATCTGCCAATTTTACCACCTCGTTAAAGCACGAAGATTTTTCTTCCACTTGCGTTTGTTCTTTTCCATCACTGACCTTTTAACGGTAGGAGGAAAATTATGGCTATTTATTTTTCTTGAAAATAATGGCCTCGTTATCGACAGTTATTTACGGTGTCCAGGCAGTGCACAATATTCATGTGCAATGTTTGAAATGCTGGAATGAAGTAAGCAAGTTTACAATGCTATCTTCTTTAAAGAACTGACCGTCAGTTTTCTAGCTATTTTTTGCTGTAAACCTGCTTATTTTTAAAATATGTTCTTAAGTTCAGACTACTTTACCTGCGCATGAATCAAGAGCAAAAGGGAAGTTAACTGAACGAAGATAAACAGGGTTACGACACTTTAATGAGCAAGAGTACCAAAGTAAAGAGAAGCTTGACGATGAACAAAACTGACAGTACACATACTGCGTCTCTCTGCTACCCAACCAGGTCGGCACATCAGGAACCTGCTGAAAACATAAAAGACAAAGAAGACGATTTCCCCTCCCTCGGGCGCACGCACGCACGAACGAACACACACACACACACACACACACACACACACACATTCCTTTTCTTCCACACCACTACCCCAAGTTATTAAAGGCCTGAACTTCGCTGGAGAAGGTATTCGATGTGTCTGTCCCTCGACCACGCTGCACCTTATTGTGCTGCAGCACTCGGTGCAGAGCCGCGGGTTCTCGACACACACCTTGGAAGCGCCACAACGATCGAGAACATTCGACCAAATCGGCAGAGCTTACCCATGTGTATGCAGCTGGCCGGTCGCAGCAGCAGCAGCAGCAGCACCGCCGCCGCCACCACCACCATCCCCACCACCAGCAGTTCAGCTCGGACTGCAGCAGGGTAGAGCGTAGGGGTGGTGTGAGGACAAGCGATTTGGTCCATTATTGCCACCCACGCACATCGACTATCAACTAGGATGACAAGTGGGAGGACAGAAGCCACCGTCTCCCCTCCTACATTCGTGGTTGTCGTTTGCTTCTCTGACCGAGTGACGTCAGAGTTCCAAGCAAGCGGACTATTGATTGCAGTCGTCTGCACCGTCGCTTCACCGGCTGAATGCTTGTCTTGGCGCTGGTGGTGGAGCCATACTAAAGAGCGAGAGAAGCCGTATGGCTTTGATGCCTCGTGGGCCTCTTGGTGCATGCAAGCATGGATGTATACAAAGATGTGCCCCTCTTCAGAATCCATGCAAAAATTTGAGAAAATTCCTATCTGAAAAAATATGCCTCTGTACCTTGCACAGATTAACAAAAATATAGGTTTCTGGGAAGAACGTGCATGCGCAGTCTCACACACACACACACACACACACACACACACACACACACACACACACACACACACACACACACACACACACACACACACACACACACAGTGAGAGATATAGAATCCTTCAGCCTGTGGATGAAAGAAACTTAATAAATAAAGGATCTTAAAACCCATTAATTTTGAGAAAATTATAGAAATACAGCTCCTTGTCAGTAACATGTTAAGAGAACATTAATACAGTAAAGACATTGTATTTGTAACCATGTAGCAACCGGCCTTATGTGTTAAATATGTTATCAACACTACAATGTGTACGGCTACAATAATCTGATGCTTTTTGACAAAAAAATGAACATTCCTCAGCAACATAACACGCACACACACACACACACACACACGTATGTAAACTGAGGGATGCTTTCCAGACACATACACACAAACAGACAGACAGCCTCACCCACCCACACACACACACACACACACACACACGCACTCATTGGCACTTTTAAAAAATAGAGTATAAAAGGTTAGGTAGCATCACAATGGAGGAAGGGGGGAAAAGTGGCTAAGGAATGGAGGGGAAAGAAAGGGAAGACTCTTTCAATTTAATTTCACACATGAAACTGTCCAGGTTAAAAGCTGCCATTACTCATGAAGGCGAGAACAAAAACCGTCACTGCCATTTAAGCTCCATTCAGGTCTGTTGAAAAGCAGCATTTCTCCGGGCTAACCTGACTTTCAGGTGAACCAGCCTCCTGCAGGCAAACAGTTTTGCTTTGTCTAAATAAGTTCATTTTCTCCCAACTTTTATAAAGTCGTCATGCATTGTGCCGATGGCATTTTGATGAGGTTGCTTTTCTTATCTCTCTTCCTATCTCTCTTTCTATCTTGCACACACACACACACACACACACACACACACACACACACACACACACACACACACACACATAGCTTAGAAAATGATAATTTATGGGACTATGTCATACCAGTCTTCAAATACTTTTCATCTTCCCACCTAAGACTCCCATGGTATTAGAGAATACTGAGTGGCTAGTTCTAGAGAACTCTCTAGCAGCTAATGCGTAGTAAGTAATGTTTACCTAGGTCTTAAAGGCTAATCTGTAGGTTTTGAAAAAAGCACAGAGAAAACAAAACATTTTGGACTGCTTGGACTGAGCAATCATTCATGAAATTTCTCTTTTCTGAAATACATGCAACATGAGGAAACGGCAATTACAGAATGGCACGCAAGAACCTTGTAGGTGCTGAATTGTTTCCGGTTGGCATCACAATTAATTAGAATTAGAAATACACGTACTAGCCCTAGGTATTGAAAGAGACAAGAGAGAACGAACAAACGAACGAACGAAAGAAAGAAACAAACAAACAAAAAACAAACAAGCAAGCAAGCAAGCAAACAAACAAACAAGCAAACAAACAAACAAACAAAGAAGTTTATAAAATGTTCGACATTATTTTATTTCTGGTCACAGGTCGATACCAACAGGTGAAAACAAACAAATACGTCTGTAGTGTATATGTGTAAAAGAGAGTAGAGGTAGAAACAGAAAAAACAACAGAGCAACAGTAATGTAATTGTAATTTAGAGCGTTTATTAGATGTCGATAATGTGAAAGAAAAAATGTGAAACCGTTTCAACTTGTATTACCGAGCATTCCCCGCTCAGCAGGGCTAATGATAGCATAGGGCTGGAGGTAATAAAACTTTGATCAAAATCAAAGAACACAGAGACGAATAAAGCAGTTTATCGCTCTTTGAAATCAAAGAACAGATATTTTGGTTATGAGAGAATTTGATGTACACGTTTCATTGTTTGTTTTTTTCATTTTTTATCGATCGAATTTCATAAAATCTAATATTTGTTTAAAACATATGTTCTGAAAACTGGCCATCATCAGAATGGTTTGTTCCGATTTGTAAGTAAAAAATGTCTCTACTTTTGCACGAAATTCTCATCTATTTACAAATATGCATCAGTTCCATTTTCTCCCTCTCTCTCTCTCTCTCACACACACACACACACACACACACAGAAACACACACAAACACACGCGCACGCACGCACATTTCGCTCACATACACACGCAAAGTGCAGTGTTTATTCCGAACCCCTTCCGCTCGTTTTGACGGGGATTTTAAATAAGCAACGGGCAGGAAAAACAAATGATGATGGGCAGAGTGGCCGGACTTGAGAGCGTATGGTCTCTGTGTGCGATAAGCTGCCTTTTATAGTCTCCCTTGGGAATGCGCTATTTACCTGCAACGAAGTCTCGGTGCAGCTGCACTCACGAGATGTCAGAACAATGAGGTGTATTACTGGTCTACTACAAATCACTAGCTGGCAATGAGGAATAATGAAAACAATCCCCACAGTGCCCAACCTTGCCGTCCACCAGCGAGTAAATCACGAAAGTCGTGATTCAGTTTGGATTACCATCATACTATATCCACACAGGGTGCGCGGGGGAAATTGAAATCGTCGAGCACTTCCTGCGCCTAGATGTAGGAGAGTGGGGAGAAAATGCAGAGACAGAAGAAATAGAAAGAGAGAGCACGAAAGAATAAATGAACAAACGAACAAAGAAACAGTCAGGTCAGTGACCTCTAAAATGCATCGTGATATGAGACACGGTGCATTATATGTAAGCAAATACTGACTTGTTTCTATAATAATTAAAAGTGTGAAAGCTTAATATATTTGTGTTTGTGCTGCTGGATAACATAGTTTACAGAAAATGAACGTATTTAGAAAACTGTATGACAGTTAAAAATAAAAATATTAATATACATTAAAAGTATTAAAATAAGTTCAGAAACAAAATAAATGAGAAACAAAGTTATGAAAAGAAAGGGAAGGAAGAGGGGTGAAAAGAAAAAAAATGTGTAAGGAAAAAACTCTTTGTTCTCGTTCCTTTTATACAAAAGACATGAAGAGAGAGTTCGAAATGAAAACAATGACAAGATGCCCGTGCACCCGTCTCTCCTTACACAAAGCAAACAAAAAAGTAGGTTAAGAAAGCAAAATGAAACAGGTTTGGATACGTCCATTAAGGATTAAAGATAGGTGGGAAACATATCTATTGACTGGCAGGCAGAAAATACAGGTAGGCAGGAAGAAAATACAGGCAGGCCGCAAGAATAATGATCAATGACAGATACATAACCCAAGGGGTTACTGCTGTCAGATTTTTAAAAAAGCCAGTCATCCTGTAAAAAAATGTCAAAACATTGGGAGAAAAAGATGCTGAGTGAAACATTTAAACGAGGGCCTCAAACGAAGGTCCGCGTCTTGTAGCGATGGCGCGATTTTATGGCAGTGAGGCGCGTGTATAAATGTCAGTACAAAGGGAAAAATGTTTAGGGACAATGTGAAAGAACGGAAAAAGGTCACTGAAGAAGAAATGAAATAAGTACTGAAACCGGGCAGCCGATGATTAAATCGGTGCATACTTGTCTAAGAGAAAAAGAAAGGTAGAGAGAGATGAGAATAGCCATGAAGTGCGTAAGGAAAGTGGTCAGTAACTAATAAATCAACGTGTGCATAAGGAAGAAAGAGAAAGAAAAGGAATACAAAGAATTGAAGACAAGGATAAAGAAAGAGACAAAACAGAACGAAACTGACGAAGGCGGAAAAAAAGACTAGGAAAAGAAAAAAAAAAGGGAAGAAAAAATCGTCTGACACGCGAACTAAGATTATATATATATATATATTATACAAATTATATTTGTATATTATATTATACAAAGTATATACAATTTCTGTTGAAACATATACACAACTCTTATTTATATCCATTTCAATTTTTAATATATATATATATATATATAGAGAGAGAGAGATGTATAGATGTATATGGATGCGCACGGAAAGAGAAAGAAGGTAGTAGAGAGAAATACGCCCGATGTTGACTCAGTGGTAAGAAAAAGGTAGCTCATAATGCCCCATCCCCCGAATCGACCTCAGTTACTAATCATATTTCCATCCCCAGAAGTGGGAAATTGCCTGGCTTCCACTTTCTCTCCGTTGTGTGTAGTCTGCGTGTTATTGTTGGCTAGGTTCCCCGCTCTTGGCGCCATGGCCTGTTTGAAAGTGTTCCTAGGAGTAACATATCATGTCCCACACAAAGTTTCTATGCTGAGTCATTTATTTCGGTTTTGATGAGGTTTTTTTATAAGAAATATTTGTCGTAAACTTTAAACTCATGAAAGCAGATAAGAGTTCTAATAGTCTTTGTGTGCGATAAGCTGCCTTTTATGGTCTCAGGGACAGAAGACCGATCTCAATTTCAGCTGTGCAACGATTTATTCAGTTTCTTTCATCCACAGGCTGAAGGATTCTATCTCTCTCACTGTGTGTGTGTGTGTGTGTGTGTGTGTGTGTGTGTGTGTGTGTGTGTGTGAGATTGTGAAACTGTTAGAAATTAAACAGGGGCTTCCATTTGTTTAAAGTATTTTTTGTCCTAACAGTCGCTTTTGTTCTGATTTTTTTCAATCTTCTGATTATGCCCTATCTGTACCGGTCTCACTTTTCACTGACCCTTCTACCCCCCCCCCCACTTGACAAATTATTGCGACCTTTATGCGCTCTCCTGCTTCAGTCGTCGCAACGCTGTGCCACAGGCCATCGACCCTCTTTCAACATGGCGTTAGCAGGAGCTTTTTGCTTCTTTTGCATTGGCGATTATTTTAGACTTACACGACTGCCAGTTCGTGCCACACTCAACTAATTTATTCTATTAAATTTAGTGTCACCATGATGATGATGCAGCCGACGTCCTCAATATATGTCAATTGTCATGACATTTCACAGAACAAAAAAGACAAACAATATAAAAACAAAGAAACAAATTAAAGACAAAGGACGCACAAAGATAAAAAAAAACCACAGGCTTCTTGCTCTCAGCTTCTTTCTCCTAAAAGACAACTTGACATTGTTGATGGCCTCTGTGCCTGCTCATTGGAAGTTTTGAGTAGTTCAAGAACTGGGCTTCCGTTATTCAGACGACAGAACTGAGAGAACCACGATCTTTTAAAGTTTGCTGAGTACAGATGCCAGAAAATCCAAAGTTTTTACACCAGATTTTCTCAACATTGACTCTTTTTACTGCTGCTGTACTTAATAAAATAGTTTTATCGTCTCAGAATACCTACTCACAGAACTCACGCGCCTTCAGTACTGCAGCATAATCTGTTATTATTAACATTGTGCGGTAATCAGTCCCTTTGTTTCACTTTCTTATGCGTGATGCGAAGGTTTGATGTTTAATTAAAGGCAAGTGCACAGAAGATCTCTTACTACGATGACAATGCTGTCTAAATTAACATTTGTACACGGCCAGTTTGAAGCAAACAATTTGAACAAATATTTCTCATAATACATTTTCCCAAGATGAATGGGCGGTCCGGTGGCGCAACGGATAGCGCTTGTCACCAATACAGTGAATGTTGGCTGTCCTGGGTTCAGCTCTCATCTCAGACATGCTCTTTCTCTGCATGTAGCATCTGTTTACAGGGTAGGCTGCCTTGCCATGATATAGCCTTAGTTGCTGGCTTGGCGTAAAAGACCAATTCCCTCAGTCCCCCTTACCAAGATTAATAATAATAAAGTGTATTTATAAAGAGTATTTCCCTGTTTGGCAGAAGCCTCAATGCGCTTTACTGGAGAAAGGCTAATAAGCAGGACAGAAAACCATGCACACAAAGCATGTCGGAGACTCGAGGTTTCTCGGTTGTAGATAAATTTGGCCACCGACACGGATCGAAGGGGACCACATTCCAAATGCATGACAGCAGACACGTCAAAAACAAACACCAAGTCCAACACAAAGAAGACCTAAGATAGAGAAAAATACGAGGGAGCACAGCCCTCACCAACCAGTTAGGCGAATGGACATTACTCTCAAGATTAGCACTAAGATTTCATTAAAAGGAAAATAAGACCAAAAATTCAAGTATATGAGGTTTTTTCTTGAGCTGCTGAACTTTGCTGTTTCCAGAACGGAACTTGCTAAACATTTATCAACAAACAAAATCAAAGAACATTCCAGTATATGCATATATGAAGTCCTCTAGCTGATTCCGTAGCAGTGTAATGTGATGTGCATCTGATGTGAAAGGATTGGGGGGAAGGGTAGGTTTAGGTCTCCAGTGATGTGGTCTAGCACTGGAAAAGGCCAGAGAAGAAGCTGCCAAGGAAGCTTCAGAACAATTCTTATCCTTCTAACACTTTTCCTCTAACCCCAAATTCTATGGTGCAAATAATGTGGGAGTAGAAGCATCGGCTAAAGGGGAAAAAAGATGAAGGGAATGAAATGCCATCGAGTGGTTGCAGTAGGCGGTTCGTACCCTGAAGAAAGAAGTTCGTATCCTAACGAAAAACATTTGTATCCTTAACAGGTTAGTAACCTAAGGAAAGTACGATCGTGCACGCGCGCGCGCGCGTGCACACACACACACACACACACACACACACACACACACACACACACACACATTTATATTCATTCATCCATTCACTGTTCATCCATTGCTGGCTTGCTTGAATTCAGGTCAAACAGGAGTGGAGAGTTATTGGGAGCGTTCGAGAGAAGTACGCTTGTCTTTGAAACACAGGACATTCTCACGCATGCGTGTGAGCGAGAAAAAATGTCTTAATTAAGACATCCCTTTCTTTTGAGAATCTGTGTAAAACAAAATACAAAATGTTGTTGCTTCTAGAATCAGTACAATTAGATGTGGATGCTTCTAGATTTCGTGAACGCGAGATAGAACCTAGTTGGAAAAGTTGTATTTATCATTAACAATGTTTCGTCATATGAACATAAGCCGGTTACATGAAAAGGAAAACAAAACCTTCACGAAATATTAAGTCTTACTGGCGAATTTTACCACGAAGTGGTGGTAGTCGAGAAAAACCGAATTCATCGATCATTTTCCTTGCAGAAATTGGTTTAGAATTTTTTTCCCTGCTGACTGATCACAAAAGAAATTGGACACGAAAAATAAAAAGAAAATTAGTCTCTCCTTTAGACTTGCAGGCGTGCTGGTGATCCGGTCTGCCAGTGTCCATGGCTTGAATTGCACTCACCTTTCCACGCCAGCAGTAGATCTTCTCAAACAACCTTTAGGAGTGCATATTAATACTCTTCCGCCGGTGTTACTCCTGCCTCTAACTTATCTTGATGTCTTAGACAAGATACTTTGAAATAGGAAGGAGGTACATCTAATATAAAAGGTTACCCCATTCAGCCTACCCACTGGCAGTAATTCTCTATTACATACAAGACTTGCTCCGGATGTAGAAAATCAGGATGGAAAAAGCTGGAGGGTAGGCACACCAGTCCTCTACAAAGCGTTGAATCTCAAGATAACAAGAATTTCCGCCTGGCAGTTAAATATCTTTTGCTCTGTATCCATGGATATAAAAATTACAAGACCACAGATTGAGAAACACAGTGTTGTGTTTTCGGGAGGTTTAGGAAAGAAAAAAAGAATATAATGTATTGCTGATGAAGTACTTTGCATTAGCAGATTGTTAATGGACCAGTCGGGTGCTGTTTTATTTTTGATGATTGAGCTCATCTTAGTAAAACATATATCTATCTGCACGGTGAAAACAGAAGAGAAGCACTCAACCAGACTGGGTGGAAACGACATTTTGAGTTTTATCCTTTTTAAAAATAATTTTGTATCCCCAATCAGAAAAATCTACAGCAGATAAAATTAAATCTCCAAAAGATTGGCATATATAAAAAGGGAAATTGTATGTCTTAACACTTCATACTTGTTTCTACTTTAGCTGTAATGTGTGATGAACTAGAAGTTTATATCCTGGGGTCAGGAGCTCGCTATTTTGACACACAGGTACAGTAACTTAATGTTTGCTGAAACAGGAAAGAAAACGCACATTCAGAGTCCTGATTTCCTGGCCAGAACGGTTTGGGATGAAATCAGCGGTTGGTGTATAATGTGAAGTCCAATAAATCCCTGGTGGTGCCTTTGTCTCATCTGTGTGAGTGGGGAAATTGATGTAGCCAGCACAGCATCCATGTATTCATCCGCCGGTTAGTGATCTTTTGGTTCACATGCGTCAGGACAGCGCACCGTTGGCTAGCCCCGGATTATTTTGAGAGCCCCGTGACGCCATCTCGATTCCCCTTTTGCCCTTACGTCACGTGCAGAGTCAGCAAGTTGTGCAGTTTGGGTACAAGGAGGCGGAAGTTCTACTTTTTTCGGGCCATTAGCTGAGGGTATAAATAGCACCCGTGGCATGTATGAACTTTGTAGTCACGCTATTTATCCTCTCCAGTAAGTCCCAGGACACCAATATAGTCGCAAGAAAAGATGAATAAATCATTTGTGTTGCGGAATACGAACAGATATGCCGCATGGCTGCTCATGTCTGAAACATACGCCAAACGCTTGACCAAAGAGGAAGTCAAATGCCATCTCACCTATGAATGATCTCAGATCTCGTTTTATTCTCGTATCGTAACGATAACCATGAGGTCTGGCTACGCACATGAGTTATCTCCCGACACGAGATCTTTGTGTTCTATTCTAAGTGTTTCTCATCCAGGGGCTGCTGTAGAGGCTGGTGTAGCTAAGCAGGTCTGGAAGCCCTTCTTTTCCTTTTGAAGTTTTTTTAATGGTGATTTCGCTGACATGGCTTTGCCAGACGAAAATATACATCTCGATATCGCATATTTGCTCATTCTAGAAGAATATTGTAATGTGGCTTTTTGGTTACAGCAGATTGCTGAAATGTACAATGGAACGAGCTGCAAGTTGAAAAAAAACATTTACTGACAAACTGACAGTCACTCGGCTCGCATTATACTGAGCATGTGTAACATATACTAAAGGGCCATAGTGTGCCACGTAAGCTGTTCAAGTGTTACATCTTGCTTTCACGACCAAAGGGGACTTACCTAAAAGTTCACATCCATAATAAGATGTTTGAACAGACGTATCAGGTATAATTCCATTGAACAGAGGGGAGCAGTAGGTGGAGTTGTGTGCCGTTTAATAACTGTCTTTAATGAACCGGGTGAGAGGGACATTTTAGTTTATATGCATCGGTTAAAATTAGGTCCGGCGGGTAAGGCTAAGGGTGTCGAGTGCCGCCCAAACCTAAGTAACGCATTTCGTTCTACAAATCTTCTTTTATCTCTCATGAGTAAATGCTTTTGCATTTTAGAGTGTGTATATAGGGAAGGAGACGTAATCTATGAGATAGAGAGCGTGTGTGTGTCTGGTGTGTGCACTTACGACAATCAGAAGAAGAAGAACATCTATGTTAACGCCTGAACAGAAAGAAAGAAAGAAAGAAAGAAAGAAAGAAAGAAAGAAAGAAAGAAAGAAAGAAAGAAAGAAAGAAAGAAAAAGAAGAATCACAGATGGAGTGACAGAAAGATAACTCTTTCAACACCTGGGGTAAAATATAACCTACCCTACCCACGCTGATTTTTAGCACTCACTCTCCCTTTCAGAGAGAAATATTATGCCCATAATTCATTGCGCCACTTCTCCCGACCCGCACCTTCACACTTGCTTGGGGCAGCATGATGACATTTCTCTCAGACAATCGAATCACAAACCTATATTTGTTTGTAATTTCCACGTCTGCGTGGCAAAACCGTTTACCAGCGCTCAATGTCGTTAGCGAAGGGCTAACGAGCAGTCGGACCTATTTACCAGCTGAAGCGGCCCTTGAGAGCAGTAGTTTGGGTCTCCATCAAAGCTTGTCATATATTAGCCCTCATCTTTCCATGCGTGCACTAATGATAGGCAGGCAGGCATGCTGACACACACACACACACACACACACACACACACACACACACACACACACACACATAAGTACCCATCCACATCTCTTTGGGCAAGAATCTCTCTCCATCAAACCGCCAAGCTGCCTCACAGAACAGATCTGGGGCCGCAGTTATGCAAGGAGGTGAAATTTGCTTCCCCTTTCCTGACCAAAGCGAGGCAAAGTGGAGGAAAACAAGGGCAAGGATCTTGTCCCCCAAACTGCGAGGCGATTTGCAGAGCCCTCAAACATTGCTTTACGCTATTTTATCCTAGATCATCTTTTGCCAAGGCTTCATAGCAACAATCCGAGTGTAAAGTTACATCGTAGTCTGGACACGGAGTTATAACTACGGAGATAAGATATTTGTCCGTGAATTCCTCATGTTGCTCATGCGCAACGATTTAATAACTATGCTTCATAACTACGGTCCCTGCGGGATAAACTTTGGGAAAAAACAACACAGTGTCCTTCAGAGAACTGTTTAATTAGAAATCCTCACTTAGTACAAGTTACTGAGCGTTAAATCTCGACTTCACCGAGCTTCTTAATACTAAAACAAAATTTTATTCAGTTTCACTGTTAGGTGTTTTTTGTGAAGAAATGTTTAATGTGTTCTGATTGGTTACTTTTTTAAAATTAGCGCTAAGCAACCATTTGTTCTAGACATAAAAATATTTTTTTCATTAATGGATGTACGAAAGAGGGCCTTCTTGAAACTAGCTAAGTGTATTTAAAGAAAATGAAAAACGGCTCAAAGACTTTGGGTTAAGAGGACATCTTAAGGGCAGGAATAAAGATAAAAGAAAATAAGCAACTACAGAGTGGGAATACTAAAATAAGGACACGAGGAGAATAGATAATGGACAGATAAATAAAAGAGAGTCTGAGAGGAAGACTGAGAGCAAACAATTTTGAATGTGAATAATACCGGAGAGCTCCTCTGAGGAACTGCAGAATCAGACGTGAATATGTTGTAACTCCGAAGCAGTAAGAGAATTAACGGTGTGGGGATCGCAATACGTTGTGTATATTCCCCTATATTCCCCTGAAAGGGCAGCAATGGCGTCAGATCTGAATGAAGGTCAGACTGAGGAAACAAAGTCAGGGCCCGATGTCCATCCCCCACATCTCCCCGTTCCCCAGCCCCTTCCCCCCCACCCAGAAATCACGCAGCCAGCACGCGCTGAGCTCGTGGCCGTCCCGGGGCCTGTCTCCCTTCTCTCAACTTTCTGCATCTCCGGCGCGGGAGAACGTGATACGGACTCGGCTGGGCCGAGACTGGACCGTGAGGGGCTTGCTCCAGGATGTGGCCTTCTTGCCTGCCATACTAGAGAGTGAGGAGGACTCCGGCGCTGACAGTAACAGATTCATGTTGAC
Source organism: Marisa cornuarietis (assembly GCA_004794655.1). Taxonomy (NCBI): domain Eukaryota; kingdom Metazoa; phylum Mollusca; class Gastropoda; order Architaenioglossa; family Ampullariidae; genus Marisa; species Marisa cornuarietis. The sequence goes on from SMMW01000555.1 coordinate 8,848,125, forward strand.
CTCTCTCACGACAAAGCAGACGCAAAGTCTGCAGATGATTCAATGGCCGACATCCTCCACACCCTCTTCAACACTCAGTCCTGACGACAGGCTGACACAAACGTAAACTTACGTAAAAAGTAAATGAACATTTTTCTCCCTTCCTACCTTCCTCCGGACGTGCATTTAACACCTCTTTCTCTCTCAGGAAAAGAGAATGTGCTAACGAGATGGATGTGGTTGTCATTCTTCGCCAGTTGGGGCTGGGGACGGAGGAGTTAACGTCAGCGTCCTAGTGACCCCTACCTCCTGCCACTTTAATATGAAGCGAGTTTTTTTAGAACTTTCTTTTTCTCGATTTTTTTTTCTTTTTTGCTGTGTCATTTGGTGTGGAGTAGCCCTGTCAGAAGCTGCTCGTCACTGCTTTGCGTGCAGCATCGTGTTGAGCCTCACGCGCCCTTTTCTGACGCCTGCATTGATCAGCGGGTCGGTGCGGGGAGGAGGAACAGAATGGATGAGGAGGGGGAAGGTTGGAGAAGCCTCAAGGTTCGATGGAGGGGTGGGGGCGGGAACATCAGAGCTCTCTGGGCTGGAAGAGAATACAGATGAGAACCTGCACAGGATGCCGAGTTGATTAAATTCGAAATCCCCGATCCGGGTATTTTCCTAGTACTGAGCATCGACTGTGACCCGAGTCCTTCATTCCTGTGCGGGAATTCACGGACTTTTGTCCCCGGGCTACGTGTCACGTAGTACTCACAGGCCTACGTCATCGCGCCGTGTGTCACGTGAAACAGCCCGTTATAAAACAAAACTACTAAGTTAATTTATTTTCGTTTAGCCTACAGAGACCAATGAATTTGTACAGAGTGCTAATTTTACACTACCACTGAAGCTGTATGAACTTCTGTTTTCTTTTCTTTTCTAAATTTCTGTTCTAAATGGTCGCATGTGGATGTACATTCACACTACTACCTACACACCTGTACATTCATACACTTGCTTTACTATGCACACCTTCTCACTCCATCCACACCCATGGGCATGTTCTGACACATGTCACACCAAAGTGTTGTTGTCTACTCGATCAATGTATGTACTTATGTTTACTAAAAATATCAATAAATTGTACAAGGAAGAGTGAAAGAATGCCAGAAACCTGCTGGAGCATGCTACCAACAAACATAGTTAAACTCAATTCAGCTACTAGATGGTATTTTATACTGAGAAATATATTCTGGAACAATAACAGAAAAACCATGTCATTTTGGAATATTTGAGCCCTCAGTCTATGCATGCAGCCCCATCCTCATCTAGCGGCAGGTAACTCCAGTACTACCAGACCTTAAACAAAACGATAGACTGCAAAAAACCGTTTAACCTATGATTGTGTAAAAGTTGAGGAAGATAACAAAACTGATTCTCGACGTGGAAAAAAAGGATGATAGCCACAAAAAAAGGAAAAGAAACAGATCACAGAAAGCACGCAGAGAGAGAGAGAGAGAGAGAGATTTAATTCGACATTTTTATTCCTCTAAAATAATGGCAAGCCAAATGCACACGCCTCTCCAACATATAAATTCTTTTCGTTCCTCAGCAATGAATTTCCATTTCGTTCTCACAGACACAGAGTCTCTGCTGAGGGCATGTCACCTCTAATATTTCTGGAAGAAATCAGATAATATCCTGTTTCTTTGCTGAGATAATTTCGAAGCTGACGTATGCAGCCTTCTACAACCTCTGGTTTACAGGACTTCCTCGGATCACTTTCAGGTCACTCTTTCTCAGGTTTTTGTATTAAACATATACATTTTATGTGCACATAAACGATATCATGATGTATACTGCATCTGTTAAGATGAACCTACAGGCAAGTTCCTGCTCAAAGGTATTAACCATTGCACGCTGGAAAAAGCATACACAGAGAAGACAGGCGAGTGTCTTCTTCACCCGTTTGTAAACTTTGTAAAGTGTCCGGAGATTTTGATAAACGAGTTGTTAGCCTAAACATTGTGCTGCTCGCTGCCTAGTCTTTCCTCTACAAGTGTTCATAATTCTGATCGCTTAGCCCTGGTCGTGCTACAAGGCCCTTGTCAACACATTGAAGATTTTTGCTGTGAAAACATTTGCGTAGGCGATGCCTTCTTCTGAACAAAGTGCATGCAAACGCAATCAATACATTTTTTGTTAGCTGTCCGCGATACTTTAAATCCAGTAGAATACATTTTTCCTATGACCCGATCCAAATACTGTTTCCCAAAACGCACAGAGGGTCACACTTTTCAAGTTATCTGTGTACACATCTATGCCCACTTAAAGGCCGAATTACAGTTTACAGCACATAAGAGATATTAGTCCCAAAGGAAGGAGGTAAAGAGAACACTCGGTGCCGGCTACCCTAGTGGTAATTCTTCACCAACTGCGTCCATCTCGCCCTACAAGTAATCTCACCTCCCTTCGCCCTACAAATCCATTCTTACCTGCCGGACAATGAAAGGTTGGTCCCTAATATAATTATGGTCCCAACTCGTTCATTGGCTGAGGCGTTTGCAACTTAAAGGTATGCATATACAGTCCTGATGTAAGTGTTGTAGGCTCCTTGCATGGAGATGTTTGTACGAGTGTGTCTCGACAACGGAAACTTAAAGAGCACACCCAGATTTGGGGAAATACTATCTTGCACTGCGTTTTTACTTTATCAGAAAAAATAATGCACCCAACTCGCTACGGAAGCTTTAACTTCAACAATTACTCTTGGAGCAGATTTGTTTCGCCTCCACAAAATCATTTTAAATTTGCGTGCGCCGCGCATTACTTTTGTCTGACAGGTAGCTTTCACAAAGTAATGAGTTGGATTTCCTGTACCCGCTGGAGGGCGCTGGACCGACCAACTCAGCACTGGGTGGCCGATTTCTCGATTCCCTACCCCTGTTGGCGTTAGGTAGTTCGTTTCCTAATGGAGCAGGCTTTTGATGGCACGCGCTCACCAGGCGACCAGCACTGGGGTCATGCTCTCAACCTCCCAGTCCGACCTCTTCGTGGCTTGGACAGTTGTGATGGGCGCTTACGTAAGCCGCCTTTGTCCTGCTTGCAGATCGTTAACAGCCTCTAGCGGTCTGGGAATGGGAAATTATACACGGATTTTACAAGCCTTCGTGCAGTTTACCCCGAGGATAACAATCTAAGAAGAGAATTTCTATAACCTTACAGATCTTGTTGCTGTGTGCACCACAATTCTTATCGAAATATGAAGCAACATGAAAAAGCATATTTCCAGTTGGAGCATGATGCACAAGGAATAACCTTCAGAATAAAAAAATAAGAAGAATGTCATTTGCTTATTGTGACAATGTGTACGAAAGAGGGTCGTTTTGTGTAATGTTTAACTTTAAACATTTAAGTAAAATTCTGAATAGGACTGAAAAGAACTGAAAAAGTCAGTCATTCTCGTTGTCTTCTAGATTTTAAAGAGAAACTAGCGCTGCTTTTGAAGATGTTAACAATGTTATCAATAATCCAAACAGTTTTTCAAATATGCTTATTTGCATCCTCCTAGTATCAAAAGCAAATTTGTTGCAGCAATGAGGCACAGAGGTTCTCTGTCTCTTACACACACACACACACACACACACACACACACACACACACACACACACACACACATTCTCTTTTTCTCATTTTCTTCCCCGTACACGACTTTTCCTCTTTCTCACGGGCTTTACTATCATAGGCATACATCCTTTTGAATGATGTCTTTACGTGATTATTAATAAGAAATGTAACTGTTCGTTGAAGTGGTTTGTCTATGATCTTTATTTTGCAACAGTTGTCTTAATACCTTGCTGGTATTCTCTACTTCTGATGCTTCCGTCCTTTCATATGCTTGGTCACAACAGTCTTTGCCTAGCGTTCGACTTTCGTTCATTCACGGCATGGCTATTACAAAAATCAATTCCCGGAGGCTCTTTTAAGTAAAAGAAACAAATCATAAATCGTGATCTATAGACTAAATTGAAAGAGTTTCAAACCAGATGACTTTGCTCTGAGAATGTTGCACCTAATCAACTACTTGTTAGCAAAAGCACTGTCTGGTGACAAAGACGTCTGCCAGGACCTTTTTGTCATGCTTTGGCCAGCTGAGTTTTGACAGCTACTCGTATTTCTACTACACCTTTCATTCCTGCGCAAGCCAGCATCATGTTGTTGTTTTCGGTGTAGCTCTTTTTCTCTTGAACGTTTCGAAATGTTCTGTCAGTGCCTCAGGCGGTTCCGAGACTTGTCAAGTTTTCTTTTCAGCAAAAATCACGTTTCAGCAGAAACCGGATGTCAAACGTGATCGACTCGCGCAAGATTTCCTCCACCGCACATTCGAGGGAAAATGTTTGGCACCTTTCCTGAGAGAGAACTGAGAAATCTATTCCGACACGACAACGACATTTGCCCAGCGTGATGAGGTAGCCTGTGCCTGGGGCTTCACGACCGACAAGCGGGAAGAGACTTGTCTCCCTTATTCTTATTTTTTTTTAATTCCTTTTTCTTTACTGAAAAAGTCAGTTCGCATAGAAATCTGTTAGCCTTGTCGGACAAATAATTGTAACATATACCCTCTATCTTTTGAAGGAACGAATCAGAACTTTGGGGGGGGGGTTAATCCCTTTTCTCTGTTTAAGTATGCTTCTTTGAAAGAAAAATATGAAGAGGTTTTCAATTCTTTTTTGCTATTAACTAAGCAAAACAGGATACAAATCCTTCTCAAGCCACCAGAATAAAAAGGAATATTTTCTAATATGAATAGTCTTTCACCATCAAACCAATTTGTTTCTGTTTAAATAAGTTTTAACCAACAAAACTTTGGTGTACTGCTTTATTGTTTATTCACAACAAATACTACCAGGCGAAATGCAAATTCATCTTGACATATAGAAAAATAAGCTGCTTAGAAATGAAATCATCTTCAACAACTAACGTTTGGTGCAGACGGCAGACGATTTGCCTTGTATCAACATCTTCGGTATTTCGGCTGCTGAGGATGAGAGATCGCACTTTTTATTAAATACATCTAAAACCTGTTTATCTGTTTGTGGTTTCGTGTTCGAGGCGTTAATTATAACACAAAAGAAGTCTTCATAACGCGAAATGTTTACCATTATTCGGTTTGGTCTTTAACAGAGAATATCATGTATTGTGTTCCTTTCTTCATCCAGATCGCCGTCATAGCAATGAAGCGAACTTGCTCTTAACAACAATCATTCTCACCGACACACTATAATGAGAACGAGTTTCCGTTATGAATTATGTCCGCTAAAAAAAAGCAGGTATAACGAGGGATCGCAAAAATTGCAGTCCTTGCGTGGAGAAACTTCAAACGAGCCTTTTATGTAACCGGAAGTAGCCAAACGCTTTTTTTTCTACTCCGCATGTCGTGTCTGCAGTTTACGCGATCCCCCATGAGGGTGTAAAATCATCGATTTTGGCAAGATCTCGTGGAAAAGAGACCAATTAATGCTGGGCAAAGAATGGTTTTCCGTTAGTTGAAGGATTCAGTGTAGTCTGGCCTAACCCTCTGCGTCACATTTTCAAGCTCTCTTAATGAATCTTTCTCTTTCTCTCTCTATCTTCTTCGCCCTTTTCTCTTCCTGCTTCCTTTGCGTTTCTCTCCACCCCCAGCTGTGTGGTTTCCACGGTGCTTCTTGCGAGAAAGGATGCAAACACTGGGTGGATTTTGATCTTGTAAATGAGTGGTTTTAAAATAAAACATTCCTTCAATAGCTGAGTCAAACTTTTGGTTCTTAATGTCTCAATGTTGCAAAAATCCCCATGTGATAGAGCTGGTGATTATACCTCAACAGGTTTTTTTTGGTTGCAGTTCGAGGGAACAAATAAACATATTTTCTCGCCTACGTGATTATTATCATAAGTTTGCGAAGCTTGTTCTGACAACTTTATGGAGAGACTCCCTGCCTAAGAATGGCAGATCCACGGCAAAATTCAGAACCAGAATTGCAACAGCGACAGCACCTGTAGGCAGGGTGAACAGGATTTTATTCGACAATGCAATTTAATTTCTTACTAAATACCGCCTGTTTAAGTACCTCATAGTACCCAGTCTGCTCTACGGAGAAAAAAGAATTCCGGCTTTCAAGACTTACTTCTTGGGAAAGCTTTCCTACCTGAAGACAGATACACTTTACTGGTGGGCCTCTTAAAAACGTCTTCTCTTAAGAGGAAGTGTCGGAAGCCTCTCAGGTTTGATGGTTCGCCTCGACAGAACACTCTGTCTTAGACCGCCCTTTAGCGTACCTTAGAGGGAGGTCGACACCCAGGCGCAAAGGAAAAGAAAAACTGGCTGCAAACATAAAAGATTTTAGTGGATAGACTGTTCGGAACTTGTCTATCTCCGAAGTGGGTAGCCTTGTCAAGTCCACCCAAGGATATGTATCAGCGGACCAGCATGGCTGGTCGTCATCTGATAGCAGTAAAGGGATGAAGAAAAATTGGTTTTCATAATTTAATTCTGCCGAAAGAAGTTTCATCACGTATTTTTGAAACAATGGTTTCCTATAGATAAGCAGTAAGATCTGGCATTAGATTGTTATCATTTGTCGAAGAACAGCGGGAAGAAAAGCTCGTCAATAAATCAATGCGTAGTTAATTTGTTTACTCTTACTGCTTTGAGAAACTAGCTTTAAGAATGGTGAGTCGTTCTGGGTGGCTAGATGTTGTTCAATGTCTTTACGATCTAGACATAGAGTGTTGCTAAAGAACCTTCTTACAATTCCAGACGCGTGCGAATTGCCTTTGCAATGAACCACACCTGTAGCTACTATCTGGGTGGGCGTCAAAGCTTGCTCTCTCTTCTTCTCTCTCAATCTCTCTCTCTTTCACTGCCTCTCTCTCTCTCTCTCTCACACACACACACACACACACACAGAGAGAGAACCGCTACAACCCCAGAACACTGGGTGCCTACTCTGATTAGTTTAGCTGAGGCAATGACTTGGTTGTAAAGCCAACGTGTGCAAATCTCTTTTTCATTCCCTTTAATGGCGCCTCCTGCAACCATTAACGACGACGACTGCTGCTACTGAAGCTTTCGACATCAACCAGTAGATAAAAGAAGAAAGAAAAGTTAGGGAACTAAAGTAAGAAGAAGGGAACGTCCACCAGTTTGTAAGATTATGAAGTCCCATAGATCTTATTATTTATTTTTTTTAAATTCGTGTAACATCGACCGTTTAGCCAAGACCAAAATCAGCAGAAACAGAAGTTTTAAAAAAATAAAAAATAAAAAACAAGAAATTCGAAATACAAACACCAATTAGTCTGTTTGTAAAGATTAAGGACTCGAAATAAAGTCAGATTTTGATATAGTTTCCACAGAAGTAAAAACAATTCTTTGTTTGTTCTGGACCGCACGCGACTAACTAGATGAGAGCTTTAATGTGTTTCGCATCTAAAATAACATTTTAGAAATTTTTCTTTTTTTACTGCCGTGACAGAGTGTACAGATGGCATGACGATTTCTTCGCAGACGCTTTTTCCATCTCGTGGCCACATATTCGTAGTTTGCTCTACAAAGCAAGGCGGCTGAGGGACAGGCTTGATTGATGGAGCGAAGCACTTGTGGCGATGTGTTTGCTTCTTCTCAGCAGCCTCATTAAGACGATGGAACCAGCCGAAGTTTATTGTCCGAGCAGTCGTTGCTGAACCAGTCGTGTCAAGTTTAGGTGGGGGGTGGAAACTTCGTTGACGGGACTTAACTCCCCACCCCCACCCCGGCTGTTCGTGAAAGTCTGTGGTTGGACATCACCGTCACTCTAGGTGTGAAGAAGGCTTTGACATCGGGTTGTCTTGGCTGGAATTGTGGACAACTGTCTCCTTTTTGCAGTCGATGTGTGTGTGTGTGTGTGTGTTTTCTGTGTTGCCTGCATGTTCATGTCTTCAAGACCTAAGAGACAACAGTTTTCTTGATTAAATAAATTTATAGCCTTGTTGTTCGTGTCGTAGACACTCCTCGTAGCATATAAAACAGTATCTAAATCATTCCTTTTAGGTACCACACTATCTCTTACAATCTACTAATCTTTTCTCATCCTGAAAGATACAGGGGGTTGCGTGGCCGAAACGTAGCGCACCAAATAATGGATAGTTTATTTATTTATTTATTTATTTTTGAAATAAAAATGGATTTTTATTATTCTAGTTATAAAAGCCAAAGCCACACAAATGACTTCCATTTAGATGACAGAATCGTTACTTAATAATGGTGTGCATATTCTCTTTGTGTGCGCAAATGGAGCGTCGATTGTCAGAATAAAATCATATAGTTTTTGATCGTTGGGCCGAGCTATGTTTCTCCATAACATCAAAAGGCTGGAGTGTAAATATCTGAAAAAGTATCATTCCTAGAAGTTAAGAAAAATGGTCGCGTGACTTTGTGGCCCCACTGTAGTAGCCATAGCTACGTACCTTTTAACCTCCACCCAGCAAAAGTTCGGGCAAAAGAAAAAATATGTCACAGAAGAAAACAGTGTCAGAGACATCACCTTTGACCTTCCTTTCAAGGCTGCCGAGTACAGACAAATGAAGGAAATTGTTAATCTTCTATCGTGCATGAGTGGCCTCTTAGTCTCAGCAATGGATGATGATGATGATGATGATGATGATGATGATGATGATGATGATGATGATGATGATGATGATGATAAACTGGTTCTTATATAGCTGATGAGGAGTGTTTTCAAGGGCCTTCTTTGCCAAAGAGTCGTGTAGACACACAACAAACAAAGAATAATTGCAAACTTGTTAAAATACTATTTTGATTGGTAGTCAAAAACTCTTTGCTTTCCTCAGCTTCTTCAAACCCCTAACCGATAAAACTGGACAACAAAACCTTACTCAACTGAAGGCCAGGAACAATGGATGTAGGTCGCAGTTTTTGAGTTTGAGATGTCTTAGCCTCTCACTTCCCATAGAATCACGCACTCAAGACTAACACGTTCAGGCTGTTTAGATAGAGCTAGATTTTTGCATTATTAACCTGCTCGGTGTAGGATGACATGATCAGGTGCAATGCTTCTGGTCATTTTTATGTTTTATTGAGATGAAGAAGCCGCTAAGAGCCTAAAAATGGCATTAGCAGAATTGGACCAATATTAGAACAGTGGGATAGAGGACACACGCACCGCAGCAGATCACAGGAGGTAGAAACAGCCACAGCAATTAACCAATGCAAGACAGAATCGCAGTAAATGACCACAGGATAAAAATCACTACAAGGAAAAAAAGACATCTGTCATTTATCGAATGGTTTGTGCAGCCAACCAACCAATAAACCTGACGACCAACCAACCAGTCAGTCAATGAATCAATGCAAATTTTTCGCTGCCCCCGCAAAAAAGGCCTCTAGAGAGCAAGAAACATTTTATTACATCGCTCTAGCAATTTGCTTGCCCACCCTCGGTCAATATATCTTATTAATGTAATCATGCTGGTGTTGAAGCAGCACTTGGGTTAGCCTCAAGCTTCTCACGTGACTAGACTCACCTTTTTACTCGTCAAGGGTCAACAGGGAAGACAGAATTCCCCTATTCCCTTTCAGAGAAATTTTTTTTGTGACGCCAGACTGTTTGTTCCTGTGTAAGCGAAGTCTTTGAAGAAAGAGAGCAAGATAAAAGACACGCAGACACAAAGACACTCAGAACGTCAGGCTTTTTATTCGTCCTTTCTCTGTCTCTCGTTCTTATGATTAATTGCTTTATACGTGTTCGTGGTTTTTTTTAATATATATTATTTAACGTCAGGACAAATCTGCAATCTTATTAGGCCACTTTTTGAAATAGACCGAGGGCCTTATCAATAAAGTTTGTTTATTCGTTCTTACTACTGACAGCAATTTCTTCTATCAAACTAGGTCCACATAAAGGCACACAAGCTAATATTGATTTGTGCAAATTGCGGTGTATCTTATTGGCGGATAGATTGAGGAACCTCTTTTTTTCCTCCGAAAGCCTGAATGCGTATACTAAGGAATTCTAAGATCCACCAGACCAACTTTGAACAAGCCGACTGGCATATGTGCCGCCAGGATCTGAAACGAAGTATGGATAGGGAGACCTTAAATAATGAAGCAGCATAGTGTCATGCTGTCGTAAATAATTATGTCGTTACGCCCACCCGAAACCCTTCTGTAGCTTGCCCGTGATTGAGTGTGAGCGCGTGCGTTTAATAAGGCATGAGCGGTGTGACTGACAAGGTCGAACCTTGCGTCATTAGATAAAAAAGACGGCGGCCATGAGCTGCAAGCAGAAGAAATACCAAAGTCCCTGTGTCTACACAACGGTTTGTGCCAAGCTTTGCGCCACTTGAACAGGTCGTGGTCCTGTCTAACAAGAAGATGAGGAAGAAGAAAAAATCTTGACAGCTCGAATCTGCAAAATCAGGGAAGAGAACCTTCTTTTGCTGATGTGAGACTTATCTCCCTTTTTTTCTTCCCATCCTGGCCTCTGACTCGAGAAAGCTCCCGCAGTGAAGAGGTCAGAGGTTACAGTGAGGTAACAGAAAGGTAACGACACGTTAGTCGTGAGATATTACCAATGACATACGCCCACCCGAGACATTCACACATACACAAACTCGCACACGCGCGCACAAACACACACACACACACACACACACACACATATAAACAAAATCTGGTGCGTTGTCTTTGTTAGTGCATTGGCACGGAAAAAATTTAATCTTATTGAAAACAGTGGAGTCGTTAAATAAGGAGTCTGCGGTAACGCTGGTGCACACAGCAGTAAAGTGGTACAAAACACGATACCCCGCGCTGACACGAAGAATTAAATCGTCGATGCAAACCACGCACCGACCCGGCCGAAGGCGTGAGCTCAGTTTAGCAACCTCATGGAATTGATGTCGTCTGTCGATCAGCCCCCAATGTGTCAACAAGGAGGGGTAGGCTGGGAGAGGGTGGCTGAGGGTGGAAGGGGTTGGCGCTTTTGACGGATGAGCTGCTTCATTCGCTGTTTCTATGGGTGAGCGAGGCTTTCTGCATGGTCAGCAGTTGCAACTTTTGTGCGCTGGGACGAGAAGAATCAAGGCCTACCTAATCCCCCCCTCTGTTTTCTCTACACCACCGTGAGGCCCCGCCGCCACCACCCCTACCACCACCACCACCACCACCAGGACCGCCATTTTCATTCTTCCCCTTGCCAGTCTGGTCATTATCGTAACAGGCGAAGTGGAGGGGTGGGGTCATTTCCAGGAGTCGGAAAAGTCGAAACAGTTGAAAACGTCGTCTGCGTCTGTCTGGCATGGACGCTGACGTCAATTTTGCCCCGTTGACCTTTGTCTAACTCGTCTTGGCCTGTCCTGGGAATCCTTACTGTACCCAGCGCAAGCCAGCTAATGGATGGGAGGAACGGACGGCTAAATGATCGGAAAGATCTGTGACAGTGACCGAGACGACGAATATCACGCTGCTGACCTGATGTCATCGGCAGTTTATTTGGCATGATCAAACGAGAAAACTTCAGAAAGAGTAAACTTCCTCTAGTCAAAAAACAGGAAAAAGACTTGGTTCGAATTTGAATGTCAACTGTCAGCAATCACAGAAAACGGCTGTGCTGAAAATAGCACTGACGACATTCAAGAGCTGGCAACCTGAGGTCGTTTCTCTCAAACAGCTTGCAGTTTTTTTGTATCCAGGAAATGCCATCTAGCGTCGCGCCTTCAGTCGGAAGAAGTGAATTCAAAGTTTGGGTCAGGATATTTTTTGTGGTGACGTTATAAAATCAGACACTGGAGAGAGAGAGAGAGAAAAAAGAATACAGACAAGGTACACCATAAGACTGGAAGACATTTCCAACCATCTTAATGATTATCGTTGGGGTGGGGGGAGTGGTGGCTTAAAGTCAATACATGTCCACATATTCCTAACTCTTCACTTCAGAAATACGGAATTCACAGAAGAAAAGACGAGAGAAAAGATTGACAAAACGAGATATAGGCACACGTCCAGACAGCCTAGCGGCGAAACAGAAAAATAGAAACAGTGTATGTATAATTGTTGAAAGAATTTATCTTGGTGTATATTACAGATCTTTAATGGGTAAACGTTTATTTCTGACAGCTCCTTTCATCGATGCAGCAAAACAACATTTTGAGCAGATGTAGAAAAGAGGCCCCTACTTTTCTAAATACAATTTTTGCAGTGTTGGCGTTGTTTAAAGATTAAAAAAAGACCTTAGCTGAATGCCACTGAGCTTGTTTAGAATAATTAGATTACGCGCGGTATATCATGCAGGTGCAATTTCTTGCGGAGGGAGACCATCATGCAATTCAAGGAAATGTCAGCTAAACTTTATTTCCCAGCAAATACTCACGCATGCGTACACGTGCACAGACCGTGAAAGCAGGCGAACAAGAGAGAGAGAATGGGAAAAAGAATGTAAAGTGCAGACAGGGGTCGCTGTACTTATCTGTAAGCCTGCTGAGCTCTGACGAGAAAAACTTTCATGTGATAGCAACAGAGCTGTCGCCCATCTCTCCAGGACTCAAGTGTGCTAAGGCCGATAAAACACAAATTTCATGGGATCTTCGCCCAGGGACTCAACAGTACAATAGAGTAATAGCCTGCGAGGAGAAAATCAGCATGAATTCAGCATACATTTGTGAGTGAACCAGTGCTAGTTTAAGCCTTCTAGGTAAAAAAAAAAAAAAGGTAAAAGTCATCCCATAACCTTTTCAGGTCGTTGGGGAGTGAAGTGTTAGAGACCCTACTTTTCTCGGGGCCAGCTTTTACATGAGGGGGGTGCTGAGTGCTTTACTGTGATATCGCCTTAGTTGTTGGCTTGTCGTAAAACACCAATTTAATCCCCTACCCCAGTCTTTGGTACCCAGGAAAGTAAACAGTACTTATTTTAAGTGATGTGGTGACTTCGTTCCCTTCAAGAAATAGAAGCAGTGCACGCATCTATATTTCGTTTCCATTACTCCTTTCATTTATCATCGCGCGGCGGGCTGAACAGACGGTTAGGACATGCGGAGGTAGACTAATCAGGTGAATTTGACAGCAATAAGCTAGTCATCTACATCGCTAAGCGCGGCAAATTGCAATGTAAGATGCATCAAACTCACTTAGGGAGACAGGCTCAGCCCGGTTAGACCTTCTTCCAGACTTATATTTGGTAGAGTTGGGCACAACATGAGTGGACCGTAAGATCGAGAAACCGAGTCTACCATAAAAATTTTGGCTCTGTCACTGAAAACAAAAATCAGTAACTTCATAAAGTTTATAATTAGACGCAGTATAATTTAAGAAGTAGCTGCTGTTGATTTTAGCCGTCTTTTCTCGTCCGTCTATCATCGTGTTCCGTAAAGTTTCTTTCTAAATAAAAATTCCCTCGAGAATATATTTTGAAGTGCTCTTGCCCCAGAGTTGCATTTTAATGGCTACATTTGCTCGGCAAACTGACAGTTTGGGTGCTCACTGTCCTTTTAGACGCCCGCACTGCGATGGGCTCATTAGCCTAAGGTGCTTTTCATCAGGGCTTGGTTTACTTGCAGCTCAGTGAGAATCGCATCCGGGGCCCTGCAAATGAAAAGTCAAGTCAGCATCCCAGTCCTGTCCCAATAGATCATGTTTTTCATTTCCTGGATGACGCGGAGAAGGAAAAAGTGGTGAGGTGCTCTAGTGAGTGAGTGACAGAGTTTTCCCTCTCTACACCCTAACCTGCTCTGCTTTCATGTGTTTACTTTTGTAGGGGTGGGAGACTGGCATCGTTATTGTGTGAAAAGTGTGTCGTGAACACGTACGGTTCTTTGTGTGTGTGTGTGTGTGTGTGTGTGTGTGTGTGTGTGTGTGTGTGTGTGTGTGTGTGTGTGTGTGTGTGTGAGAGAGAGAGAGAGAGCTTGCGTGTGTGCGAGGTTAATAAAAGAATTTCTTTTTCCTACTTAGCTGGGCACCTTGTTGATAATTATACAATTATAGAGCTCAACTATTCTATTTTTGCCAAGCCACTATAGCAAACTTACTAAACCAAATATTCTTTGTTCCAATGCCATGTGTTTGATACTCTTCAGTTGTATTTTAAAAATTTAATATTAATTCAGTCGTTTCTGCTCCGGATATTTTATGGAGATCTTCATCTCGATTGATCATGACGTGTACATCTAAGATTACTGCATAAGTTAACTTGGAGGTTTGGGTAGGGTTAGAGTTTGGCTATGATTAGTTTAGGTTTCGATTAGGTTAATAATAGTTTAGAATTGAGGCTGATGACAACATGTAAAGACAGACTATAGATGATGTGTGCGTGCATCTCTTAACTCGGTAGTAAAGGTATTTGCACAGTTATGTAACCTGTACTCGTGCCCAGAAGCAATTCATTGCTCACAATGGGCGGCTGTTCGTGATGGCAAGTTGTCAAGAAGGTTAACGACGCCCCATGTTCTTGTGTGGCAAACTTAGTCATCTCACTCGTGACCATCGCTGATTCCTCGTTTATTAACCGCCAGGCTAGATCATTTTCATGGCAAATCACCTTGATGAAAGTCAAGCACGCATGCTCATCACCAGAGACACATTTGTACTCATTAATCGCATTTCGATAAAAGGTCGGAAGATGAGAATTTTCGATAAGTATTTCAATGACGATTGATAAATGTCCCCTGATACCCTCTCTTTAAGCAACAACCTAAGCGGATAATTAGGAATGGGTTACATGATGTTGTTATATTGTTAACTCAAAAATAGTTGTTTAAATGAACTCAGTAATGTTAAGTGAATAATGCTTCATGTTGATCTGTGAACAGGTTTTGTTTGAAGGGTAGCACAATATCTGTGTCCACTATCAAATCTATTTACTTGCTTGATTGTTTGCTTGGTTGCTTGTTTGCTTGCCTGCCTGCCTGCCTGCCTGCCTAAAAAAAGGTCCATCTGCCTGTCTTTCTGGTCAGTCTTTCTTTCTAATTGTGAAGGTATTTTTCTGTGAATGGGATCAGTTGTGATTACACGAATATCATTGAAGATCGTATCTGAAGTCTTCTGTGGATCAGTACTGCAGTTCAGCGATAACATGTCTTCTTAAAAGGTAAAGGTCATCCCATAACCTTTTCAGGTCGTAGGGGAGTGAGGTGTTAGAGACCCCACTTTTCTCGGAGCCAGCTTTTACATGAGGGTGGTGCCAATCTCCTCTCCCTCGCTGCATTACCTTCCCCAACCCTCTAAGGAGTCAGGTACCCATTCCCGTCAGCTGGGTTGACTGGGGGAAGTTTGCTGCGCTTATAGGGAATTGAACCAGCGTGCTCTCAGTTCGAATGCCAGCGCTCTAACCACTCGGCCATACATGTCTTCTCATGACAACTGACCCCTGTCTCTCTTCGCTTCTCTTGACTTTAAACGCGATGAAACAAAATGCCTTGTAGAGACCTCCTTGATGATTTAGACATTAAATAGTATATAGTTTAAATTTACATTCCTATAAACTTGACCACCATCTTTACTTTATTTGTAGCTATAGAACAATACTGTAATATAATGGTCGTCATCATTATGATATTGTAGCTCTAAAACAATAATGTTATAGACATATAATCAGAAGACATATGTGAAAGTTTAATGCAGTCTACAGCAAAATTACAAGTTTCACCATTTTTAATCTCTATCCTTGCACGACTCTGTTTTGCACGAGAGCTGCCCTACAAGTTTGTGTTCGGTTAGCTGTTTCCAACATTGTCTGTTAACTGTTTTGTTCCCTCTCGCTTCTCGATCAAATATTGCTGTTCGGATGGAATTTTTTTCTTTTCCTCATGTACGAAATGATCGTTCGATAAAAGGATTAGATCTACCCGCATGGTTCTCGCCTTTCCCTTTTGTTCTGGCACGCTCAGAGGGTGCAGGCACTGAGGTCCCAGACGAGCAGAAGGCTGCACGTGTGGACTCGTTAGCGAAGTCGATCACCAGCAGCGGACCACCGACTCTGTTTGCCCGCCCTGCATGCAAGCCAGGCTGCGGAAAACTATCAATGTCCACGTGCTGTTGCTACGTTCGCTGTCTGTTTGCTGAGCTTGCGCTCGGAAAATGGAGGCAAGTAATTATCGGAGCAGCTCAGAAGCCCAGGACTTGCTGGCGAGTGCAAAAATGAAAGTGGGCTGAAGGCAGACAGAGTTTCTGGAAATGACGACGCAAGGGCGGAAGGGACCCAAAAGAAAAAAAACCTGAATTAAAGCACGATAAATCTGTCGACGATGTCAGAGCTGCAGTCAAAGGACAGCCCTGCTACAAATTAGCAATTATGCTGAAAGAAAACTGCACTGACCAAAACTAACCGTCAAGCATGTTGCAGCCAAGGGGAAATACCCGCGCACCGTGTTTCATTAATTAGCGAAAAACGGGAATGTTCGCATATACTGTGACAAAATAAAATGTGATGTTTTTGATTTATTGGGACGCTATTGCTTGTTTCATTGCTGGGTGGAAGTATGCGAACAATTATGTGAGCGTGATTTCTCTTTCGTAGCATAATTATTATTATTAAAAAAAATTTAATATACTGATCGATGTTTGGGGGTTTTGGTGTGTACGTGGGTGTATTAATAAATAGAGTGATAAATAGACAAAGGTGAATGGACATTTTAACCACCAGGTACAGTGTGTGGACAGGAAATAAATGCTTCCTGAGCGTTGTCTTCAATGGCGGACTTTATTAGCCAGTGGGCCAAAGTTGAAGGAAAGTTATTCTCGGAGTTCTTTGTAGTTTGCGCTGATATTTAGACAAGGGAAGTTTTTTTACGTTCACTGTGCCACTGTTCGATGGTAAGCAAACAATGGCTTTGGGGTCTAAACACACAGTGTGGAGGCACTCAAGGCCTCAGCACATACATTACCAGGAAATCAGCTCCATGTACACAGAGAGAAAAGAACAGAAGTGACAGACCAACATCACGTCATGAAAATCACAGACATTTGACAGTCCCTCCCTTCCCCCCCCCCTCAGCTTTGAAGAAAGTCTTACTAATCTCTACAAGCACCTAGGGAACAGTTTGTCTCTTGTACTAAGACGGTGTCGTAGTAGCACAAGGCAGCAGCTTCCACAACAACGATCTCTACCAAAGTCATCGTGACGGCCACGACGATGCTGACGGCGTTGGTGGTCATGGTGAACTGCTAGCGATTGGCATTATCAATGATGACAGTATATTTGATGTGTGCTCGTGAGGCCGGAGTCAGACATTTTTTGCATGTCCGTATGAGTTTAGTCTCGGTATAATCATGGGAAGATGTTTTGTACCACAGCGAACCTTAAAACAGAAGGAAACATTTACAGTTCGATTTTCCGCCAAAAAAAAAATATCTTCATGTTCTACCACAAGAGTTTTTTTCTTTTAATTCCCTCCAATCTATGTACAAACTTTCTTTTTTCCTGTGACAAAAAGACAAAATAAACTAGAACCCAACATGCAGGAAGTTTACGATGATTGGTGGACCAAATTCTTTTATGTTGAGTCTCTGGATATTGAGTGATACTGACTGATCGAAAATGTGGCTGCATCTTTCGTGCGGCGTCTTTAATGATTTCTAAAGGATTTCAGAAACAGTGGGCTTGTCAGCCCATCGGTCTTCTCGTGTGTTCTATGAAACGTGAGAAAGGCAGTAGAGCTATTCGTCTTCTACAATTATTTCTCCAAACTCCACTGCTCACAGAAACTTCAATTGTTTGTCGAATTGCCCGTAGATAATTTCACACTTCAACAAAATGTAAGTCGATATTGACATCATCTTATGCTGTAAAAACGAAAAACAACAAAGTTAAGGACATTGTCTTCTAACAGAATTATTGCGAGCTCAGAGATAAGACTTTATTCGCTTTCTACCTACTGTACTCTAGAAACCAATACAGATATTCTACCCGATAAACAGGAACATGTAAATCATCATAAAAATATCTCGGCAACCGTAAATAAGTCGTGGGTTTGGTTGCATGAGCCCTAGTCTGCAGATGTAGACCGATTCGATACATAGACTGTATATACATCGTCTTTCTTACGGGTATTCTTAATAAAAGGTTGCATGGTTTTTATAGATGATTTCTTCCGGAATGTTTCAGATTCTACTGGGACCTGTTCATGCTGGTTCTGCTTATCGCAAACCTCATCATACTGCCAGTAGCCATATCCTTCTTCAACGACGATTTGAGCACGCACTGGATTGTCTTCAACTGCATGTCGGACACAGTCTTCTTCCTGGACATCGTTATCAACTTCAGGACTGGTCAGCTGTCCCACCCTCTGTCTTTGCTCAAAGCTTGTCGTACTTTTTATTCCGCCTTGTTTTGTTTTTGTTGTTGTGTTTGTTCCTTTGACTCTCTGAAAACTTCATCTCATATGTCTGTTAGTGAGTGAGCGGGAGTGTATGTATGTCTCCACGTGCTCACGCGCGTGTGTGTATGGGTGAGTGAGAGAGAGAGAGAGAATGAGAAAGATCAGGCATCTATATGATTAAATAGTTTTGTTTTATACTTTATGCTAAAATGGAAAATGACTAACACTGTATAATCAGAAGTAATAACAGAGGAGATAAGTCGGTTTCGTACCGCCTCCTCCAAGTAAATCATTAGATACTCGTTCTATTAATATCTCTTTGCGACGCCAACTTTCAAGGTCCACCACAACATCACCTTCTAGGGTCTAGCCTTTCTGACCTTGCAAAGAGTCTGCATTATGAAAACCATCGGGCACCTGCAAAACCGAATGATCTGTCCTTGTGTCACCGTACAAAGAGTCTTAGTATCACAACAATTCCGAGAAAAGTCTTAGAATTCTGTCGACTTGCGTGTCGCCGACTCCCTGTCGTCTCAAGAGCTGCCGATGGACAAGATGGGGAAACCACGTTTGTATGCACCAGACTGAACCATTGTCACAACATAACAAAAGATTATTAATACTTTATTTTGTTAATTCTGTTAATCTATGTGGTCATTTGCTCAAAAATCTTTAGAGTCCTTCACCTTTAACGCCTCTACTTTTGCGACAATAGCCACCAAAGTGGTTTCTAACCTGTTGACTTACTGTCAAACAATTGTCAGATTTCATTGATAATTAGAATATTAGTACCAGGACCTGCCCTTGCTCAAATACAGCACAATCTGCAGTCGGGTAACAATTTCGATGGAACTGTGCTGACTCTTTTTTGAAGGTTGATATAATATATGGAGAGAAAATATTTAAGTGTCACAACTATTAAATCAAGACAGTTTTGGCATTCTGGGGCCAGTTGCACAACACGTTTCTAAATCTTAAAACTGTTCTAAAGAAGCAAAATATCATCTTAGCCATTTTGATGCATTGCAGAAAAACATACAAAAAAATTGTACTGACAGGACGGAAGGTCAGACTTAAACAACTTTATCTTATTTAAAACAGTTTTAGTTTTTAAATTCTAAAATTGTGGTGTGCACTTTAAACTAATTATCTAGACAGAGTTTAGGCCTAAAAGTGTTTAAAATTAGAAATGTGTTGTGCAACTGACACCAGAACGATAAAAAACTAAATTTACAACTAAACATTTCTGTTTATCATGGGGACACTGACCATGAGACTGTTTGCAGTGCCAGTCTCATTCATATGTACTACTACTAATAATGAAAGCGTGATTTATAAAGCCCATGATCACGCTCATAAATGAGCATGTTCTCAGCGATTGAGACACGAACATGTACAACATACGAAGAACGGAAGGATAAATAACAGTACTGATAGGTAATAACAAACAAAACATAGAAAACGCAAAAAGGATGCGGGGAACAAACAGTAAGGATTGAGAGTTTCGTGAATCTGCGGAGAAAGACGAGCAGGAGGACTAGTGAGTGACGAGAAAATGCAAGAAAGGGTTAGATGAGTAAGCATATGTGGACTGTTTGTTAGGACTAATGCTCGTGGAAGTTATTGCACTTTAAAAAGATTTGGTATTGGATAAGTGCCAGATATGGAAGGGGAGAGTAACTTAAA
The DNA here is from genome assembly GCA_004794655.1 of Marisa cornuarietis. NCBI lineage: Eukaryota > Metazoa > Mollusca > Gastropoda > Architaenioglossa > Ampullariidae > Marisa > Marisa cornuarietis. Next base: position 8,868,117 of record SMMW01000555.1, read on the forward strand.
GTCCTGGGACCATATGTTGTTGTTCTGATGACAGGTATAGTTAGCATACGGTCGGTCATCAGAAGAAGAGTGGAGTTGTCTGGTTGGAATGCAGGAAAAGAGAAATAGTCCTGACAGAATACTGCAAAGAAATTAAAAAAAACATAGTACAGAAGGCTTGTACTGAATGCAAGAACGGATGAGCAGCCATGCCCTAACAATTTTGTTGAAAACAATCTTCTTTATTTCATTATCGCATCTTGAGGAAGTTCTATATTTTCGCTATACAATTAAAAATGAGATGTCATTTTTAAAGTGACAGTAAAGATATTGTTTTTAAATCAGTTCCTTCAGTATTTGCTATTTCACAGCATTGATCTTCATTGTCAACTCAGTATCCACAAAATATCTCATACATATTACTCCTCTTTACTTGCTACTTTGCTTTGTTTTATTTTTTTTTTAAACTGACAAACGGTGTGTGTGTACAGATAAAGTCATTGTCTATCTGTTTCAGGCATTATATTGAACGATTTCGCGGACGAAATCATACTGGACCCTAAACAAATAGCAAGACATTATATAAAAAGTTGGTTTTTCCTCGATCTCCTGAGTAGTATCCCGATGGACTATATTTTCTTAATGTGGGACTCTGAAGCCAACTTCAGTCAGCTTTTCCACGCAGGTAACGAAGGACGTATGGACGCGTCTCCATACTGGCAAGGTGATCATTCCCAACGAGGTTCCAGAGCAAATGTCATCGTATTTCAAACCCAATCTAAGATTTTTTGCATTTCTCTCATTTTCTAAGACACGTGTCATCATATCGCCTTTAAATGCCAGGATATGCAGTTTTAGAAGCTAAAGATGTATAATAAATAGCAACTGTATACAAGTATCGAACACGGCATAGCTTTCCCCATAGGAAGGCACATACTGTTTTTTTCAGTTGGACACTGTACTAAACTGTTGTAGAAGCTTATGAATAAGGACATGGGACGAAGTCTGTTCAAGACATTAAACTCTCTAATGAAGTAGAAAGTTTTTTTCGTCTTATTGTTTTACAAAACTAAGAAATTTTAGAAATCTGCAAATAAAAGACAAGAAACGACAGAAAATATTAAATACTAACACCAAAAACAAGTTCAGACAACCGTTCAAGAGTTGTAAAATAATCTTTTTTTATGTGGACCAAGAAGAAGACGTTTGCAGAGTAAAAAAAAAGTCTAGTTAGAGTAGTTACAAAAATATGATTTCATTTTCATTTTATTCTAACAAAATGTTTATTTGCAAATCGAAAAGGTTAAGGGTGCATGACTACGCTGTTTGAGGTGTGAAACGTGCACAGGTTTTCTTTTAAAGTTTTATAGGTTTATTCTGAGTGATACTGACACACCGCTTACAAGACTATCTTTTGTTTTGACATGCATTCCCTTTGAACTTCTGATTTTTCTCCTCGCCTTGTTGAAAATCAGAGTAGACATGTATATATAATTTCCTGCACATTTAGTTCCTTTCATTCAACTTTTTTTGCCTGACATGTTTTTCATGTAAACACAGTGAGGTTTGTTTCCGCCACTTTCTTTCAATTTTAATATTTTTATAGCATCCACCATTCCTTTTCACGATGAATAGCATTTTTCTTTGTTTGTTTATTTGAAAAAAACACACAGTGGCTTTCTGCACGTTACGCACTGATTAATTTCGATCACGCAAGAATGTATTTCATCAAAACATTTAGTCACACTTTGGTAGCCTGTGTTGCAGATCGCATTTTAGTTTTGTAATTTTACATCTATCTTTATGTTCATATGTTCATGGGATATATAATGACAAACTGGTCCTCTCTACCATATTATCGATTTCTAGGATCAAGCTGAGCATGTTTCGCTTTCATGTTATCTTCAGATGTTGTCGGGAATATGCTTACTGTTTTTCATCGATCGCTTCCCACGCTCCCCCCTACTGAAACGCGTAATAGTTAAACATTAGTACCGTAACAAAACTTTCATAATGAAGATAATATTTTATCGGGCATAATTATCCGTATATGGATAAAATGTTATCAGCTACTACCGTAGGAGTTTACAAATAAGGGTTTGTGCGAATGTTGGACACTTTGTCGAGCTTGCCCAATAACGATACAATATGAAACATTTTTGTATTATATATATACATAAAACTGCTGCGATAATCACGGCTATTGAAGTTTTGTTTGATGAGCACCAGTCTGAAAGGTTTTAACGGTCTTTCACAAAACTGGACACCTAAAGCTTGAATGTGCTTGCAGATTTTGCGCTATGTTATGCTGGTATAAAAGTGTTCGTAAGGACAGCCAGCGTCCTGGAAGACGTGCGGGTTACCATAAACCCCGACTGTCCAAAAAATAAATTTTCCGTTTTTATTTATTTCTGATCGTTTATTCTACTTTGAGACAATGCTGTCTCTCTGTTATAAACTTTGTCTATTGTAGATGCTTCGTCGTTGTTGTCACACTGCATTTGTGCCTATTTTTTCCCTTTTGTTCGAACGTTTTGTAGCGAAATCACGATGTCCTTTGATTTGCTTTGACTTGAGTGCTAAATGCCTCAACACCCGGCCTAAACCTCGAAACGTTTGGGTTTTTATCTGTCTTTCATCAGCAAAACGACACGTCAATAATGTGTATACCCGACAGAATGTTGCCTATATGTTGTCTTCGAGGAGAAGTTTAGGGGGTAGATTCAGCTCTACATCTCCTCGCAGCGTGTATTGGAAATGGTCGCCTTGCTAAGTATGAAATAACAATGCCATTATCATAATGTTGTGTTATGGAAAATTAGTTTTCCTTTTTCCTTCAAATTATCTTTCCCGTGGAATGAGCACTTCACTTAGTCTCTTAGCTGTAATATCATTTTTTGGAATGACATCCTTAGCGGCCCAGCTGTTTTTAATCGCATGGCTAGTGTATCTTGGTGTGCCACTGTTTATGTTGACTGTGCTAGAAGTGTCATTGATGCACAAAAGCCTGAAAAAAGCAGCATGGCTACATTGCTCGGCAGGATGTGTTTTTTCTCAATGTTTTGTATGTCCAGAAATCTTAGTCTCCTTATTTTTGATGCTCTGTAGCATGCCAATCGTTAACACTGTTATGCGACCAATTTGACATTGGGAACTGTGTATTATACTTCCTTTTTAGCAAGTTTCTAGCCAGATGTTAAGTTTCAATATTAAAGTCCTCTGCCTTTAGCTTTAAAATGCCATCTATCCCTACAAAGCTGTGTATTTTATTGTCTTGTGAAGTATATGAAATTGCCAATCCCGAATAACATAATTTGTTAAACAGTCTTATATTCTTTTTATAAAAGCACTTTAAGTTTAGAGTGCAAATTTTTATAAGTCTCTCTTGGATGAGTGCTATGAGTCAACCAGACTAAGCTAAAAGCCAATACAATTTAGTTTTTAGATCACTTCTTACAAGTAAACAAGATGATACAAATTAGTTTAGCTTCAATTCTGAATTACACATCACTAAACTACAAATATAATATTTTATTTCAACCAGTAACGATAATTTTGTCTTTCAAGAGCAAATTTCCTAATGTTGAAATCTCCTTTTTTTCTTAACTCCATATTTGATTCAACCATGCTCATTTCTTGAACGTTAACATCTTGTGTTCACATTTGCACATCCAAACTCACATTAGAAAAGTGATTTATAGTGAACACTTTTTGCAAGAAAATAGAAGAAAAACTGTGTCACTTTCTAAACATTGCAGTAATTTTTAGCATTGTAGCTGTTCAACTTTATATGCCTGCTTGCGTACACTAAACTATTTACATTGCTCTAAGATTTTTAATTTAGAATGTTGGCTCATCTTCCATCCCCCAGTAACTTCTGTTTTTGCATATAATAATAATTATTATATCCATCAATAGACTGTTTGCTTATTGGATAAATCCAACTTTGGATATGCATGCTAACGTTCTGTCTTATGTTACCTGCTTCTTAAACGAAGCTTAGTGTTCCATATAACGCCCATAAATGTATAAGAGAGATAATGAATGATATATGTGGGGTATGTGTGCTTATGGTCGCATTAGTCTTTGCTTCAGTATTATACTTATCTACCTTTTATTATTAACATTGTTTTGTTATTGTATTTAAAGCTGTTCACCAGGACAATTACACACTTTCTTATTACATATGTCATGGTTTCTACCACGTCAAGTATGTTGACCATGCATAAAGCAGAGCTAGCAGACACAACTAGCAAAGTTAGCAGACAGTTAGCAGACAGCACACACTGAGAATGGAGCCAATGACCAGATGAACTGTGGGTTGTGATGCTGCAGACCCCATCACCTCCCCCTCTGCCCCTTAATGCTAAGCTGCTTTTTGTAACGCTTCCAAAAGTATTAGCGTATGTTGCAAACTCCTGTGTTCTTGTTATTTAAGAGCAGGAAGTACGCTCAGCTAATTGTATTCTGGTCTTTGTCCTAAATGTCCGTAAGCTGTTCTCCTTTTTTCTTGCTCTTCCTGTGTTAGACACTCGTTCGTTCATCCGGTTAACTCCCCTTCCTCACCTGATAAACATGCACAGCTTACAATTCTAGAAACCGTCCCCAGTAGAGAGGTAAACACCCTTCGCACATTTTCCCCATTCATCCATAATCCCTCCATCCAGGCATGCGGCAATAGCTTCCTTTTGATAGGAATTTCATGGTCACGTTGTTAAGCTTTAAAATTAGTAACAAAGCTGAAGCTGTTTTAAGATCCAGTAATCTGTTTGAAACCAATGGCACTAACTTTGTTTATAATTCAAAAGACAAGTTCTTTCACATTTCTTATTAATTTAGCTGTGCGCTTTTCATTCATTTTGCTGCTCAGCTAGTTTGCTTTCCATTTCATTAAAAAAATCACGTCCACCTTAACAAAGATATTTTGAAATTATGGTTTTTAAACAATAAATGTTTTATTATTACCGCTGACAGCTTCAGTATATAAAACTGTTTTTTTCCACTCTAATCCAATAAGATAAAGTGTCGAGTCATTCACGAATAAACACACACACACACACACACACACACACACACGCACACACACACACACAAAAAGAGAGGACGTCAGATTGCACGCCAAATCACTCGAACGAGTAAATAACATATTCTTGCACACATTAATGCATGCGCATGCATCCACTCAAACGAGCACGTTGCCGCAATAGAAACACATGCATCATCTTGTTCCTTCAGACCTATCCTGCTGATTGAAAAGGCAATATGTACTGACGCCTTGAAGTGTGTTTATCCTTGCACCCCACAGGGAGAGCACTTCGAATGTTGAGGCTCGCCAAGCTCCTGAGTTTGCTGAGGTTGTTAAGGCTGTCCAGGCTCGTGCGATACGTGCAGCAGTGGGAGGAGGTATGTACAACACTCAGTTGTATAATTTATAATGTGCCCTTTAAACTTTTTTCCCCCAAAGTGACGGAGAGGGACAGGACCAGGAGGGTCTAAATCAGATGTGCGTGCCATGAATATGGATCAGATTCCTCAATTATTTTAAACTGATTTTGGGACTCAATATGTTACGTAATATATTTTAGACATGCCAATCTTTCTTGTTTTTAATTTTTAAAAAATACAAATCCTTCCAGATTTGTCTTAAATTAGTGCTTTTTCTACTAGTCTAGACGCAAACTATGTTTTAGTCTACTTATTAAAGTTGTAATGTTTTTCGCTTTTGTCTTGTAAAACCTTTAGACTTAGAGTATTATTCTCTGTGTAAAATTAGCCTTATTGCAATATACTTTTTAGAACGTTTATTATTTAATGATCGCTTTACTGAGAGACTAGGTTTCTTCCTTGTTAGTCTTTTCTAGTTAGTAACTCCTTCAGTGAACATAGAACTTGACGAGCGATATTTTCTGGCGACTGTATTACATTCAGCTTTAGTAGAGGAAACGTGCTTTGAATACAGTAGTCATGCATGCTGAGGGTTAGCGTTATTTATTGTAGCTTTTGACATTTTTTATGGCGGAAATTTAAAGAAATGGTTTAAGGCCACTTACATTTTAACAATCAAGCGCATATTTTCATGCTCTCTCTATCGTCAAAAAAACAAAACAAAACAAAAAAACGAAAAAAAAAAAAAACCACTGACAAAAGCTTTCAATGTTGCTTTTACGTTTACGTACTTCACGCAACGTGAAAATAACAAAACCAATTAGTCAAACTCAGGTGATTAGGAAAAAAGGCAGAACTGGTTGAGTTTTCATACAAACAAAATGTTGTATTCGTTTCCCTTGTTTAAATATCTGGCCAAATTTATTTCACAATAAAACGTTGTTCTAGAATAAATATGATTTCTAATGGAACACTTTACTGTCAGTCAGTCAGTCGTCCCTTGCCTGGCACCTGTCGTTGGGGGGAGCACATGGATAGACGCGGCAGCTGATAGGGCCCGCCACTCTTGCCTATTTTGGGCAATAGTCAGCAGGTCCTGTACAGGACGACCAGTCCAGTCTTTGACGTTCGTAAGCCAGTTCTTTCTCTGACCACCGCGGCGTCGGCTACCCTCCAAGGTGCCTTGAAGGATAGTCTTCGACAAGGTGTCGTGCCGGGTTACATGGCCAAAGAAGACCAGCTTACGTCGCTTGACTGTTGATAGTAGAGGTTCCTGGTGTCCTACCAGTGTGGCAATCTTGTTTCTTACAAAGTCGTTGGTTTTGTGTTCTTTGTATGAGATCCGGAGCAGCCTCCTCAGACACTTGTGCTCGAATGCCTGGATTCTCCTTTCTGTTTCGGCGAGTAGAGTCCACGTGTCGCATCCGTAGAGCAGGATCGGCACTACCAGGGATTTGTATAGCCTGTACTTGGTAGTGAACCTTATCTTGTGGCTATGCCAGATCCTATCTAGCCTAGCCATTGCTGCTGTTGCTGTTGCGATCCTGATGCGGATATCTTGCGTGGAGCTGCCGTCCTTGGAGAGAGTGGCTCCCAAGTACTTGAAGCTGCTTACCTCTTCGAGCTGTACCCCGTTCATATAGATCTCTGCTTTGCCGTTGCCATTGATCATAACTTTGCTCTTTTCTGTGCTGGTCTCCATTCCATATGCGTTTGAGCTGTCTGTCAGTCTGTTGGTGAGGTCTTGCAGTTCCTTGTTTGTACCTGCTAACAGATCTATATCATCTGCAAAGCGTAGGTTGCAGATTGGTCTTCCACCGATTGAAATGGAGGTATGGTGGTCATGAAGAGCTTCAAGCATGATGTTCTCCAAGAATATATTAAACAACACGGGTGATAGGGGACATCCTTGACGTACCCCTACTGTGGTACGAAAGTAAGCTCCTATTTGGTTGTTAAGCAAAACTGTACTCGTTGAGCTGTTATACAACGCTTCAACGACTTGGACAAGCCCTTCTTCAATGTTGAATTTCCGCATCACATGCCATAGCCCCTCGTGCCAGACTCTGTCAAATGCCTTCTTAAAGTCAATGAAGTTGTGGTAAAGGTCCCGCTGATGCTGCAGATGCTTTTCTATAAGAAGACGACAGTTGAAGATCTGCTCAACTGTGCTTCTACGTGGTCTGAAGCCAGCCTGTTCTTCTGCTAGCAGCTCTTCTGCTGTGGTTCTGATGCGGTTCTGTATGATCTTCAGCATGACTTTGCTTGGGTGACTGATAAGGCTTATTGTTCTGTAGTTCTGACACTGTTTGCTGTTTCCTTTCTTTGGGAGGGGAATGATTAGTGACTGCGTCCATTCTCTGGGCCATTCCTTGCGCTCCCAGACTCTTTGGCACAGGACAGTTAGGGCTTTTGTAGTTGCTTCCCCACCCTGCTTGAGCAGCTCAGCTGGTACATTATCAACGCCTGGTGACTTTCCTCCCTTCAGACTATGTACAGCTCTTTCGACCTCTTCCCGTAGGACTGGTATGTCTGCAGGTTCACTGTCTCTAGTCTGGTTGTTTTGGAGAATGTTGGCGTCGGTCTTCAGCTGGTAATTGTACAGGTCCTTGCAGTATTCTGTCCATCGGTTGAGTACAGCATTGCCTTCTGTGAGAAGGTGACCATTGCTGTCTTCGATGACTGAGATCTTTTGCTGGTCTGTCTTAGTGAGGGTCTTTAGAAGTTGGTAGGCCTTTTTGCTGTCACCTCGTGCCATTCCAACCTCTATGTCCTGGCACTGCTTCTCGATCCAGCTCTCCCTAGCTGCCTTCATCCCTTTCTTAATGGCACAATTCACTTCTTTGTATTTGGTTGCTGCTTCTGGTTTGCTTTTCTTTTCTCTCTTCAAGGCCCTCCTTTGGTCACAGAGGTCTAGTATGTCGTTCGTGACCCATGGCTGTTTCTTGTTTCTATGTCGCCCTAGAACCTCTTGGGCTGTCGACAGTAGCACCTCTTTGATGTTTCCAGAGAGGGTGTCTACATCACAGTCCACCAGGTTCAGTGCGCCAAATTTTCCGCCAACCGTGGCCTTGAAGACTTCTGCAACCTTTGGGTCTTGCAGCTTCTCCAAATCAAAGCGAATTCGGGGAGTGTTTGAGAGTCGCTTCGCTTTCAGCCTCAGCTTCAGGTTTGTTAGAACAAGGTCATGGTCGCTGCCTATGTCAGCGCCTGGGTACGTCCTTGTCTTGGCCCTGTTGATGCTGGATTTGAAGCGTCTCGGCAGTAGGATGTAGTCGATCTGATTATGGACCAGTCCGTCTGGTGAGTGCCAGGTGGCCGTCCTTGATTTCTTGTGGGGATACAAGGTGTTGGCTAAGGTGAGTCTCTGGCTCTGTGCGAACTCTAGGAGTCTGATGCCCCTGTCGTTGGTTTCACCAAGGCCAAATTTCCCCACCGTTCCTGCCCATTGCTGGTAGGCGTCTGGTCCGACCTTGGCGTTCCAGTCTCCGAGCACAACCAGGATGTCCTTTTTTGGAACTGCCTTCACAATCTTGTCCAGTTGTTGGTAGAATTCTTCCACTTCGTCGTCTCCATGTGTGGAAGTTGGAGCGTATACTTGGACAATGGTGACATTATGAGGCTTGGCTGAGACACGAATGGAGATCAGCCGGCTGGATACGGGTGTACAGCTGATGACGGCCGCGGCCACCTTCCTGTGCACAAGGAAGCCCACGCCGTACTCATGCCTGGTGTCCTCCCCACTGTACCACAGTCTGTGGCCGTCTTCCGTCACTGTTTCCCCAAATCCTGTCCATCTGACCTCCGCCAGTCCCACAATGTCCCACTGATACCGTTTCAGCTCGTGTGTGAGTTGGTGCACTTTTCCGCACTGGTATAACGTGCGTACGTTCCACGTGCCAATGGTTGTTCCTTCTCTTAGTTTGATTTCTGTTTTGGTTTCAGTCTTGGTCTTGGTCTTGGCTCCAGTAGCACACTTTTCGCTGACCCCACGCTGGAGCCTCCCGATAGGGTGCGCGGTCGTTGTTAGTCCGGGCCGCGACCGATCCGGCATGTTATCTCTTTTCTGGCGTATATCCATGGTCCTTTCATTGAGCTTATACACTTGGTAGCGCTAATCCCTTCTCCAAGTGAACCACAGCCGATTGTCGGCCTGGTCGTGAACACGTAGGCGCTGGGCCCTGGCCGGTACTCTCGTCGTGGAGAGTCTTCGCCCACTGATGCCGTGTTAGTATCAGGATTTTCTGTAGGGGTTTACTCCCTTAGCCTTTATCTTTCCCAAGATTCCCCCAAGGCAGTGGGGCCATTTTTCCTTGGCTAGGATGAGAGAAAATACGCGAGCGAGGGGACGTCTGAGTTGACCGCTCCATGCCGGCAGGTGAAAAAAAAAAATGGCGGCAGCGGCAACCACATGGTCTTCTAAGTTTCTATACTAGTCACATGATCGTTAAACTAGCCCATCAAACATCAAATTTTAAGCTTATGGTCTTATAAAAGCCTCTCTCAGAGTGGTTGGAGCATTTATAAAATATAGATTCAAAAATTAAAATAGATGGCCTACTTCGCAGTTTGAGACGTCTGAGTTGACCGCTCCATGCCGGCAGGTGAAAAAAAAAATGGCGGCAGCGGCAACCACATGGTCTTCTAAGTTTCTATACTAGTCACATGATCGTTAAACTAGCCCATCAAACATCAAATTTTACTGCCGACGGTGTCTATAAATAATTTTAGGGTTGTGTTAGACGGTAGAAGGTGATTGTTCAGGAGAGGGCTCATTACAAATCTACTTGAAAGTGATAACTGGTCGGGGAGAAGTAGTTATAATCATTTAATTTTAATTCCCTTATCAATATCTTAAAAAAATGCAACTTTATGGCCAATCTCATGGACAAGAGGACATAAGGGTGAAGTTGAAAGCATCAAGTAAATCACAGCTCATGCATTAAGGTACAGTGAATTTTGTTTCCAAAATTCTGGTGTCGGCAAGAAACTGAGCGGATTTTGGTATCTCTATGTTAAACACGACTCACGCGGCAGTAAATTTTGTGGAATTAAGGAGGACATTTCCTCTGCCAAGACGGATATTAATTAAAAAGCAGGCTGCTAGATAAGCCAGTACTGTCAGCTAATGCAGAGATGTCAAGATAGATGGCGCTGGCTTATCGATTCCTCCGTATCGATTGGATGTTGCCTGGGCTCTCAACGCTAGTGTTTGTCTCGTGCCCTTCCTTGTACTCGCAGACAGCCTGAAAGTTCGGGATCTTCTAGATATTCCACTTTCACGAGACGGACATCGCTTCAGAGAAATAAATCACGACGACACCGGACGGCCTTCCGGCATTTTTTCGGCTCTTCTTTCTCGGGAATAATGGACGTAGGCTAACAAAAACTCTTCTCGTATCTTCTTCAAGAATTCTGGCTCTTACAAGGAGGCTGACTTTTCTCTTTAACCTGGTTTTTACGAATTGAAGTATGCCTAGGAATGCAATTCAGTTGTTGTTATGGTTGTAAAAAAAGTAGAGCAAAGCTTTATATGTAGCCTTTCGTGGCATCAACATAACAATTGTTTGAGCTGGTGTTCAATGACCACATTGAAATAAAATGCATCTGTCAATCTCTTATCTGTGCCTCAATCGGGTATAGTTTTGGCAGTTATAGATCCTTACTGGAATTTTGCAAAGAGCAGAGACGCACATCAGTACAGTATCCAAGGAGGGTCGCCCCCCACTGTATCTGAAATCATAATCCTTTCCTCAAATACTAAAGTCTCTTTTCCCCGTTTCTCACTATGCTTTGGAAATATTTGTAACCACCTCGATGCTAACAAATAGGTTTGTTTCATCACTACCATCGATATTGTTCTTTTGAGATGCATTTACGTAGCTTAACATTTCGTTAACCAAATTTAAAGTAAATTTTCTTTAGTTTTTCATTTGTCTATTCAATAACAGTTGACTTTTTTCTTTTCAGCTAGCCATAGACTTGAAGAAATGCATGTTCGTGCCTGGATTAAACTTTCTCACAGATAAAGCAAGGATTGGGGAAAAATAATAGCATGGAAACCAGATTGAATAACAATTGCCAGTCAATGGTTGAAATAAAAATTTATTTGGACTTAATGAAGATTTACTTCCAACAATCGGCAGTTACAAATTACAGCGTTATGAATACTAGACCTAGAGGATGTGTAGCGTAGCAGTCAATTAAAAAGTTGACAAGTATTAGTATTGTATAAGGATTTCTTACTGGTGCCCGTCATTATATTACACTAAACACCTGTAATGGCAACACGGTTTTTTAAATAGCAAGTTAGCGGTTCTAACCAAAAACTATCTACATCAGGACGTTTGCTAATCATTTTTACAGAAAGCATTTTCAGACTTTAGTGAGCAAGTCAGCTGTTGCTTCGGGAAAACATAAAAATTCTTTCTCATTAAACTATATATGGTTTTCTGAAATTTGTCAATTTTTATTCTAAAATTAGAAACGATTTGAAACTGACATTTTTGAAAGCGGGAAAATGTATCAGTCTTAACCGTTAAACTCTTTTATTGCTTCTACTATTAACAAGTTTACAAAATAGTGTTTATGTGCTTACATATATATATATATATATAGCAATGTAAAAGCTTCTGCTGTGCTGCCTTGCTTTGCTCGCTTACTGTTGGTGTCTAGATCTTCATTAATGTTTTAATTTTGCCTTGACTACTAGCAGGAGTAGTTTTTCTCTACTCACTGTTTCTATCCCCTCGTGCTGTTTCTGCGTGACTGTTGCAGACGTTGCTATTTACCTTACCCATAAGACATTACCTTTTTTCTCCCTCCTTCATTATTGAAACCTATAATCCTTTTTAAATTGATGTATAGTATAGCATTGATGTGCATGCTTCTTTTCACAGATGCTTTATCGAGTAGTTATAATCCTGCATTTTTATTACACAATGCATGAAAGGCTTAGTAAGGAAAAACTAATTTTCTGCTGGAAAGTGTTTTTAAACCTATCTTGTGTGTGCATGTTTCACGGCCAGCACACTGTTGGTATTTACAGCTCGTGCTCACATTTGTCTGTAACCACGCACATTTTTCCTCAAGCGGTCACGGTTCCGTTTCACTGTGATTTGATCCAATCATCTCCCTATTTTCCAAGGCTTAGGCACCAGATTCTTCCATTATCTTTCGGTAATTTGGTAATTATAAGCGATTTCTGCCACCAGTCAGGTGCAGATCTCAAAACATGAGTTCCAGACAACAGTGCATGATTACTTAGGCTTCTAATGCTGTCCTCGTATTCCAGAATCCGTGTTTTGTCAATAAAAGCATATTTTAATTAAAATCGTAATGAAGTCCTTTTCTTTGTACTTGATATTTTTTTAAGATGTAGGTGCCCCATCTCAGGAGAATTTTCCTGAAAAAGCTTAATTTCTTTGGCCCAGTATTGTTACAATTTCAAAACATTTTGAAAACTGACTCCATATTCTGCATATTCTAAGGTACGACTTGAGGTTTTTAAGACATGAAGCTTTTCTGGTGATATTGAACGTAAGAAGATTCTTCCCTTTGATTTACTGCTGTTTCGCTGCACGGCACGGGCACTTTTTTCTTGCATCTTTCTCTAGCCAAAGAAATAGAATTTTCAGGGAATTTGTGTCCTTCATTCTGCTTGTTTTTCTTTTCTTGTATTGGAGAGGTATGGCGCATTTCCTCTTCTATAAAGTCCAGCACCCCTCCCCTTGCCCATCTCCTCAAGCCAGTGCTTTTTTCTTGGTTTGCGCTTTGCACTTTTTTTTTAAAGTTTGGTGAACTTTACTCCCGCCCTGCCCCCTGTTGGTGACGTAACCGGTTGCCCACGATGATGCAGTGGTGTTAACGGTGTGTACTTATTCTCTCTTACCTGCCTACCTGTGCACGAGAGTGTGTACCTATCATATAGCCGCAGCGTCCTGGAGACTGGCTACGCCAAGTCTACGAATGGGAAAGTCAAAGCGGTGTTTTTTTTCTTTGTAACAACCACTCGCGGGTTTTTAAAAAAAAATATTTTTTTCTTCCTGATGTATCGATTCCGCTCCACCTCGCGTTCGCTTAGCAACGTGATAAGGGGCGGAAGAATGTATCGTGTTGTAATTTTTTGTGCTTTTCTCTCTGATGACGTCGCAGTTCCTAGCCATCGCGGGCAAATTCATGCGCATCTTCAACCTCATTTGTCTCATGTTCCTGCTGGGCCACTGGAACGGCTGCCTGCAGTTTCTCGTCCCTATGCTGCAGGACTTCCCCAAGGCGAGCTGGGTGGCGATCGAAGAGTTGCAGGTCAGTGATCGAGTTACGTGGTCTGTTTGAGGGACTGGAGGTTGCTATTGGCATAGTCTTCATAGATTTCCATAGGATCCTACCATGGCATCCTGCAAATCGTAAGTTCCACATAATCTGTCTGAAGAACGTTCCTTTATAAAATATTTCATCAATAATGAAGCAAGGAAGAAATATCCACTTCTACACACGTTTTTTCTTTACAATACTAGCCGCAACCAAAAGAAGAATAGATAAAAGATACAAATAAATATAAATAAATCAGTACATAAAAGTGCACGCATCTCCTTTTAACAAAATTGCCCAAAGACGTAGAATTGTTAAGAGAAACACTTAAAATCGTTTCAGTAGTCTCAATGTCTCCCCACCTCCACCCGATCTGAGGGTAAATTGCGTTGTTGCCGGTAAGGTTTTGTTATTATTCAAGCCTCAAGCATGATTCTCTTCCCTGCCAACTGCAGCGTACAGATGTCGGCATCTGCTCTACAGCCGTTGCTCTCACACCAGACCCTCAATTGTTGATCTTAACAATAGTGAATGTAGTGGAAAGCCCCGTAAAGAGACACTTTTACTGTCCTTGAACGCCGGGCTGAACTCGCAGAAAAAACACGAGTTGTGATGATTGATTTTCATTCCCACACTGCCTTCGTGTTGGGAGGCTTACAGTGATTCCTGTCTTACCGGACCTTGCTTCTAATCCTGCAATGCAGTAAAAAAAACCGGATTTATGGATCAAAAAGCGAGCAAACGCCTTCAGCAGTATTGCAAGAACTGAAGGGAATGCCATTCCTACACAGTCAGATGAAAGTGGTCTCTTTTAGTAGTTTGCACTCTTTCTTTTGCAGTTTGATAAACGTTCTAGATATATATATATATTAGATAAAGCCCGTGGTTTTAGGCATCGTACTCTTTTTTTAAAGCTTAATTGTGTGTTTATCTACAAATCTGTTTATTTGTTTGATATGACCCCAGCAAAGTAAGGTTGACAAGGCGTGTATATCTATGGGGAAGTCTTCATATACCTTCTAAACCTATCTTGCAGATAAAAGCTATTACATCAAATTCAAAGAAGCTAACATATTTTTGGTGACATAAAATTGTTCAGCTCCAGATGGCGCCAGTCTCATTTCTTCCACCCAACAGCACTTCAGCATGAAGCTTACAGGAACGGATCTTTCGTTGATGTCAAGTAAGACGAAGTCGAGCCCCTTTTGTGCAGGCTCTGAACAAAAACTCTAGCTGAGCAAAGCACATCACCAGCCTTGGGCAAAAATAGTCTTACGATCTGGAGATTTTTTAATTTCAAGCACTCTGATGCGAAAAGCTGTCTTCTTTCTATATACAGGTTCGACTTTAAGATTGCATTTTTGTTCTTTCGTGTTAGTGAATGGCGTGGAAGCAAATTAAGTAAACAGAACAAATCTGATGGCATATAATTTGAAAGGATATCTCCATAAACAGCCATGACAAACAGAAAGGAAGGCGGAAGCCCAGAGGATGTTTTATGGATTCTGTGGCCTCTGCCTGACAAATAGCTTGAAATTGTTTTCAGTACACATGGAAAGCGCACAACATGCCTTCAGACCGTTGGACATGTTCCTCAAGCCCTGTTATAGGTCAGATCGCGGTGACACAGAGTGCACACCTGCTGGATTTTATTAAAATTGCAGGGTACCTTGTACCACTGAGAAGAACAGTTTGTAGAACTTTGCTTGCATTCTGTCACCTACAATACAATTAAAAATAATTTTTCATCTTTTGCTTTTTTCGTCCTTTCCTGTGCATGTTTTATTTGACTGGCCATCATCGCAGGGTCATAATTGTTCTATTGCTCTACTACTCTCTAACTTGTCGCCATTTCAGAAGAATGTTTTATGATTTTTGTTTTTGTTTTTCTGTTTGTTTGTTTTTGTCTACACCTGCCTAAATTTTCATGTTAACTTTTTCTTTGTACCCGCAGGATGCCCACTGGGCGGAGCAGTACACGTGGGCACTATTCAAGGCATTGTCTCACATGCTGTGCATCGGTTACGGTCGCTTCCCGCCACAAAACATGTCAGATACATGGCTCACCATCCTCAGCATGCTCAGTGGCGCCACCTGCTACGCGTTATTTTTAGCTCACACGACCACTCTCATTCAGTCGTTCGACACCTCACGACGACTCTACAACGAAAAGGTTTGTCATACAACAGGCTGCTTCGTGAAGACAAGAAAACATAATGTCTCTAAGATTGAATACGGTTTTAAATAGATATTTTTTATTTTTTATTTTTAAAAATTGTCTGTATATATATATATATATTAGAAAGAGTAGTACCCATTTCAATTATAAAGTCTGAAAGACGTTTATTAGATTTGACTGACAAAACAATATTAATAGACTGACAGATGAAGAAAGAGAAAGAGAGAGAAGGAGCATATTTAGAACTTTATTGTTAAGTGGTTTCTCTTCTCCTTCCAGTTCAAGCAGGTGGAGGAGTACATGATCTACCGGAAGTTACCCCGGAGTCTGAGGCAGCGCATCACTGATTATTACGAACATCGCTACCAGGGCAAAATGTTTGATGAGTTCACCATCCTCTCCGAACTCAACGAGTGTCTGCATCATGTGCGTAGCTCTCTTAGTTTTAAATGCGATTTCCTGAAAAGTACCTTTAATAATTTTCCCTTTCAGAACAGGTTTTATCGTTTAATCTTACGGTCGCAGAGCCGCCCCTTCAAGTAGCCGATCATTTTACCCGAATTTAGAATCGTTCATTCGTTGATTTCACATTAGTGCTTCGGTTTTTATTTTTTTTTAAGAACGCATTTACTGGTTCTAAATTCTCCCAGCGCTTCGCGATGGCTGCGAGACTGACCACTTCTTAAGTTTGTGTTTTGAATGACAAAAAGGTGGTAAAGGTTCAGTTTGCTGGTACATGGCGCATAATAAGTGGAAGCAACACTGTAACACTGAGAAAAGATTTTTTCTTAAATCATGCATACAGTGATTTTTTCCCATCTTTTATGATATACTAAAATTGCTACTTATCAATCCTTCCTTTAAATAGTTTTCTTGCTTCTTGTGATCCCATAAATACGTAATTGGATTACGCGCCACTTCCTAAATACAGTTAAAATATATTCCTATCACCTCTGAAAGCAGGATATATTTTTTCAGATAATTTTCTTGACATCCATATTTCATCCTTTTATGGCATTATGCGACTAATGAAATGCACACAGGGGACGTAAAGCATGTCCACCTCAACATTTTGAATGCATCCAATTTCTTTCATTCGATCCGAAGACAGTTTTCGCTTTTAGAAAGGCCGACATGCTGCAAAAGGGCTCTATTAGCAGCAGGCCGGTCAAATTAATCATATCATAGGTGCTTCATGACATCAAACGATACGGACCAGTCTTGATGAGCCTGGGGAGCGTCTATGGCAGAATCATCCACTTCGGCCGCCAGATCTTTAGATTCCTGGAGTGTTTGGCGAGGGGTTTTCTGGGGCTATATTCGATTTTTTTCGGATTCGGATAATCTGATCTTTCTTCCATCTAGAGACTCCCCGATGCTTCTTAGACTCTGCTTTCCTTGGTCACCGCTGGATGCTTTCTCGTTCCAGGAAGTGGTTAACCACAACTGCCGGTCTCTCGTGGCCTCTGTGCCGTTCTTCACAAACGCAGATCCATCGTTTGTGTCTGAAGTGGTGAGCAAACTGAGATTCGAGGTGTACCAGCCCGGTGACTACATCATAAGAGAAGGCACGATGGGTACCCAGATGTACTTCATTCAGGAAGGCATCGTAGACATAATCACTGCTGATGGTGAGGTGGCCACCAGCCTTTCAGATGGCTCTTACTTCGGAGGTAAGAGAAAATTGAGGAGAATTAAGAACATGGTATTTTTTAAGAGGTGAAATGGTGAAATATTGCCTCCGCAATAATGTTTTGATCGTATATTCTGAGGAAAAATTATTTTGTGCTGAATTTTTTAAGGCAATATAGAAAACAACTTTATGGGGAATTTCTTTAAGACATTGCCCTGAAATTTGACGAAACTTCTCTTAGCCATTTCAGATTATGGTATCTTATTAATGTTCGTCATGTCCTCCACCCATTCTGCAAGTGATTTTAAATAAAACCACGTAAAGATTTGTGTATTTAATCACTAAACACAGTGACCGATTTCACAATAGTTCTTGTTGTGCTCAGAATAAGCGAAATTTGAGAATGTTTGCGACGTAGTAACGTAGTATTATAACAAAACTGGGTAATGTCGAATACCAGCAGAAGGACTTTTGATCTATTACCTATTTTGTAATAAAACTAGAAAATTTATACATTAATATTTCATCTAATTTTAATGCTAGTTTGCTTAGCTGTCGAGTGTTTATATCCCTCTTTGGCATAAATCAAAGTTTTTGCGTATAAAAATGTACAAAAATTCACATTCTTCCATCTCATCAATCATATTCAAACATTCCAACAATGTAATGCTTATTAATCAAGTGCCTTCGTTATGTCTGTTCATATAATAGCACATGTCCATAAATAAAAACTGCATGGATATTAGCCTAACACAGCTGTACACACAAACTCGTTTAATCTGTCTTGTAGAAATCTGTTTGCTGACCAACGCTCGGCGCGTGGCCAGCGTCAGGGCGGAGACGTATGTCAATCTTTACTCGCTCTCCGTCGAACACTTCAACGACGTCCTCGAGCGCTATCCGCTCATGCGCAGAACTATGGAGTCGGTGGCTGCCGAGCGCCTAACCAAGATCGGAAAGAACCCCAGCATCGTGTCCAGCAGGGCCGACCTAGAGGAGGACCAGAAGATGGTCAACGAGATCGTCATGGAGTCGACACCAATACCGACCTCGGCCAGCGAGGACGAGGATCGAGACTCCGACGAGAGTTCTGACGGAAGCAAGCAGAAGAAGAGGCCGTTCAAGTTTGACTTCTCGTCGCGCCTCCACAAGATCTCGGAAGAGAAGAAGTCGAGGTCAAAGGAGAACCTCAAGGACCGAGATCTCATTGACCTTGATGACCACAAGCACAGTCACATCTGGACCAAGTTGCCAAAGGTGTACTCTGGTTCCAACCTCTTTGGTCTACGCGTCCCTAATTTCCCCGAGAGGAAGAGATCGGGGAGCGTAGGTGACGCCTACGGAATTTCCGGGTCTCCTCGGCAGGACAGCATCGAAGAAGAAGGCAGCCATCCGCAGGACCACCGGCCTGACGAGAAGCGAAGAGCCAGCTTTCTGAGCAGCAGAATCTTCCGGTCCGCTTTCGACCAGAAGGAGACGAGGCCCAGGAGGCTGCGGGACACAAAGGCTCTAAGCCAGGACGATCCGTCCTCAGGCTCCTTCGACTCTGGGATGCGTTTTTTGACTGTGCCCGGCGAGCCGGACCAGAGCAGCAGAGACTCGATGGAAACCGGAACCTTTTCAGTTCCCTCATCCCCTGCCAAGAAGTCTGGCTCCTTCTTGCGGGGAAGAGGGGCAGGTGACCGTCCAAAAAGCGTAGCGGAGATTCTAGTGGAGAGTGTCACCAACGAAATGGGCATCAAGCGCGACCAGCCAGCGCTGCTTGCGGTGGTGACGGCTTGCGCGACGGTGACGCCCCCAGCGACAATCTCAGCCATCACGCCCTCAACCTCTGCTGCCGCCTCCACTTCGGTGAGCCTGATGAGCGAAGCAGCACACTCAACCGCGGGCTTTAGTCCACCACCAGTCTCCACGCCGAAATCCACCTCCGCCCCAACTCTCTCGACGCCGACCTCAAGCCCCTCAATTTCAGGGCCAGTCACCACTGCTAAACAAGGGGAGAGAACACGAACTGAGCCACGAGTTACATTCTCTAATACCGCCTCGGTAGTCACAGTCGGTGACAGCCCTTCTCCCGAGAAAAGACTCTCGGACAAAAGGAAATCTGATAGCAATGTCTGATATTTATCCATGACCTTTGTTTAGGGGTTTTTCTTCTGTTTGCTTGTGTTGTTTTCGCCATTATTGATTAAGTCGTTTTAGATTTTAGGCTACACCATGCCGTTTCCACTTGTAGATTTGCAAAAGCAAGAGTTGAACACCCAGGACCCAAACTGATCTCTGTCTGCACCCAAAAAGAATTATGGTTGATCACATGCACCGATCCGAACCATGACTGCACGAGCTTTACACGCAGCTCACGGTATCGTTACACGCAACAACGTTGATTACAGATTACAGATCTGCATCTTTCACACACACGCACACACACACACACACACAGTTCATTTATTGCAAAATTCATGATACCATTGACAAGTTTTTCTTTAGTTTCAAGGCAACGTGTATGCGAGTATTTTTTCTTAGGAGGTAAATAAGTAAAAGGTAATAATGTCAATATAATAATGTTTTGGGGGAGGGGCTGGACGGAAACGTGTCTGGTACGGCCAGCTGCAGTAAAGTTGAAAATAAACAGAGGACATGGCAAGTCTATGCAAAAAGAACATTTGCTGCAATAGGAGTAATTGTTACTGTGGAGGCTCTCCTCACCATAACGAGCGTTCAGCTAACGGTCACAGCTAAGTCAAAGTAGTTATGACTTGTTTTCGTTTTCAAAACAGGTGATGGTGCGTGCGAATGTGTATTTATGTATTCATAGATGTATTTGAATGCCTGTGGGAATGCATGGTTTGAGATCGCATGGGAAAGATTCCACGAATTAGCAGGCAGTGTGGGGCAAGAAAGCTGAAGCTGGAGCGTACATGATGGATATGCTGCAGGTGGAACTGCCCTCTGTTTGAAACATCCTCGCTGATTGTTAAAAAAACATTTTTCCGACAATCCACATCAAATGTTTACTTATTTGATACACTCGTATCTGTATATATTCGCTTCAGGAAACTGTAAAAATTAATAGTCGTCGGCCAATACGTTTGAACCGTATGAAATATGTTTGGTTCTTTTCAATATCTTTGACAGCTTTGATGACGCTTTGTTTCCTTTGTTAGTGTAGATGCATCACCAAGCTTCTTTTCTTTAAAAATCAGCGAAGTAGTCTCCAGATTTGTGCAAGGTTTTGGAAAGTTTTGCAATATCCTTTGTTATATTTTACACTATCCATTCTTTTTCGTATCACCTTGATTGATGAGATTTCTCGATGATGACTCAAAGATAGATAACTGGCTTCTGGGTGTTTGGCAGGTCTGTTTTATTCAAACGCATCAATCGCTGCAGTATCAAAAATGAATATAAATTAACTGAAGCTATAGCTGAATGTGGCGATGACCATTGCATATGCCTTAGGGGAGATAACTAATTCTTAATCCGACAGGATGAACGTCAGATAATCTTATATCAGAGGCTGTTCAACTGAAATACTTTATTTTTAAATATCCTACAAACTAGTTTAAACAGATTTTTGAAGAATGATGTTCAAAGAAAAATGCCATTTAGCAGATGCCACTTTGCAACAAAGAAAGGATTATGTCAGCATCGCATATTTGCTGCTTATGTCGAAAGCTTTTTCTTCATTGTCGCTATCTCTGAAAACTTTTTGATTCTAAAGCTATCGTCATTTACTTTTTCAACATTTTTTGACCAGGAAGAGCGAGAAAAATAATGAAAAAAAGTTAATAAAGGGAGGTAATGTAGTTGCTCAACTCGTCTTTCATTCTATGTGTGCGCTGTTTGTATTGCGAGTGTAGATAGAACACATGCACCTATTTATATCCAAACCAAATAAAAAAGCGTGTACTTTTTTCAAACAAGGCTTCTGAAGTCATATTTTAGTGTTATGTTTTAGGTTTTGCTGCGATAGAATGTTGTAAATGGAGACAAATTCCAGAAGTTAAGGGGACAGAAGAGGGCACCCGGTAGTGTAGGGATTAAAACGCACGCTTGTTAGCACTGAGGTGAGAGGCCCTGAGTTCAAATTCCGTTCTCGGGCCACTGTAAATGACACCTGTTCACCGGGCTGGCCGTTGGGGAGGGGGAGATTTTTTTCTGGGAACTTCGGTTTCCTTCCCCTCCCTGTCCCTTTATAATACGAAATAATCTTAAGGCTGAGACCCTTTCCCATCAACACAGCCAAGCAATCCAAGGAGAAAGAAGTGCTGACATTGAGATAAATCTGAAAAAAAAGAAATTAGTTTGAAAGAATCCCAAGCTCTGCTTGCGAGAAGTACTAAAATAGAAAAGCTATGTTTGAGGTATACAACTCTTTTTTTAAAAAAAACACCTCAATATTATGACCTGATACTGCGTTGTCCTTTTGAAAGTATCCTTTAGGACAATGATGTGCCTTACTGAAAAAATCGCTTTAATTTGATCTTGTTAAGAAGTCGAGGAAAATGTTGCCCTAGTTGTAACCTACTTTAGGAAAGTATAACCAACATTGCTATAAAATTGTAACTGAAAAGATATTTTTTAAAAACCTCTCTTTGGTTTTGTGTTCAGCAGTGTGTCAGGAGCTAACTAGTGCAAAAAGGGTTTTGTACTTTGTAAGTAGAGGATAAGTGATCAGACTACAGAAAGGAATTATTTGAAAGAAAAAAGGTACGTGAAAAGTGCTTGATCCGATCTGGTTGCGCTAATGGGAGACACTAATGACTTTGCCCTAGTTTTTCCTACACTGTTTCTCCCTACATTACGCCTCAGGATTAAGATGGCTGAAAAAGAAGGGGGTATTTTGGTGGGGGTAATAGGGCAAGACAAGAAGACCAAAAATTGGAACTTGAGAAATTGCTACTGCCCGGTAGTAATGAAAGCAAATAGTTGGCTCATTAACAAGCTGTTATAGTTTAGCATCAGCATCACTTCAGGTTGTTTCACATCAGATCGATAAACCCTAAAAAAAATCTCCCTCTTTCAGGTATGCTAGTACTTTGATTTTTGCAATAAATGGGTCAAATATACTTCTTCTAAAAGTTCATTGTCTTAAAATAACCCTTTAATTATGCCATAACACAGACGTCTTGATGGTCTTTTTTAGGCTTGTTTGTCCCAGCAATCGTCTCAATCTTTCTTTTAAATATTTAACGCACAGAACTTATTAATATGCAAATAAAAATAGGGACAATGCATAATAACAAAGCAGATCTAGAAATTTATATGTTATTCATGTCTAAATGAATGTGTTCTAGATACCCGCACCCACTCATTCCAGGATTATGCCAGGCTATGTAAAACATCATTGTCTTATTTTCAAACATCTTGCAATACTTAGAACTTGTTTTAAAGCTGTGCCGTTGCAGCAAATCGCTAATGTGCGCTAATCGATCGTTTGACATTTAGAGAATCTCTTCCGAGATACACAAACGACAACAGATACATGGAAGGAAAAAATGTAGGCAATACCAAGATGTAAAAGATGTCACGAATGTCTAATTGTAATATTTTAAAATGGTAAGCAGGCATCATGCGATCCTGTCCATCAAAAAGTTAGCATCTAATTTCCAAGTCCAGAGACGATTGAGCAGGTAGTGGCGAGTGGGTTACAGGTGACAAGATGGCCAGGCTCTTAGAACACACTGTTTTTTGTTCATAGGAAAAAGAATTGCTACGACGCAGAATGTAGGCTGCATGCTTCTTGTTGGGGGCGATCGACAAGACTTAAATGTGCACTCAGGAAATTCATGCCTCAATTCTTTTTTGGTTCTGAACATTCCTTTTGACCTTTGACATTAGCGTCGTTCAAGTTTGTGTACTGCTGTTAACCAGAAATACATCCGTGGGAAATAAATGTTTTGTGCTTTTCGATGTCAGGTGCCGCGAGCTTGCAAATAATGACAAAATAGGATGTCGGCCTGTAGTGATCGATACCTGCATTTCAGAAAATTTCAGGCGCAGTTGACACGTTTACAAATTGTAAGTGCCCTTCTATCTTAATGTAAGGTTGCTTTGAAGAATTGAAGCAATAGTTGAGGAAGTTCAACAAGCCCTGTTAGGTATCTCCAAAATATCCTATTTAGCTTGTGAACGTGTTCTTTCTCAGTTCCACTACCATTTTTATTACCAGTTGGCAGTATTCATATATACAACTTTTTTCAGATGGGTTAACGACAATGCATATAATCACAATTATCAGTTTGTTTTGAAGGAAAATATATTAAAAACCGTGTATGTTATATCTTTATGGTGTAGTCATCTAAACACACATCACATCAGAAGTCAAAATTATCCCTAACACTTGAAATCGTTTCGCATCCTCGGTACGACTCATGCTGTCGGTGCTTTGGGTGACAAGTAGACCGTTAGCTTGTACTTGCCTGTAGTTGATGTCATCATGCAGGCCCATGCTAACCCGCTTTTACTTTCATGCACCTAACTGTTTTGGGGTTTATGTTTTCCTGTTGTGTACAGAAGCCAGTTATCAGCTGCCTCAAAAACTTCATTCCGCGTAGAAATATGCAATTCACATTTATCGCTGGCTTATTTACATTGCAAATGTTCATCTGTGGTTAACATTACCTTCACGGTAACGAGGAACTTGACTTCATTATATGCAAAATTTCTCCTTTTTTTCTTGTACATAGCGCTGTAGGCAAACAGTTTCACAGCTGCGCAACGAAATTGTAAATGAGGACAGACCCCGCCTGTAATACAATCGTACTAGACTTCATGAGTACAATGCAGAGAAAGCCAATAAAATGTTTCAGTTTTAAAAAGTGTTTGTTGTCATTTCAAACCGATGCGGTGATCTTTACTAACGAAAATTCTGTAGTGAGGTGGTGTTATAACTGCTAATCTACCGGGGTGTTTTAACTGACTGGTCCTGCTTGATTGACTGTTATTAGTTCGTTCGGTCCAGAAAATCTGGCGGTGTCAAATTCTCAAGAAACAGTCTAAACTCTAAAACGATAAGCAATTCTTTACTTTCAAGTTGATGCAAAATCCAACCACACACACTCCTGCACTAAATCTATCTCTACTAGCGGCGACACACGCCCGCTTCATTTTAAAAACTTAATGGCGACACACGCCTACAATACTCTAAAACTTAAACACAAGCGGCGACACACGCCCGCACAAACCCTACAACTAGCCTACAATTACTATAAACCTACTTGCTTCTTCTCTCAACGATCACTCAAAACGTTACGCATGCGCTCTCTTGCTCGAACATTTTTTGACATCACAGCTTGCGTCATTCATCCAGACTTGCGTCTTTCATCCAGACTTGCGTCATTCACCGAGGCTCACGTCATTCACACTTGCTCACGCACTCGCTAGGATTGACCTAAACCCACTAAAACATTTCATTCGTAACAGGGTGCAATGCTTGAGTCAGCATTTATTGCTTTGTTTATTTTTAAATATTTTATCGGGCGAATATCCATCGTCCTCTAATCAATTTAATGTCTTCGCATGCTTTTTTTTTCCTGACAAAGTATGTAGATATTAGGAACGCACATTTGAAACAACGTGATTATTCTACGGCATACTCTAACATTGTTGATTAACATTTTCTTTTCGGAAAGGGGGAAATGTGTGCCAAATAATCAGTTGTAGTCCCGAGGAAACAAAGAGTTAAATGTTATACGTACATCTGAGAGGCAAGGTGTTTTGGAAAATTAGATAGATTATCACTGGAATCAAGTCAATCACCTAAACGACGACAAATGGCAAGTCGGAATGCACTCTCTGACAAATCTTGACATATGAACAAGAACATATTTTAACTGTAAATTATCAAGCGATAAATCAAAAAAAAATGTTGTGCTAGAGCTAAGCATCTCATGCTAACATTTGTACTTTTCCCCACCACACAGACACACAAACACGTCTTGTACCTTCTTTCCTCCTTCCCTAACACAAAATAACGACAGTTTATTTAAATACTGTCGATCCAATTTTACTGTTTTTCTTTTTTTCATTTTGTAAATAAAAGGCCTTGAATTCCAGCAGCAAATCTAATTATATACTTCGTCATTATAATTCAAGACACAAACTGTTTTGCAGAGTAACATTTGCATTTCTGTCAATTTAAATTCTTGAAATCTACTTGTCTCTTTATGTTCGTATAATCCAGTTTATCTTTTAAATCACAATTTTTCCATTATTCCTTTTCTATCTTTTTTCTTTCCATTTTACAAACGTTAAAACAAAGTTACTACAAAAAAGTGATCAATCAAATGCATATAAAAATAAAAAAATCTGTTAACACACATGAGCAGAACAGTAGATGTATAAAAAAGTATAAGTATATATAGACACTATTATATATATATATATATACAATAGACACACACACAAATACAAAACCATTTCATAATGTATCCATTACCGAGGCAAAATAATATTTGCATTGCAGCAATATTTCGAAAGAGGTCTAGACAAAAAAAATCTATAGCTACATTAACAGCAGTTCATGCATGTTTTACAACAAGAAACTAAAATATTTCTTTGTACGCAAAGCTTTATAATTCTAAAGGTAAGGGAAAGGTCGCCCTCAAGCAATTTTTAGGTCATTGGGGGTGGATATTAAAAACCACACTTTTCTATGAGCCAAATTTTTTGTAAGGGCTATACCCATCTCATCCCCCTCTTACTGCTTCACTTCCTCTATGACTGAGGTGCCCATATCTCGACAGTTGAGCCGACTGCGTGGAAGTTTGCTCCCCCACACGGGTATCGACCCGGCGAGCATCTTCGTAAGGACAACAGTGCTTTATCCATTCGGCTATCCCGCCTTCCTAAACTAATGACACCAGTGTCACACACTTATTCCTTTTACACAAATGTGGTTCAAAGCTAAACTACAGAAAAATAACCATATTCTGATTTTATGTATAGCCACCAAACAAAAATGTAAAAACAAATGAATATTCTTGAAGAACTCTCCGTCAGCAAACAGGTAAGAGTCACGGCTTTAAACCAGACAGTAGCAGTCATAATCCGTGAGAAATGGATCTTTGTTTGTGAAAGGTGTGCTTTCTGTACGTGCAAGTGCACGTGATTTACAAGGCCAGTGAGTTAAGTGTTCTTCAAATACATAGTGAATTTCGCGCAAACATGTCGTGCGAAAACCATATGACAATATGTAGTCGCAGATTGGGGCTCAGTATTTAAGGACAAGACTTTCCACGTACGTCCACTTACCTTCTGCGCCCTGCACTTTAAGAAGCCTTGGAGGTTTGTGTGTGTGTGATGTGTGTGTGTGTGTGTGTGTGTCTCTCTCTCTCTCTCTCTCTACATATATATATATATATATATCTTCTTTTTTTACTTTTTTTCATTGGTTATGTCTGACAAGTAAAACATTTCAGTACTGAACGCGCGTTGGAGACAAAATGTTGTGATTCGTTTTACAAAAGACTTCTTTGCTCTGCAGATCATAAATAGTTTGGCGTTGTATTATAGTATAAATACGTTTACAACTAAGAAATATTTCATTAATTTGATTTAACGGTCCAGTTTGAGCATTTAGCATCCTATAAACTACCACGACACTAACACTGCAGTTAGCTTGAAACTTATTGTGAAGCGCCCTTTGGTGCCATGTCAAGGCGTGCTGTTTTCTATCTACATCCGTCGTATTTACCTACTCAGTATCCTGTTTTAGGCATAACTGCGTGAGATATGGGAATTTTGCTCCTTGTCGTCATAACTCCTGTGATCACGAATGTCATGACCAAAGAAACAAACAGCTCTAACGTTTCAAACTTACCTGGAGCTCCTAACAAGTTTATGGAACAAGATGAAAAACCGATCTTCTTCTATGAAGGGACTGAGGTAGTCGGTAAGGATGTCCTTTGGCTTTCTCGCTCGTCACATTGAGTTTTAAAAAAAAAGGTCAGAGACACTCGCTTTATGTTTAACATGTAGAGGATAGTAGAAAAAAATGATTTGGGTTTTAGATATAAAAAGCTCTAAAGGACAGAATGAAAATGTTACTACACATCTAACCTTTCTAAAACATCCAACGATTTGGACGCTTATAAATGTATATTTGTGAAGTAATGCATCTATTTCCACAGAGTACCTGGTGAAAACTGTTCAGCTTCTCAAGTGGAATGAGATGGTGGTGGTCTCGGACCAAAGTACGTTTTCAAGCTCCAAGCATCGTTTAAATGAAAGAGATGATGATGATGATGATGATGATGATGATGATGATGATGATGATGATGATGATGATGATGATGATGATCTTAGTGTTAATGTTACATCACTGGACACTATTTACTGTGTAATTCTGATCGCTGTTGAGTTAATGTGCAATGCAATGATCAAAGGCCACCTTAAGACTGTAGTCGAACGTGAGACCAAGTCTGTTAAATGTGTCTCTCTTGCATTGGAACACTTCCCGAATCTTTGTGCTTAAGTTAGCTCAATATTTGTTGTCTCTGTGTGCACAAGATGAGATGCTGGACCTCTTTTTGGAACAAACCCAAGAACACTACCACACCAAACTAAACATATACAGCAGAATTCAGGCTTTGTTCAAAGATGTCATATCCAAGTCCTTGACCTCACAGCATTTTCTTCTGTTCGGCTCAAAAGACCTTCAGAAGGCTGCGCTGGACTTGGTGAGAAAATAAATTGTGATGAATTTAAGGAGAAACGTGTTTGAAAACACGTGCACGCATGAATGAGGACATGCTTGTTATATTAATTGCGTGCCAGCGCAAACTCTCGAGTATACAAGAATTAGAATTTGCAGCTCTGATGTCACTATGTGTTTTTCACCCCGCAGGTCCAACAGATACCTGATCTGGTGGGTCCTTTTTCGTCCATCGTGTTGGAGGCATTTTGGTTATGTCTGCTTGACTTTGACCTCTTAGAGACCATCGACGTTAGACAGCTTCAAATCAACAATTTCGCGGTGTTTGTGCCCAGTACTGATGTTAGTAAGAAACAAAAGTATTATACCCCCTACCTTAGGGCATGTTTCCTCTTTAACTGCATATAGTCGATAATGAACTGTTCGTGAACTTAAAACGTTTAATGCATTACAAGCTTTTACGGCCACTATTCAATCAGAGAGAGCTTTTAGAAAATATACATTGTAGTTATACGCCATTCTCAGGTCAGATTGACGTCTGTGGTAAAATCTTTTGAAGACGCTCTCAGAAGTGACCTTAGAAACTTGTCATGCATTAAAAGTCTCAAGTTCACGAACACTGCTGTTGTCATCACACATTTGTAAGAACAATCTTCCAAAAATATACCTGCAGTTGTCTCATCATCTATGGTAAAATGTTTAATGGAAGGAAAAGCATATCCTTGTGATAAAGTTGGCGTGTTCGAGATACATGGTAGTGATGCTTGCTTTTCCGATGTAAAGATGCTTTAACTGATAGCCAGCTGCAAAATTTGTCATAGTTCCACATTAGACAGTATATTTACAAGTACAGAAGATATTTAACATTAACTTGCATCCAGTTGGAATAATAATGTGGGTGCTTATGATTTCAGACTACTGTCAGGATGCTCAAAACTTTACTGTGGACACCCGGAGGACGTCAATTTTCTTCTGTCATAGCTGATATCTCTACGGCAACAACTAATAATCTCTACCCCAATGTTAATTATGGACTCAATGGCGCTGTACTGAAAGTTGGCACAAAAGAGGTATTGGAAAACAAATCCTGCATGCGACTAATTTCCGTGACAATGTGCAAATAGCTAATGCTGCGATAAAAAATGTTGTATAGTTACAACGGATACAAATTAAGATCAGGGATAGGTTTATGTCACGTCACGCGCATGCGCACCCACTACTCTCACTATGCGTTGATGTCTACGTGCTCTTTTCTTCCCACAAAAGAAAAGACAGGTCTGACTTTATGGGCCCTGTCAACAGTTAATAACCCAAGATATCAAACTTCCCAAAAGCACACACACACCAGTAAAGATAACACTACAGGCTCTCTGTCTTACTACCTCATTAGAAACTGTGTCCATCTTGTTCTCGGATACGCTCACATCACGGACTTGTATTACTAGACTGCTTGCAGACGATTTTTTTTTCAGTGCAGTCATAGAACGAGGCTGGTTACGAAATAGCTTCCGGCTTAGTCACGTTTCAGTTTAACTACTAGAACGAGGATTTGGACGATATAGCTTCCGGTTTATTCACATTCATTGTTAATGTTCGCCGAGACTAGCAGCGGAGAACTTCCCAAGAGGCTCAGCGTTGGTCTCTGCAGACAGACAGCAATCCACCTTTACACGTCCGTGCTCACATGTAGGTATTCACTGGATTGTCCCACAGACTGGTGGTGAGACAAAGTCACATGCCTGGTATTAGAGACAGGTCCTCCTGCGTACACTCTGAATTCCGTTCTACGCAGATGTGGTGCCACCGCTTTCGACGTGCAAAAACACTTATTCCATAAACGAAACACGCGAGGGGCTGTCCTAAGCACCTTAAAAGCTCTCCGCCCCAAAAACTGTGCCTTCACTTAAAAATGGGTGTAATAACAAATGCAAACCTTAGTACATTCGACTTGTAGCTTCAAAACGAAGATTCGAAAAATGGGACTTCATTTTCACAAACTAAAAAATTGCAACTACCGGGCTTTACGGCACAGTCCTTACTCCCCACGTACAGTGTGTCTCGCACATTACGGGTTTCCTCGGGAAGTGAACGATAGGCCACCTGTTTACAAAGTATAGTGCTTATTCATCCTACCAGAAACTTTCAATCGCACTCATTCCCATCTAGGCTGAGGCAGCAACATATTAACAAGCATAGCCTTGACAGCTTATTTTGATGCTTTTAATACTCTGAAACTGCCAGACACATTTATGGGTGAGTACATTTTTTTCTCCTGTGTTGACAAGAAAAAATCCATTGTTAAAATTTGCAAGATGTATACACACCCAATGTGTTTATATACATCTATACATATTGTAGTATATGTATAATAAAGAGATTTAGTGGGTCTTTCAGTGGTCCCCACTCGTCAAGAATTTTACCCGACAAGGAAGCAACACCTATATCGGATACTGCATTGACCTCCTCGACATTTTTTCAGAGAAACTCAATTTCAGGTTAGCGAATTTTTTTTTATTTTCTATTTCTGCCTCTTACATTTTTTGGCTTGTTTATTCTGATTACTTCTGTACAGATCTTACCAAAACTGCCTCCTTGTTTCTTTCGTCTTGCTAGCAGAATTGCTTGCAAATGCTATATAAATGATTTAATGAGACAAACTGTTGTTAATCAAATGTGCTATACTTTTGTCATCGGTAAAATCTACAGAGCATATAACATGAGCTACAGCTGGGGTGTTCGGTATTGTTTAAAACATTAAACCAAATAATAAAATATATTTGTCAGGTAAAACTGGATAACTGAAATTGCTGAAATCCCATTGAAAAGGTTAGCTGACCTTGAAATAAATTAAACAAATAGAATACAAATGTCTTTTACTTTTTAAAACAGCCAGTTTTGATGTCACCACAACAGTGTATAATTACTTCTTAAATAAGAACCTATGCCACAGGACTATTAGGAAAAGCAATGATGATCTCGGAAGTTGCTGAAAACTTCATGGAACAAAATACTCGATTGGTTCCACTGATGCTGCAGCGCTTGCAGGAGTTAAGATCTCTTCAGGAGAAAGATGAGAAGATGCATAAGAAAATTTTGCTAGACATCATTGAGAGTGTCGGTTGCTCTGTCTTCTGGAAACACGAAAGAGATGGGGCGCATGTCTGGTGGTTGTTGGGATCACTGCGAACTGAATGTTTCTCTGAGATGCGGAAACTGGCGCATTAAAAGACGACATCATCATTAGTGAATTTATGTTCGCGCGCGCGCGCGCGCGCGCGCGTGTGTGTGTGTGTGTGTGTGTGTGAGAGAGAGAGCATGAATGAGTTAGAATATGCCAGTCATCTATAAGAAACTATACCTAATGACAAACTTTTAAATATAACTTTTTCTTTATAAAATAACGCAGAATGCAGAATTGAGCCACCCACCTTGTCTTTATCGACTACTAAGCTTGAACGGCTTCTTGGAACATACTCATCATTCTGTATTCATATTTGTCTTCAAACACCTGCTCAGTGTTTTCAATAACTTGCTGGTTTTCAGTTACGAACTGGTTTTACCGGTAGACAATGATTGGGGAGATATCAAAAATGACCAGTGGACAGGAATTATGGGGCTTTTTGAAAGAAAGGTACGAGTTTTTATTGTCTTTCGTCTGTTCCATGCTTCTTCTATTTTCTATGAATTGTTTTAATTATACTACCACCAATGTGTGATTATTTCAACACTCCTGGAGTATTTGTCCCCACCTTCAAAACAAATTACCCTCTCCGTGAGAACCAATGAGAATCATGTACTTTGACACGATTGATCATTCAGTCTCTCTCAGTCACCTCATTACTGTTTATAGTATTTCGGATTTTCCCCTAGCGTGTTTTGAGTCTTACCTTGTGGGTAGGACCCAGACAATACTAGTTGCTGGACAGCTCTCAGCAGTCACGCCTCTGACCTTTGGTTCCTAATAGGTCGGTAATAGGGCTGATTGTGATTATTCTGCATGCAAAGTGCATTCTTTTGGTTCAGTCCTCTCTGATTTCCAGTATTTTGTTGAAGATACTCAGCTTTACACTTCTGTCTCACTTCAGATGGTGGGCATTGCTTTTCACAAGTTCGAATCATATATCTTAAAAGTTAAGAAACAAACTTGTCTAGAGACAGATCAGGCATCGTAGTAAAACCAAAGTTACTGGTTGAAGAAGAAAATGAAATATCCATCAAGCCCATTCCAATGGATCCAGACTTGGAATCAGGTAGCGTGACTTCCTCTGAAGAAGCAGAGCATTGGTCATCTTTGTCTGAGCTTTTTCAAATCATTTAGGACTTTAAATCCGCAGAACTGTATATTTTGCATTACCAAATTTCAGCACGATCCGTCAGTATCTTTCAAACTGTCCACATTCTTTGCCCTTGTTTCACTACTGCTTAACTTCTGTAATTCTTTATTGCCCAACTTCTCAACAAATTCAAACAGGTCCAAACGTCTGTAGCACGACTCATATTCAAAACACGCAAACAAGATTATGTAGAGCCTCCTCTTTATTCTCCACTAGCTTACTGTATAGGCTTGAAAAGAATATAAATTTGCCTTACTCTGCGTTGGGTTTCTTTGTAGGCTCTGTTGCTTCTTACTTACCTCACCTCGCTGAACTCTAAGTAGGCATTTCCGTATTTCTGCAAATATTTACCTCCCTTCCGTTTCTAGATTAAGAACAAAAATCTGTGTAAACACTTTTTCCTTCTCAGCATCAAGTTGATGGAGCTCAGTCCTTTATGCTATATGCCATCAGCTAATAATACAGTCTTTCAAACATGATTAAAACTCATTTAGTCGAGAAGCATCCACAATTTTAGGCCGTAAGCCTTAGTCTGGCTATAGCTCCTCCTCTTCCTCTATATCTAACATCCTCAATGTCTCAATATTAACACCTACATTCTTCGGCAAACCACACTGTTCCACTTCTGAAAAAAACTAACAAACGGTCTCGCAGTCCCTTCCCTACTATTCTCAAGTCGAACTATCCAGTAAGTTTCAAAAGGGGGATTAGAACATTCTTGTTCTCTCCAATCCTCTTGCAGTAACACTATTTACACAGCAGTCTTCAGTTGTCCGTCCTGAAGATATACGTAGACGCGTGGGTGAGAGAGAGAGAGAGTTTGTGTGTGGGTGTTTTGTGAGACGACTAAATTGAAACAAAAACTTGCCCAATGATATTTTTTCGTCTGCATTACTTATATTTAGTCTGATAATATAAATCGTTGAAAGCCTGACGAATTCTGAGATGATGAGATTCTAAACTATGCAACCAATCTTCTTTATTATTATTATTATTATTATTATTATTATTCAGTAGGAAATTATCACATTTTTCACTCAGCAATATGTGCGCCAAGACTGGGACTAATACAGTGTGCACCACACCACTGATTGCATAGCGCTGTAGAGGCAATCACAACTATTATTAGAAAAGCATAGATTACACAGCATGATTTCAGCTCGTTAAATATAGCTTGAAAAGTGCATGCTGGGAAAAGGGCGTAGACCTTCTCTCCTTATACAGTGGTACCTCGAGTTACGAATTGTATTCGTTCCAGAGCCGTGCTCGTAACTCGAACGAATTTTCCCCTCTACAATAATGGAAATCGGATTAATCCGTTTCAGCCCTCTGACAAGTCCCCCAAATTTCTATATTATGAAAAATAAATGTTTTTAATTAAGAACACACACGTAAAACAAAATAAATAAATAAAAGACAAATGTACAAAATACAGAAAGAAAAATGTATAAAATATGGTACTGTAATTTTACCTTGGCGACAGATGAGCTAACGGAAAGAGGCTGAGGAGAGGGAGGAAGGGATACTGCCACGGAAGTGTAGATACAGCACTTTCTTACACTTTAAACCAAACTACAATTGCACTTTCACTTTTGGGTAGGATCCCAAAGTTCTGCTGTTCGCAACTCGGATCATGTTCGTAAGTAAAGCAGAGCCACAGATCGTAACTCGAAATGCTCGAATATGGAGCAGCTCGTAACTCGAGGTACCAATATATATATATATTCATTTTGTATTATCGCGCAGTTGTATTTATATATAAAGATAAGAATGATGTTGTGTAGCAACGACGGACGACAGCGATAGTTTTCCCGCCTTTCTAAGTTAGTACTACAATTTTACGAGCATCAGGACTTCGTTTTCTCCATGCAGGAAATCGATATGGCAATCGGTCCACTGTCCCCGAGTGAACAACGTGCGAACATTACGGACTGGACTTCCTCTTTTCATCCTACTTCCGAAGGTGTTTTCTTCAGACAAGAGGACACCCAAGATTACGGATGGATTGCCTACCTTTCTCCATTTTCCTGGGAAGTAAACATCAGTTTTGTCTCTCCCTTCTCTCTTTCCATCCCCATGAGTTTTTTTCAGACAGTATTGAAACATATAGATGACAAGATCAGAAGCTATTTTTATATTCTATGATCGAGGAACATGCGTTGATTGCAAATGTGGACAGCACAGCAAATAAAGCTGTTATTATTTCCTTGATTCCTCATAACTCAATAGCTTTTTCATTTATTTTGTTATACTTTTGTCATGCTCGTTATATGCCTTGCCTTACCTTACCTATCATACACTCTTCCAGAAAAAAACGGGAAGTTGTCAATGCAAAGACGCTGTGTCCCACAAGCAACAGCATTCAATGATAATGTCATTTTCTCGGCAGGTGTATGTTTACACCCTCGGGACGTTTGTATTTTACATCGTCATCTTCGTCATTGTGCACCGTTCGTATAAGTGGTTAAAAGGTTTTTCCACAGACCTACCTATTTTTGAAATCGCAGAGTTTCTGTTTGGATCCCTTTTCAATCAAGGTAAACGAAAACTGAATGGTGATTGTGTTCTTATCCGTGTAGGGAAGAGGGAGTTTTGTGTGTCTATAAAATGTCTTTGTACACCGATGTCTGCGAGCGACTACAGCGAATGATCAGTGCATTGCGACTGTACACCATGTATGTTAGGCATTTCTTCTGGGAATATAAGGCTGTTAAATATGCGTGTGAAGACATGTTTCAAGCTGTGTAATTTCTATCCGGGGGTACGTACTGGGAACGTGTTTTGTAAGCCTGCTTCTTTGTTTCTGCTGATAAACATTTATCATTTCCGAGCTTGAATACAGTTTTATATAAAACTTTCATTCTTCAGCTATGTCCACCAGCTGGACATTCAGACTGGCGCGTTTCTTAGTTGCATGCTGGTGTCTGATGGTTCTTGTGCTCACGTCCTCATTCACGAGCAAGTTGACGTCGCTACTAGTGTCAGGACCGGCTCCGCTTCCCTTCACATCACTTGACGAGCTAGCCACGCGAGACGACTACCGATGGGGAATAATTGGAGGCTCCCTCACGAGCTTTCAATTTCGAGTACATAGTCATGTCTTTCATTATCATTTATCTCATAATTTTACTGCTGTGACACAATGTAACTTAGCTACAGAGTGGAAGGACGAGTAAACCTCAGTGACGGCATGGTATCACACAATTTATCTGAATCTCATCACAAATATCAAGCTTAATTAAAATTATGCTTAAGCTCCTCAAAATTAAATGTCTCACAGGACTAGCTTAATTTTTGCAATCTCAAGAATTTCGTAATCGGCTGTCCTAAACATTACAATTTTTAAAAATCTTTATATATATTTATGCATGCATGCATTTTCTTTCTGATCAAGACATCAAAAAACATTACATTCCAAACCCTCTACAAGAAGTTGACAGCGTTTGCAGAAGAAGATCCGGACGTCCTTAGTCCTTACCAGGATGTCCATCTACAAAAAGTACTTGCAGGCCACTACGCATTTGTCGGGGACCAAAGCATAATGGGAAATGAAGAAACTTTGACAAAGGGCAACATCAAATTTCTACAGCTTTACGTGGCTGGCATGTCCTCCTTTCATGTGTTCGTCCCGAAAAACTCAACTCTCAAGCAAAAGATTGGGAACATGTGAGTTCCGGCTCAGTGGAATCACAGACGAAGAACACGATTCTCTCAATAGATCAGATTCTTCTTTCTTCCATTTCTTCTTTGTAGATAACATGTACCCTAGTTTTAAATTATATTAAAATAACTAGGTCATGAGGATAGATAAAAGTATATTTAAAACTATATATTTTTTCAATTTCTCTCCCTCTCTCTCTCTCTCTCTCACACACACACACATACACACACACTCACTCAAATGTCAATGACTGCTTGAAACAGTAAGCGAAACGTTTTTAGTTCTCAGTTGGACTATTCCTTATTTATCCGTGAGATTATCGCAACATTTCTCGCGGGTGAGAGTTTCAGTCTTAAATTTTCATTTTTTCCTTTTTGAAAACAGTATCTGTACATGCCGTGCTGTGCAGTAGAATTCACATTTTTTTTCTTGTACACAGAATAATGAATCTAGATGAAGCGGGCGTGTTAATGTACCTGCGGAATCGCTGGTGGAAGAGTGAAAGTATCTCACAGGGCAAGAGAGCAGCTTCTCCATCTAGCGTGACCATGACGACAGTGCAAGGTCCCTTGTACCTGGCTATTGGAGGACTGATTCTTGCAGGTGTAATAATCTTGTTTGAGAGGAAGCTAAGTGCCACAAGACGAACAGTTCTGTGAATGGACACAGCCTCTGTTTCCAGTGGTAAACAGACTCGGACATTTGCTCCACTTTTTTCAATTACAGAAATGAGATTGTTAGAAACCATCGTACGTTCGTGTCCATTAAAAATCGTTAGATTTCTTTATAAGGGCTCTAAAGGAAATGTGAAACTACACGTAAATATGGTTCTTAATATGAAAGCTCGGATGATTGATTTATGATGCACTCTACAATATTTCGGGCATTCATAAAGGAAATAAAATTTTATTTGTATCGTCAGTCGGGTGCCTACCTCTGGTGGCATTGGAGTTCGTTTCTCTGGGGAAAAATGGCGTAGGAGGATATCTGCGTTACGAATATGTAAAGACGTTCAATTTTAAAATACAATAAGAAAAAGGCCACAAGAAAGGAAGCAAGCAATGAACAGAACGAAACGGAAATTTAAAGAAAAACAAATGAGAACAAGACAGGACAAAAAATTGTCTACAGTAGGAATGATGGGTTGTAATCATGTAATTGTAATGCATTAATGTTGATCTAAGGGAAGTAACACTTAAATGTTACGCCATCTGTACATAGAGAAGAGTTTTTCCCCGCAGATTTTATTCTAAATTAAATACAGTGGAACCTCAATTATCCAGCTGAATGGCTGGCGCCCATAATTCAGATAGTCAAAAATTCAGGATAATCGAAAATAATTCTAAAAATTCGCTAGAATAGGTGCAATTTCACGCACTGATTGATTTCCATTGTTGAATTCTGATAAAAGCTTAGCAATTGATTCCCCCTTTTTGGCACGTTCAACAATTGGTAGTTTGACAAAATAACTCTTTCTCTTTTTACTCCCGCATCGGACCCCGACACCTCGGCACGAACATACCCGAAGGTGCGGACACCAACTGAAATCAACTTATTGACGAATGGCAGTCGTCGCAATATGGAAAAAGGGGAGGGGGAATGCTAGGAACGAGTCCTCTGCATCGATCTGATTAAGTCTAGTACTAGTACTACGTGGTTTTTCCACAGCAGGGAATCACCTGACTGGTGCACAGATGCTATGCTTTCAATCCTATTAGAATAATTCTCAGAAATCCTTAGACAAAGAAAACTTAAGCTGTGACACACGTAGTGTACATTCCTGGCGGCGAAATCTTGCCGGTCGTGTGATGTCTAGCAGGGTTTTTTTCTTCTTTTTTTAGACGATCTCAGATAACCGAATGCTCGGTTAATGAAGACCAGATAATCGAGGTTCCACTGTGCAATAAATTTTACAATGTACGGTACTATATTAAAATCGCACACAAGGTACACAACCACAGAGTCTGAGCAAATTGCGATGAATTAAAAATTTTCCCGTAGACATAATTCCCTTCTGTCTCTAACATGCAAACAGAACTATAGCTTAACTTCGAAGCTGCTCACTGATCGAGTTGCTAATCAGTCTATTGTATAAACTTACAGAATATTACACTAACAATAACTCAGAAATCTCTCCGAGACCGATGGTGTTTCGCTGAGAAATTTATAGACCTACCATCTTTCCTGTCTGGATGATGATGCCACCTGTCTATAGACACTTTCGAACTGAATGGACGAATGAATGATCCCAGCAACAATTAGATCGATCGACACCATTAACGCAAATGCTTATTTATTATTCAACACAAATACGAAAATTAAATATTAGCAACTGAAGAACGACAACACAATTTATTTACATCCGCAATCTTTTGCATAACACTTGCGAAAAATACGGAATCAGAAATATGATTTGGAACTTTCTACTTTTATCCACTTTCAAGGATATGCCTTCAATTACATGCGAACTGAATCGGTATCCGTTCTCTATTTTAAGGATCGATTATTGCACATCTTATTTGCTTTTAATGTATTTTAAGAACAATATTTCATCGAGCAAATTGTGCAAGAGTTGTTCGTCACAAGATGATTTATATTTTAAGCAAGAATCTAACAACCGCATACGTGCTATATCTTCGTTACGATGTTAGAGTTAACGCTAAATGTGAAGAAAATTTGTTACAGTATTACGAAATACACGAGTTAGCAAATAAAGATGCAGGAAAAATGGCATCAAATCATATATTGAGCACATTTACATTATGGAACAAATTAAATGTTTAAAACTTCTTAAATATTGATTGAGAAGCACCTGAGAGATTAAAGAGAAACAGGAGATAATAGCGCAGAGAAGCATAGGGGATATTATACCTCACAATATCTGCGATTTTCACTTTAAAGTTCAATTAACGTAACAAATATTTTGATAGATGAGCTAAACGAACTAAGTCTTGAGCCCACTGCACGCAGGCGGGTTAACGAATACAAGGGGACACTATTCAGTCAATATATTATATTTGAAGCTACCTCCCTTATATATATTTTATACTTGTACCACGCAACACTTCGTCCAACATCTTCTCCTTTGCACATTTTTTTGGAACAGCTTTCTTATAGGGGGTAACGCGACGTCATAACAAAAATGGCTTACCTTTAGGCGGAGCTATGCAAATTAGTGACGTCACTATTACGTCACTCATCGTCTGCTCTCTCTCTCTCTCTTTCCTCGCTAAACTCCCCTGATATCGTCTGCTTCATCTTTTTCGAATCCTTCCTCCAATTATTCCGAGAAATAATATCCAGAAATGAACAAAGTTTTTCACATAGTTTTTCCAGTCAGAAACAGTCCTACTTGAAAAACCGTACTCACGAGTAATCTCTCCAGAAGACGTCAAACTCCAACTCTTATATGTAAGCACAAAAATGTCTTCCATTGACAAACGAGAACCTGTAAAGTGTAAACCATGATCCGTCTCTAATAGACAAGCTCCCCCC
Organism: Marisa cornuarietis; assembly: GCA_004794655.1. Classification (NCBI taxonomy): domain Eukaryota; kingdom Metazoa; phylum Mollusca; class Gastropoda; order Architaenioglossa; family Ampullariidae; genus Marisa; species Marisa cornuarietis. The sequence continues at coordinate 8,907,753 of SMMW01000555.1, forward strand.
AGCACACCTCTTCTTGTTATAAACTCTCATACAGCGCCATCGATATTTATCTCCTCTCGAAATCTTCTCCACTCCCATCGCCTAACAGGCTTGAGGGAGGCGGCTCTCCGCAATTTTTGTATTTTTCTTAGTTTGTTGTGTTTTTAGTGCCCATTGTGTAAGTCGGTACTTTCTTCGCTGCGTCGCTTTCTGCCTGACGCCATAACGCTTTTTCTGAAGATCTTTAGATCACACAACGACACGAAGGCTTTTCTCTGAACTCACGGCCGTTGAGAGCCAGCACGGGTCCCGGAGCAGACGACTTGCTAAAACAAGTAGCTGGTAAAGTTCATAGATTCAAGAGTGACAAGAGGCTAAAGACAGACAAAGGGTATGTCAGACAAATCAGTAACCACGCATTGTGCTTATTCCGAATCTCAGTTGTCTGATTCTCCACCAGCAAGTAACCTGACGACATCACCTCCCCACCACTGGCAGAAAACAAGGTGAAGGTCACTATCAACATCAATGAGTCATCGTCATCAGAAGTGGTCATCGTGCAGTTTGACAGTATGGCGTGTGTTTATCAGCCATATACAGGAATAGCCCCAAAGGTCTCACAGATACAACCACACTGCATGTAGCTCCGCACTCGACAACAGGACTGTAGGTGGCTGTAAGCGGATTGATCTAGAAAACTTAGATCACGAGTTCTCTTATGTATAGAAAGAAGTATTAACCAAGCAGTTACAATATGAGACTTCTCCCACATTACTGTAGCTTCGTTCATCGCCATGAACTGTGGACAGTCATGCTTGTCATGGGCTATGGTTCTTGCCGTGATCTGCTGGTCATACACAGGGGTGTGAAGACTACCCATGCTTTTATATCAGCTAGCGGACAGGTGTGTCTCACTGGCTTCCACAACTCCACAGTCTATGACTATTCTAGCATACTGCTGATTGTCTCCAGTAGTTCAGTCCGGAAATTCTTGAACAGAATCTGGATATTTCTCAGTGATTGTGAAACTAATCTGATGATCTTACTACAAGAATTCTGCTATTTTTCAGTGATTTTAAAACTAATACCATACACTGTACAGCGCATTGAGTCGACTCTGGAGTTGAAAATTGCGCTATATAAATCTGCTCTAATAATAATAATAATCTCCTCACCACAACTCCTACATGCATTACTCTTCTTAATCAATCCACATTCGCGTAAAAACTCAAAAAACAAATCAAAGTCTTCGACTAAACTCAAAACAAACAACATTGTCACTTCTGCATCCATTCTAAACTTCTTTCTACTGTACTTTCCAGACTCTGCACCTCTCAACGTTTCCTTGAAATTCACAATTGCACCACAAATTTTCCCCAAATTTCCATGCACACTCGCCATCTTCAATCCTCTCGGCCTTCTATCGTCTGCTCACATCAAATCAAATCAACAAACTTTTCCGCGCCAAATATCACATGACTAAAACCAGCCAATAATTTAACGACTAAAACCAGCCGAAATAATTTAACACAACTCCATGTCAATCACCATAACGTCACTTGACCAGTCCTCAACATTAGCCCTCTACAATATAACCTACCCCTACCCCTAACCCACACCCATAACCCTAACCCTAACCCAAACACTAACCCCACTTCATAAATCACACACACAAACCAATGCCCAACCTTACACCCCTCTCAAATATCGATCCTACCCGGTCTCCCCTCCGACAAAATAGCACAGCCCGCCGTGACCTAGTCAAAGTTCTGTCCATTTTTTTTTTTGTTTTTGTTTTTGTTTTTTTTTGTTTGTTTGTTTTTTTTTTACCTTAGTTCTCGTTTCCCTTTTCTATAAGATCGTAAATGCTAATTTTAAGTGACTGAGTCTTTCCTGAAACCGTGAACTGAACGAAGCAAACAGCAGACGACAGATTGTTTCGTCGATCAATCTCATAACATCCGCTCTGCGCAAACATGCAACAGGAAGTTGCTTTAATACAGGCGATGAACAAACGATGAGAGGCCGTGGACGCAGGACTTGAATATCCAATGGATAGTGACATGGAGGACAGTGGATTCGACAGTGATCAGAGATCGCATAATATTAGTAACAACTCACGGTTTACCTCCACAGAAGCTGATGCGCTGCCGGTATTTAGTCTAAATGATTACCTATTGATTTGACGCATTTCACACCGTACTGATGATGCTCTTCGTTGTAGGCCATATGACACTTCCCTGAGCTTGTTTCACATCGTAATTTTAAGGATTTCATTTGCCTCCACTGGAGAAATATAAGTTTTCTGCTGCAGAAGTAACTTTTGCTACATTTCTCAATTGCACGATGTGATTCAGTTTTGATCAACGAGTTAATATGAACACAAAGGCATAAGTTTAAATTTAGAAGCACAATGAACCATCCGTTGAATTTTTATTTAGACTATGAAAAATAGCTTAGTCGTTACCCTATAACATTTAATATTGTATTAGACTTAGTTAATAACTTTACTTTGGTCAATAATTTATGTACTCTTTACATACCAGTTCTACCCCAACCCCTTAAACAGATTGCTAAATCTCTTCATCCTGTCTTTTAATCCTTCTCTTTTGCTTTCATCTATTTCGTCTAAAGACAGTCTGATTAAACGGACCACATCAGGACGTGATCATTTTGGTCCTAATAACCAGCTGATCCGATTACATGATATTCCCCTATGTTACAAGACGGGACATGATATGCGTAACATATTAAAATGTCATTATTACCTTTATTGTGTGGCACACTCAAATGGCAAATATACGAACAGAACACCTGTTGCTTATGAACTTTCTTCATTGAAAAATATATTTACAAACAAATTCTTTGAAACGATTTACACCAGGGACTGGCCCATCTGCCAAAACGTGAAGTGCACTTGTTTTCATTTTTTTTTTATTGAGTCCAGGTTAATTTGATTGAAATTTAATTTATCAAATACAACAGTGTTAGAAATTGGAAGTCCGAAACATTTTAACAGACAAGGTACAAAGATAAACAATGACACGGCTGGCATGTTTGATGTAGTCATTAGAGAGTATCAGGGGTGGCTGCCTACGAAGGAAAGGCTGGTTTTATAGTTTTTTTGTGAGCTTCACTTAACACAATAAATTTGGTAAGTGAATGCCATTATCTACTTATTTGTTGTCCATTCCACTATTACTAGGTTTATTGTGTAGTCACCTTGCATGGAGTTTTGGTATAGCTTAGAATTTTGAGACTGGCCTGCAAAAGGAAAACTTTGCCCACCCCTGATCTACATGATACTCAGCGTGCACAATTTAAAAAGTTCTTGCCAAATTCTAGTCAACGTTTGAAGAACTTATCCAGTGTGGTCTGACACATTCTGTTGACGAACTGCACTTGAACAAAATCACCCCAAACATCTAACACAGAAATGGGACTGCCTTCATTTTCCTTCTACATGAAATAGCGATGCAAAATTTCAGTGCATTTCCTGGCATCCTATGTTGTCACTTGCACCAGCTCATTAGGGACGTCATCGTCACTTTCCTGGTCTTCCAATGCTGTCATGTGTTTCGCTGCAATTTGAGCAACAATTGCAGTGTCATAATATTCATTGAAACTGGTTGTTAATGGATTAAAAGATCTTTATATTGACGACCTGTTGAAGTTCCACATTTACGTTATCATTTTCACTTTTAATCAGCATGTCCACATCCATCCCCAAGACCAAATGCTTAAAGCGGGTAACTTGTGGCTTCTTTTTCTTATTCGCTCTCTTGTTCGTTGATCTGATTAAATGGAATTTTGGTCCCAATAAGCGAATAATATTAGGCTTATGTAACAGAATTTGTTTCACTTCTTTGGGATTCGGTCCGAATAAGCGGCTAGTCCAACTAACCGGCGGTGTAATTAACCGGATTTGACTGTATAGGTTCTAAACCCTTAACAGTCACTGAGGTCTCAGCTTTTTTTTCTTCAGTCATATAAATTATTATTGCCAGATGTGAAACTTTACCTCCTTAAGATCGAAGTATTTCTTTATGCATTAAAAAAATTGTATGTCACATTTGATAGCACATAATGTTTCTGAATACTACAACAGTAGTACAATACTTCTTCATATTATATAAAGTGTTTAATTACGACTTTGGTTGACATGATTTGATCTTTGTGCAGATACAAAATGATTCAAGTAAAAAATCTGCGTCGTACAAGGCTCTAAAGAAAACTTCAGATCTGCAAAAGAAAATTGGTAAGTTAATATTTTATTCAGTTTTTTTTTAATTTTGCTTGTGCTTTCATTCACTTATACTTTTAATCTCATGAAAATACCATAATAATTCGTCAGTGTGGTGTTTTGTTTTCTTGTTAATGAAAAAAAAGACAGTGACAATGACCAACTTTGTTAATCCCAGTAGGCAATTATATTCAGGAAGAGTGGTCAGATAAAAACATATATAAAGCAATAAACAAAACAAGTGCTTGTTAGAAGATAACTGTGATGACAAGCTAAGGTTAAGGTTGTGAAAATTGACATCTGTCTACAGGGAACACATTAAACTCTCCATACATGTGTGTGTGTGCATTTGTGTGCTGGTTTATGTATGTGCAACTACGCAAGCTTATGCAGGCACCACCTAATAACTTTCGTTTTATCTTTGTATGCCCATTGGTTGACAATATTAATGACAGAAGACATTTTTGGAAAATACTACATTAAAAATTTTGCATAGTCAGTGTCATAAGCCACACTCTCATGTTTCTTATTTTTTAAGTTTTGTTTTGTGTGTATTCAGAAAATAAAAGCAACCTCAAAGTAAAAGAAGATGAAGCATATCTCTTAATGTCCTATAAACTGCAAGAAATGCAAAAAATAGGTCATGGGGGTAATCCATATTTTTTTGTAGGAAACAGATTTCAAACATAAAATTAGTCTTCTATACACAATGATGTAATATTTTGCAAGACTAGTTACTGATCTTTTTTAATACTTTTACAGAAATAGTTCTTTCTGTTCTCCACAGAGAGGCAAAGAGACCTTGCACGAAAGTCAAAGACAGTCATTGACCAACAGCCCAAAAAAGGCAACATTCTTTCAAGAAGCAGGTATACTGAGACCTCTTTTTGCTGTTCGGGAAATAGTCTGTGGCTGTCAGAAATACGTAAGCAGATGCTTATCAGATAAGACATTGTGATACTGCTACTTCCTTAGTCAGGGTTTAGCAGCACTTAAGCGGCAGTCACCTAGTAGTGGACATGGAAACACACAAACACCACCTCAACACACACACACACACACACACAAAATATGGTGTTTTCAAATTGCATTTTGGTACATTATACCTCTGTTTCATTGTGATAAAAATACATGAAATTGAAGATTAGAGTTCCCACTGTCATATTTTGTATTTTATTTTGGGGTCTTATTGTTCAGTAAGCTGAAGACAAAACTTCCTTAGACACTCACTTGCTTTCCGATGGCAGCCATTTTCAACAAAGTGAAAACGGTACCACTGGGAAATTCCTTGCTGCATGCCAATTTAAATGGATGAGAAATTGAGAATCACATCTGATAAAAGCAGAAATCTTTTTTGTATATCTTTTATAATCTTTGTTTTAGGCATTAGAAGAAACATTTTTGTTTGAAAAACATGCGTCCATGAAAATCTTGAAAATAACATTCATGTGTCAGGTATGTTTGGAAATCAGTAGCTAGAACTTTGCAATTACTTGTGACCACAACTCTCAACAGCCATTCAAAGTCAAGTATGATTGACGTTGCACCCCACCAAAAGTTCAACATGGTTGACGATACTGGCTTGAGCCATAGATCTGTGTATACAGATCTTTGCCCGAGCGATAAGCTTGCCAATGTGAATAGTGTTTTCACAAAATGCAAGCATATTCTCGGTAAATAACATTGATCTTGCAGAAAAGATCAGTCACAACCACCAGTTTTTGCAAATAAATGTTTTTTAAAGCTGAGAAATTTATGCCATAGCACAGTAGGATTAGGTTTATTTCTCAGCCATGCAACGTGCAACACAGGTAGACCAGATAAAAGTTTTGTTTTTCTTTATAGCTAATATTGTGAGCTGGTAGTCACATACGATGATAGAAGACTTTATATAACACATATGCATCGCTTTTACACATTTGTGTAAATGCCATACATTATTTAACGAATATATTCACTTGTCAGACTGAAAGTGATTTTTTTAAACCCAGTGTCTGCTGTAGGCTTCACTGTATGGTTTGCATTATTCTAGTCATGATGTGCTCTGAAACGTAGATGATTTATAATTTTTTGAATCTATTACATGTCAGAAATGTGGCTGTTCTTACATGATCTATAGAACTGTGATAAATAAATAATCCTATTAATATTTATTTTGAGTATATGGTACACTTATTTTGCACATGTAGTCAGGTTTTGGTTGAAGGGCCTACCTTAAAGATAAAAGACTTGTCCGTTGCTTTTAAAAATTATGTGAAATAAAATTTCTTATAGCTGTATAACTATAATTCTAACTTCTTATATATTCAGTAGTGTGATTTAGAATTCATACCTGGACATGGCATTGAGTAAATAAGGGAATGCATACATAGATGTTTTGAATTTCATTTTTATCTATTTTCCCTTCCTGTAAATTTTGAGTAGAGGTTTTATGGTAGATTTAAAACCTACGAATAAGTTACACATCCCTGAACAATCCTGTCAAATTTTTATCTGTATCTGTTGTAGTTTAAAGAAACAAGTGGTTCAAACAACGATATGCTAATTTCTCCTTTTTCCACCTAACAAATTAGAGAATTATCAAACTTTAGGATACAGATAGAAAACATTTGGATTCTAGTACACCTGGAAAAAAATGGAGTACAAAGTATTTGCTACTTCATAAATTTTATCATTTTGTATATGTAATGGTGCATTACTTTTTGTTTTTGAAGCCCTCAAATCCCATAGGCAAAATATTTCATTTTGGATCATTTGTTTAAAGTTAACCAATAATCCTGAGCTGTTGATTTTGTTTGTCTGAACTAGGAGCAAAATTTAGTTGCAAAATGTTGTCATTATTACCTTCACTTGTCATAAGAAAATGGCAAGCTTGCAAAGTTGGGAAAAAAATATCAAAATATGATGTTAACACAACTTTATACCTTTGAAGTAGCGAATCTTTGCTTCTAGAAATGACAAAACCTTACTTTTTTGTGTTGTTTTTCTTGTAGTTTCCTACACATCATGGAAAAAGCACATTTCAAAGTGATACACGGGAAATAAAATTTTGATTGCTGCAACCTAGACCTATAAGGAAAACAAGATAACTGCATCCTGGGTCTCTGTTGTATAACTGCAGTACTAAAAATACATTGCTGTTTAATGTGAACTAAACCAAATTTTTTTGTTATCCTTGCTTACATCATCATCTGAAGCTATGCCCTAAAGCGTAGACATTCGCACTGCAGAGTTTAATTTTATTTTCATGTAAGGGAAAACTTGGAAAAGAAACACCAATCGACCTGTGCTTTTATATGTCTCAGATATCTCTGCACTGCAAACAGTGAATATTTGTGAAACAAAGATGCTATAAGCTGACTACAGAGAAAATTAGAGATTAGCAAAGAAACAATTTTAAGAATGAAATTTAATATTTCAAAGTAGACATTTATTTGCAGAATGGTAAAGTTTGTCTTAGAACTAATGAAGACCTAGAAAAACTTTGTACTCAAGGGTATATCTATTATGCCCATAAATTCCCAATTCTTCACACATGTGATGATCTTTACCTCATACAGAAAGTCACCAGCTTAAGTCTTCACATCCTGCAGTATGATCACACCATGCTTCAAGGATGTCTTCCCTAGTTGTTTGAAGCTTCTGCTTGCTTTGACTGTTTCTTACCATCAGAAAAATCTGTTGGTGAAACACTTTGTTTTTTGTGTCCCGTGATCCAGTCATATCCTAGATGATGTGTGCATTCATTTGTCAGAATAGTTTTGATATATTCATATTATGCCTTTTTATCATAAGTTTGTCTCAGTTGTATGTAGTCTTCCAAGACCTACTTAATTTCTAAATAGGCTAAGTTAAAAGAGCATTGTCTAAGATATGAATATACTTGGATACGGTATTTTTACCTTTTGAGTAAATCTGTTATATACAAAAGAAAAGGGTTGTGAGAAAGTTAGCTGATTGATAAAAGTCTTTAGACAAAAGTAGTTAGCAAGAAACTTTTTTTAAAAATTATGACACTGTTAACGATCAACAAATGAAAAATGATTACGTTTTTTTTAGCATGAAAGCGTTTAATATAAACAATTACTTGTCTGAACATTGTTATCTTTTTTGAATCCATTAGAAAAGTCATTTGTGAAGCCACTGAATTAAATTGCTTCCCTGTACTGTCCTCCTTGCTTTAGTTGCAACTTTTGTTAAAACAAAAACAAAAAAGCGGTCATAGCGGTCACTTTTGGGTCAACTTCCCTCCAACGTAAATGACCCTACTAAACTATGTCTGATCTGTACAGCTTTATGTACACTGCATTCAATCTTCTTTTTTCTCTACCTTTCTTACCCTGTCTTCTTTATCTTTTTTTCTATTTTCCACTTTGCCAGTACATCTTTATATTCTGTAATCTTGTTGTTAATGTTTGTTTTTTCTGTACATTTTAACAATGGTTATGTGAAAATCTTGTGGACTAATCCTCATGCCTTAGGGAAGATTCCAACAGTTCTTCTCCTGTCTATAAAGAAAAATAATTGCACTATTTCTTTGTTTAGTGAGACTGAGAGAGATGCACACAGAGTATTTAAATGTTAGCCAGCATGATTGATACCATATTAAAATTAGAAATGTTGACTTTCTTCTTTTGTTGCTTTTGAGATCAATAATCTGCTGTAATATTTTTCTGCTGTGCAGACTGCAAGTTCCTTCTGCAAGTACCAACAGGGTGAAAGACAAAGATGTTTTACCTTTCTCTCCAGACCAACAGCCACTAGTCACCATTATGTCAGATGAAAGGCAAGAATTAATGCCAACATTAATTGCTTTCATGTTACACTCTAAGGTATAGGCAAACACTGTAGTTTTGTGTGCAGAGTTTGTTTGCATGTCTCTGTGTTCAATGTGTAGACTCCATGTTTCTGTTCTTAGGCACCTTGTTGCTGCAAGCATTTTTTAAAATTTTATTATTGAGATGTATGGTGTGAAGAACACCCATTTGTATGGTTTTGTCTTTTGACACCATGACTATGCACTTAAGCTAAAATTAATTTCATTTGTTTTATGTACTCTGTATGAGAAGTTCCTTAATTACATTTTTGTTTTATTTGTTTTTTTTCTAGTGAAGATGAGTTTGATCTTCCACGCTTGCCACGAGCAGCTCAGAAGGAAATTACTGAACAGCTGATAAAAGATGGCTATGATCTTGACCTTGAACCTGATGATGAAGATCTTGATCTTATACCACCACGACCCCTTAATCAACGATGCAGTTGTTGTCAGATGCATAACAGCTGCCTTGTACAATAGCAAAATCAGTTTGTTTGGGTAAATAATTATACAAAATACTTCCAGGTAAATTAATTTGAAATGGGTTTTATAACTGTATAGTTTTAATGCATCAGAATGTGTTATGTGACATGACATCTACATGGATTTCTCCCCCTGCCGATTTTGTCAGATTTTAGGTTGCCATGACTCACAGTATAGGAGCATTACTTGTCGTTTCAAGTCCATTTTGCCTTCCTTTGTTAGCGTTTCAATCCAGTATGGTAAACGGTTAAAAAAAAATCAAACTGCCTTTGCCAGTTTACAGTAAATACAAAATGTACTGAAGTTAATGTACTAAATAGATTTTGAAGTCATTAAAGGGTTCAGGTTTTTAAAGGTAAAGATTTAAAAATTGTTGCAATATTTACATAAGAATATGTTATTACCATAAAAGAATGCATCAAACTTCTAAAAACTTTGTTGTTCGGTTTGACCTTTGTAAGGAAAAAAATTTTGGAATGTCTATTTTCCCTTAACTTTTTCTTGTGTTTTTGTGTGAGTGAGAGTTAAACGATAAGTAAAGGTGTTAGAATTTGTTTTCATCACATGACAAAGAAATGTCTGTTCCTGATGCTTCTGTGAAGTGTTTTTTTTTTAATAACTAAAGAATTTTTTTCTGCCAAAGTTGTTGTGAACATTTCATATGGTTTATCACCTGCTATTTTTATGCTGATGGTGGTATTACATTAGCTTTGGAATGGGTGATTATAATTTTGCTGCATTTAGTAAATGTGACACATCTTTTCTGCAGACATGACTGCTTCATAATACTATCAGGAGACAACACTGTTGCTTAGTGCTGTTTTACCAATTTGCGTAAAACGAGTACTTTTTACCTCAAGCAAAACTACTGTGGTTAATCTGCCTCTCACATTATATCGTCTCTGGCCAAGTGTCTTGTGTTTTGACTGTCCTTTTTGCTTATTTCCAAGATATTGTTTCATATCATATTGTGTGTTAAATAGCTTCTGGCTGATTATTTTCTGATAATTGGAAATATTTCAATTTTTGTATGTTTTATTTTTGTCTTTGTACCATGAAAATTTACTCTTCACTTCTCTTACTTCTCATGTACAGAATAGATTATTGGTGCGGGAAACCTATGTCTGATAAGCCTTTTTGACAGGCTAGTCTCCAGCAGCCCTAGAGGGGAAATGATATTTTTGGTTTCTCTGAGCTAGATTACATGCAAGGACGGGATCTCTAACCATGGGTATTTATTACATCTTCAACATCTTTTTTTCTATGTGCACTACATATTTTACCGCAGCTTAGCAACATTGTTGGGTATTTTAGTGGGTAATATGGTGGAACATTCTTTTTCTTTTTTTTTTCTCACAATCAAACAAGTACCCACTCCAAGTGCTTACAAAATGCTTGTAGTCATGGTACCACTAAAATTTGCTATTATTTTGTATACTTTTGCTAAATGTCGGGTAAAAATACTCTATAAGTTGTTTTCCCAGTTGTTTCCCCTGTTACTTCTAGGGATATGCGTGTCTCTGCATGTGTGTATGTGTGTGCAAAGATCATAAATATTTATCACAAAATATCGTTCAAATTTAAAGTGCAATAAATAAATCAAGGTTGGTTAATTTTAGAATTTTCATTTTTTTCTATGGCTTTGATGCTCAAATTGTTTTGCTTGTCTGTGCTGACTAAAATATGGTACACTGTAGTTCTTTTCAGAAAAATTGCTTTTGCAAACATCAAAATAACATTTATTAAAATGCTTTGGAATTTTTGTGCTACATGCTAAATGGGAACTGATGTGTGAACACGGAATCTTATAAACTTGGCTAGAGATAAATTTAACAAGTATCAATGGCCATCTGTATAAGTGATTTTGATGTATTGCCTTATTTTAAGCTAGTTCATTGATTAACTAGATGTTTGACATCTTAACTAAAAATCTAACTTTTATGCAGAGCTTTATGCTTGTTGTCTATGTTTGTTAATTAGCACTGCTGCTAAGTGGTTTGGGGCAGGATTTTTTTTTTTTTTTAATGGAACTGACATTTAACAGAGAAACTGAACAATGAAATTGAAATAAGAAAGCTTCTAAAATCAAGGTAGATCGTGATGATGACACTCTCCTGTCTTATAAATAATTAGGTATACATTACATGACATTAGAAAGTAGGATTTAACAGTCCACACAGATATCGCATGTCAAGAAATGCAACAACAGACTCTTAGTGATTCAGCTTTGAAAAAGATGTCATGCCAGCTTTTCCAAAATTACATTTTTCTTCACCCAACAAATACATGACTGATTTTTGGTGTTGATAAACACATCCCATCTCTGTTTACATGTGGTTTAACATTGATTTTGTGCATAATTAAACCATCATTTTCATTACCATTGCCCATGCAGATTACAGATATTATAAAGTTGCCTTGGATGTTTTATTGTTATTACATTGATGGCATTGAATATAGGAAGATATTTTCATACACAGAATGTTGGCATCATAGTGGTATATACAGCAGGTGTGTATGTTCTTTTTGAATGGCTGGTTGACAATGTTGTGCCTACATTATTTGTTATATTCCTTCTCTTCTTATGATCTCTTCTACCCTCCCAGTCATGACTCACTCCTCTCTTACCTCCCTTCATTTGTTATTGCTTCCATTCTTCTGTATGCCAAAGTAATGCATCAAAATAGGGTGACTTTATAGGCAAAGTTTTGGCGCTATTTTTGTAGACTTTTAAATACATTTTCTTTACTTGCAACAAAGGTTGACATTCTTAACACCTACTGTTTACTTTCATGAGAGCATTTGTCCTTGTAGTGAAAGAATTTGGTGATATAAACAGCAAGGAAATAATGTCGTGCAAGTGCAAAATAGTCTTGATGCCTCAGTTTGTCATTGGTTTTCTTCCATGTAAATTCAGAGATATACATACTCAGCATTATTCACCCATAAATGTAGTGGTAAAAAGGCCTTCAGAAAGTCAGATTATCTTACCCATGAGCATATATTTCTGTAAATGCTTGTGAAAAAAGATGTTTTCCCATCCCTGTTTTTCCCTCTGTAATATATATTTTCAGGTACAGTACCTTTGTACAAAACTTCCTTGTCTCTTTTATTTGAAATTCCTCATCCTATTTTTTTTTTTAATGCAGTTCAGATTGTCTATGTTGAAGTCCATATAATTTTTGGTTTTAACTTTGTCAAAATGAGGTGGGTGGTAACAGTTTTCAGTTGGAAGCAAACTTAAGTGATGTTGAAACACCTTAAAGAAGATATATAATTTTACCAAAAATGTCTTATTTGAAAGTCAGTGCATTTTACCCATAAATGATGGCTGTTGTTGGAAATTGTGAAAAGAGAAGGACACTTTCAACATGAATACAGCATCATATTTATGCATTTAAAATGATGTGGGGCAGTTATTAAATGATGTGTACATTGAGGTATTCTGCAGCACTTGTGTGGCTTGAATCTATGTTGATTTAATTCTAAAACTCCACAGCGGAAATTCCCTGTACAGTGAAATTTGTATTACCTGAAATTAGCCTTAGAGGCAAGTATGTAGAAGTGGACATGATTTTTTTTTTCGGGGGGGAAGGGGGGATGGACGTACATTCGTTCATTTGTGTGCACACAAGTCGTTTAATTATTTCATGCTCTAAGAGTGCATCCTGCCAATTATATATGATGCATGGTATCTTTGCATGCGTCTTTGCAGTATTTCTGTGCAACAAGATCCCTTCAGGTTTTTCTGAAACATTGCACCAGGTGGCATTCACTATTCAATTCTGCCAGGTAATTTTAAGACCTTAATAACCTCATAAAACAAGATTTTTTTTCGCTGGCGAAGAAATGATTTATATACTTTTTTTCCAATCTTTGCAGTTTGGTGAGTTATTATACAGGCACTGTACTGTGACAGTTCAATAGAGTGTAGTTTTAAAGTTATTAACAGTAGGTGCTGAAGCAGTTGAAACGACACAATGTCAAGAGATAATGACATATGTGGTCATTTACAGTGTGTGCCTAGATGTAGCCCAATCAGCGGACAACCGATAAAGGTAGCCTTTAACGGAAGATTTCAGCATTGCCTAATCGACTTTGAGCTACAGTGAATCACCTGTTAAACTTTCCACTTGCATCATAATATTTTTCGCGATAACTTCATAGTCTTTTTGCGAATCAGCTATATCGTTTGATGCACATGTTAAGCGCAAAAGAATGCTGGTACTGCAAAGAAAAATCATAACTTTCGTAAAAAGATTAATAAATTTGACAAACATGCACAAATGTTTTTTTGTTTTTGACTGCATGTGGATAAAACCCGTTTTCAAAAATATCTTGGACATGTACTTGGTTTCAAGGATTCGTTAAATTTGTTGAGTATATCAAAAAAATGGAATTTCCTTGGTGCTTTCTGCTACACAGTCACACATAGGGTATACCTACACGTGTACGTCATCGGACAACCAAAGACAATACGCTTGCTGGGTCAAAAGTTACTAAGTGAATGATCCCGTTTGGAACTGACCAATTGCTATTACATTGTTAGTTTTACCTACACGCAGAAAAGCTGCAACCAGTTGCACGACCTAATCAAAAGATATGTTTTGCGCGTAGATGTAACAGTAAGTCCACATCAGGATTAAACCTTTTGTAAACACCTGCATCCACAGGTCTTGGGACACGCACACTTGCGTTGAATGCACTCTTCTTGCTGGGCAATATATCGTTCACAACGGGGTAACCCGACTGGTTACTCGAATAGTTGAAGGTTTGAAGAATGCGTTCATGGATGTTCAAAACCAGCACGCATCTATGCCACAAAATTCTGGGTGTTGTATGACAGAGAGCGAGTTTATCAGTCGGCCAGTCCGTAAGACAAAGTTATTGCTAACGATAAGCCCGAGTACAGTCTTCACGGTATCTGGACACTGTCGCACTAGAAAAGATCTCGACCTGTAGGCAAGACAGTGTGTTCGCCTTCGTTATCTTACTTCAGGCTGGTCAAAACGAGGTCACGTCTATCTCAATACGACCGACAGTTTGAGAATCTGTCGTTATTCAACCTGTGGATCCGCGTGGAATGCGTTCAACACGAGGATGGCAGACTCAACCCCTAACACACTGGTGATGTCTCGACGAAGGAGGGTAACCAGTGGCACTGGCGTCTCCAAAGACAGGTGTTTGTAGAAGGAGTAACGATCGCTTTCTCGATCGAACCTCCCGACATTCTTCTTTCATCTCCAGCACTTTGTTTCTGCTTGTTACTTTTGCATCTCATGCACTCAAGTCCTTCGATCTTCATTACCTGCTCTTGAAATTTCGTATTTTGCTCCCTTTACCTTGTGTGTGTGTGAGAGAGAGAGAGAGAAAGAGAGATTATACGTACTTATGTATGTGTGTGTGTGTGGGGGGGGATATGTGTGCGTGCGTGGGTGTCTGTGTTTGTGAGAGAGAGAGAGATCTGTAAAGGTACTCATTTCCGAACCGCGTATGCGTGTTGCGAGCTGCAGAATCATGTCGTAACCTAAACATGTTGGTCTCTCGGTGAAGGAAGGTAAATCAGTCTAAGAATCAATCCTCGATCGAGAAGCAGCACTTTCACTGGGACATCTGGCTTGTCCTGGCGCTAGAAAACTGGATCTTCGACTTTGGTCGACCCATTGCCGCTGTGAGTGCCTTCATACCAGTCAAGTTTATTTCATTACGGCACCCTGTTTACCAAGTATTAGAGCCTGCTTCTTGTTCCTCTTCCACTTTTTTCTGTCCTTACTTCTTTCTACATGTATTCCTTCTTTTTAAAGGCAACAGCAGTCTTAAAGAGCGAACGTAACCCTAAAAGTTGGGGAACCGCTTCCCACCAAGAAAAAAATAAAAGAAGAAAATTAGCCTTCGTTTATTGCTTTGTGGAGTTTGATAGGAATTTTTTTTTTGTGTGCGAAGCGAATTTGGCAGCCGCGTGCTCTGAAGTCTTTCGTCTCTGTCGCCGCTGGAACATAAGTTACCACTTGCAGTCTTGAGTTCGTGTGCACGAGGTCAAGACTACAATGTCGGTTCCACGCACTGTCTCTCCGCTCGCACTGTGTGCCATCCTCCTCTTTTTTCTTCGATCATAGTTCGTGTCCATGTTTTTCTTGTATTTATGTCTGTTGATGTGTTTCTGTCCGTTTTTTGGGCTTTGTCCGTATGTGTGCATTGTATTTGTCTTGTGTCTGCCAGCCCCTCTTTTTTTCTTCGATCATAGGTAGTGTTCATGTGTTTTTCTTGTATTTATGTCTGCTGATATGTTTATGTCCGTTTGTTTTCTCGAATGTTTTGGTCTTTGTCCGTATGTGTGTTGTGTGGACTGTGTCTGTCTTTCTTCGTCTAGCAGCCTTTTTCTCAAGCGTTGAGCCGACTGTTAAGTACTATAAATTATTACTTATTATTCAGTCACACAGGATATACTATCTACACATATTCTCATCTCTTTCTCTCTGCTCAAGTGAAGTGTTTGTTTGTTTGTTTGTTTGTTGTTTTTGTATGTGAGGTTAGGAAGATGAGAAAGGGGATGTTTCAGATCATCTACCCGCCTCTTTGGAAATACCTGTCCACCTAAACTGACGTTTGTCCTTTCTGTTCAATCTGCCAGTCTTTCCGCACACCTGGTAACGTATTCTCCTGCTATCAGATCTGACTGTTTTGTTGCAGCTGTTCGTTCCCGTGGGATGGAGCCCTCTTGACCGCCCAAGCATTGGGGATTATTTTCACATGGCTTACAACATCATCACGCCATTCTGTTTGCTCAAGGTATGGGTAGCGAGAATCGTTGACAGGATTTCCTATTTCAAACAGATGTCAATAAGTAAAGAAAACAAAAGACTTACATATTTATAATTTATGCTTCTTTCTTAATTTCACCGCACAAGGCTGCACCAATAGGGAACCACGAAGGAATTACAGCTGCAATCACCCCTTGTGGTCTCGTTAGTTCCACGCTCTGCATGATCAGCACAATGGCGAAAGCTCAAGTTTGTAAAGTCTGTATATTAGCTCCTCGTTCTCTGTCCTATCCACCAAGCGTTTATTGCAAATCTCCAGCTGAGAATATGAAGCACACTTCACGTACCAGTGCCAGGAAACGACATTAAATGGAATAAAGGGTACGTTTAGTAAACGTTTCTGACACTGGAACCCGCTAGCCTGGAATTTCAAATACAACGCTCCTCATGGAGGAAAACTTTAAAAATACTGTAGGACCAAAGGAGGCAGGCGCAGACCTCCAAAGCGCTGACGGGGATGAAAAAACAGTTTTGAAGATTCTCGAGCCATCGCATGGATTTCAAGCAAGCATGGTGTCGATCGTGGAATGCGTTTTCTTTACGAAGCAAAACGGGAAACAGTTAAAGTTGCAACACTTTTGTAAATAGCTGAATTGAGCTCAGTGCAAGGTAATGTCTTCCCAAGTCTGGTTTAATTACTGACATCGTTACTTGAGATATACATTTATAAAAACACATAACAAGGTCAGACTCGTGAAACGTTGAATAGTCACGGAAACGCATAATTAACATAATATAGTCCCAACTCTCTCATTGGGCAAAGCCTTGACAACGTCATCTCATTCATGACCAATCATAATTTCTGTGTTTTTGACCTGTTTCTGTGTTTGGTAAAGTGTGTAGGCATGAGAATAACGGGTGGATGGGGAGATATTCACCCAGATTGGGGGAAATATCATCTTGCGCAGAGGTCTGTCTATTGTGGAAAAGAACTGCATTAGATCTTTAAAAAAAAAGTGCTTCGAGAAGCCTTCTGTTCTATAATCTTACCCATGTTGAGCACAGTAGGTACATGGAAAATAAAGCTCGGATAGCCTATAGTAGCGATGGGAGCAATGATCTGAGAGAGATTCACTGTCTAGGACCCAACCTCACCCAACCGCTCCTGTCACTTTATACTTCATCTTATATCGGTAACCCATTCCTGATGAGCGGACAAGTTTTCCTGCAATATTCCTGAACAAACCTCAAACTATCGGCAGTCTTTTCCTCGATCTATCGCAGGAAAATGCCAGTGAAGTGGCCTGTTAAGCTTAAATGATAGAGACCAACGTTCTGCATCGTTTCAGCTCGGGTTTCAAATGAACCGTTAGGTTAAATTATAATCGTGTCTAAAGCACAGCTTGGCCCCGATTCTTGGAGGCTGGCATGTCTTACATTTTCGCGAGAGAAACTGACAAACGGCCCCTAATTTGGGAAGTAGGCCTCACCATTTCATAAGAAAAGATTTCTGACACGTCAGTCTTCTCTCCTTTTCACAACTTTTGCTTAATGTTATAGTCGAGTGCGACACTGTATGGAACAGCACCAAGATCCATGAAGCCGGCGCTTAGACGACCGTACTTAGGAGTCACACTCGTGTTCGATGATTTTAATGACATCACTCGACATCAAAACATGGCTGCCTGATAGCTGTGTTTTAGACGCGATACTAAGTAAACAGTTATTTGACAGCTCGAAATTTCAGATCGTCAATGCCTCTCATGTAAAGACAATTTTCCACTCCAACTGCCTTCTCTCATAACTACCAAACTAGTAACTTGTGGTGGGCAATAGTGCTATGAAATGTCTGTAGACTTCGTTCACCCTTCAAAGAGAACCTTTTTTTTTACCTTCACCTTGGAATGGAGGCAGATGTTCTCATGCAACCCTGCCTAGGGCATTTCCAGACAAGCCTGCAAACATATCATTCACCTCATGAAACACTTCCGATACCCATTCTCAAGTTAGAAATAATATACAAAAAAATATATATTTCATGAGACAAAGAATCGATAGGCCTGGCAAATTTCACGTCCTGTTCCGCCATTACAGGGTTTGAAAGGCATGCTGTATTTAAAAAGTGGGTGAGCAGACTGCTTGTACGCCTAAGCGATGCTGTACTGGCACACAATCTTGGCGAAAACTGACTTGCCAGTGTCACGCATTCACCACGACAACAGCATCTTTCAAAGAGACCCGGCATGTCCAATGATCGTCGTCTGTTTACTCGCTGATTACCTGAAGTGCTTTATTTCCCTTAATTCCCGTTCATCTGCATTGAATAATAGGGTTGTCGTCCTCATTGATGACTCTAAATGACGAAAATAATTTCACCTTCACGAGCTCTGAAATTGTGTGATGCTAGCACGTGCCTTAAAATCAGACGAAATCAAATGAGATAAAGAGTTTTCGGTATTGTTTGATACGTTTTTACTGTATAGTTTAAATCTAACGACGGTTTGTATTTGATGGAGCATGATAACGAGGAAAGAATGAAATGAAGTTGAAGTTCAGGTTACAGTTCCGTGCTATTATATATTCCTTACATGATATGATTAAAGACGCTTGTATTTAAGCCTTATTAGAGTATTGAATATTTAAAATATTCTTTCAATCTTTTGAGCTTGGGACAATGTCGTCAAATTTTAAACAGTTACAGGAGCGAAGCAAGCGCCACCTGTCTAGCACGGTGACTTACCTGTCTGTCATCACCTTTGTCATGGGTGCCAGTATTCACCTGGTCGGCGACTCCGTCAACCACCGCCTGCAACATTTCGGCTATCTCAACCACCTCTCAGTCGCCGAGAATCCGCTCATGAAGCAGCTGCGTCCACCAGAACTGGTATGAGGTCGATGGTTCTTCGCGTTAGAGCATAGCGTTTTATAGACAAACAAACAAACAAACAAACAACACTGGGACTGTGGAAGAAATACTGACATAACATATCGGGAGATCGACAAAGCGATGGTCTTCTCGCAAAATCGTGTCGAACGTTATCGAGTTATCCTGCTTTATGAATTTTTAAATTTTTATTAATTTTTTTAAATTATCTTTTATTTGTTGCTGCATGTGGTTAGCGATTTTTTTTATGGCAATTGTGCTTTCTCTCCACCCATTACCACTGTGATATGATCGCTAATTTTCCCGCTTTGGGTTAAAAGCTGTTCTCTCTCTAAAAGCAATAGGAAAACAAAAAAATGCAGCCATCTAGTTTCCACGCATTATCGGTCGGCTGAAGCTGCCAGCAATAATACGAGCTTTATGTGGGCAGCTGCTCTGCTTGGCTCTACCATAGGAAAGGCCGTTACTCACGCAGCAACAAAGGTGCACAGTAATAAAGAGCGAAACAAGCTCATTAGGAGTGTGTGTGTGTGTGTGTGTGTGTGTGTGTGTGTGTGTGTGTGTGTGTGTGTGTGTGTGTGTGTGTGTGTTATGCTTGATGCTGATCTATAAGCAGCTTGCGAAAATCACCTGGCGCTAACCGTTAAAGTAGCCAGCACTCTTCTCTGTCTGTGTTCTGTAGTACCTCAGCTGAAGTCTGTTTATTATATATTTCACCAACACAGGGCAAACACGCATGCTCGTACGAACGCAGGCACGCGCTAATAAAGTATCCAGCTTTGCGGAATATTTTCTCCACTGGTTCTCTATACCACTAATAAAGTATACAGGTTTGCGGAGTACCTTCTCCAATCGTTCTCTAGATCACTGACAAAGTATATACAGCCCTAGGGAGTGTGTGTGTGTGTGTGTGTGTGTGTGTGTGTGTGTGTGTGTGTGTGTGTGTGTGTGTGTGTGTGTGTGTGTGTGTGTGTGTGTGTGTGTGTGTGTGTGGTAGGTCCATACTTGATTTCCTTGTAATTTTTTTTATCTATATATATATACTTGCCCACTTCTTTTTTGTTGTTGTTGAACTAGAGCACATTCCCATATTCAAATTGCCCACTGGGACAAATAAAGTTGGTCATTGTATTGTCATCATTGTCATTGTCATCACTGTCATTGTCATTGTCAGTACTTTCTCCTCTGGTTCTCTAAATCGCACTCAGAAGCAGATTCGCAGTTCCTGGCCAATAGCTTTAGCGCATCATACGATTGTTTCTCACTAGGACACCGCCTATAACCTCACGCACAATCAATGATGCATGTCAAAAAAGGTAATAGTAGTTTTTTTGTATTTCAGAGACATATTTTCCCCTTTTTCACTGGTGCCAAGAGGGGTCAGAAAGTGCACCATTTTGATAATTAGTGCCTCAGAGGCAAACAATTTCCGAAAAACTGCGATCTGGTTCCTTGTCGGCCCAATGGCTTCTGATATTTAAGTATAGTAAACTAGAATGTGAATTACAGAGGATTGCTTGATTTACAGATAACACAGAATAATAAGTTAATTACCCAATCTCACAAGGCCATACTCGTGTATTGAGGAGAAAAAAACTGGACTTTTTCTGGACTTTTCTGAACACTGCTAGGAAGACGAAGACTGGCTGAAACATATGCAGAGCAGTCTGATTGTAGTTTTACTTTCAACCAGATTTCTCTTCCCCCTTGAAATAAGATTTGTTTTTGTATGCTTACTTTGCAGGTGAAGTCTTTTGAATTACTGTACATTTATGACGAAGAGATCGGTCATTACATGTGGTAAGTTACCAGATTAGAACTTTTACAGGCTATTTCCTTTTTTACCTGCTTTCTTTTGTTGTTGTTGTTGTTGTTGTTGTTGTTGTTGTTGTTGTTGTTGATGATGATGATGATGATGATGTCGATTTATATTGCGCAGGTATCCATTCAAAAGAATGCTCATTGCGCAGCAAAAACAGAAGAGAATAAAAAAATAAAATAACAGGAAAGTAAAAAATAATAAAAACAGAAATGGTGCATGGTTGTTTAAGTCTGTCTTTAGTAAACAAATGAGTCTTCAGTCTTTTCCGAAACATGGTTGCTGAGGTGATGGTGAAGATGGTTTCGTCCCTGAATGCAATAAACTTTGTCTGTTTACCTGTTCTGCAAGATTTTTCATTTTGAATAATCATATCATCAATGTATTTCAAAGAAAGAACGTGGGGTAGCTCAGCATTAGTCACATTTTGCTCTCGGTGAGAAAAAAAGTTCTTACGATGTTATCTGATGTGAGAGTTCAGTTGAATTTGTATGTCATTTTTTTTTTTACCTGGCAGGTACATTCCGTTTTTTCTGTCCCTCCTTCTCTACTACACGGGGTGTTTCCAGCCAGCGAGACAGGTTGACACCCGATATAAGCCTGCATGGTGGCTCTTGCTTATTTTCAGTGCACTGTACTATTGGTAAGTCACGTCTCCTTTATCATTCATCTCCTTCGCATTACACCTTTTATGGTTCTCCTATTTCAGCATCTTTATTATCCTTTTTTGATTTAGTAAATTACTTTTAAGCGCAATCTTGAAATATCCATATGAGTTATATATTTATTACAAGATGCAAGCAAGCTTATTTGCATGAACAAATGAATCAAGTGGTTTTGCACTAAACGTTAACTGTACGAAAATTGTTTTGCTTGTAGTTCTTGTAGCTGGGCAAACCAGCATTCGACAACTCCGTTCTGTAATCAAATAAAAAAGGCAAAGGTCATCCGCCCAACCATTTTTTAAGTCGTCTGGGGAGTCATAAAAGCTTTTATATCAAAGGGGTTGTGGAGTCAAATGTGAAATCAATCTCTATTGAGTTGATAACAAGCTACTAAAACATCGAATTACCGCTAGTTTGTCAGGAAAGTGTGATGTAATGTGGTTTGTGTGTGTGTGTGTGTGTGTGTGCGTGCGTGCGTGCGTGCGTGCGTGCGTGCGTGCCCCTTGGGAGAAGAAGTACATCCCTAAACTCTAAATTCGAACTTCATTGATGAGAGCCAATTCAATCATTTGAAATCAACGACGAAGACGATGGTAAAGAGATTACTATGATGATGATGATGATGATGATGATGATGATGATGATGATGATGATGATGATGATGATGATGATGATGATGATGATGATGATGCCTTCAAGGACAACATGAGTGCTCAACGAAAATGGCTGAAAATAGAGCATAAAGTATCATAAAAAACATATTCCGGTGGTATTTATGACGAAGAGGCACAAAAAATTTTATCTTAATATTTTTCTCATAAGCGCACCTGGATTTGTCGAGAAAACAGGTTGTGATGAAAGGGTAGTATTTCTTAAAATAGCATCATCTGCATGAGCTGAATTCAAACAGAAAGTATGCAATCCGAAGGTTCTCCTCCGAGCTCAGATGGAGTCAATTTGTACTCATTTAGGAAATCCTGAAGATAATGGCAGCAAATGCCAGTGAATTATCTTTGTTCGGTGATGTTAGCAAAGATTGTTTGCAGTTAAATGAGGAAGAAATAAGTTTTTGCATCGATAAAATATATCAAATTTGTGTCATATTTTTAATGGTAAAAAAGTCGTTATCAGCAATCAGTTATAACTATAAAAATAAAAATACAATGCTGAAATTTAACCATCTATCAAATAAAAAAAAATTACAGGAGTTTATTGCAGACAAACGTACATTTAAAAATATTTATATTTTATTAACAATAATACACGTGAAAGAATTAACTCAAATGCACCCATTTAGTAACAAAAATCAATAATAACACAACATAGACTGCAATGACTGTGATTGTTGCCCACGAAATGTTGATCTGGAGAAGATGTACTTACCAGTCTGTCGAGGGAATTCGTTTTGGACCTTTTAATTTTTTTTTTGGGGGAGGGGGGTGGACTTCAGTCGAAGCTACTAAATAAAATTCAAATCTGTCAGCCCGTATTCCAAAATCAGATGTTTTATTTTCTGGGCAACAATAAATTCTTGAACAAGAGAACCTGAGTAATGTTTCGTCTTTTGACTTGAAGACATGCACTGATTTCTTGTACTGAACCACACTCGCTGTTAAAAATACTACTAGCTGTAAAGAGAACTCTTCAATATAGGAAAACAAATTTCTCTTGCTTTCCTAGTATAGCAGGTGAGAATGCCGATGTTTGAAGGCTTATATCTTTAAAATTAAGCATAATTATGGACTAATATTTTGAGAATTATAATTTTTAAATGAACTTAACCCTGCCATCAAGAAAAAATGTTGCACTCGGCTTGTCTTTTAACTATTTGCAGGTATCTGGTGACCGAAGGACAGATTTATCCGCTCTTCCTCGCGATCTACGCTGCTATGCTTGTCTACGGAAGCTGGCAAGTGAAGACAAAGTCTCTCTGGCCGGACACCAACGGCGCCTTCCTTTTTCTGACATTTACCCTGACCCTTGCCCTGACGCAGGTTTGGGTGGCATGGCTTTGGAACGATCCCGTCTTAAGACAGAAGTATCCAGGGCCTCTGTACATGCCTGAACCCTGGGCTTACTACACATTATACATTGCCAAGCCTTAAACTGAAGCTGGAGACAACTGTAATGTGAGCTTTCGGATTAAATTTATATATACACGTTTTTGATGCCGCAGTTTAAATTGAAGTTCAAACTCACATCAGTCTTATTGATTATTCATCCACGTTCACCACAGCTGGAATTTTCTTCCCTCCTTTTGCTTTCCTGGCGCTGGACTTTGTGTGTTTGCACGAATCTCTGTTTATGCAGAATTATATCCCATTTTATATTATTTTTGTGTCTGTCTTTCTCTCTCTCTTTTTTATATGTTTGTACTTTTTACTTCCTTTCTTTGTGTTTCCGTCAACTGGATCGGTGATTAGAGAAAGGATGGACGTTCACCACGTGTAAAGCTACAGAATATCTTCTTCTTGGCTCGCTCGTCGCTGTCTACAAAGGAATCAAGAATTACACCTGCAGTTGCTAGCCTTGACACGTCTCCCGACCTACTGGTACAAACTGGTACAAAAACTGGTAAAGGGACAAAGGCAAAGCAATTTTCTTTTCTTGTCCACTTGTTCGTCGCTTCCTGGTCATTCTGCTAGCAGCACATCTTCCTGGGGAAAATAATTATAATTAGCCTACTCACATTAGACTTGTCTGGTCCCTGGTGATATGGTCTGACAACGAAGTCCATTCACTCGTGCTTGTGATGTTTTGTGATTATGCCGCTTTGCTGATTAGGGGTCTGGCAGTGCAAGACTTCGATACTTTAAGAGACGCACGAGTAAAGCAAGTCCTGAGAAAAAAACCGTCTATTCAGTCTTCCATTTATCAATGAGGTTGTTTCCATATACAAATCATTGCTTTGTTAATGCTGCGGTGAAAAATGTCGGAAAATCTAATGGTCTGGAAAAAACATAGGAAACGAAGCCGATTGCAAATCTGCGCAACACCTGAAGCTGTCTAGGCAAGTTATTGTATCAAAAGCCTCGGTTGGTTTAAAGCTCTGTTGCATTTAAAATGGCGTAATGATTCATGTTTTATATAAGAACCCCTTTGAGAGTCCTTTCTTGACTCACATATTCACAAAAACGCATTCAGCTTTACACCACAATCTCTGCCATATTAGCTCGTCGCCATATTAGTTTCCCCATTGCAACTACAAATTAACACACACACACACACACACACACACACACACACACACACACGATGCGCAAAGATCGATTCTGATTCTTATTTAGTTCTAAGGCCTCCGATATGATTCGCTGTTCTTCTTATCTTCTACTCGTCGTCGAGTCCCTCATGCTTCGTATTTCTTGTTTCCTTTGATAGACTTCAGGCAAAGGCTATAGAGGATGCCAACAAGACTTTATACTACTCCACCGTATTATTTTAGTGAATCATAGGTTTCTGAAGAACAGATAAGAATCCGAAAAAGTAAGGTTGCGGCGATTGTTAAATTAACCTGGAACATGAAGAATAGTCGCTTCCCACCGGCAAGTGACAACTAACTACCTAGCTTGGTAGGCTACAAGTTCCTGTAAACAAACAAAAGCATCGAGTCACAAAACAGACAAAGAATAATGGAGCGGTGAGCAAAAGATTTGAGGATGTGCCTTAGAGGGTACTGATCTATTAAAGGAAAAAACTGCAAGACAAAGCTCTGGCAGGAGGCACCTACAGACGGCTTTGTTCTTTGCCAGTCCAACCCGGATACATCCGTCGCCACACACGGAAAGATCGCTTCAAAAATTTAAAAGATACTTTGAGGAGGAAAACAATGTCAGCTCGCGTCCTCTTGTAGCAAGTCGAGCAAGTCCAGACTCTGTAGATGTGAGCAAATCGAAATTCTGTATAGCGGGTGTGTGGCTTGGATACCCACCCAGAGGCTTCTGTCAGCGATGCAGTTTATTTGCGCACCGTTTATCATTCGGGGTACATCGGACCTTCACTGGCGCATTGCTCGAGTTTGTTGCCTACCCCGGGGCTTCTTCCTATTTGTATCAGGCTTCACACTTTCATGTTTTAGTCATCCAGTCATTCATGTTTGTACCCAAACGACGCGCGCGCGCGCGCGCGCGTGTGTGTGTGTGTGTGTGTGTGTGTGTGTCCTCTTGTGTTTTTTTGTGTTTTGTTTTGTTTGTTATGGCTTACATCTATCCGCAGCTGTTTCCATGTGTGGAATGGTACCGGAGGTGGATGTGGGTGGGTGCGTTTCTTCACGCTGAAGTGAAAATGTGTCACCACTCAGATATCATACAGGTCCGAGACGGCATTGCTTTCTGCCATAGATGTGTCACTACCACACGTACTACATGGTTGACCCCACAGCTTTCTAATATCCGATTATTACATATCCAAACGTTTTCCTAAAAGGATTTTTATAACCAGATGTATTGGCTCTTCGTCATCTTTTCAAATTTCTACATTGGGCAATATTTTTGGAATGTCTTTAAATTAATCCCCGCAGACAAAGACATTTATCTCACGTATCAAGGACTTTGCTGCGGCTATAACTGGGTGAAGTGCTATCGTCTGCTAATGTAGTGATGACTTTATGAAGGCCATCTATTCAGACTGCAATGCTGGCAACATATTTGGCTAAAGGAGTTCAGCACATTCATAGATTGCATCTTGGTGCCCCAAAACAGGTTTTTAATCTGTAATAGTCACATGCACATTTGACAAATTCACTTATTTAGTGTGTTCGGTTATAATTCTTAGGACTTGGAATCATTATATATTGATGATGATGATGATGATGATGATGATGATGATGATGATGATGATGATGATGATGATGATGATGATGTCCATTTGTAATGCGCAGGTATCCATTCAGAAGAATGCTCATTGCGCATTGTTGGGGTCTTTTTGTTTCAGACCACGTTTTCAAATAATTTTATTTTTCTGGGGCCAGTTGCACAACACATTTCTAATTTTAAACACTTTTAAGCCTGAAATCTATTTAGATAATCAGTTTAAAGTCCACACCACAATTTTAGAATTTTTAAAACGAAAACTGCTTTAAGTAAGATAAAGTTGTTTAAGTTTGCCTTTCCGTCCTGTCAGCACAATTTTTGTATGTTCTTGCGCATTGCATCTAAATGGGAAAGAAGAGATTTTGCTTCTTTAGAACAGTTTTAAGGTTTAGAAACATGTTGTGCAACTGGCCCCTGATATCTCATGCTTTTTTTGTTCAGTCAGTCAGTCAGTCGTCCCTTGCCTGGCACCTGGCGTTGGGGGGAGCACATGGATAGACGCGGCAGCTGATAGGGTCCGCCACTCTTGCCTGTTTTGGGCAATAGTCAGCAGGTCCTGTACAGGACGACCAGTCCAGTCTTTGACGTTCGTAAGCCAGTTCTTTCTCTGACCACCGCGGCGTCGGCCACCCTCCAAGGTGCCTTGAAGGATAGTCTTCGACAAGGTGTCGTGCCGGGTTACATGGCCAAAGAAGACCAGCTTACGTCGCTTGACTGTTGATAGTAGAGGTTCCTGGTGTCCTACCAGTGTGGCAATCTTGTTTCTTACAAAGTCGTTGGTTTTGTGTTCTTTGTATGAGATCCGGAGCAGCCTCCTCAGACACTTGTGCTCGAATGCCTGGATTCTCCTTTCTGTTTCGGCGAGTAGAGTCCACGTGTCGCATCCGTAGAGCAGGATCGGCACTACCAGGGATTTGTATAGCCTGTACTTGGTAGTGAACCTTATCTTGTGGCTATGCCAGATCCTATCTAGCCTAGCCATTGCTGCTGTTGCTGTTGCGATCCTGATGCGGATATCTTGCGTGGAGCTGCCGTCCTTGGAGAGAGTGGCTCCCAAGTACTTGAAGCTGCTTACCTCTTCGAGCTGTACCCCGTTCATATAGATCTCTGCTTTGCCGTTGCCATTGATCATAACTTTGCTCTTTTCTGTGCTTGTCTCCATTCCATATGCGTTTGAGCTGTCTGTCAGTCTGTTGGTGAGGTCTTGCAGTTCCTTGTTTGTACCTGCTAACAGATCTATATCATCTGCAAAGCGTAGGTTGCAGATTGGTCTTCCACCGATTGAAATGGAGGTATGGTGGTCATGAAGAGCTTCAAGCATGATGTTCTCCAAGAATATATTAAACAACACGGGTTATGTAGACATGGAACCCAAAATTTAGCCGATTTTCATAAGTAGATTTCAGAACCAGCAAAGATTCTTTTCTTTCGGTTTTCAAGATTTGTTGGTAATTTTTTCAGTGAAGAAATAAAACAGAAAAAATGTTCATAAGAATGAAAAAAACAGCAGCCAAAAGAAATCTTTTTCAAGTTCTTTCAACAAACATTTTTTTTCAATTCAAAACTTTTCCGTGCCTGCGGTTTCCATTTCACACTTGTCTTTTAAGCCCGAGGATGAACACCTCCACCAAAAGGACTTACTTTCGTACACTTTAGGATGGTATTCTGCTATCTTACAATTACCTACTGCAACTTTCAGGAAAGGCCTGTAATCCGCTTTGATGATGATGATGATGATGATGATGATGATGTCCATTTGTAAGGTATCCATTCAGAAGAATACTCATTGCGCAGCAAAAACAAAATAAATAAAAAATAAGAAAAAATAAAGTAAATAAATAGATAAAACACCAGGAAAGTTAAAAAAAAAGGTTTCCATAGGTTGTAAGAAAACTGTGAAGCTCCGAAAAAGAGCGAGAAACAGCTGTCAAAGGTTCCTTAACAAAGCATGGGGGTGGACATTTAAAAAAAAAACTGGTTGGGCCTCACTTTTACACCCCCTTCATCCCCCTTTGTTCTGCGATTTTTTATGCGTTAAAGGACGAGTAGGATGCAAGCTGTTTTCGTAATGATCGAGTAAACCTTCAGTGCAAGATACTATTTCTTCAAATCTGAGAGAACACTTTCCGATCCGTTCTCAAGATACCACACCAACAATCACCATGAACAAAAGTATCCCAACACTACAGATGTCAGGACTTTACATGTAAGACCTCAGATTGTAGAAAGGACAGAGATGAACATTTTAGCCACTTTCGCAATTTGTTATATAACCGTCACGCTGACCATTTAATCAAACATTCGTGCATGTTTCTCTGGATAAGAAATCTTAAACAAATTTCCTTCTCCATGTTTTGTTACAGCTGGTGTAGAAGTGGATGTTCCTTCTCTAAGTAAAAGCTCTTTCTCGAAGTGAAGGCCTCTTACTCAACTCCCACTCTCTCCCCGATTCTGCTTGCTTTGGCTGTGTTCTTCGTTTTTTTTTTCTTTGCTTGTTAAGCTACATTGTAGGTGCCTTGTTGTTCTATGATATTTCACTCCACTTGAAGCTTCCACTGGGACAAGCATGTTTTAAAATCAGCTGTGTAATATAGATGAAGAGGAGGAGGAGAAAGATATAGTGTTTTCAATGAGGCTGTTTTGTTCCACTTGTTTCGCTCGTATGTGCATGTGTGTGTGTGCGTGTGCATGCGTGTGTGTGTGTGTGTGTGTCCTCCAGACACGATTTTTGGTCCAGTAATAGCCCCTTCCACTACCCCCGGGTTTTAAGACAAATTACTGCCTACAACAGTTGTATGAAAGAACTAGAGTTTTAAAAAAATACACAAGACGGGCGAAATGAGGGTTATGTTGACAAAGGCGACATGTTCTCTGTGCTTCTGCACTACTTTGCGGCGGAGCAGTTCAGCTCCGGCCGTTCGATGAAGCTCAGGATCCCCCCAAAAATTGTCTTCGGCGGCTTGGCACCGAGCACTTCGACAGTCTTGCATGGCTCGTGAGGGCGAAACTAGAACTCTCGTCAATCCTCACTCCCTCCCCACCCATCCAGGTCCTGACCTGTTGTGAAACATTATTTGCTTCAAAATAACTGCAAGGAACACGCAGGCGTCTAAGACAAACCGCTTCAACTGCTGGGTCCATTTCTCTCCCTAAGATGTGAGGGTGGGGAGTAAATCCTAAAATGTCAGCTGCTTTCCTCTCGCTGGAGGTGAATGCGCCGGGTGGGAGGGGGAATCGGCGCGCGTGTCATCTCCCCGCCACTGCCCTGTGACAATCGATGTGCAGCAGAAGCAGCAGCAGCAGCAACGGCAGCGGCAACGTCGGCGGTGGAGGCAGCGTGGTTCGTTGGGTAGGACGCTTGCGCGTGCAGCGGGCGGGCAGGCCGATTGACGGGGCGGTCTGGCCAGGCCACCTCAAAGTGGAAGGCAAAGGGAAGGGGATGGGAAGGGGAAGAGGGAGGGAAGTAACTCTGAGAGATGACTACGTCGAAAGCGCGTACTCTCGCTCGCAGACGCACACACGCATGCTCATAGCTTTGCTGTTTCATGGCAGGGATTCGGTGTTCACACGAGCCGATGTTTCTCTGTGTGTCTGGATATATATTGCCGAGCAGATCCATTCTTTCCTGCAGCAAGTGAAACTTCCTTTTTGTCATTTCCCCCAACCCACCCGCCCACCATCCCAACACTTTACCACTTCCAGGCTGGCTTCACCCCCCCCCCTCTCCCTACCCACAGCTGGTGCAGAAGACGAACTTGTGAGCACGCGTGTAAAGGGTGGGTGAGTGGGTGGGGAAGGATGGTTTGGCAGAGGAAATCTTCGAAGCCCAAAGTGGGGGTTTCGTTACAGAGGACGGAAACGAGGCACTGACTGATTTTGCAGCGTGCCCTCTAGTCTCGCTTGCGAAGACTCGGTTGGGAACAGCAACTCGCACGGGCAAAGGCAGGACAAGCAGTCCTTGGCAGCGCACCAAGGACATTCCACATCACGAGGCCGGAGTGACAGGGTCTGGACAGGATTAGTGCCTTAGTCGCTACCATGACGCCGGCCAGTGCAGGAGCTTTGAAAGTAAGAATATTAAGAAGGGTGTGATTGTTCTCCAGAGTGACTTTTTCTTGATCTGGATCTTGTCTGCGTTTCTTCGTCTGCCTGCCTGCCTGCCTGCTTGCCTGCCTGGATCAGCCTTTGTACGTATGTGGCCACTTATGTGTACCAATCTAGTCCCTGTATGCCTTTGTGTTTCTGCTGCCAGAGACAGAAACATTGAAAGCAGGCAGAATGGTATGGCAGGAGGAGACAGACAAGTGACCAGACAGAATGTGTCTGCAATCGCTCCTTTGCTTCTGAGTGCGTGTGTGCGGGAAGTGGGAAAAAAAGAAACATCTCAAAGACATGTAGAGAAGTCTTTTAATTGACATCTGTGCTCGCGGAAAGAACAAAAGAGTCAGAGAATAAGAGAGACAGGAAGGAGAAATCTGTGTAAGAGAAAAGAAGGACCTGTGATTTAGCGGTACTATTGAACATGGTGTCTGTCACAGTCGAAAAGGCAGACAATTGGCTATAGCTTCTACACATGAGTCCTAGAAACATTTTGCATATTCTGACGATTTGCTATCACGAAACGAAGTTGTAAGAACATTTTCAGCGTGTTAAAATTCATTTAGAGATTGTTGCTTTCGATGTTTTTTCCAGAGGAATAGAGGAGTACATCCTTTCGCCGACTGCAGCATTTTTGTGGTCACCCAACTTATAAATTTATCATCCTCTCGTGGCAGACGCTAAGCATTAATTAGTAGTTTTGATTAATTAAATGATCATGTTTAACTCCCAGTCTCTTCAAACGGAAAACACATGTCCCTGTCTCCATCTGTATGTGGATGCGCTGAGGTTGCCTGCTCATTCAACTTTCTGCATAATCGACTGTTTCCATTTTTATGTGTGTGTGTGTGTGTGTTCTGAGCCGGCTCAGACACAGTAGGCCTCGCTAAAGACAACAGTGCTGCTACATAATAAGGCTTTTAAACTAGACAGCTATGATTTCTAACATGTTTGACATAGTGTGGATTCTGTGATGTACTTCTCTCTGACCTGTTTACAGGATCTGTTTACATCAGCTCAGCCTGATGATGATACCGTCAGCTGCTGACACGGCGTCCATCACCGACACTCAGCAAAGCCCACTGCACCTTGTAACCAACTGCCCTTTGTTTTTAGGTCAGTCGATATAATCGTTGTGTACACACACTCCACTGGCTGTTAGAGCGTGTCTGAACGCAAGCTTGTGAGTGAAGAACCTAAAACCGAATCTGTAATAGTTTGAGATAGGGATCGGAGTCGGAACACTTTATATTTTTAAAATCAATCACCAGCCAAAAACAAAAAAAACCCCCAAAAACAATGAAAGTGGTGGTAACGGGGAGAGAGAGAGAGAGGAGGGGGGTAAAGGGAAGGTCGTAATCATCGTTGAAGCGATTCTTTGAACGGTTTAAGTGGCAATCATTTTACCTTCAGCGGGGCGAATTGATCAGGTCTCTTTTGTCATTCACTCTCCAAGATCGAAAGTGGGCTTCTATGGCAGCCCTGCACTGAAAATTGCGTTGCAGTTGCCAGGGTAAAAAAAAAATTTGCTAATTCGCTTCCTCTCGTAGGGAGAGAGAAAGAGGGGGCGACTTTGTTGTGTCGGGTAGGGGCACCGCGTGTGCAGGTTAGCGCCGGGGCATTGCG
Organism: Marisa cornuarietis; assembly: GCA_004794655.1. Lineage (NCBI taxonomy): Eukaryota > Metazoa > Mollusca > Gastropoda > Architaenioglossa > Ampullariidae > Marisa > Marisa cornuarietis. The sequence goes on from SMMW01000555.1 coordinate 8,939,935, forward strand.
GAACCTCGCGCTCGTAACTGTCGGAAGATGTCGGACCTAAAAATGAAATCAGCGACAGCGGACTTGGGGGGGGGGAGGGATGTTAGCAGGTGTTAGCACGTCGTCATCGGAGCCGTTGTGGGGAAGAGTGGAGGGCAACGACTTCCACAGATGCTTATAATGCTGCTAATAGGTAAGAGATGCCAGTCACGGCACATGCATATTTTTACCAGCGATACTGAAGGACTTCAGCTGTGTGCATGCTGTAGCTGCAGAACACCGAGGTTTAATTCTTTTCTTTCTTTCTTTTTTCTTTTTGCCTATTTTTATTTTCTGGTTGGTTTTATTCTTTCCTTTTCTTGCCTTCTTTCTTTCCTTTTCTTTCTTATTCCGTTTTTCTTTTCTCTGTAGAACAAGAGGGTGGTCCGGTGGTGCAACCGTTAGAGCCTGTCACAAATACAGTGAAGGGTGGCTGTCCTGGGTTCAGTTCTCGTCTCGGGCACACTGCTTTTTCACTGCATGTGGCATCTGTTTACAGGGCTGGCTGCTTTCCCGTGGTATAACCTTAGTTGCTGGCTCGGGGTAAAACACCGATTCCCACCCTCTCTGTAGAACAAGAATAGAAAAAATCCATTCTTTGCACTTTTGGTGCTGAGAGAAACAAAGGATTAACTGATTATCAGCCATAGGTAAACCGTGCGTAGAGTGCAAGCCAAAAATAGCATTAAGAACCTTACCGTATTGACAACATCTTGAGTCAAGCTTCTTTTAAAAAAAATCAACGGAGAATGGAGCCGAAACGTCTTACCTACAGACCTTAGCAGGTGTAACTCCTTTTGACATTGTCTTTCATTCTTTTAGTTAAGACCGTTTTGCACTGACACAGCATTTTATGGTCCGTCTTACAGCGGAACCAATCTGTGGACAACAAAAAAATAAATTTATAGAAGCGACAAATGAATAATGCATACGAATGACATCGGCTATGGCTTTTTAGTGGGAACATTGTAAACCGCGAAAAAAATATATATTGGATGCCGACGGCAGACTGGATCCAAAGGGGCGTTGAGATGATCGTAAGTTTGACTGGAAGACGGTTGTACTGGATCGTGTATGAGAGGACAGGATCGCAAGAGAAGCTAGTTTGTGACGACAAAGACCTGGTACACTGGATCCTCAGTATTGGAATATATTCGCTCCAGAAAATCTACCGGTAAGAACTATTCCGGTAACAGAAGTCGGATTTCAATTTTTTTCAAAGAACTTCTACCTTGTTCTGACGTAGCTGAGTCCCGCCTTTTAATTTTCCATAAATAACTTTTAGACGCTTTAAAAACATCTACATCTCTTCGAAACAAACAGGTCAACATAATAATGGTAAACAGCGATCACTTTATAATTAATCACTGAATAAAATCAATGTTTAGGTTATTCAGTTACACGCCGTGTTTGTCCAGCGATGCAGTTTGCTCGAGACATGCAGAGTTTGCCAGCGGAGACGACTGTGATGGTAGTGGTTTTTTTTGGATCTCATGCATTATGTTTATTCTGATAAAGATTTTTTTATCTTATTTTCGGACCCTTTATTTTGTAGTGGTTCAAGTGAGTGGGGGTAAGGGTATTAGAACCTCTATTTCTCAAAGCAAGAGTTCATATACCGGGGGTTCCGATGGCAAAGCTCGACTTTACTGACTTTATAAGCTTTGTTGTCACAGCCTGACTACTTTTGCAATCTTCAGAGTCAATCCTGAAGGGAATTTCTCCGTACAGGGACCCACAGCTATTGACCAATCGAAAAAATTTAAAAATAATGTATGGTGAAACTATTTTTAGTTACCAATAAACTGGTTTTTTTAGAAGGAAGTTTAAGTTTGATCGCTAACTCTAAGCCCAACACAATTTTGCATGGGTACCAGGTATTTCATGGGTGATGGTCTGATAGTCTGTCAGCTCTCGCTGCACTCGCAAAGCAGATCAAAAGACTGCGGTAAATGGAGACGTGTACATACATACATCTCGCTACACTCTGCTTCATTAATAAGACAAACCGATCGTTAGAGGAGGCTTTTGATAAGGTCTTCTAAAAGGGGGGATCTGGATGGTTTGAAATTCTACCTTGTTACCCCAGAACGTCTGTCCAGTTAGTACATTAACTGCGCAGGTGTTCCTGCAGAGTGTCTGTGCACTTTCTGAAATTATTGACGTGACCTGAAAGGTCAAGCAGTAACGTTTGTGTAACCTCTTCTTGGTTACCGTGGTTGCCTTCATTTACAACCTGGTGGGTATGGATTTGCTTTGTCTCGCTGATCAAAATGAGACTTTCTTTGGTCACGACCAAGCTGTTGTGCCTTTTTCAGAGAGAGAGATTGTGGGAAAACTAAGAGGAATATTTGGATATTTTACGGTTAAATTCTTTTGGGTTTTACAGGAGCTGAGATTATCTGATGAGGCGAACTATTAATATTCATCACCTCATCATCGTTGTCCCGGTACTTTGTGGTCTTGTAGTACGAGGCATTTCTAACAATTAAAGAAAGAGAACCTTCTCTATAGCCGCCATTTTCTTACAGAGGTAAGGTTACCTCATGGTTAGCTACGGAGAGGTTGCGGAGTCCTGGAGTTGTAAAAAGGCCCAGCACTAGCACATCTCCTTACAATCTAGAGATCTCTGTCTTGTTTATGGCAAAGAACTATGGCTACGCAAAGGTTGCAGGAGCTGAAGGTACTGAGAAGAATCAGATTCGCGGACAAGGGCCCACTTTGTCCTAACTATGGTTTCTGGTGATGACCGAGTCTTGTCCTCAGCCATGGTCACCGATGACACGTACTGTTGTACTCCTCCCATCGGCATTTCTTCTGAATTCACCCCACGCCTGTCCTCCGCTTGAATCCTTAGTGACAGAAGCAAATGCAAAGTATTGCAGTCCCCATGCATAACATCATTTCCTGTGACAAGTTTCTTTTTCCTCAAACATTGTTCTTTATAAATATCCAAACAGAACTTTAAATATCAGCACTTTAAAAAATCTTCTCCAAATTTAACCACTTGTTCTGCTGTTGATCTTGCTGTGCCCGTATTGATCTCCCCCCTAGGCACGTTGAATAAGGGAAAAAAGGCTATTGTGAACCCTGGAAACTTCTGGATTTATTTTTTAAGAACAGTGCTAACCATGCGCTCTAAAACTTTAACCCTGGTTTATTGGAAGAAGGCCTGCAAGTCTACAGTTGCTGGGCTACGTCCTGCTACGAATGTGGCAGGTGATCAGGCAGGTGATAGCAAAAGATAGCATAAAGATTCACGTGCAGTCCTGCATCGGTAAAAGCAGTAACACACACACACACACACACACATCCTCTCTCCCTCTCTCTGAAAGATTCCATTACATACAAGCAGACAAGACCACCACAAACAAAATCCCAGCCAGACAAAGTCATACTCCTGCGTCGACAAAATCTGTGGATCGGTTTTGCATTTTATCTTTTCCATGATATCTGTTTGCTTATTTCCTATTATAGAGATGATGTATTTTCTATAGGAGGACCACGTATGCTACAGTGTCTTAAGTGTTTTTCCCTGAAGAAAGGAGCTTCTATAAACATTCAGATCTTAATAATATATTTCTCTATAGATGAAACACCACTTGCTTTGTTTTTAATCTGTAACTCATCGAGTCTGGGCACCTCCTGATCTCAAAATAAACTACAAGAATTGTATTATGATTTGTTGATCATGTAAATACTACCGTGTCTGTAAATACTGCTACTAATAATTACTTGTATAGCCCGATAAACCAGCCCTATGGGCAAGCTTATAACACTTAACCAAAAGAAAAAAAACTATAATTAGGAAACAGATGCTCCTATTCACACTACTGTTCCAGTCATAGAGCGGATCATAAAGGTGTGAATCACTTTTGCTGCTCATATGGTAGTGTTCGGAATGCCTCGTTGAAAACACTCCAATGAGTGCACAAACCATAGAAAGAGGGAAACAATACAATTGTTGACGCTTCATTCACGGGTGTACGTTGTCAAGGCGACAGCCAGGGTTCACACGGAAGCATGGGTGACCGGGCAACTTGCGCCTACTGTCTAAGCGCTACTATTTTGAAACATTTCTAGCTGAGGTTGGGATAACCGGAACCTTCCATGAATCTAATTTGTCATTTGAAACACATTTTGTACCAAAGCTAAACCTTTCGTTCTTGTTTTATTACGGTTGGAGCTGATAACGGCACCTAAAATTTTATGTAAGTAAGCTGAGACAGGATCTGCTAAGCTAATGAAAATGCGTGTGCCAGTTTCTCTATCTACCCGTGCGCTTCTTATGGTTCTAGACTAAGATGAACCCGGGGGTTTATCGACATTTCCACGCAGCAGCTGTACCGACTGCTCCCGGTCAACATTGCACAGTTTACCGTTTGCACGTTGCTTTGTTTTTGCTTTGCTTACACTAGATGATTTATTTTCGTTGCTCGACAGAGCGTGTTGGACATGGAAACACGGGTAAAGAGGCATAGACAGAAGGATAGACTCAATAAAGATCTGCAATAGACCAGTTCAGACTAATTTTTTTAGTTCGCCTTTGTCAGGATACGATCTTCTTTTTTTTCTTCTTCTTTCTGGCAGATTTCTGAGGGAAAAAAAATACTCTGAAGTCTTCTGGGGAAAAATTCTTTGAACACGTGACTGCACGAGATGGTGTTCGTCATCAGTTGATACGAAGTTGACGTAAGCAGTGTCAACAATGAGTCACCATGACAGTTTCCACCTGTAAACTTATCGAAGCTGCTACACGTGCGAAGACTTTTCTTAGCGTGAAGCCTCGTGCTAGCTTCAAGGCTCGGGCGTTCGCTGGGAAGAAATGTCTGCATGAACTGAAGACTAAATGAAAATATTAAATTATCTGCAGGCTGCCTCTAACACCTCTGACATAGAGGAAACTGTGCCTCCCACCTCCCCCATGTGCAAACAGCATGTAAAACTGCACGGACGAAAGAGAAAGCACGTGAAATTGCGTTGACGCGAGGCTCACATGCCAACCAGTTCACGTTCGAGGGAATAGGGATGCAAAATCACGTGGACGCGAGAGCGGAAAACATGATTACTGACAACATCGTGGAGAATTACAAGAACAGCACTGCGTGCAAGGGTGAGGGCAGACGAGGACACCATGCCAAGTGACGAGAAAAAAGAAAAGCACATTTGGATGCCTTTGCTTCGCGGATTTGGCGGTTGTTCCTAGATCGTGACGAAACCGAGGCTCGATGTGCAGTCACGCTAACGGCGTCAGGCCGGCGACCTTGAACCTGAGTACGGAGATGCATCCAGGGAGTGACAGGGATTCTGGGGGATCCAGCGCTTCCAGCGGCGAGAGTCCGCCGCACGATGGAGTTGTCCCCCATGGTGAAACGGAACTGAAAACGGCGTTAAAAATGCGTTCCAGCTCAGTGGACCCTTGGACTGACAGTCAACCGATACAAGAATGCACAAAGGTAATCGATTCATTGCTTTTCTCTTACATGGTGGTGCTGGTGGTAGTGATGATGATGATGATGATGATGATGATGATGATGATGATGATGATGATGATGATGATGATTAACAGATCTGTAAAGACATACCTTTGTAGGTCAATATGCTTAGATATTCAGATAATACAGGAAATGAAGGTCTATTGGCAACAGAACCAAAAGTTAACGAAATTACTCTTGGAATTATTATACGTGATGTCAGGCATGTCCTGTCGAGAGAGTTTCATCAACTTCCATTAGGCCCCCGATTGTGTGTTCCTGTATGCAGGACCTAAAGATTGAAGCTGTCCGTTGTTTTGTTGTGGGCATCTGAATGCTTTTGTGGGCGAAGAAATGTAGATCATATGCAAGCCTGAACCCTGATTGCATGAGGGTCTGTTTGGTGGATCAGATACGAATGTGTTGTGGCATTGTTGTTTGTTGCTGTGCTTCAATGTAGAGCTAGTTACCCTTTTACCTGTCATACACTCGCGCATCGTCTGCGCTACAGTGATGACATCAACGGTGTGGTTGACGACGTGGCGGTGGCCGATGTTAGTTCAGAAACATGATAACTAAGAAGGTAATAGCATTTTGAGGCAATAGTTGACAAATACTCTGATCGATTCCAGTTTAAAAGTGTACATACTTTCTAAGTACACATGTTCCTAGTTGTAACTGTACTCTAACACGAAGCTAAAGAACGGTTTCAGTTTGAATAGTGTGAAACTTTCTGCGACAAAAGCAGTATGATGTAGTCAAAACTAGAAATCGCCCTTTTGTAATTCTTACCTTATTCCTACTTAAAAACCCATTCATGAACACTTGCGAATGGTATTTTAATTACATAATTAGCTGGTTTACCAAAATAACGCTTAATGATGTCTTAACACTTACAACTACCTCATGCCCGTCATGCCGAGATTTCTCCCACCCCCCACCCCCATAGTGTCAACGCAGTGGTAGCTAGGGATGCTATGGTCAAGCGACCGCATCGACGAGGAGCTGTAAGTGGCTGAGGCTCAACGTGTCAAAAGCAGCCACCTTTTTTTCCCGGCAGTAATCGATAAACCACGTGCCTATTTGCTGCTGGCTGGACGTAGAGAGTTTTCCAGACGCCGGCCCCTGACATGCTTTGACCCCGAAACCTTGCTCTCGGATGTCAGTCACACTAGCCACACAGCTTTAAAAGCTTCCCTCGTCTTTATTTTATATCAAAATTTGTTAAGGTTTGTTTTTGTGCTCACATAGTATACACAGAATATGGTGAAATAAAAAAAATACGTAAACAAATCTGTTGATCCAAGATATGATTCTCATGGTCAGACAGGGACAGACAGGGACCATGCATTGACGATCTGTAATTTAATTTATTCATAGATGAAATTAATAGACTTAATCTTGAAGTCCTATGGAATGCAAAGATTTTAACTAAGGCTTGTGCACTCACCTACATAGGTACTTACATCTTGGCAACCATTTTGCCATGACCCTTCAGCCATGCGCACATTCTCCATCTCTCAATCACTCGCCTCTCTCTCTCTCTCTCTCTCACACACACACACACACACACATCTACATACATACATGCGTACATACACGCGCGCGCTCGCGCTGTATTTCTCAGGTAGCATCAAAGTAGCTTCATTTCCAATATCAAACATGAACGAGTAAATATGCTGAGCGGAGGTGGCAGGCCAGTTACGGCCGAGAATTGATCATTTTTTAGATCACCCGAGCGCAAGCAAACAGACTTCGTTTGCTCACTATTCATTTATTTGCCAAAGCACAACCTCGGTGATAAACGATTGGACAGTGGACAGAGAGCGGTGAAAGTAATGCGTAGATGTGTTGCCCGGTGTTCACAAGTGTTCAGTAAATGTTTGAGGAAAAGACTTTTCTGTCAAATAAAAGACTAATATAGCAAAATTTTAAGAAATGGAGTGCATTATTTTTAGAACAAAAAAGAGAAAGAGATGAAGAAAAGTTTGAGAGAGTTGTCTTAGGAGAGAGGATTACAAGTGGATAATATAATAATTATTATTAGTTATTGTAGCCTTCAAATATTTCTTGTGACTGTGTAATATCTGTTGCAAATTTTTACATAACCGTTGTGTAAACCTTTCGCAAAGACACATGCTCGACAATGTGCTCGGTTAAAGACCGAGTGGGAAGCGAATTTTTTATGTAATGGTTGAGTATTTCTCAGAGTAATATACTGTTTACTAAACGCTGAGTGAATACCTCTATTCTGTTTACGAGATACACACCTAGAAACATCCCCATGCACTGAAAGAGGTCAAAATTGTGACGTAACGTTTGTACACAGACACGCCTAACTAACATGTGGCCCTAACTCTCCCACTCACTATTGCTTTCACAACTAATCTGTGTGTATGTATAATCCTGATGTTTTTTGTGGACCTATTTCAGTGTGTGGTTGTTGACAAGCGTATATCACGAAAATAAAAGTAGGGTATTCCCACAGAATTGTGGAAACTGAATTTTACGCTGAGCTTTATCAAATGATTAGAAAGAAAGGTTTGCATCCAACTAGACCTATAATTGAACACACAATCAAACATTTTACACGACGGTCATATACAAAAGTAATAACATATAAAAGAACAGAGCTACAACACCGTTAATGACATTCTTCACACAGGTTTTACAAGCATCATGTCATCTCTAATAAAGGTTAGAGTTTTTCAGCCCCTGATCAACCCCAAGCAGTTTCGCCATATTTACGTGAACTGGAATGTTCAGTTGTTGGTACCTATATTTATTAACTTTAAAGAAGTGGAAATTTGTGCCTCGTCACTCAAGAGTCAGGCACCGATATTAAAAGCACCTAGAAAAACTTACAGTAGAATAGTTTCAAGCTTCTGATACAAAGAGGTGGGAAAGAGAGGAATGAAAAGTGTGAGGGTGGGAAAAGGAGTAGACCATCAGCTAGTGGCAGTATTCTCAAACGAAGAGTAAAGAACAGTGGAGGACAAGTGGAAAACGAGAAGCATAACTCATTCAATCGAGCTGTGGCTATGAAAACATTCGCATTTGCGGGTGTAAACTGAGAAGGAAGTACAGCAGTAACGCCAGGCCTTGATGTTAGTAAACAGAAATTTAAAGTTAGTCCCGTGACCTTTACTGTAGTTGGGGAAAGAGGTTTCAGAGCCCTCACTTATCCCGGGCTCAGCCATTGTGAGAGCGGGGCTCATCTCTTCTCCATCACTGCCTAGCCTACATCAACGTACTACGGAGTTAGGTACCCACTCCACAAATAGACCATTTAAGGGAAAATACCCCGTGAACCGCCTTCACGCACGCCTTAGAGTTCGGATACCCTTGCTCTAACCACCAGACTACCCGCTTCTCCCTCCCCCCGCTCTCTAGTGAAATATAGTTAGCTTCGTATTGTGCTTGTTTGTTTGTGGCTTTTGGGGTGCTTTTGACATAAAAACAATGTCACAGTAGTGAAAGAAAATGTAAATGCCAGCGACGACTAGTACCATGAAGGCAAAGTTTCATCCAACCAAAATTTAAGCAGAGGACGTCAAGTCGTTGGTAAATGTTACAGTTCCGTAGAACAAAGTGTCAGAGACTACAAAGTGCTGGCCTGGAAATGTCACAGCTCCGTAGAACAAAGTGTCAGAGACTACAAAGTGCTGCCTGGAAATGACACAGCTCCTTATAACAAAGTGTCAGAGACTTCAAAGTGCTGGCCTGGAAATGTCACGGTTCTGTAGAACAAAGTGTCAGAGACTACAAAGTGCTGGCCTGGAAATGTCACAGCTCCGTACAACAAAGTGTCAGTGACTACAAAGTGCTGGCCTGGAAATGTCACAGCTCCGTACAACAAAGTGTCAGTGACTAAGAAGTGACGACCGGAAGTCGGATTGGCTTGTTGTTTGTTGGACGTGTTTCCCTGCACAACAAGCCGGAAAAGCATTGTTTGTAAGCAGACGACAACAAAAAGCAAGCGGCTTACAGCCAATCAGCTGCCTGTCTCTCCGAGATAAGAGGATTGCGATTCGCTCTTCTTTCGCGTGCATGAGCAGGCACGCGCGAAGTGGTAGCAAGAATTAAGTCACTCTTGTGAGAAGATCGACTCAGTAGAAGTTCTGTCACGTTTAGATTGTGATCCGACACCAGTCTGATGTCAGAGAGTGTGAGTTTGACAAACCTGAGCTTCTAAGCATGTTTTGGAAGCACACACGCACGCGCACATATATACATATATATTTATCTGTACCTACGGTTATTCTTTGCTTCGATCTGATTTTGTGTCTGGCTGCCATCTTACCTGTCTTCTCTATCTCCAACATCTTAGTACTTGACCTTCTAATCAATTCCTTCGTTGGTTCGTCTAATCAAAGTCTCCGAGAGTAATCCAGACAAACCTCGTGTCAATCGGATTATCTGGCTGTCCAAAATTCTCTAATTCATCAGCTGCCCTTCTCAGTTCCGTGGAACACCAACTTGTAGGTCCTCTAGAGAGACAGCTGTTATCTAAAATCTTTTTTTTTCAGCTAGCTTATGCGCTCAGCAAAGAGATAGCTTTGTTCTGCAACCTGTCCATGGGGCTGGGAGGCGTCTCCGACTCCGACCGCTTGAGGGACGAATTGCGTCAAAGTCGAGACCGCGCATGCGCTTTGGCGCACGAAAACAAAGTTATTCTACTTCCGTTGTTAAAAAGGTAAGAATTTTAAGAAAAAATTTATATATGATGTTATTTATCAGGATATTTTTATATAGATATTTAAGTACAAAAGTGTGAAAAGACTTAATTCCCACATATACGCACCTACAAACGGGTAGCTAAATAAAACCACGAATGAATGTATTAATTCGATAAGTACATCAGTTAATAAATGACAATTCTTCTTTGCCGTCCTTTCTATATAACCACCTGTATCTCGTTCTCTGGTTGATGGTATTTCTTGTTCTTTTTTCTTCTTCTCCTCGTGTCTATTCTCGTCCAAAGGTGTAAAATGTCCATCTAATCGAAACTGTACTTGGTCTTTCCTTCCTCTTTGCATGAGGTCAGCACGAGGAAAACCAGCGACACTCGAGGGGAGTTGGAGCGGCTTTACCGTCTTTACTCAGCCTGTCTGGAGTTCTTCGAGATACAGCTTCTGAAAGTGCGTTCTCTCCTGGCTCTCTTTCCACTGCACACAGGTTTGTTGGCAAATCGTCTTTGCCCTCAACATATTTTCCATCACCTTAAATCGTGGTAATGCTTCAGACAAAGATAGCGGGAAAGCAAATATTAGTTTTTTTTTAATCTGCATTTTCATAAAACATTTCCGAGTTTCTAGCTTCAGTGTTGATTAAGAAACGATTTTTAGGTGTTATAACAGGGAGGTTGTAGGTGTTGGCCGTAGTGGACACTAACGCTCTCTTCCTTTCACTGCATCGATCGAGAAACTATTTCTGTCAATTATCCTTCTTCCTTCGTGAGTTTAAAGAAATTTTTGCCTATTTTCTTTCGTTATTTTTTTTCGTTGTGGCTGTGCTTAACACGAACAGTTTTGGGTAAACATTAATAATTAAATACATCGCACTTTTCACTAGAATCATATTCTCGCATATTGTTTTGTCTTCATGCGGTATGCATCGATGGATCACTCAATTCATTTTTCATCTTCATTGCACCTTCTGTCTAAAGATATTAACAGATTATTATTTGCTGGAATACATTTATACAGTAATCTCATGTAATAAACTTGTTATTAACGTATTTTCTTCTGCTGAAAATTTGCCATGGAATTGTCTGGTTTTTGTTAAAGGCAGTTCAGACTGATTTTGTAATCTTTGATCCTTTAAAAAACGAGTTTCTGTTTTTCCGAGAAGTGTTTTCATTCGTCAGGGTTCTCTTTATCGTAAAGTTTACTTTTGAGTAGCCAGTCAGTTCTTGGTTCATGAACACTTTTAATCAATGAATTACTCTCTCCTTCCTTTTCATCCGGATTTGCTAGTACTTCTTGGCAGCACTCTTGACAGGTTTATCAATATCAGAACAGTGTTTTCAGAGGATCTCACAAAATATTGTGTATAGAGACAATCGTGGTTAGCCTCCGTTTAGTTCAGTGCATGAACTGTAGTCACGAACAGCTATGAAGCTTATCTGGGGCCAGCAGCTGCACAGTTAGCTGTTAGACCTAACTTTGACGGGAGAACAATAACAGGAGATTTATACATATCATTGCAGAATAGGAAACACCCTCTTCACGATAGTTTCGTCTGCATGTTAAAACAGCTTTAGATTGTTTCTGTTGCCATCATCATCATCATCATCATCATCATCATCATCATCATCATCATCATCATCATCATCATCATCATCTAGCATTGCATTAAAGCGTAAATACACGTGAAAGAGTTGCTCGGATTGAAAGTCCATCTCCTTGACGATGTTTGGAACAGAGAAACTGGAGCGTATATTTAGGCCAGGCTCCAGGTCTGCCATCCTGAGAACCAGTGAAACCTCCGCAGACATACTTATTAAGCGCAAAAGTGCGCCCAGTATCCTAACCGAATGATCCCCCATCATCACCGACAAACCCAATCGTTCTCCCTATGATGTCAGCGACATCGCACGAGAACAAAGACCAAGGAAGTGAGAAAACAGAAGACTGATCGGAAGAACAGAAGACACCGCACAAACGAGGAACGGCCTTTTCGTCTTAGCAATCGTTTCTCATGTCAAGAGGATGTTTATACTGAAAACAGGGTAAACCGACTGGCTTTGTAATGTATTCAGATAGGTAATATCTTTGAGGTATCTAAATTGTAATGTCCAGCTTTGTGCTATTTATGCTGACATTTCAATAGACAGTCCTGAATACAGCCAAGAAAGATAGGAAGAAAGAAAGATGGAAGGAAGAGAACGTCGTGAAACGGACTGATGACTGCAAAGATACTTGTGTACAACAGTTATATACTGGAATGTGATTCATTAAAGACCCACCCAAGTGTACAATCTTTTCAGATGATATATTCAAAATTAATTTAAAAATCCGAGTATGTAACTAAGTTGCGCTCAGTCAATACAACCATTTGAAGATGTGCAGAGAGAGTTCAAATCAGAGGAAATCTGAAATGGAAGAATATTTACATTGTCAATTTAAAAACTTGGTAGCATACGTTAATTGAGTGCATAAATATTTCATACTGCAGGGGTCTTCTGTATATGCAAAGGAGACAATTACTGTAGCTAAGGGTTTCTCTCGAACAGAACCAGAGAAATAGTATGGTGAAGACATTTTTGAAAATGGATAAAATAAATAGCAGCCATCATCCTCATCATCCTCCTCCTCATCATCATCATCCTCATCATCATCGTCGTCGTCGTCGTCGTCGTCGTCGTCGTCGTCGCCGTCGTCGTCGTCGTCGTCGTCAGTGGGATACTTGCTTTCATTCATTGCGGTCTGGTGATTTTTTCAGAAACTTGCCTGTTCATTAATACTGGTATCGCGGACCCTCTCAGCATACTATCCAGAGCCACTACCTGTGCATTGAAGGACTCACCTTTCAGGAGGCGGTCCTCGGAGGATCAAAAGGTCGTGACCAAGGAGAAGGACGAACTGGAGCGCATAAAGAAGTACAGTCTCACACTTCCTTCTTCAAGACAATTTTTTTTCTAGCTTTCTAGATTTTCAGTAGCTTGATAATCGCTCTTTGCTTTGCAAACTAACTGAATCCTTCCTCTCTCTCTCTCTCTGCGTGGTCCGGTGGCGCAGTGGTTATCGCCTGTCACCAACAGTGAAGGTTGGCTGTCCTGGGTTCAGCTCTCGTCTCGGGCACGCTGTTCTTCCTCTCCATGTAGAATCTGTTTACAGGGCTGGCTGCCTTTCCGTGAAGTAGCCAATTCCCACCGACTATCTCTCTTATCTTTATCCACACCTCCCTTTCTGCTTCTAATGTCCTCCATCTCTTTGTCGTTTACAGTCGGAGTTAATTACATCGTACTCACCCTTTCTCTATTCTCTCTGCCCTCTTCTATATACAATACACGTACATAACCCAGTATTATTTGTTCTCCTTGACATGTCTCACCTTGCGTCTTCGTTCTTCGTATTTAGTTCTGGAAAGTTCCATCGATGTGCTGATGATAAGGCAAACAACTTTATCAGGACGCTAATGAATGAAATCTAACACGTGTGAACATTCGCCAGTCATTTTATGACTCCTAAAGGAAACTTTTATGGTAACATAAATTGGATGCTTAAAGAAAATTTTTGAAATAATCGTTTGAAGATGCGTGTATTTACTGAAACACACGAGGTTTATTCGTAATGCCATCTTCCGCTCATCAACACCACTACATGCATTACAGAGCATCCATCTCAGGATACTTTTTTTGCATGGATGAGAAAGGCGAGATGCCTCAGGGATGCAGCTAAGCTTGTGTGTGTGTGTGTGTGTGTGTGTGTGTGTGTGTGTGTGTGTGTGTGTGTGTCTCAGGGAAGCCGCCAATATCCAGGAGATTTTGTACAATGTCAGCAGCACTGTCGACATCCCTCCTTGGGAGATAATCGAAACAACGAAGCAAAGTAAGGAGATCACGTGACTGTTTGGATGGATGGATGGATGGATGGATGGATGGATGGATGGATGGATGGATGGATGGATGGATGGAGCTGGTTGAGCTTAGTTCATCATGTTATTTCCTTAAATCAGAATAAATAGCATCCGGTCCTGGGATAAAAACCTTTAAAAAAAATATCATGTGCAATAAGAGATAAAAAAACACCCACTCACCACAGGGATATGCATGAACACGCTTGCGTTGTCAAGGATACAGGACCATTGGGGTGTTGCGTGTCCGTGGATACCCGTGGCGTGACGGTTTGATCTCTTTCTGTACATGGTGTTTGTGGAATTGATCTCCATAACGAATGCAGGGAGTTTGGGGATGGGTGATTATTCACTTGGAGCTAGGGAAGTGGAGTCAAGTACTGATGTCAACACAGTGATCTGGAAAACAAATTATGTAAGCCCTTATAAGATAAAGTTTAAATACTGTATCGTAGAGTAATTTTTTTTTAAGTAGAAAAATAATCGGCCTTGTGTAGCAGAGAAAAAAGCCTTGGCGCCAATTAACATCTTAAAAAGTTCAGTCAATGTGAAGGACACCTAAAATTTTAACAGCAACATTACACAGTCGGCAGCTTCTTAAACCGATTTTCATTCCCTTGCTCTCGCTTTCCAGCAAAACCAGAAAGGAAAAAAAATTCAAATGCGTTCAACTTCAAGCTTAACTTTTGTGCTGGCCCACAATAACACTTATTTTCACTTCCGAAAGCCACTAGCAGCCTTGCATTATCTCAGCGCTGGCTCTGGCCCCGTCATTCTCAGATAATGGGAAAATCTCGGGTGGGAAAACGTTTCCTGAATTGCTGGTTCCCAGTCGCAGGCTGACTTCTATTGATTTCAGCCCCAGCCTGCGCCCCCACACCCCGACATGGACGCCATAGAAGAATAAGTAATAAAAAATATAAACAAATTAGTTTCTTGGAGGAGAGCTGTGCTTTCGTGCTGTAATGTGCTCTCACGTTTAGACCTTCAGACACAATAAAATCATGTCGCTCGCTTCCGTCTAACCACACCGAGTAGGTGTCGAGACGACTATTAGAAAAAAAAGTATATGACGAGTCACTGAGGCAATCGATACGCATACATCAATGCCCTCCCTCCAGTGTGCGTGTGTCAGAGAGAAAGGATCCCTTCACCGCGGTGTGTGTATGTGTGTGTGTGTGTGTGTGTGTGTGTGTGTGTGTGTGTGTGTGCGTGTGTGTATGTATGTGTGTGTGTTCACGTTCTTTGAGTTTGCTGATCCGTGCAGTTATACGTGCA
This sequence comes from Marisa cornuarietis, assembly GCA_004794655.1. Lineage (NCBI taxonomy): Eukaryota > Metazoa > Mollusca > Gastropoda > Architaenioglossa > Ampullariidae > Marisa > Marisa cornuarietis. Next base: position 8,955,285 of record SMMW01000555.1, read on the forward strand.
TGATGATTGTGTGTGTGTGTGTGTGTGTGTGTGTGTGTGTTCACGTTCTTTGAGTTTGCTGATCCGTGCAATTATGAGTGCATGATGATTGTGTGTATGTGTGTGTGTGTGCGTGTGTGTATGTGTGTGTGTGTGTTCACGTTCTTTGAGTTTGCTGATCCGTGCAATTATGCGTGCATGATGATTGTGTGTGTGTGTGTGTTTGTGTCTGTGTGTTCACGTTCTTTGAGTTTGCTGATCCGTGTGATTTTGCGTGCATGATGATTGTGTGTGTGTGTGTGTGTGTGTGTCTGTGTGTGTGTGCACGTTCTTTGAGTTTGCTGATCCGTGTGATTTTGCGTGCATGTTGATTGTTTGTGTGTGTGTGTGTGTGTGTGTGTTCACTGCCTTTGCGTTTACTTATTTGTGTGACTCTGTGTATGTGTGTTTTTAAAATGATACCAAGATGGAAGAAGCCGAAGCACCTCCCCTGATCCCAGTGCCGGTCGCCAGAAGGAGCCTCTGCATGTGAGATTTGTAAATACATTCATTATTTTTGCACTGTTCACGCAGATCTAGTATCACATTTTAGCCCCCCCCCTCTCTTTCTCTCTCACACACACACAGCTCCAATAAGCAAAACTTCGAAGACAATCACTCCCTTAACTCTATTTATTACCCAAATATTATCTTAATATGAAAGGTTTCCTGATACGTTGTCTAAAAAAAATTATATACTACTGCTTTGTTGTGGGATCTTAGGAAAATGTGAGCCTGGATAATATCCATGTTGACCTCCGATTTTTGACTTTTTTTCCAGGTTCCCCCAAGCCCTCTTCGACGACGACGGGTGCTGCTGGTTATTTTGTTGACGCTGGCTGTGCTGGCCCTTCTGGCGATTGCCATTGCAGTTCCGATGGCAATGTCAAAAGAGAATGGATGACATTAGTTTGAAGCTCCCTTTGTTTCCACCTCTTTCCGCAAGCTCTCTATCTACTCGAGCGCGCGCACGCGTTCCTACTAAACACAAATCATTGCCACCAGCCTCGTCAATGGGTATGTGAACAAGATAAATGCATTTTTTTCTCTCCTGACCTACTACTGGAGGAGCTACAGTGGATGGATTTTAAGTGAGAAAGATATTGTGTGCTGCACTGTTACCACCAAAGACATTTGGCAGTAGTTTATCATTGATAAACCTGCATCAGATTTTTCTAGGTAATGTCGAACAGACTATAAACTCTCTACATCATGGCATGTTTAACCGACACTGGTTAAATTAATTGTCGTAAACCTCTTACCTCTGACTGTCCAGGACTAGAGGCACTCTGCTCTGACGATATTAACCACCAGCACGAAAAGTTTGTGTAAATGTTTTAAACACACACACACACACACACACACACACACACACACACACACACACACACACACAGCTTTTTGGCCCTATGTGGCAGTTTTGCCCAAATCTCAGTGGTAGAGTATCGGCACTACCTTATCTTGGGGAAAAGCTCCAGGTGCCACTTGCAAACATTATTACCTGCGCCATTAAATCAGTCGTCAGCCTTTTTGTTGCTTCCAGGTATAAGAAATAAACGGTGCGGAAAGGAGCTGGAAGCATCAGAGATCAAAGAATAAAAAAAATATATACACGATGTGTCGCATACGAATCTGCGCAAACGAAACCAAGATCATTTCTCCAGTTGCTGGCCTTGCATTTCTAATGCCACTTCAACCTTGTGTATTCTACCTCACACGCAGGTATGGCGCATACCAAACCCATTAATGACATGGATTCTTTTCTGAGATGCGAATGCGGGACCTTTGTCACGAAAAATATATCTTTGCATTGCTCTCGTCGTTTGAGATAATTATGCAAATTGTGTCTTTGTCAAACTGTATCCTTCATTTTATTCTGAAATATCGTTAGAAATTATAACCATGTAAAGGTAGATTTGTTTTTTTCAATGCGGGGGCTGTGCGAGTAGCAATGTTTGCTGCTAGTGTCGAGGTTAAAGGTAAGTTCAAGGCTGGTCAAAGGTTCATCTGCATTAGCGGTTTGCTGGCGAATGGCGTCAGCACTTGGTGAGATTGCCTCTCTGGAATTCTCGTTAACGGGTTCGTGGCTTTCCTGAAGATGATGCACAGCATGCAGACGACTCATTGGAGTGCTACTTTTATGTCTCTTGGCGTCACGCACCAGCGAGAAGCATCCATCACAAGCCAGTTGCATCCGATGGACCGACTGATTAACATTTTTTTTTTTTTTTTTTTTTTTGCAGCAGCAGCGCTTTACACGTTGCCAAAAAGTCAGCGCTTGGACCGATAATTCTTTTGAAATATGCACCGGAAGTTTGATATGTCAAGCGAATATCCAGGTGTCTGGGGAGGATGAGGGAAGGGCGGAAAGAGCGAGAGAAAAAAAAAAGAGGAGTTTCTCTGAGAGTTCGAACGCTGACTCCCAGTACATACACTTTCTCTGCCTTATGTAATCTTGATCAATATCCGGACGGTTTCAGCATGATGGGATGCTGAGATTTCTAGCCCAAGCCTGCGTGATTAGCTCTCCGGGTCGATTCCTAGCCAGTCTTCATATCGACAAGCCATTTGCAACATCGACAGACCACGCAATAAATATTATCAGCAGCGTAATAGTTGCAGGAGATGCTGACTGGGTGGGTCTTCCAACGACACGAGCAGACCCTGAAGGGAGAGAGGAAAGCTGTCAAACCTTCATTCAGACTTTTCCGTTGTAAGTACAGGAGTTTGAAGAATATTCGGGGTTTCTAGTCTGACAAGGTGTTTTAACTTCCGCTACATCAGGTTCCCAACGGTTTGTCAGTTTTTGACTGAGGATTGTTTGCAAACCGGTACTAGTACCACTGCTGTCCATGTTTTTATGTATGCTATAGAACAGCTATGCTGTGTTGATGAGCGATGTTCATAGACACATCTGTGGTTACTGGTCTCATCGTATCGTCTAGCAGACGGCCACAAAGATTTTATATCATCTCTTTTCTCCTTTACCAGTCCTTATCGCTCGGTTTTCAGTGATACTACTTTTCTTTAGATCCTTGTATTAGAGAATTTTTTTAGCGTTAGTTTCCAGACTTTGTCTTCACTATCTCAGTCTTTTCTGCTATCTCATTTTCAGAATTTTTAGAGAAATGAACGCGATGCAAAAATGTTTAAATTTATTACTATTATAGTATTTAACTCACATGATGCGCGATACTGCTGCTACCGTGGCGACTGCAGTTTCTCGCATTACTGTCTCTGTATCATTACTATCATGTGTATAATATATTATAGGTGATTAATCCAGAAAACTATTTCTACAGTATTGACGAGGCTAGTTTTGCAGAGTCTGTAGCCGGCAATCTTCCTACATCGTGCTGCAGGACACCTGTTCGTAAAGGGAAGTCACTTTAATGTTAGATGCTACAAAATGCTGCGCGCTTGGTGCATTTAATGTATAAATGCTTAGATTTAAAATGGAAAACCTTGCTCGTAAATCTGCCATTCTAGAAGGAGCAACCTTGATTTTACTGAGCAGGTTCTCAGCGCAGGTTTCGAGTAAATTTTGAATCGATAGGCCGGTGTCACGTGCTCCGAAATTCCCCCCCCCCCTGCCTCAAAAATCCGCCTCCACATGTCACCGGTTCCTAACCACTGAAAAAATTATAAGGATAAAGTTTTAGTCCCGTCAGATGTGAATTCCGACTGAAATTTCTTACTAAGTCTCGCCGTCTAACAGTCTGACAACAATTTTAATTGATGTTCTACTACACCCCATGAGAAGCTGGCTTTGGAATAGCAAGCGTGAAACGTATCTTTGATACAAACATACGTCTATTCAAGCACATGATTTTTAACCATACTGGATATTTTTACCTGAGATTTTGAAACTCACCTCTCTCATTTTTTTCTGATAAATGAAAGGAGATGTTGAGGTCATTTCCTATATTTCACGGAAGCTTGAGCAATGGGCTTGATAAATCTTTCCCACGAGCATGAAGTTTGATATGGGATTTATTCGTGTTAGATGATAATTCTGACCAAACCTGTATCGATAATGTTCTTACAAGAACTATTTGCTATGTAGTTATTAATGGACTGCACTCTTTTCCATTCTAGAATCACCTCTTTTTTAAGCTCCATTTCGATTTTTGTCTACAAACAATATTGTTATTGTATGTCATTTAATGACAAATTAGACAAAGGGCTTCATTGTACATTCGCAGAATCAAGACTTGGTGATACACAAACTTTTGTATGCTACATATCGGGATGTTGCTGAGAAATTTCTCGGTTGCGATCGAAGTATTACGAATAAAGTGTTCTTGTAAAAAAAAAATTGGACTGCATTTTACTAGATAAATCACATACCTATGACTTCTACCACATATTTTTGATGTGTGCTTTCAAGCATGCGAATAAATTCATCTAGAACAATAACTGACTTCTCTGTTCATTTTTTCAGCCACAATGCAAATGACCAGTGTGAAATACAGATCAGGTTTTCTCATAAAAATGCACTGTGGTATCGTCTTAGTTGCTGGCTCGGCATAAGACTTTCTTTTGATTTCTTCCTCATTGCTCCTGGCCAACGGCTTGCGCTCACTTCATAACTGTGACCTCTGAACTTTACAGTCCACCACAGAGGACCGACATTGGTCAGTTTGTAAAAGGCAACGATGAGGGTTTTGATTTTGTTTGCTTTTTATGTTCTTCCTTGAAAAAAAGCTATTTTAATAGACATGTAAATGCTTGGAGCTGTGTGTAGGATTACAATCAAAGGGAAATAATTTTACAAGTGGAATAATCGAAGTCGTGACTGCAGTGAGACTTGTAAGGTCCGGAGTTCAATTCTCATTTTAAAACACACGTAGTTCTCTCTGGGTGTGACATCTCTTTGCCTTTCTGCACATCGGGTTCTTACCTCTCCTTCTTTCCGATCTTTTATCAGACTTCTTCTCTCTCTCTTCCCCCCCCCCACCTCCCCGGTACAAAAATCATCCATAGGTGGAAGCACTTTCCTATTAAATTCATTTTTTTAAGCACATTTCAAGTGTTGCACCACTTCAGAAAAATTATCGCCCTTTACATGAAAATGAATGAGCGGCTAGTCTTTATTTCTTAGCGCCATCTGCAAAAATTAGTTTTCTTTCTCACTAGCAACTAAGATCATTTACTTGATTGATCTACCGCTTAACTTTAACTTAGTGTCGGGTGTCCCAGTGAGCAAGGAGTGGGCGGGGGTAACTAATCTGCATAACAGAAATCTTTGCTAGTTCTTTCTCCACCCGTCAACAAATCTGGAAGTCTTCTAACACCGGTTTCTGGGGTCGAACTAGTGTTTTACACCGAGCCAGCAACTGTCTATGTCACGGCTAAACGGCCAGCCCTGTCAACAGATGCCACCAGCAGAGAAAGAACAGCGTGCCCGAGACGAGATATGAACCCTGGTCTAACGCGAAACTAAATTAATAGAAGCTTGTGTAGTGAATGTACATAGTCCTACCTTAGTTCTTGTCATTGGAACGAACTTTGTCTACAGGAAAAAATTATTCGTGGCCAGAATTATTCAGAGCTCATTTTATTTCTAAACAATGTGTATTGGTTAATATACATCATTCTCTTAAATAGTTTGTTACATTCAAAAATAATGCAAGATAACATTTTAAACATTTTAAAGGTTGACAGTGACAAAATTGTCACATACCTCTTTTCACAAACTCTTCACAAATATACACTACTGCCTCGTAGTGCATACATATAACTCAACACTTGTATTATTCATTACAAGCTGTGTCGTGCAAATTATAATCCTGGAAAATTACAGTTCGAATGCTGCTAGAAAAACTGTGGTGATGTGAGAAAAACCCTCACATCCACAAAAAAATAAAGGGTGATGGTTATAATTAGGAATTAATATCATTGCCTTGGATAACAGGAGAGGCCGATAATATGGTTTATAACACAGACATATAGGAACTCGTTGTACGTGGCTCAGTATAACTTTCTGAAGTCAAGAAATAGGTAACTGATCAGTCCAATGAAAGTTTACGGAGGCTTGTATACATTCTGGGGTTGTTTTAGTGCGTACGTGCTTGTGTGTGTGTGTGTGTGCTCGCGCGCATGCATGCATATGTTCATGCGTACGTGTGCCTGTGTGTGTGCGCGCGTGTGTATGTGTGTGTGTGAGTGTTTTTATGAGAGATCGTTGACTCTTAATTTTGTGAATGAAACTCGCAATATGCCGAGAGTTTGAGTTTCGGTTTTGCGATGGTAAGTTTGATAGACGGGCTTTTCGCGTGAAACGTGTGCTACAGCACTAAACATGAGCTCTCCTAGTGAAGGAACAGTGTCTCTCTTGGGTAGCTTGCAGCGGTCGTCTCCCTTCTCTATCCTCGACGAGCAGCTTCGGCCGTCTTATATCCTTATGTGGAAAGTGCTGAAACAAAAGTCAAGACGTTATCTCGTGCAAGGAAAGAGAAATCACAAATCTTCCCTCAGTTCCCCACCACCACCCAAATCTCTACTACCATAATCGTTGGTAGAACTCCTTTACAGGAAAGTTAAAGTTTTGGAATTGCTTGCACTTAAGGGCAACATTTATAGCAAATTTTTCCTTCTTTAGGAAAAATACTAGAATTACTTTAAGAAGTCTGGCGCCCTGGAGATGACGTGTTCAAATTCGATGTACGACAACATGCCATCGTCGTCCAAGTCTGCCTCTTCCAGCACCTGTCAAATGTACAACAGATCATCACATTCGTCATCTAGTCTTGCCATCATCAGAATTAAAGGTAATGTAACATTTCAAATTATATTATTGTAGATACGTTAACGCTGAGGACAATAAGGAATGAGAGTTCGAATTTCATAACAACACAGTAATATCAATAACAAAATGTATGAAATGGTAAAGAAACGTGTGACTGTCATGGACTAAATATGATGAAATCGACTGTGCTACCATTGGCGGTACAAAAGGGTTAAAACAGCAGGCAGGAGTTTTAAATGACCAGTGTATTTGCGTGAAAGGAAAAACATCTCTACTGGCGAGCATTTGGTTGTCGTGCGTGTGGGACGTGCATTGACTCCCTCTGAGTCACTCCTGCTGTAACTTTGTCTAGTCGAAGTAGAGCTTTTGATGTATTATTATCTAGTTATGGATGAATGAGATTCATGATTATGTAGGGTTTATGTATTTGTGTGTTATTATCTAGAGACCAGTAGATCGGATTCGTGATTATGCGCGGTTTAAAAGATGAGAATTCATGTTAAGCTTAAGGAAATAACTGTTCATTTGGGTTTTGTAAAAAAAGAATATTATTGAATAAAGAGAAAATATAAAGCCATTAACTTTGAATTAACCGAGATATCTCGAGAGGGATGAGTGTAATTTGAGAACCACAGAACTTGACAGTGAACGGGGTATATCTCAGTATTTCGTCGACGCCTGACATTTCCACATCCCACGTACAACATCAGAATGGAACTGATCCCGTGTCGATGATGATGATGATGATGATGATGATGATGATGATGATGATGATGATGATGATGATGATGATGATGATGATGATGATGATGATGATGATGTCAAAATAAACGCCTTCAATACAACAGTCAAATGAATTCGATCGTATATATACAAGCAGTATTTAAACAGCCTTCTTTTACTAAAGGATAAGGACTGAAATTGGTTTAGATTGTGAGTGTACTTTTATATCGTTTGCGTTTCATCTGCCTGACTGCGTTCATCTTTCTGCCTGTAGTTTTCTCGATATGTGTTTGGTGTGTAGTGCAAATATATTTTAAACGCAGACAGGATGTAAATACGTTTAAAGTTTTTTATGTTGTCCTGCCTAAAGTTCTTCTTCCAGGAAACTTATCTATTACGATCTGCATAGCCAAAAAGGTAGTGTATTGTTGCTGTTGAGGAAATGCACACGTGTGACGACTGAGTGTAGTTTGGTAACACATGTCGGTGACAATCACGAAATATTATACATTAGATATATATGCGAACATCTTGCCACACGAGCTGTGAAAATATTCACAAACGCTAGTCGTTAGTTTGATACAGCTAAAGAGATCATTAGGTTTCCTCAGTCTTCAGACTGAGTGAAGAAAAAACAGCCCTGTAGAGTTACCTCCCATCTCCTGACGTCATACACTAAGACACGAAGAAAAGACTCAAAAGTTCTTCGAGGCTATAAAGATCTTTAAAATTTCTTTTAAGTTTCACACTTACCTTATCTATGACAAATCGGACTTCTTCTTCATCAAGCCCATTTTTAGTAAGTTTAAGCAATGTAGCCTCGAGGTCAGCCTTGTTCAAATGACCATCCTCGTCCCAGTCTTTAAGGAAGATGCAAGTCAAATAATTGAAATTGGTCAGGTAATCTTCATTAGAAAATCAAGCAGAAGTCAATTAAGAAATTATCCTTTTATGTATGAAACCATCAGTAAAAATTATAAGGATATCAAATGTAAACTAGTTATTAAGCACTAATTTACGAACATGAATACTTTGCTCTTTTTCCTCGAGCACGGAAAACAATAAGTGAATATAAAATGTCTCCAGTTAAAAGCTAGAACTTATCCATCAATAATACTATTATGTCGCTCAAATCGGGAAATACCGAAGGTTAACTATTAAAACTACAACCATTCGTCCCGAAGCGTAATCTTTACTCGTACACAGGGTGCGGACATTATCAAAGTTTTATCAAGACATCAGGTGTGAACGTGTAATGATACGGTTTGCTTAGCTTTATGTTTGATGATGACGAGAGCTTTGCCTTACCATATATCTTGAAAGCGTATACTGCTTTAATGTCCCGTGGAGCTGCCTCGCTGAAAACACTGAACATGTCCAGAAACTCCTCAAACGACATGTGCCCATGGTCCCCTTCAGTGAATACTTTGCAGATCTGCTGTCTGAATGGATTCTCCTTAAAAAAGTATACCATATTAAAGATAAATATTCATACGAGATTAGTTCCTTCCAGTAAAGTATTTCTGTTAGTCTCTCATTTCTGTTTTTCTGATCTGTCTCTCCCTCTCTCTCCCATATATATATATATATATATATATATTTATCTAAACGGTTACCAATTACTATATCTTCACTTTTTAACAACTCTTTCCTTACAACAAAACCTTGAGCGTTGTTCTGGTACAAACCTACCCGAAACGATAACCCAACAACACGATGCTTACCACTCATTTCTTTGTAGATTATTCAAAAGGTTAAAATTGATGACTTGATTCTATTAACTTTTCTAAGGAGGAATAATTTATCACCTTGAGTTCTGGCATATTCTCCACCAGACTGACTGGGATCCGAACTGTGTGACCCTCTTTGCCAGACATGTCGTACGGGACAACCTCAGGAGCCAGTGCCTGGTAGCGGCCGAACACTCTGAGAATCTCTTGCCCCGTGAAGAAAGTACAGTCCTGTTCCGGAAATGACGTCACAAGTTATGCCTAGTCTCGGCATTGTCTTCAATAAAGGAGGCGTATAGAAAGTGACTTAACGGGTGTTTGTCTTTTTTGTCTCTCAATCACGCGTTCGTATATATATATATATATCTCTCTTCGAAATACCACGTATAACGCTCATAAATATCTGCAATCACTTTTTTTCTTTTCTTGCCTGTGTGCAATCTCTGATTTTCCTCAGTACATATGTCAATGTTTTTCTAATCTCTTTTTATCGCTTACCCTTTGAGGTCAAATGCACTTTTTTACCAGTTATAAAACTATACTTAGACGATGTGGGGTTAATGTAAAAGTCACAAGATATTTTCTTTTCAATTTAAAGATTCGTGAAATTACACTTATAAGAGCACTGCACTGGTGAAAGGCTATGAGTACCTAACTTCGGTCCGTGATACCTACAAAATATTGCCCACACTAGGAAATGTACCAGCAGATTCATGACAATAGTCTGTTGATAATCGTATTCACCGCTTTAGCCAAAAAATTCAATATTCTACTCCTGTAAATTGGAGGTAATAGTCTTCATTGTGAGAAAGTGTAGCACACTTATCGTATTCTTTACTATCGTCATCATATAGATCACTGGCAGGAAGGTTTTAGTCGTTCTCTAAGTAAGCCATTGCGTACTCACACAAAGATAAATTAGAAGAGAAATCGTCCATGTAAGTGTATTACCTCATAAGCTTCCAGCTGTTCCTCTGTGAAGGTAGACACTTTGTTTCCCATGGTTCATTTTTGGGGAGGACAAACTGCTTGAAACGTGAAATCAAAATTCAAGTCTTGAGTGTAGTCCGCCATGACACCCGTTACAGTCATCGGGTCGACGAGCCACATTACGGGTAGATCGATGCCTGCAGACCTGTGCGAACAATATGACCCCCTAGGCCATCATTGTCAAGTGTGGTGTATATTGCAGTACTCATTACTGAAGTCGAGCAAACTCTCCATATTGAAAACATTTTTCCTACCATTACAGCAAATATTGACAAGCAGCGTTAAAAGGAGCTATAAAAAAACTTCTTAATTCATTCAAAGCTCCATCTTTGTAGAGCTGGTCAAGACATGACTATAGGGCGGTCGATAAGATTCAAGGCTGCTTACCGCTGTGGTTGGTGATATCGCAGGTGCAGTTTCACCGTGTCCTGTGCACACCTGAGAGCGCATGCGTCACAGCATCCATTATCACAGGCTCACAGTTTACTACACAGATCTGCTGGGGAGAGAAATGTTTACACATCACACAAATGCAGGATTGTTAACAAATGTTTTCCATTTATTACGAGAAAAAGTAGCTGTTGGACCCCAGCTCCGTATATTTACTTGCCGACCGGAAAGAAAAACACCAAAAGTGTTCTTAGTACCTACTTCTGGGTGTATTTTCGAGAAAAAGCCTGATTAGTTTAACATGCGCATATCTGTCTCTTTGAATTTACTTTCAGTTTGGGATTTGGAAGATTCTTAGCTTCATCGGCTCTAAAATGTTTCCAGTTCAAGCACAGACATGCATTTCGCAAACCACAGACTGTTGCTGTTTACTGCCAGTCGGTATACAATAGTCGTTTAGTTAGGAACATTGAGGTCTTTGGCAAAAGGCCTCAGCGTAAATTTTCATGGATCCTTTCTCTGCCTTTAAAGAACACTTGGCATGAAGGCGGAAGTGAAACGAGGCATAAGTAATTGTTTGGAAGGAATAATCATTCATCCCATCTCCTGCTATACGCTTACGCAGTTTACAACTATTGTTCATTCTCACAGCCAAATGTTGAAAAATGCGTGTTCTCTCTTTCTTGCTGTCCCTCTTTCTTTCTTGTTTTCTTGTCGTCTGGGAGATTAGCTGAGTACCTGGCTATCTAGTTGGGAATTGATTGCTATGAGAATCATTTGAAAGAAAGGACAAAACCAGGAAGATGAAAACATTTAAACCATTTAATACCCTGACCCTGCCTGTGTGGAATTATTTACACAGATGTACCCGGAACTTTTATGGCTTAGCAGAACTGAGTGTAAATAGTTCAATACTGTTTGAACTGCTCTATGTACGGGCTTTGTCATGACTCTGTATCTTGGTGAGGATCCTTTGAATAGTCTTCTTCTGATCAGCATTTTGTTACGGGTAACATGACAGGGTGTGTGTGTGCTATTAACAGTAGGGTAGTAGGATAGGTGGCAAACCTGATAAAAGGGACCGTTCTTTCGTGCGCGCGCGTGTGTGTGTGTGTGTGTGTGTGTGTGTGTTTTAGTACATTTATTTAAGACCCACCGAAAAACTTGAGAACGTGGACGGAAAGAAAGAAAGAAAGAAAGAAAGAAAGAAAGAAAGAAAGAAAGAAAGAAAGAAAGAAAGAAAGAAAGAAAGAGATGAATAAAGGGTGTTACTACAACACATTATTTTTCTTAAGTATCTTCATACTAAAATATCCATTAGTTTTAATTTTCCATACTTGACAAAGCTACAAATTATACTTTTAAATTTTTGACTTTCTATTTTTCATTAAAACCTGAAGCTAAGACTCGTCCATGTTCTACTATAAATCACGAGCGTAAATAAATACAGTACTGGTTTCTTGTCCAATACGCCATTCATGTCATGAATATTCTTTCTAACAACTTCTGGAATTTTCTTGGCGAGCAGGCTTTAAATGCATATAAACGTTCTTGACCCTTAGAGAATAAAGGTGACATTTTTTCTTTGCAGTATAGCCACCTATCTCTTTGATTTTTGTTACCCACGTGTAAAGAATATTTTCGTTTGTTTGTGGGTGTGGATTTTGCAATGTGTATAAATCACGATGTTGACGCTCGCGACGCCATTGCGACGCATTTGGTTGTAATCTAAGGCTAATCATGGGATTCTACTATCTCCATCAATAAATGCCAATAAGGAGCAGTCCAGGCCGAATCCAATGTCCGCAAAAGGGACTGGATCAGCGATGTTTGCCTTCGACGTCAGCCCTTTGTGCTAACAGCCACACTCAGGACGAGGGTTTGTGTTCACGTGAGGATTTACACTGGTGGGAAGTGAAGGAGGCCATGTGGATAAACATGGTGTTGTCATGACGACACGGCAAGATGTGGTAGGAGACTCTTCTCTTCTCAAAGAAGACGATAGCAAAAGTTAACCGTATGCAACAAAAATACGGTTAGATGAAAATCGCTCTGGCTCCTCCTGTCGCAGTCCTTCCTCCTCCCACTTTTTCCAGACCACGAGCCAAAAACATTGTCATAGTAAGCAGACGAACACAACCCTGTATGTAAGCATTGCTTTTCATTTATTCTTATCACATGCTTTGATGTGTGTAAAATACTTTTAACTGGGATATGTTAGGTAATTATAAATATAGTCCAACACAGTGCCATGTAAAAAACATTCATTGAGAAAATAGCATTAGGACGGAATTTTTGCAGCAAGAATAAAGCTTGTTATCACTTGCTATTGAGGAGGGGTTAACGATAAACAATAACAGATGAAATGCTTCAGGGTTGACCTCTGTTTTTGCTTGCTTTAACATGACCAGTACCGAAAACAGCTACAGGCGTATGTAAATATTTGTTATGCATAAAAGCTTGTAAATTATTAACTATATAAATATTTACATTCAAGCTCTGCTTTGAGAAAGGAAGCCGTTTAAATTTTGTACGAGCTTTGACAAAGATGAAGTGAAGATAAACTATCCTTAATTCAGTGAAACTTTTGTCTCGTGTAGTTTTAAGATTTTTTTAATTATTCATAAAGAAAACTTTGTTAAAACTATTTTCTACTTTTAGCTCTAGAAGTAAGAAGTTTTTTTCAAAGTTTATGTTAAAAGTTGTGTCAAGCAGGTTTTTATATGGTATATTTCTTCCTTTTCTATTCCCGTCGCCGTGATATAACCTTAGTTGCTGGCACGGCGTAAAACACAAGCAACCAACCAACCTCTATTCCCGTATTCTGTATGTTTTCAAATATTCTCATGATTAATGCAGAGTGCACTCATTAATTTCAGACCCAGACTGTTCCAGAAATTTCCTATAAACAAATTTATAATGAAGAAATTGTCAAACCAACATTCTATGTATCGTGAACAACGGTTAACAACTTCAGAGATTATTGTTGTGACCAGCAAAATCAACAACAAAAAATTAGAAGCATGAAACTGGTATTTGCACAAAGGACAAATGACCTCAAAATGTGGACTGAAATCTGTCATTTGATTCTTTTTCCTCCTTATTTACGTTGGCATGAAAATGCATTCCGTTTGTGGTATCAGATCAATCAGTGGATTTTGATAGACTGTTGACAGACTAGTGCACCCAAGCGAATATACCTTTTTTGCTGCAAATATTTCCTTAATAATAATAATAATAATAATAATAATAATAATAATAATAATAATAATAGCGCCAGATCATGCTATCAGCGCTTGAGACAAGAACGAGACGTCGCCAGCAGCAGACAATGGACGGAAGGAGAAACAACCGTGCAGGCAAGTAATGAAAGACAAACATAGAGGACCCAAAGAGGAATGAGGGAACAAACAGCAAGGATTGGGAGTTGCAGAAATCTGCAGACGAATAGGAGCGGGCAGAATAGTCAATAGACGGGGAAAAAATGGAAAGAAATGGTTAGAAAATGGACAAGCATTATGTGGATTTATGTTCGGATTTATGGTCATGAAACAAAAGTGTTTTAGTGCACGTTTGAAGGATGTAACGGTGGGTAGGAGGCGGATATAGAAAGGGAGGGAGTTCCAATTTTGTGCAGCACTGTAACTAAAAATCCGGTGACCATAATGTGGTTGTTTTGGTGACAAGGATAGTTAGGATACGGTCATCAGACAAACAAGGGCATTGTGTGGCTGGGATATAGAGGACGAGAAGGTGACAGAAGTCGTCAGGCCAAGAGCTTGTAAAGAAATTTAAAATCAGCACCGACAGCTTGCACCGAATGCGAGAACATTTGCTTCCGGAGTAACAGCTTTCATTGACCCCCCATCGCACCAAAATTGTGATTTCGCATCATTAAGAGAGCTGGGTGATACAGCAAAGTGTCATGCCCGCTAACAACTCTAAAGTCCCGGGACGTGACAAACTCCGACATTAAGAGGGATTTTTTTATACTGTTTGGCGATGTCACAGCGTAAAACACTTTAAGACCCTCGTCCATCCCCTCCACCACCCTTCGTGTGTTGAGAGACCTTAAAGAGGTCGACGCAAAGATCGACAGAGGAAGGACTGACTGGCAGGCAGTAAACTAAAACTTCCCATGGCTGATCAAGAACTTGTCAGCTGCTGCATACTTCATACTTCATATCCTTCCGAACGACCAGTGCAGTTCAAGGAAATGAGCTGAACTACGTTTTCACAACGCAGATCCTTAACTGAGACGCAATAAACGATTTGGTAAAAAGGAGTCTATTCGCCATCTTGTTCGATTTATCCCAAGCATTTCTTACAAGAACTGACCACAAACCGCAAAAGGAAACGAGCTTGCAGATCATATTTTCACCTTGTTCTTCATGGCGCACTTTCTCTCTGGCATATTGATTGCCTCCGCTGTAGAAAGGCCGCCCAATTTCCCTCTCGCTCGGGAAATGATAAGGCTATATAATGCATAATGCAACTGCATGTATTAATACTGGGTTAGAAACCAGTAATGTGTCGTGTTGCCAGCATCACTTATTTGGAACTTGTTTTCTTCACGCTGAACATGTCACGTGAGAGTTTGCTGCGTTTTGTTTTTTTTTCGGGGGGGGGGGGTTTGCACCTGCACTAACACCTGAGGTGACAAAGAAAAGAAGTTCTTGTTCAGATTTTCTTTATCAGCTCTTCTAACCGTGCTATTCTTGACGACCTGTCAGCTGGTATCGATTTTCACGGCACTGAATCTCATACTGAAATAACACTGAAAAGTCTTAGAGGTGGGAGAAAATCTTTTCTTATTTAAAAGTCTGTTGGTTTCGCTTTAAAAATGATGCCTAGCTTCCAATGTTTTGATTTCTTCCAGCGTGTACGAAACGCGAATAGGGGACCTTGCACAATTATCTCTAGACTGATATGGACACCAAGTTTACCTATGCGATTTGATCGGAAAGATTTTGGTAAAAAGTTTGGCAGACCTTTGCCTTCCTATGGCGAGTCAGGGTAATGACATCACCTTCGCGAATTTTCAGCTGCTCGTTCATAATTTTCCTCCTCGTCTGCAAAACCATCGCGGGGTGCGAAGAGCAACCTGGTCCAAACAATTTTCTGTACATAAGAAAATTGCTCTTTAGTTCGTATCGATTTCAGACTTCTGTGGAAATAGTCTAATATGGCGCCTCTCTAATCATCAGTCTGTTGCTTACATATCTTCATAATTTAACTTGTCTGACAAAAGTGAACGGCAGCTGAGCCCAAAACCAATGCAAATACAAATCTGTAATTCTGTGGTTTTTCTCCACAAAACTTCTTTTGGGAGCTCTTAACAAGGATTCTTAAAGAATACTTTAAAAAGACCAATCTCGTTTTGTAGGAAAGAACAAAGAGCCATGTATCATAAACAGACAGACCCCTTTCCGTCATAGGTAAAAAGCGGGTTGTTGCTCTAAGGATTTACGGGCACTGTCATGTATAGAAATTAAAATAAGATTTGTACAACCCTGTCCTGTGCTGTAACAGCTGTAAAACCGGATGGGCGACAAAAAGCTTCTTTCTGGAAGCTGCAGAAGACTATACAGATATCGCAGATCATGATGGCTTGAGCAAAATACCCTGGGCGAAAGCTGAGTGAGGAATAATGAAAAGTACAAACAGAAATCAGCATGAGAGACCAGATCCTAGCTGCACCTGGGAAAGTATAAAAGAAAAAGGGGTCCTTTGACAACCCGGTAGCCAAAGGCATTGTTAATGGTAATGATGATGGCCATCACCATGACGACGACAATAATCAGGATGATGACGAACATAATAAGTCATACATAATTGAAAGACATCATCAATACATTTGCTGCTATGTGCAACTTTTCAGTCACGTTCACAGTCTCCCTGATTTAATCCTATGCTTCTCTGTAAATCCCATAAAGGCAACTCTACAGGCGTACGCTTTGGTGTCTTGGTGGCTCATAATAGCACTAGCCACTCTAACAATCCGCAAAACGTAGCTCCATAAAGTGAAACAAAATCCTGCGACATGAGTCGAACATTATCGTTCTCTTTGAGCAGACTGTTCTTTTTTGCCAGGCCTAAGTTTATTTCGTGTTCTTCTGTAGAAAGAATCACATAAACTTGATTACTAGATTGCCATGTAGACTCATTTCTGAATCGAAAGATTAAGCAAAATTTCCTCCTAGCAATGGTTTCTCGGGACCTATCCCCCTCGCCTGCAACAAGGCGTTTTTCAACCTGTTCAACCTTTTGGAAACGGGATTATTCCTCTTTATCAATTTCCTTGCAGCTGTTGTGCAAATCATGTGGCTGACCCTCGTATCCTCTAATGATGAGGCTGGGATGTTTTTGAGAATGCTGCCACTCCGGAGGCTAAATGAGATCGAGGAGTCAGCTTGGCTTTGACTTGCTCTCTGCGGTGGGCCATCATGTCTAGTTGTCGTCTGCGCTCGTCCTTTTTCTTCTCCTCCACATCCTGGAGCTCGTGAAGCAGCTGCTCCGATTCCAAGACTTGGGGCTGCAAAGAAGCGTAAAAATAGTTTTAACCAATCAGTGTAGGACTACTAGTACTCTTCTGTGATGTCTTCAACCTCAAGACAACTCCCTCGAGAATCACCTATTCACTACAATTAAGGAAAATGCTAAATAATGAGTGGGTATAACTTTTACAGTATAAATTTTAAAAATATGCATCAATTATTAGAGCGCTTTATTAACTGTATGATTTCACTCGCAATCGTTATTAATAAAAATGTGTTTGCCTCTTTCACCCAGGGTGTTCAAGAGGCAACGAATCATTCTCAAAGCCTCCAGATCTCTTCGTTGCTACAAGACGATTGATTAGTTCAAAAGAAAAACCAAGTGTTGCGGTAAAAATATTGTTCCATATTTTTATTTAGTGTAGAATCTTGACAAAAAATAAATTGGTAATTTTCATGGTTTTGAAATCAGGGATAAACCAACTTCCACCTTCTTACAGTATTTAGTGAATAATCAATGAGTGAAGCAGGTTTACAATATCACCATATTGATGAGTCATTATTTATTAGTGTATATACACACACAACACACCACTTTATGAAATCAAGTTTACCGAAAGAAAACAATGAATATGTTCTAAAACTGATCTTTCTCGGCAACATTTACAAAGCGGATAGGTTAGATAAAGGTTTCAAAGCAGTGTAAATATGCACATAGCTTCTTTTACGATAAACTTGTTTTAAAAGTAAACAATGTTGAAATGTTTTAGGACAAAATGTGTACTTAGCTAGAAACTCTTCACAATGAAGTTTGATTTTTTCAAATCCCAGATCCTCCTGTTTAAATGGTGAGTTAGTTATTCTGCGCTTGAACTTCTTAAGCAAAACATTTGTTCCTGCCATTTAAATATCTCTGGAAGCTTTGACAGCAAGGAAATGTACTGAACCTTATCTTACTGTTTTTGAATCGTGCTCGAACCCAAAGTCCGTTTCTGGTGTCCCTGGTAACTCAAACTCCTGAACGGTTTCAGACACCGTCTGTATCCTTGATGCCGAATGGTCGTTGACGTTGACGTCCTGAAAACTTAATTGTCTCTTTTCCTTTCTGGAGCCAGACTGATGGTCTTCGATGGGCGTGACGCAAGTGTCTATACCTGAGTCCTTGGAGTTCCTGTTAGTGACAAAAGGTTTTAAAATGATAACAGTAGGTAAAGTGTTTGCCAGGTAGCAACCCACTGTGAGCAAGGTAGTAAAGTGTTAGGAATACTAATACGGTGCGTCAGTGCGTGACGTTTTACAGAATGGATGCAAAGATTCTGGGATAATGGGGAATTTTTGTCTCCATGTTTTATCGAGGGTTTAAAAATCTTTCTTTTTTTTAAGCTAAAAACTCTGTAAGACAGAGTGCCAGGGTAGCAGAAAGAGTGCCAGACCATACCATGAGAGAGAAAGGGCATTGGAAGCTTCCTCCTTTGTTTCCGATGCCTCATTTCTACTTCTTCAAAGGACTGCTTACAAACTTCTTTTACGTAAAATATTCTTTAGAAGTGGATGAGTATTTGCAGGACGGGTACAACTAAAGGAACTTTTGATCTCATTATGGACGCGCGATAGTAGTCGATTCTTACCTCCTGTTAGCCTGCCACTTCAACAAACAGAAGTGAAAACGTCCTTCATGTACAATGCTTTCTGGATTGAGATTTAGCAAGAGAATTTTTTTACAACCATTGCAAATTGATATTTTCAGCTAACCTGGATAAATAAGCTAAACAAAAACTGCAGCAACCCCCCGCCCCACAATAAAAAAGCAAAGCAAAGCAAACACACACACACACACACACACACACACACACACACACACACACACACACACACACACACACACACACAATAACACAAACCAGAAAAACTCAACAAATAAAAACAGAGAAAGTTAAATGTTGACTATGTCGGAAAATCTTCACCTGGACGTCATGGTTCGTGGGGTCTTCATGTCCTCCAGCTTGTTGAAACTATCGATGGCGGTCGTATTCTGGCGGCGGTTTTGCACGTTGATGGCAAGTCTTTTGATGAATTCAGCGGCCCGCTGGTTCTTTAGGATCAGCTTTCGCTGCAGCTCTAGCTTCTTCTGTGGCGGCAGCTGATTGCGCGACTGCGCGTGCATGTAGTAGAGCGTGAAGTTGTTGACCACTATAGGCACCGTGAAGGCTACGGTCAAAACGCCGCATATGACGCACAAGGTACCGATAATATAGCCACCTTCCGACACTGGCACCTGTATAGGTGAGACAAGATCGTACAGCTCTAGAACTTTCAATGTTACGCTTGCGTCCAAGCAGTTGTACACACAGGCAACACATGCGTAGAATACAGTACCTATCCATAAACCAATAACCTCAAGGAAATTCTCATCAAATAAATACAGAAATCACTGTGATATAAACTTAATCTTTTCTTAATACCTAATAAGTAATACTTAAATCCATAATACCTTATCGCCATAGCCTACGGTTGTCATAGTGACGATGGCCCACCAGAATCCAATAGGGATATTACTGAAGGTGTCGTTTTCTACATAAAAAATGACGCTGGCAAATATTAGGACGCCGGAGAAGAGAAAAACCACCAGCAGAAGCAGTTCTTTGGTGCTCACCTAAATAAAGTTCACAGAAACGATTTAATGATTATTTGGACTCAGTGCAGAGGAGAAAAAAATCTATAAAATTGTCTTCACTCTTTGTCTGTTTCCCTGTCTATTTATGTTGTCAATCCTTCAGTCTGTCTTTCAGTGCATTTACTAATCTCTATCTGCTGTATCAAACAATTTTGGAAGCAAATTACAGACGGCACTTCTTCCTTTTAATCTTACTTTTCCTTTCTTACATAATTTTTCTTTTTTTCTTGTTTATTTATTTGATTCTTTCGTAATTTGATCGAATTTTGTGAAGTGTCCTGTGCGCAAATTAGGATTATAATTATAGAAAAGGGGCTTGGACTTGCCCGCAGACCTTTATGGTGTAAACTAGAATCTTGAACGCCGTATAGTGTTTCATCAGCTTGAAAATTCGCAGGACCCTGATGATGCGCAGCGCCAGCACGGAGCGCAAGATGTTGGTGGCGCTGTTGCTGGAGATGATGGTCTTGATTATGATGGACGTGAAGTGAGGCAGAAGGCACAGAATGTCGATGACGTTGAGGGGCCGGCGGAAGAACTCCATCTTCTTTGGCGCGAAGCCGACACGCACCAGGTACTCCAGCGTGAAGAAGGCCGCGCAGACGTAGTCCAGATAGGTCATGACCTCGTGGGGCTCGGTCTGGTCGAAGGACAGGGTGGTAGTGGTGTGGGTCTGGCAGCAGCACGAGTTGTCTGACGTGTAGTTCGTGGTGGTCGTGCTGTTGGATGCCTTAGTGTTTGGCAGTGGCACTCGGAAGAGCGGATGAGTTTCCAGAACGAACACGGCGATTGAAAGTAACACGAAGAACATAGACAGGAGAGCAAAAGCCTGACCAAAAAAAAAATAAAATTACAAAAATGTTTAGCAAAGCATAAAAACAATAAAAACTAATAGATTATTTTTCTGTATAATTTTCCTTTATATAACCATATTAAGTAGAAATAATTTATTAATCATCTTTCGTCATTATCTCCTTAAATTTGTGTCCTTCCTTACTATCTTGTTTCTTCTTTCTTCCATTGATTCTGCTTTTATTTTTTCTTTATTCTTTTAACTTTCATGTGTTTTTTTCGGTTTCTAAACGACCCCTAGACTCTGTCTCTCTTTCTCTCTCAATCTCTGGTTTAGTAGCTCACTTGCGGCACGCCCATGCATGCCCTTGCTCTGTATATCATCCAGTATTGGACTAATTATCTTTTGTGCCAAACCACAGCAACGCTCTGTTCCCCAACATCCGCGGCGCTACGGTTAAACAATATGAAAATATTGTTAAGATATCTGGATCGGTGGTGTAAATTTAGATCGTCAGACAGGACAGAAGTCCTTGGCTTCCCTTTGCTGGTCGCTTAATTTAAATTCTCCGGTAAAATACGATCCTCGTGCTGCTTTGTAATTGAGTATTAACTTTTTTACGTTCTTGGGACCAGTTGCACAACACATTTCTAATTTTAAACACTTTTAGGCCTTAACTCTATTTAGATAATTAGTTTAAAGTGCACACAACAATTTTAGAATTTTTAAAACTCAAACTGCTTTAAGTAAGATAAAGTTGTTCAATTCTGACTTTCCGTCCTGTCGATAGAATTTTGTGTATGTTTTTCAGCAATGCAGCAAAATGGCTAAGAAGAGATTTTGCTTCTTTAGAACAGTTTTAAGGTTTAGAAACGTGTTGTGCAACTGGCCCTTGGGGAACACCGAAAATGAAGCCAAGAGCTGTATAAGGCAAAGGTCAGTTCCCTCGTTCGAAGCTATTTCCAGCCCGTTGCTTCTATAAACACTCACCGCAGCACAACGCGTCTGATCAATAGTTGACCCTGAGAAAATGGCTCTACCTGAGTATCACAAAGTGAAAAAACCAGGAAGAACGATTCTCTCTTTCTCTTTCTTACTCTCAACGGCGTTAGAACCTAAAAGCACTCACACTGGACGGTTCGATACCCGTATGGCGCAACATACTTTCACCAGCTGACTCAGCTGCGGAATGGATACCTAACCTTTTAAAAGACTGAGGAAGATAAGGTAGTGAGGGGAAATAATAGTTGATCGTGAGATATAGGGTCTCAAATAACTCACCAACAAACCCCCTTATTATTCTCCGAAAACAAAGTGGTGTCCGGCGCAGCGTACCTTAGCTCCCCGAGATGATGACGGATCTTCTAGAAAGATCCACATATTTTGCTTGAATTTCGTGAAGTAGGACAGCTCCTTGGTCAGGCTGTCCTCTTCGAAGTGAAACGTGAAGTTGTCATCTAGTGCAGTCAACGTTTCTTTGTTCTCCTTGAACTTGCAGTAGTGACCCCAGCAACAGGGCTCAATGTCTAGCTCAGTCAAGCCCCAATACTCTAGTTCCTGAAACAAAATTCATCTATCTAAACAATTTATAAACGCCGATAAAAGTTATTTGGTATAGACAATGTCAGGGGCAGGAAGCTTGTAGAATGTTTCTAAGTATATTTTATTCCATTAAAAACTTCACCACATTCTCTATTTTTATAGCGTGAAAACAGTTGATAACTGAGGCAGAAGGTTAAAATAATTTCAAAAAAATTATTAATTCAATTACACTTCTAATTACGCGTAATTAATGTTACAGGCCAAACCCCGATTATAAGGCACCTGGGCTGGTATTCACGTCGTCCCCAATTATCGGTTCTGTAAGTCACATAAGCACAGAGCTAGAGACCTCCTTGCTCCTCAATCCCTTCCCCATCCCTTCAGGTTTCTCTGTCTCCCTCTGTGCTTGTCCATCTCTCTATCTCACACTGGGTCATCGATACCAACTCAAAGTACATGTTTCTTCTCGGAGGAGAAGCAGGTTGCAATTTCCTCCAATTGTATCTTAGAACGGAGAAAACAAACATTAACATGAAAAACCTCTGGAGCAGCGTCCGCCTACTAAACATAGCATATGACTCAGTCGTAATCAAAATTAATATTCCTGTCGTATTTGGTCGCGATCGGATAAACGGTGTGGCTTTGTAGGAGTTTGAACCGGCGCCAGCCATAACACTGCCTTATCTCTCTCTTTCACACACACACACACACACACACACACACACACACACACACACACACACACACACACACACACTATAAAACCACACATACATGCATGCACCCACGCACATACACACACACTGCTATACTATGCGTAAAAATTCTTACTTCAGCAAAAAGTTAAAAACATCAAAGAAATCAGTTAATAGCCTTAAGTGCTGATGCTAAAGCACTTACTCAAGCCTATAACTTGATCATCATTATTACTAGTAATTATTCTACGTAGAAGCAATGCGCCAAACATGTTTACACAATTCTTATTAAAGCTTCATTAACCGCAGATAGTTACTAACGCTTGTTTGAAGGAAAAATCGCTTGGAGATGCTGATAGGAATTGTAGGAAATTATCAACTCCTTTTCCTCAAAATTATTCTACAAAACAATATGGCTGTTTACTGAAGATCCATTTCTATTTTCACTCAAATATGGCTTCCTTAGTGAATTAAAGATTTCTTGTAGACAAGCTTTCCCCTTATCCTGTTGTTCAAATGGCTTCATTGTAAAGGTATGTCGCGATTAATCGCTGATGTTATTTCTCTGTCTGTCTGTCTGTCTGTCTGTCTGTCTGTCTGTCTGTCTGTCTGTCTGTCTGTCTGTCTGTCTGTCTGTCTGTCTGTCAAATAAATCACATTTCGTAATTTATTAGCTAACATTATGTGAGTTTCTTGCATTCTGTTTACGCCTTTGATCGATTTCTTCCCCAGAGATGCAAACCTCAACTAAAAGTTGTGCCTACCGGAACTCAGTCGTAAAACTTAAGTCTCATTTTATGTCCTTTTTATGGGTTTATAATTGATTTTTCCCACAGGTGCGGAGAGGCGAAGTTTATTACAAGGTGTGTGAGATTCCACTGTGTTTTGTGTTTTCTCTGTGTTACAGGGCTTCCATCATAGTATCTCTATTCCATCTGACACCTGTAGACTAGTGGTGTGTTTTCTCTGTGTTACAGTTCTTCCATCACAGTATCTCTATTCCATCTGATATCTGTAGACTAGTCCTTTTGCTGTTCTTTATATTTTAAAAATCGTTTGCAAAATGCCTGCAATTCTCACGACGCCTTTCATATATTTTTTTCTGCATAAGAAGTGCCTAAATGGTAATTTTTTCAAGAAACTACCTTATTTCCGTTATATCAAAGCAGTTATTCGTTTTAAATTTCTGTGTTAATGCCTGAAGTAAAAGCAGAAACTTCATACAAGGAAAGCGATATTCGAAAATACGGGGGTTTGTTTTTCATCAGATTAGAATTTTGTCATTAGTTAATAGGTTCTTATCCATTCATCACTTAGCACGGCTTGTCCAAGTTGTATTTTGTATAGACTATACCTGCATTATTGAAAACCATGATTATACCTATTAGTAGGGAAGCGGATGGCCGAGTGGTTAGATCGCTGGCGACCGAACCAAGAGCGCGCTGGTTCAATTCCCGATAAGCGCAGCATACTTCCCCCAGTAGACCCAGCTGACGGGAATGGGTACCTGACTCAATAGAGGGTTGGGGAAGGTAAGGCAGCGAGGGAGAGGAGATTGGCACCACCCTCATGTAAAAGCTGGCCCCGAGAAAAGTGGGGTCTCTAACACTTCAGTCCCCAACGATCTGAAAAGGTTATGGGATGACCTTTACCTTTTTACCTTACGTTTACCTATCATTAATGTATCTAAAGAACGTTGGTTTTATTTCTCCATACAAGAAAAGAAGCAGACTTCACACTGTTCCCTGTACAACATAGACCTTCCATCACAGAATGCACTCTGCTCGTCTAATTCAGCGATGTCTGGAGCAACGAGGCACAGTGGCTGTTACACTATTATGACGGTTGGAAATGAATCTTGCAGGCGGATGAGAAATTTATTGGCAACTGATTTCGCATCCTGTGACTCACCCTCCGCTTTGAGTGGACGGAACCTGTTCAGCAATCTCCTAGGATGTAGAACACATTTCTGACTCTACCTATTCAAATTAGGGGACTGGCTTGTGGCAGTAGAAAATTATTGCTTGATATAAAGTGTTATTTAAATTTTATTTAATTAATTCATGTAATTTATTTTAGCATTCAACATTGAAACATTTTATTTTCATTTCGTTTTGCCCTTCCTCCATTTTAGAGTTTATTACTACTTTCTTCTAAAAAGTCTTCTTCGTGTAGACTTGCTCAATTTGCAAAATATTTTTTCATCTCTGGTTTCCCAGAGCAATGCGGTTAAAGCTGTACTGACTAAATGTTCACTTCTCTGTCTCATCTCGTCTTTGAAACTAATCTCACAGGAACGACACATGCTCCTCCCTGTCGGCCTCGGAGCAAGGAGGCCATCGATTGGAGCCCGGAAGTTGGTCATTGCACTGCATCGTGTGTCATTCTCCCTGCTACCCGCATCGCGTGCCGACTGCTAAACACGTCAATCACGCCACCCGGCCCCTATTACCTAGCAACAAAACTCTTTGTCATTCAGCCAGTCGCACTCCTTTCGCAGACAGCAAGAACTGTTCGCAGAATAGCTTTCTCAAAAGTGTCTGGTTCAAGGCCAACGTATGAAGAACATTTTTTTTTAAATCAGACCTAACTGATGGCTAAGTGTAGAGTCATGTTATTTTATCAAGTCCTTACACAATGCGGCATATAAAATTGAGATCCCTGGTTTAATGGCATGGTCTAATAACATGGTTCGTCTCTTGGGCTGGTTTACAGAATGAGATTGTCAGCAACCTCCTACCCCCATTAGCACCGTATACCCTTTTAAATAAAAGCTTTTCTGTTTTTTTATTAAGACTGCTGAAATCGACGTTGTGCGTCCACGCGATTGTTTAAATCCGCCCATGCATGCGTGCGTGACACGTGTGTGTGTGTGTGTGTGTGTGTGTGTGTGTGTGTGTGTGTGTTAGAGAGAGAGAGAGGGAAAATGTTCCGTCCTCATATATCGTATCCTGCGTCTTCAATTATCTACTTTTATTTTCTAGCGAACGGACTTTCGAATTATTTGAGACGTTGTTCCAAGCCCCTTGAGGAGGCAAACATCTTTGTTGGACCCCGTCTGCCTCTATGACAACAAAGGACAAAACCTATAGCCATGCACAAAAGAATTTTACAGAGACAAAACACGCAAGCAGACATCTGCAAAGTAAATTTTGTAATTAACGATGCGTTGCATTTTGTTTTGAGAATGTCCATTGTGCTGCAGGGCGCTTTTCCTTCGTTAACAATGATTTATATTTATTTAAACAACGCCTGCGTGACAATTTTTATTTTAGTTATGACAGGCTTGTGTTGTCTGTTCTCATGGCTACGGTCCCAACACGCGCTCCGAGGAGAATCTCTGTCAATAAATAGTTGTTTGCCTTATAACCACAGCTAAAGTGAAACCAAATTTGTAGTTCACTTCTCTCGTTGTCCATTACACTTCCACAATCTAATTTGCATAAAAGAATTATTTTATTTTGTTTATTCTGAATTAAGTGCAAGGCAAAACCTAAATAGGCTGCATGGAAGATTTGTTAGGTTTGTACATGCATGTGACCTGCACCTCAAATTCTGGGGAGGACCTCTTCCAGTTTTGATGTGGCCTCATCGCTGAATATGCAGTATCTGAACAACTTCTGTGCTTAATGCGCAATAAATTGTCGTTTGTTAGCAAAAATTATATTCAGCTAGCTTCAAATTCCCAACCTTGTTTCTCATAATTTGTCTCAGCAGAGAAAACAAAAAGGCTGCGACTAATGTGGACTCGACTACTCGCAGAGACGACAGCCTCCTTTAGTTTCATCGAAGCGTGATACTTTGTTGGCAGCAACATTGCATTTCACTTTCTGACATCTTCATTCTACAAAATGTCAATCTGTTGATAATTGAACCTTCTGCTATTGAATATTCAGATGACTAAAACTACACATTCTTTAAGTTCAGCTCGTGGAAGCCTTTAAGGTCATGATTAGAATGAATAACGTGCTATTTCGGAAAAATTGTGTTAAATGAATTTCTGAGACTTACGTTTTAGTAGGAAGATTGTTACCAAGTATTTCTGTTGCTGCTGTCAATCAAGGCAGTAATTTTGTTTTAGCAGTGCACTATTTTCCTGTCATTTTTGCAGTTTTCATCCCAGCTATCCCTAAATTGCTTGGCTAATGTTTGCGTACCTACTGGTGAGCCAGAAAATGAAGATTTGAATAAAAAACAAATTTGAATCATTTTGTGTGGACCACGATTTGTACAATATGCTCCATTTTTTGCTGTCAGTTTTGGCAAAAAGATTCTGTAACACTTGACCCATAATTAAATTTCTTTAAAAATTGGTCGCTCCATTCTAATATACAACATATTCGTGCTTTATTAATAAAAATGACTAAGAGGAGATGGTATAGATGAAGGTAAAAAAAAATCAACATCAACCCCAAAACAATTTGACAAGTCATTTTTGAGTGCCGCGATACAATCACAAATAAAAGCATACCCATTTTTATCAACCGTCAAACTACTGAAATAAAACAGTTTTAGCCAATACTGTGTAAGAAGCATACGAAATGGAAAATAACGTGACTTTCTCGCGTGAAGAAGAAATCCCTGTCCAGCTTCCATAATCCGGCCTCCTCCCCCAAATTTTAATTTCAGGAAAGCGGATAGCCAAGTGGTTAGAACCCTGGCGTTCAAACTGAGGGCGCTGGTTCAATTCCTGATTAGCGCATCAAACTTCCCCAAGTCGACCCATAGAGGGTTTGGCAAGGTGAGCCAGCGAGGGAGAGGAGATGGGAACCGCCCTCATGTAAAGCTGGCTCCGAGAAAAGTGAGGTCTCTAATACCTCCCTCCACCAAAAACCTCTAAAGGCTAGGGGATGACCTTTACATTTTTTTAAACCAATTTTCACTGCTTGACCAAATTTAAAGTAAATAAAAGTAAATTTCATCAGGTGAGACTACTTTACAAAAATAACCAATTTTCTTATAGGTTTACTCAAAAACAAGACGTTACAGCTAAGAAAAAGTCTCCTGCTAGTAATAAGTGCAATATCAACAAGGGAAGTAAACAACAGTAGCAGACAACGCATAATTATTATTGCGGGCTCCTTTGTTGCTAGTCTTAATTGCTTGATGCGCAAGATGTTTGTTTAACTGCAGTCTTTAGGTTTTTTTAATGTTCTTGAATTTTATATTATGTCTATTTAGTGTGATTTGCTCTACTGCTATGGGTGGGCCTACTTCCATGTATGTGACCCTATCAAGCTTTCATTTTTGCTATTATTACTCGTGCTTTCATTCGCGCTCACTTCTATTTTATAAAAAGACTGTTCCTCCTCTCTGAAAGAAATATACACGACAGACTGTAAACTTTATCAGTCTGTTGAAGAGGTGTGTAATGTTTGTACTTCAGCTATTTTAACAATAAAAACCGTACATAAGCCGTTTACACGATAAAATTATGGGCATTGTTTTCACACACGCGAGATGTTCAGGCTGCTGGAAGAGGAGCTGATGATTGTTTTATGGCTGGTTTCTTTAAAAATAATTAAAAACTTTAAAGGCTAATACGAACGCTCAGCAAAAATCACTTGAAATAGAGGATAAAGTCTCACATAAATATATAAATAAGATATTAACATTTTTCTCTTAATCACACCTGTATTTGTCAAGAAAACAGGAAGTGACGAAAGGGTGGTATATCTAAAACTACCGTCGTCTCCATGAGCTGAATTCGAGGAGGAACGATGCCATCCCCGGTAAAAGAAAACAGACCAGGACACAATGTGCTGTAGCTGAATGACACTCAGATGGAGTTTGTACTCATGTATGAAATCCTACAGATACTGGCTACAAAAGCAAGTGGATTAACTTTGTTCAGAGATGTGTGTATACAGATCACTGCTTTGTTCAAATGGGCCGTACGAACTTCGTCCCCACACCATAGTCAAGAATTCGCTCAAAACATTTTATAAGGGATTGTTATCAAGTCACTCATACAGTGCAAGCAAGTCTTGGACTTTCAGTAAAACGAAGAAATCTTCTTCTTACAGCAGTGCCGACTATACAAAACTACGAGCCGTTAAAACCATCTAGGACTGCCGGCAAAAAGCTTAAACAAAGATCAAGCACCAGATATGCAGCATCGACGGCTTCTACACCGTAACAAGTAACATCGTGACACAGTCACAAACACATTATCATCAGTTGTATCTTTATCCAGGACAATGGTAAAAACAACTGACAGTGTGATGGCTCCATTGATGTGCGAGCTCGAAACAGCTCAAAAATTAAGTCAGCGTGACAAACGATTGAGGAGGTAAAACTGGAACATTTGCAAGCAATAAAGAAAGAAGCAATAAGTTTTACATCGATAAATATGTATCAAATTTTTATAATGTAATATTATATTTTTATGGTAAAAATTTGTTATCAGCAGTCAGTTGAAATTACAGTAAAAGTGCTTGAAATTAATCATCTAAGAATAAAATTAAAGGAGTTTATCTTAAACTATCGCATATTTGTCTGTGATTATTTTTTTATCAACGATAATATGCATGGAAAAATTAACTTGACTGCGCTTGCTTAGTAACAGAGAATCAATAACAACACAACGTAGACTGCAATTCTCGTGATTGTTCCCATTAAATTTTAGTTACCAGTCTGTCAAGTGAATTCATTTTGGACATTTTTATTTTTTAACTTCCGTCGAAACTTCTAAATAAATCTCATATCTGTAGGGCTGTATTCCAAAACCAGCCGTTTCATTTTCTGGCGAAAGAAATCGCTCTTGAACACGAGAACCTGAGCGATGTTTCTTCTTTTGACTCGGAAGACAAGCACTTGTTTGTTGGACTCGCTGTTGCAAATACTAGTTATCGCTATGGAACTCTCCAGTGTAGGAGAGTAATTATCGTCTGCTTTCCTAGTAAGAGGTGAGAATACCGATGTTTGAAGGCTTATATCTTAAAAACTAAGCATAATTAGGTACTCGTATTTTGAGAATTATTATTTTAAAATGAACTTAACAAGATCATAAAGAAAACATGTTGCACTCGTGTAGACCTTTAACCTTCTGGCTAGTATTTACAGTTTTGTTTGAAAGACTTCATTGCAGGGTTGAGGAAAGACTTATAGCACTGATAATATTTTTTCTATCTGCAAAGTCTAAATTGGAAAATATTTAACTATACAAATATTAAAATAAATTTTGTGAGGCTGCACTCAACTGTTGGCATATTCATCGTTTATAGATGGAAAGAATTACGGTTTTACAAATTGTCAAATCATTAAGCAGTTTTGATTTTATGGAATTTAGCTTTCACGCCGTTTGACAATAAAAAGCATTTGAAGAACTTGTTTTGCAAACTATTTAATCTCGCTGAGAGGGCTGATCGTTTGTTGGTTATTCAAAAATATTAAGTTTATGGAAACGTAAAAATGACAAAGGAACTCACTCGAGAGAGATTTATCACCGGCAGTTTGGTCTGAAATCGTTTGACTAACTTTAAGAGAAAATAATTGTCTGGGTCAAAATTGTCACACTGGGATAAGAAGGACTTAGAGGCTATCTCACGCTGACAAAAATGCTCGAGTGACAGATTGTAGGATTATTAAATCTAATGAGACATTTGGTATGAAGGTTTCAGATAAGGAAAATCGATCGGTATCAACAGGGCTGAGAGTCAAACAATCTCAAATTAATCGTTATCAAAGAAAATTGGACGGATAAGAATAATCTTATTGCATCTTTCTCTCAAAACTCTTCTTGCCTCAGATTTTCTGATTGTAAATTTTCATTCAAGTTCACTACATTTTTCACAAAGTTCTCCAATTTCTTTCTTATTACTAGATGATTTTGTCAGCAGGGATCGAGTTTATTATCCGAGATAAAAACCCACCAAAACTTTATGCCTGTCGATCATTTTTCTCAAATCTTTTCGCTTAATCGACACATCCATAAATTAGATTAAAATGTGCACAAATATCCATTACTACTAGTCATTCTCAGTCTGTTAAGGACCGTGATTGATGACTGGTATCGTCGTCGTCTTCTAGAAATTTTGGTTCTACACTCACTGCTAGTGTGACACTAAACCATTGTGTGTCCTGTCCATCATTTCCTGTTTGTCCACATCGCATATACTCCTGTTTGAGCCTTACTTGTGGATAAACCTGACTGCTGTAGTCTTCTTCTCTGGGTGCCTTAAATGCTTTAATGAAAAACTTTAACACGTAACAAACACGTGATCTCAAAACATGGAATCGAGATTCTGTTACACCTCTCGACTTCGCTTTTTGTTGGCAACCTATCCAAGCATAGAACATCTACAGAAAACACTCCATTTATAGCCTAATTCGTGTCTATAAACCATCTGTACTCGTAAATAAAAAAAGTTCTTAAATAAAAAATAAGCAATTAAATAAAATAAGAAAATACTATAAATTAGTAAATTCATTCCAGATCCAGAACAAACCTACGAACTACCTTTAACCAAATCTTTAAGGAGTGTATTACAGCTGTTCAGTTATCAGTTTATGTTTAAAGGCATTAAAAAATATTTAGAATCCACTTGCAACTCATTGCTGGCTACATGCACTAAATTTTTGTAAAAAAAAAAAAAAAAGAAAAGTTTTGTTGAGGCATTGCCTTCAACCAGTTCCAATAACAGATCTGTATTATTCATTATTGTCTCTCACTTGAACTAATGTCTTTGACACGGGAAAGGAATGTCGACTATCCGCCTATCACTTCTCAAGTTGTATCATCTTTATTTTTATTTTGTTCCAGTTTATTTGTGTCTTCTGTTTCTGTAAGCTGTGCTGTCCGATACTGTCTCTCCTTTTTTTCCTTTCTTTAAGGACTTGCATGGTGATTACGGATTCTGCTAAGGTCAGCATTTCACGGCACAACCGATCCTTTTTTATTGGTGTTTTACGCCGAGCCAGCAACTAAGGCTATATCACGGCAAGGCAGCCAGCCCTGTAAACAGATGCCACATGCAGAGAAAGAACAGCGTGCCCGAGACGAGAACTGAACCCAGGACAGCCAACCTTCACTGTATTGGTGACAGGCGCTAACCGTTGCGCCACCGGACAACCGATCCTAACCGAAATGTGAATATAGATTGAGAATGAGCAAAAGTAACTGCTTCCCCTGAGCTCCTCCTAAGCGGCCTCATCTGAGCACGGGTGCCTGCTTTATAGTTCCAGATCCTAGTTTTGGCTAAATGGTGATATACACGAATCACCGTCTTTCGCTTCCATTTGTTGTCCCTGATAATTTGCCTTCGATTCCAAGATTTTGAACTACGTTTTTTGCTGTATTAAGCCCACGAAAGTATATGATATAGGTTTTTGTATACATCTATACTAGCTGCTTAAATAAATGTCGCTGTATTTGAAAAACTAGCAATTGTCGTGGGACCTTTCGTGTTCTTTTATTCATCCGACTTGATCTGACGCTGATAACCGAAAGAGGATTGCGATAGTGTAATCATTTTCATGTCCGTTGCTAGGGTTTGCTGGTGCAGATAAGGGAAGCAAACGGCTGCTCTTAGATGCCGTGCGACAGCTCTTCGGGAACAACAGCAAACAGGTTATCAAAATATGAATTATTTCCCCCTAAAAGGTCACAGTTATCCAGTGATATTAACCTTTTCTCCATAGCTCGCGACTGTTGTTATGGATACGTCTGAAAGCGTGTGAGGTTTTTGTTTGCTATCAATGTGATAACTAATTGATGTGAAAGCACCTTGTTAAACAGGAGAATGGACAGTCACTGAGAACACACATATTACTGTGTCATAAAACCTAACAGGACAGTAGCACCATCTCGCATTCTGACGATAGCTCACCTCCATTAACTTTTCTTTCTCCTCTGATAAGGCTGTTTGGATTTTACTTAGCATGTTGACTGGCCACAGGCTCTGTTTCTAGATGTGTCTGGCAGCAGTCAGACAACACAACATCGATTTCTTTAATTTCTGGAGCGTATTGCTTTGAACCACACAAATCTGGCGAAATTAATAAGAGGTAATACCTTAAACGGCTGTTTGTCGATGCCTAAAAGCAAGAGGCAGGGTGTCCCCTACTTAAGGTGTACCCTACTTCAGAGTGTGAGTAGTTCCTTTCTCTTAAACCTTAAATGATTTTTTTTCAGTTATGTTAATTTAGTTAGTAATTTTCTGCGTCAAACTATAATCGAGCGAGTTTGGAATGTCTCGCATGGAGAGGGCTCGAAAATTGTTGATCATACTGAGGACCTATTATTTCATCCTTGCTTTTTAATGCTGCAAGTTCCCGAAAGACAAGCACCGCATAACTTATCGCTGTGTAATTATTCATGAACATTACTGTTTTCAAGCCATTTTGTCTTGTCATTTTTCCACCCACTTACAAGCATACTTTGTTGTGGTTTCGTGAATCCGCTGCCGATGTAAACATGCCCTGAGGCTATCCATAATGCGATAAATCTCTGTAGAATCGACTATTGTTAATTATTATTTTTTTTAATCGTTATGCCGTCCAGCCAATAGCCCACTTACATTTTTTATGATGTTCCCGCACAGATTATGCTCTGTGTGCAATTCGTCTGTGCGGTAGCAGTGCAGAATGGACGAAAAAACGCCCGGATGTCGATCGAAGAAGTACTCTTTCCGCTCAACATCCCACGTCTCGTCCGACTCAAGCCGGTCAGCCAGCAGCGCCAGCCGGGTGGCCGGCCGTTTCCTCAGGGTGCTTCGCATTGTCTCGAAGATTACTCCGCCCACGTTGATCCTGAGGCGGCGGTCGTCAAATTTATCTGACAACCTCTGCGCTAACTGCATCATCATGGTTGGACTTGTTGGCCGGAAATTGCGCCTCCTGCAACAGAAACGGGAAATAACACTTTTATATTTAGTCCATTCTTTTGTATCATTTATAACAATTTTGTTAATGATGTTTTCAGCATCAGTTCCCAGTAAGATTCTTATTTTTTATACTTTTTTTACATTTTGCAACTAAAACGGTTGCCCAATGAATATTCATTTATATATATGTCTGTTTTTATTTCTGATCCATCTCTACCTTTGCCATCATGAAATGATATGCAGTTACTTATCTATTTTGAATAAGTGTTTACTTTTACTGTATCAAGAGTTTGGAATGTTTCTAAATAAGGTAGTTTTATTTAGAAATTATTATCATTTCAAAAAGAAACGAAAGTACATGCCCTCTACTAGTTGTGGCCTACTCGTTTACTAACAAAAAACAAAAAACAAAAACAAAACAAAAACAAAATAAAAAACGGAGCTTTCAGTCCATGCTGCAGCCTTGTAGCTCCTGTTACAACTTGCAGACACCATTTGTCAATGTTTGTCCAGTTTGTCCGTTTCCTTGTCAACATTTTTGTCAGAATTGTTTTCCTAGTACCTGTTGGTACCATTGTCAAAAGATATTGTGAGCGGACCACCGAGAATGAGATGTTAGAAAAGTCAGTGATTCTGTCCTTCTGTCAATCCCTTCCTTCCACTACCCCCTCGCCCTCCACCCCGACCCTCACCCCCCTCCCCCCGCTACCTCATTGAAGCCATGTTGCTGCGTCAACCGTTCGTCCCAAGCTTGGCCTTAAAACCCACAGATCCCTGAGAACACATCCAAAGCGTAATCATTCACTTTTGACAGTTAGCCTTTCAGATTGCGCAGAAGTGATTTTTTTCCTTGCAAGTGCAGTCAATATGAATGTCACAGATTGTCACGACCTCATCATTGCACGACATGGCTCAGTCAGGTTCTGTCAGTGATAACACGTGTCTGTGTCGTGACACTGTGTACGCTGGCTCAGTGCGTCGCTCCTCCTGAGCTCGATGTTCCTAAGACATTGGGGTCTTAGTGACAGTTCAATATTGACCTCAGGTCTCAGATGGAGGTTTTCTTTAAATTTATGTGTCAAATAAGATGAAGAGGACTTTCATGTGGCACCGAAATTTCTTTGAATATTGTGTTCAAAGATTGTGCACTGACCTGATACTAAGAGGAAAGAAGCTTGAGGAAAGAAGAGTTAACTGGGAATACGTCAACGCTCCTTTAATGTTCTCTCAAAATTTAACCATTTCTAATCTCAATTCTCGCAATCTTTTCCGGTTCTTCCCAACTCGCCCACTGTAGCCATTTCCATTCCCAACTCGAAAACCCCAACCATTCTCATCTCCAACACTCACTCTTTAATCATCTATGTTCCTCGATGCAGTATTGTAATTCTCAAGTGACAGGTTTATGAATATAATCGCCTTTCCCCTTCTCCTATTCGTTTTGAGCGGGAATAGCAATGGGATGAATGATTGATCACTAACTCTGTGGGATCAGATCAACAGCCAAAAAGAAGAAAAAAAGGAAAAGTTGACATGATGGTTGGTAGGGGGTGGAATGTAAATGCTTACGTTGTCAAGGCTACAGCCAATGGGAGACATGGACCACATGTTATGCCGGCAAAAACAGAAACATTCTTGAGGTCACGGTGTGTCTTTATACTGTGCACGATGTTTCAAAATTTGTTCATGGAGAACGAAATAGGAATAGGTATTTACTTTTGGAGACTAATTCTTCTGCTGTGCTTATCTCTGTAATATTTTCAAACAAAGGGTTTCGCGCTCTCGTACGCCTTTAAAGTGTCATTTCCAGAGACACGCCATCAACATTCATTCTACAGAAATCCTAGTAAAATCTGTTGTGTCCGGCTGTCAGGCTTGTCTGATCGCAGACTGCTGCAGTGCAACACCACCATACAGATACAAAGATACAAAGAAATGTAAATGTAGGCTCGTGGCCTTTTGGTTGTAGAAGTAAAGGTTTAGATGTGAAAGTGAGGATTTGTACGTGGAAGTGAGGATTTGTACGTGGAAGTGAGGATTTGTACGTGGAAGTGAGGATTTAGAGACGCACTTTTTTTCGGAGCCAGCTCTTTTAGCATGTCCTTTGATAGGTAACATGAAACTAGTGACTTGTTTGTGTCGTGTACAAGTTACAAAGTAATGTAATAAAGTTCGGAGATAATGAGTTAAACTCAAGTAGTTGAAAATCACTGGATGTCCGAAAGAAAAAAAGACAACGTACTGTGAAGATGATGATAATATTGGATGTCAAAATAAAACGAGAAAGAAAATGAAAACGATTTATGTGAAAAAGGATAAATTTACTCATTTCATCGCTCCATCCATCCATCTATTTTCTGCTGTTTACCTGCGCCGTATGCCTGCTTCTATAACTGCTTGATAAATTCTCATAATATATTAGTGTAAATCTATTTGCTTTTCTTTTTAAAGGTTGTAAGTTCATCTCTTAAAATGGTATAGCAGTCTAATTTTCCCTCCTTCATTCTACAGGGTGGTCCGGTGGCGCAACGGTGGCGTCTGTCACCAATACAGTGAGGATTGGTTGTCCTGAGTTCAGATCTCGTCTCGGACACACTCTGTTTTCACTCTTCGTGTGACATCTGTTTACAAGGCTGACTGCTTTGCCGAGATACAGCCTTAGCTACTGGTTCGGCGTAAAGCACCAATTCCTTCCCACCCTCCTTTGTTCGTTTTTCTTGCCTGACTAGCCTCCGGCTACAAAGTTGATGACATCCTCAAATCCTACAACTTTCCTTCGATATTCACAATAACGTCCACGTCTTTCACAGGCTGGAAAAATAATTGTCATTCTATTAGTTTTCCGTTTGTTATTTTGTCTTTCTACCTGTACAGTGTTTTACGACAAAATCGCTGTTTGGATCGGGTGCCTGCTAGAGACGATCGGTTTGCCTTCACGTTCACCCAACTGTTAAAATTAGAACGTTTGGCTCGCTTGTCCTTGAAAACAATGGTCACTGAAGCTTATGTCTGCGTCCGCGACTCGGATCAGTTTGCCACAGGCGCCTTTTCACGGTTCTGATTTCCGTGTTCTGCTCTTTGTTCTCTTTGTCTGGGCGTTTGTGCACCATTTAGTAGCAGAGACAAAAGCCGCCATTGAAAGTGAATCAGCCCTTTAGATGCAGCAGCCAGCGTTGCTAGGATCCACGCTTCTCAACAGTCGGAGGCAAATTTACTTCCAAAGAAAAGAACATATGTGTCGAGTATTAGTGTAGGATTCAGTTGCTGGTTGCGGAAAGGGTCTAACTTCATCGCAGCGGAAAAGAACACTTTATCGAAGAAGACACAATTGCCGTTTGTGAATTAGCACAAACTGTGGACCCAAATGATTCGTGTTTTTTTTTGATGGAGCAGGATTCGAGATACCATATTTCTATTCACTTTAGAGAAATAAATAAAAGTTCTTTTGAGAATTTCTATCAATAACTGTTATTAGGGACCATGGTTAACGTCTGGAGCAGCGCACCGCCTTTTTTATTTCTTTCTTTCTTTTTCACCTGTTTGCGTGCACCCTTGCTTTTACTAAAGATCTGGCTGTTGTATAATTTATTAATTAACTCTCTTAATGAATAGTTTTCTCTTGCAAGCCTTTCCTGGTTTGTTAAATTTTAATTGTAGCTGGCAAATTTACTGAACCTATTTTGTCAAGAATTAAGTATCGTGAAAGATGGGTATGAATCCAGGTCTCCTGTCCCCGGTGTTCCGTATATGTTGGTGTCCTCGTATACGTTCGAGGTAAAAAAAAAAACTGCTTTTGTTTAGTGTTACCACGACCACAAACCTCTATTTTAGAACGCGTGAACTTGATTGATTTGTGCGTGAAGCCATAATGATCAGTGGACTCTATCGACAGGAAGTGCGAACCTTTCCAAGAAAGGTTTTGACCTTTGTCCCTTAGCTTGCGCTTAGGCTTTTAAGTGCCCGAATAAAAAGGGGGATTTTTATGGCTTCTTTCGTTCCCTTTTTTTTAGGGAAGAGTGAGGAAAGATATAGGGGTTGGATGCCTTTTCCACGAGGAAACGTGGGCACTAGTCTTTTACTGGGTGCCGTCTAAGCCGAAATCGCAAATAAATGTATAGAGAGAGAGAGTGTGTGAGAGAGGATGGGTGGGGTGTGGAGTTATTACCGGAACTAGCACGTGCCTGAGAAGCAGCTGCACAGTTTTGCACGGGAGAAATTACACGAAAACTAAATTAGACTTGAGAGGCTTGTAACAGTGTCGTAAAAAAAAGCACGTGTGACTTTTAGAGGTAACCTGTAGTACTCCTGCAGTAACCTGTAGTTGCCAAAGACTCTGAAGATAATAGAGCAACCTTATCTTTAGCAGATTTCACGCACACACACACACACACACACACACACACACACACACACAGCTCAACTCCCAAAGACGGTTAGTTTTAAAGGTACAAACTAGGCCAAGCCAAACACACACATTTAGGATCACAAGTATATCACGTAAAACACGTGTATCCATGTGCATTCACACAAGTCAAACACAAGTAAATTAACACAAACATGCGTGAAAACACAAACACTAACTCTCTCTCTCTCTCATATATATATATATATACGTATATGATAAAATATTCTTTCTTTCATACTCTCTACCCATACCGGTAGACAGATAACAACACACTGAAAGCTCCCACTCGTTCACAGACACGTGATCTAACAAGTGGAAAACACTCAACGTGTTAAAACCCTCAAACTGTTTTCACTCGACCCACCAAGTCCGTCAACACAATTACGACTGGACTCCTCTAGAGACATAAAACCTCGACTACTTACGTCACTGGGGCATCTCTGGCTTGCGGTATCCTGCACACGTCCGTACGGCTGCCAGGCACTTTGCAAAACAAAAACAAAACAAAAATCACCTCGAAGAATCCACAGAATTCATAACGTCCACTCACGTTCAGCACGAATAAAAATGAAAGGAATGGTGTTTTGCCGACATAATTGCTGCAGCGACAGGCCTGAGACCTCCAGCGTGGGACGGGATTTATCGGCAAGTCTGCCGGGCATCGGTCACACAACTGCCGCGCTGTGATGGAAGAGACCTGTCGCACGCTGCAGGTGACAAGTGCTGCGCACAAGCAGCAGGCTGTACCCTCGTCTGGCTGGCGGTGCACTCATATTCCCTCACGACAACGATACGCATGGCTTAGCCCTTAGAAACATGTGATCCCTCTTTCTTTCTTTCTTTCTTTCTTTCTTTCTTTCTTTCTTTCTTTCTTTCTTTCTTTCTTTCTTTCTTTCTTTGTAACTGTTATTAGGGACCATGGGTAACGTCTGGAGCAGCGCAGCGCCTTTTTTCTTTCTCACCTGTTTACTTGCACCCTTGCTTTTACTTTTTACTCTTTCTTTCTTTCTTTCTTTCTTTCTTTCTTTCTTTCTTTCTTTCTTTCTTTCTTTCTTTCTTTCTTTCTTAGCAACTGTAGCGTATGAAGCGAATGAAATACACATTTCTTCCTTCCTTCCTTTTTCTCACATGTTTGCATGCGATCTTGCTTTCATCTAGCTTCAGTATGACTATTGTTTTGTCAGATACAAAATCTTCTTCATTACTTCCTTGAGCTTCTTCCGTGTTTTCGAGGAGTTAGCGGTTTCTTAAATTCTTTTAAACAGTCATTACTGACCTGTGTTTTGCGTCTTACATCATGTTTATGCGTGTTTACCTAATTGTATACCTGGAGTTGGTTGCTTTTGAGATTGTGGAGATTTGAAAGTGATAACACACGCTGACTCTCCTAGAGGCGCTCCTACCT
This sequence comes from Marisa cornuarietis, assembly GCA_004794655.1. Taxonomy (NCBI): domain Eukaryota; kingdom Metazoa; phylum Mollusca; class Gastropoda; order Architaenioglossa; family Ampullariidae; genus Marisa; species Marisa cornuarietis. The sequence goes on from SMMW01000555.1 coordinate 8,994,724, forward strand.
GCTTGCTTCCCATGTTAACTGTCTTTCGTTAGGTGTGCTAGTAATGTTTTGTTTACCGTTGTTAAGTATTTTCAATTCCTTACTCTAGCTGGTTATACCTGATGCAAGGTTTCGACAAAATCAGAGCTGAACATTCAGTACACGACGAAAATAATATCTGTAATAACTCCTTTAAATGAATCTTTGTTGCAGAGAATATGTGACTCGTTTTACTGTATGCTTATCTGTTCTTGCCGTCAGTCTCTCGTCTTGTCTTCTTCTTCTCCTCCTCTTCTTAATTCCCTGTTCCCTTCTCCTTGTTCCCCTTTTAGACTGTATCCTTCCCTTTTTTTCTCTCATTTTCGCGCCTTCTTTTTTCCTCTCTCACATGCATGAATGAGCACACCTGTCAACCTAGAAGCAATAAGCGGCGGACGCCCACATTGACCGAGTGTTTTTAAAAGAATTGAGCTACAAATAATGTACCATCTACCAAGCGTGAACACTGATGTCGACATGCATTAAATCGTAATCAAGCGGCAGAATGCATGTCTTTTTGTGCTTGAGTTTATGTTGATGAATGTGCAAGTTAATTCGTTTGTACAGGGGTTGTTTGTTTTTTTTTTTGGGGGGGGGGGAATTTTTTACCGAACGTTTAGAAACGATCCAATCAATACGCCAGTCACTTGATAGGTATTTGGTTATTTGCGGTTTTCTTTCTAATCTAGTCAGTGTCGCTTTTATTAATTCGTTCTGTCCTTTCCGATTTGATAGGCATAGAATTCGTGTGACTGTGCTGTCATACTACCTTACAGACTGCTGATGACCACCATTGTTCCATAGAAATTTTGTTCCACGAGTCAGTGAGTCTTATGTTGTTAAAGTAATAGAAAAAAAACATTAGTTTACATATTCCCAAATATGCTCGGTGAACTGCAGGACTCTCTCTACATGTGCCAACAGCACACAGTTGAACATAAGTAGCAAGAGTACCAGGCGTTGCTCGGGTGATACCCCGTCTCCTGACAAGCTGTCAATGCTCAATGCACTCAAGAAGCAGACCAAACGATAACGCGAATGGCGCGAGACACTTTGAAGTGAGGGAAGACAAACATTGCTGTGCCAGCCGCCGAGTGTGTGTGTGTGTGTGTGTCGCTCGCTCTCCATGCCCTCTAAGCTGATGACAAACTGTACTCCTCCGTGTACCTTTTTTATAGAAGCATAAAAATTATAATGGGTAAAATAATCAGTATAACACAGGTGCTAAAGAACAAAAGACTCCAGCCAAACATATTTTGCGTAGACGAAAGGAGTATTCTAGAAACATTTCCTCATTATTAGACATAGAAAACCACACACACACACACACACACACACACACACACACACACACACACACACACAGAGAGTTTATTTTTCTCTCTCTCTCGTCACCAGATTGCTCGCCTCTAGTTTCTCAGCATGCTGCACCTGCATACAGGGCCAGTAACATCGCTGTAATACAACCTTGAGCTTTCTTTCGGTGTAAGATACCAGTTCTTAGTGTTCCAGTAAAATGTATCACATTCTGCTTTAATTGCAAGATTATAATAAGACGGCAGCCCTTTATGTGGATGCGATCACACGCATGTACTTTAACTTAATGAGTGCATATGAGAAAGTTTGTTACAGAAAAGCACATTAAGGTAAAATGTGTCATCAGTTAACATATAATTTTTATATATATATATATGTTACGCAAATAAATGTAAACAGTAAAAAGTAGTATTAAAGTTGAAATAATATTGTATACATAATAAAAACATTAGGTATGATTATGAAGAATACAATGCTGTGTTTGTTTGTGTTTTACGCCGTGCCAGCAACTAAGTCTTTATCACGGCACAATGTTGTGTGTGTTATCCTCAGTTATGTAATACACAAGTGCATTAGTTTTTAAACTGGCGGCTGCTTGCTGATGCTTAACATCGAGTCATAAACAGAAAATTACAAAAGCAACTCAGTCTTCTAATCATCTTGTAATCTTGTAATCATGGTAAGAGAAATTACTAAAGCAGGAAGCAAGATCCCTGTTATAATTAGTGGCAAATGTTTTAGCTAATGGACTAGCTGGATTGCATACAATATTTCTATGTACATATTAGTGTCATTGTACATTGAAACATTGGAATAATGTGATTGCATGTGGAACTTTTGTTAGCACGATTCGGTACTATTAGTGCAGTAATGTACACAGGGAATTTCAAATTAGTGGAATTAATCTAGTGTGGTGACACCTTTGCTGACCATCACTTACGATCGAAGGTGTGAAAATCGTTTGACTTCTGACTTGTTTAATGATTGATTAATAGATTTTATTTAGGTAATCGATTTCGAGAATAAAGAGATTTTGATAGAGAAAATATTTTGCAAAGATAGTGCACTATTTTGCGGAAAATATGAGATTTTGCACATTTATATGTTTCACGCTTAGGAAGGAAGCAAAAGGAAGCCAGGATTCATACAAAAGTCTATTATTCCCCAAGGGATTATCATTCCCCGCAGCTTCCTGCCTCGTTTTGCCTCAACTGATTTAGATTAATGTTTGAGCTTCCTCCCAGAGCTGCAACAGTAGGATACACGCTTCTCTGCGCACAATTACATAAGGCATATGCTGTGGGTGTTTTTCATCATTATAATACATGACACGGTAATTATCGATGCCCTCCCCTGCGCCACATTTCTGTCCCTTTACGGCGATATAATTATAGTCGGGCCACTGTCGTGAGGACTTGCACGCCTGATACCAGGGGCATGGCTCGTGACTTAAGGTACTCTGAGCGTTGACTCCATCTGCGGGAATGCTGGGACGAAGAAAAAAAATTAATACGTGGCGCAGTTACTGATGTTTACTCACACAGAGCATTCATTTCTGCTGGCTTGTGTCAACACTTTAATGCATGCCTCCCAGTGGGACTTCGGAAATTACTCAGGGGGGGCGCACCTGAAACGTAAGATCTGGGCATGGTTGCTATAGCGACACGGTGTTTCCTGCTAACGCCAAATTGTTCGAAATCTGTCATTTCTTTAACGAGGTGGCTTGGCATGCACACGTAGACCCACAGACACACGGGCATAAATAATACGGAAATTTTAGGGATTGATTTTGATAGAGATATATCGCATTAGATACAGATATAGAGATCAAGCAACTGTGTGTTTGATTAACAAAAGATAAAGACATCTGTGAAATTATCGTTTATAGTCTTCTGTTTTAGAAATTGTGCTCCCATAGGTAGGTATTAAAAGTTGTCTGAGTTTGGTGCTCTGCTTGTGGGTTGGGAAGGTACCAAGCGCGCGTCACTTCCGATTTTGTTTCCATGAATGTTATAGGAATGGTAGTAAATAACAACTTATTGTGAGTCTGCATAGCGAAGCTGCCAACCTTTTATTGCAGCCTTGCTGCTGACAACAGACTTGTTGGAAACTAATCGAACTCTTTTTATCAACATTGCTTCGACGGTTACGCCCCAGTGGCTGCATGTTGGTCTTTACTTCATTGGGACCGTACTGAAGCAGATATTGATTAGGTTAGTAGAGACTGGGATGACGAATAAATTCTTTGTGAATCCATGGTCTCCGTATTACAGTATTTGTAAATTAAAAGAAAATCGTTACACCCATTGGCAGATAAGCATTGTGGCATGTCGGATTTTTTTCAAGAGTGATGTTTTAAATAATGAAATCAACTAAAAACTTGTTCAGAAGAGAAAAAGTACACAAGAACACACACACACACACACACACACACACACACACACACACTCGACACACGTGCACATAAATGTTACGTGCGTTTATGTGCACGTGCTCTGTCAACTCTCTCCATCCGACATAAGCATGTACACACTAACAATATACTTGAATATAGGAACCTGTAGTTGTCCATTTATATTTCCATAGCTTCTTAGCTTCTTAAAAAATATTTTTCAATGGACAGTCAGACGATGTATCATTATAAATGCTTTCCTCTTGTGCATTTATATTTTTCCGACTTCAAAAGATCCGTCCTGTATTATTTAGGACAGGCTATCTAGCTATTTGAATTATCAATTGTTAGCAATTGTGTTCTCACAGAGGGAACATTCTCTACATTATTAATACAGAATGACTAGCTGCCTATATGCTTTTCCTAGGCAGGCTTTCACTAAAGCAATATAATGGAAATGTTTTATCTCGTATGTCATCGATTTCTGTGGAAGCTCTGTACATTATTTTTAATCCTGTGACAAGACTTTACTTTTTTCTCTATTGTTATATTCTAAATAGGCCACTGATGTATCAAAGTGGTAATTTTAAAGAACCTTTTCATGCAACATGATCCTATATAAAAGTCGGTCGGTCGGTCGGTCGGTCAGAAAAGTGTCTCCGCCTTGAGCCGATTGAGGGATGATGAAGAGGAAGGGGGAAGCCGGAGCATCCAGCCGACATCCAGCACTGAGAACAGGTATAGTATGTGTGCGCGCGCGCGTGAGAGAGAGAGAGAGAGAGAGAGGGGGAGAAAAAAAAGAGACGCGTGAGCTCAATATTTAGCGTTCCTTCATTAGAAACAGTTGGCGGGGTGTTTTTCTCTCCACTCACAACCTTATCATTGGTTACCTTTTTATCTGAAGCCTGTGAGGCGAATTAACATCACTTTCTGCCTGCGTACATGTGTCTGCGTATGCGTAAAATGAAATTGCCTCGGATATTATAATTATAATATGTTTTTATATATTGCCTTTCTTCAGCATCTGTCCAATCCACGCCACAGTGCTATTCATAGAACAGATCAGTATTTTTCTTTGTTTGTTTGTTTGTTTGTTTGTTTGTTTGTTTCTTTTGATGCTCATGTGGTAATTCAGTCAGTCGTCCCTTGCCTGGCACCTGGCGTTGGTGGGAGCACATGGATAGACGCGGCAGCTGTCAGGGCCCGCCACTCTTGCCTATTGTGGGCGATAGTCAGCAGGTCCTGTACAGGACGACCAGTCCAGTCTTTGACCTTTGTAAGCCAGTTCTTCCTCTGACCACCGCGGCGTCGGCCTTCCTCCAAGGTGCCTCGAAGGATCGTCTTCGACAAGGTGTCGTGCCGGGTCACATGGCCAAAGAAGACCAGCTTACGTCGCCTGACTGTTGATAGTAGAGGTTCCTGGTGTCCTACGAGTGCGGCAGTCTTGTTTCGTACAAAGTCGTTGGTTTTATGTTCTTTGTATAAGATCTAGAGCAGCCTCCTCAGGCACTTGTTCTCAAATGCTTGGATTCTCCTTTCCGTTTCGGTGAGTAGAGTCCACGTGTCACATCCGTCGAGCAGGATCGGCACTACCAGGGATTTGTATAGCCTGTACTTGGTAGTGAACCTTATCTTATGGCTATTCCAGATCCTATCTAGCCTAGCCATTGCTGCTGTTCCCGATGCGGATGTCTGGCGTGGAGCTGCCGTCCCTGGAAAGGGTTGATCCCAAGTATTTGAAGCTGCTTACCTCTTCAAGCTGTACCTCGTTCATATAGATCTCTGCTTTGCCGTTGCCATTGATCATAACTTTCTCTTTTCAGTCCTGGTCTCCATTCCATATGCATTTGAGTTGTCTGTCAGTCTGTTGGTGAGGTCTTGCAGTTCGTTGTTAGTACCTCCTAACAGATCTATGTCATTTGCAAAGCGTAGGTTGCAGATTGGTCTTCTACCGATTGAAATGGAAGTGTGATGGTCGTGAAGAGCTTCGAGCATGATGTTCTCCAAGAATATATTAAACAGCACCGGTGATAGGGGACATCCTTGACGTACCCCTACTATGGTGCGAAAGTAGGCCCTGTTTGGTTGTTTAGCAGTACTGTACTCGTTGAGCTATTATACAGTGATTAAACCACTTGGACGAGGCCTTCTTCGATGCTGAATTTTCGCATCACGCGCAGATTGTTTCTGATAAGCCACAATAAGTTTACAAGCCCTCGAAAGGGACTCAAGACGTTCAACTGTATGTGTCTGGGCATATGAGAAGAAAGAGCCAGTCCCTTTATGCAGGTTTAGTCGTGAGAAATGAGGATTCACAAATGTTTACAAATTAACGAAAAAGAAAGTGCAGCGATAGCTGTCTTTGGTCCCAGTCAATCATCTAGATAAACGACAGCTGTTTTGTCGATACAGGAAATTTAAATAAATTTAATATCCCCAGCTCTAAAACACAGTTGGCCACACACACACACACACACACACACACACACACACACACACACACACAGAGTATAATCTGTTTGTAACCGTATAATAAATCATATACGTGATTAGCATGCAGATTTTTGGTGTACAGTGCGTGAAATGGAATACGTTTGCTATCTGTAAGTCCCTCGACATGTACCCGTACTTAAAGGCTTTTGCCGGATGTTGGGTAGATGCATGCTGTTTTGTTTCATTTGTTAGAGTTGGTAAATGTTTACCGCAAATTTTTGAGTAAAGAAGTCTGTGACTCGTGCAGTGCAAGCACTACCATGGCAACGTTATACCAAGGGAAAGTACTCCTTCTAAATTTAGGTCAAAGGTTATATCCTATCAAGAAAGATAACTGGCGGATTAGATGGTAAAGACGGCTTGACACAGCAGAAAGAGAATAATTTGCATTTTTAGCAAGGTAAGTTTACGACTGTATGAATGCTTCCTTGAAGAATATGTCTTTTTTTTTAAGAAGGGATGAGCAGGCATCGGAGAGAGCAAGTTTTGCAGCACTAGGACCGTAATCACTAGAACATGAACGTTGGCTTGGGTAAAAACGAATCTTGTCTGCTACCAGCCGGTAGCCGGAGTACAATCTTGTTATTTTGCTTGTGATTATTAATGCCTTCATATAATTTTCATTCTTTATAACCTCTGCCATTTAAATAAGTTATCTTTTAAATTTTCGGAATTTTTCTTGAAAATGCGTAGTTTTTGATATCAGCAGATCAGTAGGAAGTGCCCAGTGCCACAAATGGCATTTCAAATGAAAACGCTACCAAGTTTATATTAAAAGATAAAAACAAAACACGTAATATGTATGAACTGTGTTAGGTCTTTAGCCATAAAAGTTGTTATCATACAAAAGAGCATAAGACTTTCTTTAAACTGACTGCTTTTATGTGAATGAGCTGTTTAAATGATTTTCATTGCAGATGACATGAGCCAGAGCTAAGGAAAGTAAGAGTCAGCTGTGATAGTATGTTCTGTATGCTCATTACTTTTGTGTGGAAAAGTTTTCTGTTTTATTTATTAAATATTATATTTTAGATTTGTATTTGTATGACAAATATTACTGTTCTTTATGCATGTACTCATTGTCCAGACAATGCTGTAAACAATTATTAAAAATTGTCATTATGGATCATGTTGCATATTAATACAAATGCAAAACAACAAAAATCAAAAGTTTGAAGGAGTTAAAAAACAAATCAGAGTATCATTTATTTTAAGTAGTAATTGGAAACAGTAATTTTAGTAAATCATACCAAATATAAATAGTGACTTTTCTAGATAGTCATCCACCTATAGCTGTATTGGAGTATTTTCTTTGTTTTAAGAGCTTTAGCATGCTAATATATTAGAATGGGACTGATACCTTTGATAGTGGTGAAATTGCATTCTTGAGGAGCTGTGCTGCAATTAAAATTTTAACAAATGAGTAAACATCATAACAGTCTGATGCTTGCTTAGTTGATGAATATTTTGCTTTTTTGACTGTTATATTATGATTTTGTCACCAGTGAGCTGGCAGGGCAGAATGGTTGGCTGCAAGCACAAACTGAAGTGGTTTGACCACCTGAACAGCAGCTGGGTCACTGAGGACTGCGAATCTATTAACTACTCAGATAGCTTGAATGCACTGTACGAGCGTCTTTTGGACAACAAAGAAGTGGTTTTCTTTCCACCTCAAGCCATTCCAATCAGTGGCCCTCCTTTGCCAGATTTTGATTCTGACTCCCTCACAACAGATGAACAAGAGCATCTTCTGGACTCCCTTCTGTCCAATCAGCTCTTTCTGGGAGCTGTTGTTTATAACAGTGCTCCCTTTACACAGAAGTTGAGGAAGAGGCAACTAGTCCTGCAGAGGATTTATCATGCTGTGTCACACAAGTTTCACAACAGACCAGAATCAACCCAGATTGGAACAGAGGCAAAGTCACAAGTGGTCGGTGCCTCAACTGAAAAGTCTGGAGCAGCTGTGATTTCTGGCAGCGATGCTCTTATTGAACTAGGAGTCAAAACTGGACTTAGCCTCCTTTTTTCACTTTTCAGACAGAATTGGTTGCTAGCACGTCAGACTGGGCAGATGTCTTTGTGTAATGAAGTGTTACAGACAGCAATTTCCATTGTGTCATCACTTCCTCCTTTGTCTTTGGCCAACGAGGCTCGACTCACTAGTCTTGGGACAGATTCCCTGAATGAGGTCACCTCCTTTCTAAGGTAGGTATAATGTTAGAAGTGTTAATGTCATATTTAATGTCACATTGCTAAACTTTTAATTTGTTACAAATAACATTTTAGGCATTTAATAAATATAAATTCTTTGGTTTCATTGAAACTTAAGTGCAACTTAATAAAAGCTTAATAACATCTTAACCCTCTTGGTTCAACATAAAAATGTAACATTACAATGACTGGCTTATAACAGAAGACTGCAAAGACGACACTGGGTGGAGGTTTTTTTTTTATTGCTGCTCTGAGATAAACATAAGACCAAGAAACCTATACATTTTTGGTATAGAGAAAACTTGAACTTTGCAATAAAAAGTAATGAAATTCACCTTGCCCGTGCTACCCTGCAAAGCCACAATCATGGCCTTTCAAACCAAGATAGTTAATAACATAATAATGCATAAATGCTGCCGAAATGCTACTTGATAATGTCTGTTACATCAGTGTTAAGGTAAAAAGTGAAGAGAAATTTCATGTAAGAGGAAATTACTGGAGTTTTCTCATCCAGCAACTTTTCTTTTCTAAAAGATCAGCAGCCTCACCTCAGGCAGGAGCTGATGCTTCAGGACAGCAGTTGGCAGCAGAGTTGATGCTCGCCCTCACAGCACAGCGAGGAATGTTGCATTTCCTTTTGGACTGGGTGGATTTGGCGCTACACGTCTCGGCTGCAGCCCGCAGTGAGGAGAAGAAATCAGGGGTGCACGAAGGGCGACTTGGAAGGATTGGATTCATCTTTTTTCAGAAAGTCTTATCAGAGATGGTGCAGTCTGCAGTAAGCTGTACATTGTTTTCAGGATAGTCTTTTAATGTACTGTTATTGTTAGTCATTAGACCTCAATGTTACATTTGTTCTGGTGCCAGAATGGGTGTTACTCAAGGTGGATTTACTTTCCACAACAATTTGTACACTTTGAAACAGAGACACAGAGATATTTTATGTTTATTTTCTACAGGCTGCTAACATGTCAATGTGCATATGCTTTGTTGACTAGCATTTTCTGCTGTATGTAGTATTGCTTATATCAGATCTTAATTTACTGTAAACAGAGTGGTGGCCGGAACTATACAACCAGACAGTCTTTGCAAGAGAACACAGATGGCCACCTGCCCATGCATGAGGCAGCCATTCTATTGATGGAAGAGGTTTGACAAATCAAGTCAATCTTGACTAAAGATTAGATTTTAAAGAAATTCTCACAGAGTTATTTGTGCAAAATTCTCCTTTCCCTAAACAATCTTGCTTGAGTTCATTAATAGACACTTACCTCCTAAACTATATCTTCAACAAAGTATATTAACATGATAACCTTGTCAAGGCAACAGCCAGTAGGAGAGGCGAGGTCAGTTGAGCCCTTGCTACTCCTTGAGGAGCATATGGCCACAACACCTCTCCAGTGGACCCGGTTTCGGGCAGCCCCCTCAGTTGGGCCCATGTGGTTCTAGCATCCTTTGCGTCACTCTCTGCTGTTCTTTACCAAGTCTGATTTGGCCTCCCAACTCTCAGAGGATATTCTAATTAAATTTATCTTTGTCCTTCACTAACAGGATCTGAATATAAATGCTTGCAATCAAAAGTTGAGTTGCTCATGTCTCAAAAATTACACCCAACTATTTGTAAAAAAAATTCAACCCTATAGATCTTACCAGCTTCAACTAAACTCAAGACAAGTTAGTCTCGTTTTGGTGTCTACATAGTTTTAACCAAAATGCAGTGATCAGTTAAGATTGTAAAAGAGTCATATACACTGTTTTCATGGACCTAAAACAATATGCGACTCGCCACCACAGAATGAGTCTTAAGTCAGAAATTTGAGATTTTGCAAATTGTATATCTTTAAAATGTACAGGTTTTTACCTTTCTTTTGATACTAAAGTTATTCTCCTAGTCATAAAATGGAGTGAGTTATAAAGGTTTAAAGTGTGCAAGCCCTGTGGCGCAAAGCTGACCCTTATCACCTTTCTGGGCCTCTACTACAAAACTGCTCTGTCTCATTTCATGGTGGCAGGTTACATATTCTTTGTTAAGCAGTCAAATATTGATCTCAGAAAGCTTGCCCACAGCTGCAGCATCTTGCTGAAGACTACACCAACACGTCTGCTGGACCTGACAGCAATGTGAACAACACTGCCTCCACTTCTAGCAGCAGCACTTCTGGCTGTGAGACAGGCGTGACTGGGAGACCCAGTGTGATGCTGTCAACATCTGGATCAGGCCAGGGGGCAAGGGAGGAGTGTGATGTTTATGTCTGGGGCAGCAACAATTCACATCAGCTAGCTGAAGGCAGCCAGGAGAAGATTCTCACACCAAAGCTTGCTTCTGCTTTTGCTAGTTGTCAGCTGGTAAGGATTAAAGCTCATCTGTTAAGATTTTCGGTATTTGTTGAATTCATAATAAATATTGTGTAAAATATGGTTAAGTGCTACTTGCATAATATTTTATAAATCATGTGGATAAATACACGTTTAGGGTTGATATATGATGTCTATTTCATTGTTTATTGTGTAAAACTTTATCAAAAGATGTAATATACATAGAGTTATTCACTAAGAGATGCAAACTTCTTTTGATATTAGCAGATGATGAAAACTGATCTCAAGTGATCATAAATGTCTTTGTGTTGGTTTCATTAGAGCTGAATCTGGCCTTTTCTGTTCCTGAATTTGGCACTGCAAATAAGCATGCAGTGCAGATTCCAACCAACAATGTATGAGATGTCATCATGCTGTCTTCTTGAAAATCATTTCTGATAAAGTCTAGTCGTCTTGATTTTTCTGCTACAGACAACCAGGAACAGTTGAATTGATAAAGTTGTTTGTTTCAGATTGAAGCTGGTCAGTTCTGCACATTCCTGATCCATAATGATAACACTGTGAGTGCTTGTGGCAAAGGCAGTTATGGACGACTAGGTCTGGGTGACTCAAACAACCAACCGTTCCCCATGAAGGTGACATTTGAACCTAAATGTGGTATAAAGAAAATATCCTCATCCAAGGGTTCTGATGGACACACACTGGCACTTTCTGTAGATGGGGAGGTTTATTCTTGGGGAGATGGTGAGTATGAGATAGTCTACTGTAAATGATTATGTTTACACTTCCATGAAATAACTTCTCTTTTCATTAAGTCTAGACATTTACGTTTTGTTACTGTATGTGTTACAGTGTTAATGACAATAAGGTGTAAGACCCAGGAGATTTTGTCGTCATCAATTGCTTATGGGTTATGGAATCTATGGTGCCCATTTCTCCATCAAACTAAGCCTACTCAGTTGTTGAATTTCAAGCACATTTATTTGCAGTCTGCACACATGATGATCTCTGATAGCACAATCAGCAGATATACTCTGAAACACCAAGAATCAGTAACCTAATAATCCTTGCACAATCTCATGCTTTGCTTTTATGCAATATCTGAAGAGAAGTCTAGAAACAACTACCACTCATGCGTGCCCCCTCTCATACTCTCTCAAACTTTCTGGGCTGCAAGACTTATGTCAGTCATATAAACACCTACATGCTCAACGATTAGGATCTAGAATTAGGGCTAAATCAAAGCAGCATGGCAGATGCTGTCCACATCAAGTGTTGGGAACAGATAAACATCATGGCTTGTTGGCTAGAAACAATAATAGTAATAAACACATGAACTAGCATGCTTTCAGCACTTGAGACAAAAAAAACAAAAGATATAGACAGCATATGAAGGACAGAAAGACAAGCAACAGTATTGATGACCAATAAAACACAAATATAGAAGACAAAGAAAAATCGGCTAGCTAACAGTAAGGGTTGAGAGCTTTGTGAATCTGCAGAGGAAGTGTTAATTTGTAACAGTAAGAAAGAAATATATTGTGAAAATGTCAGAAATAGGGGTGCTGGGGTGAAGGTCTTTTGAACCATGTCTGAAAGCATCAAAAAAAGAATAAGATATATTATGTATGCATGTTGCTTATACAACTAAACATAGAGAACGCATTATGTGGGCTGCACCTGTACTTGACAGGGACAGAAGCCAAGCATGCGACTGCTTGGTGGACAGTAACTTGCATGGTTAAAAAATGTCTGTGTATGAATTGTGTGAATGGATAAGTAGACAAAAGGTATTCTGGATGGATAAGCAGATGTTTTCTTGGTTTGACAAGTCAAACCTAGTAAAGATCATGAGTTCTATAATTTGTTTGATATGTATTTTTTTATCTTATGTTGTGTTTTGTTCCTTATATTTTTGTGTAAGCTTTTGAGAGATTCGTGTGTGTTCATCATTCACACTTGCTTTGACCATGTAGATATTTGTTTGTGCTGAATACACATGCGCATTATTTGCAGTCGGGTGTGCCCAGACATCTGGGCCTATTACAGTGACCTGTTGACATGTATTTAGCGTTCAAAGGTATCTGCATTGATATTTGTTCGAGTTATGTATTTGCTAAATTTGAGTTTTATGTTGGTTTTTTTTTAACCCAGGAGATTATGGTAAACTGGGCCATGGAAACAACTGCACTGTAAAGTCGCCTAAACTGATTCAAGGTCCCTTTATTGGCAAGGTAAGAACCACTCATGTTTCTGGACATGCAGATATCACGGAGGGAATAGGGAGTCGGGAGAAGATTTTTTTTAATGGGAGAATGCCCATGCATGCAGAGGCAGCCTTTGGGGGTAGCAGCTGGGGCAACAATACAATACCATTTTTTTTTCCCCAAGGGCAGTTCCAGATAGTGCTCGTACTAGCAGAAATACATACATGATATAAGGAGATAATACATATACATGATATAAAAGAGATAATACATATACATGATATAAAAGGAGATAATACATACATATACATGATATAAAAGGAGATGTTGCATGTATACATGTTAAAATAATTTTTTTTTCTCTCTCTTGCGCGTGCACACACACACACATTCCCAGCAACAGTAGATATAGTGGTGACCTCAGGCTAGTACGAGTTCACGGACGGTAGAATTGATCAGGTGAATGGCATGTGGAATGAATGAATTGCAGTGACGATTGGTTTTGCAAACAGGCATCGCGTACCTACAGCCATACCGCAAGAGTGAGAACTCACATGCCAACACATGATCATAAATAATAGGATACGGGATGCCTTCCTAAGGATTTGCTGATGACAGAAAGCTGCCAAGTCCCTCTACCTGATTCTGGTGATCTTAGAACAGATATTAACAAGGGAGACAAGACTATTCCTGTTCCCTAGGGAGAGGTTGTGGCACCACGATATGAAAGAAAAAGTGATGAGACTTTCAATGAAGGACTGATAGAACCGAGTGAGGATGACAGAGCTGACAGAGAAAGATTTGAGTTTCCGTAGGAGGTACAGGCGTTGTTGACTCTTACGGAAGATCGTGTCAGCGTTGATGTCCCATTTAAGCTTGTTGTCGAAGATGGTACCTAAATATTTGTAAGAGTCGACTACCTCGATGGCATCATCATGGATAGTACTGATGACTGTCTTAGGTTTGTTCACCTGAAAGTCGGGGATCATTTCCTTAGTCTTTGAGGCATTCAAGACAAGGAAGTGTTCGTCACACCAGCGAACAAAGTCAGGAAGAACGCAACTGTGAGCATGTTCATTATCATACAGAAGTGACAAGAGGGCAGAGTCATCAGCAAATGTTATCAGAAAGCTCCTATCAGTAGTGCTTGCGAGCTGCGGCAAGTGGCCCTCGTGGTGAGCGTCCTTGGCCTATATCCCCTTGGTCATTTTCATAATACATGAACAATATGGAGTGACATTCAAGCTATGCATGTTATTTCTGCATATATCTTACTATGTCTTATGCCGATACTAAGGTAATAATTTTTGGGGGACTGTTATAGGTAACTGTTTCAAGTAATGTCACTTTTGTTTGGCCATATTTCACAATGTAACACTGTTACTAAAACATGGCAGATAATCTATCCTAACCACTTAAGCCTAGTTTAGTAGTTAGGGGGATAAATCATCTCGAAGCAGCTTTGGCATCTGAAGAATAGAGTCCTCTCTGTAAAAACTAAAACTGCCCCAGGGCCCGAGCCTGAGGGGGGCCCCACGGTAGCAGCATTGTGGTACAGTACATAGCCTACACTTACTGCTCTCGCCCCTGCATATGACACTTGCCCAGGGCCCCACAGGACCTCGCGCACTGCTAAGGCTGCCTTTGCATGCATGCATATATGTTTGTATGAGCACATGTATGTGTGTGTATGTATATAGGTGTATGTGTAGGTACGTGTGTGCATCCAGTAGCATTCCATTTATGTTCATTTGTATGCCAATATCTGAAGCATGGTATATCAGATCAAATTTTAAATGGACTAGATGTGTACCATGCATATCAACAAACTGAGCTTATAGTCAACAAATATAAGTGGTGTGTGCTCTCACACACACACACACACCATGTGTACCTATTATTGATCTTAGGTCTTGTACCCTGTAGTGCTTATTGCTCTAGAGAAGTAAAATGTTACTGATTTTTCAGAAAATCCGGTGCATCTCAGCTGGCTACAGGCACAGTGCTGCAGTAACTGAGGGAGGTGAACTGTACACTTGGGGAGAAGGGGACTATGGCCGCCTTGGTAAGTTAAATATGCAGAGATTGTTGGATGTGTGCTGAGGGAGAAGTCAACGGAGGGGCCATGCTCAGATATCTGCATGTGTGTTTTTGTGTGTGTGCTTTAGGCACCTACTTGTGCGAAGGAGTGAATAGATATACTCATGTAAGTGAGTCTACAGCTTTCTTTATGATTTTCACTTCGCAGTAAATTTATTTGACATAGTTAAATTCTGATAGAACTTTCTAATTTTTGTGCCAGGTCATGGAGATAAAACATCCTATAGCAGCCCTAAGCTGGTGAAGGACATTGGGGAGGTTGGACAAGTGGCCTGTGGTAGTGTCCATACTATTGCAGTGTCTCAGGATGGCAAGACGGTTTGGTCATTTGGCAGTGGGGACAATGGTGAGTTGTTGAGCGTGAAATCTGCAAGATGTTAAAACTGAGGCTGTTTAGGGTGATAGCTCTTTTTGTTAAGTCATGTCTACTGTCCTAAACTGGCAAAGAAAAGATTATTATATGAGATCACTCATGGTCTGTAACCTTTTACACCCTGAGACAGTAAGGCACTGATGTTTAAATATTTATCATGGAAAAGATGACAGGTACACACTCACATACCTTCAGTCGAAATAATCCATTGTACTGTCTTGAAAAACCTGTAAGCTTATTTTTTCAGAGAGTGCCAATGTTGGATAGTTTGAGTAATGGAAAATTAAGCCTGAAATGCTCAGAAAATATAGTTTGATTTTGTTTAAATTAATTACATGAGTTGATTGGTTAATTGGTATTAGGTACCATACAGACTTAGAAGGCACATTTCATTATTCCATCAGGAAAGCTTGGGCATGGAGATATGAACCGGTATAACAAACCTCGTTTGATTGAAGCTTTTGCTGGTATGCACATCCGCAAGGTGGCCTGCAGTGGTCAGTCTTCTCTAGCTCTTACCTCCACTGGACAGGTGAGACAAAGGTGTATTGTTGAACACACTGAGGACTTGCTTGTCATTGAATTTTGTTACAAACTATAGCAATAGCGGAATAATATTACCTACTTTTTAGGTATATGGGAGATAAACTTACTATAAAAAGAGCATACAAAGGCAAAAAAAAAAAAAACTATCGACCAATTGATTGGTGTAAAAACAGTTAACCAAAATATATATTTATATATATTTGGTAAATTCATATATTCACAGATAATGGCAGGGCTATTAAATTGACACACTTTCAATCATCTGTTAAGTTTCTCTCTCAGATCTAATTTTCTGTAGATCAGTAGATATATATGCCATGCTGGGGATAATCTTGGTACTATTATCTGACATTAGGGGTAGAACATGAATTGTAAAATTTACACTGTAAAGTTTTTAGGAATGTATTCTTAAAATTCAGAATATTTGGAACAGATACAAAAGAAGTACATTTGTGTTTTCTCTTCCATACAAAGGGATACTTAGAGTTTCCAATATTATCACAGTTATACTTAAAGAAATAGGTAAAGGATATTGTGAACAGAAGTTTTATTTTTATGGTGTTCATTGTCATTTTTTCAACCAAGTGCTGAAGTTTTACTTAATTAACATATTAGCATATGCCCATCATCAAGCAGATCTTACTCATCTGTTTGCTTTCTTCCCCTCAGGTGTATGCTTGGGGTAGTGGCTCTTGCATAGGTTGTGGTGTGGCAGAGTTCACCGCTTTAAGGCCAAAACTAATTGAGGATCTACAGAATATTCGCATCGTGGACATCTCTTGTGGGGACAGCCATTGTTTGGCTCTTTCTCATGGTATGGTTATACCTTTGTTACTACGAATAAATGAATTGAAGAATTCCCAGGAATGGGCTTGACTAACTGATGAATTATAGATTGTCATATTGGCAGGTAGAAACAGAGCTTTTCTGCTTATTTTTGGTATACACTGTAAGCATTGTTAGTGTATTGCTGTCTGGTTACTAAGTAATGTGAGCAAAATAATTAAGTCATTTCTTCTTTGACCTTACAAAGTTGAACATATTCTAAAAGGATTTATTTTCAGTTTCATGAGATTGTTCATTTACAGTCTGCATTGAAGAACTTGTTATTTCAGACTGCAATCTTCTTGGCTATGAAATAGTCTTCTTTTGGCCTAGCTGCACTCTGTTCTCCAAAAGCATGCTGTTTATTAACAGATAATGAGGTTTATGCTTGGGGGAATAATGCCATGGGTCAATGTGGTCAAGGCCACTCCCAAAGTCCCATCACACGACCTCGCAAGGTTGTAGGTCTGGAAGGTGTGGCTGTTCAGCAGATCTCGGCAGGTACTTCTCACAGTGTGGCCTGGACAGCACTACCATCAGACAGGTCAGTGGAGCACACCTAAAAGAGAAAAGGCTGGCTCCAACATTTTG
Organism: Marisa cornuarietis; assembly: GCA_004794655.1. Lineage (NCBI taxonomy): Eukaryota > Metazoa > Mollusca > Gastropoda > Architaenioglossa > Ampullariidae > Marisa > Marisa cornuarietis. Next base: position 9,012,113 of record SMMW01000555.1, read on the forward strand.
AGCATTTGGTTTAATTTTGTTTCAGCATGTTGTGTTTGTGGATGTAGTGTGTGTGTGCAGGTGTGCACGCATGCATGTCTTTGGGGATGGTTTTGGAATGGGAGGTAAGGGAAGTCAGAACCCGCCATAGATGGGAGTGCATTTCTTATCTGTTCTGAGTGGTCAGGTTCTGCTGGCTCAAGTCCCCTGCACTGCACAGGAAAAATCCTTGCAGCTTGCACAGTTGATTGAAATAGCTTGATTACTCATGACGGTTGTGTTATTTTAACTGCACTGTATAGTGAAATATCTGTTGATGCAAAGCTTAGTCTGGCATTTGAAAGAGGAAGATGTAAGAGAGATATAGTATGATGAAAACCACATAAATGTTCCTTGAACATGTGTTTTCTTGTTCTCTCTCTAGACATGTAATAGCTTGGCACAGACCCTTTTGCGTTGACCTTCAGGAAGCAACATTTGCCAAACTGTGCAGTTTCCTAGAGCGCTACTGTGATGGGTTTGATGCCCCATCCGCCCCTCCACCATTTACCTCCAGCGAGTAAGTGATGCATGTATTTAATCTTTTGATGTTTATCTTTGCAGAAGGATTCTTGTTCACATGACTATTCAGTCTTATGTTAGATAAATATTTTGATTGTTATTGTTAGACTCTTTCTGTGACCTGCACATGATGTTGAGGATGTTAACAGGCTTGAAGGATCTTTTATTGTGATATCAAATTTCATGTGCATGCCACAAAGTTGTGTCTGTTTTAGCAATTTGCATGCAAAAACTTTGTAAAAGGAAAAACAAGTGTTGCCACCTCTTGTTCTGTCTACTAGGCAGCATCACCACTTTGTCTTGCTATGTTTGCGCCTGTTGTCATCTCATTTGGCTCTGACTCTGGCCTGTGGGCTGGGCAGCGAGGTGCTAGGGGAGCAAACGCAACCCCTGAGAAACTTGTTGTTTCGCCTTGTTGATACTTCCACACCAGATGGCATTCAGCAGGTTGGCCTTCCATATTCCATGGAGACTGTGCTGTTATTGCAGATAACAGAATAGCAGGCACTTTAGTGGATTATTTTATGAAGATAATGTTATAGGATTTTTAAAATGTGAAATGATTAGGATTTTCTTATCTTTGAAAAGAAAAACAAAACTCATTAAATAAAACCATCATTGATGGAGATCTTCACTGATGGAGATGGGTCATTGCTGCTAAGACAAACATTAACATTCAGTAAACATATTAGCACCTTAGGTCCTGAATGATTTAATGTTTTCACAGTCATTTAGCGAAAATGTGGAACTCATTTCTAAAAATATTTTTGATTTTTGAAGGCTGTGTCATCTACTCTGTCAATTGGTGCTTGCCTGCTTTTGCCACCTCTGAGGGAACGCATGGAGCTTTTGCATTTGTTGCTTCCTCAGGGTCCTGGAAGCTGGGACACACTCACACGGGGACAGGTAATTGTGAGAACATTGTGTCAGGGAGATTTTTTACCTTTTGCTCTGAAGAATTCAAGCTACATTAGAAAAAAACAGTGTATATTCCTCAACTACAAATATTCTGACTGTCAAATTATATTCCAAAGTATTATACCAGTTAGCAGATAATTTAAGATAATTTTTTCTTCTTCTGAACTTGATAGATGGAATTCAGCCTATGATAAGACCATAACAGAAAAGGGGAGCTAAGAGGAAATGACATAATTGAGTATTCTTTTGGGAATTTACATGATTTTACCTTGGAGAAACTTCTAAAGATGGTAAAAAGGGGGCAGAGAGAATAAACGAAAACCTTCAAATAAAAGTTCTTAAAGATGTAGATAGCAAATGGAAGAAGCTTTGTTGAGGTTGGTCAGGTAAACACTGAGAACTAGATACTTCTGACTGTCCCAAACAGCGCATGCAGCTGGGCATTGTGCTGACAAGCCTCCAAGATAATCAGCATGTTGCCACTGTTTTGGGCCTCACAGCATCCACTGGAGCAGCATCGGATGTGTGCACTGTCACTGACTTTGGTGATACTCAACTGAAGCCAGAGTCCTCTTGTACACAAAATCTTCAGCTTGCTGAGCTGCTTATGAAGACCATTCTTAGGAACCTTGCTGCACACACGGTCAGTGAGGAAGTAGGGGTTGTGGTGGTGATGGTGGTAGTAGTGATGATGTAAGGGCAGCAGTGGCAAATTTCACTGATACAGTGTTATTTAGATAGCAATAGATTTCTCTGGAAACTGAGGTATGACCAGTTGTGTATCAGAGTAACACAAAAACAAGAAGCCATTCAAGAATGATGCTTGCCTCCAAAGCATCTAAATGTTATTTCAAACAAGTAGCACTGATGTGTCAGTGCATGCATGAGTCTGGTGTACTGATATTTGTTTCTCGTGACCACTGATCCTTATTGATCTCTTACAGGAACGTTCCCTGTGTGAACTGGAGAAAAACCTGGACAAAGCCAAACTAGTGACTGCCATAGAGTCGTCTCCACCTCCTCACCTGCACAACTTGCTGTCATCATTGCAGAAACATCTTTTAGCATATTGTCTAAACAGCAAGAATGAACAGATGGTTAGCCGCTTTCAAAACAAAAGTTTTAACTGCTTTTTTTTTCTTCCTTCAATATCTTTTTTTTGATTGTCAGAAGATGTTAGTTATGTCTAATCTTTTGCTGTTTATCAGTCAGTGGTATTTTATATAAAATATTTTACATAAATTCTACAGTTTATTTTTGGTACTGAAATGAAAGTTATTGATAAAGTTCAAGCCAAAAATTATTGGCATTTGTGTGAAGCTTATTTTTATTGCTTGATCAGGTGCAAGATATTGCAGACCATCTGCAGCAGCACTTGCTGCTGCTACTGCCAGTTTGTGCTGAGATCATCACCCATGCCACAACAATCATTCAAGCATGTCGCAATACAAGCAATGAATGTCATAATCAACTTGAGAGTAAGTATACGTAGGTTCGCTGACATTTCTCATTGGGCTTTTTTTTTTCAAAATAATAATCATTGGCAGAAAATATAGTATTTTAGAGGAAATTGTTCAGTTTAAGTTCAAATATAAATTCCATTTCTCAGAGAGAATCTTGATATTTTAAAAATGAAATGCATTGACTGGCTTCAAGAAGAATGTAACTTTTTGAAACAGATGTACTACTTCAATCACCTGCTGGAGAAATGTTAACTCACATAGTCACAGCACTGGTACTAGTCCCTGTGCCTCTGGTGCTGCCCGTCTTGCACGAGGTGCTGTCACTGCTTCCGTGCTTGGACAGTCTGTGTCGTGCCCTTTCTAGCATGCAGTTCCTAGACCTGTCTCACCTGGAACCTGAAGTTGGTGAGTAGTCAGGATTATGATCAAGGACATAAGCTGTCTGCCCTGCTCTTGCTTATTGGCAGGGAATTTATTTCAGAGCAGTTTTACTTGAGTCTTTCTCCAGTTCACTTGACTGCATGGCATACCTTTAATAATGGTTTCTTTATAACAGCTAATTAACTTTTCTTCTGATTGACTTTTCATAGTCTTTGGCAGAAGTATGTAGATTACGTAAAAGCTCAGCATTTGGGGTAACTGAAAGCTTCATAAGTAATAAGTTGTTATTTTGTTATAATAAAACTGGTTTTCTTGTTCTACAGCTTTGACATTGTGTGGCTGTCCTTACAAAAAAAAGAGTTTTTTTTTCAAGGTTTATTTCTTATGAAGGAAGTAATTTTCAACAGGGGGAGAAGAAGACCTGAAGTCTGTACCTTGGTCATGGGTACTGGACTTAGAACGGACCTGTGCACTGGTAGTCGGACTTTGCATTGGTTCAATGTTGTATGGACCACCCATGATGGCTTGTGAGGCACAGAGCCAGTCTTGGCTATCCTCGCCACTTTTCAGCAATGGACTACACTTCTCTGTAAAGCAGCTGGGTATGGTTGTTTTGTTGGGTTTTTTTTGACTATGTGTCCAAAAAAAAAAGTGAAAATTTGCTTGATTGGTCATTATTTTATTTCTGTGCGAGCATTGTACACCAGCCCAGTGTGTTTGAATGCTTTTTTAAAAAACATTACAATATATCAAGCATCTGTTGATGGAATATCAATACAGATTCTTTGCATGTATGTATGGTTGTTATTCTGAAATACAATGAACTGAGAGAAAGGTTGACCAAAAAGGGGAAGATCTCAAGTTGGTTGGTTGGTTGGTTGGTTTATTTAGTAGGAAAGTGCTTCCATCTTGAGATGATTTTGCACTATGTGGGAGAGGAAGCGGGCAGGAAACCGGAGTACCCAGAGACACCCCTCCCCTCCCCGGGGACAAAGAATTGTGTGAAAGGGGAAACACGAAGAATTGCTTGTAATGTTCTTTGCATCAGCTGTGCAGTATGTTACCTATGCCAGAGTAACTGTCTACACAACAAAGGCGTTATTAAGAGTGTTAAAGAAAGAAGACCATTGTCACTGCTTTTGGATCCTTCAGCATTAAGATCAAACCTGGACATATTAAGATTTTGAATGGTTTCTTGTAACAGGGCTTGATGTTTGATTGTGATCTTTCAGAAAAGGTTACAAACACAGTCTGTGAGAGTATGGCAGAGAAATACTCTGATGGTCTTCATCTTGAACTGGACTTGAACTTAGAAGAAGAGACCAACAGTCTATTGGATTTGGGCTTGGGGCTGCAGTGCACTTCAACCGTTCATCTGGTCAACATGATGCATGGCTTTGCTGTTGATCAAGGTAAGCTCACATTCATTATACTCAGTGGCTGTTGTTTTATTTTTTTTCCTCAAAACTTCTTTATGCACCAATCATGCAGATGTAGACTTTTTTATCTTTGATATATTACTAATGTTACCTATAAGAAAATCACATTCATGATGCTTAATACCTTCTGTTACGAACACTAATCATACAATTCTGTGAAGTAATATTTTGGTTTCAAATATTTATTACAGACTTGGACACTTGTGAGTTGGCAGAGGAAACAGTGCTGGACACTGTGACACGCTTTTACCTGGCTGCACTCCTGAAGCATGGAAACCTACTTAGATCTGCTCTGGAATCAGAAGTGTGAGGAAGCGTTGTGGCTCTAGTGCTTTTTTGTGCCTTCTGACCTGTACATAGTGTTGCTACATGGTGCTCACTTTCTTAGTAGATCACCGAGATGTTGATCGGTGAAATACATTTATGTGAAGTTGCAAAAGGGTCATTTGTAAACTATTAGTGCCTCTGTTTTAATTTTATACATTCTAAGCACAATAATGACAGACCAAGCATTTCACATGATTAATATTGAAGATATCTGTAGAAGTCGCATTATCTTTTCACATTTTCTGACTGCTTTATTTTTTTCCCGTGCTTATTTTTGATTATTGTACATTCACACCCAGGACCCACAAAAAGGTTTAAAACAGAATCAACTGTTCTTCACTTTTGGTTTGCATAACACTTTTATCACCTAGCTGCCTTTGATATACAATATTTTTATTCTACGAGAAAACAACAGGTGCTTAATTTGGTTTGTAGGAAAATGAATAAAGTGATGTGGCCTTTGCCCTGTGAAAAAACTCAGAAACATCAAGTTTTGAGCCTTTATGCAATTACTTTTTGTATAAATTTCAAAAATTTGTGGGATAGGTTAGACCCATTGCATTTCATAGGATTTTGCACCAGATGAGATTCTTAACTTTGTGCAGAACTGATGATAATACTATTCTTGGATGATTTTTACTTTCTGACTGGCTTATTTCCTTCGCTTGCAGGCCAAGTCCCCAGCTACAGTCACTGTTCCTCCTTGTATATCAGCTTCGGAGCAAGTTGGTATCCTATCGCCAGTCCTACAGCAGCTACACCACCATGCCTACATCTCCACAGGCTCACTTAAAACGGGTTTCCACTGATGAAGAGGTCCCTGAAGGTAGCAGTGCACAAGGCATGTCTGGGCTGCAGCCTCAGACTGAAGGTCTTAATGACAGCAGTGAGACTATTGACTTAGATCGTGAGCACAGAGAGTCAGATGGTAAGGGAAAGTATGTTGTTCTTCAAAGCATTCATTTGTCTTTGAGCATTTGTTCCACCTCTGCATGCTACAGTAACTCAGAAAGGTTTTGTGTTTGTATATATATGTGTGTGTGCATGTGCACACATTTGTGTGGATCAGTGAGTATCCGTGTACAATATAAATAATAATCATAATAAAGATGAAAGTGATGGCCCTTCACCTAACTGGCTTGAGGTAACTGCTCTTTGTTTTTTGTTTGGATCTACACCAGCTTTGGTGCCTCATGTTGCCTTATGCTTTCTGTTCCCCCGAATGAATACCTCTGTTTTCAAGCTGGCTTGGACTCCAGCTGAAGGCTGAGTGGTCATCAGTGCTGATTGACATGCGAGTTTGTTTTAGCCCAGATTGAATGAATGGGATGTGGTGAGAAGGAGGTTGGGTGAGGGGGAAATAGCCACATTCAACTTGCAGCTAGGTGGACCCCAGCAGTAGAATCAACAAAAATCTGGGTGCTTATAGTGCAGTAGCCATCCAGCTGTTTCTGGTGTTGGTGAAAAGATTTGGCATGTGATACTTAGTTTTAAAACAGTGCTTTTTTATGGAATCTTTCCCCCAAATATTACTTCTGGTCTGTGTCGAATTCAGCTTGTGTATTAGAGAGTAGCAACAAGACATGACAAGATGCAAAGTAACTAAGATTTTTATTTTGAAATTGCTATCACTTTAACAAGTGATTGGCAGAAATGTAGACTGCTATCAGACAACTAAGTAAAGAACAGGAGCCTTGCAGGTTAGGATACAACTTTATTAATCTGAAATGGCAATTACAGGTTAAAGCAGCTTTCACTTTTGTCAAAAGGTTAGCATTGTCGTTCATTCTTGATAAGCAGTATAATTCATATCTTGATGTGTTTTGGATTAATTCTCTGTTTAATTTTACATGGACATGAAGTTTTGATAATCAGTTTATCTTGGGGTTGTCAAGATGATGACGACCAGGAAGGAACACTTCAAGGAGATCGTGAGGAACTATCATACAGTGATGTTGCTCAGCGATTCTTGCAGAGGTGCATATTTCTCCTGTTGGCAGTATGCCCACCAATTAAAGGTGAACTACATTCAGATTTTTCTGTTGCTTCTTTCTTCAACTTTACCAGATGACCCAACTATTAGGAGCTTAAGAGCTACAACTGTGCTTTAACCAAATGAGTTATTGCGCCTGCTGAAAAGCATGACAACAATGAAGCATGCATACAACATAGCCTGTGAACCAAACAAAAAGACTGTTGAACTCACGAGGCAAAGTTGGTTTTTTTTTTTATAGTGGTCAAGGGTAGCACCTGGTGGATAGGGCTGCAAGCACCCACTGACCAGTGGTAATAATTTGGTTGAAGAGCAGCTGTAGCCCTTATTATAGAGTGGTCATCTGGTATCAAAGAAAGACAATTTACATGGAAAGTTTTATTTTTATCATCTAAAAAAAAAGAAAAGAAATGAGAGTAAATGATATTATTGAATTGTGAAATGTGAAGAAAACAAAGATGTGTGATAGCTGAGCAAGTGAGTTTTTGTTAACATCTTGTTCTTTTTGGATGCACAAGCAATTTCAACACAGATACTGTTTTGCTTAGATTTTACTCCTTGCTAAACAACATGAAAATGAAAAAAATCAAACCATCCATCCATTTATACACATCTTGAAAAACAGATAAAACATCAATAAATGCAATGCAATTATGAATACAAGATGTCAAAAATTTTAAGACTGATGAATTCCATATCTGTCTCTAATAGATTTTTTTTGGGCAGTACTATCATTATTATTTAAGCTATATGTTTTACATATTTTCATACCCCTGGCTGTGTATATTACCTTTTATTTACTCAGCTCCCTGCTTTTGTTCTCTGCATGTGGAATCTGTTTACAGGGCTGCCTTACCATGATAATGCCTTTGGCGTAAAACAATAATCCCCCCCTTTGCTTTTGGCTTTTGTCTGTTTGTGAACATGTATAAAAAGGGTCAACAAACTTATTTGTACACATGTATTTATGCATTTTGCAGAAGAAACTGTATGTTTGCTGAAGAAATCTCATGAGGAAAAGGACCAAGTGATGCACCCCACTTCTCCTCTCAGACGACAACGCCATGGAAGTCTTCCCGACATCACATCGGAACCTGAGGTACACACAGGACCTACCAATTTCTCCCGGTTTTTGAAGGATGCTATAATTTTTCACTTGTAAGGTTTATTTGGAAGTGAGGGAAGCTTTAAGGAAAAGTAAAACATCTGAACAAAAATCCTCATAATTGATAAAGGATTTCTAGTTCCTTGTTACTTGTTGAACTTTTAGTTTTATTATCCGCAGGATGAATCAGCCCAGCCACTTTGGGAGAGGGAAGGCATAGCCACCCCAAACCTAAATTCTTGGAATAACATCCATCATTTAAGTGAGTTTTGTTTATTTTTTTTTAATTTATCTGTTAGATTATCTATAAAATATCTCCTGTTTCAGACAAGTATCAGTATTTTTGATGTCACAGATATTTACTTTTAAATAAGCTATTGCATCTGCTGTTTTAGAAGGTGACTTAACAATCTGCAGTCTAATTAGAACAGCATTTAAGTATGTTAAAAACTTAAATCATGACTAGCTGAGAATGACTAAAACAACTTCGTAACCTTTTACTTTTAGGTCCTCATCTAAACTCCCTGCAGAAAGTAAAGGAAATGCTCCGCCGACTACGTTGGCAGCAGGAACAGCTCTTGGGTAGGATGCGAGATCAGGAGCGAGATCCGGAGTTAGCTTTTGGGGGAAGCTCTTATCCACTGAGCTCTGCATTGTCCCCTCCTCCCTGGGCAGTGGAAATTGCACGCTTCGTGTCATGCGAACAGAGAGCAGGGCGCTTTGACGAAGTAGAAACACTTGAAATGGCTCGTGCTATGACTGTGCAACAAGAAAGAGCAGAGGTCAGAACTATAAAGACCACTGTTTTCCTGTCATTAGTTATAGTTCTTCTAAACCTAGGTATCTCAGAGAAAAATTGTATACTGAGAGCCTAATCTCAGGGAAGATGATCGAAAACTGCAAATTTTTATTTGTTTATGAGGACAAAATTAACTAGCTAAAGAAGGAAGAATTTGTGAGATTTTTTATATTTATTAAAGCTGTATTTTGTTTTCTTTCAGTCTCGGCTATATGCACTAAACCAAGTGGCAGAACTGTTTTCAACAGCCCAGGACAAAGAAGCTAACATCGGGGGCTTCAGTCTCACATCTACAACACTCCTTAACTCCGCTCATCTTCAGCTGCTTGCTGGCTGCTTTGGGCTGGGTTTGAACTTTGACCTCAAGATAACAGGTCAACATCTGCGTCACTATCAGGTCAGGACTGCCTTTTTAGCTATAGACAGAATCCTTGGGTGTTTAGCGTTGGATGCAGAAAAGAGCAGTCCAAGAACTTTTGAGATGTTTCAATAGCTTTATTGTGTACCCTGCAAGATTTCCAGCCAGGCTAAACGTTGCTATAAGTATGGAGATTAAGATGATGAGTTGTGATGATGAGTTTGCAAGTGACATCTCATAGGGAGGCAGCATATCTAGTCGCTAGTGTGCTTGACTGTGGAGCAGAGAATGGCTGGTTCAAGGCCTGTTTGGGAAAACTCCCTCTACCTACTTAGCAGTGTTCTGCAGGAATGTGTACCTGATTTATCAAGGGAGGTAAAGAAGGCAGAATGCAAGGGTTGGACTCTAACTTTTCTGACCTATGGCTTCTTATGCTGTTTGCATTTTAATAAATGTAATAAAAAGTTACAAAACATGGTACAAAAAGTAAAAAAAAAAAAGCTGTGATTGCAAAACTTTATTTCCTTTTCTTTTTGAGTTTTGAGAAATGTCTTTTTATTCCAGGAATTGATCCAGACAGCCAAATCACAGACCCAGCAAGAGATACAGCTGGCTGTCCATCGCGTATATGAAGCTCTTATCAACTCTCTTGTTCGCATTCACCACTCATCCAGTCAGGGATTCAGTAAGTTATGCTATGTAAATTATGTGTGCTTAAGTCCAAACAGCTCTCTCACATTCACTCTCATGAGCACTTCTCTACTGAAGGCTAGTTTATCTACTAATCTGTTCTCTTATTTCTGCCAATATGCCTCTAATTTACCAGATGCTGTTACTCTATGTTATCCTTTGTCTTTACATCTTCATTGTATGTCTTTAGTACTTTGTATTCTAGCTTATCATTCCATTCTTTCATATGTACATGTTTTGGGTTTGTCTCAAATACAGACTGCATGCTCCTATACGAATATGATTCTGCCCTGAATTATTATTATTCTTGTACACACACACACATACATATATTTATATTGCATAAATAACCATGCATTTTCATGGGAAACTAATAACAACGGTCAGTTTTGTGACCAGATAAGCCTGTATATTTTTTTATAAATGTATGTGCTGTTGTCTGCTTTCTCCAGACACACGATCTCAGTTACTGTTGTCATCTATCCTGGCACTGAGTGTGAGATATCAACCTGTGGACATCTCACTTGTTGTCTCCTGTCGCCTACCTGCCACCCTTCTGGAGCTCTGTGCCCCAGCAACTCTGACAATGCCCCAGACTCTGCCTCCAGTAACCTGCAGTCTCCAGCCTGCTCATATGGCAGCCATACTGCACATGTCCAGTCAGCGCCTGCTACAGATCATTGCCTTATCAACTGGGTGAGTCATGCTTGCCATTGTTAATTATGCTGCAGTTGGTGAATACCTATTCATTGGTTATTGTGACATTTGTGCTTGTTTTACATGCTAAACTTTACTTCACTCTCTGCAGGCATCACTCTCTCTCTCTCTCTCACACACACACACACACACTCAGTGTATTGAAGACTTCTAAGCCAAAAAATAAGAAATGAAAAAGTTTCATTAAATCATTTATTTTTTGCTCTAGTCTTCATGCTGCTCCCTGTGAGGATAAAACCTATGATTCTTGTCCATTTATGTGCAGAATGCATTCAGAAAGACTTAGTGTTGGTGTGGTACAAACAGTCATGGAGTTGCTATGGCAACGCCTTCAGAGCTTACTTCATGCTGTTTGCCCTTCACTTGCTCCTGCACAAGATAATTCTGGAGGTAGGCTTAGGACTGCACAGAAGATTTAATTCACTATTCCTAAATTTTTTGCCTTTTGACTTTAATTACAAAATTCCTGTTAACTTTGAAAACTATATGTTCTTAGTTACTGTACATCAATAAATATTATCTTTTAGTTATTAAATTAATATCCAAGTTGTGTTAGTACCTACACATATTCATCAATTTTGATACACTGTAGAGTTCATTCTCTTAAGATACCTGTGTCAAAAATTTTTGAAAAGACCAGCTCATTTTCAACGATTTGAGCACTTATACCACTGCTGTCATATTTAGTGTTGTGGGAGTTCAGTTTTCACATAAACCTGAGCATCTTTTTTAATTCTTCTGAAGGTTTCCTTCTCTGTGATTTCTTTCCAAATGTTTCTTATAAAGTATGAAAGGATAACTGTGAGTTCTTTCCTAATGTTTTTTGTAAGGTATGAAAGGATAACTTGTATTTCTTTTACATTGTACAGATCAGTCATTTCCTTCAGAACCAAACTCTGTAGCTGTAGCAGCTGTTGGTGACTTCCTCGTGTTTCTTCGACGAGTTTGCTGCAACAGAACTGTGCAGCACCGCTTGACAGAACATCGGTGGTTGCAGACCCTCCTCACCATCATCAGTGGCACGGATGAGAAAGGTAGTTACATAATGTAGCCCAGTAATAGTGGTGTTTCTTGTTTCTGCAGATGAATTTGTTCTTTGACCTTACTAAATGACGTGACCATAGGAGATAATAGGTTACATTTGCTATTTAACTGCCACTAGTTGATGCCCTGACATTAAGTTAGCATGTACCTGGCATGAGAGTGCCCAACAGATCAAGTGGGAAACCACTTTCAGACAGGCATAAGGCTGAAAGCAAAGCCAAGGCAGAGTTTTTGGTTTTTAACCAACACTCGACCTAAGCAAATAATGGCGAGATTAGTATAGCCTCAGTGTAATGTCATCTGGCACATCTCAAAATAAAAAGAATTTACAATAAAAATGTCGTTTCTTTGATGGGGTGAAACAAAAAGAAACTACATATTGAATAGCTTGTGTTGGGCCCATTAGATTGTATTGTTTTAAGTTTAGTAAAAGTTTTGAAAGTCTTTGTACAGAATTTCCCAGAGTGATTTTGTGTGCATGTATGGGTTTGTGTGCATGCACATGCAAGTGTATGTGCGTTTACTATGCAGCTGTCTTTAGCTTTAAATTCTTATTTTTCAAAAAAGTTGTTAGTTTCAGTGGATTTTAACTCGTGAGTCTTAATTTGTACCTGATAATAGCCATGCTGTGTAGTGAGGCTGCATTGTGTCTGCTTTGAGGCATTGTTTTAAAGACATTTGTGCTACAGTCATGTGATGTGTCACAGGCCAGCTGTACATTGACAACTTGAGAGTTCGTCTCTTAGCCATGCAGCTGTTGAGCAGTGTGCTGCCTGCGTATGACAAAGAGGCTGACAGCAATACAGATTACAAAAAGGAGGTACGTACAGAAAGGAAAATGCTGTGTTGGTTAGCAGCTTTGTCAGCCATCAGTATATATTTATATATCCATTGACTCCATTATGTGTTCTTGAGCTGTTTTACATTTTCCACATAGACTGGAGATGGTGTGGCACATTTTACTTTGACTTGCACATAATCTTCTTTTTTTTCTGTTGTCTGGTTTTTCATCTATTTTATTTTATTTTTTATTTCTTAGGTAGTTGAGAATTTGTTCCAAAGCCTAGCTGCCATATTCTGGAAAATCCCTCTAGCTAGTGCCCTAACAACAGCACATAAAAAGAAAGCCGACCTACAGAATGCAAGTTCACTTGGGGTGTCGGCTGCTTCCACTGGTGCAGCTTCTGCCACCACCTTCATGTCCACAGCTGCTCCTGGATCCTCAACAGCAACAGCCACAGGCAGCCCACCTTTCCTTGCTTCAGTGACTTCATCTCTGCTTCCAGCAAAGGACTGGTCAAGCCTTCCCATCATGTCTACATCAACCTCTGCTCAAGCTAATGCTTGCTTCTCTCCCTTCATTCCATCTTCAGCAACAGCTCCAGCAGCCAGTGAGAAGGACCAGGTAGAGGTTGAAGGAGTGATATTTGACCCTGATCGCAGCTTGGCATGCAACATAGAGAATGGCCACACATTGGCCCATGGAGCTGGTGGTCGTGGGTATGGTTTGGCAGCTACCCCAATGACATCGGGCTGCTATCAGTGGAAGGTGTGTTTGTAATAACCAAACAACCATCATCATGCATTCATAATATGGCAACTTCATGTTTTTCGTGATGTTTATTCTTGAAATCTTTTTTTTCAGTAAGATGTGACACATTTGATTCTGTGGCTGGAGCATAAATGACTTGTTATATGTCTAAAACATTGAGAGCTATCAGGGGGATAAATATTTTTCTTGATAAAGACCAATTAGCTGAGGAAACATTCGTTCAGTAGGCACTAGAAAATTTAGAGGGTGACCTTATTTTTATTGAAAACGCATATAGATGCCTGAATGCCTTAAATGGCCAAGACTGAGGAAAAAATACAGGAAAAGTCATACTGAAATTAAGTTAAACCATTTTATTCTTCCTTTAACAGCAATTTTTCTTATTGAACTTTGTAAAATTGAATTAACTTTGATGTATGATTTAAAATTTCTAAAATTTATAAAGAAAATTTTCCTAGATTTTTAAATTTTTGGGTCAGAGCATGTTATTATATTTTCATGTTATTATATTGTCCACCTCCCATCAGGCCGCTGATTTGTATACCTGCATGCAGGACCAACAGACTGAGGCTGTCTTTTGATGTTTTGGCCTTGCATCTTTTGAATGGTGCTGAGTGCGAATGAATGAAACATGAATGTTAGAGTCTGTTTGGTGCATACGAATGTGTTGTGATTGTTTTTTATGTTTGGTTATTGAGGTGCCCCGGGACAAATAAAGTTTTATCTTATCTTTACTGTTGTCTACATTCCATCGGTTTCACTGTTGTCTACATTTCACCAGTTTCACATTGTGAAAGAGAATCGTGGCAATGAAGGAACATGTGTTGGGGTGGCTCGCTGGCCAGTCAGGGACTGTGGACATCGTACAACATCTGACATGTGGCTGTACAGGGCCTACAGTGGCAATCTGTATCATGAAGGAGAACTTAGACATGCCCTCCCTCGCTTCACGCAGGGAGATGTTATTACTGCCATACTTGACATGGATGCTCGGACATTGTCTTTTGCCAAGAATTTTCAGGTGATTTTATTTTGTTTCCATGATCTCTTTTTGCTTTTCTGTTTTTTTAAATGTCTTCACTCTCAATCTGCCTGTCATCTCTGGCATACAGTTGTTTTTCTTAGTTACATGCATAACTTCCTTTCTTTTTAGTACATTAGTTCTTGATTAGTTTGTTGTTACCTCTGCAGATTTTGTACTTATAGGCATGTTCACCTCCAAAACATTTAGCTAACTTTCTTCTTTTGTGCTTGACGACAACTATGGTATGTCAGATCCACATAATATCTTCAGAATAAAATGTGTGACTAGGAGCCACAGCTAGCCTTCGAAGACCTTGAGCCAGGAGAGCTGTTCCCTGTTGTTACATTTTACAGCAGCAGTCCAGGAGAAAAGGTGAAACACTTAAACCATGCTTTTATTTTCTCAAATCGCTTTTTCTTCATCTTTGTATTCTTGTAAAAGTTATTATGTAAATATCAATGCTGACATTTCCATGGCAGTTATAATAAGAACGATGTCAGCTGTCTTGAAATCATCTACAGATCTTACTAGTGCTTTTTTACAAATTTGTATGTGGTTCATCAGATTACATGAATAGTTTGACATAGGACTGACAATGGGAAAGAGAATTTCATAGGCATTTAATAAAGAAAGGCTTCTGTTTTAACATCATATTTAAAATTTCGATCTGTTGCTTCTTTATTGGCTTCAAATGAGGATTTTCATCATCAACAGGTGAAAATCACCGACATGCAGGTGCGCATGACACCGAGACAACTGCTTGCAGGGGACCCAGTATGTGCACCAGCCACGGCAGTTGTTGCAGAAGCGATGATAGGGCTACTCCGGCGACTACACAGCTGTGCAGCCTGGGGTCCCTGTGTTAGTGCCAAGATATGCAGCATTCTAGATGCAACATCAGCCTGGAATGTGTCCCGTCTCACAGCCACCTGTGCTGCCGACAACTGGACCAGTTCACAGAGGAGCAGAGGGCAGTCAGTTGATGCTGCTGGTGAGAGACAGGTGTAGAGAGGGGATAGCAAAAAGACATTAAGAAGAGAGGAGACCAGTGTCAAAAATTATTGGCACAGTGTGGTGCAGAATACAAACCTCCACAACAGCATTGCCATCATCCTCTTCACCAAGAAGCCCTGCTATTTTTAATTTAACAGCTTCCTTTTTAAAAATGTATTCTCCAGCTTTTCAATCAGGCCATAGTTTTTCTCTGTGGAACTAAAACAATAAGGTATAGCAAGGAGTTATAGCAAGGAGTTGGTAAAACAGTAAGCAAAAGTATGGAGTTAGTGAAACAGTAAGCTACAGCAAGGGGTTAGTAAACAGTAAGCTATAGCAAGGAGTTGGTAAAACAGTCAGTTATAACAAGGAGCAGAATAATAGTCAACATGTGCACTCTTCTTTTCTCCCACATTCTTTGTGTCGGTTATATCAGGAGGATTTAGTGGGTTATTGCATTCTTTCAGGAAGGAGTGAGAAACTTGATACCCTGTCATATATTCAGTGTAGTCCAATCCATCTGTTATTCTATTGAAACCTGGTCAGCTTTGTTTGCCATATATTCAAGAGTTCTCATCACTGATGCACCAGGATATGTTAGAATATAGAAACAGAAACGTTTGTGTCATTCACAGATTCAATGATGCAGTCTAAGGAGACAGAGCAAATGGTCTCTTGTAAAGAATCTAAAACAGACATATGTGAGGCATCAATTCATGTGGTCAGTTCTCATGCCTCTGACCAGATACCTAGAGACCAGGAACAGGACGACTCTGCCACCAGTAAGTAATTCCCATGTGTTGTAAGTCTGTAAGACCATTTAATTCTTATACTGCAAGGATCTTCTTAAATTAAAAAAAAAATTGCTCTTATTCTGGTTTGTCGTATCCACAAGAACTTGCAAAGGCAACCCATCAGAAATAAATGGCTTTGTCTTGCGTTGGTTTTGGATACAGATAGATGGATGATTGCTGAATGAGTGGGTATATGATGTCTATGTGGATGATGGTGAGTAGCACTTGTTAACCATGCAAATTTCTGTGCTTGATTGGACCTTGCAGAGGGCAGCAAAGAAACATCATCAGGGGCCAGTACTGAAACACTGCCCATGGAACTTCCCAGGCTGAACAAAACCAGCAAGTCATCAGAGTCTAAAGATTCAGACTTCAGTCAGCACCCTGACGACTTGGACTGGCTGTGTTCAGAGGTAGGACATGAACTGGTAGGCAGTAATATGTGGAAAAATATGTCACAAAAAGGTATCAAGGTGTATTCTACTTTATCGCCTGCATTAGCTGAAATACGCATTTGGCAAGTTGGAAGATTTTTTATTTTCCATGTAACCTTCATGGGCATAACCTGTGCCAATCTTAAGCATCATGCAGCAACTAGGGTCATTTTTAGTATGAGGTGTATCCAAAATCAATAACTTGTTTTGGAGTCTACAAACAAATATTTTGAGTAGATTTTCAAGCATTATCACAAAACAGGTGTGGCCTTGCCTTGCCATCCTGGGAGGCCTTGACCGTGGTTTGCGTGTTGGCGCCAGATGTATGCATCGCACCACTGGCAAGCTGGGTGTGGTTCTTGGGCTTGTGAGACCTACAACCACACTGACCAAAGTCCAGTGGGATGATGGTGATACCAGCACAAGGTATGCAAATATAAACCTGGAGTTTGAAAAACCAAGAAAAAAAATTAAAACAAAAATTAAACAATGTTTAACTGTTTGATAAGTGTTCCATCAATGCAGTCTTCTTAATGATCTTGAAGTATGGTTCAGTTTCAGGATGAAGAGCAAAATTTCTAAACAGAAAGTGCCACAAAAGTTGGCAAGAATTGTCATAATGATGTTTACTGGAACTGTCATAAAAGTCAGCCATAAGTGCTATAATGCTTGAGCAGAAAGTAGAATCTAGGAACTAACTTACTGCATTGTGCTGTCTGGCTATCCTGAAATAAATCCAAAATTATATCAAAATTCTAAGTAAAGTTACATTGGAGTTATAGTTCTTTTGGAAATTTGGTTTTTGGTTTTGAGAACACCGATGTACTTATCCCCAGTTTTTCTTTCCAGTGATACTCTGATAGCAAATCTGGAGCCAGTAGACATGCCAGCACTCAACATAGAAAACTTGAGTGGTCTTCAGGCCCATCACCTCCATGCCATCATGTACCTTGCATTCTTGAGGGATGGTCGAATTCGTGGAGACTGCGACTCTTGCAGCAGAAAGTCAGATGGATCTGGCAGTCGTAAAAAGAAAAAGGACAAAGAAAAGGGAAAAGAGGATTCATCAGCTAGGCAAGAGGAGGAGACAGAGAAGCTGATGAAAGAGCTAGACCGTGACATAGCACGCATGCTGGCAGATGACCTGGATGCTTATGACCACAATGCAGACAAGAAGGAGTACTTGGTGCGTGTCAAAGATGTCTCAAGAGACATTCCAGGGCATGGACTGCCACCAAGAGTAGAAGAAGTGCAGGAGGTGGAAAGTGTAGTGACTGCAGCAGATGTTAGAAATGGACCTGATCTAGAAATGTTAGAGGTCTGTGAAGATGCCAGCTTGGACCAGTTCATGCCTGGTACAAGCTCAGAACAAGATTCATCTGCATCAGAGAATAAGACCAGTGAGCAAGATACCAAGTCATGTTCAGGAAAGGTGGCGCTGCCTGCTGAAGAAAAGAGCTCGGTTTCTGGCACTGCTGTCTCTCAGCAAGATGTACTTGAAGTAGCAGATTCAGAAGGACTAAACACATCAACACCAAGCACTGCAGCACCAGCAGCTCACTCCCATGCTGAATCCAAGGCCGAACAAGAAAATCACAAAGAGGTCAGTGCAAGTGATGATATAGAAGAAGCAAGCTTCTCCTCTCTGCATTCCTCTTGTAATCCAGGATTTGCTGAGATACTACTGGAGCTAATGCAAAATAGAGAATTCCAGGCAGTTAAGCTGGCTTCCGTGCAACTCACAGCGATAAAGGCTCTGTCGGCCATCCTGAACTGCAGCCGTTTTACAGAGATGTTGCTGGTTCCAAGGGTCAATCTCCAGCGAGACGGGTCCCAAGAGAAAGCTCTTCTGGAAGACCTGGCTGCACAAAAAGATGAAGATCTGAAAACAGCTGTACGTGCAATCATGAGACAGCTGGTGCATCGAGCCACATTTCCTTCTCCCTTCCGACGAGCTGTTTCTTTGTCTGAGCTGGAGCGATCATTCACAGTTTTGCACAGCGATATTGTGCGGACTATGGCAGAAGAATCTGTAGGAATACCTCCCATGGAAGGTGAGAAACTAAAATTATCTGCTGATTATATGGCTTAGTATCTCTGGTACCTAGACTTTCTTCGTGTTGAAGCTAAGAATGAATATATGATAGTGATTTTGTACTTTTTTAATGTTGTAGCTGAAACAGGACCCTTATATCGCCTGATATCGCTGACCTAGTTCCTTCATCTCCTTCTTGAGAATTCTTTGGTGGAAATTTCAGTCATTGTGTTCTGTAAATCAGTTGGACAGTATTTCTGTGTGTATGCAAGTGTCTGTGTAGGGAAGGGAAGGAGGTGTGTTTTGTGTGTGTGAAGGAAAGAGTAAGCATCTAATAGTTGTTATAATTTTTGTATGTGTGTTCAGAGGGCTCAATTGTCTCTAATGAAATAAAATTCGTCAGATAATTTCACTATCATTTCCTTTGTCACAGAGTACTCTGCACCACCAAGAGACCTTGATGATTCAAAGGTTTCTCGTACAGTGGTCAACAAGCCTAGCATCCTAGGAAGGCGCTGTCTGCCTCCATTGTCTTTGGATGCATCTCTTGGAAGGACAGCTATGGCCATCACTCCAGGCGCAGTGTCAGTCATAGACAATGCTCAGGGCTTAGTTTCAAACCAGCAGCAGACTTCCATTCTGCAGTACATGCGCACAAGTTCCAGGTTTGTTAGCTGCTTCAAAGCTTATTATACTTTGCTTCTGTCGAAATTTTACAATTTTCTAGATTTTTCAGGTAGTTTCTATTTTTATCTGCTGTTATGCACATTGATGGCATACCGAAAAAGAATTTCCAAGCTAAACTTGCTGTATAAGCCTCTGTTAAATAGAACAAATGTTTCGAATTAGACTTGTTCCCTTTAGCATTATAGTTTGCTATGTTGCTAACTTTTTAGCTCAACTACATTGCACTGTGCGGTCATCTTCTAAAATTTCTCTTGAATGTGTTCCTTTGATTCTTCATAATTGCAGTAACTTGAAACTGTTTGCTCTTGCTTGTCTCTTAGATGTTGCTATTTGCTTGCTTGTTTATTTACTTTAGTGCTGAGGATATGGTCAGCTTCACTCGTCGCATGTTCAGTGCCCTGAAACCTCGCCTGCCTCCTAGTTCATCCACTTCTCGTTCTGAAGCTCAGCCACTTCGGCCCCCACCTCCTCCACCCATTCGCTCGCGATCTCCTTCCCCTCCTCCCCCACCCATTGTAACACCTCTGTTGGAGATGGGCTTCCAGCTACCTCACATTCAGAGAGCACTTTCAGCCACTGGTATGATTATTTTTGGCAGTCTTGTGCTTGATTAGATGGTTAGCATTTTGGCTGGAGCTTTGTTGCCTCCAGGCTGCTCAGTCAGTTCAGTAGGAGGTGTCTGTGTTTGTCGACCTGTCTTACTGGAGTGGCTTTGTATATCTTAGGTGCATCTGAATTGAATGAGTGGGGAAAAGGATGTATGAGCATCAGCTTTCATAAAATATCATGATGATTTTTACCTGCAGCCATCAATGGCCGTGATGTGACAGCTCGAGCCATCAATCGTCTCGCTACATGGATGCTGGAACATCCTGAGCAAGCTGAAGACTCTAGTCCCATGGAGTTTTTACGAGAACCATGCATCTCATTGCCAGATGACCTAGGAATTCAGATTCAGCCCACGTCTGACAGGTTATCGTCAGTGTCATTCTAGTATAATCAACTTTGTTATTATTAGGATCTTTCTTTTTAAAACTTGTTACTCTCTTAAAACTTCTCTTTCATTTACTTTGTACATAGACGAGTTATTTCTTTTGGGGCATTTTAAAGTAGAACCTCCTTACTTCACTATTAAATATAAAACAAAACAAAACCTGTTTTTTATTATAACTTTTTGAAGAAATTATCTGTTAAAGTACAGTTTCAAAGAGACTGTTTGTGACAGAGTAGTTAGGGCTCATAATACTTTTTGCAGAAATTATCTGTCAGATTATGTTTTATTTAACTTATTTGCAGTGCCAGAATGAGATGGAGTTACCTTAAAATGCACAAACACCCTATTTTAAAAAATGTATGAATAAAAAGACTATAAGACTTAGAGGGACAAATGTTTGAAATAAGCAGAAATCAGTTCTTCTTATATCCTGAAAATGATCTTTTTTTGTAAATCCAGTGGAATTAAAAAAAAGTCTTTCACATATATGATAGTGCTGACTGTCACCCTTTGATATTCCAATCCCACCATCTCACCTCATGTCAGATCTTCATTTCACCAACTGACTTTAGGTCACTCATCCACATACCCACCAAGCTGCAGAATTTGACTGTAATAGTAATCAATGCCTCATTGCCTCAATGGATGGTGACTAAAGTTCATGTTTTAGCTACAGTTGATACCTGGAATGCACATGTTTAGCCATTTGTTACCAACTAATTTTAACCCACACTTAAGCTGAGTTATTTGTGAATTGGCTTTTTTGTTCTCAGTCGTGAGATGGCAATAGAAGCCCTGTCAGAACGATTGGACAACTTAATTCTGAGTGAGGAATCATCAGAAGAACCAGAAGAATATGATGAGCTGCCCAGACCCAGCATCTGTAGACGCCCACGGCGTCTGACTCGCTCCAGACACATTGATATCCGTAGTTTTTTCACAGCAGGTATATATTGTCTTCTAAAGAGTTATGAACAAAATGATACCCGTAAAACTAGGGCATCCTAATTTTCTGAGCATTCTGTAATGTTAGACTCCCATTTACATTTTAAATTTAAACATCTCTCTCATGCAGCCCGTGACCGCCGTGAAAACCGAGCGGAGAGACGACCAGAAGTCAATGAAGCTCAGCCCTTGTTTGATCCCTATGATGACTTTGACCTCCAAGATGAACTATATGGGGAGGAGGGCCTGGAGGATGTGCTGAACTTTGACCCGGTCACTGACCCTGGTGACCTTGTATCATACATTGTGAGTGTTCAGATATTTTGTTTTCACACAGACAACTCAAAAGCTGTAGTTGATAGAAGTACTTTTAAATTTTGATGACGCAAGCAAAATAAAAGTTTTAAAATGGAATCGCAGTCTGTTTAAACTTATTTTTGGGATGGTCTTGTGGTAACTGCAGTAAAATTCAAAGATAATTTGGTTTCACAAATACTGAACCAAATTCACATTATATCAGTATTCAGTATTTTTTCTTTCCAGCGTCGAAGATTTGGACCCAGGCCTGTACGATGTGATATATGTGCTGTGGAGACCATGAGCTTTAATCACCACATGCGTACAGCACATCCTGGGTGTGGGGGTAAGTACCATGTGTGATGTAAAGAACAAATACTTCACATGCAATTAAAGACCCCATCCTGGCTGATGCGTGTGCATTTGTGCTCTCTTTTTGTCAAACCAGAAAACATGAACACAAACACAAACACGCTCACTCTGTGCAAGCATATGCATGAACATATGCTTGCATTTACAATACAATACAACTTTATTTATCCACAAGGGCAATTCCAGATAGTGCTCATACAATTTGATGATTTAATGATGGCAACCAATTTAGAGTGAGCATTTTTATATTAACTAACCTCACCATTAGGAAAACATTGGAGCCTGATGGTTACTGTACTCATGAAACACAAGCTTTCCACTTCAGTGAATGCTGGTTAAGGTGGTGTAAGGAGAGGGTTGGGCTCAACACATAAGACACAGTAAACCATCACTACCCCTACAGCCACTATGCTATAGGATTCCGTACCATAATTTGTTTTCAACCAGCCGACAGCTAAATCCCATAAGCTAGAAAATAAAATAACTGTTATAGTATCACTGACAAGCATTATAAGATGTTGAAGGTCTTTACAGAATGTTTCAATTGTAGTAATTATGTACGCAATTTGTTTAAATTTTAAAAGCATTTACAGTGTCATCTTACCTGTTTTCATTCTGCATCATTTATCTCCATCAGGCTGCAGTAATGGTCACCGGTATTGCAGTACTGGCTCCTACGATAATGGCTGGTTTGATGGGGTTTGTGGCACTGGCCATCCATTCTACCTGCTGTGCCAAGCATGCCGTGAGGGCTATCTGCAGGAGAACCAAGCAGCCAGGGCTGCCCAAAATGATGCCAAGGACATGCAGGGAACAACAAGCATGGCAAGCGACCTTTTTGGAAGTCAGGATCGAATGGGAGCCAGTCATTTGTTCACAGCTGGTCTTGTTGCACCCGACCTTCTAGGAGCTGCAGAACTGAGGCATGATGGTAGGACATTGGGAGGGACAAGTTAGAAAGAGTGTGAGAATGGTGATGCCAGAGATATTATGTGTGAGTGCATGTGTGTGAGAGAGAGCAAGCATGTATTAACGTGTGCACAGGTGCGGGCATTCTTAAGCACACATATGCACATGAGATGGTTGGTGGCACAGCAGCTAAAAAACACTGTCACAACAGTGAAAATAAGTGCTGTAGGTTCAAATATCAGGTCTGCTACTTCTCTCTCTGGATGTGACATCTGTTCATAAGTCTGGCTGTCAGTAGTTTTCTCTGGATGCTTTGGTTTCCTTAACCCCTCTATGTTTGTGTGTATGTGTGCACATTTGTGTGGGAGTGTGTGTGCCCATGTGTATGTATGCATGCATGTTGTGCATTCATTTATATGTGTGTTTGTATGTTGTATATTCACTTCAGTGTGTGTGTGGGTTTGAAAGATCATAAAGTGCATTTGATGCCTGCTTAAAGTGTGAGCTCATGCACCATTGAGTATGTGACGTGGTTGCTTAGGTGCTAGCAGAGAAATAAAATATAAATGTTCATTGCTGATTTAACACTAAATGTTTTGGACACACTTTGGATCAAAAGTTTCTCATTGTTTTGTGTCCTAGTGGAATTTTCCATTTGAATGTAATTTTTTTGTTTTCTGTTTCACTGTTGTTTGTGGCAGATGATCTATGTTTTACCACAGAAGAGCAGCTTGTGAGTGCTTTGGCAGATAATTATCAGCAGCTTCTTCCTCGTCTGGGCTTGTCAGAAGCTCGACCTACCCCAGATCCAGTTCGCTTCTCAGAGGGTGATCCTCTAGGTGCTCGGCTGATGTCTACTTCAGAAACAACCATGACTAGTGCTGCTCTTAGTACAGGTTTTGTGCTCACTGTTTTGTACATATTAGCTGTTCATTCATGTTAATCATACAATTTACTCATAAGAGTTTATGATATTATATTTTTGTCCGTGGATACTACCATAAAAGAAAATTAAGAAATGAAAATGGAAAATGTGCTTGGAGGAAAAAGATGTATTGAGAAATCTGGTTGCAGTAGTGGATACATTTTTTCCGTTCCTAAATGCATTTAGCATGTCAAAGATTTCCTTAATACTTCTGATGATTAGTCATGTACAGACTTTCTTAATTTCATATAATTTTTTGTGACTAAGTTTTAATTAAGAATTGGATTTAATCTGTTCTCTCCCATCAGGTGCTATGCCAAAGAGTTGCAAGCAAGAACCCCGCCCTAAAGGACTTGGAGAGCAGGCACGTAATCTGCGCTCCACAGCTGACAGACTGCTAGCATTGCGCCGCACTACTTCAGCCATGCAGGTGCTACTTGCTCGCACGCTGACACTGCATGCATTGGAATTTCTGGCTGACAGGTTAGTTTTACTGTGTGACCTAGATATTGGATGAGTTGATGATAATTTAATAATAATAATAAATGCAAGATTTGTATAGCGCAAACTCACATTCCTAAGGCGCATGCTTGTAGTGCTTAAGAACAAGAATGAGACATGGACAACATATAAGGGACAGAAAAACAAACAAATAACATATGAATGACGTAGGGATAAACAATGGTAATGGTGACAAATAAAAGACAAATGCAGAAAGCGCAAAAAGGAACCAAGTAGCAAGGACTAAGAGTATCATGATTTTGCAAAGGAAGACGAGTAGGGAATTAGCAATAAGCGGAGTAAGGGGTGAAGGGATGGGTGTGACAAAGGACTAGGATTTCTTAATGATCTTAGTGCCTTCCTATTATATTTGTTGTTTTGGTGTTGAAAACAGACCCTTTAGCTCTGATATATATTTAGGCAGATGTCTCTATCAACAGTGCTACTAGAGCAGACAGTCTGCTTTGTTGCATGCAACAATAAAACTAGCTTTTGAATATTAAAATAATAATTGATAAAAATATGTTTAAAAAGTCAATTAATTCAAGATAGATGATGGAATAATAATTACCTGAAATGTCTAGAGATCAGATTTAGAGTTTGTTTTATTCCCTGAATTCCTACAGCAGTGGATCTTGTCAGCTGTCTGCTGCGCTGGAACATCTGGGCCTGGCCGACATCATGCAGATTGTGCGGCTCATGTCACTATGTGCACTGGGCAAGATGGCCGTCACACCTGACACTCGTGTCCCTCGCCTACTTACCACCCCATCCACACGCAGCAATGTGAATCTTACTCCTCAGGACACAGCCAATGCCAACACAATAGGCATGGGAGGGGCTGGGGGCAGCATGACATCTGGGGCTAAGGTAACCTGTAGAGAGTCAGCAGAGCATTTGCAAAATCTCACAAAAGCTATCGGAGCTCTGGTGCAGGACAACCCACAGTCTCTGAAGCAGCTGGTGCAGCTATGTACTCAGGTAAATGGCAAGCAGAGAAAAATTTTGGTTATAAGTAGATTGGAATACCTTGATGTTGCTATCAGGTTTTCATAAGTGGGGTACAAGATTTGTAAAATTACTTATAATTTTGACCAGTTTTTAAGCAGAAGAATTTTTACAAGGGGAGAAGATATTAATCATTAAGCTGTTTGCAAAGAAGGAAAATAAATTAAAAGAATTAAAGAAATGGCAATGAAAAATTGAGTTGCTCTGTTGGTTTAACAGGAACTTATGACTGCAGCCATGGGTCTAAATACCAGCAGTCTGGAAGACTTGAGTACAGGGTGGTCGGTGGTGCATACATCCCATATCAGCCAGTCCATGTCCTTTACGGTGGTTCAGGCATTGGTGTCTCTACTAACACAAGGTGGCTGGCATTCACGTTTGCTGCAGGCTCAGCTGTCAGGAGAAAAGAGTAAGTTGACCTTTTTCCAACCTAAAAAAACAGCTGCTTTTCTTTCCTTTTTTTATACAGGTACATAACTGTACATATTTTGAGTGCATCTATAGGTGTCAGTGAATGCTTTTCTCATCCCAGAATCCCTCGTTGGATGTCAGTAGCAGTTTTTGTAACACTCGGCGTGCCTGTCCCTCCCCTCATCCTTCTGTTATTGCAGCGGATGTGCTAGAGAGCCCACCTACCCTGCAACCCCCATGTAGCCCTTCGCAGGGATCTGGCGTCATCACCACCAAGGCCCCACTGGCAGCCCTTACAGCAGCATCTGCTGCCATTCCAGTTGCCA
Organism: Marisa cornuarietis; assembly: GCA_004794655.1. Taxonomy (NCBI): domain Eukaryota; kingdom Metazoa; phylum Mollusca; class Gastropoda; order Architaenioglossa; family Ampullariidae; genus Marisa; species Marisa cornuarietis. The sequence continues at coordinate 9,038,094 of SMMW01000555.1, forward strand.
CTGCTAGCAAGAACAGTAACTGCTGGCACCTGCAGCTAGTCAATGCTCTCTCAGCCTGTGTCATATCAGCTCGCATGCCTTCTCATCATCGTCAGTGGTCTGCTCACCAGCTGTTCAGAGCACTGGCAAGGAATGCCCAGCCATCCTACCGATCACTGCTGTCTGGAGGAGACAATCAGGTAAGATGTGCAAGGGAAGATGACCATGTAAGTTGTTCTAATGCAGGTAGCCAGGTATGAAATAAATACCCTCTCCAGGTTTTCCAGTACCTGCTGTATGCCTTATTTTTTAAAATTAGTTTTGTATTTTTGAGGGAACATAATCACAGTCTTGTCAGTAGAATTACATATGTTACATATGTTGAGTTAGTGTTAGCATGTTTCTCTTACAAGCTAAATCAATTGAGCTTGAAGTCATGCCATGTCATGTGCCTAGCCTAAGAAAGCTATAAAAATAATCCAGAATAAAATACACCCCTTTTCCACTAAGGCCAGCTACTACTTTTCTGTAAACAACAATTTAATAAGATGTAGAGCTTACATTTCAATTCTAAGTTGAGTGCATATGGAGACTTGAGAGGCATCGAAACCAATAGGTTAAAGTGCACATTTAAGGTGGCACAGTGGAGGAAAGTGAAAACTCACAGTATGTAAAAGGACACACAAGCTTCACTTGGGACTTCAGTGAATAAATTATTGGCTTGAAAGATCTGGTTAATAATTTTGTTGGTTTATGTGCATTTATGTTAGCACATACATGATTCACACAGTAGACAGCACGCTTGTGTGTGTGTGTGTTTTATTTTGTTTATGGTTAATAGTTTTCTTCTTCTGTTACTGGTCCAATCATGATGTATCTTCTGACCAGGTGGATCTGGGTGGTGATTTGGGTGCAGTCTCCATCATGCCTCTTGAAGGTCATCAGAACCGTTTGTCTGGTTGCCGATGGAATGCTAAGAAGCAACTTCTAGCTTCCAGGTGATTGTGCTTTTAGACTGAAGAATTTGAGACTATCATTTGATCTTGCTTCATAGGTAGTTCAGTAGCTTGCCAAGCACACATATTTCTGACAATAAATATTCATGTTCAACTCTTCCAACAGACCTAACAGCATGTTGTGAATCATCATGCATCACTAAAGTATCAAACCATTTAATGAGGAGCAGGTGTCTGAGTAACTTTGTATATGAGATGCCCTTCTCTTGTAAAACATTACATTCTGATCTTGTAGCAAAAGTATATGTTACATGTGCTATTCTGTGACATTTATTGCTGCAAAATTTACCATCTGTTTTAAAAGTGGGCGAAAGAGGGTTTTTTTGTATGTAATACTTCAGTAGCTTCTGAATGCTTAGGGAACAGTCCTGGAATTTTATGTTTTATAGGGATAATTCAGGATAGTAGTTCAAAGTAGCACTGAAGAGATCTTGCAGTAAAACATTTGGTTTGCCTTTCTCTGGAACAGTGGCTATGATGGTACAGCCCGGGTGTGGAGTCTTCCAAACAAGACTCATGCTTTCCTTCAGCAGACATGCATTTTTCAGCGTGGTGAGGAGATGCACTCAGAAGAACTAGATGGGTCACACCTGAGCAACCTTTGCTGGAGTGCCACTGGCCGACTGCTTGCTGCCAGCATTGACTATATGATCAACATCTGGACTATTGGAGGTCAGAGCCAGAACGTAGAGTATAGGGTAAGGGAAGGGTACATTGTGGGAGTTTACTTCAGTTTCGGTTTATTTTTCCATGTGTTTTAATTATATTATGTTATTGCGGGATCTTCAAGCCATTGTTTTGATCAGAGCAGCTTCTCAAATGCCTGCATTCACCTCTGCATATCGGCAAGCATAGTCTAGATTTCACATCCATGAAGCAAGATCAGCACTACAAAAGACGTGCAGATTACACTTCATAGTAAACCTGATGTTACATGATACTTACGTGGATATATGCGGTGGTGTGGGCCTGTCACTTTTGGAAAGAGTGGCTCCCGAGCCTGTAAAGCCTTTTACCTGAACAGCCCATACTTCATTCATGTAGATCTCTGCTTTGCCGTTGCCAATGACTATGACTTTACTCTTATCAGTGGTGATCTCCATTCCATATGAGCTTGAACCGTCAGTCAGTTGGTATGGTCTTGCAGTTATCTATTAATGGCTGCTAATAGATCGATGTTGCTGCAACGTGTGGCTTGCATATCAATCTTCCACTGATGGAAATGGAAGTATGATGGTCGTGGAGGGTTTCACAAATCACACATGTTCTCCAGAAAAATGTTAAGCACCAGGTGATTTTCCTTCTTTTGGACTGTGTACTGCTCTTTTGACCTCTTCCTGTAGGACTGGTAGGTCTGCAGATTCACTGGATCTAGTCTAGTTGTTTTGAAGAATGTAAGCGTCTGTCTTCAGCAGGAAGTTGTACAGGTCTTAGCAATATTCATTCCATCTACTCAGTACAGCAGTATTTTCTGTGAGGTGGCTTTTGATATTGCTGCCTTTGATAACTGAGGTCATGTTGTCCTACCTTGGTGAGGATCCCTAGTAGTTGTAGGTTTTTTTGTTTTTTTTTTGCTATTACCTCATGCGAAACCCTCATCTCTGGTCTGGCATTGGTTTTCAATACTATTTCCCCTGGCTGTGTTCATCCCTCCCCTGATGGCAACATTCACTTCATTGTACTTGGAAGCTGCTTCAGGTTTTGTTTTCTTTCTCTCTTCTAGGTCCTCCTTTGGTCACAGAGATCTAGTATGTTGTTTGTGACCCAGGGCTCTTTCGTCTTCCTTTGATGCCCTGGGTTGTTGACAGTAGTACCTCTTTGATGTTCCCAGCAAGGGTGTCTACATCATAGTCCAGGGAGTCCAATGTGGCGAATTTACCTTCATCTTTGGCCTTGAAGATTTTTGCAACATTTGGGTCTTGCAGCTTCTTCAAATAAAAGTGAATTAGGGGGGTGTTTGTGTGATGTTTCATCCTTAGCTTCAGCTTTAGGTTTGTTAAGACAAGATCATGGTTGCTGCCTATGTCAGCACCTAGATATATCCTCATCTTGGCTTTGTTTGATGCTGTATTTGAAGCCTATAGCCAGCAGGATGAAGCTGATGGCAAGTGCCAAGTTGCTGTCCTCAGTTTCTTGTGGGAGAAACGGGGTTTGGCTCAGGTGATAGCAGAAATTGTGCCATTCCTGTACTACGCAGAGCATGTGTGGTTATCATTGTAATTTAAGATGATGACAAAGGGGAGCAAGGAGGGGGGATGAGCTAGCAGGAGAGAGAGAACAGGAAAGAGAGGAAGAGCAAGCAGCAGTCGCAGAAAGAGGGAGAGGATGGTGAATAAGCGACTTAGCAAGAGGGTTAGCTGCATAGTGGATGGCATGACAGCAACTTTTATCTTTCCCTTCTCTCTTTGTGCTGCTAAACATGAACTGGTAGCCTAGGAAAGGACTTCAACAATGCAGGTGTTTCACTATTTAACTACACTGAAGCCGCATGTGAATAAGCTTGATTTAAATTAAGTGATAGAGGAAAGATAATAATATCACAATGAAGAAGATAACATAGGCAGGTACAAAGGCTAGTTATGCATGAAGACAAATTTCTCACAAAGATTCAACCTAAATATTTTGGTCATTATAGGAGGGAAAGGTCACCTGGATGTTCAACCCCACTGGGTTACGGCTTTAGCCTGGCCCTTAACTCGCTGTGGCTTGGAGAGCCGACTTGGACTGTGTGTGGAAACACTTCTTGTTGGTCGTCTCGACGGATCTTTGGCTGCCATTGATGTCATTGACTCCATCACCTTCCGTCGATCAGAACTGACACATTGTTACAGACTGAATGGTGAGAAGTGTTGCTTCAGTGTAAGTAGATAAACTTCATGTAAGAGCCAAATGTGGTGCAGGTGAATATGAATTAATCTTCTGAAGTTTAAGGACAAAAGAGTAGGCTTCAGCTTTATAAAGTAATGGTTTTAGTTGAATCCCTAGTGTTTTTAAAAAGTTGATTCTGTCCCTGCATCGTGCATGCACAGGTGATAGGCAATCATTGTTCATTCAGCTTCGTCTGAGGTTTTAGTAACGGTTCTGTACCAGTCTGTACTAATTTGTTCTGCCCCAGTCTCTGTGACACAGCTGGCCTGGTACGATGAGGATCACAGGTTTGCAGTTGGCTACAGCGACGGAGAACTAGCACTGTGTAGTAAAAATGACTTTGAAGACCTAGTGAAGGTAGAGGCACATAAGGTAAGGAAACTGTTGAGTTTTGTTGGTTTTTTGGGGGGGAGAGATTTTGGTCATTACCAAGTTACATGACCATCTTTTCTGTGCTTTAAAGACAATTAGAAACACGTTCCTCTTTTTGGTCAGTCTCTGTAGAACATACATTAACTGAAGACTAATCCTGAGACATGGAATCTTCATGTCATGTCATCTGGTAAGAGAAAGGCAAATTATTCTCTTAAACATTTTACTATCTTCAAAAGTTGTCACATTCATTCTAACTACCTGTCATCTTGTTTACTGTCCAGAGCTCCATTGTCTCAATACAATGGGATCCCACCGGTCATCTGTTGGCCAGTTGTGCTAACAAGGATCCCTGTCTTCGGATCTGGTCACACAAAGGAGAGGGGCTGGTGTGTATGGCAGACTTGCTGCACCCAGCAGTGGTGTATGCTTTGGAATGGTGTGCCATGCAAGGAATAGGAGAGGACAAAAGGCTCATGCTGGCAGGGTAGTTTTCTAGAGATCAATAAATTTCCTGATTCTTATTCACACAAGAGTGTAAAATAAACAGAAGCATCTGAATTTTAATTGTGTGTCAATATTGCTGTGAAATATATCTTGTGAAAATTCATGTAAAGGTGTGCAAATATTACTCCATAGCTTATAAAAAAATCATCATCATTCTTTTAACAGGCTTTGATTTCTACAACTAACTGTCAGTGAACTATGAGGCAACCTTTAATTAATGTGTCTGTGTTATATTTTCTGGTGACAGGGGCTGTGAAAATGGGAAGATATGTGTGTGGACTGTAGAACAGCCTCGCAGCAATACCAGAAACGTTTTTGCCAAGTCTCAGCTGTCAATGGAATCGCAGGTGTATAGTCTTTCTGTTTTCATGTATGCAAGAGTGGGTTAAATACTTACACATACCATCTGCCTGCTTGAAATTTGAAAATGTTTTTAATTTAGCTGTTGTTTATTTTTGGATCCCTTTCCTAGATTCAGATCATGTTTATAATTAAGCTTTTGACGTTTTTATCCTTTTTTTTTGTTTTGTTCTCATTTTCTACCCATTCACACCTAACAAATCTAATACAGTGGCATCACATTGGTAGGCCTACTGTCTAGATTCTCATGTTTCTTGCATGAGTTTAATAGTTTGTGGCTCCAATTGTGAGTAGTCTTCGGGTCTTTTCTCCTTCAGGAATTTGATAGCGACCAGTTCAGAGAAGATTCAGGCACAGAAAAGTCAAAGAAATCCAGAAGCAAACTCCTTCTGACCTTAAATGGACACATCGTGTCCTTGACCTCCCTCAGTTTCAGTCCCAATGCCTTACTTCTGGCATCTGGCTGCGCAAAGGGTTGGCTGAATGTCTGGTCACTGCAGGTAAGCTTAAGGAGTATAGTAAATACACTTCAGTTGAAGTTTTTTTATTGCTTAGTGAAATTTGTGAGGCTGATTTTGTACTTCATTTGCTCTATTCTTGCTGAATTTATGAATGTAATTTATTCTAATGCAAAAATCAATACATAAAGGACAGTTGTTACCCACTCACTTACTTGTTATTATATTGCCATCAAAGACCACAATAATTTTTAAAAGGTGGAAATGAAATGGAAATGTTCTCGTAGAAATGTGGTTTACACATAAATCGTATGTTCATTTTATTATTGCATAAGTAGTGGTCAGTTGTTTACATAAGAAGGATAGTTATTGACGAGAAAGCAAGAGGATGTCAGGGTATTTTTTCTTCTCTAATGTACATTCATAAAATGTTTTGTTTGCAATGATTTTTCATTCTAGAAGACATGCATTATGACTTTTTCATTTGTTTGAATTGCTTTCTCTATATTCCCAGGATGGGTGCCTTCTTCAGACATACACAGGCACAGGAAGTGTACGAAGTCTGACCTGGTACTGTGACCGTACCATGGGTGCCTGCTTCAGCCGGTCCAAGGTAAGCAATGAACATATTTCAAACTATTTACACGCCTGTAAAAAAAAAAGTAGCACTAGTCCTGCAACCATTCAGTCATAATGGAGTTGAATACCCGTTGCACTGTTCAAATTTTTGTGATCTTTTTGTGTTTCCATCTTCTTTCTTCTGTTGCCTTTCTCTCCCTCAACTCTGTAGGGATTAGGGGTCAGGTACCCATGCAAGAGCTGGGTCAGCTGAGAAAAATATGCTGTGCCACACAGGTGTCAAGCTGGAAAGTGTGCGCTCAGGTTTAGAACATTGATACTTTTCCTTCTTGGCTTTCTACCCCATGTGCTTGTAGTGTAGAAAGGTGCCTTTTGGTCATGATGTGTTCACAAACTGTCTCCCATACACTCAAACAGAGGGAGGAAATAGCCAGCAAGTGTACGACCCTTTTGTGAATGGGCTTGAACGATTGCCACAGCTGCATTCCTTCGCAGCGAGTTCAGCATCGCGTCGTCAGAGGCAGTAAAGCGCCGAGGCTCTTCTCAATTTTATGTGTTGCCCTTCTATCTGCAGCACGTCTGTTCTGTTGTCCTGTTTGAGCTCTGGTCTTATATACCCCTCACAGGCCTAAACTTTCTATGTACGACCACAGCGACTGGGAGTAAGAACCCTAGCCAATCACAACTGAATACCCTTTTTTAGAATGCTCCAGCAGGTCCGTGCCGATGTGTTTCGAGTGCCAAAACTTTAACAAACATGGGCCTACCGGCTGTCCCTCTAAAAGAGGAAGAAGATAAAAATGTTAAAAATAAACATGATTTTTCTTCACATTTCATACTTAAATTTTTAATAAACATGTCATTACTTATTTCATGGATAGTTTAATTAGTAGGTATTATTATGTCTTATCAAAGACATCACATTTATTCTAACATGCTGCTGCTGGAAGGATTGCAAGAGATGCAGACACTTTGTGGCACTTTCTTATAACCTGTACGTGCTAACTATGTAGCTTTAGAAAATGTTTACATGATATGAAAGTAATATAAGTTCATTAAAATAAAACTGAATGATTCTGAAAATATACCTTCTCAATAAATAAATCATTTATAAATGATTATTAGCATTGAAGAGACTTCAGAGTATGATTGTTAGTGTCCTTGGCTTTGGAGCAGAATTTTCTTGTTTTAAGGACCCCTTTGGCATTTGACTTGTTCATATATCAGAAGCTGGTACCTGATCAATCTGGAAGGTGAAGAAAATGGTTCAGCTCTGTCTTTTTGCATGTCAAGCCTTAGATATGTTGAACCACTTATGTTCACTGGCTTTATGGCCTCTTTTTGCATGTCAAGCCTTAGATATGTTGAACCACTTATGTTCACTGGCTTTATGGCCTCTAAGTTATAAGATTCTTTGCCTTTTAGCATTGTCTTATTATTAAGGAAGCTTTCGAAGTTTCAGTATGATGCAGAGATCACATGCAGTTTTGACAGAAAACAGGTTAATATCATGTGCTTGTCTACATGTCATTGTTTGTTGTTTTTTTTCGTGATGTATCATTTGTATACCCATCTGCCCCAGGATGTCATCCTGCTGAGCTATAGCCCAGACATGTTCAACAAGAATCGAGTTATGGCTATTGCACGCAAGCACCTCAAACAGCAAGGCATTGTGGGACTGCACCAGGCACCATGCTTCCGAGGACTGCTTCAACGCCTCCCCACCATGCTTCAAGAACAATTCCTTTATGAAAAGGTAAAGGTCTAGTAAGTTCTACTTCTGTTGCATGGTTTGCCGAATTGCTGTAGCTGCTGGCCAAACATTTCTGTCTTCTATGTTTATAATGAGTTGTGATTATTTCAGCCTACCGTATTATCAGGAGACCAGCTACTCCACAGTCAGTATCTGCAGTGTCTGGCATCCTTAGCGGTCAGCCTTGGCCTTGACACAGCCCTCTGCTTCTCTCCCCTGCCTCTTCATCATATACAAGACACAGGTAAGAGATAACTTTTGGGTGGTTGTGGTAGAGCTGATAGTGGATACAATGAAGGAAAACTGCTCTGTAGAAAAGACTTGCCTTGTGTGTTGATGTCTATAATTTATATCCTATCTATGTATATATTTACGAAGACTTAGGTACCCACTCTTAAAGATTAGGCAGACCAGTACTTGTTGCATTGCCTCTTGCAGGTCCATTGTGGTTGGAGCGCCTAGTGACGGAGTGGCAATGGCTGTTGTCTTTCTCCATCACACTCAAAGCCTCTGCATCATTGCTCAATCGGGATCCTTTTCCTGCAGCATTCAAATACCTGGCCCACAATTCCGTGGACCAGCTGCAGGAAGAAGCATTTGTAAGTCCATACAACTTTTGATTGCTTTCTTTTAAGAAAATATTAAAGATGAAGGGAGCAATACAGGTTGTACAAGTGCCTCATTGTCCACTTCATGCCGTGCACTTATGAGACGTGGACCTTGCTCACTAAGATGGAAAGATGGATCCCACCAGTCAAAAAAAAGAGAGAGATATTGCTCTCGCGTACAAGGCACACTTATCCAACTATTTCATAAAAAAGCACTTTCATCTCCTTTGTGGGGCCCCAGGAAACTCTACTCACTACAGTGAAATGGCACAAATTGGTCTGGTTTCGCCATGCTGCTTGACATGATAACTTCTTGAAAACAGTCCTCCATGGATCTGTGGAGGGGGAGGTGCTGCAGAAGTGGACACTGGAAGAACCGGATGGCAAACATGAAGGAATAGACCAACCACTCCATGCAAGAGCTGCTTACCATGGCCCCAGGCTGTACATCATGTCTACTGCATCTAATCAGGTTTCCCCCTCCCCCACTGACAACAAAAACCAGCTGGTCAACTCCCCAGATGGGCTGGCTTGTTTGAGGATTAGATAGTACAGGTTAAAGAGATGGAGGATAAATATATATATTCATATTATAATAATAATAATGCCATTTGTTTAGTGCCTTTCTTCAGCAACAGCAGGACTCAAAGTGCTTTACAGTAAAAAGAGTGCACTTGTAGGGCGTGCTTTGCTGTCAAAAAGAGAAGCTCAGTGCACTGCACAGGAAGAGCAAATAACTGTACAATGAAGAAACAAAACATGAAGATGAAGTGGTGATGTAGCACAACAGCACACTGCGTGGTGATAGCCAGTTTCTCTTAGAAGATTAAGCCAGGTGGAGATCGGTGCAAAGAATATTGTGTAGAAAAAATTCTTCAACCAGTTAGGAAAAGGGCGATTACCCAATCAGTGATGTCAGGTTATGGATCTAAATAAAGTTGTTTGTTGCTCCATCGTTTCATCAAGGCATCCACGTAAAGAAGTTAAAGCAGAACTGAATCATGACCTTGTTTAAGCAAGTGTTTACAAACCATGATCTGGATGCATGACTATTATAGAAGTGAATAGCACAAAAATCACAGAACACGAAGGACATGGCAGGATACGGAGACCGTTAGCAAAAACTTTGATCTCATCTGTCCATTCCATAATGAAAAAGGCAGAAAGCCACATGCAATCCAGCACAGAGGAACTAAAGAAAGATCTAGTTCCACAAGTTGATGATGATAATACCAGAGCAGATCATAGATAAAACAGAAAAAACACAGAGAGGGCTATCATATTCAGCCTGTTAGGCAAGGAGACATCACTCTCTCTCTATATATATATGTATGTATAATATATATATATATAAATTTAGAGATATATAAATAGTATAGAGTGCGTGGGCAAATTTGGGTAAATGCCTTTTTAGTAGCTGTGCTGCTACCAGATTCAAAAAGCTTGATTTGGAGCTTTCCATTTGATCCTTCTCATCAGCACCTTTGGCATTAACAAATTCATTTAGATTTCATAATTTCACTGTTTTATTTAACAAAAAAAAACTGTACAAAATCTAGCAAAAGTAATCATTTTTGAATGGATGGCAAAGTGATACTTGTAACACTCTCAGAGTACATAGGAGCAATATCTGAGTATGCTTACCAGAGGAGGATAAATGGAACTGCATTTAGACCAAAAAAAAAAAAACGTTTGCTCTTGCCCACAGGACAACAAGAGGTGGGATATGACCATGGATTCTCAAATCATGACGTGGGCCGTACAGCGCCCAGAAGATTGGCAGCTGGGGGGACACTCTGAAACCTACATCTGGGGTAGTGGACGACATGGCCAGATGTGCGAAGCAGGCCGTATCTCGCTGATGCCAATAAAAGTCCCCTCACTCTCTAACTCTCAGCAGGTATGATTTTCTTGTGTAAGGTGGTGGAATGAGGGAAGCTTTGGAAAAAACTTGCGCTGCTTGTTATAGCTAGCATCTTTCTTTACATGTTCATGTTTGGGGAACGATTTATGGATGTCAAGATTGCGGAAAATAATTGTCAATATTGTAGTAAAGATTGTTTTAGTGCCACTCCTAATAAACAGCAAGCGTAAGAATTGCAAAAGAGTTATTGCAAGTACTTTATTTAAATGGTTCTGGATAACTCTATCAATGTCAAGACGAAAGACAAGGCTTCACAATTTAGAGGTGTGGTGTGATGGATTCTGTTTCTGCATAAAGCTTGGTACAAGATGCTATTTCTCAAAATCTGGGGGAATAAGCTTGTTCTTTTCTTGAAATACACACCGTTAGACATCATCATATACAGTTACCAAACAGCAGTGGTCATTTGCAACTGTAGGCAATGCTTGTAATGGTGTAACAGGTAATTTGTGGTCAGAACTGCACCTTCTTGGTGCATGCCAATGGAAGTGTGCTGGCATGTGGTGAAGGAAGCTATGGCAGACTGGGGCAAGGGAACTCTGATGACATTCATGCTCCTACCGTCGTGACAAGTCTCCAGGGTCAGTTCTCTTTAGGGATCATTTTGTTCTGTTCAGCTAAATGCCCTCTTTCCTTTGCAGTATCTTACCACTTTTTTTTTTAAATTATAGCCTACATGATAGAAAAATATTGCTCTTGTTCACTTTATTGCAGCATGGCTAGCTGCTGCTAGCACTTAAGCATGATCAGTTTATGGAAGAACTACGTTTGCTTTTTTTAAGACATGGCTTCATTTTTTCAAGTTAAAAGTAGGTCCAGTAGTCTCTTAATACTTTCCAAAAATGTGAACTTCAGTCAATCTTTTATTCCAAAAATGACAGGTTAGTTCACAAGATGTTCTTCAAATATTGGACTTGCAAACAAAGCAGAACTAAGGCACAAAGCAGAAAGTTGTCTCTTCTCTGTGCAGGCTTTATCGTGACACAGGTGGCGACATCAGTAGGCTCAGATGGCCATAGTTTGGCACTGACAGAGAGTGGGGAGGTATTCAGCTGGGGAGATGGTGACTATGGCAAACTGGGCCATGGTAACTGCTACCGACAGAAACGTCCCAAGCAGATTGAAGCTCTTCAAGGAGAAGAAGTCATCCAGGTGAGACTGTCTTCATAATGTAACGGTGCACTTAGTACAGATGTTCCCTGAGGTCATGATATGGTCTTGTGGATGACTCATCTCACAGGAACCCCAACATTTCTTTCCAAAATATCTAAGTTGATTCATCGTTTATGATTTTGCTATGTAGAGGAGCATTTTAATTCATGGCATTGAAATTTCTTGGCAAAAGAAGTGTGTGTGAGTAAAGAGCAGAAAGAAACTAAATCTGTTTTAAATAAAAATTATTCATTTAGCTGATGACACATTAAACATTTCTTCAAGCACACTCATCACCATATTGTTGTTAGTGTTATCTTTCTCCACCTTGAAGCTGTAAAGAGACTCTTGGCTTTAATAGGTTTGTTGATGTTTGGGCTAGCTTACTTCTAACACTCTTAAGATATGAAGGGATATACTTTCTGTTTGAAAACTGTACAGGTAGCCTGTGGCTTCAAACACAGTGCTGTTGTGACTGCAGACGGCAAACTATTTACATTTGGGAATGGAGATTATGGTCGACTGGGCCATGGCTCCACAGCCAACAAGAAGGTTCCAGAGCGGGTGATGAGTCTGGAACACCATCAGATTGGCTTTGTATGCATATTGCCTTTTTTTTTATTTTGAGTCCTTCATGTATAAAATGGCAATACAGACACAAAGATGATTTTGGCTGATAGGTGAAGTGCTTTTTTAAAATTAATAATCATTGCTTTTATTTGTCTGCATCAATGAGTTTGTTTGATTTATAATGATATAGGTAGCCTGTGGGCTGAATCACACAGTGTGCATCTCAGTGGATGGGACCTCAGTTTGGGCATTTGGCGATGGAGACTACGGCAAACTGGGGCTTGGTAACACCACCCCAAAGTCTGTTCCCACTCGCATAGAGGCACTGCGAGGAATGAACATTAGGAAAGTGGGATGTGGGACACAGTTCACAGTCGCTTTGACCAGGGATGGCCGCGTTTTTACCTGGGGTCAAGGTATGTAACAGGAAGAGCTGAGAACTCCATATGAAGTGTCAAACTAGAAAATGTGTCTGAACATTCCATGGGCATGTCTGCATAGAACATATGAATGTGTCCTAGTGTCCTTATGTTTTGTTTACTAAATGTTTCTGTTTTCCAAGCCAAGTTTAGAAGTTTAGCCTGTCAAACAAATTACTATTTTATTTTTTTTTAAATGGCTACATCCACCCCACTTTATCTGTGTAGATCGACTGATTGGCCAGCCTGATTCAGGGACACCCCACCACACTAAACCTCAGGAAGTGCCAGAATTGTCTGCCTACTTCATTGAAGACATAAGCATTGGTGCTGAACACACCCTGGCATTAGGGAGCGGAGGAGAGGTCTGGGGATGGGGTAACAACAGTGACGGACAGCTTGGACTTGGCCACACCACCTCCCCTGTTAAGGAACCTTGCCGATTGACAGCGCTCAGCAATGTCTGCGTACGCCAGGTCAGCTAGCTGAAGACGCCTCCTGCAGATAACCGTTCACAATGTCCTATTTTTAAAAGAGCACTATGACCCAAAACTTATAACAAGACAAGCTACTTTTATTTTATTTATTTTTCCTTGAATATATACATAGAAATTTCCTTTATACCCTTCAAAAATTGTCATGGGTCCTCTATAAAAATGAACAATTTTAAATTGAAAATGCTGCATAGTGAAATAGTAGAGACTAGTTATTGTCTAGAAACAAATGCACTTCTTGCCAAATCATTAAGCTGAAAACCCTTCACAGATGGATTATCTTTCATAACAATGCAAGATTTATTTTTATTCACATTCCTTGAAGGTTTCACAGGTAATCCCAGAAAAATCTGTTATTAACTAATTTTTTGGGCAAGAAGAGATCACTGTGAAAATCTTGCATGCCTTTGACAGATCTCTGCTGGCAGAACCCACAGTGCAGCTTGGACTTCCCCTCCACCCCCACAACGCATACCTGGCTCCCCACTGCCTCTGCAGCTGGGCACACCTACGTCTGTGCCACCACAGTTCACAACACTGCAAGTCTGTCCACCGGACCTCCTCAAAGGTCGCCTGGCTGTCCTGCATCATTTCTCAGACTTGATATACTCATCTTGGCGCCTGCTAAATCTTCTGCCTGGAAAGGTTAGGATGCAAATCCACATAGTGAGAGAGAGTTTATGCACTTGTGTGTATGTACAAGCACATGGGTTTGTGAATTCATGGATGTGCAAATGCTAGAAAATGTCAATATTTGAAGGTTAACATTTTCTAAAAATTATGTTACAAGGTATAGAAAAGGTTGCCTCCTAACTTTTTTCGGTCATCGTAGAGGGAGGTGTTATAAACCAGGGTCCAGTTGCACAACACATTTCTAATTTTAAACACTTTTAGGCCTTAACTCTATTTAGATAATTAGTTTAAAGTGCACACCACAAGTTTAGAATTTTTAAAACTAAAACTGCTTTATGTAAGATAAAGTTGTTTAAGTCTGACTTTTCGTCCTGTCAGTACAATTTTTTGTATGTTTTTCTGCAAAGAATCAAAATGGCTTAGAAGAGATTTTGCCTCTTTAGAACAGTTTTAAGGTTTAGAAACATGTTGTGCAACTGGCCCACTTTTCTCAGGGTCACTTTTTTTGGTGAGAGCAGTGCTCTCCCTTGATGATGATGATGTCCATTTATAATGCACAGGTAACCATTCAGAAGAATGCTCATTGCGCAGCAAAATCAGAAGAAAGTAAAATAAAATAAAACAGCAGGAAAGTAAAAAATAATAAAGACAGAAGTGGTGCTTGGTTGTTGAAGTCTCCCTTGCTGTCTTACTTTCACCAACCTTCTATAGATCAGGTACTCATTCCTGAAAGCTGGGGAAAGTTTTCTGCGCTGCATAAGAATCAAACTGAGTATCCACTTTGACTGCCCCTAGTACTTTAGTACTATACCAAAAAGGACAGTCTCGTGGAATGAAATCTTACAACATAGCATTGTGTAGTGAAGTGGGGTTTTTTCCTTTCAAAAATAAAAAAGGAAAGACACTAATTATCTCTCTCCCCTCTGATCGTTGTTTAGGAAAGCAGTTGCATTGAAGGAGGCATATCGGGTTTGCGTGATGGCCAACTGAGGGGCATTCTCTCACCCCGGGTGTACACACTACCCATGGTGCGCTCTATTGGTAAGACTATGGTGCAGGGCAAGAACTGCGGACCACAGATTACTGTTCGGCGCCTTTCAACAAGGTAAACCTGCAAACTCTTAGCCAAAGATGATATTCTCTTGGAAAATTCGATTGTTTGCATGCTGGTGTAGCTTTTGGTCAGCATATATTTCAGCTGAAGCCAGTTAGGCTGACCTGCTTTGAAACATAAATTTGAGGAACTATTGTCGTTCTCCTGTTTTTTATGTTTTTGGGCTTTTGTTTGGGGTGTTTTCAAAGCCTGTATAGTGGCAAGAAAATTAACAGATTTCTTATTCCTCAGAGGGGGTGAGATTGTTCCTTATTCTTTAGTAATGTCTAAAGAACATTAAAATTGATATTTTTTGTGATTTGGGGGGCTGAGCAAGACCGCCAGATGGCATGTTACTTTATTTAAAAATATTTTGCGTGTCTGTCATGTATTTTTGGCAGAGGAAAGAAATGTCTGCCAGTGTACATGCAGATTGCACAGCAAGTGGTGCAACTGAAGGCTGAGGACCTGAGGCTACCAGCCAGAGCCTGGAAGGTCAAACTTGTTGGGGAAGGGGCAGATGATGCTGGCGGTGTGTTTGATGATACCATTACAGAAATGTGCCAGGTGGGGTTCTTTTCAGCTGGTCTGTTGTCACTGTTCATATCTGTGATTGATAGTCATGTCATCCAGCAACATCCTCATGAGTCATTCTTGTGGCTAACAGTCAGCTTACTGTATCTGACTTGATCCCGCAATATCCTAAAGTGTCAAACCCATCTCCTTTATAACTTGTGTATTTTACTTATCAAGCAGTGTCTGTGTTTGTTTTCAGGAACTGGAGTCAGGAGCAGTTCCACTGCTGATTCCAACACCTAATTCTAAGAATGAATCTGGAAACAACCGAGATAGGTAAAAACCACAGAAGCACTTGGCATTGCTTTGCTACTTGATTAACATTCGTTGTCAAAGTGGCATGGCCATTTTCTTGACGAGTTCAACTGTGCAGATGCCTGCCTGCCTGCCCTGTTTTTTTCTTTTAAACACATCTTTGTACGCATGCACACACACACAGAATCTTTTGAACATTTTTCCAGCAGAGAGTATTACATCATGTCCTCTTGGAGTAAAGAAATTATTATAGTTTTATGGCTGCTGTAAGGAAAGGCATCCTCATCCTCATCTGCCCTTTTTGCAGTCACGTGTGACCAAAACTTGCTGAAGCACTCAAATAATAACAGCTGCAGCTATTCCAGTTTAAGAATTTTGATTTAAGCTCAGAAACACATCATAGTCAAATTGTTGTACGCGATTTAAAGATTAACCTGAATGGTTTTTGAAGTTTTCATATATCGGTAGATACAGGCGATATAAACCTAACCTGTAAATTTTAGCTTCCAAAACCCATCCATTAATTAATTATCCACTACGATTCGCACTTACGACCAACAAGCGTTGCTAACAGTGTACTACGTCACACTAGTACACCATTCATAACATTGACAGCCGTCAACACCAAACAGAGAGAGAGAATGAGCGATAGCTCGGGTTATTCCGACGCTGAAAGTCTGTATTTCTCGTGGTTCTGAAAAAATGCTACTTTGTCACGAGAAATGCAGATTTAACGTCCGAATAATCCCAACTGTCGCTCATTCTCTCTCTGTTAGGTGTTGACGGCTGCCAATGTTGTGAATGGTGCACTAGTGTGACGTAGTACACTGTTAACGGCGCTCGTTGATCGAAGGTGCGAATCGCGTACTTTGCTAGCGGATAATTAATTAACGAATGGATTTTGGAGGCTGCAATTTACAGGTTGTTTATATCACCTATATCTACCGATATCTGCAAAAAACGCAAACCATTCAGGTTGGTCTTTAACTAAATAGAAGCCATGGGCATCTGTTATCCTTTGCTGAGCAATGACTTGTAATGTAAAAAAGCACATGCTTCACGTATCATTTTGCAGAATTATTCTGCTTTCTTCTGAGATCATAACTGTTCTTTGAGTTACTTTGCCTTGTTTATTTATGCATTATTCTTTAGGTTGTCTTGCCTTTCCTCAAAATGTAGCATAAATTTGTATAAGCATTTGTATCAGACTTGATGATAGGCTACTAATTATGGATAAGGGATCTGATATGATCGACTGTTTCTTACAGGTTTTTACTAAACCCAGGAATGATATCAGATGATAGTGTTGCCCTGTGGAAGTTCCTAGGAATCTTATTTGGTGTTTCCATCCGCACAAAGAAGCCTCTTGACCTTCACCTGGCACCATGCGTGTGGAAGCTTGTTGCGGGAATGGAACTCAGAGTTGAAGACTTAGAAGAAGTAAGTTGAAGGCATCTTCTTTTGAAATTAAAGAAAAGAAGTCAAAAACATTGTAACAAATAAATTATGTTGAGTTGTTTAAATTCCTCTAAATGGAATTTAAGAGTAGAGCATAACAGATGCAGCAATATTTGTTAATGTTTCCTTCTTTGTTTTCAAGAGAACTGGATAAATTTTCAGCTCTTCAATAAAAGAGTTTAGGGGCAAGTTAGTTTATTGCTATGTGTCTGCTATGCATTTCAGGTTGATCACATATACATACAGAGCCTGCGAGGAATCAAGAACCTGCATGAAAATGGCATCAATGAAACCAATTTTCATGAGGTCGGGACATCTACCCACATTTGATTTGCCCATTTTAGCACAATCGCTGGTAGATTTTTTACCCATTCATGGTCATTTATTTCACTCCAGTCAGAAAAAAGCAACAAAAATATAAGTTTAGTGTGCATATGTAGGCTCAAAGCTGGGAAAATGCATTGTTGTATTACTTGGTATCGATCACCTGAATGGAAGACATCTTTACATTATGTTTTAGCTAACACTTTCCATGCTTCATTCTTATCTTTATGCTTTAAAAGTACGTAGAAACTGGACATACAAGTTTTGTTTATTTATCAGTTCATTCCAATTGACTGCTTTGAGGGTCAGTCCTCAGCGGGTCAGATGGTAACTGTGGTTCCCGGAGGCAAAAACATTCCTTTGCACTTTAACAACCGCATGCAGTATGTTGACTGCGTTCTTCGCTACCGTCTACACGAGTGGGATAAACAGGTTTGTTATTATTGTTTCTCAAAGTTTTGTGTCACAGAAAATGTCAGCTTAATGATGTTACATTTGATTTGAGCTGTTCAAATGTTATCATGAAAACGATTGAAAAAGTTCATCAAGTATTCTTACCACAAAAGAGGTTGCATTGTACAAGTGTGAGCCATAATCTTGATGAAACTAATCCCAGATATCCACAGTAGTGAATATGACATAAACTCATGGCCTGTTGTGAGTATAGAGACCTCCTTTTATACAGTACTCCAGGCACAGTGTGTTAAAAAAAACATTTCAAACCACATGATCGTAACTCAGTAATGCATCACCTTTGCAAGACTTTAACATTGTAAAGATGTAGCCCTTGCACATGGCATTCTTTCTAACATATTTAAGGCATGTGTCTCCTATTTATACTTCTGTTCCTTCCATGAGTGTGTGGTCAAGCAGTTCTACTTTTTTTTTTAACCAGCATACCTTGTAATATATTTCAACACAGGTAATCATTATTGGCTCATTTTGTACTTTCTTTGTCAGCATAAGTTGACAAAAATGTTCTTTACTAGATGAAAGGTTAAAAGATGAGAGGGTATGGGTATACCATGTAGACTACAGCCCTCACTGGGTGCAGATGATGTGTTAATTACCTGGAATACTGACAGGTGACTTGGATAAGAGAGGGCATGTCATGGATTGTGCCAGTGCCCCTCCTCACCCTCTTGACAGCCCAGTCCCTGGAGCAGATGGTCTGTGGTACAGCTGAGGTCTCCATCGAGATTCTTCACAAAGTTGTCAGGTATATCATTTGAGAATCTGCCTCCTGAGAACAATCTTTTTATTGATCAAAGAACTGCTTTATCTGCTACCCAAAGATGCCTGCATCAAATAAAATAGTTCTGGTATATAAGTGGCAAATATTTTTGTGGAATCTTTATATTTTTCTTGCATTCTTCCTCTTGCATATTGTGAAACTGTTTTATGCTGTGCGCTGCATCCTTGTTTTCTTTTGTGCCCCTGCAGAGCATCTGCATCTGTGTAACCAATTTTAATTTTACTTTAAGGTATCGAGGGCTAGATGAAAACCACATCCTTATCAAGTGGTTCTGGACCATTCTTGAAGAGTTCACTAATGAAGAGCGCATCCAGTTTCTTCGCTTCATCTCAGGCCGCACCCGACTCCCTAGCAACCCTGCTGACATCACGCAGCGTTTCCAGATCATGACCTCTGACAGAGTGAGTCTCCATTCAAACTTGGGTCTAGCTTTTATTAATCTGCTTCATTGTTTGATTTTATTTCTAGGTGGAGCAAGCGGTTAAGTTCCCCTATTTAAACATACACTAATTAAACATTATATATACATCCTACTTGTGTGACAAGGTTTGGGATAGGAGGCAGAGAAATTAAAAAAAATACTGTTAAAGTGCACCTGATTATGATATGCTACACCTGAAGTTTTCCAACATGTTTTATCATAGACAACATTTAAAAAAAAATTATGTTGACACTATCATAGTATTGTAAAAATACTAGACATGTAGTTGCAATGACAAAATGTGAGGGTTTTTTTCTCCTCCCTATTTTAAAGCACATTATGATATATTTGTCCTCGATCTCCACCTTCCTGGATCAGTGAATGTAAGACTTTTATTAAATAACTTTTCTTACACAAAGTCAAAGTGTAACATTTTGTTTTTCTCTAAGGGTCTGGATTCTTTGCCCACCTCCCAGACCTGCTTTTTCCAGCTGCGATTACCCATGTACAGCAGTTGTGAGGTCATGGCTGACAGACTGCGCTATGCCATCAACCACTGTCGCTCCATCGATATGGACAACTACATGCTTGTACGTAATACGGAGGCACAGCAGGACTCTGACGATGAGGCCATGCTGTTTCAGTGATGTGGGATCTAGCTAATTAGTGCTGCCACATTGATTCCTTATGCGATAGGATTTTCACATGGATTTCTTTTTTCTTATTTTGCTTACAAACCTTTGAAAATGAAAAAAAAAAGCAGTGGTAGCTGAACTTCATAATCAAAATCACCTGATGTGCAGGGACCAGGTTCATTATGAATGCCATCATTTGGATACGAAAAGTGCGAGAAGAAACAGAACTAAAGCTAGCATTTTGTGAAGGAGCTCTTTATTAAAAAAAAATAGGTATGATCAACATTTGATAATTCCTCTTATTTTAAGCACTTCTAAGCCACATGTAGAATGCACTGGTCAAAATACATATTTGTAACATTATGATAATGGTCTGGAAGAAAATCAGACTCCTTCAGATAGGTTTTGGTACCTAAAAGCTTTCTTATTTCTCCAAGCTTATTTCTTATTTAAAAATAAAGCACCTGTGATAAAAGTGTTGCTTCAAATCTCTGTATGAATCACATAAGAACAACATCCATTGATATTTGCAGCCTTTGGGTTCTTGCGTTTGCTAGTGTGTTGTTGCTTGATTGAACATTGATTTTCTGAATGAACTGACTGCATTCTAAGATTCATGAATCAAATGGAATGTCTAATATCAGAAGAGAGGGATTATTTTTTAATGAAGGATGAAAAAAATAACTTTGTCAAACCGCTTATCATTTACTTGCATTTCCTGGCCTCTGCAGAGATGGTTATATTTATTGTGACAACTGCAAATGGCAGTGGGTGATGACTTGTAATCATTCAGAGCGAGTGTTGCAAGCTGTTTCACACAACCTAGTCTGGCTTTCATAATCATTTGTATTTTTTCCCATACCTTTAAATATCCACACAGCCCATTCAGACTGAAATTTATAATCACATGTGTTTACAGAAATGTGTTTATCATGTTCTTGCACCCCACCCCAGGTCCAGAGTTTTCTCAATCAAGTTTCCATGCTTGCATTTGTTTTTGATTTTTTGGCTCAATTCTAAGTTACTCTTGTAACATTTGTAGTGGTGAGTTTGTGTTTAGGTGTGGAGGCTTTGGGGATAAGATTAGGTTACAAAGAATCACTCTCTGCTGCTGATCTTTTGACATTCCTAATGCACAAGGTAAACATGTAGTGCATTCCATTTATAAACATGATACCAAACATGATACATCAAGGCATGCTGTACTTAAGCATGCAATTTTTTTTTTTGTCCAGATGACGCACATGTAAGTGGATTGCATCATATTACAATTAAAATGAATATAATTTATGCTGTGGCTGCATGGAAATATTCATTTAAAAGTGTTTATTTGGTAAAGATGATCCCTGAAACTTAAAAACTTGCTTTAATAACAGCCAGGTTTGTGGCTAAGTTAAGTTTAGCTAGATCTGTATGTGTATGTGGGGACACACAGTATATGGATGCATATTTGTGTGCTCATGAGTGTTTGTGCCAGCTAGTGTGAGAGAAATAGAGTGAGGATCATTTCCAATGTTTTTCATTTGTATTTATTTTATTTGTACCAAAGTATTTAAGCAAAATAAGACTGGTGTGCCAAAGTATTTAAACAAAATAAGACTAGTGTGAAATAAAACTGAACAGTACCAAAGGGAGTGTATTTGCAATTTCTGAACACACGGGCATTGGAGTGTTCTGCATTTCAGCTTTTTTTTTTCTCTCTCTTTTTTGTTTTTTTTTGCATAATTTGTGTTTCTACAGAGGATATTTATTTCATTTGTTCTGTGGACACTACATGCCATGTAAATGCAAAACTTTTTGTTGAAATCTGTCACTGAATAAAGATCTTTTGGCATACATTTCATGTAATTCCTGTAGTTTATTGATCCCTTCATATTTCCTTGATTGCTGGCTGTAGAGGATTGTTTGATTTAAAATGCTCACATAATACTAGAAACCATTTGTTATTTGATTGTTTGATCTGCTGTCAGTTTCACAGTCACAGGGTATGTGGGGTTGTTTGTGCAGGGATTGTTGCATTGAGTTACTGTCAATCACCACACAGTATTTGGTTTTACAAATGTGGTGGAGATGGCTATGATGACGAAGAGCTTGGGTCACATTACCTTTAGCCATGCAGATAAACTTAACTTCTGTCAGAAACAGCTTTTATCATTTGTTAAGAAGTGATGATAATTAACACAATGAAGTATTGGTGAATACCGGCTTCGACAGCTCCACCTGCTAGAGATCAGCTGATTTTTATGTAGTTCATCCACATTAGAGACAGATATCACATAGCTGGTAAAATGGCTAGAAGATATTTTTGAATTGAAAGCCAAATTTCAAGATGCATTTTCTTGGATTTTCTCCCTTTGACCAGAATTCCTTGTCAACTTGGTTTAGTTTTTATATTTCGAAAGTTGAATTCATTCCGTGGATTTAAGTTTGTACTGTCGTGTCAGTTCTGATTCCCGTGAGAGTTACACATGTATACAGGTAAATACAGTCATTTGTCGATTTTGTATAATGTCAGACTTTTTTTTAATGTTACAATACTCGATGACAACCTAATTTTCTGCCCAGACACTTTCAGTGATCGAGTCACTGGAGCTAAAGCGCTGATGCCACGTTGTGGGTGTGCGCCCACACAACCCTGACCGCCAGCCGCTGTTTGAAAGCAACACATCGATGTATCGAGATTCAAGAGACAGGCTGAGACAAACAGCAATAAACTAGAAAGAGCCGCCCAGTTCATTGAGGATATTCAAATACCCATTCCCACACAAAGGAGAACGGCGCTCGATCTTCGTCTGCTACCACTGATCAGTGACGTAGGAATTATGAGCATTCTTCTAAAAGGATACCTGCGCATTACCAATGGACAAAAAAAAAAAAAAAAAATGGAGGACCCACGAGGGCAGCCGCCCCCCTCCCCTCAAAAAAGATACCGAGGAGACAAGAATGTGAACGTCATTCACTGTCAGCATGAAGTTTGTCCCCAACCCCCAAAGCTGAGCATCTTCCTATACGCCACTGGCGACTACTACTTTTTTACCACAAAAAGTAAATATCTGCAACAAGACATTTAAAGTGGCGAAAAAGATTTCTTCTTGTTTTGAGTTCTGCAGCAAATAGCCCATTGTAATTTTCATTGATTCTGAAACTCCCTTTCACTGTATATATGGCGCCGCGCTATCATGTCCATGATTGCTATACTGCCTTGTGTTTTTTAATGTGCTGATTTTTTGTGTGTGCCTCGTTTGGTATTTCTAGTATATCGTTGCAAATTTTTGCCAGCATCATGAAACACACACTCCTGCCATATTCACCTGAGCTTGCGGAGTACGAAATGTATCATACGTGTGTGTGTGTGTGTGCAAACTCGTCAAAATGTACAAAATTCTTCAGGGACGTCGACAAAGACACCTCTTGATGTTAACTGATGTAAAGAAAAATATCGAAAAGATTGACAGTCACCAACACTTCCGTCGAGTAGGATGTGTGCAGTCGTCATCGAATGCCATGTGAGAGTATAAATTTGGTTTCATGATTTGCTCTCTGCTATTTCCCATGCTCGAGGGGAGCGGTAGGTGAAACTGGTTTTCACGTGATATTATTATTCAGCAGCCGGAATCGGTCATGTTGTAAACTTGTTTAAACAGATTTAAACATTAATCTTCGTGAAGGTGTGCTTGGTGAAGGTAAGATTGGGGCTGCGGAGCGGTGTGGGAAATGGAAGATCGGTGACAAGACCTAAATTGATGTGAGTCTTATCCCAGAGAGGCAGCGATAATTTTTGTAGAAACCGTAGCTTGCGATCAGAGAAACAGAGAGCAACGTACACTCACAGACTGTCAGCCAAACAGCTGTGTCTGTGTAAACTGTCTAGCTTGTCTTCAGATGCCCTCACACTATATAATTATGTCTGTAGTGCACCTCGAGTATTCTTGGGTGCCTATGACTATATCCAGTAGGTGGCTCAACGATATAGGGTTTGTCACCAAAGACAGTCTAGAGGATCATGAGTAAGGGCATCAAGTTCAGACCTTGTTTTTGACACAATTTTTCGTTAAATGTAAAACCTAGCTCTCTATGATATACGTAGCTGATTCGGCACAAAAGACTAACGTCCGAGGTGTTCCGCCTATTTGGACGAAAGGTCTAAATTCTGTTGTAGTAATTCGAGTTGTTGTTGTTGGTGGTGGTGGTGGTGCGTGTGTGTGTGTGTGACACACTGGGAGGATATGATATACTCTCCATCCATCGCTATAGTAATTTAATCTCGAGATATTTTTACCTAGGTGCATCTTAGCAACAAAAATATGAACTATTGCTAGACAGAGAGATGTCCTGCATCCATCCACTTCGATTCTCTTCTCCCCTCTCGTCTTGAATTTTACGTTTTCTTTAACTGGAGTTTGCAAAAATCGACACTGGTCCACTTCAGAATTTCTACTTGTTCTTGTCTTTGGCCGTGTCTCATCGTGTGTCTCCATACCGAGTTTCACACGTCTTGGACGAATTAAAAGACACAAAGTTTCATTCAAGTACTGCCCATGAAACGAGGAACACACAACTGCAATAAACGATTCTTTCTGAATCACAGTGACAGGTGTGTGCGATGCAAAGATTTCCTCACTCCGTTGCACATGACTAAGTATACCACTCACTCAAAACTTAGAGCCTAATCCCTGATACTGCCTTTAATTGACTAAAAATGCAAGGTACTTTTCAACTTGTAGGCAACCCGTAAAACTGAATTTAGTACAATAATAATAATAATAATAATAAAGGTAGAAAGGGTAGTGGAGAGGTTCTGACAGCTGCAGTCCAGCGGAGCGTATCACTGTCGGGACAAACTGTAGAGAGGAATGCGAGATTCGACACCAGAGTCCTCAAGCGGGACCTTCCTGTGCTCAAGGGTTAGTAGGCTGTCAGAAGCTGTCATAGAGCTGTCACCACTAGTCATGTTATACAGATATATAATATGTATAGCTGTACACCATCCGTTAGGCAAGGCTCTGTAGAAAGAGCACGAAGGGTGGGAGGAGGAAGAATACTGCTCAGTCAGCTGGAACCTTTCATATATTTTCAAGCAGAAGTGAAAGTTTACTGGTTTTCTCTCCTCTCCGTACTTTATCCGAACTAACACGGTGATCACTATAGTTTTGGGGGTTTCTCGCCTGTTGATGATTCACGTGCACAGACGATAGAAACTTGGCTTGCGTGAGCTTCAGGAGAGCGAAGTACCGTGGAAAGTCAGAGATTGTGAGATTGTGGTTATCTCTTGTGTAGTAGATATATAATAGCCACCAGTCGTACGCGGTGCTCTGCTATAAAGTGTCCGACCACATTTTATTTCATTTCCCTCGTGTGACCTTTGATAAAAAGTTCATCCAGAGAACCTTGGGTGAACCTCATATCATCGCATCACTTCAACAGTGACACGAAGATATACAATTAACAAGCGAGAGACACGATGTGTTGCTTATAATCCTAAGACTCGTTGCCAAGCTTGTGTCTGTACATTTCTGTGAAATGAAGGCAGAAGAAACTCATTTTTGTACTTAGAAGCACCTTGTGTGTTGTCATGGACATTGAGCAACTATCCTATTACTAACACTACTACTAAGAAGAAGAGATTTTTTAAGGCACCTACAAGCGCTCCCAGTACCCAACCAGTCACATTAGGAACAGTCAACCCATGAACATTTATCATGATAGACAACTGTTAGTGCAAGTATGTTCAGGGTTCTTAGGTAATTTATGAATAATGAATAGATAGACCGCTTAGAAGGCTACGTTATCTCCTCAGCCAGAAATAGAGAATGAGAGACATTGTGGAAACTATATAAGGCTGCCTCGTGAGGTCAAAAACACTCGATCTGCTTGACAAGGGTAAAAAAAAAATTCAAGACCTATTTTTCTGTCACGCTTGAACAAAGATTTCATACTGCAGCCACGAGTGAGTGCGGACTGACAGTACAGAACCTTGCTCTTCGTACACGGTCGGCATTGAAGGGGAGGGGTTTGTCACTCAAGGGTTTACTTGCAGTTGAATGGAAATAATAAATAAGAATTGTTGTTGCTGTTATTACGCACCACACTTTACCATGGTCTATTTTTAATGTAATGAATATATTTTCACGTGAGCTGTAACAATTAGAGAACAGGGCCGCCGAGAGCCGGCACGGGCCCCGGGACAGACGACCTCTCCGGGTCCCTTGTAATTGTAATCGTAAATTATTTTCCCAGTATGTAATAACATGCTTACAATTTGATCGTCAATATATCTACATTTTATTCAGTAACGTAATATAGACTGCGAGCATTAGGACAAGTGCACTAGGATAAGATCTACATCACTATACTTGAACATAGAGGTCTTTACACGTGGGTTGTTAATAAATGAGAAAACATGACGAAAGGACCAAACTTGTATAAGTACCCGGCTCCATAGAACAAAATCCCCAGACCATGCATGCCTACCTTTGGCCCGGAAATAGTATACTGCAGACTGTAATCTCAACATCTGCATGTGTAATGCTTGGGTGTTCTTTCCTCTGACATTTCTTTAAAAGAAAGAGAAAAGGAAAAGAAGTACATGTAGGAAAAAAATCCACTGACCCAGCCTGGGCCCCCCTTCACGGCCGCGGGCCCGGGTACAGCATCCACCCCTTCCTTCCCCCTTCTTGTCAGACCTGACAGCTATAATTATGCTGACAGTGATACGCTCTACTGCATTACAACTGTCAGAACCTCTCCACAACCCTTTCTGCCTTCATTTTACGAACACCAGCGGTTCTTTTATCTCTCGTAGTCGCATCCTCAGGGGTTAAGGGGCAAAGGTCGGCCAATATTTTACGTCGGGAAGGAACGACCTCCAACACAATTCCAAATCCCGATAATGCGAGTTGGTAAAATCTGTAAGCCATATAGAAATCAGTGTCTGTGCATGTGACGAAGTAGCTGAAAGAAGCAGTTATCTTCCTAAAATGTGTTCCTGTGTCCTGTATATACTGAACTTACTCTGAACCACGCACCTGCTACAAGCTGTAAGAACTGGTCAGACAATCATATACATTATACATGGATGTACTACAGTCGGACCTCGCTAAGTCGAACTTAGCGAGGTCCGACTGAACAAGGTAACAGTGTAATAGATTATTGTATTGCCTCTCAGGATGTCGCGTACAGGATTACTGACCTGGCCATTGGGGATAGAGTAGAGTCCCCCCCCCCCACATGCCATTACAATTTAAACTTCTAGTACAAGAATCAGAAATATGTACCAAAGAAATAGAAGTAAATAAAAAGATTGTATGGGATGAGGAGAAGGAAGCTAAGTTCCAAAATAGTACAGTCGAAACTCGCTAAGTCGAACTCAAAGGGACCCGAAAACAATTCGACTTAAGGAGTTTTCGAGTTAGGGAAAATGGCGTAATAGGCGCAGGTTAATCAAGGACAATGTTTTTCCGGCTTAATTACTGTATTATAACCGTTAATTATACAGTATTATCGTTTTATACGGATGCATGTACTGCCATTTCCGCGGCACGTACCGCACGGGAAAAACCACACCGACACGAACTCTATTCAGTGCTCGTCCCGATAAGAGACTGACAAAGTGTAGAAAACGTATTTTTCACAGTAAGTTTGCGCGTGAACCACCAACGGTCCACTGGTCAAGCTACCACCGCCACCGCCTGAAAGGATTGTCAAGGCGGGTGGCCATAAATCTTGACCAGTGATGCGCCGACTTGAAGTGGCCGTGGGAAAAAGTCTAGTGTCGGCCAGTTCCCCTGAATTGGTCAACTTCAAAGGGGGGACTGGTGTGTGAGTCAGTTAGTTGTCCACTGCGCAACAGAGCACGCAACCCCCCCCCCCAAAAAAAAAAAAATGCTGGGAAGGCAAGAATGTGAACGTTATTCATTGTCATCATGGAGCTTGCCACCCCCCACCCCCCCATAGCCGAGCATCTTCCTACGCCACTGGCAACGAACCTTTTACAATTTACACAAAGATGAAAGGAAAATGGGGTAAAAGTGTCTTTCTTGAGACAGTTTGGAACAGTTTGAGACATAGTTGCGTCTGGTTGGTGATGACTCAAAATTCGACTATCGGAGGTTGAAAGCCAAAAAATCTTCCAGTTAATTAAGGAGATCTAAAATACATTGTTCTTATGGAATTTGGCCGGGAACTAACAATTAATTGGATATAGGGAGGTTTTCCACTTAGGGAAGGTCGACTTAGCGAGATTCGACTGAAATCTATAAAATGCAGTTCACTGCAGAATGGTGAGAAATAAAAGAAAGAAACAGGTATAGATATATTACAACGTGTGTCGTGCAGCTCGTGCTATAACCTGTGATATGTAACAAAGCAGTGTAGGTGCTCAGTCGTGATCCTATGATTGGCCACAGCTGGGGAGGGGGGGGGCGAGGGGGTCCGAGCTGATAACAGAAGCATGCAACCCGTGGCTTATAAAAGAGAGAACATGTCAGCTGATAGAAGACCACAGGCTGCAATCGAGGCTGCGCACATAACTGCCGACCTTTCCGCAGCGTTTGGCACATGATTGTGAGGCGACGCCGACGGTAAATCAGCGGCCAAGTCGAACTTTGTGTGCGTGTGGCTGTGCGTGTGTCTGTGCGGCGCTTCAAACATCCGTATATCGCCGAGGGTCGCGATGGCGTCCTTACTTCGGGGACAGCTGCTTTCCTGTGCGAGGTCTGTACTCCGCCATCAGTACAGGTGGATGTCGGCTGCTGCAGTTCCCCAGCCGATCACCAACCCGGACATCAAGTTTGCAAAGGTAACTTATTCACATGTACCCGTGTAGGCTAGCAGTGATATCAAATGTTCGGTTGATAGGGTGTAACGGCAGTTGTGAGTTGGCCCTCTGTGTGTCTGTGTGCACAGATATATATATAGACATGGTGGGTCAAGCAGCTGCTCGGACCAGCTCTGTGTGTCAGTGTGTGTGAGAAAGAGTTTAAATATGGACTGTAAAAAACATCCTGTAAATGAATTGACACTGCATGAGCAATGAGGGAAGTGTGTAAACACATACATGAGTGACAAACATCCTGGACATTTTACAGACAAATTAATTCACTGTCCTGTTGATGTGGGTCTATCCATGAACATTTTGGAGCCAAAAAAATTATTGTTCAAAACATTTACAGCCTACATCCTATGAATGTTACAATAAATTGCAACTTTGATCTTTGATAAGATACTATGTTTATGTTGACCAAAAAAAAAAAAAAAAATACAGTCGACTGCTATGTGAAACTGTTTAATAACTGAATCTTCCATTTAACTTAAGTCTTATTGCGCATTTATTCTGATATGAAGCATGTTCTGGCTAACATTGCTGCTTATCACTATCTTCCCGGTTGTAGCATAAGGGTTTTCCCCCTGTTATCTTAAGCATAAATTTCTAGCTCACTAGAGACAAACCTGTGTGCCTTCTACCCACCTCCTAGCAACAGCCCACTTGTACAGTGTGTTGTGTGCTGTGTGCATTCCTTCATGTTGTCAGTAGATTCTCCAACCTTTCTGTCTTTGTGCAGTTGCAACCTTGCATGTGTATATTATTTCATGTCTAGATGTTTGGGTACTTTGTTTCTTTGTTTCTTCTTTGCACACACTAGCACCGAAGCTAACTTTAAAACTTTGTCTATCTTGATTTTGCCTAGACTTATTCACCAGCATGGTTTCATTCATTTGATGCCACTGCATGTAGGCTAACACAGATATTTTAGGGCTAGTTGTGTAATTGTTTTCATCTTTTTTTGTTCATACTTAAAACTACACACAGAAATTTATGCTTAGAAATTTATGACTACCTTTATGGATGTATTGGAAATGCAAATGGTTGAGCAACATTCATCTTGATGAATGTGAAGGATGTGGAGAGTGTGTAGTGATGCTGTCAAAGGGTGGTCTTTGTGCTGGGCACTAAGCAGCAGATGAGGCCTATATATTTGTTGGCCTCATTACCGGCTATCAGTGTTGAGGTCAAGGCTGCATTAAAACAAATAAAGTATCATGCTCAGGTTAAGGTGCCCTTACCAGGAGGTGCATGCACACTTTTGGACAGCATGTCAGAAGAGAAAACTTTTTTTTTCAATAAAACATGAAAAGTCTTCTTTATAGTACTACAAGCCTAATATGATAGGGGAGATCAAGGTTCTGAGCACATATTTTGCATGTCCATGTGTGTGTGTGTGTGTGTGTGTGTGTGTGTGTGTGTGTGTGTGTGTGTGTGTGTGTGTGTGTGTGAGAGAGAGAGAGAGAGAATCACACATGTAATAAATATCTAATGACTTCTTTTTTATTGTCTTACTTGTCTTATCCAACCAGCCATCTACTTTGAGCTTCTACCATCAGTCATACAATTTATGGCACGGGGGAACAGAGCTTGCAATGGATTATTAGACATGGGTAGTCACATAGTCTAACTTCTGCAGGACGTTAAATCAAGAACTTTGAGAAGAGCAAGAATGAGACCCAGTCAGAGCCAGATTTTTTATTTTAATACTGAAGAATTACATCAGAGCAGGGCTGTGTGTAGCTGAGCAGACAGAAAACACACACACACACACACACAGAGTTTATACTCAGGTGTTTACACCAGCTGTAAACAAGTCAGACATGAGCGAGAGATTTACTCCAGACTTCTGGAGAAAGACCAATTAGCTGTTTCTAACCTCGGGGGAAGCACAAATGGAAGCCAGATTTTGAAACAGCAGCTTCTGCTAAGGAATTGATAAGAGTAGAAGAATCATGAAACTGTGTGATTGTTAGCTATTGTTGTGCACTTGAAGGGGATTACAGTTTAGATCAGGCTGGGAAAGAAGTTGATCTTTTACATATTAAATGTTGGAGTAAGAGAGAGAGCAGGTATGTGTATGTGTGAGTGCATGCACACTTATAAGTCTGTATGCCTGTTGTTACTCGTTAAGTGTTTAAGTGTGCGTGTGGAGAAATCTACAATAAAAAGTAACCTTTTCTTAAATCTTTATTTCAGTGCTTTATCAACAATGAGTTTGTGGATGCAGTCAGTGGGAAGACTTTCCCCACCATTGATCCCCGCACTGAGGAGGTCATCACACAAGTGGCAGAAGGAGACAAGGTTGGTATCGAGCCACTCAGTCATCAGTCTGTACATACATCCAACAGAACTTGCAAAATTACTAATAGTAAAACATGTTTTCTTCTTCGGTCTGTTCTCCCTTGGGTCATGTTCTTGGCATTGCCAAAAGGTATAAATATTATCTCTGGTGGATGTGTAGCAGTATTTGGCTGATAATCGTTTCTAGAAATCAAAATTGGATGATGTTTATGTTCTAACAGGCTGATGTGGATCGTGCAGTTGCTGCAGCAAGAGAAGCTTTCCGTCTAGGATCACCATGGCGGCGGATGGATGGCTCAGAGCGTGGGAGGCTGCTAAACAGACTGGCTGATCTGATTGAGAGAGACAAGCAGTATCTGGCTGTAGGTTCAAATCTGTCTCAGCAAGTTGATGTGGATCGTAGTGGATTGTGTGTTTATGTGTGAAAAGAAAACAGCTAAGTCTATCAAATTCAACATGAATTCTGTAGTTGCCTTATTATACTCTGTTTTAATATAATCATTTTAATATTTCATTAATATTATATAATGATAATTTTATTGCACATTTCATTAAAAGTTTATTGAATGAGACCTTCAATGTGAAGTGCCTTGATCCAATAATACTTTGAAGTTTTCTCTAAAAAAGCTAGACAAAAAGCTCATAGGATAGAAGAAAATTAAGCCTGATGTCATTTTCTGTGTGGGAAATTTTTTTGTGTAATTCTGTGTTGCGATGCTGTAGAGCACCTGATTCATTAACTCAATGCATCATGCTCGTTGAATGTCAGAATTTTAGTCAAAAAATTCAATTGAAGGCATTTTCTCTTTAAACTACTCCTGTTTATGTATATGGCTTTAATACAGATAGTGTTACAATTTAATTTTGAGCTGCATGCTCTCTTGTCTTTCCTCTCCCAAAGAAAGAAAATTGCAGACTATGTTAGTCAACCTTCTGGTGTGTTGCAGTCACTGGAAACATTAGACAGTGGAAAAGTCTATAGTGCCTGTTTCGAGGCTGATCTTAACCTTGTCATCAAGTGCTACAGGTAAGTCATCAGAACTTAACATAGCTATCTTCATGACCTCATAGTAATCTATATCATTTATGTCTTCGTTTCTTTGTACAAAATTCAGCATTGTTTGCTTTTTATTTTTTAGATAGTTACCTTTTGTTGTACATTTTTCA
Source organism: Marisa cornuarietis (assembly GCA_004794655.1). Classification (NCBI taxonomy): domain Eukaryota; kingdom Metazoa; phylum Mollusca; class Gastropoda; order Architaenioglossa; family Ampullariidae; genus Marisa; species Marisa cornuarietis. The sequence goes on from SMMW01000555.1 coordinate 9,070,095, forward strand.
AGAAATTTATTTGATACTGCAAATATATCTTTATAACAGCTATATTTTCAATAAGCTCATAGTTAGTTGTATATTTGCATCTGATCAGCCCTTTTATCCCCACTATTATGATGGCATCACATTAAAATGCCCAAGACACCTTATTTAATTTAATTTTTTTTTAAACTAAAAACAACTATAAAAACTTCAGCTTTCATATCCACTGTGCACTTGACCATTTATAGTCAAACACTCAGTCAGGAAATACAAGTCTACATTCTTCATATTCTAGTCTTTGCATGAGGGTTTTTTTTTTTTTCAAAGGTTTAGGATATGTTGGCTTGGTATGTGTCTTCAGCATTGAATCCTAACCCTAATCTTTACACTTTCTATGTTTGTATAATTCTTTTCTTCATTAGATACTATGCTGGTTGGGCTGGGAAGAACTCTGGCAAAACTCTTGATATTGGTAAGTCGTAACAAAGCAGTCATCAAGTTGGCTAAGTCATTTTATTTTGTGCTGGATTTTAAAAAATGTTGGAAAGAAAAACTAGGAATATACAATTATTAGCTAGGTCTATGGACTGAATTGTCAACCTTTTTCATCCAAATTGATTTTATCTGAACACAAAGGTATGATGGTCTAAGATATACTGTTCGAATGATGGTATGCCACAGAGGTGGATTTATGTACAGACTTGAGAGTCTGTACTGAGTGGAATTGTTTTGTACAAATAGTGACCAAGAAGAGTTCATTATTTAAAGGGTAAAGGGCTAGCATGTCTAAAGTCTCATTAATGGCTCTGTTTAATGTCACATTTACAGATGGTGACTACTTCTCGTACACACGACATGAACCAGTTGGTGTTTGTGGACAAATCATACCTGTACGTATCTGAGATGCATCTTGAACGATATCAATATACATATAGGTATGTGTTAAGAAGTGTCTTGCCTACATCAAAAACATTGTGTATTGTGGTGTGCACAAAACAGCCAGCCACCATTTTTGCTCAGCACTGTAGTCTCCAGTAAGTGTTCAGAAAAGAAAAAAAATCAATACCTTATCCTAGAAAAATTTTGGAATACAGCAGAAACTGGTTTGTTTAAATGTAGATTTTGGAGAATTTATCTTGCAAGGCAAGATTTTTTTCAGTTCTGTCCATGTCTGTACATTAAGAAAATTTGGATTCATTTAAAATGTTTTGATGGTGGTTGTCAAAACCCTAGTATGTATGAACACTTTTAAATCCTATTTTTACAGGAAGAGAAAAAATGCAGCTAACCTTGATAGCTTCTCTTATTGATCTTATGCTAAGTTATACTAAGTTGTCACGATTTACAGTTAATTCTAGAAATGTATGCTTTTACCTGTGTAGTGGAACTTCCCTCTTTTGATGCAAGCTTGGAAATTTGGACCTGCGCTTGCCATGGGCAATACTGTGGTGATGAAGCTTGCAGAACAGACACCACTGACAGGATTGTATGTTGCAAGCCTTGCTCGTGAGGTGAAAACACCTTGATATCATGCTTTTCATGCCTAAGACCTTTGTCTGCGCTATTTTTTTCCAGTTGCATGACTTACATGTGGGAATACTGCAAGTTTACAAATAATGTTTTAACATAGATGCCAAGAATTTTCTTTTAAGACAAGACTGGTTTGCATGTTCTTTTGAAACTACAAAGAAAACCTTTAGTCCAAAAGACAACATTAGAAATGTTATTCTTTTTATGTGTAACAGGCTGGTTTCCCACCTGGTGTGATCAATGTCATCCCAGGTTTTGGTCCTACTGCAGGTGCAGCTATTGCAAAACATATGAATGTTGATAAAGTGGCTTTCACCGGCTCCACAGAGGTAATGAGGTGTTGTTCTTTGTTTGAAGTGCACAGTATTTAAGAATACATATTTCAAGGAGTAAGTCAATATTAGAAAAATGATAGGAGAACAAAGTGTTTTACTATTTGACATGTTTTGTGGGAGACTGCATGGACATCTGGTTGCTAAGATGTTCATAAGAATAAGGAGAGTGAAGAACTTTAGAATTTGACATGTTTATAACAGATTGGGTAAGTGGTTGCCCAGATTTTCTAAGATGAAAAGGGTAGCAAAGAGGTGTAACACTTAACGTTTTTGGCAGATTGGACAGTTGGTTGCCCAGATGGCTTCAAGCAGCAACCTGAAGCGTGTGACTCTGGAACTGGGAGGCAAAAGTCCTCTCATTGTTCTCTCAGATGCAGACAGTGAGTCATATAGGCAATAGTAGCAATCTTTAGTTAAAATACTCCTATGTTTACCTGACTTGGCTGTCATTGGGCACTTGTGAAACATCCTGGGAAGCCTGGGACTCACAGGCAGCATACTATGGCATATCCATTCCAGTTATTGCAGAGGGGATGGGCCGGGCATCCTTCAGATGACTCTATTGGGCACAGAATGTGTGGCTGTAAGTGGCGGCCACACATCTTGTGTCAAAGTGAGCTGACAATTCCTGTGGCTTTCTGATGTGGGAATGGGATTTCTTCCCATATCTTAGAATGTAATTGGTTTTTATATGAAATTCTTTTAACATTTTACACTCAAATAATGGAATTCAAAAATGTCACAACGCAAACAGTCATACTTGCTGTGCTTAGTTTTTGTGAGTTGTTTTTTTCTCTGGCTCTTAGTTTTTTGTGAGTAGTCTATGTGTATGTCTGCCTGTCTGTCTGTCTGTGTGTGTGTGTGTGTGTGTGTGTGTGTGTGTGAGAGAGAGAGAGAGACTTGCTTAAGTTACCAACAACTGCAGTTCTTGCATTAATTTAAAAAAAAAAATTTCTGTGCAGAAGATAAATAATTTCTTGCTATTTTTGCAGTGGAACAAGCAGTTGAGCAGGCCCACTTTGGTCTCTTTTTCAACCAGGGCCAGTGCTGTTGTGCAGGATCAAGAATATTTGTGGAAGAGAAGATCTATGATGAGTTTGTAGAGCGCAGCGCAGCACGAGCAAAGCAACGAACTGTGGGAGACCCCTTTACAGGAGTAGAACAGGGGCCACAGGTGCTTGTCCTGGCATTGTTTTTCTCTTATTGTGTCCTAAGCATCTGTAAAGGTCTAACAGAAAGCAACAGTCTTGGGGGGCTTTGCATGATAAACAGCTCAATACACAAAATCTGAGTGAAGAAATCCTTTCCACTTTTTAAAATATAAGCCTTGAAAATCACCATACACAAAGCAAATCTCCTTAACATTTCATTTGTTTTTTTTGTTTTTTTTTACCTTTTAGCCAGTGTGAAGCAAAGCTTTACTGGGTATTAATTACATTGAAACACTTGAATTAAACATGTTCCAGTACTCTGTAGGTATCAACTGTGATCCAGATGCTCTATTAAGGATCTTTTTGCTCTGCAGGTTGATGCCGAACAACTCAGAAAGATTCTGGCCTTAATAGACAGTGGTAAGAAAGATGGTGCTAAGCTACTGGCTGGTGGTAGTAGGCATGGTGACCGTGGGTACTACATCCAGCCCACTGTCTTTGCTGATGTTCGTGACAACATGCGGATAGCAAAGGAAGAAGTGAGTTCAGTTCTCCATTTATCAACATATTTTTACTCTTTTGACAGTCACCTTGAGCTAGGATTATAATCTGCAAAAAATAATCAAGTACTTTTCTCAGGAGTAGATCATTTTGCTGCACCCAGAGGATATGTATGCATATCTGATAATGGAATCCCAGACACTTCATCGCCGGACACTTAATCCTCAAAATGAAATTTCAACTCAAAAAATTATGAAGTGAATGAAAAATTTAATTCAAATTCAAATAATACTTAACTTCAACATTTATAACATCCCAGTCTTACGAGAGTTATCCAGAGTTACCACGCGACACATTTCTCTTACGGTTATAATATTTATAGTTCACAAAATAGCAGTTTTGAGTGTTGTGTCGCGATTTGGGGATGAAGTGTCCGGTCACCCTGATAATGCAGGTTTTGTCAAAACCCTTTTGTGTTGAATGACATTTGTGAAAGCTCTTGCTAAAAAAAAAAAAAATATCTGAACATATTTTAGCAATTTCAGAGGATAAAGATATATATATTTTTGTTTTACCAGGTTAAAGGTAAGGTTTGTTGACTGTAGGGCCTAGCATAGAGCTGTGTTTACTATCACTGATGTGAAAAATGTTTCAGATTTTTGGGCCAGTCATGCAGATTCTAAAATTTAAAGGGATGGATGAGCTTGTTTCCCGAGCTCACGACACAGTGTATGGCTTGGCAGCAGCTGTCTTCACAAAAGACTTAGAAAAAGCCATTTACCTTACCAACAGCCTGCGAGCTGGAACTGTTTGGTCAGTTTAGGCTCAGCAATAATTGTGCTCATGTCTTTGAGTCTTGCTGCTGATTTGTGTTATGAGTGAAATGATTGAAGTCTCTTACTTTTCATTGTGTGCTGCAAAATAAGGGGGTGACAGTTTTCAATAGTGTTTAAATTTTTCCTTGTTCAAACATTTGTGAATTTTTTTTTTTAGTATACCAATTCAAGCAAAATCAAACACAAAAAGATAAGTGGCTGCATCTTTTCAGTGTGGAATAAAATACTTAAAAGAATTTCACACCTTTATCTTGCATTTGCTCCAACAGGGTGAATTGCTACGACGTATTTGATGCCTCAGCACCATTTGGTGGATACCAGATGTCTGGCAGTGGTCGTGAGCTGGGAGAATATGGTTTGGAAGCTTACACTGAGGTCAAAACAGTAAGTGTCACTTGTTTCTCATTCAGAACCTTAATTACATTTTGTCTTTGCAATTTTTTGTAAAAGAAACACAAGCTAACTGGCATCAGCAATGGTCATTATCACCAGCTTTTCATAGACAATGCTTCACTGATCTAAGATTATCCAGAATATTTAATAGAAGAAAAATTTGTTTTCTAAATAAATAAATATAAATACATAGAATATTTGTACAGCGCCTTTTTCCAGCATTAGCCAGACTCAAGGCGCTTAAAATATAAACACACAGACATGAGAATAATAATGATCTCAACACAAAGAGTTCCTTGTGTTTTCAAAGTGAATGCCGTCTGCATAGATGCACAACAGCTTAGTTAAACTACCAGCTGCAACTGAGATCTGTAGTCGTAGTATCAGTGGAATAGTAGTGAGGTGGCGGCACATATAAACATTAAGTTGTTCATTGTTAGCGCACATACGACTGTCACGGAGGTCACATCAACACATACAGCGGAATTGAAGAAAATAGATGAAGCAGGAGGCAACGATGTAGACAAGAGATGAGAGAATCAGGTCCATGTTTGTTCACTCACGGAGATCCACAATCTAAAGCAGCGGAAAGAATGTTGCGAGGAAAATGTACCGAAGTAGAGCAGAAAGTTTTGAGCAATCTGCAGGGTAGTGATGATTTAAATCAACGAGCAAACATCCAAGAGTCGAGATGTAGATATGGCGTTCACGACCGTCAGACGATAAAGAAGAGAAAAATGGGGAACAGGCTCGGAAAATAGTCCTGAACAGCGACGGGTGAACGCAGCGAAAAGCACAGATTGACAGTAATCAGCAAACACCAAATACGATGAAAACCCAAAGGCACTTCACGAAATAAAAGAAAAAGAGCTGAGAGAGCTCGTCCCCTCCAACCGGTAAGGCAAAGGGACACCACTCTCCCATCATGGTTTACAGTTTACACCAAGAATTGGATTTATAGTGCATGTATCCTTTTAGTCCATCACAGCCTCACAGGTGTATTGTGTTAACGTCTCTAATAGTCATACATGCATAGCTTTTATAAACTTTTTGATAACGAAAAATGAAACAGAAAAGTTGCCTTTATGATGAGCTATATATTCTTTCTTTTCAGGTTACAATCAAGATCCCTCAGAAAAACTCCTAAAGCTACTTGCTGCATTGTTGCTTTGGAAGTACCCATCCAATCAGATGCTTTGGTGCTGTATCAGAATGTGAAAAAAGAAGTTTATTTCAACAGATTCTCATGGCTGCACTGATGCATATGACTGTCTTACTAATGTTTGTGTACCCCAATCTGTGAATTAACCCTTCTGGAACTAAATCATGTTACCAGCATTTAATTCATTAATGAAATCATGATTTAGCAGTAATTTCCTTCTTTCCACTAAAAAAAAAATGAGCACATACTTTTGCAAGCACACAATTTCTGTTTATAAAAAAAGTAATCAGTGACTTGAAAAAAAACTTTTGTTTCATACTTCATTTAATTCATATCACCTCATGAGAGTAAACCCAACCTATGCAATGTCTGACTTGTGATCAGAAATGTATTTTGTTAACTTTGTTTTAGAAAAACAAATGTTGTATACTTTGTAACATCATTGCAATACAAAGTATGTCTTGATATTTTATGAATCCTGTTGAGAACTATGTGCTACATTACACTTCCCAAGTTTGTACATTGTTGCATCAGGACATTGTATACAGTGCTCCCAATATCTCAAGAAACTTTCAGATATTTAAGAAAGTTATAAATGCAGTTTTTGCATCTGTATCAGTTTTATATACCTTTTACACGATATAGAACCAACCTTTCGAAGTCTGTCTTCACCACCTGTATCTTTGAAGACCTCGGTGACAAGAGTACAAGACGTTGGTTTGCGATCTGGCAGGGTGTGAAATGGGCGGTTTCAACAACTTCACTGCATCACATGCAACTATTTTTTTAAATTTTTTGCAGCCGAAGGGCAGCCAACCACGCATCATAGCTGCCCAGTCTTTAGGCTCCTTTGCATATCCGAGGTCGCCTCACTGGTCTTGCCAAAACTGTCCAGGTCACACTTCAGTACTAATGTGCAGCGTAGCCGGACCAGATGACTTTTGCTGAAAGATGTGTGGTGCACAAACCCCACCCCCCGGGGCGCTGAAGCGTGTCTACGATTGTCAAAATATCCCCCATCCCACTGTCATCCTCTGTCTAAATGTCTGTTTGGTTAGGTGTGTAGAAACCAGGGGGCCAGCCGCCCGCTCAGAAAAAAAAAATACTGAAAGGGCAAGAATGTGAACGTCGTTTACTGTCAGCATGGAATTTTCCCCCACAAAGCAATCTTCCTACGCCACTGTTATGTGGACCCGAAGTTGCACGTCACATAATCGTGATGCTAGCCTAATGCTCTACCCTCCCGTTATTTCGTGACCTTTTACCGTACAGCACGTTTGATGATCAAGGTGTAGCTGCAGTGATCGTTGTCTTTCGTGATATTGCGAAGCTCCCCAATCACACCGCAGTAACTTTCCAAGAATACCGGTGTTTGAGGTCCCTTATATCGTACAGACATTAACACTCATCTTAAACAGGTGAAAGATGAAGATTGTTGACAGATCGCAGTTATTGCATTAACATTTTTCTCGACCTCGATCTCTCGATGAGGTAACTAAACTATTGACTATCTAAATTTCTTTGGCTTTGTAGAATCACTTTTTATACTTTGCAATGTGAGGTACATCTTTGAGAAATGCACCTTGTCTTTTTTATTCAAGTTTATAAATACTTCTCGACTTACAACAGCGCAAATTACATCTTTTAAACTTGATAAAAAAATGTAAACCATTTTGCCGAAGTTTGTAACTTTATCTGCAACCTTTGCCATCGGGAAGACAGCTCTAGTTAAAGCACAATACATCCGTTCATTTCGGGTGTCGTGCGGTTGCTCGATGAAAACCTTCAGCTTCTCCGACCATCTGGGTTAATTGGTACCTGCAGCATGGTGTCGTCCACCTTTACCATGACCTCGTTTTCCTGTGTGAACAGCTGCAAGCGAAAAACCGAGCAGAAAGATGAAAGCTAGTTACGTATAAGTGACTGAATGTAAATTTGCTACTAAGTGTAACTAAATGTAAAGATCATGCTTTTCATTAAAGCTTAGATTGGAGTGCACAAGAAATCGAAAAACACGTTTCCCCATGAAATTGTATTGTCAGTACAATATAAACAAGGTTAATATATATATGGTCTTCGATACAAAGGAGGTGTAATCAATCTGTCAAGAAGCTATACAAAATTACTGCAAAGTAAATAACATGAGCAAGTATAATTCATTATCAAGGAGTCGGGTGAAAATAGAATGTACAGAAATAAAATGTAGTAAAAACGTCTCGTAGAAAAAGATTTAATATCGTGCGAGAATAGGAAAGTGTATGGGAGATTAGAATGAAGAATTAAAATATCCTACATTAGTACAACTCTCAAAGTTTAGTCTCCCTTTAAATTACTGACTTAAAACGTCTATCGGGTACATAACTCCGAAGCTGTTATGTCTTCACGTGACAAAGATGAGAGGACTCTCAACGAGGACAATGTCGACGCCGGTACCAGTAATCCACCATTGAACTGGTTATAGTTAGCTTCACACATAAGAAAATCTCAAATGCGGCGAAGTCAAGGGAATAGAGTTGCTCGGATGAATACCAGGATGGAAGTGACAAAGGACAAAGGTACATCAAACTAGAGATGAAAAGAGAGAATATGGCAAAAATCCCCACCCTTATCACAGTGCCAGGGGAAGACCTGAAACTCCTAGTGACAGTTAAAGGAAGAGCCTCCACCTGCCTTGTTTGCGGACTGCCCGGATGTCAAACCGCGGCAAAACAAGCCAGGCAATGCACACTCCAACCAAGACACCACCAGACGGGATGTCAGAACAGAAGAGCGCGCAGCACCAGCCCTCACAGTGCTGGGGAAAATCAAGGCGTTTCAGCTTCCTTTCCATGTCAGTAATGCCACGACAGTGCGACAACATCACCAGGAAGGACCACTACAGCTCGTGTGTTTTTTCTTGTGTGTGTGTGTTTCTTCAACCGTGCCACGAACAAAAAATTTGGATTATGTGCCAAACAGTGTATGCATACCCAAACATTGGAGCCACGATCCCCGATCTTCCTCTCCCTTGGCGCAGTGAGTAGTACCCTTCGCACAATGCCACAAACAGCACAGTTTGCTTGGGTACCACGCAGCTCGCCACACTTCACACCACTATTACACTACACATCCTAAAAACCATGCGCATATCAACCATCAACTGCAGAGGACTTAGGCATGACCACAAAGTCAACGCACTACACACATACAAAAACACAGCATCGACATCCTCCTGATCCAGGAAACGCACATAGACAATTTGCAGACAGGAAATGAGATCGCCAAAAAACTCGACGGCAAAATAATTTGGTCACTTACCACCACAAGGGGCAAAGGAGTAGCCATTTACATAAGTAACAATCTAACTGCAGAAATACACCACTTCCAGACGGATTTCCTCGGTAGGTACATAACAGCCAACATAACGATCAACACATGCACATTACAGATTACCAACATTTACGCCCCTAACGACCCGCCCGAACGCAAAACCTTCTTTAAAGAGTTATACCCACTACTAGCCACACCCCACCCACAAATTCTCGCGGGAGATTTCAACTGCATAGCAAACTCTAAAACAGACAAAATAGGAGGAAATCCAGACAATGGCAAAGCCGGTCATGCCGAACTATCGGCAGTGGTGGCGGACCACAAGCTCGTAGATGCATATAGACACATACACCCCAACATGACGAGTGTCACATGGCACACCTCCCAAATAGGCTGCAGATTAGACAAAATCTTTATCTCCCGCAGCCTAGCCCAAAATATATTAACGGCTGAACACATAGTGTGCCCTTTTTCTGACCACGACTTCCTCAAAATCGAGACCTCCCACCTGACATAGAGCAACATAGGCAAAGGTTTTTGGAAATTCAACACATCGCTCCTACAAGACACAGACTACGTGAACAAAATAAACAGCACATTATACTTTGCCTCCCACACCAAACTACAAGGCCCACCCATTCTAGACTGGTGGGACAGACTGAAAGAAAACATCAAAGAAATAACAATCCAGCAAAGCAAGAGCTAGAAACAAAGAAATTAAAGCCATAAGCGCACAATATCGAGTGCTAGAACAAAAAAACTTAGCTGGAATGAACAACATCAAAATTAGACTACAACAATTAGACGGAGAAAAGAACAGGTGCTCAAATCCGCGCTAGAGTACCACTAGAAACCACACAAGAAACAACCAGCACCTTCTTCTGCCAAAAAGAACTACAACGCGGCAAACGGAAAACCATCGCCAGCATCATAGGTAAAGACGGGCAACAACAAACAAACCCGAATGACATTCTAAGCTCCTTTAAATCCTTCTACTCCGAGCAGAGACCACAGACCCCGAAAAACAAGAAAGTCTCCTAAAAGACCTCCCGCAAATTGACAGTGAAGCGGCAGACGACATAGGCACACCCATAACCATAACGGAAATAGAAAAGGCCCTCAAAGAAATGAAAGCAAATAAAACGCCGGGCTCTGACGGCCTACCAAAAGAATTCTATTTTGCCTTCCTCAAGCACTTTGGACCCATATTATCCGAAGTATACACTGCAACATACGAGTGTGGCCACCTGACAAAAACGCAAAAAGGATCTTACATCACCCTGATTTGCAAGGACCCCGACAACCCCCAACACATGGCAAATGACAGACCCATATCGCTCCTAAACACCGACTACAAAATACTCACCAAAACACTCTGCAACCGCATCAAACCACACCTCCACCAAGTCATCCATAACCAAACATGCGGAATCCCAGGCAGGTCAATAACCAGCAATTGTCACCTCATAAGAGATATCATAGAATATTGCAACAGCAGAGGCTACTCTAATCTCATCCTATCAATTGATCAAGAAAAAGCCTTTGACAGAATCTCACACCAATACCTAATACAAACTCTCCAAGCCTTCGGGTTCAGCACACAATTCCGGCGGTGGATATCTACAATTTACACAGACATACACAGCAGCGTAATTGTCAACCAACAGGTGTCAGAACCCTTTAAAATAACTAGGTCAGTCAGGCAAGGTTGTAGCCTATCGCCACTGCTATATATCCTATGCCTGGAACCGATCCTCAAAAAAATTAGAGAGGATGCGTCAATAAAGGGGATCTCCCTGCCAGGCAAGCTGGACGCCTGTAAAATATCAGTATACGCAGACGACAGCAACTTCTTAAATAATTTCCCATCAGTCACAAGGGTGATTAGACACTTCCACAGTTACAGCATGGCCTCTGGCGCCAAGCTAAACTTAGGAAAAACCAAAGGCATGCTCGTGGGGAGATGGAGGGGGGTAAAAGAAAAAACCCCGGACATCACATGGACGAACAACCTAAAGATATACGGGGTGCCATATGGCGACGTCTCTCAGGAAAAATCTAAGAAAAATCACGGCGCTGCTTAACCTCTACAGACTCCGACACCTCTCGCTGTATGAAAAAGCCAAACTTATAAATACCACAGTCCTGGCCAAACTGGTACCTAACAACCGTGCTAACACCACCAGCTCACTACATCAAAAACATAGAAAGAGCCATCTTCCAATTCCTCTGGAAAAACGGCTGCGAGCCAATAAACCGCAAGACCCTTTATCTGCACCCCCGACAAGGAGGGATAGGCCTGATCAACATCCCATCCAAAATAGAAAGCCACATCCTATCTCAAGTGATAGGGCTGTTCCGAGAGGACAAACAGGACTGGACACATTTTGGCCACCTGTGGTTAGGGCTAGATCTGAGGGTTTTCACTAACTACCCTTTCACGAACAAGCACCCACACAGCCCTGAAGACGTTCCCCCTTACTACCAGGCATGCCGCACAGCCATCAACAACCTCCTCGCGGCAGACCCCAAGAGCACCCTGGACGCACACACGAGAGAAAAGACCCTGTACCAAACACTTGTAACCAAGCGCACCAAGCCCCCAAGAGTGCTTCATTCCTTTCCACAAATAAATTTCGCAAATACCTTCAAACAGTTAAACAACAAATACGTAGACCCCAACACCGCAGACACGTCCTTCAAAATAGCACACGATGTTCTTCCTGTCGCATACACCCTGCACCTCAGAAACATAACTAACCACAAGATGTGCTCCTTCTGTTGCAAGGAAGACGAGACAACAGAACACATCCTTTATTACTGCACACGCATACAACAAACACGCAAACAACTGTCAACACTAATGAACAACTTCGCCATCATAACCCCCACATTAGAATGCATACGGTTTAACACCCTCCCACCCACCATACCAGCAGCAGCACAGACAGCATCCGCCATCGTCCTAGCAGAATATAAACAGGTGATCTGGCAACTGAGGAACAAGGCACGTCTCCACAAAAAAGGCGTGGCACCATCTCAGATATCAGAAGTCTTCAGCACCAGGATAAGACTGAGACTAAGAAAAGACAGAAAGCTTGTCAGCTGAACGGTACCTTGAGCGTTGGGGAGACCTCATGTGAGGCACAAAAGCAGAGGGGGGAACCACGCTCCCCTACACCCCACGCATCATGGAAGGAAATCCGAGTCACAAAAAAACAAAAACAAAAACCCACGGAAAACGGCCCACAAGATCAAAGATCACCGACAACCTCTTGTCACCAAGCAAACCCCGACGGGGAAAAAAACTTTGAATTTGATGTACACGTTTTAACAAACCTTTTGGTGAACACCGCGAAAACTTGATTTTGTGTAAATACTTGTACAAATTGGTTGAATTTTTACATTTCTATATGTGTTGATTTTTAATAAACATCATGGAAAAAGAAAAAAAAAATGTACATGGTTGCATGTCACGTACTCTTAGTGGACATGCGCACTCTTTCCAAACAATAACACGAAATCGCTTCCGTTCAGGACGTCCTTTCCCGGACACATACTTATTACACACAAAACCTCAAATTGATCAGATACAAAAAAGGCTCTGCCACTAGGCAGTCCAGCCAAACCAATAAAGTGAAAATATACTACTACACGCAGAATAAAGGTACATCAATTACATTAGTTACTAAAACTACACACTTGCAAGTTGCAAACATTATTAGACCGCTCAAAGGCAAGTCTTCAATACTTTCTAAACTGCCTACACTTTAAGTCTCCAATAGTTACTAGACAGCACACACAGGCAAGTCTCCAATAGTTACTAGACAGCACACACAGGCAAGTCTCCAATAGTTACTAGACAGCACACACAGGCAAGTCTCCAATAGTTACTAGACAGCACACACAGGCAAGTCTCCAATAGTTACTAGACAGCACACACAGGCAAGTCTCCAATAGTTACTAGACAGCACACACAGGCAAGTCTCCAATAGTTACTAGACAGCACACACAGGCAAGTCTCCAATAGTTACTAGACAGCACACACAGGCAAGTCTCCAATAGTTACTAGACAGCACACACAGGCAAGTCTCCAATAGTTACTAGACAGCACACACAGGCAAGTCTCCAATAGTTACTAGACAGCACACACAGGCAAGTCTCCAATAGTTACTAGACAGCACACACAGGCAAGTCTCCAATAGTTACTAGACAGCACACACAGGCAAGTCTCCAATAGTTACTAGACAGCACACACAGGCAAGTCTCCAATAGTTACTAGACAGCACACACAGGCAAGTCTCCAATAGTTACTAGACACACAGGCACTCCAATAGTTACAGACAGCACACACAGGCAAGTCTCCAATAGTTACTAGACAGCACACACAGGCAAGTCTCCAATAGTTACTAGACAGCACACACAGGCAAGTCTCCAATAGTTACTAGACAGCACACACAGGCAAGTCTCCAATAGTTACTAGACAGCACACACAGGCAAGTCTCCAATAGTTACTAGACAGCACACACAGGCAAGTCTCCAATAGTTACTAGACAGGCAAGTCTCCAATAGTTACTAGACAGCACACACAGGCAAGTCTCCAATAGTTACTAGACAGCACACACAGGCAAGTCTCCAATAGTTACTAGACAGCACACACAGGCAAGTCTCCAATAGTTACTAGACAGCACACACAGGCAAGTCTCCAATAGTTACTAGACAGCACACACAGGCAAGTCTCCAATAGTTACTAGACAGCACACACAGGCAAGTCTCCAATAGTTACTAGACAGCACACACAGGCAAGTCTCCAATAGTTACTAGACAGCACACACAGGCAAGTCTCCAATAGTTACTAGACAGCACACACAGGCAAGTCTCCAATAGTTACTAGACAGCACACACAGGCAAGTCTCCAATAGTTACTAGACAGCACACACAGGCAAGTCTCCAATAGTTACTAGACAGCACACACAGGCAAGTCTCCAATAGTTACAGCACACAGGCAAGTCTCCAATAGTTACTAGACAGCACACACAGGCAAGTCTCCAATAGTTACTAGACAGCACACAGGCAAGTCTCCAATAGTTACTAGACAGCACACACAGGCAAGTCTCCAATAGTTACTAGACAGCACACACAGGCAAGTCTCCAATAGTTACTAGACAGCACACACAGGCAAGTCTCCAATAGTTACTAGACAGCACACACAGGCAAGTCTCCAATAGTTACTAGAAGTCTTCAATACTTTCTAAACTGCCTACACTTTAAGTCTCCAATAGTTACTAGACAGCACACACAGGCAAGTCTCCAATAGTTACTAGACAGCACACACAGGCAAGTCTCCAATAGTTACTAGACAGCACACACAGGCAAGTCTCCAATAGTTACTAGACAGCACACACAGGCAAGTCTCCAATAGTTACTAGACAGCACACACAGGCAAGTCTCCAATAGTTACTAGACAGCACACACAGGCAAGTCTCCAATAGTTACTAGACAGCACACACAGGCAAGTCTCCAATAGTTACTAGACAGCACACACAGGCAAGTCTCCAATAGTTACTAGACAGCACACACAGGCAAGTCTCCAATAGTTACTAGACAGCACACACAGGCAAGTCTCCAATAGTTACTAGACAGCACACACAGGCAAGTCTCCAATAGTTACTAGACAACACACACAGGCAAGTCTCCAATAGTTACTAGACAGCACACACAGGCAAGTCTCCAATAGTTACCAGACTGCACACACAGGCAAGTCTCCAGCAGTTGCTAAACTGCTTAAACCTACAAATCTACTGTATTTACTACAGCCCTTAAATTAACAGTTCTGCCTCAACACCTGGTAGACGAAAGTGGAGAATATCGGCTAGGATTCGTAATCTCCCTCTAACCGGAATAGTGTAAAAGAAAGTCTTACTTTCTGTCTGTACGCCGTGTCTCGTAGAAGTCCGGCGTCCCCGATAGCTCACGTGTTTGCCCTGCGTCAGAGGTCCCCCGGACGTAACGGTGCGGTGCACAAGGACGTGACTATCTTCAGCTCGCTGCTCGGGTTAAACTAAAGAATACCGCGACGGCCCTCCCCTCTGTCGGTGGGTTGTCGTCGTTGTAACAGGTGATGGTGGAGCAGGTGGAGCAGCAGGAGCACAGTCGCTAGACACTCGGAAACGCTGATGCGACTCGTACCGCCTATATCTCGCCAGCTCCGGTTGTCCAGACTCTTCGGCAACCTTCCGTCAGCTTGGCGCTTGTTCTCCGCTCACAGCAGCAGAATGGCGTAGAGTCTTCAGCAAACTTCGTATAACCGCCCGGTCGATAGTAGCAGCTCGGCTTTAGCAAAAGTTTGGACAATTGAAACAGCAGCAGCCCCCTGGCCGCTTATGGGCCGGAATAAATACCCACCCCTGTCATACCAGACCAGGTGTGAGCACTGTATGACCCGTGCGTGAAGTTTGATAATCTCGTGGCACACGCTTTCCACGGAACACATGAAGCAGCAGCAGCAGCTCACTGACTGCTTGTGGTGGGGATCAAAACACCCACACCTGTCACACAGGACCAGGTGTGAGCACTGCCTGCGCGTGGAGTTTGCTAATCTCTTGATCCACGCTTTCCAAGTAACACATTGACATGTCAACAACAGGTTAGGTCCTACCCCCATCCTCACTCTACATCCTTATCGCTACATTGCATCTCTGTGTATTTTGTTCTTTCGTTTTTCACTTCTTTCATTTCCTGACCATCTTATTTGAATCATTCCAGCATCCCCTTTTCTATCCTCTTGTTGTTTAAAAGTTTACAGAATGTTTAGTGAAATGACTGGTTGATAAAATCCAAGACACTGGGCCCTCGAAAAGATTCTTTTTCCTCTTCCACCACAACCACCACGACTCCTACTATTACCCATACATTACTACTAATTCTTTCTTTCCTACTTTCATTCCTCCTCTGCCTTTCTCTCGAAGACAAGACCAAAAGATTGACAACTAGACGACGGTGCACAAAGACACGTGTACGCACGTGTAGAAAGAATTCTGTCGAACAGTTTCTTGGGAACCTTGGTTCATGTAGGCTCCACCGACAATGTCCGAACGAGTGATTGTGGAATGTAGCATTAGGTCTGACCCTGTCGTTGTCTGACCCCATATGTCAATCATTCTGGGTAGCGATCGTTTTGTCGGGTGTATTCCATTCATTGTGTCCAGCTGAACGCAGATCAGGCCAGGCCATCAGGGCACGGACGTGTATGATACAAGTTCGTGATCAGGGTGCGGCGCGGAATAGTTTGGATAGCTGTATCTCTGGAGAGAAAGAGACAGAGAAAGAAGAAAAAGGCGAAGAATGTCTATTATTTACACCCACATGGCAGATTCGTTTTTGGGGCTATCCTGCATTCCTGCTAGACAAGAGGTAAAGCGGCCACGCAAGAAAAGTCTGCAGTCATCCACTGGTATCGCTGACCAGAGGTGGACCTACAGGGCTCTCGCACAAAAAAATCGGAGTAATCAGATGTTTGTTTTTACTTTGGAGCTAAACGGGGTCTAACGAAACAATCTTTTTCGAAAAAAAAGTGTTTGAACGGATAACGTACTTCGGGTCTGATTTCTAGTTTTAGAAACCACGAGAGTGCTGATCGACTAATTCAGTCTTGCAGCAGAGTCTGCGAATTAAAGGAGACATCTGCAAACCAAAACATTCGTTTTTATTGTTGCTGTTTACTATTTTATGTTTGATTACCAGTTAACTACCCAAACCAGAAAGGACGGCGATAAAAGCCTAGTCAGCCTAGTGCTGGTTTTGTTTAATAATGTGCAGTCTGAAGACACAGACAAGCTGCGAGTGTTCTTGAATAGGGGGCAACATTTTACACCAGCTATTCAATCTGTAGTAGAAAAGAAAATTTCCGAAAGTACACAAAAGAAGCAGACATCTCGAAATTGCTCTTTTTATATTTTTATTTTCCCACTGTCAGACCCGCCCCCGCCCCTCGCTGGGCTGAACGATTTTCACAATTGCCTTCTGTTACTTATCCGCATTACTGCACTTTGAAGTTCCCTCTGTCTATTTTTAATAGAACAGACATGCCACTGTAGACACAAAGTGCCAGTCTTTATGCTGTGCTGGGGAGATGTTATATTATATCTTCTTCAAGCTATCTAATCTGTAAGCCTCATCTGCTAAGAATGTCAAGGAAACGGACCATTTTCATAATCACTTCATTGTCTGTCCGCCGAAAATAAAAGGGAAAGGAAGCAAGTGGCATTTCCTCACTAACATCAACAACATTATTTTGTCATAACAAAGAGACAAATATGTAGAGAGTTTGTTTTTTGTATTTATGAATACGTAAATATGTTGCTAACTTTTGAAGCGGAACTGCACGACTGACAGTCGT
Source organism: Marisa cornuarietis (assembly GCA_004794655.1). Lineage (NCBI taxonomy): Eukaryota > Metazoa > Mollusca > Gastropoda > Architaenioglossa > Ampullariidae > Marisa > Marisa cornuarietis. Next base: position 9,087,686 of record SMMW01000555.1, read on the forward strand.
TAGCTACAGACATATCTGCATGAGACTGAAGTACTGACAGATGGAGGAGAGAAACAGACACGAAACCAGTTAGTTTATGAGGCTGAAGTCAAGTTCCCTAAGCTTCATGACGTGAGCAGGTCCTCGCAAAAATGTCCTTGAGGATCGGACGCCGTGTCTTTCATCACTCACTAGACGACGATGACTGATGGCAAATGATGCACGCCACATTTTAACAAAAATGTCGAGGAAAGCGTGTTTCTTATCGCCTCTAGTAACCTTTAAGAGGAGCACTCTTTGCTTTGTGTCAGAGTCAACACAGACATAGAAGACAAGCGCGGTTCTGGGATGAAAGACAGCCAAGCAAACCATGGTAGTCTTCTAAGAACCAAAAAAAAAAAAAAAACATGTTAGGCATCAAGTACCGTAAGACAGCAGAGTGTTTTCATTCAACTCTGGCATTTATGGTCGATCAAAAATCAATTTTTGATTGACTGAATTTTTTAAGTAGTCAAAGCTTTACTTTCGTTTGTACACTTGTGTGGATGAAGACAAACGCGAAAGGCCATGGAGGTCGTTGAGCGAAAGTTATTTATGAACACTTCCTCCATTCGGTTGACCAAATGTGGACCACAATCCCATCTTTAGTACACTTGCTTGTCGCGGTCGTGAGATTGTGAGGACTACAGAAAGAGACGGTCGACCCTTCAGCCTTGACCCCTACAGTGTCGTCAGCTTTCTATGAGATGATGTCATGGGCTATTTTAAGACATCCCTGCGCCCTCGCTTGATTCAGTAAACAGCGTTTTTCATTGAAACACTGTGTCCATGCTCAACAGGCACGTTTCACATGTTTAGTGTTTCCATTCTCATGAAAGTTTTACTTGCCATTCACTTAAAATAAAATATTAAGATTTAATAAGAATTATTAGCTGCGCAATGAGCAATCTTCTGAATGGATAATTGCGCATTATAAATGGACATCATCATTATCATCATATTATATATACTACGGTACATACCCACGTATCATTAAGGACTCATCCATCTTAATTGCAGTTTTCTTGCGCTTGATCTTGTCCACATCAGTTGGTCATTATTTCTTCTTTTTTCAGTGTTTTCTTTTCTGATAATTGTCCCTCTTCAGTCTCTGTATTATGACTGGAAAAGAAGCTATAATTTAAGTTTTAGGTAAACCTCGACACTCTTTTCAGTCGGAGTGCATTCAGAACACCAAGAGCCGTGTTAACACGAGAGTCACGATACTTGCCGCTTGAAGATTGCGTGAGAAGAATTCGCCGAAGGGAACTGACTCGTGAAATCCGATATCGACACAAAGCATATAATTACGAGCAGTCCGCTATAGGAGCCCAGTCAGACAGCTTCCCTAACTGCCCGCTGGAGGAAACCCCCCCATTAGTTAAAAAGAGCTGTTCCTCCGGTGACCACGTGACATCGGCGTGGCCTTCTGACATCACTGAAGGGTCATCAGCTGCCATTCACTGGCTCGGAATAGATATGATGCAAGGCGCCAGGCAGGACCTCTGTCAATCAGTCATAGACTTATCGGAAACATAAAAAATTATTTAAGCTGAACCCCGACACGCACACACACACACACACACACACACACACACACACACACACACACACACACACAATCTCTCTCTCACACACACACACACACACACACACACACAAAATCTCTCTCTCTCTCTCACACACACACAAAGAAAGAGAGAATCAAAGCACAACGACACGCATATGTATATGCAGAAGCTTTCTTTCTTAATTCTTTCTTCGTTCTGTCTCTCTCTTACACACACACACACACAGAAAAAAAGAAAGAGAGAGAAACGATTTGAAACACAATGACAAAAGCTCTTTATCTTTCAAACACACACACACACACACACACACACACATACATACACACACAAAGAAAGAGAGAATCGAAGCACAACGACACGCATATGTATATGCAGAAGCTTTCTTTCTTAATTCTTTCTTCGTTCTGTCTCTCTATCTCTTACACACACACACACACACACACACACACACACACACACACACAGAGAGAAAGAGAGAGAAACGATTTGAAACACAATGACAAAAGCTCTTTATCTTTCAAACACACACACATACACACGCACACACACACATACACACACAAAGAAAGAGAGAATCGAAGCACACCGACACGCATATGTATATGCAGAAGCTTTCTTTCTTAATTCTTTCTTCGTTCTGTCTCTCTATCTCTTACAGAGAGAGAGAGAGAGAAAAAGAAAGAGAGAGAGAAACGATTTGAAACACAATGACAAAGCTCTTTATCTTTCAAACACACACACACTGAGAAAATAAGACGTGAAAGGATGGAATGAAAGCAATGAACAAAAAACAATGTAAAGAAAGAAAAAAGATTTGATTTTTTTCCCCCGTTCTTACTCCGACGTGCCATGCATGACGTAGAGCACCCCGTGCACTTTGCCGTCACTATATATAGTCTAGTCTGGCGACAAACAATGGTGCATACTGCAGTCAGAGCAACCAGTGTTTATTGTCTAGCCATTCATTACCTGTAACCCACGTGGCAAACGCTAAAGCGGTTGTTAAGCTGCCGTGAACTCGTAAAAAAAAAAAAAAAATCCGCTTCTATTTTTGGAGCTTTCATCTACGGATACACCCTTGCTGCTGCTTTGGATACGCCCTTTGGGTCTGAATGTTTGCAATCTGTTTACCTTGTGAATGACAGAATTGCGCACACTACGTCTGTCTGTCGATCTGGCCTTACATGTCCACATAATTGTTTTATTTGTGAGTTACGCTTGTGCGCGTGTGAACGCGTGCGAATGTGTAATGTGTGTGTGTGTGTGTGTGTGTGTGTGACGCTCCAGTGGACAGCTAATGCAATACTCGACTGTTGAGGGGAGAGACCACTTAAATTACTGATGTAAGTCTAGGGTTTTGAATGAGGCTAATTATAGTCCTATTCTCATCGCTAGCACCAGTCACTTGAGTGTTATAGTAACAATTCTTATGGTGTAATTACCGCTTGCAACTTTCACTCGTCATTTCTCTATATTCACGGCTGAGTTTAGGGAAATCCCCGTTCTGTCTATTTATAGCGATCACTGCAATCCTGTTGCTGCTGTCGATGAAAAATGGTTCCCGTTTGAAAAATGTCTACAATCATTTGCGTTGTTACTTGATATTGTCGATGAACTTATTCTTCCTTTTCTAAGTTTGAAAAGAAAAAAATAGAAGAAAAAGAGGGTGAAGGTAGTCTTGTCCGACCTACAATTTTGAGAAATTATTTTCCACTGGAATTAAAATATCACCCAAAACTGTTAGCGTAGTTCCTATTAATTTGATCGTTTATGATAAATACAATGATCACGTTGAGATTTCTTCGTCCAGTTTTTTATGTCTGACCCCAAATTTCTTTTAGTGACTGTATAATTACAATGACGGGAGGATAAAGTCTTACAACCTGTTAGCACAGCCACGCACAGCCGGGGGAACTTTCTTACAGGACAGGGGATCTTTCTCGGGTCAAGCACCGGTGTAGGAAAAACATTGCCGCCAAGTCGCGGCATGTTTTTGCTTATGTCACCCGTTCGGTGGTAGGGTAGATAGCGGAGTGTAAGGGACGGAGAAGCTCAGTTTAAATTCCACAGCCGCCGAAGCAACACCCTTTTGCGGTCGCGCTGGCCTTGAAACGATTGCCTCATCGGTGAGAAAAAGTTGGTGTTGCCTATATTAAGCATCAGTGAGTTTGGTACCATACAAGGCAGGATGCTCGGCATGATGTCATGATATATATTTCCTTAATTTAATTATAAGTGCTGAACCGTTCTCACGGGTTTTCATATGTGAAAGTACAGGTCATACACATTGACTGCGTTGTGATAAGCACGCCTGCTTTTGCAGAAGAAGGTTGTATAAGGGCCGCAGCAAAGACTTAATTAACGTGCAGTGAACACAGCTCATGCGCTAGGGAAGGTGTGTGTATGTGTGTGAGTGTGTCACCTTCACCTCTTCTTGGCAATTTCCGTCAATCTCCGAGTAACTGCGAACTGGCCTGGTCACCAGCGTAACACAAGACGCACTAACTAGCCCAGGTGAGAGATCCCCCGCTTTACAACTCTTTGAACACCTCGCCGCCGGCATACCTGAGACCAACTCTCAGCGCCATTCATAACGACCTTCGTGAATCACCTGTGACGTTTCCTCGTGGGAAGCACGCCACTAGAGGGCCTGTGGAATGCACTTAACGTGGCGCACAGTACAAAGCTGCCCCTAGGCACGAAAACGAGACCAGTATGTGACCCCCCCCACCCCCACCCCGTGACATTTAACCTTCTGGCGATCCAAGGCGAGGGGTCCCGCTCCGCTGGGTTCTTCGCATTTTGTTCCAAGTCATTCATGGAGACGCAGGTCTTAAGACACCAGTACCAGGTATGTCTGACATGTAACTTTTTTCTGGAACGTTTAAATATTATTCATATGATTTTCGTACAATGTTATTCTTCTGTCATACCATTATTTATATTTATACTAGTTGTTTCTCTTCCTTTTAATAATTATTAGTTTATTTTCAATATTGTTAAAAGATGGTCACGATCGGGGTTCAAAGACAAGATAGCTACGAGTTCTTTCGCTCACGAAAATACTAACATTTTTATTTTAAAAAATACTACTTGCTGTTTTCACCTAATTTTCACAATGTATTCTTTTAACAACAAATTGCGTCTCGTATGTTTGAATGTTTCTAAGATGGTTATCAAGTGTTGAGCTTAATTCTCACCTTTTCACTTGTAAACGAGAACTCTTTTAAACAGAGACTAGTAGCATTAAGCTAGTTTAAAGATAATACGTGAGGCGGTAGGGTTTGCTACAGAACGGAGTTCACGTAGGCTGTGTGTTCATTTATCAATTATTAATTCAAACGGCAGTGCCGTTGTTAGCAGGTCTCGTGTGTCTTTTACTGATAACCGCAAAGTGGTGGTCGGCACGCTGGTGATGGTCACGACGTGGGAGGTGTCGTGGTCCGTGGTGCCGCATCGGTTACGAATTAACGACTCGGGTTTCCGTCGTTTAGGACACATTGTCTCTCGATAAGAGGAGGCCACCGAGTGCGTGTGAGAGCCGGGGTCTTAAGGGGCAGCTCGCAATGATCTGAACCTCGAGGAATTTCGTACATTCTTTATACTCGTCTTACGAAGTGGAATGACCTTTCACATGTAAGATGTTTGACGAGAAAACTCTTTGAGACAAACAGGGCAAATCTGTTAAAACCTATGCTACATCAATGTCCTTTAATTTCAAGAACTGCATTAGTCACGTGGTCTCATGAAATTTAGATCGTTGGGAACCGGTGTAGGTAGTAAAAAGGTTTTAAAAAAGCGACTAAACTACACTATTACGGTATAGTTTATTTTAGTAATTAACGTTTATGATAAATGGAAAAAATCATTAAATTAAGTACCGGGACATTTATGTCTCCCAATCATAATAGAACATAAGTAAATCACAATAGAGTTCTTTGGAAAAAGAATATAAGATTTTAAAGAAAATTGTCAAAGAGATAAAAACATTCGTGAAAATTACCCTGTCTTTTTTTTACTTTCAATGAGTTCAATTATTTTTATCATAAAGTAGTAAAGGTTGACCCTTCATGATTATCGTTACTTTTTCAGAACCTCAAGAAAGATTTTACAATAGGACAAAGAATGCTGTGCACACAGACGAGAGCTAATTACAAGGCTAAACCTGGAGCCACGACAGCGGCCGAACGCCCCTTAGTTGCCATGGCAGCTGGACGGACCACCCCTGGAGGGCAGTCGGCGGCCCGTTGCGACCGAACAATGGGTGAGCACCGCGCAGCCCCCGCCACTCCTGTCACGCACGAGCCCCGGGGTCTTGTCGCGCGACTGCGCAGCAAGCTGTGTAAGCCGACCAAGTGCGAAAAGTGCCGGAGGCGCAGCACTTCCTGCCGCCCCAACGCCTCCTTTCTGTCAGGCCGGAAACACTACCTGTGCGAGAACTGCCGCGTGTCGGCCGACAACGTATACAAGCAGATGATGTGCCGCAACCCGCACTTCCGGCTCCAGACGGGGGGTGTTGAGGTCATTCAAGACGAAGACTCCTCCGCCTCCGACTCTTCGGCCTCCTCGGGGACGGACGGGTGTATGACGGGGGGTGAGTCCGGTTACGACACAGCCGCCTCCAGTGACTCTGTCGGGTCGGAGCGAAGCGGCGTCTGTGGTTCCATCACAGCTCCGAGCCCATGCAGACCTCCCTCCTACGACCTGGCTTGTTCTCGAAGCCAGCTTCTGCGAGAGGGCGACAAATACCTCCTCGAGCCATGCGCGAGGTCAAGAGCGAAGAACGCGGCCACTGACGGCGCTGACGCAGAGGAACGCCAGGCGGATCTCAGGCTGCAGGAGCTGCAGCAGCGACTAGAGGAGATTCACTTGGTCAGAGACAGGGTTCACGCAGAGGACAAGCCCCGCCCAGTCTACGATGGCTATTTGGAAACCAGCTTCAGGCCTTCCAATGCCAACGTGCGGGTACTGAAAAGAACCACAGCTGGTCTCGCTGATGGAACTGTTGTCCAGCAGACAATGCCGTCCTCCCCCAAAGGACAACCTGACCCTCAGCGACTCAGCTCTGGAAACCGAAAGAATTGTGCCAACTGTCAGAAAATCACCTTTACTGCATTCCGACTCCCTTGGGAGGGGGCGTGGCTTTGTGAGGACTGCATGGACGACATGATCTGACAATGCGGGGTCTAGATTTTTAACAAACAATTACTGGCCAGTCGCCAACGTGCTGTGACGTGTAACTAAAGGACGTGCACGCAGCATGCAGCGGAAAACTATCACGTGCAGAGACATGTACTTGTTCACTCTACCTCACTGACTCGATCGAAAGCTTATTTGAGAAGTCGGATTTATTTCAGTTTTCATCACGAGGAGGTGGGGAAGAAGGAAGCAACTGTCAATGTGACACAAAACGTTCAGAGAGTGCTTTGATGCTGACTGTAACTAAAAGCGAGAACGAGATGTGTTTTTCTTCACACATTCACATTCGAAAAAGAATTGTGCATTTATTTTAGAGGTTCATGATTTCTCCGTCATTTTAGAGACTCTAAAACGAGCGCCAAAATTTCACTGACTCATCCGGTAGGTCGTTCTCCTCCAGTATACAATCGTATCTGTCCATCTCTTGAACAAACTTTTTCTGTGACTTAAATGCGTTGCACTGGACTTGTATTTCCTATTAGAAGTGTAGCGATCGCCCTTAAGACAGGTCTCTGGCTTAGGGCAACCCTCATCCTTTTGTTCTACATGAAGGACCGAGGTATGGTGGACGTAAGGCAGAGGTCGCGCTGACGTGGGGTTCGGTCGGAGGAGTGTTAGTGATTGAGTGTTGGACTCAACAGGTAAATCGCGGCGCGTTCCGCATTATTTGTGTGAAAAATGTGACAGAGAAATATACGCACTCGTGGTATGCGTGGAGCGAGTGGGGGAGGTAGTGTGGGGGGGGGGAATGAAAGCAGGAAAGAAGGGGAATTAACTTGAGTCACCCGGATGTATTCAACTGGTGACTTATGTTTAGCACTCTTGTACACGTCACCAAAACTTTTGAGCCAAAAGACTGTGTTCAGCTGAAATAAAAGAAATGAATTTAAAATGTCACGTGTATGTTGCGTATTTGTGTGAACATATGGCTGTGTGTGTGTGTGTGTGCGCGCGCGGGTGTGTTTAAGATGAAAGGCATGCAATCGAAGAACTGAATGTTTTATTTCTAACAAACTACATAAATAACAAGAGCGATGATAATAATAATAATAATAATAGAATGCCACAATTCTCTAGAATACTACTACCACTTCTACACACGCTCTGGCTCAATGGTTATTTTTGATAGGAAAGTGCTTCCACTTAGTGATGATATTCAGCTACTAGGAGGGAATTAAACTGGAGCAAACGTCCGACTGTCAGCCCTGTCAACAGGCGTCACATTCAGAGAGTTGTTTCTGAGAAAATGTCTGAGCCCAGGACCGTTATTGTAGTGATGACAAGAAAGTGCTATCGGGGACATTCCTTCGCTATTTTTTGCTCTCCTCATCATCAACCTGTCCCTCTCCTCCCTCTTTCACACACCGATATACATGCACCCTAGTCCAGCAAACCAAGAAGAATACTCTTCCCTATTCTTTACTGCCACGGTACAAAGAGCATGTTCGGCACATCTTTACATGCCGAATATCAGACATGTGGTCATGTTTGGCACCTTTTTCACATGGCTAGCAAATGACCTTAATATGATCTATATTAAGTTTGGCATATTTTTAAAGGCGAACATGTGACCATGCTTAGCACATCTTTACACGAACAAGCAAAGAAGCAAAGTTTACAAAATTTAAGAACATATATATATATATATACAGTGTATAAATAATGAGCACAGAACTCATGGCTTTAAAAACAAGTAGAAGTGTTGTTGTCAATGTGCAACAGTAGCTTCACACAAAAAAAGAAGCAACAGTTAAATAATAAAATTGAAAAATTATCGGCTAGTCGCCTGACTACGCTGGCAAAACAAAAAGAAAAAGCCGCTCCCTGAAAGGAATCCTGATCTCATGACCTGGCTAAGCTTACCAACAGGAAGGAAGTAAACTTTACCTACTGACGCGATGCAGGTCGAGTCAACAGAAAAGCTTTCCCAATCATCGAGGTCGCGTGCAGTGGGTCGCGTGCGTGCGTGCGTGCGTGCGTGCGTGCGTGCGTCACAGGACCCTGCGCTGTTCCGTCATGCTCGAGCGCTCGGCGCTGACCTCTCATGACCTACCGATGTAGTGATGATAATCATGCACGTCCCTCCATATTGCCCTTACATCCGGCTTGCCACGTAAGTGGTAAGGAAGACCGTGGAGTTTACAATGGCTTTTGAAAAAAGTGTACCTTTCTTTCAGCAGGTCTCGGCCATAATCCATACAGTTTTGCTGTCTAGATAGCCATTTATTTTCCGTCTTTCTCTCACTCCCGCCGGTCCACTCCTCACACTTGTCACACATGTACACAATACCACACACGCCTTTAATTCACATAAGTATTCAACACTCGCTACTTTCAAGCCCTCGCCTTTTCTTTCGCTTCCAAATTAGCTGTTTCTTACTTAAATGACCCTTCCCGATCGAAACCTGTTTGATCTTAATGACAAACTGATCATCTGTCTTGATCGACGACCCAGGTTCCGTTTCTTAATTAATTAGCCCAAACCTCTAGCTGACACATCGAAGATGGCTTCTAAGGAAGACATCGTGAATGATAGGGTACATGACTTTGTAGCACCCTCCTTTCTTCTTACTTTTGTTAGGAATAAAAAAGAAACGTCGGGGGTAAACTGTACGTGTTCTGAAGACAGAAATATACGGTACTTTTTACAAAATAGTTTATAAGTTTACCGTTTTAGTTTGAAGTTTAACTACTATTTCTTTTATTTCGTACTATTATCTCGATTATTACTAAGTAAGCTCAGACAGACTCATACATCGCTATCAAAGACCGATCTCCTTCATTAATGCGGACTTATAACAAGATGCAGATCGAGCTAAAGAAAAGCTTTCCCTGTTATCGCGGTCGCGTGCGTGTGTCTCATGACCCTGCGATGTTTCCCCGTCACGCGTAGTTAGGCTCGATTACACTTCGCTGATTTCTACGACCTAGTGACGAACGCATGCGATGTCTTTGTGTTAACCCTTAGCGGACATATCTCAGGGTCATCGTCACATCGAGCTGCAAGTGGTGAAGGAACCGACGGAGGATTTTACAGCTTTTTACAGACATAGTTTTAAAGACATCTCATATAATTATATGATAAGGGGAGGGAATTTCTAGCATCCTTCATAGAAAGGCTCGAATTCTTAGAATCCCTTCCCTCTCTCACATGTGAGAAAAAAATCCCTCTTCCACGTGTTAAGTCTGTCAGATTCTCTAACAAACAGGTCATACGAGCAGGAAACAAAAATGTCACAATCATAAGCATGGTCTTTGAAATCGTTTTCAATTTAAAGTGTTGTCGTGTAATCGTTCGGTAGTACATGTGATCTGTATACAATACAATACCACACCACTATATTTATCCCTAGGGGCAATTCACGGAAGCTTCACAGCAAGCCATATCACAGCACTGCGACATGCATTACTTAAGAACGGAAACTTATTTTTTTCCTCACAAGAAAACGCGAAAACGTACTTAAAACTATAGAAACAAACTACGAAATTACCTAAATTTCGGTCTATTAAGCGCACCTGTATATAAGCCACACCCACTAAATTTTAAAACAGTCTCTACTTTTTTCACATATAGGTTGCACCGGTTTATAAGTCGCAAATATTATATACAACATGAAAGCTGCATCGTAGGCATTTCGTCTCGTTTTGAGGGTGATGATGATGAGGGTGTGTGCTTCAGTAACTGATCTGAATGCTTCAACTGTATGCGGCTTTAATAAAAAAAATGTGAACAGTTAACACTGTAACAAAGTTAACAGTTAACACTTTAACATGGAGCTCATCGAAAAATTAACCAAAATCTGAAAAATCTGTGAAAACCCGCAAACAAGCCACATCGCTCTTTAAGCCGCAGGGTTTTAAAGCTGGGGAAACAAAGTTGCGGCTTATAGTCCGAAATTTATTTTATGAGAGTAGACGAAGAGAACTCTTGGCCCCCTTAGTGTCTGGAGAGTGTCGAGGTGGTGGCATAGTCTGGTGTGCTGATGGCAGGTGCGCTGGCGTTCCGACCGACTCGTCTGCTGGCCGCAGGGCGTCACTTTGAGAGTTGAGTTGTCGTTGAGTAAGTGAGCTTTCGCTGGAATCACGCGCGACGGGCGATGGTGCGCTGGGCACAGTGGTGGCTGCGGCTTTTTGTAAGAAAACATGCTCCAGGAGTTTGGCCACCAGCTCCTCGAACTTTGGCCCAGCCCACCTTTCCTGTAGGACGGAGTCCGTGCAATCGATAAACAGAAGCTCAGTAAGGACGGGGGGTGGCCAGTGTATTGTCTCCAGCAACAGTGGCACGAGCGGCTTTCCCCAAGCGTCGGCCAGGCTCACCTGCACAGGTACGTTTGGCTCAGTCGTAGGTAATTTTGTTTTCTCGAACACTCTCTAATGCTTTTCTCCTGCATGCTATATATCAATGTAACATTTTCTTGGTCTTAAAAATTCTGATACAAGAGCCTGCATCAGTATCAATAAATAATGTTGACACCGATGGCGTTGGCACTCTGCGCCTCTCAACACCCATTCATCAAAGCACCCACTTTCCCCTTTCAGTCTATCCATCATGTACTATAACCCAGTTCTTTCTTCAATTTGCCTAAGCTCACCTCTCGGCGACAGGTTGACGACAAAGCATATTTCGGGTGCACAAAACACCCGGTGATTAATATGAGATTATCGATAACATCAAATTGCTGCGCCTAAGTCACTTGGTAAAAAAATCTCTTTGGATCAAAATTTTTGAGAAAATTTATTAGTTGTAAACATTATTGAGATAAGGACCAAGTAGGTCAACAGACTGCCTGACTGATATAAAGAATGTTAATCTACAAAAGACGATACCCATACTTGACTTTACATAAACAATGTTCTCTTGAAATATTCCTAAGATGATCTGAAAGGAGATTTTTATTTTTGTCATAATTTTCTTTATATTTTACCATTTAGCTCTTGTATCTAAATTTTTTTATGGGTAGTCTGTTTGCCGATGAATGCTCTTCAAAACAAAATTAGTATAAAAATTTTCAGTTATGGAAATTATAAAGGAAAAAGCAGCTCCCATATCAATATTAATTACCCTCCACGAAGTATCGTATTCAAAACCCAATCAAACTTATTCATACGGGCATACACTTCATACGGTCAACCAATACTAATCACTATACTCACTGAGGATATAATACTCTGATAAGAAAATGTAAAAAAAAAACAACCCACAAAAACACAAATACGCGTGGGAATTCCTCGCTTTCTCTTTCACTCCCTCTCTCCAATGTGAGGGCAAAAAATCACCAGACAAGATCACGCAAGCAGGAACAAAAAAAAAAGTCACAGTTATAGGCACGGTCTTTGAAATCGTTTTCAGTTCAAAGTGTTTTCATGTGATCGATCGGTGGTACATGCGATAGCAGCTCATAATATTGGTGATTGTATAACACTAGCTGTAGCTTCGCATCGCCCACAGCTAGCCATATCACAGCACCGCGACATTCATTCTTTAAGAACGGGAATAAATTTTTTTCCCTAACAGGAGATTGCGAATACGGACTAGAATCATGAGAAACAAACTATGTAATTATGTTTTACTGGATTAGACAACAAGAACTGTTGTCCACTTGTGGGGCTTCTTTAGCGACTGGGGAATGTCGAGGTGGTGGTATCTTTTGCAGAGCTCTGTTCACTGGTCCAGGGTCACACGCCTCGTTCTGGATTCCCCCGTTAACCTGGACCTGATTATGCCGAGGGTTATGAGCCTGGTGGTGTGTTGATGACTTTCCGACCGAAGTGTCTGCTGCCTGCCGGGCGTCACTCTTGGTGTGGAGTTGTCCTTTAGTAAGTGAGCTTGCGCTGGAGTCATGCGCGGGAACATGTTCCTGGATCTTGGCTACCAGCTCCTGGAACTTCGGTCCGGTCCACTTTTCCTGCAGGGTGGGGTCAGTGCAGTCGATGTAAAGAAGCTGCGTCAGGACCGGACCCATCGGGCCAGGGGGTGGCCAGGATGTTGTCTCCAGCAGCAGCGGCACGAGTGGCTTCTTCAAAGCGTCGGCCAGGCTCACCTGCACAGGTACGTTTGGCTTAGTCGTAGGCTATTTTGTTTTCTCGAACACCCTTTAACCCTTTTCTCCTGCATGCTTTGGATAAATGCAAAAAAGGCATTTTCTTGGTCCTAAAAATTCTGACACACCATTCTTGAAGTATCAGTAAATAATGTTGATACCATTGGCGTTGGTACTCTGCGCCCCTCAACATCCATTCCTGTATTCATCAAAGCACCCCTCCTTCAGTCTATCCTTTACGTGCCATAAGTCAATTCTTTCTTTAATTTCCCTAAGCTCACCTCTCGGCGACAGTTTGCTGACAAAGCATATTTCGGGGTCACGCACGAGACCACCACCCGACACCCGCGCACCCCCTTGTCAATCTTGTCATACAGCGAGTCTCCTCCACCCATCTGCATGATGTCCAGCCAGCACGTGAAGCCCTGTGATGTCAGAGCCTTGTACAGACCCAGCACTTGAGGCTTTCTCCCCCACTGGTAGGAGATGAATATATCGGGCGAAATTGTATCCTGTCAAAGAAAACTCATCAGATAATTTTTGCCTTTTGATATCTCTGTTTGCACGAACGCAATTGTTGGGAGAGTCTAAGAGATGACTGGAAATCGCTTTAATAATTTGAAGGAGGAAGACACTTCATTGTATATTACATCTTTTATCACTACAGTGACATCTGTTACATACCTTGCCGCTGAACCCCAGTTTTGAAGACACAGCAGAAGCTATTGGGTACAACATCTGATCGTGCAGTTCAATGCAGTGTAAGACAAAAAAGACCATGTCTTCTCTAATGTCTTTCTGAAGCTTGGCTTTGCTGGGGTTACAGAAAGTGTAGGGTCACTACAAACCATTTCGGAGATGAAAAGAACACCCAACAGGAGGAGTTACCTATTTGTTAAAACTTCCTATAGCTGCAGTTAATGAAAAGGAAAGGGAGGAAGAGACAGGATACAAGAAAGAAAGACAACAATAAAATTTGTAAGGTGTCAAAACAGACAACAATAAAGCAGACAGAACAGACATCAAGACAACTAGACACATGGAAAGAAGAAACTAGAGATCTTGACCTACAGTAGATGAGGGAAAGATGCATAGAGAGTGTAATATGCAACAAATTGCTCATTACAATTCATACATGGAGCTATGATTTTAATATTACTGTTACGCACCCTTCTGCCTGAAATTAAAAAGTGATTGAGCTAATTATAAATGATTGAAGCAAAAGTCACTCAGTAAAAGAAAAAAGTGCTTACTTGACTCCATCTAGGAAGCGTTTTGCGAAGTCTTCGAGGTAACCGAGCGCATTTTTCTTGTCTTCACCTTCCATTCAGTCTGAGAATGTTATCTTGCTCACTATGCCAAAGATTTCTTTCACCTGTCCCGGATGTTCCTGCATTGAACACATGCGCACCAGGTCCTTAAAACATGTGTGTGTTAGTGTGTGTGTGTGTGTGTGTGAGAGAGAGAGAGCACACTCGCTAGATGACGATAATAAAGATACACTTTCATGAGCGCAACGTTTAAAAAAAAAACCGAATGCATGTTTTATCCGACAAATTTTCTAATGGTTTTCAAAGAAATGCAGTTATTTAGAAATCCATACTACCTTGCTATCTAATTAGCTTTCAATTATTTTCTCTCTTTACCCATGTCATCGGTATGAAGATTGACGAGGGCAGAAGACCAAGTTCTAGTAGTTTAATATTTAAGATTAACTTTCTCTCTGTCTGAAACTCTTTTGCTAATTGCAGTTTTAAGCGTCATCGCAACTATGAAAAAGCGACAAATGCTTACATGTTTTTTTATTTTCTGGTATTTATTTTTTCAGCGCTGAACCTCGGATGGAAATGTACAATTTCCCAGTCACTTCACGCATCTCTGCGTCTTTCCTTCGCCAAACTGTTTCGTGAAAGAAGTCAATTAGATGACAAATGATGGAAGCTGGATAATGAAAACCGCTGCGTATGCCGAAAACATTACCTTCCACTTAAGGAGCTTTTTTTTTTATCCATGGCTTCATAGGCCGCTTGCATGCAGTTCTCTGTTGGATGCTTCAAAAGTGCCTTCATCATCTCTATCCAAAGAACGCCGTGTTCACGTGACCTGAAATTAATTGCTTATTATGAAAGCCATGCATCGTCCTTCTGCTGTTCAGGAAAACCAGATCTTGTTTCTCCAATTTATGACTGTGGTGACTGTCGTATCCCGTTCTTGTTGTTCAGTATGTTTAAACGATCAGGAGATGTGGAGAAAAGAGAGAACAGCAAGCAGTGTTAATTTATTTGGTTAATACGTGAATTAATTATCTGCTTGCAGCTGTCAGAGGCGGTCCGGTGGCGCAACGGTTAGCGCCTGTCACCAATACAGTGAAGGTTGGCTGTCCATGGTTCAGTTCTCGTCTCGGGCACGCTGTTCTTTTTCTGCATGTGGCATGTTTACAGGGCTGGCTGCCTTGCCGTGATAGTTGCCTTAGTAGCTGGCTCGGCGTAAAACACCAATTAAAAAAAATTGCAGCTGTCACCGTTTCGTAAAATAAAAACCTACTACCTTATGGACACACATTTCCCACTATTATCCAGCATCCCTTTTCATACCTATATTCCCTGTCATGTAACACAGGTGACCGTTTGAGTGATGGAAGTCAAACTCACGTGCCCATGGCTGCGCACAACACGTTGTCAACGATGGGCCTGGCGAAGAGGATGGCCAGGAAGGTCTCATCGCCGATGTTATCGAGCAGGTGGGTGAACTTGACCACAAGCCCCTCGTACAGCTTGTTATTCTTCTGGGGAAAGTGGAGAGACATGTTTGTGTGGTGAGCGTTAGTTATTGTCACAGACTGGTTTTTTAAAAAATAAATAATGTTCTTCACTCACGCTTGCTTCATTTTTTCCACGCTCTTCGGTACACGCATAAAACACACACGTACGCGCGCGCGCGCACACACACACACACACACACACACACACACGCGCGCGCGCGCATGCATACATATACACATAAGCATTTTATACATATATATTTTAACACACCTTCATTTAATCCCTATTTTTTCGTCTGTGTCATCATTGCGCAGATGTGGTCAAAGACGCAGTGTACCCTGGTAACCGTTTAGACATTTTTTCTTTATTTTCTCATTTTTTATGTGCCATATTTTTGCCTACGTTTCTTTCTCCTTTGTTCTTTCAAAGTTATATTTCTTATCTTTCTCTCTCTCTCACACACCCTCATCTGTTTAATTTCTTTTATTAATTTACACTTCTCTCTCCTATATTACTTTTAATTCACCTTCCAAGCCTGGCGTAGATGTACAGTGGTAGAAACAAGAACACAAAACACACCTCAATGCAGTGTTTCTTGAGATCGTTAAAGAATTTTCCAATCGTCTGAAAGACATCTTTGGCAGCTTGTGAGCCACTTTTCTTTAACGAGAGCTGAAGTGCGAAGTCCATTATCTCCTCATAAATTTCACCGATCAACAGATCCTCACTGCCACAAAGAAAGAAAGACGAAAGGAAGGAAAATCAACCATCTAAGAGAAAGAAGACTTTTTTGTCATCTATAGCCTTATGCAAGGCATCAAGATGTCATATATTTTTTCTTTGCTTTTTGTAAAATGTAGGCTTTCCATAAACTTTTTGTTCTGTGTGGACTTCAAAATTTTCAGCTGTCTCCTATATGTTATGTTTTCTTTTGACAACCTGATTTTATTACCAGACCATTGAAAAACACATATTTAATACGATAAAATAAGTTATATCCACGCACCCAGTTTCTTAGCTATACAATCTGCGTGGTTTCTTATGGTCCCACAGGAGAGCTCTGCTACAATGCTGTATGCTAATAAAGCTTAAAGTGTAACACGCTTTTTCTATAAATAAATTAATGTCTTTCATATTGTATAAAAATGTGGCAGAGCATCAAAAAAGCATGTAGTACTGCTACAGTTACTGTTGTTGTTGCCTCCGGCCAACACACTATTACTGCCGGTACTGTGCGGCTATTCAGGCAGCAATATGGTATCCCCAGAACTGGGACTGAATAGTTTAATCACTTTAATGTCTGTCAGATTTGCCCGCCTTGCTGTGTAGTGTTCACGTAGCCAACAAAAGTACCTTACGGTCTGGAGGTGATACAGCCAGCGTTTCTCAACCTTTTACTTGTAACGCCCCCCTTGACGAAAAATGGTACGTCCGCGCCCCCTTCCCCCGAGCCAACTATTTACTAGGGGGTCCAAGATAGCGTTTTGAGTTGATCTTGTTGCAGACGCCTCTCGCGAAAACGGTATAAACTATAAAAGGTCGTACTTGGAAGGTGAAAAGATGTCTCCTAATTAGAGTTAAATTTTGTAAACATTGGTAATAATGACGTTTTCACTTGACTTGATCAATACACAAATATGGATCTATAAATACAATGCCAATACAACAGATTTCTTTTACCCTTGACAAGACTGCCTTAGCTGACCGCGAACGCAGAGTTGAGAAAATCAATACAACACCGGAAGAACAAAGTCGGTATCTGCAAGAAGTAAAATTGCCAATGAAATATTACGAAAGCAAATTCTGCGGTGCTAATAAATAGTATTTTAATAATTTTTGTGGACACTCGCATTGATTAATGAGAAGGTTGAGCCTGCTTGCTGCTGCATAGAGAAGCGAACCTGGGTGCGATGTTAGTACCCACTGCTATTCGTAGATCAGCCTCTGCGTCCAGACGATTTCTGTATTTCGACTTCAGTGCTGCCAATGCTGAAAATCCTTGCTCACGCATATACGATGTTGAAAAAGGCAGAAGAACTTTCATTGCTTTGTGAGAAAGGAGAGGATATTCTCCGTTGACGCCAATCCAGAATTTTGGCACTGGTGTTTTTTGGAAGACCATTTTCAGGGACTGGTCACTCGAATTGTCGATAAGCTGCTCTTCTTCTTCCGTAGACAACCCGCTTGTGCTTGGATCAGCCAGAAATGGATTACGAATCCAATCATATTTAGTTACATCAATTTCAGCAAAGTAATGCTGAAACTTTTCTTGCAGTCCGTTTAGATGGGAAATAATAGCGTTCTTCACCTGATCAATATTCAAATTAATATCAGTCTTGCACTTACACAAACAAGGAAACATATCAAAAACATTTTCTTGGCGTATCTTTTCCTTCCACAACGAAATTTTTCGGACGAAAACATTAATCTTGTCGGTTGTTTGTAATATGGTCGTGTCTTTCCCTTGCACAGAAGTATTCAAAACGTTCAGCTTATCAAATATGTCAGATAAACATGCCATTAGTAGCAGCCATCGGTCGTTCTTAAGCAGGTCAGCCTCGTTGAAAGAGTTCTCGTTCAGAAACACCCACAATTCTTCCCGCAATTCAAAGATTCTCGTGAGAACGTTTCCATGTGACAGCCACCTTGATTCGCAATAATAGAGCAGCGCATCATAGTTGGCTCCCATGTCTTGACATATCAGAGAAAACAGGCGAGATCGGGCAGAACTATTCTTCACAAAGTTCACCATTTTGATGACATCCGTTAGCACTGTGTTCAAATGAACACTCAAATCTTTTGAAGCAAGAACTTCACGGTGGATCATACAGTGAGTCCAAACTACGTCTGGAGCAACCTTTTTAATAAGAGATTGCAACCCTTGTTTCTTTCCAGCCATTGCAGGAGCGCCATCTGTGCATAATCCAACGCAGGAATTCCAAGAAATGCCTTGGTCCTTAAGGAAGTCATCAACAATCGCAAATAAATCTTGGGCGGTTGCTCTGCATTCAATTTTCTTGCAAAATAAAAAGTCCTCCAGAAGATTATTTTCCCACACGTAACGAACGTAAGCAATCAAGTGTGAGTCACATGCAGTGTCAGTAGCTTCATCTAGCTGCAAAGCAAAATTGTGGCATTTGATACGACTAATCAACTGATCAGAAACGTCTTCAGATATCTCAGTTATTCTCCGGCGAACTGTGTCATTTGACAAAGGAATGGCTTGCAGTTGCGTAGCAGCATCTTCTCCTATCATGGTCCTTACAATGTCCATTGCTGCAGGCAGTATTAATGACTCTCCGATCGTATGTGCTTTTTTGTTTTGAGCAATGCGATAGGAAACTTGATACGAAGCCACCACAGCTTTCTTAGGAATGGATGAATGTGAGGCAAATGTTTTTTGTCTCTTGTATTCTTGCAATTTTCGTTCAAAAAATTCGAGAGGTTTGCAAGCAAATTCCGCATGCCGAGTTTCCAAATGGCGCCGTAGTTTGTTTGGCTTCATACTGTCTGGAGCTAATACTGCGAGGCAAACTAAAGGTACAAAATACGTTTTATACAGGGAGCCAGGCGAATGAATCATCGAAGGCAGCGTTTCTTAACCTTGTTTCTTGTGACGCCTCCACCCTATGAAAAAAAGGTACGTCCGCGCGCCCCCCTTAGCAAGCTAATTTCACTAATACCGATAGGAGACATGAGAAACTTAAAAAAATGACCGCCTTCGCGCCCCCCTTGTCAGCACGTCGCGCCCCCCCCCCCTTGGGAGGCGCGCCCCACAGGTTGAGAACCGCTGCACTTTAATGTCTGTCAGATTTGCCCGCCTTGCTGTGTAGTGTTCACGTAGCCAACAAAAGTACCTTACGGTCTGGAGGAGGTGATAAACCATGTTTGTGGACACATTTCCTACATCTTCAGCTTGCGGGTACTCCGGGGCAAGCATAACCTCCCTCATGTCCGCAAGGTGGCGCTTTAGCAGTCCCACATCTCTGATGCCCTGTTAAAGCTGACATCAAGAAGCGGAAATGGGGCTGAACTGGTCATACCCTGCGAAAGCTGGCTGATAAGTTAACGATACAAGATCTGGACTAGAACCCACGGGGTAAGCGCATGGCTGAGAGACCCAGAGAGACGTTGAGAAGATCGGTCCACGGCGAGTTGGAGGAAGACCGCATCATGACATGGACCCAACTGAAGAAGGATGCCCGGAACCGAATCCTCTGGCGTGGTTTGAATTAAAGATGCTTGGTTTTAATTAAACCAGGAATACAACTACCTAATTCTGCCTCAACGGTAAAATCGATCAATATAAGTCAATCACAGGATGTTATGAACATGTGTTACCACCCATGAACGTCGAAGTAACGAGGTTGTCGCCCTTGATTGAATAGCGATTATGACCCCTGGTTTGAATGTTGATAGGGGGCGTTGTTTAGAAATTGGAGGAGGAAGCAGACGTGAGAGTCTGGGAGAAAGAGGAATTTGGTACAGAGGTTGGAATTAATAGTACTGTGTGGATTAATATTAACTGTGTGAAGAAATAGCAACTGTGTGGATAAATAGTAACTGTGTGGATACATATTAACGGTGTAAAGAAATATTAACTGTATGGAGAAAGAGTAACTGTGTGGAGAAATATTAACTGTGTGGTTCCTCGATTTATTAATTTTCTCAACTGCTGTGTGATCTCTTGAGAAGATCGTAGAACTGTGTGGAGAAATATTATCTGTGTGGTCCCTCGATTTACTAACTTTCTCAACTGCTGTGTGATCTCTTGAGAAGATCGTAGAACTGTGTGGATTTACCTACTGTGGAATTTTTATTGACTTGATCATTTGTCTGCCGTTAGACTGTCGGAGTTATTTGGTGAATGTAGGCTGTCCGTATGATCAACGCCAGAGAGCAAGACTGAAAGAGGGGAACTGTTTGCCGTGTCGACCCTTTTTCCCCCCCAACAACAGAAGAAGAGAGAACTTGAAGGACTTTAATATAAACTGCTTAGATATATTTGTTTTGGTGCAAACTCAGTGTAGAATATTTGTGCTGAAGTTTTCTGTTGTTATTTAGTAAAGTATATATTTACGTTCACCCGATTAATAGAAACGTTCGAGCCCATGTGCAGGTCTTTGTATTTTGTTGTGTGAAAGGACACGTGAAGAACGCTGTGAGGTCAGTGTGTGTTGTGTGTGACCTGTCCACACTTTCCGTGCGTTCCTGACACAGGACACAAATAACAAATAAAGCTTGTTAATAATCAACGTCATCTTTCAATGAAGAGCAAAACCGGATAATAGTAAATATGATTTTATGCTTTTATACAATCATCTCTTGCCATGACGACGACGACGACGATGATGAGATACGCTCAATGCGAAGTGTGTTTAGTCTTGATATAGTCAGCCACTATACCTCACAGTCTGCAGGAGATGATGCACCATTCTCTTTGTCGCTTCTCCCATATCCTCGCCTTGCGGGTACTCAGGGGCGAGCACGACCTTTGTGATATCCGCTAGGTAGCGCTTTAGCAGTCCGACATCTTTAATTTTCTGTTAAAGGTTAAAAGCAAAGTTTGATATATTCCGATAGGCGTTCATCTAGTGAGTATTTTTACTGCCAGCTCTGCTATACCACCACTGTCATTAGTAATAAGGCTGTTAAACACTTCCTCCATTTCCTCTCTCTGGTTTAAAAACTCTACAGTAATTTCTGCCGATAATTTTGTGAAAAAAGAAGCACCATCATGGCGACAAGAAAGAAAAATCTGAAAGAGAAACTGACGTGACAGCATGTAATTGGTGTCTAGTAAACAACATGTAATCCGTGTATAGTAAGCATGTAATTGGTGTATAGTAAACAACATGTAATCTGTGTATAGTAAACAACATGTAATTGGTGTATAGTAAACAACGTAATCTGTGTATAGTTAGCGTGTAATTGGTGTATAGTAAACAAAATGTAATTGGTTTACAGTAAACAACATGTAATTGGTGTAAAGTAAACAACATGTAATCTGTGCATAGTAAACAACATGTAATCTGTGAATAGTAAGCATGTAATTGGTGTATAGTAAACAACATGTAATCTGTGTATAATAAACAACATGTAATTGGTGTATAACAAACAACATGTAATTTGTGTATAGTAAATAACATGTAATCTGTGTTTAGTAAACAACATTTAAATGTGTATAGTAAACAACATGTAATCTGTGTATAGTAAGCATGTAATTGGTGTATAGTAAATAACATGTAATCTGTGTAAAGTAAATAACATGTAATTGGTGTTTAGTAAACAACATGTAATCTGTGTATATTAAGCATGTAATTGGTGTATAGTAAACAACATGTAATTTGTGTATAGTAAGCATGTTTTTGGTGTATAGTAAATAACATGTAATCTGTGTATAGTAAACAACATGTAAATGGTGTACAGTAAACAAAATGTAATCTGTGTATAGTAAGCATGTTATTGGTGTAAAGTAAATAACATGTAATCTGTGTATAGTAAGCATGTTATTGGTGTATAGTAAACAACATGTAATCTGTGTACAGTAAACAACATGTAATTGGTGTATAGTAAACAACATGTAATCTGTGTACAGTAAACAACATGTAATTGGTGTATAGTAAACAACATGTAATTGGTGTATAGTAAACAAAATGTAGTTGGTGTATAGTAAACATGTAATTGGTGTATAGTATAAAACATAAAATCTGCGACAGTAAACAACATGTAATCTGTAAATGATTAACAAAAGGTGCGGGAGCTGACGGACACCATACAGTCTGTTCATCCAGAAAACCAGTTATTATAAAGCTAGCTCACACACACACACACACACACACACACACACACACACACACACACACACACACACACACACACACACACACACACACACACACACACACACACACAATCAGTATCTAAACACAAACAGGAAGATTAGAAAAGGAGAACGTTTGGGATATGAAAAAGAGAGGCGCTGTGCGAAATTCACTGACAAACATAGAGGCAGAGAAACGAGACCATTTTTCTCAACGAATCAGACTTAATCTCACCTTGAAGACGTTTCTGTCGTACTTAAGCTCGATCCAGTCAGCGAAGATTTGCATCTTCTTCCTGATGTTCTCCTCCCTGGTGTTGAAGGCGGTGATGAAGTACATGTACACGTCGATGAAGTCGCGATGACCCTCCTCACACTGCTCTTTGCTACAACCACAATAATAATAGTGAAGATTTTTATAGCGCATATTCACACTCGTAGAGAGTATGCTCTTAGCGCTTAAAACGCGAAAGAGACGTGGACTAAGTAGATACAGAACACAGGGGACGAAAGAAAACGACAGTACTGACAAAAACAGAAAACAAAAGGCATCAAGTAACAGGAACAGAGAAAAATAGTGATGGGTAAAGTAGCAAGAGGGAAGGGGGGGGGTAAGGACTAGCATTGTGGACTAGGAGTAGTGCTCAAGGAAGAGGTGCGTTTTCAGTGCAGATTTGAAGGATTCAATTGTAGGAAGGTGGCGGATATGGAGAGGAAGAGAGTTCCATTGTTTTGCAGCAACCAAAAGTCATGTGACCATATGTTGTTGTTCTGGTGACAGGAACAGTCAGAATACGGTTGTCAGAGGAAGAGCGGAGTTGTCTGGCCGGAGAGTAAGGGATGAGAAGTTCAGAGAAATAGTCAGGACAGGAGCCTGCAAAGAAATTAAAACACAGCACAGACAGTTTGTACTGGATGCGAGAACGGACGGGTAGCCAGTGTAGGAAACGAAGGAGAGGAGTGACATGGTCCCGTTTCCTTGCTCTAAGTACCAGACGTGCAGCGGAGTTCTGTACTCTCTGGAGTTTCTGAATGAGGGATGAGGGGCAGCCTGCCAGCAAGGAGTTGCAGTAGTCAAGTCGTGAAAGAACAAACGCACAGACAAGAGTGTTGGTAGCGCGTGTAGAGAGAAAGTGACGGATGGCACTGATCTTACGGAGCTCATAGTAGGCAGACTGACAGACAGCTGTAACATGTTTATCAAGGGTCATGTCTGCGGTGACAATAAATCCCAGATTCCTAACAGATGACGTGAAGGTGATGTTGCTGTCGCCCACCTTGATGTGATTGGGCAGACTGACTAGTGAAGGTTGATGTCTTCTTCTATGGCACAAGAGGGCTTCCGTTTTATCATCATTTAGTTTAAGCTTGTTTTTCACCATCCAGCCCTTGACATCACTAATACAAGCTTCTAGAGAGCTAATAGCAGAGTGAGACTCAGCCAGTGGAATAGAACAGTAAAGCTGCGTGTCATCTGCATAGGACTGATGAGACACCTGGTGAGACCGGATGCATGATGAAAGTGGTTTAGTATACAGGATGAACAGGACTGGGCCAAGTACTGAGCCTTGTGGAACGCCACAGAAAAGTGAAGCAGGGCGAGAAGTCTGACCATCGACTACCACAGTCTGGGTCCTATCAGTGAGATAGGAGTTGAATCATGAGAGGGCAGGTCCAGAAATCCCGTAGAGGGTGTGGAGTCTGTGAAGAAGCAGAGAGTGGTCTATAGTGTCAAATGCAGCAGACAGGTCAAGTAGGGTTAATGGAGAGACATCACCACTGTCAAGAGCAGATAATATATCTGTTGTTACTTTAATAAGAGTGGTCTCAGTGCTGTGGAAAGGTCTATATGCCGGCTGAGCTTGTGGAAGAAGATGGTGCTCTTGTAAATAGGCCCAGAGCTGTGTCAAAACTATTTTCTCTATGATCTTAGAGAGAAAAGACAAGTTGGAGACTGGGCGGTAGTTGTTTAGCACATTGATATCAAGCGTGGAATTCTTTAGAAGTGGCCTCACCACCGCATTCTTGAACAGAGATGGGAAAACACCTGACGACAGGCTGACATTTACAATATTTGTGATGGCAGGAAGTAGAGTATCTAGGCACTCGAGCAGAAGGCTTGTGGGCATCGGATCTAACTCGCAGGTTGTTGGTTTAGCTTTTAGAATAACCGCTTTCACATCGGTCTCAGAGACTGGTAGGAACTTGGTCATGGAGCATCCTGGGAGGACATCACAGGAGATGCTGTCAAGCGCCGACGCCGAGTCTAACGATGATCGAATGTCCGATATCTTGCTGGTGAAATAATCACTAAAAACTTGGGGCAGCAGTGAAGCAGGGTAGGCAGTAGGCAGTGGTGTTGCTGTCTTTGATCCAGTCATTTTATTGCAAATGGCAAAAAGCTTTTTGGAGGAGGTGCAATTAATTATTTGGCCCTGAAGATATGTTACTTTAGCCTCATAAATGCATTTTGCAACGCTTCGCTTTGCAGCATTGTAAATTTCTTTGTGGATGGCGAGTCCAGTCTTCCGCCAAACACGTTCAGCTCGCCGGCGCGTGCGCTTCAGGTCACGGAGTTCGACACGGATCAGTGAATACCAAGGCGCACATTTAGACTGGCGCATCAGACGTCGAGACACAGGGGCGTGGTCATCAACTACTCGACGTAAAACACAGTCAAGTTGCTCGGCAGAGGGTGGTTGGAGGAGCGCCATCTGCAGCTGTGCTTTGAATGCCAGTCTATCAACATTTCGTAATGAGCGAGTGGATCTAAAGACTGGCGCCGATGATGGGCATTTGCGATCAAGTTCGATCAGTACACAGTAGTGGTCAGATGAGAGATCGTGGGAAACATCAACTGACTGGACTTAGTGGTCATCAGGTCGATGTATGACCCAGTCCAGGATGTGATCTCTTTTGTGTGTTGGCTGCGACACGGACTGTACGAGACGAAAGGTGTGCAACATTTCTGACATTTTGACAGTGTCAGGGTGAGCACTGTTGTCGAAGTGCACATTCACATCTCCAAGGAGTATGGCGGGTCCAGTTAGTGTATTGCTATAATCCAAGAGATCATGGAATTCCGAGAAAAATGTAGAGGCTGTAAGTTTGTTCCTGGCGCTAGGAGGAGGTCTGTAGATGCAGAGCAGGTGCATCGAGCAATGAGGAGCCGAAGAGGAGACTTGTACAAATTCAAAAGACGTGTGAGGGAACGATACGGCAGTAGTAGCAGACAGGTATTTGGCAAGTGATGATCTGTAGATTATAGCAATACCACCACCAATAGAGAACAGTTACTGAGCAGGGCTGTGTGTGTGTGTGTGTGTGCGTGCGTGTGCGTGTGCGTGCGTGCGTGCGTGCGTGAGAGACCCCTTTCTGCACACAATGAAAGTTGTATGCTTTTATCGTAAGGACAGACTAGAGAGGTGATGAACACCCAGATTTACGAAAATACTTTCTTGCACTTAGGTCTTCAGATCATCTATGGATACGCCAGCTCCCCAGTAGGCCGAAATTAATGCTACGGAAAGTTGACTTTAAAGGTAAATTTTGTAGGCCACCTTTTGATTACTTACCTGAAAACGTCGTTGATGAATGTACGCATAATGCGTTCTAGGTAGTTCTGGTACCTGCCCCATTCCATACCGGGGTCGCTCTGATATTGTTTCATCAATGCCCTGATGACTTTACTCAGGTCCTCTCCACGCAGGCTCTGTGGGCAAAAAAATGTAATGTTTGACGAACTTTTTTTATTCAATTAATTATTTTTTCTTAGAGAGTTACCCTTCAAGGATCAGTAAGCATTTGAAAGTATAACATAATGAAACAAGGGCCTTTAATGACCCCCTTTAAAAATCCACTTCTTGATTATAACTCTGCATGTCTGAATATACAAGTAAAAGACCACATTCACATATGCACGACTGGACTGGATTATGCTTACGTCCCCTCTTCCGGACTGCGAACAAAACAGCTTCGGACCAACACTGCCAATAGTAGTTCTGCACATATGTACGTGCGACGTAGGGGAGAGGGAAACGACCTTTAACCTGGAATTTCAAAAAGTTGCTTGTTCTGCTTGGAATGTTCTCACCTGAAGATACTCCCTGAACTCAACGTCTGAGTTGCTGAGGTAGAGAATGTACTCCACGTGACTGGACGTGGGTCCGTACTTGATCATTTGCAGCACAAAGTCCAGGAAAGGAGCGTGGATGTCTTCGGGCTTTGATTTGCCGCAGTCACTGATTTGAGGAAGTCAACAAAGCAAACAAGATGAAACACATTCTGGCGAAAAAAGGAAAAGAAATAAAGAAAGACAGGATAAAAGACGAAATAAAGTGTAGTGCAGTTAATGCGCACCCTAACATAACACTTATACTAGAGCTGTTATGTTTCATTGAGATGATTGTTTTGTATATCTTCGTGACATATCAATAGGCAGTTACCTGATTGCTTGTTTCAACAACGTCAAGGTGGAAAATCCCATGTAATACCCCGACGTGTTGACTGACGGGAAATCCGGGTGGCAGATTTTGTCTCGAGTGGCTTTCAGCGCCGCTAGGACATCATCCAACGTCATCTTCTCGGCATTTTCTGTCATCCACCCCTCGAGCTCCTCTCTGAACTGGTTTTGGGCAACGTCGTTATCAGTGTGCATGAAATTCGCCCTGGATATGAGCTGGTCCATTTGCGGGAGGTGGAGCCGTCTGCACAACGTAGGGCTGATGGAAAAGGAAATTGCGGGGAATTTTTTTTTCTCAAAGAAATAATAATAATAATAACAACGCATTTTCTCGCTTAACAGTAAGCGCTGGAACAATAGAATTGCAAGAAAAACATATACAATAGAACAAATAGCACAAAACACTGAAACAGAGAAAAGAGAGAAAAAGAGAAAGTAAACTGACAGTAAAAAAAGAAAGTTTCAAAATGACATTTGTGTAAAGATATTTCTGTCGTTCCATCCAGAGATTCCAACATCCCATCATACGTCCACTCCCACGCTCAGATCGTCATTGACCTGCTCCAGGCTGTCTCGCAACTTGGACAACACTGTTCTTTTATGTCGTTTTCCTCTTTCAGTAAACTTTATGAGTATCTAATACAGGTGCTGGGCTGGCGGGCAGCTCTACGCTGAACACCGAGACACATGAGGGCAGTTGGCCAGTGTTACATGTAGAGTGGTGCCAAAGCTCGGGGATCTTCACGGCACAAAGCGATCAATGAGGAAGCAGGCCATGCCTGGTCGTGTCTGGTATTGTATTTCTCTCCACTCCTTCTGTTCTTTTAAACTACCGGGTTCTGACGACAACTCAGTGACACGAAATCTTGTATATTGTTCCTTGATCCAGTTTTTTCACAAACAGCCCATAACGGAATATTTAGCTTGCACTCACTCACTCACTCACTCACTCACTCACTCACTCACTCACTCACTCACTCACTCACTCACTCACTCACTCACTCACTCACTCACTCACTCACTCACTCACTCACTCACTCACTCACTCACTCACTCACTCACTCACTGTAGCCGTCACGATTCACTAATCATTAATAAGCTTGGAGTTTTCTGTTGTCACCCAGTGACAAGTCCTAAGGACACCAGCAGAAGAAAGCAGGAATTATCGTAAGGCAAAGGCTGGAAACGTCCTGCTCGCCGAAGCAATTGCAGATCCATAAGTAAATCTAGTAAATCTAGAAGCTTCTTTCATAGCAATATAAACTTATATTAGGCAAATAATAATAACGTAAATTTTGAGTCCAAGCCAAGGCAAGACCATTTCCACTTTGATGTCGGCTGTTGAAACACGTACCGCTATTCAACCATGTCGGCTCATACAGTGAAAAAGATCGTGTACCTTAAAGTTCAGGCATATAAGATTTCATATCTTTCGTGCAGTTCCAAAGGATGAGCCAAAGGTTTGGCTGGTAAAAACTAGTTTGGGATTATGGGTTTATTTATGCATATGTAAGCATGTCTGTGTTTAGCATGTGTAGACACGCTGTAAATGACATGAACTCCTCCATCCGGAGAAAGTATATGTTTACTAGTCATGATTACTACAAACAGAAAATTGTGCATTATTAAAAATACATTTTGCGACTAGATACCCTTTCTCCTCGATAAACTTTTCAAAATTAAACGTTTATTTTACAGACTACAAACAGCTGTAGCGCTTTGTTTTTCCTAGTAGCAATCCAGTTTTTGAGCAGTTAATTAGAATCTGTCTATAATTGATGAGGTAGCTCTTTAAGCCGTTCGCTATACAAATACTGTGGGATTACGCCTTACAGAGATGCATCCCCTTCCCTCTGCCCCTCAAACTACTCACCTCTTCACCAGAAAACACGATGCACAGCGCTTACGTTCCAGCCGACAACGTTGCCGTCGAGGGCTTTGCGCGTTGATCGGCGCAATGACGTTGGACATCTCCAAAGCGACGCGTAAATATGACCTACGTGCTCCTTCCTGGTTCCCCCTCCCCATTTCCACCACCCCTCTTCTCCCCAAAATATAGTCCCGTTGTGCGTGGGGTCCAAAAGCTAAAATAACAACAAACCAAAAATAAAACTAACAAATTATGGAGGTGCTACTTTTTCTAAAGAAACAAAGGCTAATAATTACTGTGAAATGATTGATGACACTACAATCTGGCTACTCAACCACTTGAAAAAATATCTCCTTATCAAACTTTATGTAACAAATTACTACACTGAGCGGGAGTCACCTAGTGTTGAATGCAATGACTACCGCAGGTTCTTGTGGGAAAATGTACTTCCTGGCCTGCATTATTTTCTGAAAATAAGTTCTGAATCGATTTCACAGAAGTGGCCAAAGCAAATTAAAAAAAAATTGTTCTCACATGTATGAGATTATTTACAAAAGAAACACCGCTGAAGTATTGTTCTTAGTTACCAAATGAGTGAATCTTCGCATACATCACGCACATTTTGAATACACGCCTATAACAGTCTCAGTCTGTCACTCAAAACTGTCTAATAAGAGCTAAACTGAAATTGCTACAAATCACAATAATCAAAATCTAGCTACAAATTAATTTAACCATCGATTTTCTTGTTTTTGACACTTGGCTAAATTGATACTTAAATGTTGTCTTTTATGTTGCCCTAAAGCTTACTTTGCCACTTGTGGAAGTAGCTTTTCTGTATTTATTTTTCTATTTTTGCGTTCTGTATTTAAGTGTGCACAAATATATGTGTAGATATGTATACTATTAATGCCTGAAGTCCCTGGATACATCTTTGATCACTTTGTATGTGCATGGGACTTGTGCAATATTTGCATAATTTACAACACATTGATAGACATTTTGTCCTTGCTTTTTAACTAATACATTCATACATTAAAAAATCCTTGTTTTTCTGATTTTTCTAGTGTGTGTGTGTGTGTGTGTGTGTGTGTGTGTGTGTCCTTTTTTTCCTCATCTCTGAATCTGCTTTTCTGGGTATTGCAGTAAACAAATCTAAAATTATTAAGCTCACAACAAATGTAAAAATAAAAATAAAACTGGAACAAAACTAGAATTTCAAAACGTGTCTAAAACCATTTCATTAAGCAAACCAGCGTATTAATGTGTAGAAAAGTATCAAACTGCATACATGGACATACCCAAACCACAACAATAATTGCATGACAATATATACTCTTGCAGTGTGAACTACAAAGGTTACTAGAAGTAAATGTGCGAGAAGGGCATGGACGAGCTAAGGGACACAACCGCTAGCCAGACTGAAAGTTTTATGAAGGAAATCGGCCAAGCGAACGATGTTTGTAATATAATATCATCTTTGGTTCAAGTCGATTGGCTTACGACAGCCATCGGGTGTGTGATTACTCGTCATTTTGGGTTTATCCACAACACACTACTTCCTTTTTTCTCGCTCAGCAAACACATCTCACAATGGTCCTGTGTGTGGTGCCTGAGTGGTCAACACGACCGTCATCAGGGCTGGCGCACACTTGGGCACCATCCTGTTTCTTATCTCCTAGGTGATCGTAAGCACAACCTACCTGTCCTCCTTCGTGCGCATGATCAGTGAAAGCGGAAGTATGCTCGCATGATGCCTCTCTGCAGGCCTTCTAAGGGACAGACATATGATTACGGGGCAGGGCTGGGGCAGGAGCGGAAGGGGGCTACACGTCAGATTTATTTATATCAAAATTAGAGAAGGGAGACGAATATAGACATGAGAAGCCTTTACTTAAAAATGACGGAGGGGTCATTCACGAGAGGACTAAACTGAAGATAAAAAGGAGAGAAACTGTTTAAAATGATTTACACAGAGATTGATAGATCATGGCAAACGAGGGAACTCATGTAAGAAAAAAATAATTAGGCACGTTGGATTACACAATGAGATGTGAAGACAAATTAAAAGAAGTATATAAAGAACCAAATTTACTTTTCTGTTTTATTTCTATATATCGCTTTTTATCTTCAGTTTATGACAACAGGTGTGCACTTTGTTTGGATCTTCGATACTACAATTCTTCTAACTTCCCTGACTGTAAGCATTTGCTCTTCATCTGTAGCAATGGTGCGATATTTCCAGAGTTATGCACGATGTGATTTGCATAAATTACAATTTTATTAGAACTTAATTCGAGTAATTTTTTTCCCTTTGGCTGTCACCCCCGTGGGCCCGGCTTCTCGTGCCGGGGGTGAACATCTAGCCTCTCTGGCTGGGAGACTTAGCTGGCCCACCACTTTATCTTTCACCTTTCTTGTTTCTCCCTTTCATCTGTACTCTTTTTCTAACCAACCATCTCCCTATCCTACTACAGTTTTATCTTTCCTGTCTTTTGTCTACACCGGCCTTTCTCCTGCGTTCTTTTTTCCATCATACCTTTCTTTTCATGTTACTATTTTCTCTGTGGTCTTCTTTAGACCCCCTGCGTTTGTCGTGCAGGGCAACCCGTCTCGGGGGAGGATGGGATCCTGGAGGTTGAGAGGTCCCTGATGGGCTGCGGCCCATCATACCAACACACCTCTTTGGCCCAGACTCATCCTAAATGGGAGGTTGGTGTGGCCCACCCCAATCAATCAGCTGGTCGTGCAGTGCACTAGCTTTGCTAGAAGGCTGCGGCTGGGGTCAATCTGGTCTTCGCACTTTGTAGGTCAGAGTATATTCCTTCTGTATCCCTGGTGCAACCCTGCTGGAAATGCCCTAAGTGGTACGGCTCGTCGCATCCCCCTCTTGGACTCCGTGGTGGGTGGGGAGCAGAAGGAACGAATTACATAGTTCTTATTATGGCACCAAATAAATCGACTCTAGGAAAACTCACAAGAGAAGACGAGTCTTAGGACAGTGAGAATGAGGTGCGTGACAGTGTGAAAGTGTCTGTGGAGGGGGCGTGGCCCCGTTTTCTTGTTGTTGAGGGCACAGAGCCGGCCCGGCCGCTTTCGTTTCTTTTCCCTTTCGCTATTGCAAATTTCTCTTCTATTAAACGTTTGCACTCTGGACAGTTCCTAGTCCAGTGTGCAAATCGAAAAGCATCTGAAGCCCTGCGCCGATGGGATGGAAAACAGTTTGTAGACCATCCTATTAAAGTAACTGTCACGTACTCTTCGCGGACATGCGCACTCTTACGAACTAACAACACAAGATCGCTTTAGTTCAGGACGTCCCTTCCCGGACACATACTTATTTACAAAATGAACGACAAGAAATTTAATTAAATACACAACAACTCTGCCCCTAGGCAGTCAGACAAATCAAGACTCAGAGGAAAAATACACTACAAGTAAAATAAAGGCAAAACACTTAACGAAGTTACGTAACTAAGCCTTTCAAAATGTAAATAATTACTAGACCGCTCACAGGCAGGTCTTCTACGTTACACACTGCACAACAGGCAAATCTCTAGCAGTCTCTACACTGCACACATTTAAATACACACTGGCAATAGACCGCATACAGGCAAGTCTTCAGAAGTTACTCTCAACTGTCTACACTTATATCCACTATCATTAACTGACTGCACGCAAGCAAGTCTTCAATGTACCAGACCGCACACAGACAAGTCTTCAGCAGTCTCAAAACTGCATATACCTTTAAATGTACTGAGGTTACTCAAGTCTCTAATTCAACTGTCCTATCTCAACACCTGGTAGACGAAGGTGGAGGATACCAACTAGAGTACGTAAACACCCTTTAACTGGCCTAATGCCAAAAGAAAGTCTTACTTTCTGTCTGTACGCCGCGTCTCATGGAAGTCCGGCGTTCCCCGATAGCTCACGGGTCTGCCCTGCGTTAGAGGTCCCCCGGGCGTAACAGTCGGTGCACAAGGACGTGGCTACCTTCGGCTTACTGCTCGAGTACACGGATACCGCGACGACCCTCCCCTCAGTCGGTGGGGTATCTTCGTTGTGCCTGGTGGTGGTGGAGCTCCGTTTCTCGACCCACGGAAACGCTGATAAGATTCGTATCGCCCTCTCGCCAGCTCCGGTTGTTCAGTCTCGCTATGGCAACCTTCCTTCAGCGTGGCGTTTGTTCTCCGCAATCAGTAGCAGAACGGCGTGGAATCTCTAGTATCAGCTCGGCTTCAGCAACAGTTGGTCAACTGGACCAGCATCAGCATCAGCATCAGCAATAGCAGTATCAGCAGCAGCAGCCCACTGGCCGCTCAGGGTCGGGAATATATACACACACCTCTGTCGTAAACAGACCAGGTGTGTGCACTGTATGACCTGTGCGTGAAGTTCGAATATTTCGCGGCTCACGCCTTTCCACGGAATTCATGCCACAGCAGTAGCTTTCTGACTGTGGTTGGGATCAAAATACCCACAACTGTCACCCAGGACCGGGTGTGAGCACTGCCTATACGTGAAACCTGCTAAATTCGCGGTCCAAGCTTTCTAAGGGACACATTTGACACGTCAACAACATGTTATGTCCTACCCCCATCCTGCTCTACCCCCTTATCTGCTACAGTAACCGCACACAAATCCCTCAACGATGTTGAATGTGTACACGGCATGTGTCGCCGATTAGTCAGTAAAACTGTTGTATA
Organism: Marisa cornuarietis; assembly: GCA_004794655.1. Taxonomy (NCBI): domain Eukaryota; kingdom Metazoa; phylum Mollusca; class Gastropoda; order Architaenioglossa; family Ampullariidae; genus Marisa; species Marisa cornuarietis. The sequence goes on from SMMW01000555.1 coordinate 9,121,138, forward strand.
AAGTTGTAAATAAATTGCTTCGTTTGAAATGTCTTCGACTGCAAAGATTGGCACCGTACATGTAGAACCAGCAACGAGCCATTGATGAGGACAAAGGCGCACGGGGCTTACGCTTTGTCGCTCAATCTAATACGCTCACCATCTTCTACCGTAACAGTATTTATCAAATGAAAATGTTCATATTTCTGTTAATGTATTTCGTTCAGGTTCTCTGGTACCTCAATCTTCTCATTCCTATTATACTAGATATATTGCTGTTTTGTTGTAATCGTACATGACACAAACGGCAAAGGCGATTATCGTGACAGGAGAACCATCCATTCAAGAGGAAATATTGAAATGAAGAAACAATTTTATCGATAATAAAATGAACAAGATTTTTTCTCATGTATCCTTTAGATCACGCATTCAATCAAAATGTTGCTCATTTTGAGAACGAGATGTACACAAAAGGAGTGGTTCTCGGTTTGGCATTTCCAAGTCAACCGGATCGTCAACATTGAACAGAGGAATTCATACATCAACATTGAAGGATACGTTTGATTAAATATCACAGCTTTTGCTATCACTGTATTATATATTATAAATAAACACTAACAAACAAAACCAAAGAAAAAAAATTAAAGCAAACCAACATTAAAAAAAATAAATCAAGGATATGTCTCATCTCCAAAACACCCGGTGATTAATATGAGATTATCGATAACATCAAATTGCTGCGCCTAAGTCACTTGGTAAAAAAATCTCTTTGGATAAAAATTTCTGAGAAAATTTATTAGTTGTAAAGATTATTGACATAAGGACCAAGTAGTTCAACAGATCGATGATGGGCTGACTGATATAGAGAATGTTAATCTACAAAAGGCGATAACCATACTTGCCTTTACACAAACAACGTTCTATTGAAATATTCCTAAGATGATCTGAAAGGAGATTTTTATTTTTAAGTCATAATTTTCTTTATATTTTACCATTTAAAACTCTTGCATCTAAATTTTTTTATGGTTGGTATGTTTGCTGATGAATGTTCGTACCGTAATTATCTTCAAAACAAAATTAGTATAAAAATTTTCAGTTATGGAAATTATAAAGGAAAAAGCAGCCCATATCAATATTAATTACCCTCCACGAAGTTTCGTATTCAATAACCAATCAAACTTATTCATACGGGCATACACTTCATACGGTCAGCCAATACTAATCACTATACTCACTGAGGATATAATACTCTGATAAGAAAAGGTAAAAAAAAACCCCACAAGAACACAAATACACGTGGGAATTCCTCGCTTTCTCTTTCACTCCCTCTCTCCAATGTGAGGGCAAAAAATCACCAGACAAGATCACGCAAGCAGGAACAAAAAAAAAAAGTCACAGTTATAGGCACGGTTTTTGAAATCGTTTTCAGTTCAAAGTGTTTTCATGTGATCGATCGGTGGTACATGCGATAACAGCTCATAATATTGGTGATTGTATAACACTGTAGCTTCGCATCGTCCACAGCTAGCCATATCACAGCACCGCGACATTCATTCTTTAAGAACGGGAATAAATTTTTTTCCCTAACAGGAGATTGCGAATACGGACTAGAATCATGAGAAACAAACTATGTAATTATGTTTTACTGGATTAGACAACAAGAACTGTTGTCCACTTGTGGGGCTTCTTTAGCGACTGGGGAATGTCGAGGTGGTGGTATCTTTTGCAGAGCTCTGTTCACTGGTCCAGGGTCACACGCCTCGTTCTGGATTCCCCCGTTAACCTGGACCTGATTATGCCGAGGGTTATGAGCCTGGTGGTGTGTTGATGGCTTTCCGACCGAAGTGTCTGCTGCCTGCCGGGCGTCACTCTTGGTGTGGAGTTGTCCTTTAGTAAGTGAGCTTGCGCTGGAGTCATGCGCGGGAACATGTTCCTGGATCTTGGCTACCAGCTCCTGGAACTTCGGTCCGGTCCACTTTTCCTGCAGGGTGGGGTCAGTGCAGTCGATGTAAAGAAGCTGCGTCAGGACCGGACCCATCGGACCAGGGGGTGGCCAGGGTGTTGTCTCCAGCAGCAGCGGCACGAGTGGCTTCTTCAAAGCGTCGGCCAGGCTCACCTGCACAGGTACGTTTGGCTTAGTCGTAGGTTATTTTGTTTTCTCGAACACCCTTTAACCCTTTTCTCCTGCATGCTTTGAATCAATGCAAAAAAGGCATTTTCTTGGTCCTAAAAATTCTGACACACCATTCTTGAAGTATCAGTAAATAATGTTGATACCATTGGCGTCGGTACTCTGCGCCCGTCAACATCCATTCCTGTATTTATCAAAGAACCCCTCCTTCAGTCTATCCTTTATGTGCCATAAGTCAGTTCTTTCTTTAATTTCCCTAAGCTCACCTCTCGGCGACAGTTTGCTGACAAAGCATTTTTCGGGGTGACGCACGAGACGACCACCCGACACCCGCGCACCCCTTTGTCAATCTTGTCATACAGCGAGTCTCCTCCACCCATCTGCATGATGTCCAGCCAGCACGTGAAGCCCTGTGATGTCAGAGCCTTGTACAGGCCCAACACTTGAGGCTGTCTCCCCCACTGGTAGGAGATGAACACCTCTGGTGAGACTGTGCCCTGTAAAGGGAAAGTTACAAGAGATTTCTCTTCCGTCGGAAATTCTTTTTATTTCTTTTTTTTTCTTTCTTTTTGCATGGGTAGCGACAACGAGTTCGGCAATTTTTGAGGAAGCAGGACAGATTTTACAAACGTGAAGAGTGAGGAGGCTTCAGCATATTTTCCATTATCTATTAACTACAAAGTTCTTATCTTAATAATTTACTATTTTTAAAAATTCATTTTAAATGTTTCCCGGTCTTTCAATATTTTAACAGATTATTTTTAAAATGTCAATTCTTGAGCATGGTAACGAAGTAAGAGGGTATTCTGTACCTTAGTAGAGCCAGGATCAGTAACAACAGCATTTGCTCGATCTTTTGCCTTCTGTCTGTTTTTGTCCACCTTTATCTCTTCCGTCTTCGGAAGCCACCAATTTTTATATTCTGTGATCAAAATACTAAAATTTTATTCCCTTGAAGGTTTTTCTTGATATTACAAGTATATATGATATATAGCCTACCGTACAATACGTTTAAGTCATCTCAATAGTTGGTGTAAAGCACAACATTTTGGAATACAATTATTTACTTCCGTGCGAATAGTGGGAAGATATATTTTTGAACATCTGGAAATACTAACATATTTTTACACAAATCAACAACGAAAAGCTTATTTCACCTTACCATTAGCTTGCCCTGAGATCTGGATTCTCACCTGGCTGAACAGCAGCTTCGTCTGGCATCACAGCGTTCATAGAGAGCTGCATGAGAAGTTCTTGGAATTTGGACAGAGGCCAGTACCTGGAGTCCTTTGTCTCCTCGCCTGGTCTTTGAAAGAAACGAATGAAGAGATACTCACTGAAGATGGGGCCCATAGAGCCTGGAGGCGGCCATGTTGTTTGCTCCATCAAGAGAGGGATGATGGGCTTGCCGAGGCTGACTGTTAGGTTCACCTAAGGTTTAAGATGAAACATTTAGGACTCACTGTGTGTGTGTGTGTGTGTGTGTGTGTGTGTGTGTGTGTGTGTGTGTGTGAGGGGAGAGGCTGGGTGGCTGTGTGGGCGATAAAGAAAGAAAATACTTAATTTTTTTTAATAGTAGATGTGCTACGCGACAGCCAAGCATTTTAGAACCCACTTTATAACTGCGAAATTATGAATAAGTATGAGGCCCTTTCAGGACTGACAGAAGAATCAGTGGAAGAACACTGGTCAACACTCAAGAGCATTTGGAAGAAAACCTGTACAGATGTTCTAGGAAAGAGGGAAAGAAAACCTAAGGAGACTTGGGCAAAGATTTAATCAAGAAAAGGACTGAAACAGCTCAACCAGTGCCAAGACCAGCAAGAGAAAGAAGGTGTCAGATTGAAATACTGGGAAGCCAACCGCCAAGTGAAGAGGTCTGTAAGGGAGGACAAGAGACGCTTCACCCATGAACTGGTAGAGGAAGCAGAGACAGCAGCCATACAGGGAAACATGAAGCGACTACACGAAATAACACGAACTCTGTCAGGCAGGAGCGTAAACCCAAACAAGCTGGTGAAAGACAAAGATGGTAAGACCATAACAAACGATGCAGGACTAAGAGGCCGCTGGATGGAGCACTTCGAAGAGACTTTGAATCGACCTCATCCACCATCCTTACCTGACATACCACCAGCAACTACACAACTTCACGTTAACACCAGCCCTCCCACTAAGACAGAAACCATCAAAGCTATCGAAAGCATGAAAAATGGCAAAGCAGTAGGTGCGGACAGCATACCACCAGAAGCACAAATGATAGACCCAGAAACAACAGCAATAATTTACACCCCTATCTACACAAGATCTGGCAACAAGAACTAGTCACAACAAATTGGAAATTAGGCCACTTGGTCAAATTACCAAAGAAAGGAGACCTCTCCCAAAGCAAGAACTGGCGGGAGATCATGCTGCTGTCCATCCCCAGCAAAGTCCTGACAAGGATAATAGAGAAACTGAAGAAGGCACTAGACAAGAGACTAAGACTAGAACAATCAGAAAACCGCAGCACTATGGTGTTCCGCCTAAATTCATAAACATCATCCAGGGATTGTATGAAGACTCGTCCTGCCAAGTTATCCATAACGACAAACTCACTAAACCTTTTGTAATGAAGACTGGCTTAAGACAGGGTTGCTTATTATCACCGACAATCTTCCTGATGGTCATAGGCTGGATTATGCGTGAGACAACCCAAGACAACAACACTGGTATCCAGTGGACCTTCACCAAACAGTTAGAGGACCTGGACTTTGCAGATTACATTAGTCTCCTATCTCATCAGCAGCAGCATGCACAAACCAAACTGAGCAAGCTATCAGAGGGAGAAGACCGGCTTAAAGATCAACAGAAAGAAGACCGAAGTGATGAAAATCAACAACAAGCAGGAATTTCCAATCCATCCTAGAGAGAACATCCTAGAAACAGACCGCTTCACGTATCTAGGAAGCATCGTTAGCAAGGACGGTGGAGCGGACGACATCAGAAGCCGCATAAACAAGGTCAGGCATGCTTTCAACAGCCTACGCCCCATCTGGAACTCCCGAGCATTATCCCTCCCCAGTAAGACCTTCATATTCAACGCCAATGTGAAGGCAGTCCTACTGTAGGGCTCTGAAACCTGGAGAGTGACAAACACCATAAACAAAAAGCTCCACACCTTCACCAACCGATGCCTTCGCCATATTTTGGGAATAAGATGACCTGAAAAGATCTCCAATACCAGCCTGTGGGAAAGAACTAACCAGAATGCCACTAGTCAAGACATCAAAAAGCGCAAGTGGGGCTGGATAGGACACACCCTGCACAAACCATCTGACACCATTGCCAGGCAGGTACTTGACTGGAACCCTCAGGGGAAGAGGAGAGTTGGGAGGCCAAAACAGACTTGGAGAAGATCAGTAGAGAGTGAGGCAAAGGATGCTGTAACCACATGGGCCCAACTGAGGGGGGCTGCCCTAAGCCAGGTCCGCTGGCGAGGTGTTGTTTCGGCCCTATGCTCCTCGAGGAGTAGCAAGGAATGATGATGGTGATAAAGATGTCCAAGTTTTTTTTATTCAAAATGTTTGTGTTTGCGCGATAACAATTATATATCGTTCCTCAAACGATTTTTGTGAAAAAATATCATCTCACTAGCAAATTTTAAATAAACAACGAACGACTACTGCTAAATTTAGGTTAAATATCTGAACAGATAAAACCCGAACTTGCGCACCTCTCTGTTACAATTAGGAGACTTGGAATATTTTTCGTTGACGCAGCAGATGACCACCTTCGCTCCCCTGATTCCGGAGTCTATCTTCTCAAATAGCTTGTCTCCACCTCCCATCTGTCCTACATCCATCCAGCAGCTGTAGCCAGCCATTTCTAGGTGTTGCCTTAGCAACCGCACCTCGTTCTGGTGACCCCACTGGTAGCTGATGAAGACGTCAGGCGGAGTGGCGTACTCGAACTCCTCGTCCTCCACCACGGCCTCTGGAGCAAGAAGTTGTTAATTGGTGTTGTGGCTAAATATTTTACGCATTTCGTACGAAAAAAAAACGATGTGTGATTAGCAAAACTTTTTCTTAGCTTTATTTACTTCCTCTCTTAGAGAAATAACTGGTCACGTTATTCAGGATTTACACAGGGTAATGTAAGGTTACTATTCATAAGCCCTTTAAAATGATTGTCTAACGCTAGATAAAAGTTGATTACTTCACCTGCGTTCTTCATCGCATTCTCCACAATCGCAACGGCATCCTCCCGACCCATGTCTTGAAGGGCGGTAAGCACGGCGAAGGTTGCGTCCCTTGTCTTGTGCGTGGTGTACCACTCGTTGAGCATCGCCATACAGGGGTCCGCCTGCTGCGCCCACCCTCTCATGTCGTCGTTGTTGTAGCCAAGACGACGACTGAGCAGGCGCCAGTCATGTTCGGTGTCAGGGTTCAACAGCTTGGAGACGTCACGTGACCAAAATGGTGCGTGACTCAATGTCTATAAATTAAAAAAAAAAAACAACTAAAATGAGCTTGTGCAGTCTCCACCATTTAAAGCTAATAATAATAAAAAGGGATTAGTACAAAGATTTTAAGAAACAGTCATCGACCTTAACTCAAATTATTTGAGATAAGTAAAAAAATGATTTTTTTCTTGGAGTAAAGAATTTTTCACCAAACAAGTATCAAAGTATCTTGTCACAATACTTAGCGGTCAAAAGGTGGCTCGGCTGTTCCATTATAGTTCCCTGGCGGGTGTTGGTTGTTTTACTCCTGCTCTACAGATACAGACTTACTAGTCACAGTTTCAAGGCCGTTTAGGAATATCATAGCAGCCGTAATAACCAGAAACTAGCTTTTCGTCAACATAAGCGATATGTTTGCCTCGAACCTAGGGGAGTAGGGAATGTGAGATGATGGAAGTGAGGTAGCTGAGTGCACTGCTTCTTGTTGAGTACTTCAGTGTTCTCGCTGACATGTATAATTATATAAACAACACTTACACTAAACTCTTGAACAAGGATTTTAATTGGTGTTCGTACAACACAAAGCGCCGTAGTGTATAAAACGCATATTATTAATACATTTCGAAAGCTTTAGATATTTTTAGATAAATATGAACATCGATGAATTGTGTGAGCAAGTTAGTTGTCTAGGCTGTTCCGTTAATCCTTTCACATCGTTTTCCAAATAACAAGTGAGTCTACGATGATTAACTTTTACGACTTCACTACATTAAACTCGCATAAAAAAGTATTAATAATATGACAAGAAAAACTTTAAAACAAATTATTTGAGTTCATTGTTCAACCTGTGCTTTTAAATGCAGCTTTTACAGGATGATAGCCCAGTTGAAATTGTGCACCTCTTTGCTTGTAAAAAGTTCTTAAATGTCTCAGTCCCACACCATCGGGTATTGTGTATGGAGAACTCAGGCGCTACCCACTCTTGGTTAACTGCTGTATAAAGACTATTAATAAATTCTGGCTCCCCCTCACATTAATAAACACAGACCGTATACCCAGACAAACATACTACTGTACAGCCTAGATGCTCAAGGTAAAAAGAGTTGGATTACAAAAATTCGAGTACTGCTGTGATCTATGGGCTTCAACCGTGTATGGTCAAAGTAGGGCGTGAGTAACCACAAAATATTTATGCTAGCCACAAATAAAGAATAACTGATGTTGGTCAGCAAGAATGGATTGCTCGCACGAGGCACATGATTGTTTCCATCTGTAAAGTGTCTTTAATGTTCACAAGAACCGCTTTGTTCATAGCCAGAACGCTCATAATATAAATGACTGTCTATTTTGTGTAAGATCCACAGAGGATGAAACTCTCATTCGAGTTCGCGTACATCAAGTACATCACCACTAATGTGCATCACACAGTCTTTTAGGACGTGGAAGACCCTTCGATCTACTTTAAGCTAACCAGTGGGATAGCGACTGGCAAGTAGTTTACCAACAGAAGAAACTCGACAGTCTGCTGGACTCACCTTTCCATCGATCTCTTCCACTTTGGCCACAGTCTCCTCCACGGTGTCCTCCACCTGGTCCAGGCGCTGACCATGCTCCGCAACCTCGTGCTTGACTTTATCAACGTCTTTTCCTTGACGACGTACGGTGTCCTTGACCTCTACAACGTCGGTTTCTACGGTGATGACGCGAATCTCCAGGTCTACTACATCCTCCTGAAGGGCCTTCATTTCTGCTGCGACTTTATCGAGACTGTGGACAACAAAATCCAGCGAACATTTAAAAATTAATAGACCGATAAATAGAACGTTTTTACGTTGTTGTTGTTGTTGTTGTTGTTGTTTGTGTCCATAAAAGATGCAGATGGTGCCCACATTTAAAAGATGTGTGCTCGTGCAGAATATTACTATTTATCTGACATGGCCAGGAGATCAAGTGGCCACTGAGCGCAGCGCTGAAAAAAATCAGTGGGGTTTATATATTTTTTCCCCTGAATCCTTTCTGTCGATCAACGTCCCTATTCTCGCTTTTCGTTTTATATCTTATGCTCGTCTACATATAGAATTCGAATTCAGAGTCATTTAAGATAAATTAATGAATTTGTTTTGTAACAAATTAACAAGTCTGCGAAACAAAAATCTTGCATTCAAGGCTTTCGATGTGTGAAACCATACAACTGTACAAATCCAAAAGAGCCAAAGCATAAAGAGCATGCGAACTCTGACCTTTTCCCATCCAGCATGTCGATGATTAAGGTGCAGCCGCTGTGGTGGTCGTTGTCTTTCGTGGTGTCGCGAAGCTGCTCGATCACACTAAGGTACTTCTCCAAGAGAGGTCGATGTTTGAAGCCAATCAGACGTATGGCGTTCAGAGCTGTTCCGACGGCGGCTTTATCAGATGAGGTTCGAACTACTTTCATCATGTAGTCCATGACCTTTGACGATCCTTCCCCCTGTGCAAGTAAAAAAAAAAAGTAAAGACTATACACGTCTGCCGATACCCCGAAGTTCAGTTGACTGACATAATGTTTTCCTCATAATTCTCTCACTCTCAATCGCTACTATAAATCTTTTCTTAATTTCTACATCTTCGTAAAACCCTCAATTTATACTTCTTCGTGTATCTGCGAAATACCCTAATTTTTCTTTTAGTCATGTTTACAAATAATCACAAAAAATAACTCCTTCTCTTAATTTTTTAGAATAGAAAACAATTACGTTAGGCCATGCATTTTAATCTGCAAACTCTCACATCAGTGAGGTCTCGGGGCAGACCTCGCATTGACCTGCTTCAGAGCACAACCCTCACCTCATGTTTCACGGCGTAATGTTGCAGCATGGTGTTGATGGTGTATGCACAGTTGGTGTTCCAGATGTCTGGCGTCGTCAGCTGCTCGATGAAGGGAGTTAATTTCTCCGGCCTTCGCTTGGTTATCTCCTCGACAGCCATCAGGATAAGCACCTGCATCGTACTGTCTTCACGAGCCTCTTTCATCATGGTCTCCATGTTTTCCTGTGTGAACAACTGCAAGCGGACAAGAGCAGTGTCGAAGAAATGTGTGGAAGAGTCCCAGGACCGAGCAGAAGAATGTAAACAACATCTGTGAAATGTAACAGAGACTAAACCGCAAAACTAGTGATTACACAATAAGTGAGTAGAAAAAAACAAAACAAAGTTTTCCCCATGATTATTCCTTTTTTGCTAACAAGCTGTGTATACGTTCTGTCAATAGTGAAAAAAGGGTATTAACAGCTATTTATCAACTGTTTGTCAACAAAGAGCTATTAGGACAAATAAAATAACATAAAATAGCAGTCTCACAGACAAAAAAGTTACCGTTTCTTTAGGATATTGCGGAAAGCCAAAAGAAACTTAGGAAGAGATAAAATGCTTTATAAAAATAGAATATGCTATTCCACTTAAATTTTAGTCTTTGTACTCAGAATATAGCATAATACTCTACTTAAAATTAAAATATTTAGACTTTATTTGAGTCAGTCAACAAAAGTAATGATGACGTTGGAAGCAGTAATTAACTATTTAATGGGTTATTATAAACATGATGCTAATAAATCTCGTTCTACTCACATCTGGCTGATATTTGGCGACTTTCTGAAGCAGCATCCTTACGCACGATTTGACTGAGACATTACCGCTGTCTATATGCTGGAACAAGTCCTGGAAGTAAGGAGTCAAGGCACCAGGGTTTTGTTCGTAGATGTTATTAACGGCCCCTGGGATCCGAACAACAGCTAATATCAGTCAGTGGCAGATTTTAAAATAGAGTTGTCGTTCTTTAGTTTCTTCTAAAAATACGATATTGAAAGTAAGTGTAAGAAAGTTTTTATCTATGCGATTTTAAGGAAATTAAGGGAAAAAAAGAAAGAGTAGTTCGATAACTGCCAGTATTTGTATTGTATATGTGTTTTTCGTGTGGTGTTTCGATTTCTTTCCGTCCTGACCACCTCTTTGCCTCAATTTGAAAAATTCTGGCATTATATTCTTGCACCTACTATTTTTAAAGAATCGTGGAGTGTTTCCTGATGTTTCTGGTGAGATCAAAGTTGTGGGCCTTCGAGAACGTCTTAATCCTTCTCCTCCACCACCACCGGGTCCACCATCATCATCATCACCATCAACATCAACATCATCGTCACCACTACACTATTGCTACATTTCTTCTTTTCTTTCTCCTTTTTTTTCTTCCTTCTCTTTCTCGACCCTCGTCTTTCTTTCGATGACTAGACCAAGCAGCTTGCTGACAACTGCACGACGAAGACGCATACTAGACACACAAAATACAAACATGCTCACATCGACAGACAGACCATAATCTTACAAAGGATGCTCTCCGACTCCGCCTCCAGGAAAATCTGGATCAGTCGGACCATGAATCGTCCACCGACGGAGCCCGAGCGAGTGATTGTCTGGATGTGGAATGCTCCCATATTTCTGACCGTGTCGTTGTCCGACTCCATCATGTCAATCACCCCGGGTAGCAGCCGCTTGACGCGGTGTATTTCGTTCATCGAATCTAGCTGAAGTCAGACAAGGCCAGACTGCTTAGTGCTGAAATACAGTTTGGACCGACATGACAAATCTTTGAAACCTCACACAACAGCGTCACAGAACAGCGATATAAGTGGATACTGTCATTATGTCTGTGGAGAGGGAAAGAGTAGGTGAAATTAAGAAAGGAATGATTAAAGGGGTGGAATAACAAGTGTTAACAGGAGACACAACACACTCTTTCTCACTCACACACACAGACCCACACACACACGCACGCACGCACTCACATAGATACAAAAGCTATTCATGGCATAGTTTGTGACATCACCTTCTGGATGAAAGGTGTTACCTTTATGTCCCCTGTAGTGAGGACTTACCCACTGGTACAGCTGACCAGCGATGGAGAGGTAGATGTAAAAATATGCTGTCAGGCTGTCGTCGTCACGCACGAAGCCCCCCTGCTGACATCGCACACACAGGCTGACCATGTCGTCCAGCTCCTCCCACGTAAATGTCTTCCCGTCCCTGTGACATCCACCGTTGAGGTTTTCTCAATGGATTTTTTTTAAAACTTATCTTAACCAGGTAATCGAATTCGAAAAAATACTGCTTAAAACGAAAGCTACCACGGAGGTGGTCCATTTTATTTTTCTCTGATTCTCCCTTTAAAAGATATTTTTATCGAATGGGCAAGCGACTTACTTGACGGTGCTAACACACTGTGCCAACCCCTTGGCTGTGTCGGGCAATGTGTATGGTGTATCTTCTTTAATCCAACCGTAAGTCTCATCTGCGAAAACTCTGTCAAGAAAATGGATTATCTTCATAATCAGGTCCTTGTCTTTCTGCAGAAAAAAATGAAAGGAGCCAATTAAAAAGCTTCAATTAACAGCAATTACATGGCGATTAAAATAATATAGATAAATAGAACACAGAAGGCCTCATCACACTTTTTCAGGGATTCACGAAACATATGGAATACAAACAGCATATATGGCCGTGGTCCCTTAAGATTACAACGGGGATGAAAAATTCTGTGGATCGAAGGAAAATTTATAGTGATGGCGGGTGGGTGGCTAATGTTACAATATCAATTTTTAGGTCAATCAAAAACCTCGAATAACACAAGCAAAGTAAACACGTGCACAAATTGAAAAAAAGCATGTTAATATGTTTTGAAGAATAAAGCAATTGCTAAAATCAAAACTTGAAATTAATCAGCTGTTGAAGAACAGTAAATTCTTTTGATAATAATCATGGTTCAAGACAATGTGCACTTCTTACTTCCAGTACCCTGGGTAGCCGACCACCTCTGTCTCCCTCCCCATACCTCCCTTATACACTTCGGTAAACCACTGATCGTTCATCATGAGAGACCACTTCCTTCTGTGGAGAGTTTCATCAAATCATATGCTGCTTGAATCGGCGCCCCTTAGGGCATCTGTGGCTACTGACTGTCTGCTACATACCTTGCCACTGAACTCCAGTCTAGATGTTACTTCAGAAGCTATTGGGTACAACATCTCATCGTGCAGTTCGATGCAGTGGAAGACAAAGAAGACCATGTCTTCTTTGATGTCTTTCTGAAGCTTGGCCTTGCTGTGGTCACAGAAAGTTTAGTGTCACTTTAAACCATTTCGTAGATGAAAAAAAAAACACAAGAGGAGTTACCAATCTATTAAAACTTAATATAACTCTAGTTAATGAAAAGAAGGAGACAGAAGAGGAGAAAGAAAGAGAGAGAACAATAAAATATGTAAGACGTTAAAACAGACAAAAATAAAACAACTTAAACAAAACAGACTTCAAGACATCTAGAGACATTAAAAAAAGAAAGTTCATATCTTGACCAACACAGTATATGAGCGGAAGGTGTATAGAGAATGTAATGTGCAACAAATTACTCATTACAATTAATATATGGAGCTACGGTTCTGATATTACTGTTACGCATCCTTCTGTCTGTAATTAAAAAGTGATTGAACTGATAATCACAGTTAGAAGGAAAAGGCGGTTGTCACTAAGGAAAAGAGAATAATGATTACTTCACTCCATCAAGAAAGCGATCTGCGAAGTCTTTGAGGTAACCGAGCGCCTTTTTCTTGTCCTCACCCTGCATCCAGTCTGAGAATGTTATCTTGGTCAGTATGGCAAAGATTTCCTTCACCTGTCCCGGATGTTCCTGCATTGAACACACACGCAGCAGGTCCCTAAAAACATGTGTGTGTGTGTGTGTGTGTGTGTGTGTGTGAGAGAGAGAGAGAGCATTCGCTAGATGACGATGCCCTTTGATTAGCAGTACATCCAAAAAAAAAAAAAAGCCGACGAAGAATGCGCGTTTTATCCGATAGATTTTCTTATGCTTCCAAAAGAAAAGTAATTATTCCTTAAGAAAACCTTGACCAAAATCCTAACTATTTCGCTGTCTTACTAACTTTTAATTATTTGCTCTCTTCACCCACGTCTCTCACATCGAGGTGTGAAGACTGAAAGGTCAGAAAACCAAGATCTGGTAATTTATTATTTAAAATTAAAATTTTCTCTGTCTGAAACTTTACTGCTAGTTTCAGGTAAGAGCATCATCGCAACTACGAAAACGCGACATAGGCTTACATTTTTTTTCTTTGATTTTCTGGTATTTTTTTAACAGCTTCAAACCTCCGGTGCAAATATACAATTTTGCCATTATCTCATCCATCTGTGCGTCTTTCTTTCGCCTCAATGCGTTTCGTAAAACGAGTTAATCAGATGACAAAAGATAGAAGCTGGATAATGAAAACAGTTGCATGTGCCAGAAACATTACCTTCCACTTCAGGACGGCTTTTTTATTATTCATGGCCTCATAGGCTGCCTGCATGCAGTTCTCTGTTGGATGCTTTAGCAGTGCTTTGATCATCTCTAACCATAGAGCAACGTGGTCACGTGATCTGTAATTTGAACGTGTCCAAACAAATGTCTAAACGTGACAGGTAACAGATGAGTGAACTATGTTTCTTGTTCTCATGGACAGATTTGTCATTCACAAGCTTTTAAATATTTATTGCAAAAACCGATACAGCCACATGACCTGATAACTGCTTATTATGAAAGCCGGACTTCGTCCCCTTGCTGTATAGGAAAATCGTATCTTGTTTCTCCAATTTATGACTGTGTAGACCTGTTTCATATCATTCGTGCTGTTCAGTATGTTTATATGTATTAAACAATCAGGAGATGCGGAGAGAAGAGAGAAGAGAGAAGAGCAAGATGTGTTACTTTATTTGATTAATACGCGATTACTTACCTCCTTGCACCTGCCACAGTTTTCCTTATACAAAACCCCACTACCTTATGCACAAACACTTTCCACTTAGACTATTATTCAACATTTCTCTTCCTTCCCACATTCCCTGTCATCTAACGTAGGTGACCGCTTGAGTGATGAAAGTCAAACTCACGTGCCCATGGCTGTGCACAACACGTGGTCAACAATGGGGCTGGCGAAGAAGATGGCCAGGAAGGTCTCATCGCCGATGTTGTCCAGCAGATGTGTGAGCTTGACCACAAGCCCCTCGTACAGCTTGTCGTTCTTCTGGGGAAAGTCACGCTTGCTTCATTATACGCACGCCCCTGAGCACACACACACACACACACACACACACACACACACACACACACACACACACACATATACACTCCTATGCATGAATACACACATTCATTTAATACTTATTTTGTTTGTCTCTGTGTCTTTTTTGCGCAGATTTGTTCAAAGACTTAGTATTTCCTGCTTATTTTTAGACATATTTTTCTTTCTTTTTCTCGTTTTTTTCTGTGCCATCTCTTTCCTTGCCTTTTTTTCTCACTGTTCTTTCAATATCTAACTTTTCTTACATCTTTTTTTCTCCTGTATTACATTTAATTCACCTTCCAGGTCTCGCGTGGACGTGCAGTGGTAGAAACAAGAACACAATACAGACCTCAATGCAATCTTTCTTGAGATGATAAAAGAATTTTCCAATCGTCTGAAAGACATCTTTGGAAGCTTGTGAGCCACTTTTCTTTATCGAGAGCTGAAGTGCAAAGTCCATTATCTCCTCATAAATTTCATTGATCAACAGCTCCTCACTGCAACAAAGAAAGAAAGAAGAAAAGAAGAAAAATCAACCAGCCACGATAAATAAAACCTTTTTTCATTGATCGCCTTCTGCAAGGCATCAAGATTTCAAATAATTTGACTTTGCTTTCCGTCAAATGTAAGATTTTAAAGCAGAACATTTTACAATGGCAATTACTGTATCTTGACAATATTTTTCTTGTTTTATTTTTAAATAAAAGATATATTTGTAATCTTTTAATTCTTTGTATATTCTAGAATATTCGTCTGTTGCCTATATGTTTTTATATTTATGTGCAAAAAAGTGGCAGAGCAGCAAAAAAGCCTGTAATATATTATACTGCTACAGGTACTCAGGCAACCACACTATTACTACCGGTACTGTATGGCTATTCAGGCAGCAGTATGGTAGCCCCAGAACTGGCACTGAATAGTTTAATGTCTGTCAGATTTGCCCGACTTGCCGAGTAGTGTTCACGTAGCTAACAAAAGTACCTTACGGTCTGGAGGAGGTGATACACAATGTCTGTAGACTCTTTTCCTACATCTTCAGCTTGCGGGTACTCCGGGGCAAGCATAACCGCCCTCATATCCGCAAGGTGGCGCTTTAGCAGTCCCACATCTCTGATGCCCTGATAAAGGTGAAAGGCAAAGGCATCGTCAAGACCGGGTATTCTCAACGTCTATACACACATGTACCATGTAACTCTTCACATAAGTATATATACACTTCAAAACACAGCATTTGTGAATATACACTACTCTCTCACCCACTCTCTCTCTCTCTCTCACGCACGCACGGGCACGCATACACACAGATATTACTCATACACAATTGCCCTAAATATCAACACCATATATGAAGAATCATTACATTTTAAAAGTGAAAACATTCTAATGGTCATTGGCCATCAAGACAAACTTCAGATGATTTGTACGAACCTTACCCCACCATGCAATACCCCTTCCTCCGATCATACTTCTTCATCACAACACACTGACCACTCAATCACCATCTCAACCTTCCAGCTAAATCAAAACAATCTAACAAAGGACTAACAAAGAGAAAGAGATTGATTCATTGAAATTTTGCTACTATAAGAGCTTTTCTCCACCAAGGTTCTGAAGAACTGATCCATCATTTTACAGCAGCTTTTGTAGACATTTAACCAATACACCACTCTATCCAAAATGACTTCCTTAAACATATATACAGCAGATACTATACCTAAGTATACGTCCACCACATCTATAAAAAACATATGCAAAATAATGATAACACAGCACGCACGCACGCACGCACGCAAACACACACACACACACACACTCACTCTCTCTCTCTCAAACATCCAAACGCACATCTTAATATTCTCTGCAACTATGGACCAGCAATAAACACTATCCAGTTAACGAAAGCCTCACTTTTTAAGAATTCTAAGTATAAGCAAACCAAACTACATAACTCTGTTTTTATTTGGACTACAGAACAATCTTTTTTAGTCATGCTGACCACCATTAAGATCTTTCCCATACTTTACTTTCAAGCCAGCATAAAGTGGGCAAACATTAGACATGTATTTCATCCTCTTAACCACCTTATACTGAACAAAACGGTTCCCGTGGCAATTTATTTCAATAAACTTAATAAATTTTTATAAACACCAACTCTAAAATGAGCAAAAGTCTTTCTAACGTACATCTTGCTAATAATAGCAACATCTAATTCTCGCTGCAAGCAGATTTTAGAACTGCTATAAACATCAGAGTGGGAAGTATTTTCCAGATTTGTGATACAGTCCCGACATAAAACAAGATTCAGTCAATCTAAATTTCCGTTTTCTACATTTCTTTTCTCTAAATTTTGTTCCTCCCTTCCTCCTAGGTCCTGTGCATCCCATTTGCCTAACACAAACCAGGCATCTACTTTTTGTAACATTGCAACATAGACAAAGTGAAGAGAGAGAGAGAGAGATCAAAACAAGGGCATAGAGAGAAAGAAACCATTTTTATCTTGCCCCACCTTAAAGACATTCCTACTTCTGTCGTACTTAAGCTCGATCCAGTAAGCGAATCTTTGCATCAACTGCCTGATGTTCTCCTCCCTGGTGTTGAAGGCGGTGATGAAGTACATGTACACGTCGATAAAGTCGGGATGACATTCCTCGCGCTGCTCATCGCTACAACCACAATAGAGAACAGTCAGTGAGCAAGGTTCGGTAAGAGTAAGGGTAAAGCAAATAAAATGCCAGAAAACCATGCGGAATAATGAGACACCTGTATGCAGGTTATCATGGGTTCCGATTTATGGACGAGATACAGGATATTATTATTATTAGTAGTAGTAGTTTCAAAGAGCGTTTATATAGTGCATTTCCTGACAGCAACGAGGTTAGTGATCTTTACAAAAAGAGAATGAGAATGTAATCAGTTTGTGGAGTGAAGGGGTAACGTATGCTGAGAGTTGTCCATTAAGCCTTGTGTTGCTGTTTCACAGTTTAAGATTTCAGAGAAAAATTTTATGATTTATAGTTCATTAAAGCAGCGATGACATCGGGTGACATTACAAATGTACGAATAAATCTGGTGAACTATTTTCGTTAAGGAAGTAAATCAAGGGTAAATAATAGTGTACTGTATACTAGCAGTAAGTCATGTCAGCGGCCAGGTCACTTAGACTGACGAGACAACAAACCAGGTCACACAGACGAACTGACCAGGCAAACAATATATCAGGTCACTTAGACATGAGCTGTCGAGACAAACAACAAACCAGGTCACACAGACGAACTGACCAGGCAAACAACAGACAAGTGAGTAGGTTAGGTTTTAGTAAGCTCTCAAATCAGGTCCCATGTTTCTAAATGCAGTTCTTATTTAATGGATAGATGGATATGACCCCCATCTTATTACTTGCCAGAAGACCCTGTCGATGAATATCCCCATGAAGGACTCGAGACAATGCTCGTATCTGCCCCAGTGTGTGCCAGGCTCCTGTTTGTACTGCTTCATCAATGCTCTGATCACTCTTCTCAGGTCCTCGCCACGCAGGGTCTGTAGGATGAACATTGTAATCTTTGAGCCGTGTACCGGTCTGTTTTTTGAGGAACTGATCAAACAAACAGCGACCCATGCAAGTATCGCATGCAATGTGCCAGGAGCTTTACACAGGCGTATGTACATCGCCTTTCTACTTACCATGCATGCCTACTCGGGTATTATGTCGGGCACTAGTATACACACATACACTCAAACAGTTAACTGCCACTCGTGGATTTTGAAGGCAATTTCAGGTGGTGAACATACGCAGACCGCCACAGCACGAAAAGTGACCATTACCCTCCAGTCCCATTCCACTCCCCACCACAAGCGCTACTGATGGACTTCGGGAATGCATTCAGGCTAAGATACATGTAGAACTCACTCTGAAATTCTTGTTGAACTCACACTAAGATACTTATAGAACTCACAGTAAGATACTTATAGAACGCACACTAAGATACTTATAGAACTCACACTAAGATACTTGTAGACTAAGATACTTGTAGAACTCACACTAAGATACTTGTAGAACTCTACAGGCGAGTCGTTGAGGCTGGAGATGTATTCTACGTGGCTGCACTTGGGTCCCACGTCGATCATCTGCAGCACAAAGTCTAGGAAAGGAACGTGGAAGTCCTCGGGCTTTGCTTTGTTAGACTTTATCAGATCTCTGCATTCAAAAGGTATGACAAACAGAAAAGAATACTTAATGGTTTCCGTAGAAATAAAACGAAAAGAAAAATAAATAAGAGAGAGAGAGAAAAAAAAGTAAAGGTGTTGAGAACTTAGTTTTTCAAGCGTCACGTTCATGCCATGGCTTTCATTACAGATTATCATTTACGAAGATGAACGTGGAGAGAGGCTATACAAGGGAGGGGAGGTAATTTGGTTACTAACAATGGTGATGTGAGTTGCCTGCCTTCTATTTAGTCTTGTACGTCAGCTAAGGCTGCAAGGCTCGATTGTAATTTAATCTTATTATGAATAGTATTACACTATGATTATGAAGGTAAAATCATCATCATGATCATCATGGTAACGTACATCAAGACAATTACCTGATGACATTTTTCAGGAAAGTCAGGGTGAAATTTCCCATCCAATATCCCGATGTGTGCTCAGTCGGGAAATCCGGGTGGCAGATTTTCTCACGAGCGGCTGTCAGCGCCGCCAGAGTGTCCGGCAATGTTATCTTCTTGCAATTTTTTCTTTCCCACTTTTCGAGCTCGTCCCGGAACTGGTGCGGGACATCGTCGTTGTCAGTGTGCATGAAATTCGCCTTGGATATGAGCTGGTCCATTTACAGGTGGTTGGGCTGTCTGTACAAAGTATTAAGTAAGTGAAGAAGGACATTGCGGAGACTATGTCGCTTTTGTTTCTTTCTGTCTCTCTGCCATTCTTTCTTTCTTTCTCTGAGAGGAAGTGAGAGCCATGCGGTTGAACACAAATCTATACGAAAGTAATAATCAATATAACAATTTTCAAAGTGCTTAAGCGAACTAAGAAGAGAGCGAGAGATAAGAATTATATTTTTTAAAATGTTATTTTTGTATAGAACTTTTAATGTGAGGGTTATACCATTATTTGTGTATAGAGTGTGATTTTTTATTATACAAATGTTACTTGTGTATAGAATTATACATTTGTGTAACGAACTATAAGTTTAAGAGCTATAATGTTTTAAAATACTATTTGTGTGGCGAAATAGAAATGCAAGAGCATTGCGGTTTGAAATGTTTTTTGTGTAAAGAATTATAAACGTACGAAATGTACGTTTTTTGAAATGCTATTTTTGTGTGGAATTATAAGTATGTAACAGTCATAGGTTTTATAATGATCTTTGGGTAAATACATTTGTGGATCACGTCTTTTCGGCTGTCTTTCCGTTCACACATACACAGACATGTATTCCATTATCTGTACACTTCCCTGGTCATATTCCAACTTAAGGTAATCATTATCATCATCGACTCATCTGTCTGGTTACATGCATAAAAACTGCTTTGTATAGTGAGTTTCTTTATTTGCATTACAATCATTAAAAATAATTGACATGGCGTGTATAAACACTTTGATAACAATGCCTCTAAATTTAAAGAGAGCAAACACAAAAGTCGACTAGTACTGTATAATATTAATGAATCTACTATGTTTCATTATTACATTGTTAGGATTTTTCTTTCAGTTTGATAAAAAAAAGAGAAATATTTTTTTTTATCTTACCCAGTTTCAAACCTCAACTGGCGCTGTATATTTGAAACATACCAAAGTCTACTTCTCTCACCCCGCCCACGTGACTGGTCCCTTCGACCTGCTTCAGGCTGCCACCCGAGGTGAAGACTGTAGTGAAGACAAACAGCTCAGTCATGTGAATTCTCTAAGCTGCAGTCACAGGTGTTTGGTCGGCTGGCAAATTTTCACCGAACACAGAAACGCATATTCCAGGTTTACACGCGAGATAGCGATCGAGAATAAAGAAGTCGTACCTAGGGTTTGTTGTGTATAATTTATGTCTCCCACCCGTGTTGCTCTCCTTTGCTATCCGGGTCCTGACGACACACAGGCTGTCGCACTTAGACCTTGTCTTCTGTTCATTGGTTCCCTTGTTATCGCAGTCAGCCAGCGACGTAATGTTTAGTAACTTGAACTACACACACACACACACACACACACACACACACACACACACACACACACACACACACACACACACACGTTCTTTCTCTCTCACCTTCTTAATATCGTAAAATAACAAGCGACGCAGCCAGGCGATCTTGGTTGCCACCCAGTGATAAATCTAAAGACACTTCTAGAGGAATGCAGCAACCTTGCAGGGAAAGGGGTGATCGAGGTTGTCTGTTCTCACCGACCGCATTATTCATGGTTAGTCTGTGACTTGCTTTATCTACTACATGAAAGTAAAAAAATAAACCTTTTGGAGTAATGCATTCGGGTGAGGTAGTGAGAAAGTTGGGTAACACGGGTTATCGATCGATTGAGAAAAGGTTGATCTGCTTTTGAGCCTGGACCTAAAAAAAAGTTCATTAATGTCAGTAGGTTGAGTGGTAATGTATCTCGTTGGAGCGGACTGGACATGAGGGTCAAAATGTAGAATACCAGGTTAAAATCATGACTGTCAGTAATGTACTATCATTCATTCATTCATTCTTCCCCGATACCATCTACCAGGTACACTCATCGGGGAGAGGGGGGAGAATGGAAAATGACTTGGACCGATATGTTAAGCCCTTCGGTGCACGATTACTGCAAGATTACACCTTTCACCAGATGTATCCCCTTCCCTCTTCCCCGTAAAAACCGGTGGGTTGATGGCGCAACCAATACAGTGAAGGTTGGCTGTCCTGGGTTCAGTTCTCGTCTCGGGCATGCTGTTCTTTCTCTGCATGTGGCATGTGTTTACAGGGCTGCCTGCCTTGCCGTGATATAGCCTTAGTTGCTGGCTACTACACGACAAGCTGACAACGACGCCGGCGCGAGGACTTGCACGTGGCTCAATCGGCGTCATGTTGCACATCTCCAAGGCAACGTATAAACACGACCGACTTGTTCCTACTTCCCAGCCTCGGTGTGCGCGTGGTCAGTGAGAAGTGATTGTATGTTCGTGAACTGCGCGTGCTGCATCTCAGAACAACAATAAAAAAGATAAATAAATAGAAATAATACGTCGTAGCCACATCTGAACACAAAACGATGATCTTATCATCGTCACACCTACACCATTCGCTCCAGACAAGACACAAAAATGTAGTAAAAATATTCTATGAGTAATGCATTGGAAACGTAGACGAACATCCTTTGACCACGCCTACATTCAACGTGTTCCACAACTTAATAATGAGACACATTGCATAAAATGGGACTTTCTTGTTTTGACATTTAAAAGTCACAGACCGTAAACTGTTAAAATTTTATTGACTGGATGAATTTATAAATGTATGTTGACGAAAATGCATGAGTATTGAGAAATGTTTGCCCCCCGTAAGTATCACAGCTTTTGCTATCATTGTTTTATATTAAGAACAACAGAGAAAAAATAAATAAAAAAATCAGTGACGCGCTACACCTTCAAAAATAATAAATAATAACAGTTGGTGATTACTGTGAGATGATTGATGATACTACAGTCTGGCTACTCAGTCGCTTCATAAAAGTCTCTCCGGATCAAACTCTTTCAAACAAATTATTAGTGGTAAGCACTATTAATATAGAAAACGGTAGCTGAACAGATCAATACTCATCTCACAGATACCGAAAATTTTAATCTAGCAGGCGCCGTAGTTATGAAGCTAGGGTAAGTCGTTGTCCTGGGGCAACATGAAGATAAGAAGGACAAACGTCTTGTCTCCTAAGTTATTAAGTAGTATCTAGACTCCGCAGATGTCGTTTTGCCCCTGGATCCATAACTATGAAGCGGAGCAAAATGTATCCTCAGGTAATAAAACATAAAGTAGTGACCACGGGGCCTGGACACCGCTTTATAACTTGGAAACAAGACAATTTTCCTTGAGTTACTCTTGCTTTATTACTCAAACCCCAGAAGGCGATGCTCACTCTTGTCCTGTATGAGAACTTAATAAAATATCCTGAAGATAATTGTGGAGGGTGTGATCTGTGTTAGGCGTAAATTTTCATTTTATTGTCTCTCTGTCTCTCTTATTCGTTCAGTCCATTTCCTGGAAGAAAACTTTACCAATACGAGAAAAACTCATGATGCAAGAAAGGTACAGAAGGAACGTTCTCTCAAACAGATCATATTAGCAAGAAAAAGAATGAGGTCTCTGACATGAGCAGTCTCTGAAATCGTGTAAAGTGTCTTCACGTGATCATTCAATGTTACAAGTGATCTGTAGACTTCATTGTAGGAGCTGAAATAAAATAGTAGCTCATAATGTTGGCGGTTGTAGTACACTATAGCTTCGCATCGCCTGTATCGAGTCACATCACAGCATCGCGACATGCATTCTGTAAGAATTAGAATACATTTTATGTCCCTAACATAGGATCGCGAAAACTCACAAAAACATTGAGAAACAAACTAAGCAGTTATATGTTACTGGATTAGACAACAAGAACTGTTGGCCACTTGTGGCGCTTCCTTAGCGTCTGGAGAATGTCGAGGTGGTGGCATTTTCTCCACAGATCTTTTCACTGCTTCAGGTTCTGGCGCCTCGTTCTGGATTCCCCCGACACCCTGGACCTGCTCGTGCGGAGGGTTATGACCCTGATGGTGTGCTGATGGCAGGGGCGTTGACTTTCCGACCAAGTCGTCTGCTGGGTGCAGGGGGCCGCCTTGGGAGCTGAGTTGTTTCTCGGTTAGTGCACCTGAGTGGGAGGCAGCTGTGCTGACAACAACGACAGGCGCAGGTTCTTGTGGGGAAACGAACTCCCTGATCTTGGTCAGCAGCTCCTGGAACTTCGGTCCGGTCCACTTTTCCTGCAGGGTGGGGTCAGTGCAGTCGATGTAAAGAAGCTGCGTCAGGACAGGACCCATTGGGCCAGGGGGTGGCCAGGATGTTGTCTCCAGCAACAGTGGCACGAGCGGCTTCTTTAAAGCGTCGGCCAGGCTCACCTGCACAGGTATGTTCCGCTTCGTTGTAGAATATTTTTCCATTTATTACACTCCTAACATTTCTAACTATGAAATTTGTTTAAAACAAGGTAGAAGAAGGTAACACAACTTTTCTTAAACTTAATACGAGCTCAGCTGCGTTTAATCAGGTTTACACAATACTTGTGTACTGTAATGCACTGCCAATCTTAAAGTCTTTCTTATCCATACAGTGTTCTTTTAATTTTCTTAAGCTCACCTCTCGGCGACAGTTTGGTGACAAAGCATATTTCGGGGTGACGCACGAGACGACCACCCGACACCCGCGCACCCCCTTGTCAATCTTGTCATACAGCGAGTCTCCTCCACCCATCTGCATGATGTCCAGCCAGCACGTGAAGCCCTGTGATGTCAGAGCCTTGTACAGGCCCAACACTTGAGGCTGTCTCCCCCACTGGTAGGAGATGAACACCTCTGGGGAGACTGTCACCTGTGTAGGGAAAGTTACAAGAGATTTTTTTTCCGTCGACAATTTTTTTTTCTGCATGAGCAGCGACAACGAGTTCGGCAATTTTTGAGGAAGCAGGACGGATTTTACAAACGTGAAGAGTGAGGAGGCTTCAGCATATTTTCCATTATCTATTAACTACAAAGTTTCTTATCTTAATAATTTACTATTTTTTAAAATTTATTTTAAATGTTCCCCGGTCTTTCATTATTTTAACAGATTATTTTAAAAATGTCAATTCTTGACCATGGTAATGAAGTAAAAAGGTATGCTGTACCTTAGTAGAACCAGGATCAGTAACAACAGCATTAGCTTGAGGTTTTGTCTTCTGTCTGTTTTTGTCCACCTTTATCTCTTCCGTCTTCGGAAGCCACCAATTTTTATATTCTGTGATCAAAATACTAAACATTTTATTCCCTTGAAGGTTTTTCTTGATATTACAAGTATTTTGATATATAGCCTATCGTACAATGTGCATACGCTTAAGTCATCTCAATAGTTGGAATACAATTTTTTACTTCCGTACGAATAGTGGGAAGATATAATTTTGAACATCTGGCAATACTAACATATTTTTACAGAAATCAACAACGAAAAGCTTATTTCACTTTACCATTAGCCTGCCCTGAGATATGGATCCTCACCTGGCTGAACAGCAGCTTCGTCTGGCATCACAGCGTTCATAGAGAGCTGCATGAGAAGTTCTTGGAATTTGGACAGCGGCCAGTACCTGGAGTCCTTGGTCTCCTCGCCTGGTCTTTGAAAGAAACGAATGAAGAGATACTCGCTGAAGATGGGGCCCATAGAACCTGGAGGCGGCCATGTTGTTTGCTCCATCAAGAGGGGGATGATGGGCTTGCCGAGGCTGACTGTTAGGTTCACCTAAAGTTTAACATGAAACATTTAGGACTCACTGTGTGTGTGTGTGTGTGTGTGTGTGTGTGTGGGAGGCTGGGTGGCTTTGTGGGCGATAAAGAAACAAAATACTTAATTTTTTAATAGTAGATGCGCTAAGCGACAGCCAAGCATTTTAGAACCCAGTTTATAACTGTGAAATTAAGGATAAGTATGAGGCCCTTTAAGGATTGACAGAAGAATCAGTGGAAAAAACACTGGTCAACACTCAAGAGAATTTGGAAGACAACCTGTACAGATGTTCTGGGAAAGAGGGAAAGAAAACATAATTTAATCAAGAAAAGGACTGAAACAGCTCAACCAGTGCCAAGACCATCAAGAGAAAGAATGTGTCAGATTGAAAGACTGGGAAGCCAACCGCCAAGTGAAGAGGTCTGTAAGGGAGGACAAGAGACGCTTCACCCATGAACTGGTAGAGGAAGCAGAGACAGCAGCCATACAGGGAAACATGAAGCGACTACACGAAATAACACGAACTTTGTCAGGCAGGAGCGTAAACCCAAACAAGCCAGTGAAAGACAAAGATGGTAAGACCATAACAAACGACGCAGGACCAAGAGACCGCTGGATGGAGCACTTCGAAGAGACTTTGAATCAACCTCATCCACCATCCTTACCTGACATACCACCAGCAACTGCACAACTTCACGTTAACACCAGCCCTCCCACTAAGACAGAAATCATCAAAGCTATCGAAAGCATGAAAAATGGCAAAGCAGCAGGTCCGGACAGCATACCACCAGAACCACCAACGATAGACCCAGAAACAACAGCAACAATTTACACCCCCCTCCTACACAAGATCTGGCAACAAGAGCTAGTCACAAAAAATTGGAAATTAGGCCACTTGGTCAAATTACCAAAGAAAGGAGACCTCTCCCAGTGCAACAACTGGCGGGGATCATGCTGCTGTCCATCCCCAGCAAAGTCCTGACAATGAATAATACTAGAGAAACTGAAGAAGGCACTAGACAAGAGACTGAGACCAGAACAATCAGGGTTTCGCCAGGAGAAGTCATGCACTGACCACATTGCAACCCCCCGTATCATCATAAAATAGTCTATCGAATGGCAATCTTCCCTTTATATAAATTTTGTGAAGGATTTCGACAGTGTAGACAGGGACGTCATCTGGAGGCTGATGAACTACTTTGGCAACATTTCTTAACCTTTTACTTGTGACGCCCCCCCCCAGACGAAAAAAGGTATGTCCGCGCGCCCCCGTTACCCACTAATACCTATATGAGATATGAGAAAATGACCGCTTTCGCGCCCCCCTTGTCAGCATGTCTCGCCCCACAGGTTGGTTGGTACTATAGTATTCAGCCTAAATTCATAAACATCATCCAGGGATTGTACAAAGACTCATCCTGCCAAGTTATCCATAACGGCAAACTCACTAAACCTTTTGTAATGAAGACTGGCTTATTATCACCGACATTCTTCCTGATGGTCATAGATTGGATTATGCGTGAGACAACCCAAGACAACAACACTGGTATCCAGTGGACCTTCAACAAACACCTAGAGGACCTGGACTTTGCAGATGACATTAGTCTCCTATCTCATCGGCAGCAGCATGCACAAACCTAACCGAGCAAGCTATCAGAGGAAGCAGAGAAGACCGGCTTAAAGATCAACAGAAAGAAGACCGAAGTGATGAAAATCAACAACAGCAGGAACTCCCAATCCATCTTCAAGGAGAGAACATCCTAGAAACAGACCGCTTCACATATCTGGGAATGTCGGTTAGCAAGGACGGTGGAGCGGACGACGACATCAGAAGCCGCATAAACAAGGCCAGGCATGCTTTTAACACCCTACGCCCCATCTGGAACTCACGAGCATCATCCCTCCCCAGTAAGACCCGCATCTTCAACACCAACGTGAGGGCAGTCCTACTGTATGGCTCTGAAACCTGGAGAGTGACAAACACCATCAACAACATGCTCCAGACCTTTACCAACAGATGCCTTCGCCATATTTTGGGAATAAGATGACCTAAAAAGATTTCCATTAGCAGCCTGTGGGAAAGAACTAACCAGAATGCCACTAGTCAAGACATCAAAAAGCGCAAGTGGAGATGGATAGGACACACCCTGCGTAAACTAGCTGACACCATTGCCAGGCAGGCACTTGACTGGAACCCTCAGGAAAAGAGGAGAGTTGGGGGCCAAAACAGACTTGGAGAAGATCAGTAGAGAGCGAGACAAAGGATGCTGTAACCACATGGGTCCAGCTGAGGGGGGCAGCCCTAAACCGGGTCCGCTGGCGAGGTGTTGTTGCGGCCCTATGCTCATCGAGGAGTAACAAGGAATGATGAAGGTGATAAAGATGTCCAAGTTTTTTTTTATTCAAAATGTTTGTGTTTGCGCGATAACAATTATATATCGTTCCTCAAACGATTTTTGTGAAAAAATATCATCTCACTAGCAAATTTTAAACAAACAACGAACGACTACTGCTAAATTTAGGTTAAATATCTGAACAGATAAAACCCGAGCTAACGCACCTCTCTATTGCAATTAGGAGACTTGGAATATTTTTCGTTGACGCAACAGATGACCACCTTCGCTCCCCTGATTCCGGAGTCTATCTTCTCAAAGAGTTTGTCTCCACCTCCCATCTGCCCTACATCCATCCAGCAGCTGTAGCCAGCCATTTCTAGGTGTTGCCTTAGCAACCGCACCTCGTTCTGGTGACCCCACTGGTAGCTGATGAAGACGTCAGGCGGAGTGGCGTACTCGAACTCCTCGTTGTCCACCACGGCCTCTGGAGAAAGAAGTTGTTAATTGGTGTTGTGGCTAAATATTTTATGCATTTCGTAGGAAAAAAAACCGATGTGTGATTAGCAAAACTCTTTCGGGGCTCTATTTGCTTCATCTCTTAGAGAAATAACTGGCCACGTTATTCAGGATTTACACAGCGTAATGTAAGGTTACAATTCATAAGCCCTTTAAAATGATTGTCTAACGCTAGATGAAAGTTGATTACTTCACCTGCGTTTTTCATGGCATTCTCCACAATCGCAACAGCATCCTCCCGACCCATGTCTTGAAGGGCGGTAAGCACGGCGAAGGTTGCGTCCCTTGTCTTGTGCGTGGTGTACCACTCGTTGAGCATCGCCATACAGGGGTCCGCCTGCTGCGCCCACCCTCTCATGTCGTCGTTGTTGTAGCCAAGACGACGACTGAGCAGGCGCCAGTCATGTTCGGTGTCAGGGTTCAACAGCTTGGAGACGTCACGTGACCAAAATGGTGCGTGACTCAATGTCTATAAATTAAAAAAAAAACTAAAATGAGCTTGTGCAGTCTCCACCGTTTAAAGCTAATAATAATAAAAAGGGATTAGTGCAAAGAGTTTAAGAAACAGTCGTCAACGTGAGCTCAAATTACGTCTGAGATAAGTAAAATGATTTTTTCATTGGAGTAAAGAATTTTTAACCAAACAAGTATCAAAGTATCTTGTCACAATACTTAGCAGTCAAAAGGTGTCTAGGCTGTTCCATTATAGTTCCCTGGCGGGTGTTGGTTGTTTTACTCCTGCTCTACAGATACAGACTTACTAGTCACAGTTTCAAAGCCGTTTAGGAATATCATTCCAGCCGTAATAACCAGAAGCTAGCTTTTCGTCAACATAAGCGATATGTTTGCCTCGAACCTAGGGGAGTAGGGAATGTGGGATACTGGAAGTGAGGTAGCTGAGTGCACTGCTTCTTGTTGAGTACTTCAGTGTTCTCGCTGACATGTATAATTATATAAACAACACTTACACTAAACTCTTGAACAAGAATTTTCATTGGCGTTCGTAGAACACAAAGCGCCGTAGTGTATAAAACGCATATTATTATTACATTTCGAAAGCTTTAGATATTTTTAGATAAATATGAACATCGATGAATTGTGTGAGCAAGTTAGTTGTCTAGGCTGTTCCGTTAATCCTTTCACATCGTTTTCCAAATAACAAGTGAGTCCACGATGATTAACTTTTACGACTTCACTACATTAAACTCGCCTAAAAAAGGATTAATAATATGACAAGACAAACGTTTTAAAAAATTATTTGAGTCCATTTTTCAACCTGTGCTTTTATATGCAGCTTTTACAGGATGATAGCCCTGTTGAAAAAGTGTACCTCTTTGCTTGTAAAAAGTTCTTAAATGTCCCAGTCCCCACACCATCGGATATGGTGTATGGAGAACTCAGGCGCTACCCACTCTTGGTTAACTGCTGTATAAAGACTATTAAATTCTGACTCCCCCTCACACTGATGAACACAGACCGTATACCCGGACAAACATACTACTGTACAGCCTAGATGATCAAGGTAAAAAGAGTTGGATTACACAAATTCGAGTACTGCTGAGATCTATGGCCTTCAACCATGTATGGTCAAAGCAGGGCGTGTGTAACCACAAAATATTTATGCTAGCCACGAAAAAAAGAATAACTGATGTTGGTCAGCAAGAATGGATTGTTTGCACGAGGAACATGATGGTTTCCATCTGTAACGTGTCTTTAAAAATGAACTCACACCAGAACTGTATATTGAATATGTCAATGTTAAGTGTTTTTTGGGATGCTTTGGTTCGTTTTTGAATGGGAGTCAGCGATATTAATGCAAGTAGTTTACCAACACAAGAAAATCGACA
Source organism: Marisa cornuarietis (assembly GCA_004794655.1). Taxonomy (NCBI): domain Eukaryota; kingdom Metazoa; phylum Mollusca; class Gastropoda; order Architaenioglossa; family Ampullariidae; genus Marisa; species Marisa cornuarietis. The sequence continues at coordinate 9,150,998 of SMMW01000555.1, forward strand.
GTCTGCTGGACTCACCTTTCCATCGATCTCCTCCACTTTGGCCATAGTCTCCTCCACGGTGTCCTCCACCTGGTCCAGGCGCTGACCATGCTCCGCAACCTCGTCCTTGATTTTATCAACGTCTTTTCCTTGACGACGTACGGTGTCCTTGACCTCTACAACGTCAGTTTCTATGGTGATGACGCGAATCTCCAGGTCTACTACATCCTCCTGAAGGGCCTTCATTTCTGCTGCGACTTTATCGAGACTGTGGACAACAAAATCCAGCGAACATTTAAAAACTAATAGTCCGATAAAGAGCACGTTGTTACGTTGTTGTTGTTGTTTGTGTCTATAAAAGATGCAAATGGTGCCTACATTGAAAATATGTGTGCTCGTGCAGGAAATTACTATTTAACTTTATTAACTTTAAAGGCTTTCGGTGTGTGAAACATTACAAGTGTACAAAGCCCAAAAAGCCAAAGCATAAAGAGCATGTGAACTCTGACCTTTTCCCATCCAGCATGTCGATGATTAAGGTGCAGCCGCTGTGGTGGTCGTTGTCTTTCGTGTTGTCGCGAAACTGCTCGATCACACTGCGGTACTTCTCCAAGAGAGGTCGATGTTTGAAACCAATCAATCGTATGGCGTTCAGAGCTGTTCCGACGGCGGCTTTATCAGATGAGGTTCGAACTACTTTCATCATGTAGTCCATGACCTTTGACGATCCTTCCCCCTGTGCAAGTAAAAAAAAGTAAAGACTGTACACGTCTGTCGATAGCCCAAAGTACTATTGACTTACTACATTTTCCTCCTAATTTTCTCAATCTCGATCGCAACGACAAATCCTTACTGCTACTAAACTATCTTAATTTCTACATCTTCGTAAACCCCCTATTTATACTTCTTTGTGCATCTGCAAAATACTCTAATTTTTCTTTTAGACATGTTTACAAATAATCACAAAGAATCTAACGGGCTCTCTGAATGATCTAGAAGAGAAAACAAATCTCAAACCATGCCTTTTAATCTGCAAAGTGAGGTTTAAGGATTGACCTCGCATTGGCCTGTTTCAGAGCACAACCCTCACCTCATGTTTCACGGCGTAATGTTGCAGCATGGTGTTGATGGTGTATGCACAGTTGGTGTTCCAGATGTCTGGTTTCGTCAGCTGCTCGATGAAGGGAGTTAATTTCTCCGGCCTTCGCTTGGTTATCTCCTCGACAGCCATCAGGATAAGCACCTGCATCGTACTGTCTTCACGAGCCTCTTTCATCATGGTCTCCATGTTTTCCTGTGTGAACAACTGCAAGTGGACAAGAGCAGCGTTGAAGAAAAGTGTGGAAGAGTCACAGGACCTAGCAGAAGGATGTAAACAAAATCTGTGAAATGTAACAGAGACTAAACCGCAAAACTAGTGAACACACAATACGTGAGTAGAAAAAAAAAGTTTTCCCCATTATTTTGCCTTTTTTCCAACAACCTGTATACACGTTCTGTCAATATTGAAAAAGCTATTTATCATCTGTCAAAAAAGAGCTATTAGGACAAATAAAATAACATAAAATAGCAGTCTCACAGACAAAAAAGTTACCGTTTCTTTAGGATATTGCGGAAAGCCAAAAGAAACTTAGGGAGAGATAAAAAGCTTTATAAAAATAGAATATGCTATTCCACTTAAATTTTAGTCTTTGTACTCAGAATATAGCATAATACTCTAGTTAAAATTAAATCTTTAGACTTTATTTTAGTCAGTCAACAAAGGTACTGATGACGATGGAAGCAGTAATTAGATATTTAATGGGTTATTATAAACATGATCCTCATAAATCTCTTTCTACTCACATCTGGCTGATATTTGGCCACCTTCTGAAGCAGCATCCTTACGCACGATTTGACTGAGACATTACCACTGTCTATATGCTGGAACAAGTCCTGGAAGTAAGGAGTCAGGGCGCCAGGGTTTTGTTCGTAGATGTTATTGATGGCCCCTGGGTTCCGAACAACGACTAATATCAGTCAGTGGCATATTTTAAAATAGAGTTATCATTCTTTAGTTTCTTCAAAAAATACGATATTGAAAGTAAGTGTAAGAAAGTTTTTATCTATGCGATTTTAAGGAAATTAAGAACAAAAGAGAGAAAAAGAGTAGTTCGATAACTGCCAGTATTTGTATCGTATGTGTGTTTTTCGTGTGGTGTTTCGATTTCTTTCCGTCCTGACCACCTCTTTGCCTCAATTTGAAACATTCTGGCATTATACTCTTGCACCTACTATTTCTTAAGAATTGCAGAATGTTTCCTGATATTTCTGGTGAGATCAAAGTTGTAGGCCTTCAAGAACGTCTTAATCCTTCTCCTCCACCACCATCATCATCATCATCATCATCATCATCATCATCATCATCATCATCATCATCATCATCATCATCATCATCATCATCATCATCATCATCATCATCATCATCATCATCGCTACATTTTTTTCTTTTCTTTCTCCTTTCTTTCTTCCTTCTCTTTCTCGACCCTTTCTTTCGATAACTAGACCAAGCAGCTTGCTGACAACTGCACGACGAAGACGCATACTAGACACACAAAATACAAACATGCTCACATGGTCAGACAGACCAATAAGCTTACAAAGGATGCTGTCCGACTCCGCCTCCAGGAAAATCTGGATCAGTCGGACCATGTATTGTCCACCGACGGAGCCCGAGCGAGTGATTGTCTGGATGTGGAATGCTCCCGTATTTCTGACCGTGTCGTTGTCCGACTCCATCATGTCAATCACCCCGGGTAGCAGCCGCTTGACGCGGTGTATTTCGTTCATCGAATCTAGCTGAAGTCAGATAAGGCCAGACTGCTTAGTGCTGAAATACAGTTTGGACCGACATGACAAATCTTTGAAACCTCTCACAACAGCGTCACAGAACAGCGATATAAGTGGATACTGACATTATGTCTGTGGAGAGGGAAAGATTAGGTGAAATTAAGAAAGGAATGATTAAAGGGGTGGAATAACAAGTGTTAACAGGAGACACAACACACTCTTTCTCACTCACACACACAGAGACCCACACACGCACGCACGCACGCACTCACATAGATACAAAAGCTATTCATGGCATAGTTTGTGACATCACCTTCTGGATGAAAGGTGTTACCTTTATGTCCCCTGTAGTGAGGACTTACCCACTGGTACAGCTGACCAGCGATGGAGAGGTAGATGTAAAAATATGCTGTCAGGCTGTCGTCGTCACGCACGAAGCCCCCCTGCTGACATCGCACACACAGGCTGACCATGTCGTCCAGCTCCTCCCACGTAAACGTCTTCCCGTCCCTGTGACATCCACCGTTGAGGTTTTCTCGAGGGATTTTTTAAAAACTGATCTTAACCAAGTAATCGAATTCGACAAAATACTGTTTAAAACAAAAGCTACCACGGAGATGGTCCATTTTATTTTTCTCTGATTCTACCTTTAAAAAATATTTTTATCGAATGGGCAAGCGACTTACTTGACGGTGCTAACACACTGTGCCAACCTTTGGGCTGTGTTGGGCAATGTGTATGGTGTATCTTCTTTAATCCAACCGTAAGTCTCATCTGCGAAGACTCTGTCAAGAAAATGGATTATCTTCATAATCAGTTCCTTGTCTGTCTGCAGAAAAAAATGAAAGGAGCCAATTAAAAAGCTTCAATTAACAGCAATGACATGGCGATTACAAATAATATATATATATATATATATAGAACACGGAAGACAAAGAGGCATCATCACACTTTTTCAGCGATTCACAAAACATATAGAATACAAACAGCATATATGGCCGTGGTCCCATAAGATTAAAACGGGTATGAAAAATTCTGTAGAGCAAAGGAAATAGTGATGGCGGGTGGGGTGGCTAATGTTACAATATCAATTTTTAGGTCAATCAAAAACCTCGAATAACACAAGCAAAGTAAACACGTGCACAAATTGAAAAAAAACATGTTAATATGTTTCAAAGAAGAAAGCAATTGCTAAAATCAAAACTTGAAATTAATCAGCTGTTGAAGAACAGTAAATTCTTTAGATAATAATCTTATTGACACCAGGGTCAATGTGCAAGACAATGTGCACTTCTTACTTCCAGTACCTTGGGTGGCCGACCACCTCTGTCTCCCTCCCCATACCTCCCCTATAAGCTTCGGTACGCCACTGATCATTCATCATGAGAGACCACTTCCTTCCCTGGAGAGTTTCATCAAATCATATGCTGCTTGAATCGGCGCCCCTTAGGGCATCTGTGGCTACTGACTGTCTGCTACATACCTTGCCGCTGAACTCCAGTTTGGATGTTACTTCAGAAGCTATTGCGTACAACATCTCATCGTGCAGTTCAATGCAGTGGAAGACAAAGAAGACCATGTCTTCTTTGATGTCTTTCTGAAGCTTGGCCTTGCTGTGGTCAAAGAATGTTTAGTGTCACTTCAAACCATTTCGGAGATGAAAAGAGCACACAGGAGGAGTTACCAATCTATTAAAACTTAATAATAATAATAATAATAACGGAAATTTATATAGCGCATTTCCCTGCTTTACAGAAGGCTCAATGCGCTTTACAAAGAAATTCAAAGACACAAATTCACTCAACCGACAAAGTGAAACAGACTATAAACATGTCCACAAACAATGGTACAGAGATATATCAACACAATTAATACCCCCCCACACACACACACACAAAAGAAAAACTTCTGGACAATAATAAAAACACGTACACGGACGCACGCAAAGTAACATGCAAATGTTGTGTCTATAGAAGGACGAATGGGACGAAGAAACACATGAAGCCAGTAGTCGGTAACAGTTTGCTCAACCCAATTGAAAATCTGTAAGCGAGGCTGCAAATAATAATGAAATAATGATGTTGGCTTGTATGGCGCCAAATCCTGGCCTGTGGACAGCTCAAGGCGTGACGTCAAAATAAGATGACGACAAAATGTGGGTGTGTATCGGCCCGTCTCCTCCACGTCACAGGGCAGCGTCACACACAGCAAGAACACAGTCCTCAGCACAAATATCCAACATGTCATACAAGCCGGAATACACTCCATAGAGCAAATATCAAACATGTCATACAAGCCGGAATACACTCCATACAACAAATATCAAACATGTCATACAAGCCGGAATACACTCCATACAACAAATATCCAACATGTCATACAAGCCGGAATACACTCCATACAACAAATATCCAACATGTCATACAAGCCGGAATACACTCCATACAACAAATATCAAACATGTCATACAAACCGGAATACACTCCATACAACAAATATCAAACATGTCATACAATACAACAAATATCACACATGTCATACAAGCTACCATACAACAAATATCACAACATGTCATACAAGCCGGAATACACTCCATACAACAAATATCCAACATGTCATACAAGCCGGAATACACTCCATACAACAAATATCAAACATGTCATACAAGCCGGAATACACTCCATACAACAAATATCCAACATGTCATACAAGCCGGAATACACTCCATACAACAAATATCCAACATGTCATACAAGCCGGAATACACTCCATACAACAAATATCAAACATGTCATACAAGCCGGAATACACTCCATACAACAAATATCCAACATGTCATACAAACCGGAATACACTCCATACAACAAATATCAAACATGTCATACAAGCCGGAATACACTCCATACAACAAATATCAAACATGTCATACAAGCCGGAATACACTCCATACAACAAATATCCAACATGTCATACAAGCCGGAATACACTCCATACAACAAATATCCAACATGTCATACAAGCCGGAATACACTCCATACAACAAATATCCAACATGTCATACAAACCGGAATACACTCCATACAACAAATATCCAACATGTCATACAAACCGGAATACACTCCATACAACAAATATCAAACATGTCATACAAGCCGGAATACACTCCATACAACAAATATCCAACATGTCATACAAACCGGAATACACTCCATACAACAAATATCAAACATGTCATACAAGCCGGAATACACTCCATACAACAAATATCCAACATGTCATACAAGCCGGAATACACTCCATACAACAAATATCCAACATGTCATACAAGCCGGAATACACTCCATACAACAAATATCAAACATGTCATACAAGCCGGAATACACTCCATACAACAAATATCCAACATGTCATACAAGCCGGAATACACTCCATACAACAAATATCAAACATGTCATACAAGCCGGAATACACTCCATACAACAAATATCAAACATGTCATACAAACCGGAATACACTCCATACAACAAATATCCAACATGTCATACAAACCGGAATACACTCCATACAACAAATATCAAACATGTCATACAAACCGGAATACACTCCATACAACAAATATCAAACATGTCATACAAGCCGGAATACACTCCATACAACAAATATCAAACATGTCATACAAGCCGGAATACACTCCATACAACAAATATCAAACATGTCAAATACTCCACAGAAAATGCAACATCCAACAGAAGGCACAAGTTTCACTGGAACGCCAGCACACGCTCAAGTTTACTGATGAACAAAAGTCAAGCGGACATGAATCCCAGACCACTGCGCCAGTCATGGTCTAAATTCAACAAGATTGTATCAAAGGCCATCATCGACTATCACATTGTCCAAGCCAGTTGTCTGGACGCATATGTCCAGTTTCTGAAATACCCTCTTCAGCCGTCCGTCCAGTGCCGGGAAAAGGCTGTCTATCAAGACCGGGCGGATGGGGTCCGATCGCAACACCTCTTTCATGGCCCTGCTGAGAACACCATCCCGCAACAGCTGCAGGCTGTTCCAAGTGGACGTCCTCAACGTGCAGCAGTCTTGTAGAGGAGCAAGGAAGGCGACTTCATCATAATAAGGGTTGCCGAAACTCAAAATATGACGGACGATACAAAAAAACAACAAACAAACAAACAAACAAAAAACCGACAGAGAGCCGCCCCCTCAAGCCAGTTAGGCGAAGGGACGTCACTCTAATATAACTCTAGTTAATGAAAAGAAGGGAGAGGGAGAGACAGAAGAGGAGAAAGAAAGAGAGAGAACAATAAAATATGTAAGACGTTAAAACAGACAACAATAAAACAACTTAAACAAAACAGACTTCAAGACATCTAAACACATTAAAAGAAAGTACATATCTTGATCACACAGTATGTGAGCGGAAGGCCTATAGAGAATGTAATGTACAACAAATTACTCATTACAATTAATATATGGAGCTACGGTTCTGATATTACGCATCCTTCTGTCTGTAATTAAAAAGTGATTGAGCTGATTATAAAAGATAAAAGGAAAATGCGGTTGTCACTAAGGAAAAGAGAATAATGATTACTTCACTCCATCAAGAAAGCGATCTGCGAAGTCTTTGAGGTAACCGAGTGCCTTTTTCTTGTCCTCACCCTGCATCCAGTCAGGGAATGTTACCTTGGTCAGTATGGCAAAGATTTCCTTCACCTGTGCCGGATGTTCCTGCATTGAACACACAGGCAGCAGGTCCCTAAAAACATGTGTGTTTGTGTGTGTGTGTGTGTGTGTGTGTGTGTGTCTGTGTGTGTGTGTGTGTGTGTGTGTGTGTGTGTGTGTGTGTACGAATACGAATACGAATATTTTATTTGTTAGGCCTTTGGGCCCATTCAAAAAGATTGTCATACAACATGATTCAGGGAAGAAATATAGTACATAATAAATGCAAAATGACATTAGTATATAACAGCATCTCTTTTCTTTGTAGCTAAATATAAAAACTTGGCAAGATTGTACAGTAGTGTTTCGTTTTTTGGTGACATAAGATTTTGTAGTTTGGAATTATTTGGCATGGTGTAGTACAATTCCGGAATAAAATTTGTTCTCAAATCTCTTAGGCATGGACAGCATAATATAAAATGGAACTCATACTCTTCATCAATTTGACACATGGGGCATATTTTACTTATATTATTGTCAGAATATCTTAAAGTATGTGTCATTATATTTGAAATACCAAATCGGAATTTTACTAATGCATTTCTGGTGAATCTATTAACATCTAAACTCAAATACATTTCTCTGTGCGTCACAGATTTAATTGATTTATAGAAGCTAAACCTTTCACTGCTATTGATTATAAAATCCCATTCTTGCCAGTGACAATCAATCAATCTTTGTTTAAAACATTTTATAAAATTGCTTACTGATTCCACTCCTTGATTTAGCCAAACATGTCCAAAACCATACCTAAATAGAAGTAACCTGATCTCAGATATCCAGTTTTGTTTTCCATTATTGTCTAATCCAGCGTTTCTCAACCTTGTGACGCCCCCCCTTGACGAAAAATGGTACGTCCGCGCCCCCCTTCCCCCCCCACCCCGAGCCAACTCTTTACTAGGGGGTCCAAGAGATCGTTTTGAGTCGATCTTGTTGCAGACGCCTCTCGCGAAAACGGTATAAAGTATAAAAGGTCCTACTTGGAAGGTGAAAAGACGCCTCCTAATTTAAGAGTTAAATTTTGTAAACATTGGTAATAATGACGTTTTCACTTGATCAATACACAAATATGGATCTATAAATACAATGCCAATACAACAGATTTCTTTGTCCCTTGACAAGACTGCCTTAGCTGACCGCGAACGCAGAGTTGAGAAAATCAATACAACACCGGAAAAACAAAGTTGGTATCTGCAAGAAGTAAAATTGCCAATGAAATATTACGAAAGCAAATCCTGCGGTGCTAATAAATAGTATTTTAATAATGTTGTGGACACTCGCCTTGATTAATGAGAAAGTTGAGCCTGCTTGCTGCTGCATAGAGAAGCAAACCTGGGTGCGATGTTAGTACCCACTGCTATTCGCAGATCAGCCTCTGCGTCCAGACGATTTCTGTATTTCGACTTCAGTGCTGCCAATGCTGAAAATCCTTGCTCACACATATACGATGTTGAAAAAGGCAGAAGAACTTTCATTGCTTTGTGAGAAAGGAGAGGATATTCTCAGAATTTTGGCACTGGTGTTGTTTGGAAGACCATTTTCAGGGACTGGTCACTCGAAAGGTCGATAAGCTGCTCTTCTTCTTCCGTAGACAACCCGCTTGTGCTTGGATCACCCAGAAATGGATTACGAATCCAATCATATTTAGTTACATCAATTTCAGCAAAGTTATGCTGAAACGTTTCTTGCAGTCCGTCTTCAGATATCTCAGTTATTCTCCGGCGAACTGTGTCATTTGACAAAGGAATGGCTTGCAGTTGTGTAGCAGCATCTCCTATCATGGTCCGTACAATGTCCATTGCTGCAGGCAGTATTAATGACTCTCCGATCGTATGTGCTTTTTTGTTTTGAGCAATGCGATAGGAAACTTGATACGAAGTCATCAAAGCTTTCTTAGGAATGGATGTATGTGAGGCAAATGTTTTTTTGTTTTTTGTTTTTTGTCTCTTTTGTATTCTTGCAATTTTCGTTCAAAAAATTCGAGAGGTTTGCAAGCAAATTCCGCATGCCGAGTTTCCAAATGGCGCCGTAGTTTGTTTGGCTTCATACTGTCTGGAGCTAACACTGCGAGGCAAACAACACACTGTGGCCGTTCTTTGCCATCAACAACAATGTTGGTAAAACCGATTTTCAATTATTCATTGTCATACTTTCTTACTTTTGTAGCAGGCCTTCCTGGTTTTTCATCGGCTACAGCACCCAAAACTTGCACATCACTCGTTTCTTCTCTTTTACTTTTCAAAAAACCACCGCAATCAGTTCCTTTTCGTATCACAAATTTATCCATGGTTTCACCAGAACAAACACGTGTACTTCACCTTCAAATTTTTGTTAAACTGCTGTCTTTACTGAACTCAGCAAGTAAGTTAGTAAAGGGGAGTGTAAAGGTTGGGTCTCACTGTCGCGCAATAGTAATGTCTCCGCGATGCGGACCTCCTCTCGACACCACGCAAATTCGGAAAGTGGTCAACCTTTCTTTGCTCAGAGGCCGAGTTGCCTCTTCCTGCATGTGGGGTGTCCCTTGTCACCCTTTGATGTTTGACCGAATCAGAGAAGCTGATACATACTAAAATCTTCGACACAGCCGTCCTGTTGAGGTCGGCTTGCCACGTTGTTGTTGTTGTTGTTGTTGGCTTTGAAAGGGAAAGTGCTTCCACCTCTCGGTGATTTCGCACTGTGGGGATGGGGTCTTTGGGGAGTGTGGGGAAAGGGTTGCTGTTTTGTGGTGCCTGATGCGTGGTTTCACTTCTGTGCGTGCCCTCTATTTTTGTGGGTGTTTAGGTTTTCCAAGTCTGCATGGGTGGTGTATTGTATTTGTGCCCTCTTTATCCATTGTTGATCTGCCAAGTTTGCATGAGTCGTTACAGTGCTGCTGCCCTCTTTCCTCCTGCTGCCGCTGGTGCTGGTGCCGTTTGTTGCCAGTGTTTAGGGGTCCTGCCACGTGTACCGTGGTGGTGTATTGTGTTTCTTTGTTTGGTTCCATGTATTGCTCTTCCTCAATTTTTTTTTTTTATTTTATTTTTCCAGTGTGGATGGCTATGTTGTCCTGTTTACCCCTATTCTTATTTTATATTAGACTAGAGTTTGGGTGGCTTGTTGCTATAACTACTACTAGTGACAGTATACTGTTCCATAGTTCTTTAGGTGGGTTGAGGCAGTTTCTGAGGTTTAGTCCCAGCCTATACTTATCTAGGAAATGTTTTAGTTCTTCTCTCTCTGGTTTATTTTCATTGCATTCCAACAGTACATGCGGGGTGCTAAGTCTGTCCCCACAGGCACATGAAGGTGGGTCTTTATACATTTTATAATATTCTCCACTAAGCCTCATTCTGGTTATTTTAGTTTGGTCCGACCTGATTGATGTTAGGTACATCAAGGTGAGACTAGGCTGGTCGTCTATCAGTTTTCTAGTACCTATACCTTCATTTTTGTATTTTTCTTGCCACCTTATTTTTATTGGCTTGCCACGTGCCACTGGTCAAGATTTATAGCCACTCGCCATGACCATCCTTTCCGGCTATTAACTGGAGCGATGGTAACTTGACCAGTGGACTGTTGGTGGTCCGACACAAGCTTAACTAAAGGTAGAAAATACGTTTTCTACAAGGGAACCTGGCGAATGAATCATCTAAGGCAGCGTTTCTTAATCTTGTTTCTTGTGACGCCCCCACCCCATGACGAAAAAAGATACGTCCGCGCGCCCCCCTTAGCATGCTAATTTCACTACTACTGATATGAGATGTGAGAAACTTAAAAAATGACCGCCTTCGCGCCCCCCTTGTCAGCACGTCGCGCCCCCCAGGGGGGCGCGCCCCACAGGTTGAGAACCGCTGGTCTAATCTTTCTAACATTTTGTAAGCTCTCCATGGAAGTCTTTGTTGCTCCATCCTTGTTAATTTTATCCAGTATCTGACACAGCTTATGTATATGCTAACGAAAAGTGGATATCTGCCAAAATCACCGTATATCATCATGTTAGGGGTGCGTATACCCACACCCAAAAATCTTTTCATAGCATATGTGTGAACCTTTTCAATTTCTATACAGACACTTCCATGAAGGCCCCAAACTTCGGCTGCATAACATAAGACTGGTTTAACTTGCATATCAAATAGTCTGGTAAAAACATTTACAGAATGGTTTCCTATCTTGTATAATGTATTAATGATGCAGAATACTGCTTTCTTGGCCTTAGCAGTTAGGTCTTCAGATGCACGAGAAAAACTTAATCTTGAGGAGAAGTAAAGGCCTAAATATTTATATGTATTTACCACATTTATTTGCATACCTCCATAGAGCCACCTTTTGCTCACTGCTAAAAATCCCCCTTTTCTAAAAACAACAATATTACTCTTGTTTAGATTAACATTTAGGCCCAGTCGTACTGATGCGTTATATAATGTATTTAGCTGGTGTTGTAGTCCTACTATAGTTTCGGACATCAAAACCATATCATCCGCAAATAATAATAATAATAATAGTGAAGATTTTTATAGCGCATATTCACACTCATAGAGAGCATGCTCTTAGCGCTTAAAACGAGGAAGAGACGTGGACTAAGTAGACACAGAACAAAGGGGACGAAAGAAAACGACAGTACTGACGAAACAGAAAACATTAAAAGGCATCAAGTAACAGGAACAGAAAAATATAGTGATTCTGTGAGAAAGATGGGTAAAGTAGCAAGAGGGAAGGGGGCGGGGTTAAGAAGGACGAGCATTGTGCGGACTGTGTTAGGAGAAATGCTTAAGGAAGAGGTGCGTTTTCAGTGCAGATTTGAAAGATTCAGTTGTAGGAAGGTGGCGGATATGGAAAGGAAGAGAGTTCCATTGTTTTGCAGCACAGTAGCCAAAAGTCCTGTGACCATATGTTGTTGTTCTGGTGACAGGAACAGTTAGGATACGGTCGTCAGACGAAGAGCGTAGTTGTCTGGCCGGAGAGTAAGGGATGAGAAGTTCAGAGAAATAGTCAGGACAGGAGCCAGCAAAGAAATTAAAACACAGCACAGACAGTTTGTACTGAATGCGAGAACGGATGGGTAGCCAGTGTAGAAAACGAAGGAGAGGAGTGACATGGTCCCGTTTCCTTGCTCTAAGCACCAGACGCGCAGCAGAGTTCTGTACTCTCTGGAGTCTCTGAATGAGGGATGAGGGGCAGCCTGCCAGCAAGGAGTTGCAGTAGTCAAGTCGAGAAAGAACAAACGCACAGACAAGAGTGTTGGTAGCGCGTGTAGAGAGAAAGTGACGGATAGCACTGATCTTACGGAGCTCATAATAGGCAGACCGACAGACAGATGCTACATGTCTATCGAGTGTCATGTCATCAGTGACAATAAATCCCAGATTCCTAACAGATGACGTGAAGGTGATGTTGCTGTCGCCCACCTTGATGTGATTGGGCAGACTGACGAGTGAAGGTTGATGTCTTCTTCTATGGCACAAGAGGGCTTCCGTTTTATCATCATTTAGTTTAAGCTTGTTTTTTAGCATCCAACCCTTGACATCACTGATACAAGCTTTTATAGAGCTAATAGCAGAGTAAGACTCAGCCTGCGGAGTGGAACAGTAAAGCTGCGTGTCATCAGCATAGGATTGATGAGAAACCTGGTGAGACCGGATGCATGATGAAAGGGGCTTAGTATACAGGATGAACAGAACTGGGCCAAGTACTGAGCCTTGGGGAACACCACAGAAAAGTGAAGCAGGGCGAGATGTCTGACCATCAACTGACACAGTCTGGGTCCTATCAGTGAGATAGGAGTTGAACCATGAGAGGGCAGGTCCAGAAATCCCGTAGAGGGTGTGAAGTCTGTGAAGAAGCAGAGAGTGGTCTATAGTGTCAAATGCAGCAGACAGGTCCAGTAGGGTTAATGGAGAGACATCACCACTGTCAAGAGCAGATAATATGTCTGTTGTCACTTTAATAAGAGTGGTCTCGGTGCTGTGGAAAGGTCTATACGCCGACTGAGCTTGTGGGATAAGATGGTGCTCTTGTAAGTAGGCCCAGAGCTGTGTCAAAACTATTTTCTCTATGATCTTAGAGAGAAAAGACAAGTTGGAAACTGGACGGTAGTTGTTCAGGACATTGACGTCAAGCGTGGATTTCTTTAGAAGTGGCCTCACCACCGCATTTTTGAACAAAGATGGGAAAACACCTGACGACAGGCTGACATTTACAATATTAGTGATGGCAGGAAGTAGAGTATCTAGGCACTCGAGCAGAAGGCTTGTGGGCATCGGATCTAACTCGCAAGTTGTTAAAATTTAAAATTGTTAAAGTTAATAAAAGAATAAATATTTCCATAAATTCATGTGTAAAGGTTGCCCCATGTTTTCCATTATTCATAATTTCTAAAACTAGCTCATTAATAAAAAGCGAGAAAAGTATAGGGCTGCATACATCTCCTTGCTTAACTCCCTTTGTGCACTCAATGTAATTCGTGAAATCACCTCCACATCTCACACGGGCTTTAACCGATTTGTACATATTTTGGATGCATTTGTATAGTTTACCATGTATACCATGTTTGGTAAAGATTGGCCAAAGTAATTTTTGAGAGACGGAATCGAATGCTTTTTCAAAATCGATAAATGCTACATAAAATTTACGATTCATAGCAAATTGTTTCTGGATAATGGCAAATAATGTAAAAATATGGTCAACCGTAGAACGATCTTTCCTAAAGCCAGCCTGGTTCTCCCCCACTATATCATTTAATTCTACCCATTTTTTTAACCTGTTATTCACAATATGGCTGTACATCTTACTGCTAATATCATTTAGAGATATTCCACGATAATTGTTTGGGTCTGAGTGATCTCCCTTCTTATGGATGGGCTGAACAATAGATTCAGTTCACTGTTCTGGGTATGTGCCTTTATCAAATAGGGTGTTAAAATATTTAACAAAAAAGTTTACAAAGGCACCGTCCGAATATTTATAGACTTCACCGATTATGCCATCTGGACCTGGTGCTTTACCATTTTTTAGAGATTTTATGGCTTGTATAACCTCAGTTTTAGTGATAGGGTAATCTAAGTCCGTATCTTCTTGTAGTATATTCGGAGTGGGTGGGTTCTCTATCTCACTGTTGATTTCAAGCAATGTCTTGAAATGGACATACCACTGATCAACATCTATCGTATTTCTTGCCACCCCACTTTTGCATGATATATTCTTTATAGTCTTCCAAAACGATTGCTGGTTTGTGGAAGAGTTGAGAAGGTCTGCACATAACTGTTTTTTGTGTAGCTTCTTTTTCTTCTCAATTAATTGTTTATATCCCTTACGTGCTAGAATATACATCTGACCATCTTTCCTATCAGCTGATCTACGGAATTTTCTTAAAAGTTTTCTTGTATTTCTTTTCTCTTTGATACACTCAGTGTCGAACCATTTTTGCTTTTCCTCATTTCGGTCTATATTAATCCGTTTAATCATGCACTGAGTGCAGTTCAACTGTTGAATAGCGAAAGAGCTTCATTTATATCTTTGTCTATCTTATCGCTTGCTTGCATTAGTAGCTCCTGTATCTCCGGGGACCGGACAGTTTGGTGGAATTTCTGGATATTAGCGGGGTTCCATACCATCTTGCTTACAGGTCTACTTGTTTTGGTGGTATTCCTTCTAACATGGCCAACTGGCTGAACTTGTAGGCTAAGTTCTACTGGGAAATGTTTGGATTCCATCCTGTCTGCCACTATCATCTTAAAGTCAGATGACTTTTTATGTAGCAGTTCGTCTGAAGCAATGTAATAATCTATTGTACTATTTCCATTATCTGATAAGTATGTGAAACTTCCATAAGGGTCGCCATTACATACTCCATTTAGTATAGTCAAGTCCAGGGTAGAACACATATCTAGTACTAGTCGGCCATATTTGTTTAACAAATATGGCCGACTAGTGTGTGTGTGTGTTTGTGTGTGTGTGTGTGTGTGTGTGTGTGTGTTTGTGTGTGTGTGTGAGAGAGAGAGTGTGTGTATGTGTGTGTGTATGTGTGTGTGTGTGTGTGTGTGTGTGTGTGTGTGTGTGTGTGTGTGTGAGAGAGAGAGAGAGAGAGCATTCGCTAGATGACGATGAGTAAAGATGCCCTTTGATTAGCGGTACATCAAAAAAAGCAGACGAAGAATGCGCGTTTTATCCGATAGATTTTCTAATGCTTCCAGAAGAAAAGTAATTATTCCTTAAAAAAAAACCTTGACCAAAATCCAAACTATTTCGCTGTCTTACTAGCTTTTAATTATTTGCTCTCTTCACCCACGTCTCATACATCGAGGTGTGAAGACTTAAAGGTCAGAAAACCAAGATCTGGTAATTTATTATTTAAAATTAAATTTTTCTCTGTCTGAAACGTTTCTGCTAGTTTCAGTTAAGAGCATCATCGCAACTACAAAAAAGCGACATAGGCTTACATTTTATTTTTGCTTTGATTTTCTGGTATTTTTTAACAGCTTCAAACCTCGGGTGCAAATGTACAATTTTGCCATTATCTCATCCATCTGTGCGTCTTTCTTTCGCCTCAATGCGTTTCGTAAAACGAGTTAATCAGATGACAAAAGAAAGAAGCTGGATAATGAAAACATTTGCGTATGCCAGAAACATTACCTTCCACTTCAGGACGGCTTTTTTATTATTCATGGCCTCATAGGCTGCCTGCATGCAATTCTCTGTTGGATGCTTTAGCAGTGCCTTGATCATCTCTAACCAAAGGACAACGTGGTCACGTGATCTGTAATTTTAACAAACGTCAAAAACGTTACAGGCAATAGGTGAGTGAAATATGTTTCTTTTTCTCATGGACAGATTTGTCATTCACAAGCTTTTAAATATTTATTGCAAAAACCGATACAGCCACATGACCTGAGATTAACTGCTTATTATGAAAGCCGGACTTCGTCCCTTTGCTGTACAGGAAAATCGTATCTTGTTTCTCCAGTTTATGACTGTGTAGACCTGTTTCATATCATTGGTGCTGTTTAGTATGTTTATATGTATTAAACAATCAGGAGATGCGGAAAGAAGAGAGAAGAGCAAGATGTGTTAATTTATTTGATTAATACGCGATTACTTACCTCCTTGCACCTGCCACCGTTTTCCTTATACACAACCCCACTACCTTATATACACATACTTTCCACTTAGACTATTATTCAACATTTCTCTTTCTTCCCACATTCCCTGTCATCTAACGTTTGTGACCGTTTGAGTGATGAAAGTCAAACTCACGTGCCCATGGCTGCGCACAACACGTGGTCAACGATGGGCCTGGCGAAGAAGATGGCCAGGAAGGTCTCATCGCCGATGTTGTCCAGCAGATGTGTGAGCTTGACCACAAGCCCCTCGTACAGCTTGTCGTTCTTCTGGGGAAAGTCACGCTTGCTTCATTATACGCACGCCCCTGAGCACACACACACACACACACACACACACACACACACACACACACACACACACACACACACACACACACACACACACACACACACTATGCATGAATACACACATTCATTTAATACTTATTTTGTTCGTCTCTGTGTCTTCTTTGCGCAGATTTGTTCAAAGACGCAGTAGTTCCTGGTTATTTTTAGACATATTTTTCTTTCTTTTTCTCATTTTCTTCTGTGCCATCTCTTTCCCTGCCTTTTTTCTCACTGTTCTTTCACAGTACTATTTCATCGTCTCTCTCTCTCTCTCTTTCTCTCTCATCTGCTTAATTACTTTTATCAATTTCTACCTTTTCTTACATCTTTTTTCTCCTGTATTACATTTAATTCACCTTCCAGGTCTCGAGTAGATGTATAGTGGTAGAAACAAGAACACAATACACACCACAATGCAATCTTTCTTGAGATGATAAAAGAAATATCCAATCTTCTCAAAGACATCTTTGACAGCTTGTGAGCCACTTTTCTTTATCGAGAGCTGGAGTGCAAAGTCCATTATCTCCTCATAAATTTCATTGATCAACAGCTCCTCACTGCAACAAAGAAAGAAAGAAGAAAAATCAACCAGCCACGATAAAATAAGACTTTTTTGTCATTGATAGCCTTCTGCAAGGCATCAAGATGTCAAATAATTTGACTTTCTTTTCCGTCAAATGTAAGATTTGAAAGCAGAACATTTTACAATGGCACCTACTGTATCTCGACAATATTTTTCTTGTTTTATTTTTAAATAAAAGATATATTTGTAATCTTTTTATTCTTTGTATATTCTAGAATATTCGTCTGCCGCCTATATGTTTTTATATTTATGTGCAAAAAAGTGGTAGAGGAGAAAAAAGCCTGTAATATATTATACTGCTACAGGTACTCAGGCCAACACACTATTACTAGCGGTACTGTATGGCTATTCAGGCAGCAGTATGGTAGCCCCAGAACTGGGACTGAATAGTTTAATGTCTCTCAGATTTGCCCGACCTGCCGAGTAGTGTTCACGTAGCTAACAAAAGTACCTTACGGTCTGGAGGAGGTGATACACCATGTCTGTAGACTTTTTTCCTACATCTTCAGCTTGCGGGTACTCCGGGGCAAGCATAACCTCCCTCATGTCCGCAAGGTGGCGCTTTAGCAGTCCCACATCTCTGATGCCCTAATAAAGGAAAAATGCAAAGGCATCGTTAAGACCGGTTATTCTCAGCGTCTATACACACATGTACCACGAAACTCTTCACAAAAGTATACATACACTTCAAAACACAGCATTTGTGAATATAACTACTCTCACTCTCTCACCCACTCTCTATCTCTCTCACACACACGCACGCACGCACGCACGGGCGCGTATACACACAGATCTTACTCATACACAATTGCCCTAAATATCAACACCATATATGAAGAATCATTACATTTTAAAAGGGAAAGCATCCTCATGATCATTGGCCATCAAAACAAAACTCAGATGATTTGTACAAACCTTACCCCACCATGCAATACACCTTCCTCCATACTTCTTCATCACAATACACTGACCACTCAATCACCATCTCAACCTTCCAGCTAAACTAAAACAATCTAACAAAGGACTAACAAAGAGAAAGAGATTGATTCATTACAATTTTACTACTATAAGAGCTTTTCTCCACCAAGGGTCTGAAGAACTGATCAATCATTTTACAGCAGCTTTTTTGTAGACATTTAACCAATACACCACTCTATCCAAAAGGACTTCCTTAAACATATATACAGCAGATACTATACCTAAGTATACGTCCACCACATCTATAAAATACATATGCAAAAAATGATAACACACACACACACACACACACACACACACACACACACACACACTTTCTCTCAAACATCCAAACGCATATCTTAATATTCTCTGCAACTATGGATCACCAATAAACACTAGCCAGTTAACGAAAGCCTCACTTTTTAAGAATTCTAAGTATAAGCAAACCAAACTACATAACTCTGTTTTTATTTGTACTACAGAACAATCTTTTTTAATCATGCTGACCACCATTAAGATCTTTCCCATACTTTACTTTCAAGCCAGCATAAAGTGGGCAAACATTAGACATGCATTTCATACTCTTAAGCACCTCATACTGAGCAAAACGGTTCCCGTGGCAATTTATTTTAATAAACTGAATAAATTTTTATAAACACCAACTCTATAATTGAGCAAAAGTCTTTCTTACGTAGATCTTGCTAATAATAGCAACATCTAATTCTCGCTGTAAGCAGATTTAGAACTGATATATACATCAGAACGGGAAATATTTTCCAGACTTGTGTAACAGTCCCGACATAAAACAAGATTCAGTCAATCTAAATTTCCTTTTTCTACATTTCTTTTCTCTAAATTTTGTTCCTCCCTTCCTCCTAGGTCCTGTGCATCGCATTTGCCTAACACAAACCAGGCATCTACTTTTTGTAACATTGCAACATAGACAAAGTGAAGAGAGAGAGAGATCAAAACAAGGGCATAGAGAGAAAGAAACCATTTTTATCTCACCCCACCTTAAAGACATTCCTATTTCTGTCGTACTTAAGCTCAATCCAGTAAGCGAAGCTTTGCATCTTCTTCCTGATGTTCTCCTCCCTGGTGTTGAAGGCGGTGATGAAGTACATGTAGACGTCGATAAAGTCTGGACGACACTCCTCGCGCTGCTCATCGCTACAACCACAATAGAGAACAGTCAGTGAGCAAGGTTCGGTAAGAGTAAAGGTAAAGCAAACAAAATTGCAGAAAACCATGCAGAATAATGAGACAGTTGTATGCAGGTTATCATGGGTTCCGATTTATGGAGGAGATAGAGGATATTATTATTATTATTATTATTATTATTATTATTATTATTATTATTATTATTATTATTATTATTATTTTTAATTGCGTTTAGATAGTGCATTTCCTGACAGCAACGAGTTCAGTGATCTTTAAAACAGGAAAATGAGAATGTAATCATTTTGTTGAGTGACAGGGTAACGTGTGCTGAGAGTTGTCCATTTAGTCTTGTGCTGCTGTTTCACGGTTTAAGATTTCAGAGAAAAAGTTTACATTTATAGTTCATAGAAGCAACGATGACATCGGTTGACATTACAAATTTACGAAAATATATCGTGGACTGCATTCTTTAAGGAAGTAAATCAAGGGTAAATAATAGTGTACTGTATACTAGCAGTAAGTCATGTCAGCGACCAGGTAACTTAGACTGACGAGACAACAAACCAAATCAGACAGACGAACTGACCAGGTAAACAACAGACTAGTGAGTACTTAGGTTTTAGTAAGCTCTCAAATCAGGTCCTGTCTTTCTAAATGCAGTGCTTATTTAATGGATAGATCTTTATGATCCCCATCTTATTACTTGCCAGAAGACTCTGTCGATGAATATCCGCATGAAGGACTCGAGACAATGCTCGTATCTGCCCCAGTGTGTGCCAGGCTCCTGTTTGTACTGCTTCATCAATGCTCTGATCACTCTTCTCAGATCCTCGCCACGCAGGGTCTGTAGGATGAACATTGTAATCTTTGAGCCGTGTACCGGTCTGCTTTTTGAGGAACTGATCAAACAAGTGGCGAGCCATGCAAGTATCGCATGAAGACAATTTCAGGTGGTGAACATACGCAGACCACCACAGCACGAACAGTGACCATTACCCTCCAGTCTCACTCCACTCCCCACCACAAGTGTGACTGATGGACTTCGGGAATGCACTTAGGCTAAGATACATGTAGAACTCACACTAAGATACTTGTAGAACTCACACTAAGATACTTGTAGAACTCTACAGTCGAGTCGTTGAGGCTGGAGATGTATTCTACGTGGCTGCACGTGGGTCCTACGTCGATCATCTGCAGCACAAAGTCTAGGAAAGGAACGTGGAAGTCCTCGGGCTTTGCTTTGTTAGAGTCTATCAGATCTCTGCATTCAGAAAAGGTTACTTAATGGTTTCCGAAGAAATAAAACGAAAAGGAAAATAAACAAGAGAGAGAAAGATAAATAAAGGTGTTGAGAAGTTAGTTTTTCAAGCGTCACGTTCATGCCATGGCTTTCATTACAGATTATCATTCACGAAGATGAACGAGGAGAGAGGCTATTTCCAGACAGAAGCGATACAGAGCAGGGGAGGTAATTTGGTTACTAACAATGGTGATGTGAGTTGCCTGCCTTCGTTTTAGTCTTGTACGTGAGCTAAAGCTGCAAGGCTCGATTGTATATTTAATCTTATTATGAATAGTATTACACTATGATTATGAAGGTAAAATCATCATCATGATCATCATGGTAACGTACATCAAGACAATTACCTGATTACATTTTTCAGGAAAGTCAGGGTGAAATTTCCCATCCAATATCCCGATGTGTGCTCAGTCGGGAAATCCGGGTGGCAGATTTTCTCACGAGCGGCTGCCAGCGCAGCGAGAGTGTCAGGCAATGTTATCTTCTCGCAATTTTTTCTTGTCCACTCTTCGAGCTCGTCCCGGAACTGGTGGTGGACATCGTCGTTGTCAGTGTGCATGAAATTCGCCTTGGATATGAGCTGGTCCATTTACAGGTGGTTGAGCCAACTGTACAAAATAAAGTCAATAAAGGAAGACATTGCGGAGACAGAGGTCTGTTGCTTTTCTTTCTTGCTGCCTCTCTGTCTTTTATGTAATTCTTTCATTCATTCTTCCTTTCTCTGAGTGGGAGTGCGGTTGAACACAAATAATCTATATGAAACTAATATACAATTTAACAATTTGCAAACTGCGAAGAAGAGAGCGAGACATAAGACAAATGTCTCAAAATGTTATATGTGTATAGAATTTTAAGCGTAAGAGTTATTATGTTATTTGTAGAAAACTTATTTATTATTATTGAAATTTTATTTGTGTATAAAATTTTACATATAGCTATAAATCTTAAAATGCTATTAGCGAAACGAATTTTAAGTGTAAGAGCTATATGTTTTAAAATAAGATTTGTGAAGTTAATTAGAACTGTAAGAACCATACGTTTTGAAATTTTATTTGTGTAAAGACTTATAAAGGTCCGAGATGTACGTTTTTAAGATGTTATTTTTATGTAGAGTTGTAAGTATGTAACAGTCATAAGTTCTCTGGGTAAACATAATTGTGCAGCACGTCTTTTCGGCAGTCTTTCCGTTCACTTGTTTGCTTATCTGTTCACTTCCCTGGTCAGACTCGCAACTTAACGCAATCATTATCATCATCGACTCATCTGTCTGGATTCATGCTCAAAACTGCTTTTTACAGTGATTTTCTTTACTTGCATAAAGCTCATTAAAAATAATTTACACAGCGTGTATCAGCAATTTGATAAACACTTCAATGCCTCTAAAATTAAAGAAAGCAGGTTCAAAAAATCGACTGGTACTATGTTTTATTAACGGAGCTGCTTTATTTCATTCTTACATTATTAAGATTATTCTTTCAGTTTGATGAAAATGAGAAATAACCCTTTATTGTTTTCTTACCAAGTTTCAAACTCCCACTGGCGCTGTGTAGTTGGACATTTCACGGTCTACTTCTCTCGTCACGCCCACGTGACTGGTCCCTTCGACCTGCTTCAGGCTGCCACCCGACGTGAAGGCTGTAGTGAAGAGAAACAGCTCAGTCATGGGAATTAAGTCTCAGATACAGTCACAGGCGCTGGGTCGGCGGGCAACTTTGCACCGAACACAGAAACACATATTCCAAGATGAGTTCGGTTCTAGTATACAGAGCTGAGCTGAAGCTTTCAGGTTTACACAGGACGCTGTGAAGACAAAGAAGACTTTGTCGTGCCTGAGGCTTGTTGTGTATATTTCTCAGGCCCCACCTGTGTTGCTCTCCTTTCCCAACCAGCGACGCAATGTTTAGCTTGAACTCTACTGCGCGCACGCACGCACGCATGCACGCATTCTTTCTTTCTCACCTTTTTAAAACCGTAGTTCTTTCAAATCACCAGCCACGCCGCCAGCAGGTCTTGGTTGCCACCCAGTGATAAATGTAAAGACACTTCTAGAGGAATGAAGCAAACTTTTAGGGCAAAGGGTGATCGAGGTTGTCTACTCGCGCGCTGGTGTGCGGCCAACTGCTGTTGACTTTGCTTTATCTGCTACGTGAAAGTTAAAAAATGGTCAAAAGGTAGAGTACCAGGTTAAAATCATGATTGTCAGTAACGTACTATCATTCATTCATTCACTAATAACAACTACCAGTTATGCTGATCAGTTCAGTATCAGTCATCGGGGGTGGAGGGTAGAGTGGAAATAACTCGGACCGATATGCTAAGCCGTTCGGTGAGCGATTACTATTCGGTTAAACCTTACACCAGATATCTCCCTTTCCTAAAACCCCCCAGCATACACGCTGCACAACACGCCTGTCTTCCAGCTACTACACGACAGGCTGGCCATGTTGACAGTGCGAGGACTTGCGCGCACCTCGATCAGCGCCATGTTGTTGCACATCTCCAAGGCGACGAGTAAACACGACCTACTTGTTCCTCCCTGCCCGTCACGCTGTGCGTGTGGTCAGTGTGTAGGCGGAGGAGGCGGGGAGAGGGTTGCATGTCGCCAGTAAGCTTTAAACACGTGTAAACTTACAGAAGTACATCTCTGTAGCACAGCAATTGCGCTACCATTGTTTCTGGTTACATAATGAAACAGTCCATACTTTCTGTCACACTTGTTTCTGTCCAATCTCGAGAAAAGTGATTGTATGTTTTGTAAACTGCGCGTGCTGTATCTCAGGAAAACAACAAAAATAGATAAATTAAAATTAAAAGGTATGCTGTAGCTACATCTCAACACAAGATTGGATCATACTTGAACATGATCGTGACAGGTAAAGCATTCATTCAAGAGGAGACACAAAAAATGTACTAAACGTATTGTATTGCAACACAAACGATGATAAACATCCTTTGACCACGCAGACATTCAATGTGTTCCACATTTTAATAATAAGACACACAATGCATGAAATGAGAGCTTCTTGGTTTGACATTTAAAAGTCAAACAGACAGTCAACTATTAAAATCATTGAATGGATGAATTCATAAATTAATGTTGACGAAAATATGCTTGAGTAGTATAGATGTTGTACCCTGTAAGTATCACAGCTTTTGCTATCATTGTTTTATATTAAGAACAGCAACAAACAAAAAATAAAAAAATATAAAATCTGGGAAGTGCTACACCTACAAAAATAGTTAATAATAATAGGAGGTGATTACTGTAAGATGATTGATGATACTACAGTCTGGCAACTCAGTCGCTTGATAAAAGCATCTTCTGATTAACCTCTATGTAACACATTAATAGTGATAATCACTATTAATAAAGGGAACAGTAGCTCAACAGATCAATACTCATCTCACGGATACCGAAAATCTTAAAGTACCAGGTGCCGTAGTTATGAAGCTAGGGTAAATCGTTGTCTCCTAAGTTATTAAGTGGTATCTAGACCTCGCAGATGTTGTTTTAACCCGGGATCCTTCATTATAAAGCGGAGGCAAAGGTGTCCTGGTGTAATTGAAGTCTACGGGGCTAGACACTGTTTTATAACTTGGAAACAAGACAATTTTTGTGATCCCGCGATTTTTCCCCCCGGAAACGACTTACTCTCGCTTTGTTACTACGGCCCCAGAAGTCGAAGCCCACTCGTGTTCTGTATGAATTCTTAATAAAAGTCTCCTGATGATGAGTGGGGAGGGTGTGATTTATGTTCTGTGGATAATCTATATTTTATCGCCTCTCTGTCTGCTTGTCTTTCTCTATCTTACTCGTTCACTCCACTTCCTGGAAGAAAACATATACGAGAAAAACTCATGATGCAAGAAAGGTACAGAAGGAACGTTCTCTCAAACTGATCATATGAGCAGAAAAAAGAATGAGGTCTCTGACATGAGCAGTCTCTAAAATCGTTTAAAGTGTCTTCACGTGATCATTCAATGTTACAAGTGATGTGTAGACTTCACTGTAGGAGCTGACATAAAATAACAGCTCATAATGTTGGCGGTTGTATTAGACTGAAGCTTCGCATCACTTGTAGCGAGTCACATCACAGCACCCCGACATGCATTCTGTAAGAATTAGAATACATTTTCTGTCCCTAACAGAGGATCGCGAAAACGGACAAAAATTTCGAGAAACAAACTAAGCAGTTATATGTTACTGGATTAGACAACAAGAACTGTTGGCCACTTGTGGCGCTTCCTTAGCGTCTGGAGAATGTCGAGGTGGTGGATTTTTCTGCACAGATTTGTTTACTGGTTCAGGTTTGCACGTCTCATTCTGGATTCCCTCGACACCCTGGCCCTGCTCGTGCGGAGGGTTATGACCCTGATGGTGTACTGATGGCAAGAGTGCTGGCTTTCCCACCAAGTCGTCTGCTGGGTGCAGGGGGCCGCCTTGGGAGCTGAGTTGTTCCTGAGTTGTTCCCGAGGGGGATACCGTTGTGTTGACAGCAGTGACGGGCGCAGGTTCTTGGGGGGAAACAAATTCCCTAATCTTGGTCAGCAGCTCCTGAAATTTTGGTCCAGTCCACTTTTCCTGCAGGATGGGGTCAGTGCAGTCGATGTAAAGAAGCTGCGTCAGGACGGGACCCATTGGGCCAGGGGGTGGCCATGATGTTGTCTCCAGCAACAGTGGCACGAGCGGCTTCTTCAAAGCGTCAGCCAGGCTCACCTGCACAGGTACGTTCAACTTCGTTGTAGGCTATTTTTTCCATTTATCTCACTCAAACCTTCTTAACTGTGTAGATCAAAGTAGAAGAAGGTAAAACAACTTTTCTTAAACTGAATGCAAACGTATTTAAAGCTATAGCTCAGCTGCGTCGGCACAATTAAGTTAACACAATTGTAGTCTTAATGTTAATTTTATCCATACAGTGCTCTTTTAATTTTCCTAAGCTCACCTCTCGCCGGCAGTTTGCTGACAAAGCATATTTCGGGGTGACGCACGAGACGACCACCCGACACCCGCGCACCCCCTTGTCAATCTTGTCATACAGTGAGTCTCCTCCACCCATCTGCATGATGTCCAGCCAGCACGTGCAGCCCTGTGATGTCAGAGCCTTGTACAGACCCAACACTTGAGGCTGTCTCCCCCACTGGTAGGAGATGAACACCTCTGGGGAGACTGTCACCTGATGAGGGAAAGTTACAAGAGATTTTTCTTCCATCGACAATTCTGTTTGCACGAGAAGCGAAAAGTAGTTCAGTAATTGTTGGAGAAACAGGACGGATTTTACAAACTTAAAGAGGGAGGATGCTTCTGTATACTTTACATTATCTATTAACTACAAAGTTTCTTATTTAATAATTTACCATTTAAAAATTATTTTAAATGTAACCCGGTCTTTTAATATTTTAACAGATTATTTTATGTCAGTTCTTGAGCAGAGTAGCAAGGTAAGAAGGTATACTGTACCTGAGTAGAACTAGGATCAGCAACAACAGCATTTGCTTGAGGTTTTGTCTTCTGTCTGTTTTTGTCCACCTTTATATCTTCCGTCTTCGGAAGCCACCAGTTTTTATATTCTGTGATCAAAGTACTAAACATTTTATTCCCTTGAAAGTTTTTATTAATATGACATTTATTTTGATATATAGCCTATCGTACAATGTGCATACTTTTAAAGTCATCTCGACAGTCGATGTAAAAAACACATTTTGGAATACAATTTGCTTCCGTACGAATTACGGGAAGATATATTTTGCATAAGAACATCTGGCAATATCAGCATATTTTTACCGAGAAGCTTACAGAAACAACATTCAGTATAAATGCACAAAACAGCAACGAAAAGCTTATTTCACCTTATCACTAATCTGTTCTGGGATCGGGATCCTCACCTGGCTGAACAGCAGCTTCGTCTGGCATCACAGCGTTCATAGAGAGCTGCATGAGAAGTTCTTGGAATTTGGACAGCGGCCAGTACCTGGAGTCCTTTGTCTCCTCGCCTGGTCTTTGAAAGAAACGAATGAAGAGATACTCGCTGAAGATGGGGCCCATAGAGCCTGGAGGCGGCCATGTTGTTTGCTCTATCAAGAGAGGGATGATTGGCTTGCCGAGGCTCACTGTTAGGTTCACCTGAGATGTCCAACATGTTTGAGTCAAAATGTTGGTGTCTGTGCGCACGCTGTCTGTGTAAAAGTTTGCCTTATAATGACTTTATATCGTTCCTCAAATGTTACAAGAAAATGTTAAATAAATAATGAACCACTAGAGCTAAATGACGGTTAAATAGAGTAAACAAATAAAACGCGGGTTAACGCACCTCTCTATTACAATTAGGAGACTTGGAATATTTTTCGTTGACGCAGCAGATGACCACCTTCGCTCCCCTGATTCCAGAGTCTATCTTCTCAAAGAGTTTGTCTCCCCCTCCCATCTGCCCTACATCCATCCAGCAGCTGTAGCCAGCCATTTCCAGGTGTTGCCGTAGCAACCGCACCTCGTTCTGGTGACCCCACTGGTAGCTGATGAAGACGTCAGGCGGAGTGGCGTACTGGAACTCCTCGTCCTCCACCACGGCCTCTGGAGCAGGAAGTTGTTGTTATGGCTGAATATTTTACGTATTTCGTATAGAAAAGAAACATTCCTAGCAAAACTTTCCCAGAGCTCTATATTTGCTTTTAAAGACATAAATGCTCACGTCATTCGGGATTTGCTGTGAACATTTTCCCATAATATAAAGTTAAAATTCATAAGCCCTTTTAAATTATTGTCTTACGCTAGACACAAGTTGACTACTTAACCTGCGTTTTTCATGGCATTCTCCAGAATAGCAACAGCATCCTCACGACCCATGTCTTGAAGGGCGGTAAGCACGGCGTAGGTTGCGTCCCTTGTCTTGTGCGTGGTATACCACTCGTTGAGCATCGCCATACAGGGGTCCGCCTGCTGCGCCCACCCCCGCATGTCGTCGTTGTTGTAGCCGAGACGACGACTGAGCAGGCGCCAGTCATGTTCGGTGTCAGGGTTCAACAGCTTGGAGACGTCACGTGACCAAAATGGCGCGTGACTTAATGTCTATAAATAAATAAAAGCAGTTTAGTCACAAAAGGCTATTTAAGTCAATTTAAGTAAAACATATTTTTTAAAATAAGAACTTACCTTCAAAAGATGTATGTCGTCAATTCAAAAACAGCATTAAAATAAGGTTTATGCCTTTCTGTTGTAATTCTGAGGCGGGCTACTGGTTCAATTTATTAGATTCCTATCCACAGCTACACACCAACTGTTCACAAACACGTCCTTCTGTTGGACTTACTTTTCCATCAATCTCTTCCACTTTGGCCACAGTCTCTTCGACCGTCTCCTCCACCTGGTCCAGGCGCTGACCATGTTCAGAAACCTCATCCCTGACTCTGCCAAGCTCTTCTCCTTGGTGACGCACGGTGTCCTTGACCTCGACGACATCGGTCTCTACGGTGATGACACGAATCTCCAGGTCTGCCACGTCCTCCTGAAGCGCCTTCATTTCTGCCGCAACTTTGTCGAGACTGTTTTAGGGCATTCGAAATACGGGAAGAAAGGATTTTTTTTTAATGTCAACATTTGAAACGATTCAAGTCGTTAAAAAATCTGTTCGCCACGTTTAATGTCGCTCTTACACTGTCCTTTCTATGTTAGTTTCTATTTTGTCTCCTTTATTTTTCACTGAAATAATTGTTCACTTATTTAGAGTGGTAATACACAAAGTGGTTTCAACATTTTTTAATTTTTTTGAAGAGTGGTGAAAATCGTGCGATTCGAAGTGCCTACAGGCTTCTAGCAACCGTGAGTGCAAAGAGTTAATTCTGCTCATGTTGATAATAAGTGTCAGACATCTGTCGTTTTTAACGATAGAAAAATTAGAACTTGAAAAAAAATTGTGAACTCTGACCTTTTCCCGTCCAGCATGTCGATGATCGAGGTACAGCCGCTATGGTGGTCGCTGTCTTTCGTGGTGTTTCGAAACTTCTCGATCACACCACGGTGCTTCTCCAAGACAGGTCGGTGTTTGAAGCCAATCAGTCGCATGGCGTTCAAAGCTGTCCCGATTGCAACTTTGTCCGATGAGGTTTGAACCACTTTTATCATGTAGTCCATGACTTTGGAAGTCTCGTCACCCTGTTAGGTACAAGAACTAACATTTGTCTATCACAGTTCCAACGCTTCATGACACATGTCTTCTCTCTCTCTCTGTCTCCTTCTCAGTCCCTCCCTGTGTAACTCTCACTGTATGCGAAAGATTTAGCAGTGTTTTTACGAGTCTGATGTACACAACGTTTTGCAAGCCTCAGACCGTAATGGATATACTTCTTCGATGAGTACAATATATAAGGGTCCCCTCTTTCTCTCCTATCACTTCATGTTTCCCTGTCTGTCAATTTACTCATTAAGTGCTACACCTGACCTAAAGTTTCAGAACACTTCATCTACTCAGCTCTCACCTCCTGTTTCACCGCATAGTATTGTAGCATGTTGCTGATGGTGTATGAACAGTTGGAGTTCCAGAGCTCTGGAGTAGTTAGCTTCTTGATAAAAGGCGACAGCTTGTCTGGCCTGCGCTTGCCTATCTCCTCCACGATCATAAGAATGAGTATTTGCTGGAGAGCATCTTCCAGGGCCTGTTTCATTAGGACCTCCATATTTTCTCGTGTGAACAGCTGCAGGCAGACAAGTTGAATAAAATTTATGATAATAACTGTAGCGAGCAGAAGGCTCTAAGCAGCTTATCAGTGAAAAGGTGACTGTGTGGTTAACGCCTTCAGCCAAGCCACTGTCTGCAGTTTTTATTCCCTTTTAGCTTTACCTGAAAATCAGATGAACTTGGATATTTGTGAATACATTAGTGATTGATCTTTTCACGAGCGACAGGAAGGTTCAATCCTGACCTCCATCAGAAATGTCAAGCTGTGTAATTGATGTATGGACGATCATGCCCAGCCCTGACCCATTGAATTCTTATGCAAGAGCATGTTTAAATTTGATTTGCATTTTGCAGAGATCGGTGTTAGAAAGGAGGATCAGAAAAATTAACAAAAGCTCTAGCAGCATAAGTAAGGGAAATTAACCACAGAGTGGGTGAAGAAAGAAGAAACTATTTAGAAAATTCGGTATAATATATTTTAGTATACTGACCCAGATCATTTCTCCAAAAAACTAGGAAGAAAGTTGAAGCTTTTGAAGCTGATATATCTTCCTCTACCAGCTATGATCAGTGATGTCGTCGACATCAGTTACTCGCAGAAAGGGTGGTTTTCAACAATTTGACTACTTACATCCGGTTGATACTTGGCCACCTTCTGTAGAAGCATCTTCATGTAGGACTTGACCGTGGAGTTACCGCTGTCCAGATGCTCAAAGAGCTCTTGGAAGTAGGGCGTCAGGGCTCCGGGGTTTTGTTCGTAGATGTTGCTGATGGCATCTGAGACGCAGAAAACTCACAGTCAACGAGCTGTGCAATTTTGTCCGTTTGCTTATTAAAAAAAAATCTGATTTAAATGTATGATTAAAATAGTGCTATTGAAAGAAAGTGTTAAAAAAAACTGTGACAAAAATAACAACAAAAAATGTGGGGAACAGGGAGGATACAAAGACATAATTTAAGCAGATAAACAGAAAAATAACGTTTTAATTGTATCAATCATTTCGAATAATTTTGCCCTCTTGAATTCCACTTCTTTCTCTTCATGACTCCTAGTTTACTTTATCGTTGACCATTGATACAACTCTGCTTTGCTCACCTTGTCTCTCAAGTATTTCTAGAAAATTCAGATTCCTATTGGGTCTCATGAGGCGTCTGTGTAGTTCCCGCCTTCAGCCAACCCGCTGTGTGGAGTTTTTATTCTCCTTTGATCTTACGGGAATGTCTTTCATTTTCTCTTCTTTTGTCTTTCTCTCGACGAAAAGACGCAGCAACAGGAGACAGACAGACAGACAGACAGACAGACTTACACAGGATGCTGTCGGACTCTGTCTCAAGGAATATCTGGATCAGTCGGACCATATAAGACCCACCAACGGTCCCCGAACGAGTGGTCATCGAGATCTGGTGCCCGCCCATGTCTCTAACTGAGTCGTTGTCTGACTCCAGCATGTCGATCACCCCGGGTAGCAGCTTCTTGGCTCTGTGTATTTCATTCATTGTGTCCAGCTGAAATTAGATGAGTTTGGAGCGTCCAGGTGCAAAAAAGAAAAACAAAAAATCTTTCCGGTCGGTGTGGACAATCGCAGTGTGTGTGTGTGTGTGTGTGTGTGTCCGTGCGTGCGTGTGTTGGTATTTTTCTTTTCTTCTTTATTTCTCTTTTCTCTCTCCCTCTCACACACACACACACACACACACACACACAAAACCCACTTACATTAAGTGTACTTAATCTTGTGACCATCCTCTGCGAGATGACAGGTGTGCACATCCCTGCACCTGACTTACCCACTGGTACAGCTGACTAGAGACGGCCATGTAGACATAGTAATGTGCTGTCAGACTGTCATCGTCACGCACGAAGCCCCCCTGCTGACATCGCACACACAGGCTGACCATGTCTTCCAACTCCTCCCAGGAAAATACCTTTCCATCCCTGGTGACATAGACAACCAAAGGTTACTCTGATAAAAAAGCCACTTTACCAAGCAACGTGAAGTACACAATCGTAACAAGCAAATAAAAGTGGTTGTTTTCTTTGCTAAATGGCCATAGCTGCTTACCAGATTGTAAGCAAAAAAAGGACAAAATTAAAAAAAATAGGTCGATAAAGGACAATATGAAAAATATAAGTCGTTATCGTTATTTCAGACCCAATGGCTAAATACTGGCTAAAAGATCGTCTTTTATATCTGAGTTACCTGCATTACATTTTTAGTAACACAAGGAATGGAACTGATATGTTACTTACTTGACTTTGTCCACACACTGTGCCAGTCTTTGTACTGTGTTGGGCAGTTCGTACGGTAAATCCTCTTGAAGCCACCCATAAGTCTCGTCTGATAAAATTCTGTTAAGGAAACGTATTATCTCCATAATTAGGTCCTTGTCGGTCTGAAAACAACCAAAGTGAAATCTGCTTATTAATAACATCGATGAATAAAAATACACAAATGCAGAAAAGGATTCCACATTAAACCTATTTTCTATGACAATATAATGTGTACTAAAAGCAGATGGCTGAGTGGTTACAGAACTGGTGGACTGACAGGATCAATTCCCGTGTGACGTAGCTTACCCTCTAAAATGTGAGAGTTTATATTGGTGAGTAGTGAGCTATTGAGCTATATCTCCAACTTACTTTACCAGTAGATATCATTGATTGACATACAGATGAGTAATTGACAAATTGGTGCTGTATTCTTTACTGATCATCACAAACGCTCTTTTCTCACCTCTTTAGTACTTCGCTGTCAAGTCATACACAACCTGTATGTTTTCCATTCTGTATTATTACAAATCACCATGCTCACTCTACCTGGTACGTACCTTGCCGTTAAACTCCAGTTTAGATGTCACCTCATAGGCTACTGCGTACAGCGGCACATCCTTCAATTCTATGCAATGGAAGACAAAGAGGACCATATCTTCTCTGATGTCCTTTTGAAGCTTGGCCTTGCTGCGGAAATTTCGGCATCTTTATTTTAATATTTTTGTTTTTGAAAACGAGCAGAAGGGAGCGAGCCAGAAAACATTTATTTCAATTGGAAAAGATAATGAATGATTTACAGATAGTATAGAAGAATATGTGAGACACGCAGACTGTAGTAAACAACAGTAAAGAAAACATAAAACGGCTAAAACATTTTTTTTAAAGCAGACAGCAAGAGACCCAACCTTTTACACTTCTATGAAAAAATGCGTAAATTGCTAAATTATTAAACAACTGGGAAATAAGTGAGTACTTACTTGACTCCCTCTAGAAAGTTACTTGCAAAGTCACTGAAGTAACCGAAAGTCTTTTTCCTGTCCTCACCCTGCACCCAATCTGGAACTGTTACCTTGCTCAGTATGGCAAAGATTTCCTTTACTTGACTCGGGTAGTCCTTTGTTAAACATGTCAAGCACAAAACTTCAATCTTTCTCTCCTTGTGTGTGTGTGTGTGTGTGTGTGTGTGTGTGTGTGTGTGTGTGTCTTTGCACACACCCACGTAAGCATTTTGTGGAGGGTGAATGAGATGGTCTAGTTAGTCTTTGCTGGAGCAGGACATATGGAAGGCAGGCAGAGCTTAACCCTCTTCTTCAACCTCCTTTCATCTTGTCTAATAAATCAAATACCCATTTCTGTGCTTCTTGCATTGTACTTTTAGTTAGAGATTGCCTCTACAGCCCAGCAAGATTACACAATTTCGACAGCCTTAAGATCACCGTTTGTGTTTTATTATAAGAGTGAACATGTGAGTGTGAGCGTACGTTCCATTTTCATCTCTGACACCTTCAGATAAAACTGTTGTTATAAGTATGAAGGGGACCTTAAGGTAAAACAGAGCTTACCTTCCACTTCAGGAGCTTTTCTTTATCAGACATGGCCTCATAGGCTGCGTGCATGCAGTTCTCTGTTGGATGCTTTAGCAGTGCCTTGATCATCTCTATCCATAGAGCAACGTGATCACGTGATCTGTAATTTAACGGGCCCAGCAGATGTCGAAATGTTACAGGTAACAGATGAGTGAAATATGTTTCTTGTTTTAATGGGCAGATTAATTAAATTTGTCATTTACACGGTTTTACATATTTATTGCAGATACAGCCATGTAATGGAATATGAGTGCAGAGACAAAAGGGAACTTGATAAAAAAAGATTCGAAACATGTGAAGCAAAGAATGTAGAAAACAAAAGTAAAATGATGAGTAATCCCAGCTGGGAATTAGAAATATGCTATTTATTTATCTGCATGCAACTGTCACAAACATTACACATAAAAAATAGGTAAATCCACTATCATAAATACATACTTTTTACTTAGACTATTACTCAACAACTCCCTCCCGTCCCCACATTTCCTGTCAGGTGACTGCTAGGGAGAAACAAAACTCAAAACCTTATGCAAACATACTTCCCACTTAGACTCTTATCTAGCATCCCTTTTTATCCCCACATTCGCTGTCATCTAACACAGGTGACCGCTTGAGTGAGGAAAGTCAAACTCACGTGCCCATGGCTGCGCACAACACGTGGTCAACGATGGGCCTGGCGAAGAAGATGGCCAGGTAGGTCTCATCGCCGATGTTGTCCAGCAGATGCGTGAGCTTGACCACAAGCCCTTCGTACAGCTTCTCTTTTTTCTGGTAAACATCGGGAAAAAATTCACCGTGCATGGAAAGCGCTAGCTTGTTGTACTATCACTTGTGGAACTCTGTAAGACTTATTGTCACTCATACATCCTCAAGTAACTACAAAAACTACATAATTTCTTTATACTTCGTAAACTGAAGTGGCTTATATATATATATATATATGTATTATACTAAATGCCCTGTGATGATGATGATGATGATGATGATGATGATGATGATGATGATGATGATGATGATGATGATGATGATGATTTAGCTGCTTTCAGTGTTACCCACTCGGAGTTTTACAGATGTACTATGGTAGAAACAGGTACATGACCGACATTTGACGAACCTTAAGACTGTCTTTATCGAGATGGAAAAAGAAATATCCAATCGTCTCAAAGACGTCTTTAGCAGCTTTCGAACCGCTTTTCTTGAGAGACAGGTGAAGGGCGAAGTCCATAATCTCGTTATAAGTTTCACCGATCAACAAATCATCACTGCAACAAAGAAAGAAAGAAAGACAGAAAGAAAGAAAGAATGAATAAATGAAATGACAAAAGAAAAGAAAGAAAAACAAAAAACAGAAAAAGAAACAAACGAAAAAACACCCGGAAGGACGACTACTTTCATGTAAAAAAATTGGAGACTTTTCTTCCTTTGATATCCTCGTACAAGTCACAAGATTCCATTTTTATAGTTTCATTAAAGATTTCTTAAAGTCTATCTATCGTCTGCTCCATCACAAGAAAAAGCAACATTATAAACAAAACTGTTCGGCAAAGCTATTGTTGATGTTATCATTACCACAAGCGCGAAATCAACACTAATCATTGGTTTCAGTTAAGCCATAAATATGACTGCCTAAGTCTGTCACAACGGTAAAATCAATCACAAAACAAAGTTTGTAAACCATCAACATCATCTGTTAAGTAACAGCACTACTGGATAGCAATAAATTTGATGAAGGCTTTAATACGGTTGTAACCATCACAGCTTGCCATAGATGTTTGTCTTGGCACAGTGAGCCACAATACCTTACAGCCTGCAGGAGATGATACACCATGCTCTTTGTCGTCTCTCCTATATCCTCGCTCTGCGGGTACTCAGGGGCAAGCACGACCTTTCTAATATCCGCTAGGTGGTGCTTTAACAGTCCAACATCTTTAACGCCCTGTTAAAAAAAATGAAAGAAAAAAGTCTGATATTTTTTTCGTTCAATATGGATCTCGCGGCATTTCTACTTCCAAATTTGCCGGTGCTAACACTATAATTAATAGGGCTATTGAGCACTTCCTCGTTTTCCCTCATAGGCATCAACAAATATACAGCACTTTCTTTTGAAAAAGAAACACACACACACACACACACACACACACACACACACACACACAGGCCTATCTACACAAAAAGCAGCACTGCTGAAAGAGAAGAACTGGTGGGGGACGGGCAGAGAGAGAGAGAGAGAGCGAAGATTCAGGAAAGGAGATACGAGACCACTTTTCCCGGCGAAGCGAGACTTATTCCCACCTTGAAGACGTTCCTGTCATAGTTAAGCTCGATCCAGTAAGAGAAGCTTTGCATTTTTTTCCTGATGTTCTCCTCCCTGGTGTTGAAGGCGGTGATGAAGTACATGTACACGTCGATAAAGTCGTGATGACACTCCTCGCGCTGCTCATCGCTACAACCACAATAGAGAACAGTCAGTGGGCAAGGTTCAGTCACAGTAAAAATCATTGTGTCAACAGGCAGTGAAAGAGCATCAGCTCGTACTTCTACACTTGTCCATATTGTTTATATCTTCCAATACTCTCAGTGGCTTTACCCCGGACAACGTACCTATGTACAATCTTGATTTCACTTCCTCTGTGTGTGTGTGTGTGTGTGTGTGTGTGTGTGTGTGTGTGTGTGTGAGTGTTCGCTTTACCACTTTCAGTGCAGTGATATTTGTGTGATTTTATCTGAAAGACGGAAAGAGGGCTGTAATACACATCCGGATTGTGGGGAAATAGTATCTTGCACTCAGTTTTATCCAATCATTAAAAACAAGTGCAACTCTTGATAACAAAGGACTTTTTAAGTTTTCTTACTTTTATTACAAAAATGTGTTTCTAGTTCACCTGCAGTCACCCTGACAATGCACTGAGCTTGCTTACTTAGTGGTTGCACAAGATTCCACGAAATCAAACTTTTTACTTCCTTACATGCCACATAGTGTATATGTTATGGTGAATTTTTTGGTGTACTCCTGTCCACGCTAGCTGACTTACAGCTTGTAGCTCTTCAGATCATCCAGGGTGCGCCCTAATTAAAATACGAGTTCGAACATAGGCTGTAGGTTAGACTTCGTAGACGCGACTTTAACTATAGGTAGACTTTTAAGTCACCTTCTCATTACTTACCTGAAAACGTCGCTGATGAATATCCGCATCAAGCATTCCAGGTAGTGCTCGTACCTGTCCCACTCCATGCCCGGGTCGATCTTATACTGTTTCATCAAGGCTCTGATGACTCTTTTCAGGTCCTCTCCTCGCAAGCTCTGTAGATAAAAAGTGCAATGTTTGACAAACTTTGTTTGTTTATTTATTTAGTTATTTTTTTAGAAAGTTACCCTTCCAGACCAAAAAGCCATGAAAGTATAGCAAAATGAAACAGGGCCCTTTTAAATGATCCCCTTTAAAATTCCACTTCTTAATTCTAACCTTTCATTCACGAATAGGCAAATAGCAGACCTCATGCATAGATACCGACTATGCTCACGTTTCACCATCAGGACCGAGATTGGAGTAGTAAGAACTCCAGCATCGGAGAACACTGCCAACATTCTGTTGCTTGTAATGTACTAACCTTGATATATTCGTAGAACTCAACGTCCGAGTCGTTGAGGTTGGAGATGTACTCCACGTGACTGGACGTTGGTCCCACGTCGATCATACGCAGCGCGAAGTCTAGGAAAGGAACCTGGAAATCTTTGGGCTTGGCTTTGCCGCTGTCTATCAGTTCGCTAGTTTAAGGATATAAAAAAAATAAAACAAAATCAAACACTTAATGGTTTGTGGAAAAAATTTACAAAAGACAACTTGTACAGAAGGAAAGGAAGGAAAGGGAAAGAAACAAGTACAGGGCAGCTAGTCCATACCCTGCTGAGAGAAAGGTAACTTCTACCTTTTCGCGAGAAGAAAATTGTTGGATTGCTGTGATAGTTTTGCCAAACCCATGTATGCACTATATATATATATATATATTTGTATACACCGAATTCGTTGTGATGGGGCGAATACGGTGGTCTTACATTTGTGCAACAATTATCTTCCTTTGGATTTTATTTAAGTGGCGTGATATTGGAATACAATGTCTGAATATCCTCTGACAATCAGACAAGCATTTTACGGAAAAAATAATGTCACGAAGGACAGGAAGACAGCTACTGTGATGTTACGAGAACCTTGTGGCTGGGTGACATCACGAGTTTGTGTTCGAAAGAGATTACTCTAATGAGAGTGATGATCCCCCTTGGTGGTCTTCCTGGGACTGGGCTCGTGAGAGTGTTCATCTATTTATCTTTTAATTAGTTGAATAATAGCCATAAAAATCACGGACAAATAGTTTGTTTTTCTGTCAAAAAGAGAGAGAGAGAGAAAAGAACGTGTATCTGTCGCAAGCCAGAGTGGTGACACTACTTCCCAACATAACACTCATGGCAGAGCTGTTATATTTCATACAGATCATTTTTTTGTATTTCTTCGCGGGCTCGAGACATACCCTTACCTGATAACTTCTTTCAAGAACCTTAGGGTAGAATACCCCATGTAATACCCCGACGTGCCATCTGACGGGAAATCCGGGCGACAGATTTTGTCTCGAGCGGCTCTCAGCGCCGCCAGAGCATCACTCAATGTTATCTTCTCACAATTTTCTCTCTTCCACTCCTCGAGCTCGTCTCGGAACTGGTATTGAACATCGTCGTTATCAGTGTGCATGAAATTTCCCCTGGATATCAGCTGCTCCATTTGCAGGAGCTGAGCCGTCTGCACAAAGTATGGCTAAATGAAGAAAAAAATTGAGAAGGTATTTGTTGTTTTTCCCTTTAAAGACACATCATCAGTCATCGTCATCAACGTCATCATCGTCATCATTATCATCACGCATTTTCTTGTTTAACAATAAGCTCCAAACACTGAAACAATAGACCAGCAGGAGAAACGAACACAACTGAAGAAATAGTAAACCCCCTAAACAAGGCGAGAAGAGAGACAAAATAAATACCCGTCAGAAGGATGTCTCAAGACGTGTAAAGATATTTCTGTCTTTCCATCCAGAATTTCCAACATTCGGTCACACATCAACTTTCACGGTTAGATCGGCAATGTGTGTACTCGCTTCGTCCTCTCATATGTCCGGCTACCATGCAAGTAAAAGCTGCTCTGTACAGTGCTTTCCTTTATTTGCACAACGGGTATAAATCATTTAATAAAAAGTGCCTCTAACATAACATCATCGAGAATAAATGAACGGTACTGTGTATTACTAACGAAACTGTCGTATTTAATTCTTATATTTTGAAGTATTTTGTTATTTCTTTAACTTTGGTAAGCAAAACACAAAAAAATGAAAAGAAAAGAAGGCAAGTTTTGTTTTCATCTTACCCGGTTTCAAATCTCCACTGGCGCTGTCTGTCTGTCTGTGTGAAAATACTTCACCTCACCCACGTGACTGGTCCCTTTGACCTGCCGCAGGTTATCTACCGACTTGGACACTGTCATGGAGAGACGTGGAAGCTGCTCATTGATGTCGTTTGTATCCTTCTCTATTATCTATGAGAATGTAACAGTCACAGTTGCTGGGGTGGTGGGCAGCTGTACCCTGAAAGCTGAGACACACGAGGCAGGTTGGCCAGTGTTACATGTGGAGCCAAAGCCCGGGGGTCTTCACGGCGCACAGCGATCAGTAAACAAGCAAACCAAGACTGGTCGTGCCTGGTGTTGTACTTCTCTCCACCCGTGTTGAACTTTTAGACTACCCGGGTTCTGACGACACTCAGTGACATGACATCTTGTATTATGTTCCTTTGTCCCATTTGCATGCCGACTGAAAGCCCAAGAAGGAATGTTTAACTTGCACTCACTCACTCACTCACTCACTCACTCACTCACTCACTCACTCACTCACTCACTCACTCACTCACTCACTCACTGTAGCCGTAACGATTCACTTACCATGTAGCTCGGAGGTCTTTGTTGTCACCCAGTGACATGCCTTAGCAACCTTTGACGACCAGACAGAAATTGTTATCAAAACGGCGCCGTGCGGGGTTACCTGCTCTCTCACTAGCGTGTGGACTGTTTGCAGTGTGGCCTGTCTTGAAACGAGAGTCAGGAAGTTTAGACCATTGAGGTGAGGTAGGGAGAAAGCGTTGGGTAACGCGGGTGATTGATGGATTTGAAAAGAAAAATGATCCACTGTTGAGCAAGGAGCTCAGAAATGGTTCACTGTTTACTGGGTTGAGTGGTAATGTATTTTGCTGGAACAGACAGCACACGATGGCGAGAGGGTACCTGGTTCAAACACGATTGACAGTAATGTCCTCTCGTTTATTCTTTCACTGATGGTCAGTTTGGTATCAGTCATGGGTCTCGGAGGAGGAGGAGGAGGAGGAGAAAACAGCTTAGACTGATTTGTTAATCCGATTGGTATAGTATTATTGTGAGATAACATCTTACACCAGATGTATCCCTTACCCTCTCCCCCCTAAAAATAAATCCAGCAAGCACGCTACCTAGCGAGCTTGTGTTCCAACGAGGACGCGCGCACCTCGATCGTCGCCATGTTGTTGCACATCTCCAGGGCGACGAGTAAACATGACCTACTTGCTCCTCCCTCGCCGCCTCACTGTGTGTGTGGTCAGTGAAAGTGGAACCGGGATTTTCCGAAGAGTAAAGGTGTGTGAGTGCGGGGCGAGAGTGGTGTGTTGCCATTAACCTTAAAACCGGTAAACTGACAGAAGTACATCTCCATGGAGAAGCCAATTTGCTACCGTTATGGTCATGTCGTGAAAAGTTCCTTCGTTCTGTCACAGTTGTTTCTGGCAAATCTCGAGTGAAGTGATTGTATATTCGTGGAATGTGCATACTGTATTCCACAATAACAATAATAAATAGAATAAAAAAACAAATCATCGTGACAGGTAAATCATTTATTCACGAGGAGACAAAAAAGTAAAACAAATATTGTATGAATAATGCAATGAAAACATAGATGATTTCATAGTGGTAGCCTTGAAGGGAAGCAACAATGGCCCCAATTAGGGTCGAGGGTGGCTTGTTGACATGGGCAGCAGGAGTGTCACGACACCGCGAAGTGTATCAGTCTTTCAATTCTTTCAACACATATACAGAGCCTGTCAAATACGTCTTCTTTCACACAAATTAAAATAAAAGAATGATTTGTCTAACGAATCTATTTGCTTTACTAATTATGAATAAAAAAAGGAGAAAACAAGAAAAATACACAAATAAAAAAAAGTCAGTTAAAAACCGATTCTTACATCTAGATTACTTTAAAATAACAGAATCCCTACCCTTTGTGTCCTTCCTTTCTGAATATCTAAAAGAATACCCAAAGCCCTACTCAACTCATCGTTCTATATAACTCCTAACGCCCTACTCAACAAATTCTTCTTTTTAATTCCTACTCTACTTGTCTTCACGTCCTAAACCTCTTTCTTCTCCCACCTGACTAACTGCCCCTCGCGCTCTCCCTCACGTCATTTCCTTTATTTTTTTACATCACCCATATACATCTTCAGAACAACTGACGTCATTCACACTCTTTCGTTCTTCCACAATAATCCTTATAAAATTTAAGCTTACTCACGACGCAGTCAATAGCTAATAACAATGATACCTGACAAGGAGTTAAACCCTAACCATCGCCCACGGGCCCGGTTCCCTGGGGCCAGTATTCTCGTTTGGCATAAAACTCAAATACTGCAACAACGACTAAGACCTGAATATCACATATGTTTACCCATAGAAGAATCACAGCTTTTGCTATCATAATCTTATCTTATTAACAACAAACTAAAAATAAAAAAATAAGGGAGCACTGCGTGTTTAAAAATGATTAATTATCACAGCTGGTAATCATTGTGAGATAATTGATGACACAACAGTCTGGCTCTCAGTCGCTTCATAAAAATATCTCTTGATCGAACTTTATGTAACAAATTATTAGTGACGAACATTATTAAGAAAGCGAAAAATTTATATTTCACTGGATTAGACAAATAGAACTGCGGCCTTGGAAACTGAGTTGTCCCTGGGTTAGCGCCCTGAGTGGGGAGCAGCTGTGTTGACAGCAGCGATGGGCGCAGGTTCTTGTGAGGAAACGAACTCTCTGATCTTGGTCAGCAGCTGCTGGAACTTCACTTTGGCAAACAAACAAACAAGCAAACAAACAAACAAACAAACAAACAAAAAACCCCAAGAAAACATCGCGCCCACGTGACCAGTCCCTCTGACCTGCTCAAAGTTGTCTACCGATTTGGACGCTGTGATGGAAAGACGACAAAACTGCTCACTGATGTCGTTTGTCTCTTCCTCTGTCATCTATGAATATGTAACAGTCATAGGTGCTGGGCTGGTGAGCAGCTCTATAGTGAACACACGAGGCAGATTGTTGCACGTAGAGCGGTGCCAAAACTTATCTTCACGGCGCACAGCGATCAGTGAACAAACAGGCCGAGCCTGGTCTTGTCTGGTGTTGTACTTCTCTCCACCCGTGTTGCGCTTTTAGACTACCCGGGTTCTGACGACACTCAGTGACACGAGATCTTGTATTATGTTCCTTGATCCCGTGTTCTTGCGGACTAACAGACACATGAAGGAATGTGTACTACTGCATACACGCACAGACACCACGCTCTTTCTCACTCAATCACCCACTCTTTGTAGCTGTCACGATTCGCTAACCATGCAGATCGGACTTCATGTCAGCCAGTGACACGTCGGCAGAGGAATGCACTAAATTTTGACGATGAGACAGAAATCATTATCATAATGGATCCGTGCGAGGTTACCTGGTCTCGCGCTAGCGTGTGGACTGTTTGCAGTGTGGCCGGTCTTGTAACGAGAGTCAGGAAGTTTAGATCATTGAGGTGAGGTAGGGAGAAAGAGTTGGGTAACGCGGATGATTGATGTAATAAAAAAATGATCTACTTTTGAGCAGGGATATCACAAATGGTTCACGGATGTCAGCAGGTTGAGTGGTGATGTGTCTTACTGAAGCGGACTGCTCAAGATGGCGAAAGGGTACCTGGTTAAAAACATTATTGACAATAATACAATACAATACAATACCACTTTATTTATCCCCAAGGGCAATTCCAAGTAATGTACTATCGTTCATTCATTCACTGATGGTCAGTTCGGTAACAGGCATGGGGTAGGAAAAGGAGGGGAAAACAGCTTGGACCGATGTGTTCATTAATCCGTTTGGTATAGTATTATTGTGATATAACACCTTCCTCCAGATGTATCACCTTCCCTCTCCCCCAAAACCTCCTCCCCCAGTAAACACGTTGCATGCACATTGTGCTG
The DNA here is from genome assembly GCA_004794655.1 of Marisa cornuarietis. Lineage (NCBI taxonomy): Eukaryota > Metazoa > Mollusca > Gastropoda > Architaenioglossa > Ampullariidae > Marisa > Marisa cornuarietis. The sequence continues at coordinate 9,193,855 of SMMW01000555.1, forward strand.
TACATCTCCAAGGCGACGAGTAATCATGGTCTACTGGTTCCTTTCTCCACTTCCTCCATTTGGACGGAACATCAACGTTGACGGGAATGCTTGAGGACTGGGACTTGTATATCACAAATGTTTGCTCGTAAAAGTATCACAGTCAGTTTTTGCTATAGTTGTCTCATATTAAAAATAATAGCAAACCAAAAATAATAAATAATAAATAACAAATAAGGTAAGCGGTCTTTAAGAATAATTCTGATAATAACACCTGGTGATTACTGTCAGATGATTGATGATACCACAATCTGGGTAGTCACTTGATGAAAATATTTTCTGATCGGATTTAAGGTAACAAATTATTAGTGGTAAACATTATTAAGATATGGAACAATTTATATTTCACTGGATTAGACAACAAGAACTGTTGGCCACTTGTGGCGCTTCCCTAGCGTTGGGAGAATGTCGAGGTGGTGGAGTTTTCTGCACAGATTTGTTCACTGGTTGAGGTTCGCGGGGCTCATTCTGGATTCCCCCGACACCCTGGACCTGCCTGTGCGGAGGGTTATGACCCTGATGCTGTGCTGATGGTAGGGGCGCTGGCTTTCCCACAGAATTGTCTGCTGAGTGCAGGGGGCCGCCATGGGAGCTGAGTTGTCCCTGGGTTAGTGCCCCTGAAGGGGAGGACACTGTGTTGACAACAGCGGCGGGGGCAGGTTCTTGTGGGGAAACGAACTCCCTAATCTTGGTCAGCAGCTCCTGGAACTTCGGTCCGGTCCACTTTTCCTGCAGGGTGGGGTCAGTGCAGTCGATGTAAAGAAGCTGCGTCAGGACAGGACCCATTGGGCCAGGGGGTGGCCAAGGTGTTGTCTCCAGCAACAGTGGCACGATCGGCTTCTTTAAAGCGTCGGCCAGGCTCACCTGCACAGGTACGGTCAGCTTCGTTGTAGCCTATTTTTTGTTATATGTTAACCTCCAGGCTTTTTAACCTACCTGCTTGTTTAAAACAAGATCGCATAAAATTTTCTTAAACTTAATACAAAATTTTTATGGCTAAAGCTCAGTTGCGGCGATACACCCGTATGGAATGAATTAACGGTTCTGACATTCTCTAACAAATAGTGATAACCGTAATACACATCATAATGTCCATCTTATCTATACGGTCTTTGTTCAATTTGCTTATGCTCACCTCTCGGCGACAGTTTGCTGACAAAGCATATTTCGGGGTGACGCACGAGACGACCACCCGACACCCGCGCACCCCCTTGTCAATCTTGTCATACAGCGAGTCTCCTCCACCCATCTGCATGATGTCCAGCCAGCACGTGAAGCCCTGTGATGTCAGAGCCTTGTACAGACCCAACACTTGAGGCTGTCTCCCCCACTGGTAGGAGATGAACACCTCTGATGAGACTGTCACCTGTTAAGGGGAAGTTACAAGAGATTTTTCTTCTGTCGTCAATTATTTTTGCATGAGAAACGAAAATTAGTTCAGCAGTTGTTGGGAAAACAGAACAGATTTTACAAACTTGAAGAGTGAGGATGCTTTAGGATATTTTACATCATCTTTAACTAAAAAGTTTCTTATTATAATTCCTTACCTACTTTTAACAGTTACTATATCTGTAGCCTTATCTTTTAATATTTTACTTATTTGGTGCTGTATAAACGTAGGGGACTGACATGTCAATTCCTTTTCAGGGTAGGAAGGTAAGAAGGTATTCTGTACCTTAGCAGTACCAGAATCAGCAACAGCAGCACTAGCTTGAGGTTTCGTTCTCTGTCTGTTTTTGTCCACCTTTATCTCTTCCGTCTTCGGAAGCCACCAGTTTTTATATTCTGTGATCAAAGTACTAAACATTTTATTCCCTTGAAGGTTTCTCTTGATAGTACAGGAATTTTGATATACAGCTTATTGTACAACGTGCCTACTTTTAAAATCATCTCAACAGTCGATATAAAGAACAATATTTTGGAATAGAATTTACTTCTGATAGGAATAGTGAGAAGATATATTTTTGCTTAAGAACATCTGGTGCCATTAGCATATATTTACCAAGAAGCTTAAAGAAACAACATTAAAACATGTATGCCCGTCTGCAACAAAACAGCTTATTTAACTATATCACTGGTCTGTTCAGGGATCTGGATCCTCACCTGGCTGAACAGCAGCTTCGTCTGGCATCACAGCGTTCATAGAGAGCTGCATGAGAAGTTCTTGGAATTTGGACAGCGGCCAGTACCTGGAGTCCTTTGTCTCCTCACCTGGTCTTTGAAAGAAACGAATGAAAAGATACTCGCTGAAGATGGGGCCCATAGAGCCTGGAGGCGGCCATGTTGTTTGCTCCATCAAGAGAGGGATGATGGGCTTGCCGAGGCTGACTGTTAGGTTCACCTGAGATGAGCAGCATTTTTGTGTCAGTATGTTCACATATTTGCGCACTTGTGTGTGTGTGTGTGTCTTCACGGGCTCTCTGTGTAAACGCACCACGATACTTTTTACCAATATATTAAGTATTTTATTGTTCCGCAAGGCATTACCTAAATTTTTTTTGGAAAAATGTCACATGCGTCTCATACCCTAAATCAACAAGGAATGACTACACAAAGAAACTTTTAATATGTAAAAAATTGTTACAAAATAAATAACCCAAGCTGACGCACCTCTCTATTACAATTTGGAGACTTGGAATATTTTTCGTTGACGCAGCAGATGACCACCTTGGCTCCCCTGATTCCAGAGTCTATCTTCTCAAAGAGTTTGTCTCCGCCTCCCATCTGCCCTACATCCATCCAGCAGCTGTAGCCAGCCATTTCTAGGTGTTGCCTTAGCAACCGCACCTCGTTCTGGTGACCCCACTGGTAGCTGATGAAGACGTCAGGCGGAGTGGCGTACTGGAACTCCTCGTCCTCCACCACGGCCTCTGGAGCAGGACATTATAGATCGGTGTTATGGCTGAATATTTTACATACCTCATTGAAAAAGGCGATGTATGATTACCAAATTTCTTCCATTGCTCGATTTTCTTCCTCTCTCATCGATAAAACTACTTGCGACACGTAAGCTTTGTTTTAAGCATTCTGTTTTTACAAGGGAATGCAAACACTTAAAATGTTTATAAGCTGCTCTTACTATTCATGTGTCTCAAAAATGTGTCTAAGGCTTAATAAAGATGGGATACTTCACCTGCGTTCTTCATGGCATTCTCCACAATAGCAACGGCATCCTCCCGACCCATGTCTTGAAGGGCGGTAAGCACGGCGTAGGTTGCGTCCCTTGTCTTGTGCGTGGCGTACCACTCGTTCAGCATCGCCATACAGGGGTCCGCCTGCTGCGCCCACCCCCGTATGTCGTCGTTGTTGTAGCCGAGACGACGACTAAGCAGGCGCCAGTCATGTTCGGTGTCAGGGTTCAACAGCTTGGAGACGTCACGTGACCAGAATGGCGCATGACTCAATGTCTATAAATAAATGAAAATGGTACACAGATGAATTCACCAATGGCTACTTCCACACGATTATCGTAAGTTAAAAATATTTTTCTGCAATTAAAAGCTAGTCTGCAAACATGTATTTTGCCAATAACTAAGGTGCAATAATAAAGTTTCGACCGTTTTGTTGTAGTTCTGTGGTGGGTAATTAGCCCATTCCATGATTCTCGATCTACCGCTTTACTCCAACTATTTATGTTTACCCAGTTGTATTCTGCAGCATTTAAAAGCCTTTCACGCAGCAGTAAACACCAGAAACTAGTTTCAAAAAAAGGATAAATGCGTTTTTCATTTCACCGTAAACAGCGCATGATAAACAAGTATTTTTCAATAATTTCCGCACAGTTTCATGGTTCTTTTCTTTTCTAATTTGCGTAAAAAACGTCATGTGACCTCAAAGGAAACTTACATATTTCTTTTGGTGTGTTCTGGTTATTTTATTTTAAGGTCTAGCTCTACATTTTTTTACCATTCTTTGCAGTTCTGCTTGTCCACTAAAACAGCTTCATCTTCCACATATGTAATAGGTAGCATTTTTGATGCAGTTTAGTGTAGACACTTGGGCTGCGACTGGGACTACTGCTGACAAGAAGAACCATGACATTCTGTTGGACTTACTTTTCCATCAATCTCTTCCACTTTGGCCACAGTCTCTTCAACCGTCTCCTCCACCTGGTCCAGGCGCTGACCATGTTCCGCCACCTCGTCCCTGACTCTGCCAAGCTCTTCTCCTTGGCGACGCACGGTGTCCTTGACCTCGACGACGTCGGTCTCTACGGTGATGACACGAATCTCCAGGTCTGCCACGTCCTCCTGAAGCGCCTTCATTTCTGCCGCAACTTTGTCGAGACTGTTTTAGGGCATTAGGAATCCGTGAAGTATTAAAAAAAACTGTTTGCAACATTTCGTGTCTCTTTTAACTCCCTTTCTCTCTCCTTTATTCGCTCTTTTAGTCTCTCATTTTAAATCTCGATGTCTCCTGTATTGTTTCCGAAATTATATGTTCAGCTATTTAGAAAGGCAATACACAAACAGTTTGTGAACATTTATACAGATAACCTAGCAACTATTTGTTAAAGAGTTAGTAGGGAGGGAACCAACCAATAATTCTACGACAGCCAGCAGACTAGAATTTCACTCGTGTTGATAATAAATGACATCAGGTGTGTGAAACGCTATTTTTTTAAATATGTATTTTTAAAGAAACGATTGAGCCAGGATAAAATGTGGAAACTGACCTTTTGCCGTCCAGCATGTCGATGATCGCGGTACAGCCGGTGTGGTGGTCGTTGTCTTTCGTGGTGTCGCGAAACTCCTCGATCACACCGCGGTACTTCTCCAAAAGAGGTCGGTGTTTGAAGCCAATCAGTCGTATGGCGTTCAAAGCTGTCGTGATGGCGATTTTGTCCGATGAGCCTCGAACCACTTTCATCATGTACTCCATGACCTTGGATGCCTCTTCACCCTGTTAGGTTCAAGAGGAAAGACATGAGGTGAATTTGTCGATCGAAGCTCTTGCGCTGACTGTTCTCTGCCTCCTTCTCTATCTCTGCCTTCCTACCTCTCACTGAGTGTAACAGTTGTAGCCTACCCCTCATTCTTCTGCATATTTTACTTTATCCTATAGTACCATTTAATTGGAAAGCCTCAACTCTTGAGTCACTCTGCTATCTTTCATTTCTTTTTCTCTCCGTCTCTTTAACTTAGTGTTCCCTGTCAATTTACGCACAGTACTATATCTTACCTAGAACACACTTTATCTACTCAGCTCTTACCTCCTGTCTCACGGCGTAAAACTGCAGCATGTTGCTGATGGTGTAAGCACAGTTGGGGTTCCAGAGGTGTGGAGTCGTCAGCTGCTGTATGAAGGGCGTCAACTTCTCTGGCCTGCGTTTGGCTATCTCCTCGACTATCGTTAGAATGATTATTTGAAATAGAGTATCTTCCAGGGCCTCTTTCATTAGGACCTCCATGTTTTCATGTGTGAACAGCTGCAAACAGATGTGTGCAACGCCGATTTATGACAATTACTGAACCGAAGAGAACAATATAAGAAGTTTAGCAGTGATATTTAAACACCTTTTTTTGAATATGGCGATCATTCTTGGTCTGTCGTGTTTAGGGAACTGGCGATGCAACAACTAGGGCAGCTAAGGCGAGTGTTTTAAAACATTGAACAATATTATCGAAATGTAGTTACTGACCCAGATCATTTCTCAAAAAGAAAAAAAGGAAATACACCGATGCTTTTAAAGCTGAGTTAACTTTCTACACAAGCAATGAGAAATGATGACGTCAGCATAAATTAGCCCTATAACGAGTGATAATGAGTTTTAAACAATTATACCTTCGCTGACTACTTACATCCGGTTGATACTTGGCCACCTTCTGTAGTAGCATCTTCATGTAGGACTTGATCGTGGGGTTACCGCTGTCCAGATGCTCAAACAGCTCTTGAAAGTAGGGCGTCAGGGCTCCGGGGTTTTGTTCGTAGATGTTACTTATGGCATCTGAGACGCAGAAAACTCACAGTCAACGAGCTGCGCAACCAAACTATAATTGTCAACATCTTTATATTATTTTACCCTTCGCTACCATCATTAGTGTCCACGTTATGGGGAATGATGCGAGTCCTAATAATTAAATCCAAATCGCTATGGGGTTTCACGACCATATTTTTCTCCTACTTTGTCTATCGATGACAAGACGCAGCAAAAGATATTACTAGACTACGATGACGTGGACAGACAGACTTACACAGGATGCTGTCAGACTCTGTCTCGAGGAAAACCTGGATAAGTCGCACCATATAAGGCCCACCGACGGCTCCTGAGCGAGTGATCATCGAGATCTCGTGCCCGCCCATACTTCTGATTGTGTCGTTGTCTGACTCCAGCATGTCGATCACCCCGGGTAGCAGCTGCTTGGCTCGGTGTATTTCATTCATTGTGTCCAGCTGAAAGCAGACAAGGTCGGAGGGTCCAGGTGCAAACAAATGCCTTTCAGGCCAGTGATGAAATTTTCGGACAAAAGCAGAGAGAGTGAGAGAGAGAAGAAGAAGACGAAGAAGAAGAAGACAGAGAGAAAAGGGAGGATTCATTTTATTTATTGAGCAGGCGAATCGGTGGAGAATAACAGAAGCACGGAGCTTGTAAAACATACACGAACTATTTGAGGAACGTATGCTTTGAAGACAAATGCAGCCAGAGGATTAGAATCTTCAGTTTTAGTATCTGACATTACAACTGGAATCTGAATAGTTAAAGTAGTTTATAATATTTTGTGGCCCTATGTTCCTCGAGGAGTAACAAGGAATAATGATGATATCCTTACTTTTGTATCATCAAAAGCTACTTATGTTACTTACGGAAGTTATGTCAGTAAAAACTTGAAATACTTCACCTACATATTATCAAAACATCTCTTACACCAATATATCTGATTCCAGCTAAAAAAAATAAAACTGCTATGTATGACAGTAGGTTTGTGTAAGTTACATAGCTGCTATGACATTCTTGGTAAAAACAATTCTTCAAAAGAAACTTAAATATTCTTTCAAAAAGTATTGACATTTGAGAAAATTAAGAGTTATATTAAGAAATATAAAAGAAGGAAAGAAAAAAAGAAACACCAAAAACCACGCACGCACACACACACACACACACACACACGCACACACACACACACACACACACGCAAACACACTTTTTCTTGACCATCACCTGTGAGATGACAGGTGTGCGCAGCCCTGCACCTGACTTACCCACTGGACAATTTGAATAGAGACGGTCATGTAGACATAGTAATGTGCTGTCAGACTGTCATCGTCACGCACGAAGCCCCCCTGCTGACATCGCACACACAGGCTGACCATGTCGTCCAACTCCTCCCAGGAAAATATCTTTCCATCCCTGGTGACACAGACAACCAAAGGTTACTCTGATAAAATCACTGAAAAAATTCTTTACTAACCAGCCAGAGTACAAAATCGAAACAATCAAATAAGAATTTTAAAAATATATTTGTGTGGCTATCGGGTCATAACCACGTAACAGCTCGTAAGCATAAACAAGACAACACGAAAAATAATGTCGATATTGTTAGTTTTTGTATCTTTCATTTGGACCGAATGGCATAATACTGGCTAAAAGAACGCCTTTTATATTTTATACCTGCGTTGTATTGGTTACAGAAGGGACAGAACTGAGATGTTTCTTACTTGAACTTGGTGACACACTGTGCCAGACTTTGTACTGTGTTAAGCAGTGTGTACGGTAAATCTTCTTTATGCCAACAATAAGTCTCATCTGGTAAAATTCTATTAAGGAAACGTATTATCTTCACAGCCAGGTCCTTGTCGGTCTGCAAAACAACCAAAGCGAACTCTACTCATTAATAATGTCGACGAATACAGATATAGGGGGAAATTATTACGTATTTAACGTATTTTTTTTGAGAATATAATGAGCCTGGAAAGGAGATAGTTGAGTGCTTACAGAACTGGCATTCTACGCCGAAGGTGAGCAGACTGACAAGATTGATATCAGCAAATTATCTCTCTAAAATAGGTGAGCACAGAGCTATATCTGAAACTAACTTACCAGTAAATACCATTGGTTGATATCACGGGTTATGCAGCTGCACAATTCATAAATTGATGGAGTAATTTTTTACTGGTCATTACAAATGATTTATTTCTCGCCTTTTGTGTACTTTGCTGTCAAATCATAGACAATTTGTAAGTATGCCATTTTGTATTATTACAAATCACCATACTCACTCTACCTGGTACGTACCTTGCCGTTAAACTCCAGTTTAGATGTCACCTCATAGGCTACTGCGTACAGCGGCACATCCCGCAATTCTAAGCAATGGAAGACAAAGAGGACCATGTCTTCTCTGATTTCCTTTTGAAGCTTGGCCTTGCTGTGGAATGTTTAGTGTCTCTTCTAATAATTTTTCATGTAAATGAGCAAGGAAGAATAACAAAATACATTTAATTAAATAAGGAGAGAGAATTACATAGGCATATATAAAGTATAGTGGAATATTGAATCCAGATTGTAGTAAATAACAGTTAAGAAACATCAAAAGCTTTAATAAATAAATAGAAAATTAACCATGATCTGAAGACCAAACTTTTTATTATGAAATAAACAATATTAAATTACGAAATTATTAAAACCATAAGGGAAATAAGTGAGCACTTACTTGACTCCGTCTAAAAAGCGATTTGCAAAGTCTTTGAAGTAGCTAATAGCTTTTTCTCTTTTCTCACCCTGCACCCAGTCTGGAACTTTTATCTTGCTCAATATGGCAAAGATTTCTTTTGCTTGACCCGGGTAGTCCTTTGTTAAACACATCAATCACAACTCGTCAATCTTTGTCTCTGTCTCTCTTTCTGTGTGTGTGTGTGTGTGTGTGTGTGTGTGTGTGTGTGTGTGTGTGTGTGTGTGTTCTGAATCAAGAAACGAAGACTCGCGGTAAGTTCTGCTCTATTCTCTGATTACTGCTAATGAGTGTTGATTTATTGTGGATATTGTGAGTAGCTTTTGAATTGTTTATACAAACTCACCCCTGTGTGTGTGTGCTTTCATGTACATACTAAATTTTAAGATGCATATTGCTGTTATTTATACTATTAGCCATGTAGAGGTATGACTTAGTATGACAGTAGTTTAGCGGAACTTGTCATTACGACAGTCCATCGTTAAGTATGGATATCAATATTAATATCAAAGGTTATTTTTATTTCCATATCCCAGCCCTAAGAGAAGGCACATGGCGCTTTACAAATGATACAAATGATAGTAATTATAACAACAATAATCATGATGGAAGAAATTGAAGAAACCAACCAAGAGGACAGGAAAGAAAAAGGAATAGAAACGGGAAAAATAATAATACAAAATTGTAGTGCTCTCTGATACTGTGTTGTTTCACGAGCTGACACATTTCTCAAGGTGGAGAATGCTGTGTGCTTGTTTTTCCCACTACGAAGAAGTCAAGAAGCTTTCTGTCAATCATAGGCCGAAAAAGTAGGAAAAAATGTAGAAATGTATAACTTTTGTTGGGCTACGTTGAAGCTGCTGTAGTGCAGGGATAAGCACTGTAATTAGTTGAAAGGTGTTCTTGTTGTCATGCTCAACCACCTCCAGGCCCGACCATATGAAAATACTCTAAGTACTTTAAACAGTTAATGATTAGTTCATCCTTGTAATGGTCTGTCGTGAAGGACCCTGTGTGTGTTGAAAACTAGTATGATGATTTAAATGAATAACGACACAAGTACCACAACCTAGGCGCTAATTTGCTACTATAGAATGTGCTTCTTGTTTCTTGTGTTTAGGCAAAGGTGAGCTGGAACGCTGTGTAAAACAAGTATGTTGTTTTGTCGTGTTCTGAGGCCAAACAAGATTAATTCTGGACAGCCTTAAGATCCTCGTTTGTGTTTTATTATAAGAATGCGCATGTGAATGTGGGTATATGTTCTATTTTCACCCCTTACACCCACAGATAAAACCTTCAGTAAAAGTATGATAGGGACTTCTGGAATCATGGCCTTGAGAATGCTGAGACCAGAGCTTACCTTCCACTTCAGGAGCTTATCTTTGCCATTCAAGGCATCATAGGCTGCGGTCATGCAGTTCTCTGTTGGATGCTTGAGCAGTGCCTTGATCATCTCAATCCAAAGGACAACGTGGTCACGTGACCTATAGTTTAGCGCACGAAGGACAACATAGGTAGCAGTTGAGTGAAACATGTTCAACGAAACAGCTTAGTGAAAGTTGTCATGGACAGATTTGCCATTCATACGCTTTTACATACTTATTGCGACAACCGAGACAACAATGCAACGGAGAGCTGAGACAAAGATAAAAATAAAAAAGGTTTGAAGCATGTGAGACGAGGAATAAAGAAAACAAAAGTAAAATGATAAGTAATCCCAGCTGGGAACTTTACGTAATATTTTTATGCTCGAGAACATGTTATTTATTTATTTATTTATTTATTTACCTGGAATTATCACACCCATGACACATGAAAATAAGTAAAGCCACTACCTCAAGTAAACCATAACCTAATATCCCCCTATTATCCCCACATTCCCTGGCACCTGACGCAGACGACTGCTGTGGAGGAGAACACGATACTCACGTGCCCATGGCTGCACACAACACGTGGCTAACGATGGGGCTGGCGAAGAAGATGGCCAGGAAGGTCTCATCGCCGATGTTGTCCAGCAGATGCGTAAACTTGACCACAAGCCCCTCGTAAAGCTTGTCGTTCGTCTGTTGAGCATGGGGAAAAATCACAGTGCATGGAAAACGCTAGCTTGTTGTTCTTAACACAAGTGCAACACTGTAAAGATTATTTTTGTCACTTATAAATGCTCAAAAAATACATATTTTTTCCTTTAAAGTAGGTCTACGTGATTACTTCGTGAAGTAGCTTGTATAATATAACCACTAATCTGTGACGGAGTAATGAAGACGATGATGATGATGATGATGATTATTATTATTATTAAATTACTATTAGTAAATATATATTTATTCTATTTCATTTGAGTGCTTGATAAAATTTTCAGCTTGATAAAAGATTCCGTAAATACCTTCAATGATTAACATCTCTTTCGCTTTCTCTCCTCATCTCCTTTCTCACCATCCCTCTGTCGTTCTCTCATTCATTTCTTTCCTCACCCTGCCTTCTTTCTTACCTGCCAAAGTTTTTCTCCTCACCATCTGTCTCTCTCTCTCTTCCTCCCTCACGATCTAATCAATCAATCAATCAATCAATCAATCAATCAATCAATCAATCAATCAATCAATCAATCAATCAATCAATCAATCAATCAATCAATCAATCTCACAACTTAGACTACTTTCAGTGAACCTACACGAGTGACACAGATGTACTAGGTACTAGAAACAGGTACATGAGAGATATTTGACAAACCTTAAGACTGTCTTGATTTAGATGATAAAAGAAATATCCAATCGTCTCAAAGACATCTTTGGCAGGTTTTGAACCGCTTTTCTTCACAGACAGATCAAGTGCGAAGTCCATTATATCGCCATAAACTTCTCCGATCAACAAACCGTCACTGCAACAAAGAAAGAAAGAAAGCAAAACAAATGAAGGAAGGAAGAGAAACAAGATAAAGGAAGACAAGCTTCATGTCAAAGAACTGGAGATATCTCTCCCTTTGACATTCTCATACAAGTCACCAAGAGCTCATTGCTATAGTGTGTGTTTAAGCATCTTTCGATTTTATTTCATTAAAGGTTTCTTAAGGTCTATTTGTTTGCGCATCTCAAACGTCTTACACTCAGCAATACTTTATTATTTTCTCCTTTTTTTTTTTAGAATATGCTGTCAGTCTTTATGACCATTGAGTAATGTAATATATTCACATATCACCTTCACTCTTAGTTACCTCCCTTGGTTAAATTCAACATTACAATAAACCTAGTACATCTTTAGTAAGAAGTTAAATCCAATGGGTTGGAGGAGACCCAGTTGTATCTATCAAAGAGCAAACATCTCTTTTCACCAAGCTATTCAATACCACCATCATTTCTGCTACTGCTTTTTCAGCTGATGGTGTGTCTCATTAATGCTGCTGATGTGATTATCTCTCCCATAATCATCAAATTTAATATATTCACTCATCCAGGTGCCCAGGTACATACTGCGTATGCTTTCTTCCGGTCTGGCACCCATTAATGAACATTAGCCGTACACATAGAATTATTGTATTGCTACAGGTTTTTAAAAAAAAAGCCCTAACCAGTAATAGAAGCATGTTACAATACTTCATGAGGAACACACAGTATAAGTCATAAATTACTATATCAATTATTACTAAGAGTAATTTAATTATCGTCTGCTACATCGCAAGAAAAGGCAACATTATAGTCAAAATGGCGAAAGTTCGTCCACTACAGCTACACTTGATGCCCTCACAACCGCCACCCGCCGCCACCCGAAAACCAGCACTGATAAATTGGTTTTAATTGAATCAGGAGTACAGCTGCCTAAATGTGCCTCAACGGTAAAATCGAGCACTGCAAATCAATCACAGGAAACAAAAAAAGATAAAGTTTGTTAACAATCAATGTCGTCTTTCAAGGAACAGGCAAACTGGACACTCGTTAATTGGATTATTGCTTATATACGGTAGTATCATCATTTCTTGATGTAGTCAGCCACTATACCTCACAGTTTGCAGGAGGTGATACACCATGCTCTTTGTCGCCTCTGCTATATCTGCACCTTGCGGGTACTCAGGGGCGAGCATGACCTTTCTGATATCCGCTAGGTGGCGCTTTAGCAGTCCGACATCTTTAATGCCCTGTTAAAGGTGAATTCAAAGTTTGATATATTCCGGTTAGACGTTGATCTAGTGGGCGTTTCCTGCTGCCGATTCTGCTGATGCTACCACAATGACTAGCAATAAGGATGTTAAGCACTTCCTTCTTTTCTCCCTCTGCATAAAGAAGTCTACAGTAACTTCTGTCGATATTTTTGTGAAAAGAAGCACCAACATGGCGACCAGAAAGAAGACTCGCGAAGACAAACGGATGAGATAGCGACATCGTCACGAGGTGTCTGCATGCGAAGTTTATGCATGTAATATGTGTACAGTAAACAAACATGTAATATGTGTACAGTAAACAAACATGTAATATGTGTACAGTAAAAACATGTAATTTGTGTACAATAAACAACATGTAATCTGTGTATAGTTAGCATGTAATCGATGTATACTTAACAGCAAGTGCATGGGGTTCACGCACAAGTGGTTGGGACCGACGCAATATAATCCGTTTGTAAGAAAGAAGCCAACTAATCGTATTCTAGTCTCTCTCTCTCTCTCTCTCTCACACACACACACACACACACACACACACACACTCTAAACACGAATAGAACGACGGGAAAAGAAGAATGGATAGGGAACGATAGAGAGGCAGTGAGTAAAATTTAGTAACAGAGATACAGGAACATTTTTCTTGACGAAGGGAAACTTCATCCCACCTTGAAGACGTTTCTGTCGTACTTAATCTCGATCCAGTAAGCGAAGCTTTGCATCTTCTTCCTGATGTTCTCCTCCCTGGTGTTGAAGGCGGTGATGAAGTACATGTAGACGTCGATGAAGTCGTGATGACCCTCCTCGCGCTGCTCCTCGCTACAACCACAATAGAGAACAGTCAGTGAGCAAGGCTCAGTCACGGTAAAATCATTGTGTAAACAGGCAGGGAAACAGCTTCAGCTCGTATTTTTACCTTTGTCCACAGAGACGAATGACTATACCTTCCAGTTATATCGTTGGCTATAGTCTGGAAATCGTAAACTTATGTGTACATTCCTGATGTCCTCATGGCTCTCTCTCTCTCCCCCTGTGAATGAGTGTGTGTGTGTGTGTGTGTGTGTGTGTGTGTGTGTGTGTGTGTGTGTGTGTGTTTTAGTGGGTGGTTGCTACCACTTTCTGCAAACACTAATCTTTATATACATTTATCTCAAGAACGCATGAGGGAGGTGAGACACACCCACATATGAGAAAATAGTTTCTTACACTCAGGTTTGCTCATCATTACAAAAATTCATCCCTTGATAATTATATAATTTTAGTTCTCTTCAACAGTGTAGTAAGCTAGTTTACCCAGCAGTTGAACAAAATTCCAGTAAATCAAACTTTTATTTCCCTACATAGCAAATAGCTATTTTCCTCGTGAACTTCTGTCTCCTCTTCAGACCATCCATGGATACGCCTAATGATAATACGAGCTTCTACTCTCCCGTAGGTTGAAGTTTTGGATACGTGAACTTAAAGGTAATTTTTAGGCCATTTTTTGATTACATGCCTGAAAACATCGCTGATGAATCTCCGCAAAAACGTTTCCAGGTGGCTCTGGTACCTGTCCCACTCCATACCAGGGTCGCTCTTATACTGCTTCATCAAGGCCCTGATGACTCTTCTCAAGTCATCTCCATGCAGACTCTGTGTGCAAAAACGTGTAATGTTTAACGAACCTTGCTTATTCAATTATTTTTTTCTCTTAGAGACTTACCCTTCGGGATCCCGCAAGCTATAAAAGTATAAACAATGAAACAGGACCTTTTCAACAACACCCTTTAAAAATCCACTTCTTGAATTGTAACCTTGCATGGCTGCATTAATAGGCAAGTAACAAATCCCATGCATATAAGCATGACTACACTGGATTACATCTTCTCATCTGGACTGCGAACGGAACAGGAAATAGTCCAGCTTCTCAGAAAACTGCCAAAGTTCTTATCCCGGCATTACAAGAGATCGGTAGGGCTGAATATCTGAAGGCATCTACGCAGGGGGGAGGTAAATGACCTTTAATCTCGAGTTAAAAACAAAAAGCTGGTGGTGTTGCTTGGAATGTTCTCACCTTAAGATACTGGTAGAACTCAACTTCTGAGTCGTTGAGGTTGGAGATGTACTCCACATGACTGGACGTGGGTCCGACCTCGATCATCTTCAGCACAAAGTCCAGGAAAGGAACTTGGAAGTCTGTGGGCTTGGCTTTACCGCAGCTTATCAGTTCGCTGGTTTAAGGACGTCAACAAAATGAAATAAAGTAAATAAAACAAAATAAAACAATTATGGTTTCTGGAATAAAACAGAAGGAAAAAAGGACAAGAAAGAAGAAAAGACAGGAAAAAGGACGAAAGAAACAATTGTTATGCAGTTATTCGACATCCTAACACTTATACTGCTATGTTCTCTAGAGATCATTGTTTTGTTATATCCTCCTGACATCCATAGACAGTTACCTGATTGCTTGGTTCAAGAACCTCATGGTGGAAAGTCCCATGTAATACCCCGAAGTGCTACTTGACGGGAAATCCGGGCGACAGATTTTGTCTCGAGCGGCTGTCAGCGCCGCCAGAACATCACTCAACCTCATCTTCTCATCATTTTCTCTCATCCACGCCTCGACCTCATCCCGGAACTTGTAGTGGACATCGTCGTTATCAGTGTGCATGAAATTCGCCTTGGATATCAACTGGTCCATTTGCAGGAGGCCGAGCTGTCTGCACATAAGAAGAGGCGGTGCTTTTATTTGCACGACATGTATAATCATGCGATATAAATATTTGCTAAACATGCAGTGCCTCTAAAATTAAAATCATCGAGAATAAAGGAAACATCGACTAGTACTGTATATTAATAATGAACCTGCCTTTTTAACTATTATATTTTAATGTCTTTTCTTTAACAACAAAAAGAAAGAAAGAAAGAAAGAAAGAAAGAAAGAAAGGTTTAATTTTCTTCTTAATCGGTTTCAAACCTCCACTGGCGATGTCTGTTTGGAATTACCAAGGTCTACTTCTCTTACCGTGACTGATCCCTTTGATCTGCTCCAGGTTGACTATCGACATGGACACTGGGATAGAGAGAGGTCTAAACTGCTCACTCATGTCGTTTCTCTCTTTCTTTCAACTTTATGAGACTGTAACAGTCACAGGTGCTGAGCTGGTGGGTTGAGACCCACGAGGCAGGTTGGCCAGTGTTACATGTAGAGCAGTGCCAAGGCTTGGAGATCTTCACGGCGCACAGCGATCAATGAACAAGCAGGCCAAGGCTGGTCGTGCCTAGTGTTGTACTTCTCTCCACCCGTGTTTTTTTTTTTTAAGACTACCCGGGTTCTGACGACTCAGTGACACGAGATCTTGTATTATGTTCCTTGGTCCCGTTTTTTTCGCGGACTGACAGCCCATGACACATGCATACACACATAAACACGCTCACTCACTTACTCTCTCTCTCGTACACACACGCACAAACTTAAACACACACACACACACACACACTTACCGTAGCGGTTACTATTCACTAACTATTCAGCTCGGAGGTATTCGTTGTCACCCACTGACAAGTCGTAAAGAAACATTAAGAGAATTGCACCAAGCCTTGACGACCAGAGATCGTTAACATCAGGCCGTCGTGCGGGGGTTGCCTGCTCTCGCGCTCACCTGTGGATGGTTTGCCGCGTGGCCGGCCTCGTGACGAGAATTCGTCCTACTTTCTGCGGCATGAAGTTCGATTCATTGAGGTGAGGTAGGGAGAATGGGTTGGGTAACGCGGGGGATCGATCAATTAAAAAAAATGTTGATCTACTTTATCACACGTACCTTTAAGAATGGTTGACTGATGACGTGTCTGTGTTTTGCTGGAATGGATTGCACAAGGAAGATCGACGCGAGACTGTCTAGTAATGTTGTACTGCTCAACGACTGACTCTACATCATCGACGACCGCCGTAGTCATTATCATCATATTTACATTGCCGCCGGACACCTTTCATTCCGGGTGTATGCACAGCGCGATTGAGGGTGCTACCCGAGTGTCGCACCTGAGGAGACTCCACCCGAAAGGCACGAGAGCTAGCGCGCGCCTCAAAGACCGCCATGTTGTTGAGTATCTCCGAGGAAACTTGTCAACACGACCTCCTTGTTTTCCCTTCCCCCACATTACCTGAACCGTTAGATCGGAGCCGTGCTTTCCCTAAGCTTTCAGATAAGTGTAGTTGCAGGTAGAGGAGGGGCGGGTTCAGTTTGCTAGTACCCGGGATGACAGAGTAGGTTTGACATGTGGTGCATTCCAGTATCATTTCGGATGGCGCAAAAGAAGTTTGAAAAAATAACTTTTATTTAAAACAGTGGATGGCTCTCAAAAATCTGACTGGAATAAACATTTAAAATCAGGTTTGAATAATTAGTTCAAAAGGAACTGTAAAGCAGCCCAAAACGAAATAATACCAGGTATAGAAAACATCATGAGTTAAGTGAAGAGATTTCTTATGTGAAGACAAAATTTAAATGATTGTATTGATTGTTTGAGCCAAATTAACTTAGTTTTGTATTCTATGTGGATATATGAGTTTTATGTTCAATGTAAGGAGAGTATGCTTTTTTTGGTTGTCAAGTAGCAAGCTGCAACCACACTCGCCGGATGTCATGATGAGATAAGATAATACCTTATATGTGTGGACTGCAAGTCTGATCAGACATAATGGTCGTGAAAAAAAAACTCTGATGTTTGTAGTCTTACCTAACACTTTCCGATTTGTAAGAATTGTAGGTGTTATAGGTCTGACTGTCCGACTTCCAACTGGCCAGAGATGATGATGTTTGTCACCCGCTCATACACTGAAAGATGTCCCCGCTTAATATTCTTCTAACTCTGCTTTTATTTTGAATCTCCGATTGTTGAAAGAAAGTCGACTGTATGTAATTAGCCCCATGTTGATAGTGTACTAGCGCTGTCTCGTAGCATCTCAACCAATACACTTTCTTGTTTAATCTTTTTATTTTTTCGTGACTCAAATAAAGTTTACACCCGTTAAAGAACATTCAAACGACAGAAGTTGAACAAACTTCTCTTAGAAATATACACTGTATTCTCTATCAATACCGTCTACTTCTTTAATAAACTTTAAGGCTCAGATATAACAATTGTTCTTGAATGAAAAATATAAATTCCACGGGAGAAGAGCACAAGCAGCTGTCGTAGACAATACTGTTATACTCACCACTGGTTTTACAGGCCACGTGTTCTTTCTCATTCTCATTTAAAATAGTTTAATGAATACTGTGTAAAGTAGTTGAAAAGTTTTTTTGTTCTCGCGCATTTTTCAGAACACACCCACATTCTTGAAAGTTAACACAAGAAAAAAGAAACACAAGAAAAAAACTAAAGACAAGAAAAAGGACGAAATAAACGAGTGTGGCAGATTTTGCCACCGTGATACCCGGAAAAATGCGCAATTCTTTTTTATAGTCAAACTGTCAGCTGTTAAAGTTACTGGACGCCTGGTATCATACAAGACCACTGACGGACAAACTTGAGAAGTGCACTGCTATGTCAATTGTCCGTAATTACAATCATCACAGCTTTAATAATCTGTTTAACGGCGAAAACCTTTACAGAGGATTATTCCCTCTTGCCTCTGCATCTCTCTTACGGGAATTCTATTGAACTGCTGCGTCCACATCATACAGTTTTTATAATACAATATCGTCCTGTAATTATTTAAGAGTAAAAATCCTCTTTATTGACTTAACATTTTCGACAGATACAGTAAATTATTGAATGGCATCATAATCTTCATGGGAAATTTCGTGCGCACCAGCCATGAGCAACATGAATTTATCCTATATAAAGACAATCCACTTTGCTCTCTAAAGAAATTTCCTCTGGTAATAGAAGGCAAAAGAAGAACACCTAAATTCATTAACTCTCCTTGCCACCCTACCTAAATCTTCCCCTTACTTCACTCGTTTTTTCCATTTACTACTTTCTCTCTTTCCCACTTTACTTACTTCTTCAAAGGACATGAAGTAGATTTTTATAATTCTAATAATAAAGCAATGCGCTGAACAAACGTCAAATAAACAGAGACACATAAACAGCCATAAATCGAAACATATCAGCATACAAATGTACAGAGTCTTAGCAAAAAAGCATTAAAAATTATTAGCAAAATCTCACAGTCAAGGCGAGGCGGAGAAATGTTAGTTTGAACACTTGGTTTAAAGTCGTTAAAACAAGAAAACCTGCCATCGAGAAGGTTACTGGTGTCTATTGTATAAATCAAAGTCAGGGTAGACGCTAACACTGATAGCAAACCACACAAAATGGGAGTCATCAAGTTTAATTTTTTTGTGGACTTTAGTAACATGGAAAAAATGTCGACCGCTCTGTATTTCTTCAATGACATTGCATTTTGTTTACTTTTGAACCTAGGCCATTATCTTATTTCACATATTGGGCTTCTGAGTAAAAATATAGAGAAGTCCGAGAAAAGAGCAGTCTCTGAATCATTTATTAAATATAATATTGAATGTATTGAATATATGAAAGTAACAAGCGGCTTGTATGCCAAAGTAGAATCTCAAAATGTCTGTGGTTGTATATTATTTTAGCTTCGAAGTGTTCGTGGTGAGCTATTACACTTCCTGGTAATATTGCGAATAAACATGATATTGTTCAACAGAAGAAAGCAAAGAAAGACTGCAAGCTTAATTTGCAAGCTACGCAATTTTCTTTACTGGATTATACAACAGACACTGCCCGCATTCTGCAAAGGTTTGTTCACTTGTTGAGTTTCAAGTCCATCATTCTTGACTTCCTCGTAATCCTGCTCGTGCGGTGCGCCTTGGGCCTCGTTGTCAGTTGATGGCGGGGCTGGTGGATTTCCCATCAAATCGTCTGCTGGCTGTGAGGGGCTGGCCTGGAGGCGGAGTTCTTCTCGAACACGACTGGAGTCATATGCAGCTGGCGATGCTGTGCTTAATGCAACGACGGGCTCGGGTTTGTGGCCGGAAACGTTCTGCTTGATCTTAACCACAAGCTGGTCGAACTCGTCTCCGGTCCAACTTTCGTGGAGGGCAGGATCTGTCAATTTGATGTATAAAAGCTCCGTCATGATCGGACCCATTGGACCGGGGGGTGGCCACTCTATCTTCTCCAGCATCAGCGGCAGGAGAGTCTTCTCCAAGTGGTCGGCGAGGCTCACCTGCATAAGTGGTTTCAGATTTGTTGTAGTCGTCTTCTCTAGATTCTACTTATTATACTGAACTTCTGAACACCAAACAAAACTGATCAGCACAGAATTCATCTACTGAAGTCAGCAATGATCATCTTTCCATGGATAGAGCGACTGTACAAAACAGATGGACTGAATATTACAGCGTCCTGTATAACTTCCAGTTAAAGACAGACGTCAACGTCCTCCAAAGGAACCAGACTAGAACCAGGAAGCCTTTAGACTGGCCAATTCTACGGGAAAAAAATCGAGAGAGCGGTATGCAAATGCCAGTATTATATCTTTCAAAGAAGGCAAACAGCAAACAGTGCCAAGACAACAGAATTATAAGCTTAATTAGCCACAAAACAAAGTCATGCTACAAGTTGTCATGAACCTCCTCTATACCACCGCTGAGGACGTGCTTGCAGAAGAACAGGTTGGCTTCATACCGGGCAGCAGCACTGTTGAACATATCTTCATCCATCGCATTGCAAGAATTCAACATTGAAGATGGCCTCGCTCGTTATCAATGCGCTGTACCAGAGCTCAATAAGCGCAGTACTACTGGATAACCCAATGGGAGCTTTCTTCCACACAACGATGGGCATCTGTCAAGGATGCCCCTTAAATACTCTACTGCTAAAGTCTTTCTGGAAAATGTCATACGAGAAACCCTCCACGGTCATCCACCCTCTATTGCCATCGGTAGAAGACCCGTATGCAACCTACGATCTGCAGACATTGATCTGATGTCAGGCACATTACCAACAGACTGACAGTGCGAATGCCTATGGAATAGAAAACAGCACTGAGCAAAAACGTCATGGTTAACATCAACAGCAAAGATAAATAATATTAGAGATATACATGAATGGAGTACGCATCGAGGAGGTGAACAGGATCTGAGTAATTGGGAGTTACTCCCTCCACAGAAAGAGGCTGCTGGGCAAACGTTCGCATCAGGATAGCAACAGCAGTGGGGAGAGTAGACAGGACGTGGTACAGCAACTGCATCAGGTTTACTACCAAGTACAGGGTGTACAACTACCTCTTAGTTTGCATCCAATTGTTTAGATGCCTAGGTATGAAATGTAAACAGAGAGGTCGCCCCCCTCTTGTAAGTTACTTGGCGGAAACTGGTCTAGGTCGGCCATGTAACCCAGCACGACTCCTTGTCTAAAACCGTCTGACACGGTCAACGCCGAGGTAGACATAAGAACTGAATGGCAAACGTGAACAAGTCGACTGGTTCCCTTCTTTCTCCGATGACCAGCACAATCGGACCAGTATAAGCGTTATTCTGTTGTTACAAGTCGAGCGATGTATGTATGTATTATCATTCTCCTCCTTCTATCCACTATTTAATTCTGCATGCTTCAGAGAAATGTATTTCCATATCCTTAAAAATGAACATAACTATTTCATTGTCAACACGTGACAAAAGTAAATAACGTTGACAATATTGAAAATTAATCTACCTTTCAAAGCGTCCCTCTCTCCGTTCAACCATCGTGGCTGTTAATGTATTGTTTAGTTTGATTAATCTCACCTCTCGGCGGCAGTTTTTGGACACGACATATTTCGAGGTGACGCACGAGACGACCACCTGACACCCACGGATCCCATTGTCAATCTTGTCATACAGCGAGTCTCCGCCTCCCATCTGCTTGATGTCCAGCCAACACCTGAAACCCCGTGATGTCAGAGCCTCGTACAGCCTCCTCACCTGCTGCTTGTGTCCCCACTGGTAGGAGATGAACACTTCGGGTGAGACTGTCACCTGTGAACAGAAGTGTATAAAATACTTTTTTTTTTGTTAACATGTCTGTTTGCATGCGCAAGGGAAGGCCGACATTTAGTGTATGTTACATTATAAAGTAATAACAAACTTAATTATCAGAGTTTACCCAGATCTTCGAAGAATGTATTTTGCCCCGAATTGTCCGTATAAACAGATGGGATTTCGTTCTTAATGCCAGAGAAGGGTAACAAGGTAAAAAGCCATTTTATACCTTGGCAGAATCAGGTTCAGTAACAGTAGCAGGCTTTTCAAGTTGACCATTATGTGAGTCTACCATTATCGGTTCTGATTTTGGGTTCCACCATTCCTTATATTCTGCAAGAAAAATATTCACTAAATTAGCAAAAGTACGAGGTTTGACTCATTTATGTTACATTTATCTTAAAATGTCACTATAAATAAATGATTTTAATGAGTAAATTTACAATACATATAAAGAAGAACATTTTTAAAGAGAATTCCTTTGCAGCGGCAGAACAGTCGCCTACCTATAGAAGCTAACTAAAAACATTCAGCCATGTAAACCAGTCTGCAACGAGATACATTGCTAGACAAACGGATAGAGCGATGGAACGAGAGAGAAAGCCGCATGGTACCATCACAATCATATGTTCTTCCCATTTGCTCAAAAATATGCGCACCCCTAGCTGAACATGAGATGGCAATGTCAATAAGTTATGAAAGATAAATTATTATATTGCAGATGTAACAGTACAAATATTTCGGACGCAGAGTACTGAACGGAATAAATTTGACCCAAAGGAAGTGGGAGATTGAACATTTATAATGAAATCAAAAGAAAAGTTTGTAGGTCAGATAACTCTGGCTAGTGTAGTGCAGTGGCCTAGTCTGGGATATGGATCCTCACCTTGTTTAACAGAAGCTTCGTTTCGCATCAAATCCTTTATACACATGAGCTCCAGAAGAAGCTCCTGGAAAATGAGCAGCGACCAGTACATACAATCATTCGTCTCCTTCTCTGGTCTTTGAAAAAAACGAATGTAAAAGTCGTCCTTCAAATTGGTTCCCATAGAACCTGAAGGCGGCCATGGTGCTTCTTCCGTCAAGAGAGGGATGATCTCCTTTTCAAGCTCGACTGAAATCTCCACCTGAGTTTGTACGATCAACATCTGTGAGTCTCTCTCTCTCTCTAAATGCGTGTGTGTGTGTGTGTGTGTGTGTGTGTGTGTGTGTGTGTGTGTGTGTGTGTGTGTGATTGATAAGTATGCCACAGGCAATTGTGAAATCGAACCCTTATTGAACACTAATGATAACCATTGAACTAACGTTTTAAATACTTAAGAAAAATGGTGCAGAAAGAAAACTCGAGGTCGCTCACCTCCTTCTGGCATGTAGGAGATTTAAAATATTCTTCATTCATGCAGCAAATGACCACCTTCACTTTCTTGATTCTTGAACGGATCTTCTCAATAAAGAGTTTGTCTGCTTCTCCCATCTGGTCTACATCCAACCAGCAGCTGTAGCCAGCCATTTCCAAGTGTTGCTTTAGCAAGTGCGCCTCGTTCCGATTACCCGGCTCGTAGCTTATGAAGATATCACGATGGGTAGAGTAACCCAACTTTTCGTCCTGCATCGAAGTGTCTGTCACAAGTGTGCAACAATTTATTGAGCGACGTTCAGAACAAGCATAATTTTATGCAAAGCACAAACATCTTCACGACATAAAAAACAGAAAAAGTAGGATATTAACACACAATACTTCCCCTCCTTCCCTAGTCCAATACGTTTCTTTTCTCATCCACAGAACTGCTCTGGACCATTTGAATTCAACCTTTTAACTATTCACTTTACACTGGCTAATGTTTTTTTATCAATGTCTGCATGCAACGATTAATAGTTATGGAAGACCTAAGAGTTCGTCAAACTCGAGGTAAAAGTGCACTAGTCCACCTGTATTCTTCATCGCATTCTCCACAATCGCAGCGGCATCCTCCCGACCCATGTCTTCAAGGGCGGTAAGCACGGCGAGGTTTGCGTCCCTTGTATTGTGCGTGGTGTACCACTCGTTGAGCATCGCTGTACAGGGGTCCGCCTGCTGCGCCCACGCCTTCATATCGTCATCGTTGTAGCCAAGACGACGACTGAGCATGCGCCAGTCAGCTTCTTTTTCAGGTTTCAACAACTTGGAGATGTCACGTGCCCAAATTGGCACTTGACTTAATATCTATGAATGAGCAAAGACGGATATTTGGAGGAACAATTTTTTCGAAATTTTAAGAACAAATTTCCCTTAACAGTAATCAAAGGTTTCTCTTAATTCAATCAATAAAAGTAAGGACTTTGCTTTTTTAAATAAAGATTTTCAAAATAGGTATCTTGTCACAATACACAAAGGACAAAAGTGGCTTACATTTTTTATGGTTTTGTGGCAGGGTTCTGTTTCGCTCAATCTACATTTTCGCTCCAACCACTAATTTCTCTCTAGTAGCCTTTTCTGTCTCCAGATTATTCTACTATATCCTGTAGGTATACATTTTTCGTATCCTTTTTTTATAGTTCTTATTATCGTCAGAACAACTAATAAATGCTTATCCTAGCAAAAGAGGGGGACTCAAGAGGCTCTCTCTCTCTCTCTCTCTCACACACACACACACACACACACACACACACACACACACACACACACACACACACACACTTGTCCGAAGTAATATGCCAGCGTGTAAACAGTTTAACAGCAACTTGTGGACATGAAGAAATAGAAGTTTGTTGGACTCACCTTTTTGTCGACATCTTGTACTTTGGTTGTAGTCTTTTCGCCAAAGACTTTTCCTTGGTGTTGCGTGTTGTCCTTGATCTTGTTGACCTCATTCTCTATGATAATAGTACGATTTTCCAGATTCTCCTTGTCTTTCTAAGGCAAGCTCGATTCTGCCGCGACGTTTTTGAGACTGATAGTGGGCAACACAAACCCTCGGAGAATAGCATCGGGAAAAAAGCGAATATTTTAAAACAATTCAAACATTTGAAATCTATTCAGAAAAGAGAAAACTATTTGAACATTTATAACTTAGAAGAAATACAAAACACTTAAAAACTTATAACTATTCTACCGTCTACTGCTCTCTCACGGTTCTTTCTTCTTTTGAATCTGATTAGCTATATATAGAGTGGTAATTAGCTACAACGTCCTTGAAGCTTCTCCGGAGCGGTTTAGGCAAACTAGTCACTTATGGTATATGGGAGGATTCGGTGGAATCTTCAATAAAATTTACAGCCACCTTTTGAATTTAGGTTGATAATAAGTATTTTTTTGGTCTGTGAAACCTTACACGAATATGAACAAAAAAGGAAAGGAAGGAATAACATGTGGACGCTGACCTCTTGTCGTCCAACATGTTGATGATCGAAGCACAAGCATTGCGCTGGTCTCTGTCCTTCGTGGTACATCGAAGCTTCTCGATCGGGCGTCGGTACTTCTCCAAGAGAGATGGATGTTGTAGGCCGACCATCCGTACAGCTTCCAAAGCTGTCCCGACGGCGACTTTGTCTGATGATGTTTGAATAACTTCTATCATGTAGTCTACGATCTTGGCAGCACCATCAGCCTTTACAGATAAAGGTGAAAAAAAAAATGTGAAGACATTTACTCACCGACCACAGTTCTTAGACTGACACATTTCTTCTCCATATCTCCTCCCTCTGTCTCTCTCTCTCTTGCTCTCTTCCTTTGTCCCACGGCAAGTGCAAAGAGTAGCTGATCTCTCCTTTACCTCCTCTGATAACTAACATACCTATTCACTTGACAAGCTTCGAACCAGTGATTTCCGAGCGTAGGCTAGCATTGGCGTATACTGTGTAACCCCCCCACCCTCTCTCTCTCTCTCTCTCTCACTTACTTTATGTTTCAGACCACTACACGCCAGTCCATTCATACAACTCAAACTGACTTTCAAGTTCCAGTACTTAGTTTATATGTCAAAGTCTCACTTCTTGCTTCACGGCGTAGTGCTGCAGTATGTTGTTGATGGTGTGAGCACAGTTCGCACTCCAAAGGCCTGGGGTCGTTAATTGTTTGATGAATGGTGTTATCCTCTCCGGTCTTTGCTTGGTTATCTCCTCGACTGCCGTCAGAATGATTGTCTGCTGGAAAGTGTCTTTTAGGGCATGTTTCATAAGGGCCTCCATGTGTCTTTGTGTGAATATCTGCAAGGAAACAAGTGTGAAGTCGAACTAAAGTTTTTCAACAATCACTGGACTGAGAAGAGGAATCTAAGCAACTTAGTAGTGGAAAAAAATTAAGCCTTTTTAGTGGGCTACTTACATCTGGCTGACACTCAGCCACCTTCTGAAGCAGCATCCCCACGTGCGACTTTACCGTAGTGTTATCGCTGTTTAAATGCTCAAACAGATCCTGGAAGTAGGGTGTCAGGGCTCCAGTATTTTCTTTGTAGATGTTGCTGATGGCAGCTGATTCAGACAACAGAATCACGAATTGTTGATCTATTTTCCTACCATTTTTTATTGTGCAATTCAATAGATTGCATATTAACAATTTATGTATTGAAAGCTAGTGTGTGTAAAGAATAAACCACAATAACAACAACAAATGGAGCAAAGATTGCAAGCGTAAAACTAGAAGGAAAGGAAGAAAGCTCGGTATGTCCTATAGTATTTCCTTCATCTCGATTCATTTCGTCCTCTCGTGGATCACTTGACTCCCATAACCCCTTCCCTACATGTCGACCATTCATTAACCCATTATTCTTGTCTTGGTCTCTAAAATATTGATGGAATATTTTCTTAGTCTTCAAGCGTGTTTTCTTATAAAACTCGAGTTGTTGTTGAACCTCGAGAACCCTTATTCTTTATCTTTTTCTCGAGGACCAGGTTCAGCAAATTTATGCAGCATGATGATGTGCCCAAAGACTGACTGACTGACTGACTGACTGACTGACTGACTGACTGACTGACTGACTGACTGACTGACTGACTGACTGACTGACTGACTGACTGACTGACTTACAAAGGACGCCGTCTGATTCCGTATCGAGGAAAATCTGAATTAGTCGCTCCATGTATTGTCCACCAACGGTGCCAGAGCTGGTGATCGTCGGCACCTGCAATGCTCCTTTCTCTCTGATCATGTCATTGTCCGACTCCAGCATGTCAATCACCCCGGGTAGCAGCTGACTGGCACGGTGCATTTCATTCATCGAGTCCAGCTGAAAGCAGAACAAGTTTATGGGGTTCAGTTGTTTCCGGCCGGTGTACAATTTTGCGACAAACGCTCTTTGAATTCTTATATTATGCTCAGGGAGAGATTAACTATAATCTTTTGTTCATCAAATGCGAGACGAGGCGTATTCACGCCATTGTCGCTGACTTACCCACTGGTACACCTGGGCTGAGATGGTGATGTAGACGTAGTAATGTGTTGTAAAGTTGTCGTCACGCACGAAGCCCGACCGCTGGCAGCACAGACACAGGCTGACCATGTCACCCAATTCCTCCCAGGAAAATACTTTCCCGTCTCTAGCGAAATAAAGCTTCAAAGTTTAGCCAGAGGAAAACCACTGATGTACCACTCTACAAAGGAAATCCATGCAGAAAACTGGAACAGTCCTATAGACGCTGGCTTAGTGGCTGAACGAGTCATAACCAAGTAAAACAGATTGGAACACCAGCAAGAAAACTTCGACTTTTTGTCTTTTCTTTTCTTCCTTTTGCTTTGATCAGCTGACTACGCACATTTTCACGATCTCAGATAAGTTATCTGCGTTCAGTGTTTTTCATGTTTGGTAAAAGTGAAGATGAAACTGTCATACCACTTACCTGACCTCGCCAACGCACTGTGCCAGCCTTTGTACTAAGCTGGGCAGTTCATCTGCTATATCTTCTTGAAGCCACCCATAAGTGTCATCTGATAAAATTCTGTTCAGGAAACGGATTATCTTCATAACCAAGTGCTTGTTGGTCTGCAATATAAAAAAGCCCAAGTAAAATCTACTCACAATAACTCACTGAAATGTTGATTACAAAATGGCAAGAACGGATTGTGCCGCTTGGATCGTTGCCACTCAGTTTCTACCAACCACTCACTGTCTTGTACATACCTTGCTGTTGAAGTTCATTTTTGATATCACATCAGAAGCTGTTGTAAGCAACTGCTCGTCATGCAGTTCGATGCAGTGGAAGACAAAGAAGACCAGGTCTTCGTTGATGTTTTTTTGAAGTTTGGCCTTGCTACGAAGACATATAAAGCTTTTGCTGATAAAAATGAGCAAGAAGGGGCTAAAAATATTAAGAAACATATACCGAAAAGAAAAACGGTTTAGAAAGAAAGAGGATAGTAACCTATAGTAGCTAAAACAGATTCTAGTAATTGCAGAGAAGGAAAACCAGATAAATTTATAGAAAAATCAAAGAAATCGGACAAGAAGATAATCAAAGAAACGAAGCATGCCAAATCAGTTGACACCTCTCTAAAAACAAAAGAATGAATGCTTTGGTTAAAGAACAAATAAAAAGTTGGTTTTCATCAGAGAAGAAGGAAATAAGTGAATGCTTACTCGACCCTGTCTAGGAAGCAATCTGCAAACTCCTTGAAGGAACGGAACACTGTTTTCCTGTCCTCCCTCTGCACCCAGTCTGGAATGGTCAGTTTGCTCAGTATGGCAAAGATTTCCTTCACCTGTTCTGGGTAGTCCTTGGTTAAACACACGAGTGACAAGTTGTCACATAAGGTCTGTACATACTCGCGAGGTCATTCTCATTAATCTTTCAAGTATTATTCGATGCAAGCATTCTTACATCGCTTACATGATTCCGTTTATACCCAAAGACGATAAATATTCACTCTTTAAATCTTCGACGAATTAGTGGGAGATTAAAAAAGACAGATTTAGCAAAAATGCCGATTGTTTCCAAATGACTGTTTATTGCAAAGTACTGGTTACCAAGCTTTGAGCAAATTATTTTGATCCGACTGAAATCTAATACGTGTGGAGTACTTCTATCCAGTTAGCAACTTTTTTTCGTTTGTTTGAGGGAATTTGTGTCTCTGAAACTCTTTGTCAACTTTCGACCTTAGCGCCAAATTCAACCGAGGAGATAAACCTTTATTAACGGTGGTGAATCAGTTATGCCTGGAAATCTCCTCCTGAGATGTCTCGACCTTTCATGACTTACTGTCCGCCCTTCATGTTACTAGAACAGAGGGGAGACAATCGAAGATACTTCATATAACAATGAAGAGCGCTTTAACGATGAATGATGTGAACATACAGGGTCTTTGCCTCACGAATGAGAGAGTTTACCTTCCACTTGAGGAGCTTGTCTTTGTTTAGGGCGTCACAGGCTGCTTTCATGCAGTTCTCAATCGGGTGCTTGAGCAGTGCCTTGATCATGTGTATCCACAGGACAGCGTGGTCACGTGACCTGGAATTGCATGCACTTGCATGTCGATGTCCGAGTGCAAGAGTTTTACGAAACTTTGTGCAATATGTTTCTTGATTTCACAAGCAGCTTTGCCATTCAAAACACACTTATTGTAAAAACTGACGCCAGAGGATCAAAACAAGAAAGTCCAAGGAGAGTAAGACGATAAGAGCGTATGGGATGAGTAAAACAACTCGAAATTACAAAAATGTGCTTATACTCATGATGTTTATTCTTTATTTAGCCCACAACTGTTGTCTAATTTTGACAAACAAAAACAAGAGTCTGCCTCAAGCACACAGCTACCACACAAATGATTACCCCAGTACCATCATATCCCTACATTCCCTGTCATCTAACGCGGGCACGTGACCTCTTGAGATGAGAACGTGAAACTCACGTGCCCATGGCGGCGCAAAGCACGTGGTCAACGATAGGCCTGGCAAAGGAGATGGCCAAGAAGGTCTCATCGCCGATGTTGTCCAGCAGATGTGTCAGCTTGACTACAAGCCCCTCGTACAGCTTGTCGTTGTCCTGTTGAACATCGGAAAGAAGTGGAGTGCATAGTAAGTCCTCGCTGTCTTATTGTAGACAATTTGTAGACACACAAATAAATAATTTCTATGCAATTACTTGTTGACTTAAAGCAGCTAATAGATAAGCCTAAATATTTGTTCACTTAATTTCCATTTGCCTCGAACTGCCGTCGGGATAAATAAAGTCTTAGTTTAACTAACGTTGCACATTATTTAGTTTAATCAAAGACTGATGCTGTGAATGATAATGGGAATGCTTTTGTCCCTCCGATTTCTCTCTCTCTCTCTCGTTGCATCTTACACCTCTTTATTCTATCTTCGTCTCTCTCACATCTCACCCACTCCAAATTTCAATTTCTACTTTTCTTCCCACGATCTCTCTTTCTCTGAACCCCCAGCCTTTAGCTGTTTGCATTCACTCACTAAAGTCACAAAGATGTTCTATGGCAGAAGAAGTTACAAATAGATATTTGACAAACCTTAAAGCTGTCTTCACTGAGATGAGAAAAGAAATTTCCAATTATCTGAAAGACATCTTTGGCTACTTGGGATCCTCTTTTCTTTAAAGAGAGCTGAAGTGCGAAGTCCATTATCTCGTTATAAATTTCACCGAGCAACGACTCGTCACTGAAAGAAAGAAAGAAAGAAAGAAAGAAAGAAAGAAAGAAAGAAAGAAAGAAAGAAAGAAAGAAAAGTTTTATATAAAAACACGACTTTCTGGCTTTTATCCTTTTATACAGAAAGACATCATTTTAAATTGTGACTTTGCATACCTTTTCAGTGAATACGGGAAAACAATGTGAAGGCATGTGTTTTTATGTACTTTAGCAGCAGGAACAAAATTTCTACTGCTGCACATTTGTTGACACAAGCACTGCCGCCACCACCACTACGTGTATCATTATCTATTGCTTGTCAGGTTTAATTAAAGCAGCGAACGGGCTCAGCAGTCAAACCTCAGACTTTAAATCCACCCCAGACCTCAAGACAAACTACAGTTTGTTAATGTTACGGTATTTTATCATGTAACAGAAAGAATGGATAGAAATATACTGAAGTACTGCTTTACCCGGTATTTATTGCCATATATTTAAACATCTGTTCACTTTAGTCAACTAAGATACCTTACGGTCTGTAGGAGACAGTGAATCATTCTCTTTGACGTCTCTTCGACATCTTTTCCTTGCGGGTACCCAGGGGCGAGCATTACCTTTTTAATACTCGCCAGGTGGCGCTGTAGAAGTCCCACATTTCTGATGCCCTGTTGAAGGTGAAATGCAAAGTTTGATAGAGAGACTTAAATTTCTGCTGGCAGTTATGTTACCGTTGCCAATAGCAACAGAGCTACTCATGTCTTTTCCCGTCCTCTGTGTACATCAACTTTTATAGTACACAGACCTTCTTGTACACATACAATCAACATTACATACATATCTTCTCACATAACCTTACAGACACCCACACTCCACCCCCCACACACGCACGCACGCGCTCTTTCTCTCTCTCACACAGACAAACACACACACACACACACACACACACACACACACACACACACACACACACACACACACAATGCAAAGCGAGTGAGCAGAAACAGGGTGGTGAAAACGAAGCATGGAGCATGGAGAGAGAAAAAGAGAGGCAGAAAAACGTTGGAACAGAAGTATTAAGAGTTCTTTTGATGGAGAGAGGATTCATCCCACCTTGAAGAGATTCAAATTGTACTTTAACTCTATCCAGTGTGCGAACTCTCTCATCTGTTTCCTGATGTTTTTCTCTCGGCTGTTGAAGGCGGTGGTGAAGTACATGTGCACGTCGATGAAGTCGTTTCGACTCTCTTCACACTGTTCGTCACTACAACCACCGCAAAGGTCATGGGACAAGGTTCAATCATAGTCAACCAAAGTAAAATCAAACATTCAATAAAAAAAATAATACACAACCAGATAAAGACAATATAAGGCATGAAAGATATAAAGTGTTATCGGACAAAGTATTGTCAAGGTAAAGAAAATAGAAAACCGTAAAAACAAAAACACTTAACACAAAAGCAAAAATCACACGGCAAGATACAACATTATAAAAGCTAAACACGTTTGGATGAAGCAACAATCAATTAAAGAAAATGACTAACGCTCTCGTAAATGTTGTTAAATTACTGCGCGCTTAGGGTTCAGGGCTTCGAAGTCGATTGGAGTGCTTTTACTCATGACTTCAGAGTTTTGTACAAAACATTATTCTCCATAAATTATATTAATGAATACGTCTCTTCGGCTCTAGCAATACACAATGAAGGACATCTTTGTGGAAAAAAAAGAGGTTTAAAAACTCAGTCAACATTTATAGGGTAAACTTCTATCCACCCACATTCCTGATGTTTATAGTTGATTACTTGCTGATATTTGTAGGGGTGCATCACCCTTAAAAGTACCATATTGGTCTCAGCGTTACTCAGCTATTAGAAAAAAATACACCCTAATAGATCTTCATGAAACAATGTAATCTTCTTGATTATCTTCAGTGATATATCGCCAGTTAACATGAAATCACTTAAGCTATGCCGCTAGCCAGTAATTAGTTTACCCAGTAAATACAAGGATTTCTCACAAATCACTTTGTTCTTTTCATGCCCAGTAGTCTCTTTCCTTAAAGACTCGCATCATCTATAGCTAATTTTAAGTTAGCTTATACAAAAATATGCCTAATTAAAA
Source organism: Marisa cornuarietis (assembly GCA_004794655.1). Lineage (NCBI taxonomy): Eukaryota > Metazoa > Mollusca > Gastropoda > Architaenioglossa > Ampullariidae > Marisa > Marisa cornuarietis. The sequence continues at coordinate 9,226,357 of SMMW01000555.1, forward strand.
TAAAGATCCTGCTTTCACTTGATGTAGTTTTTAGAAAATAAATGTGTCAACGTAGATAATTTAGAATGCCATCTTGATGTCTTGCCTGAATGCATTGATGAATATCTTCATGAAGCGTTCCAGGTGACTCTGGTACCTGTCCCACTCCATACCATGGTCAGGCTTATACTGCTTCATCAAGGCCCTAATTACTCTGCTCAGGTCCTCTCCACGTAGGCTCTGTATGAAACAAAAAATATTTAATAACACTTTGTAGCTTCTTCCTTTTTTTCTTTCGTTGTTACTTTTTTTCTTCATTTCTTGCATATTCTCATCAACACCCATTTAGCAAATAATAACAAGAAGAAGGTCAACATTGCAAAAATCCTACCATAACACTTCAAAAGATCAGTGTGAGTGAAATTCTATACCTGTTTGCAGGAGAGGGAAATGGTGTTTAACCTCGAGTAAAAAGGGTGGTGGAGATCCTTGGAAGTTTCTCACCTTAAGACACTCGTGGAACTCAAGGTCCGAGTCACTGATGCTGGAGATGTACTCCACGTGACTGGACGTGGGTCCCACGTCGATCATCTGAAGCGCAAAGTCCAGGTAAGGGAGATGAAAGTATTCTTGCTTGGCTATTCCCCAGTGTACTAGAGCTCTGATATAAGGACGTAAAACAGACAAAACAGACTTCATGGTTTTTGGAAAAGAAAGAAAGGAAGAAAAAGTATGCAGTATTTAGGTCAGTTTTTTTTCAAGACTGCATTCATTCCATGTTCTAGAAAAATCACCATTCTTTTACTAACATAATCACGAGGGACAGACAGTTACCTCACTGCTTGTTTTACGAGTCTCAGTGTGAGATCACCCATGCGATATCCCGAGGTCTTGTCTGAGGGGAAATCCGGGTGGCAGATTTTGTCTTGAGCGGCTGTTAGCGCCGCCATGACGTCGGTGAGGGTCATGTAGTCACCGTTTCTCCTCATCCACCCTTCGACCTCCTCCCGGAAGTGGTAGCAGGTCCCGTCATTGTTAGAGTGCATGAAATTTGCTTTGGAGATCAGCTGGTCCAATTTTGGGAACTCGGGCCGTCTGTACAAGTAGAATAAATGAATAAAGACAATGCGGACAAAGGATTTTATCACCGGCTCTGTTATCATCTTTTTCATTACCCTTCCGCTTTAACTAGTTCTCTCTCAATTTCAGCTTTCTGTATTAATTTATCTCAATTAAAGAAAAAAAACATAAACAGCAATTTGATAGGTTTTGACACATGACAATGGGTTGAAGAAAATTCCTCCAGCTCCCACCTCTGGGCCAAAGTTATAAAGCGAAAGTAAGTCGTTTCCTGTGGGCAAAATTGGAGAACTCACGGACAAGCACCTTGTTTCCGAAGTTACAAAGGGTATCTAGACCCCGTGGACACTACTTCATGTTTCTTTATCCAAGAACTAATTTGCTAGCGCTTTAAAACATCTGCGGGGTCTGAACACCGCTTTAAACTCGTCGACTACACAAGGCAAACACTCCCCATCCCCCCCCCCACACACACACATTCAACTCAACATATTCTGCCAGTACCTAACTATTGGATGTCAAAAAAGTAGATTATTTAAAAATATTAATTAAAAACTTATCTAGAAACATAAATCTCTCCTCCTCCCAGCCCTCCTGATACAGGTATTGGCAGATACATGTTAGTTGTAAAGATAAATCCTGGTAGTGACTGGAAGAAAAGCACTCGGTAGATGGGAAAAGTTGGGGATTGGATAGCTGTGGGGACTCTAAGACATGACAGAGGCCCGACACCGGGCGCAAACGGTGAGGGTGTATAACGGGGAGGGTGACTAGAGAAATTCTTTCACGGCTTTAATTTGCAGGTAAATATGGTAAGCTGCACACAGGGGCACCGTTTTGTCTGTCACCGGGGTGGTGGTGGTGTTCATATCTCTGCAGAAGTGGTAGTATAGGCGTAGGTGTAGGTGCGTTTTGTGTTCTCGGCAAACGTCTCAGCGTGGTGTAGGTCGTACTTCACTTGTCTGATCGTTTTTCAACTTCACTGCCTACTGCACACAAAGAATATGGTTCTGAATATGGCGCTACACTTGAGGGGGGGGGGGTTTCGTGCAAGTAATCGTTTCCCCATCGAAACGGGACTGATGGTCGTTGTGCAGCACAGACTGCCAGGTATACCGGCATAACAGTTCACCGATCTTTACCGTGCACCTCAAATAGTCTTTGATCCCCGTTCCCCGCAGTTTGTTTTTATTCAGAAGAGCTGCCATGATGAGTGCAATCCACATCACAGGTGACACGCTGTCAAGTTTGGGTTTCAACAACTCGCTCCATCCACCCCGTACAATGTGTTAACTCAGGTTACTTAATGCTAATGCTGAAAAGACTTCCCTTTGCTTCATAACTACCACCAGTAGGTTGTGCAAACACGAATACTGTGTCTGGGTACTTGTTTCTCGTTTTTACTTTCGTTCATTCGTTTACTCGGGACCAGCCACACACGAGGCAATGCAAACGCATCGGTTACTGCCATTAATAGAAAACCTATGTAAACATATACTAGATGTAAGATTCGTTTATTGATTTTACTCATTTATTCATTGATTTAAAAAAACATCATTTTTTTCTCGTACAGCTCACCCGATTGTGCTGCTCCTCGACTGGCCCCAAATCTATAACTGATCAATTTTACAAGGGTCAGAAAGTGATCTTTCATTTCAAGAAGCTCTTCCCACTCTATTAAATATGTCTGCAGGGTGTCTATGTCCTACCTGACAAGCAGCAAACGTGGGCTGCCTGAGTATGGAAGCGAACCTTCATCGGCGGCATGCTCCTGGTCATCTTCAGGGCGAGGAGTATTCATCTTGTCTCCTGTACCAGCTGTCAGAGAGGAGCTGAAACTTTCTGCAGACCTTCATGTGCACAGGAGTATGGGTGCAATCTACAAATTAATGAGAAACAGAAAGGAGAACGAACTGTAATGAGAATCATAAAATATTATAAGAGGCATTTGTGTGATTTGTCATGTACGAAAAGTAACAACACTCTCGCAATCATGAGTTTTACTTCTGACAAAATGTAGACGGCTGAGACTTTTTATTTCTAGTTTATCATCCGCTCATATGTCAGATTACCTTGTACAGAAACCTGCTTTGTCCAACGTTTTTGTTTTCCTGGTTGAGCGATAAACCGGTGGCTATTGTATACGACAACGAAAATGTCAACAAATTATTTTGAATTAATTTTACTTTAGTAAAAATTTAGGCAATCAAATCGAGTTTGTCTTTTTTTTTTCTTGCGCAGTTTCAAACCTTCAGTGTATTCGTCTTTCTCTCCCTCTTGATCCTCGCCCCTTGTCCGGGACCTGAATATTGCGCTGCACTTGGGGATATTTTGTGCAGGGCAACTGTGGCCACCCGGGTAGAATCGCTTTCCTCCCCCACGAAACTAAAATATCACGATCTGCTTATCTTATCACATGGCTGGTCTGTGATTTACAGGTTGTCTCTGTCGCACTGTTGTACCACTGTTGAAACAAGCTTCGAGACGTTAGAACACGTCGATGGTGTCACTTCCCATTGCCGTGATCACGTGACGTGCTGGACCGTCGAGCAATCTGCACCGAAAGCTCTCCTATACTACAAAAGGAATTTTCCTGCTTCGCCCTGCAAAGCTGTGGCAGAACTTGAAAGTCAATAACTGTTCAAGAACTGAGGGTCTGTTGTTAAGGTCGGTGTCCTATAGCAACGTCCTATCAGGTTTTAGCAAAGTGCGACAGGAAAACGGGGTACATGGTTATGGGTAGTCTTTCACTGTTAGCTAACTTCGTCTGCATGCTGCACGATTTCAGCTTCAATGAAGCAGACAAAGAGCGATTGGAATCAAAGAAAAGTTCCGATTCTGACAAAGTCGTCTTCAAAGTTGCTGCAGTAATCATTTTAGTTATTAGTTCCCTGAAGCAAAGAAAAACGAAGAAAAAGCGAAACATGAATTAGCCTGCTTAATGCGTGAAAGAGTCTGTCAGGGTCTTACCATATCTCACTCTTCTACCTTTGACTGTGCGGTGGTGACATTTGTCCCCTCTTGCTTTTGTCAACTTTTGAGACACCTATTCATTGAAACTCCTAAAGTCAAAAGAATCACTACGTTACGCTTCACGGTCTACATCCGTACAGACGATCACAGTTAAGCGATCTTTTAGCCTTTTGGTTTCCGTCCTCGAGTTCACCTGAGAATATACCTGCATTACCTTTTGACAGATGTACCCACTTAACTCATTCTTGACGGTAGGCTGAGAGGCAGTTATTAAACTCCATGGTCTTCAGAGCGATACCTCGCGAGGGTCGGACGCCTCAAGTTTAATTACAGAAACGAAAAAGCTTGCACCCTACTCTCCACTCGTCTCAATGTGGTATTTCAAGGTCGCTCTTGAGGGCTTTCAACTATGCTACACCTCTCTAAAGTCAAGCTCAACAGGATCTTCTTTCCTTGCTGATTTTACCAGGCCTGTTTCCTCGGCTGCTTGCTTTAGTAGGTAGTAATTAGGTACAATGAAAATCTCCTAAATCTATTCATGCCCGTAATTCATTAGATGACGAAGCATTTGGCTATCTCAAGAGAACTAGAAATTTTACAACAAGAGATTACAAAGGTAAACTGCGAAGGTGAAGAAATTGGTGACAACAAAATCCCTGTTGTGTAATAAATTGTCACAGCGGTAAATTTAAAATGTCATGAGAAGGACTAGTCTTATCAGTTTGCGAGGAGTTTTCGTGGCGGGCAATGAGGCCGAATAAGACTAACTTAAGCCGATTCACTGCGGCAACTAATCCCGTTACATCTCCCAAACTCACGCGCACACAACTCCTTCTACACTCACACACACACACACACACACACACACACACACACACACACACACACACACACACACACACACAATTTCTTGAAAAGTTCATGTCCGCGCTGGAAGATAGCTTCTAGGGTGGTTTATCTTCTCAAATCGGAAATTAGGTCAAGGAAACACCCAGATGTTACAGACACACACAGCCGGGGGGGACGTTTACTTTGATTAGAGTTAATCGACATAGTACAGACGTCTTTACATAATTTGTATATGATCAAATCGTTCAATTATTACATCCAGTTGAAGTAATTTTCACTACCTCCTGCATTATGCTTGATAGGAGGTGAGCAATTGTCATGATGGCATAAAATCAAATACCATGATGAAATGTAACTAACTGCTGTGATGGTATGTAAGCAGCTACCAGGATGACACGTAGTCAATTGCTATGATGGAATGTAATCAATTACCATTGATGGAATGTAATGAATTAATATGTTGTTCATTATTTTGATCGGGTTTCCACTGTCCTATTGTAAGCAGTGTGTTGTAGATATGGTCCTGTAGAAGGACTGACCTGCTTTTTTTTACACCAGGCTAACTACACTCTGTGCCTGATAATCGGGTAGCCGCAGCTCCTAGCGCCAATTATTCCGCTAATTTTGTGGTTTCAGAAAAGAGGAAAGTAGTTCCCAAGGCTAATTTTCCACTCCAGCTGTATCTATTACTTGTCAGGTGTGCTACCTTGTCTAATATACCTCGCGTTGCGTTTTTTTTTCTTCTACTACACATCCGCACTTAGCCGACATATGACTGTATATTTCCCCCCAAATTGTGTATTGTTCCTACACCGTTAATACCTATCGGCTACTTCTTTTAATGCCTAATTCTACTTTAATTAATTGCACCCTCTTCCCTTCCCTACACCTGGCCAGCCGTGCGGTCGCCGCTCGAGCGAGACGAGTGACTTAGCACCCAAATGTTTGTATAAATGGCGGGCAAAATGCATGATGGAGGGAACAAAGCATTGTCAACGGTACACTGTGTCCAAACAAGCTCTCTCGCTACAGTCTATTGCATACTAATATCCCCAGACATGATTACAAACACGATTTGTTCTCCCTCTCGACTATCTCTACCCATCTACCTTTAAGGTTACATTATTATCCTTTAATCTTTAAGGAAAGCTTTGTTTTTAAGTAGCAATTATCGTAACTGTGAATTACAGTCTCAGAAAACAGCCGCAGACAGGACAGGTGAACTGTGCAATATGTCCTTGTGTCATTACACTGTCTCTATTGAAACTGTCGGTAGATGTTGTAAACATTACTTATGTCATTGTCTCTGCAATAGGGACTAAATGACATAATAATAATAATAATAATAATAATAATAATAATAATAATAATAACAGAAACTTTGTTATTAGAACCTTGGTACTCACGAACCACGTAGCGGGAAGGTCTTGGATGTGACCCAGTGAGATCGTATTGAGGACACGGGTATATCCAGGTCCTGGTGACACTCGAGCTGTCGACAGGACCTCGCGTTGCGTTCCTTGGCTCCCTTGACTGCCCAGCGGGACTAACTGATCAATTAACACGAATAATTGATCTATTTTTCGACACGATGGTCAGGCGTGGTCCATTGCCTTCGGAGACGAAGCGCATGTCTCGGTCTGAAGTCCAATAAGACAGTGAGACATTGCGCAGGTCAACATTACAACTGTTCTTGTCATTACGTGCGCGAAAGCTGTGCGCGCCAACCTCTGGTAAGAGAGAGGATCGCTGCAGCCTGTCAGTACAGGTGATTCACAAATAATAGACACGTCTTCCGCAGATTGTCAAAATTTAAAATCTGATCCATTTTATTTTGAGAGATTTTCAAAGTTTACAATCTGATCCATTTCGTTTTGAGAGGTACACCTATATAGACGACTCACAAAACTTAAAGGCCCAGCTGAAGTTTCAGGGTACGGAATATAAATTAAAACTATAATAATTCACTTGAATGAAATGGAAACTGTAAGCGAAATGACGACCTTTTCTCCACTTAGCACATGTTTGTGACAGAAACCACCATTGTTTTAAAACTTACAAAAGTCATAAAAAAATCACCGTACAGTGCAGCTGTACTCGTGAACCAATTTTTTCACCTCACAAAGCGTGCATTATGCACGTGCAAGCCATAAGTACTTTACAATGACCACTACTCACCGACTGCTTAGCAGTAGGAGTTATAAATGGGGAGTAATATGGCTGAAGCAATCATGCCCCCAAGAAGATGGGTGACATCAGAGGATTGATTTTGTGATAGCTCGAAAATGGAATTTCAAATAGAAACGTGCCTTGCAGCTTTTGGTGAGCCGTCATTTAACAACTGTTGGAATAATTTTCCAGGAGGTACAACACTGAGCACCACCCTCGGTCTTCACGGCGCTGAATGTCGGGACACCAGTGAGACCTCCTCAGAAAGCTGACAGATTTGCTTCACAAAACCATCCCCGCACAACTTCTGAGAAGCGCCCTATGAATGGCAACACATTACAATGTTAAACAGCAGACCTTATGCAACCGCCTGCACCATTGTAATCAATATAATGTAAAACTGTTGTCGGGTATCACTGGCACCAGCACACGGCCAGGCTCAGGTTCACAGGTCATCAGGATCAGGACAAGACAGCAGTGAGACAGTCTGGTCATTCCTGAGAAGTCCAGGCTCACGCTGGTCCACAGTAATGGGATACAACGAGTGTATGGCGGTGATGGGGGGGGGGAGAGCACGATCGTTATTGTGGCGGCTTTTTGGGGAGGTATCTATCTACATCGGAAAATCCTTCTTGCCCTCCTTCAGGGTGGTCTGGCTGACATTGGGTACAAAAACGAGGACTGCGCAGCTTTTAACCATAGTAGCTTGACAGCATATGATAGAAATATGATTATGTTATTTTATACATATTATACACACGCATGGATGGAAGATGGATGGAGGATGGATGAAGGATGGATGTAAGGTGGAGGGATGGAGGGATGGAGGAATGGATTGATTGATTAATTGATGATGATTGGGGAGGCGTAATAAAACAATTTATTTATTCATTATTTTATCATTTTACCCCAAACATTCAGCAGATGTGATCGCAGCAATAATTATACACATAGTACTTCTTCATTCTTTGAGTTTTGTTCTACATTTTATGATAGCATTTGTTCTAATACATTGTCATTTTTTAATGCTTCCTACAGTTCCTTTCGTCATCAGGAGCAGTTCCTTTGTCACAGTTTTGATTAGCATTTATGGTCTCCGTTTATAAGCATGTCTGCCATCTTTTCTGTTACTGAAAAGATTAAGATTTTAATGGGATCCGGCAGAAATGGCTATGAATTGTTTTTAATAGCGGCTTTCTTTCACAAAGGAAAAGTGTCTTTGATATCAGGCTTATAATAGCAGTAGGAGCCATGTTGCTGCACGGCTCCAAGGCGACGGATACGCTTGATGTAGCTGCAGTGTGTGGACAGGCTGACAAAGTGGTGGCGAGTTTTCGCGAGAAACTTCATGTTCACTGGAGTGTGGATGAAAAGCAGGAAAGGGAAAAGATTCATCTCCATGTTTCCTCGAATTCGCAACGGAGCTGCTGAGGCAGGAAGCGGTCGATCCCAACTTCATCGACGTTAAAAAGGCGTTTGAGTCTGGCACGAGGGGCTATGGCATGTGATGTGAAGATTCAACATCGAAGAAGGCCTCGTTCAAGTCACTGAATATGCATAACAGTTCTGTTTACAGGGCTGGTGCCTTGCCGTGATATAGGCTTAGTTGCTGGCTCGGCGTGAAACACCAACTCCCCCCGCCCCCCACATCGAAACTCTCCACGACCATCATATTTCCATTTCCATTGGTGGAAGTCCGATCTGCAACCTGCGCTTTGCAGACGGCAAAAATCTGTTAAGCAGGTACTAATAATAAACTGCAAGACCTCACCAACAGACTGAGAGACAAATCAAACGCACAAGATCAGGATTACTACAAAGTAAAATTTGTACAAATCCCTAGTAGTGCCGATTCTGTTCTACAAATATGACACGTGGATTGCGCTCACCAAAATTGAGGAGAATCCAGGCATTCGAGATTAGATGACTGAGGAGGCTGCTCCGGATCTCATACAAAGAACACAGAACCAACTACCTTGTATGAAACAAGATGGGCACACTCGTAGGACACCAGAAACTTTTACTTGCAACAGTCAAGCGACGTGAGCGGGTCTTCTTCGGCCATGTGACCCGATCATGTGACACCATGTCAAACAATGTCCTTCGAGGTACCTTGAAAGGTGGCCGACGCCGCGGTGTCCAGTGGAAGAACTGGGTTTCGAAGGTCAAAGAATAGACTGGTCGTCCTGTACAGGACCTGCTCACTATCACCCAAAATAGGCTGCCACGTCTATCCATGTGCTGCCCCCAACGACACGTACCTGTCACGGGACGACTGACTGATTGATTGACTCGTACTTTGATGGCATGCTTTTACGGACTGGAAAAGGAGAATAGAAAGAAAGCTGGAAGCGAATATTCTTTATTTAAAGCAAAATGGCTGAATGAACCTGTAAAGAAAATCCAAAACCGAAAGTAGAGAGATGTAAATCAGCGCCGAAAACGAAACCGCAGGTAAGGGAGGCAATCAGGCAGCACTTTGGGTAACGACTTAAGTGACCTCCCTTGCTTTCTAGTGCGACTACCACTTTTCCTTTAAATATTCAAATTAATGATTGAGCTGATGTTCAGGTACACGGAAGATGAAAAGAAGTGAGACGAAGTTCTTCATAAAAATTGGGCTGTATAACACAAGATAGTTACTCATAGAAAGCGTGACATCACAATAGTACATAGTATTTTAAATATTACACAGGAAGAGAATAGAACAATCACATTTCTTAAAACTTCCTGCCACTGTTTTATCGCGGACGTTGAAGAAGACTATCTTTAAGGTTCGTTGTTGTAAAGTAAAAAATCACAGTTCACAACTAAAAGGTCATGTGATAGCTAAGCAGATCATCAGCGAGTGTCTAAGCTTTCTCATAACATTTGAAGACTCCAGACGAAAGTAAATGTCAAGTACCGTGAATCAAGGTCTAGGGTGAATTTTAATTCTAACTCCTGTAAGCGAAATAAGTTTTAATTAATACAAATGTAGGTCTGCTGGTTCTCCATCTACAGTCCATACCATAAGGCATACAACATGGCTACGACTCTGATCCCAATGTAATAATAATCACAATATAATGCTGTAATTAGAACCCATGAGTTCAACCTGTACAATGCCACGATTGTTCAATGTTAATTTTTAAATACTTCATTTTTAGATATCGTTTTCAACGTGTATTTTTATGTAAAATGGTTTATTCTATAGCCAACCACAGAATCGTATTGAGGTACACCAACAGGAACAAGAGATTGTCCGTTAAAGAGGAAATAAAATAAGAACCCCAGTAGAAAGATATCCACCAAGTGTAGGAGTGGGAAGATCTGTACAGTCTGAAGGTGCGCACAAATCTGATTCCTTTCTCTGATTCCTTTCTCTACATGGACTTGACGACATTGCTCTCATGCACGGGTCCCACCTCCTGTCACATAATTACTTAAAAAAACTATAACGACTAGAGTTAACACTATTCTATCAGGACTAGAAGCAAAAGTTAATACTAAGCTGTAAACACTATAAATATTTACAAGCAGAATACTCTTTTGTCCATGAGATTTATGAGTAATCGTACTACTACCGTCGGTGTCTCTACCCTAAAAACTCCACCTAACCCCACACGATGTCTCTGGAATCGCGCAGGCACAGGGAGACTGGGGACTGTGCCCCAAGGTCTGTAGAACATCCATAGCACAGGTCCACCTCGCACAGCAGGTCCAGTTCTTCAAGAGATGGCAGGTATGTGTGGGTAGTCACTAAGCAAACTCTACACCATGTTCGTGGGGTCCAGCCCTGCAGGGGTCTGGGATTTGTTCTGCCGCATGCACTGTGCGAGGTCAGGGTTCCGGCGCAGCTGGGTCAGCAGGCCACGCAGCAGGCAGCGCTGGGCCAAGGACACGTCCAAGGCCAGGAGGTCGTCGTCGCGCAGCTGTGTCATGATGGACCAGCGCAGCAGCTGCTCCCTCGCCAACGCCTCGTAGGTGCGGCTGCTGATCCCCGGCTGCACGACCTGCAGCACGGCCAGGCTGACGTCATCTGCACGCCAGGAAGGAAAAGGGGGGTAACAATCAGCGAGCGATTGTGCTTATGTGTTTGTGTATGTGTTTTTGTGTATGTTTATGTGTGCAAAATGCTGTTAGGTCTGCTTATCTGTAATAACTATATATATATATATAATATCTCTTCTACGTGTGGCATCCGTTTGTACGTGTATAGAGGGAAGGGGTCTTTGGGTGTGGATGTGGAATGTATAGGAAGTGGCTGTGTGTGTGTGTGTGTGTGTGTGTGTGTGTGAAATGCTGCTTGTTCAATAAATTTGTGTTGAGTACAGCATTCTGTAGGTATGACAGCGTTTGATCAAATCATCCGTACTAAGATTTTCTTCGTCCTTCCATTATTAACTCACACCGGTCTCTTGCGAGGTTAGGGAACATGCCTGTGCGCCTGGGCACGAATGTGTTTTATGATTATTTCGATATTTTCATGCATTTCTCTCTTCTAGTTACTTTTGTATTCTTGTATACGTGCGTGTGTTTATGTGTGTATGTGTGAATGTGTATCTATTACCTTCACAAAGAACACGCGTGGACCCATAGCGAATCCTTTTTTGCATAGCCTCCTGTAAAGCAGAAAGATCATCATCATCATCATCATCATCATCATCATCATCATCATCATCATCATCATCATCATCATCATCATCATCATCATCGTCGTCGTCGTCGTCGTCGTCGTCGTCGTCTTGTCAACACCACCTCCACCACCATCATCGTTGTTATCACTACAACCGTTAGTGCCTTCATCGTCATGATTTATTGGCCTCCCAGTTGCACTACAGTCTGCTAATGTTGACACACAGTGAGGTGTGTATGTGTTTAAAGTGACCACAAATGTCCAGCAGAACCTGTGTCCGACGTCTACCTGAAAGTATGCTGGGTATTCTCTTAATCGTAGATAAGACAAACTATAGAATGTTTACCTTTTCCATGCTCTCGTTAATTTCAAACTTCGTTATCAGCTCCGCCATCGACCCACGGTCTCCATAGTTCCCACTCCGCCGTCGGCATAACAGTAAGACTGTTACGAAAAAAATTGGCCCGAAAAGATAGAAAGGAAACATTCAACGACCCCTCCACTCGTTCTTCGCTCTCTCCTTTGCAACTAAATAACGAGATAAAGAAGGCCAGTCATCTAGATAAGCCTACAGCTTGCACTGATTCTTAGTACTCATTGATTATCGTGTTCACGTAATCGTTCCACATAACACAGATTAATTAAATTTACTTGTAAAACGGTTGGCCTACTTCTTGGCCCCTTGATTCAATCAACTTCGTCGAAGAATGTAAGGCTAGCATTAACCACTACTTTATTTCAGTTATCTGCTTTTTCATTCAACTCCCCTCTTTTCATTTTTTTTTTTGGGGGTTGGGTGGGTGGGGTGGGCGACTCTAAATTTAGTGTATCCTTTTTTATTGTTCTTCTTCCTGTTTCCTTTTCTTCTTTATTTTTAGATTTAAATGATTATAACCTTGTTATTTCTGTCCGTGTTCTGCTCATGCACTTTTTCTTCCTTTTACTTGTTTTTATGCCAATTATTTCAGTGAACCCACCGATAACTGTTACAACAACTGCCAGCCAGAGGTACAGGCCAACCAACTGCAACCACGTGACTCGACTGTCTCGGTCACAATTCTCTTTGAAGTCATTGACCATGCAACTCACGAATCTGCAAAGCAATTAACAATGCAGAATTTTATTTAAGCTGTGTTAGTGTGCTAACCACACAATCAAATCAAACAACTAGCAAAAGAAGCAGCCAAGCAGCCTCACAAGCTAACAACGATCGACCGACAGCGTTCGTCCAGCCAGCCAGCCAGCTACTCAACCACGTGATGACGTGGCAGTAGAGACCCACTAATGGTGATAGAGGTGAGGGCAAAATTGAGGGACGGGAGGGATGACTGGAGAGGAAGAGACAATGATGATGCCGATGATGACGAAGAAGGCAAGGCTCTATACCTACTTCCGTTCAATCAGTCCGACTATGAACCACGTTAGCCCCATACCCATAGGGCGCCGTGCCATGTACAGAAGAATTCGAGCCGGAGGACGAGGCAGGGCCAACTTCCAAGGAAAGTCTGAAAAAAACCCAGCATGAAAAGCTATCTTGTGACATATTTCTTCTGACGAGGCATCTAGGGTAAACGTGAGCTTTGGCAAAGCAAATACGAAAATATTCTCTGACTACCAAAGAATCTCGTTCACACCAACACAGACACAGAGGTCGCATATTATTTTTGCGCACTGTTTGTGTCGTTTAAAAGCAAATTGTCATTTTATTCATTATTATTCTCGTTGGACCACAATGTCAGCTCACCAGCAATGAAGAGTATCACAGCTGGGACGATTAAGAACGACAACCCGTACAGCATTTTCAGATCCGTGTCGCAAGGGCAGACAAACACGGACACGCTGAGCAGGAGTTCGACAAGGGCGATGAAAGTGAAGAGGACTACAAGCTGCAGCTTCCCCGAAGATAACAACATCCCGGTCACCATAGCAACGGGTTTGCTTAAGGTCCCTCCGATCATCGTCCAAAACCTACTGCCTGCAGACCATGAGAGAGAATATAATAAAGGGCGGTAACTGCAAGTAAAGTCAAAATTCTCGTGCTTCTTTGATTTTTTTTTTTTTTAAACAGACCAACCGTTGTTTTATTGTCCGTGTTCTGAAATGCATTTCCTTAATCATTTTTATTTTTCTTTTTGATGTTTGGTCCCTTTTTAAATTGTATTTTCCTTCCAATGTACTTAATCTTAATCTTGTCAGGTTGAAAACTGTCTTCTATACCAAGGGGACAATATCGTGACAGAATGATTTAGGATTTTCCTTGTTTGTTCACACAATAATGGATATCTGAGTAGAGATTTTATGTCGATAGCAAGCGAATAAATGTAATTTATGAAATTTATACGCGGAAGTTAACTAAAGATAAAACTGAGTCGACCGTTGATATTAAATACAGATATGAAAGTCTTGGCAGTCTGCATGGAAGATGCACGTGATTGGATGGAAGCAAAATTAAGAATGAGAAAAGAGAAAATCTTTCCAGTCATAAATGTCCCACACACCCCATGACCAATCCAATTGATCCAACTACCCCAACCGTTCTCTTTCTAATAAGGCACGCACGCACGCACGCACGCACGCACGCACACCATTCATAAAAGCTCAGACAACCCAGGCCTCACCTGTTCACTTCTGTGGGACGTTTGAATGAGGTCTTCATGTCGTCTGTTCCTCTTGCGATGTGATGTGAGTCTCTACATCACACTGACCTGCAACTGGAAAAAGAAAACCAGGGAATAAATTCTCAAATATAATTCACAGAGAATGCATATGTGACGAAAGAGCTCTTAGTACAGAGAATTCCCACTTTTTAATTCAACACTTTTACTCATTTTTACTTATTATATCTCTATCTTTTCTCTTTTCTATAAGATACACAATGCACGTGTATATATTTATATCAAGCTCATGCAGTCTTGTCTTTAGTACGAAAATAGCAGCTGAGACACAGAGGCACCTTTACGAGTAAGCATTGTACTTCTGAATATTCACTCTAAAGTGAAATCTGTTGAATATCCTGGAATTTCCTAACTTATTTCTCATCCTGTAGATGACACTAATGACTGAATGGGCACTACGTAGATGCAGCAGCCGATGCATCTCGGCGATACCCAAGAACTCTCATCACAAACAAAAACCCCCAAACAAACAAACAAGGAATAGAACTAACCCTTTCATTCATATTATAATATTGATGTACAGTATGACTGCGAGAGTCAGCAAACCAATCAGAAAGCGGCTCATTCTGTGAATTCTTTTGACATGCATGAGCAGTAAACAACAGTAAAATAAAATAAAATATCTCCGTTTGGTGCTTAGAGCAAGGAAACGGAACCATATCTCCTTCGTTTTCTACACCGGGTACCCATCGGTCCTCTCATCCAGTACAAACTGTCTGTGCTGTGTTTTAATTTCTTTGCAGGCTCCTGCCCTGATTATTTGTCTGAATTTCTCTTCCCCTAAATTCCACCACACAACTACACTCTTCGTCTGATGACCGTATCCTAAATGTTCCTGTCACCAGAACAACAACATATGGTCACAGGACTTTTAGTTACTGTGCAACAAAACAATGGAACTTTCTTCCCTTTCATATCCGCCACCTATACACATTGAATCATTGAAATTTGCACTGAAAACTCACCTCTTCCTTGAACAATACTCCTAAACAGCCCACAGAATGCTAGTCATTTTGTCAACCCCACCCCCTTTTCTGTTTATTGCTACTTCCCTTCTCTTCATCCTCTGCTCAGTCACGACAGTCTTAGTTCTCGTTACCTGATTCTTTTTTGCGGTTTCTGTATTTGTGTTTACTTGTCATCATTACTGTTGTTCATCTTTCCGTTGTTAATGCTCGTTCTTGTCTCAAGTGCTAAGAGCTCGCTCCGTACGAGCGTGAGTATCCGCTATACAAATCACTCATTTATTGTTAAATAAAGGACTGAATAAATCAAAGGAGGAACAATGAATGAATGGATAAAGGAATGGCCGAAATAAACGAGGAAAGGGGAAGAAAGCACATGAGACTGAGATGGAGAGAGAGAAAGAGACAGAACCTCATTCACACACACACACACACACACACACACACACACACACACACACACACACACACACACACACACACACACACACACACACACTTTAATAGAGACAGTAACAGAAAGAGAGAGAGAAGGGGACTAGCTGCAAAGTATACAATCAACAACTTACTGCGCAGATGCAGTAACCACACCGATGTTGTTTTTTTCTTCCACTGTTACTGTCTCTCCCTGCAGAATGTTGCTTTGCTGTATGGTGCTGCATGCAGCATGCTGTAACACCGCAAACTGTCCTGACTGGATGTGTTCCTGGGCTGTGTCTACCACGCCCTGAGACCTCCCATCAGGTGTCACCTACACGCTAGACCAAACATCGAGGATACAGAAAATTGTCAGATAAAAAAAAAGAGAAAACGTTTTTCCTCTTCACAAGACTGGCGAGCGCGATGAACAAGCTGCGACATTAAAGTTGGCTCAGTGATAGAGAATGACATTTGGCTGTGAAGTGGGCATAGTCATTAAAGCTTTGGGAGGTGGGGATGGTGGTTGAGGAAACGCTCCTTCCCGTTGACAAAAGCACCTCTTATTTGTAGAACAGGGAAATACGCATCAGCGCAACACTTTCTGTTTGCTTTTTTTCTCCCACCCCCCACCTTTACACAAAAGTGACTTTAGTCAAAAAGGCATAAGGAAAAAATTACTCGCAATATTATGGCTATAACTTCAATCTAGAATTCATTTGCTCAGCTACTTGCCCCAGACATTAAATCCCTCGCGTGGTGTTTACTGTGTAACTCTGACTGTTACTAGGGCACCGACTAGATGCATGGCCACTAGAAGAGGACCGCCAGACCCAGTGATGAGTAACGTGAAACCGACTGCAAACAATGCTCATGTATCGGTCCATCCATACTGAGGATGTATCTCCTTTCAACCACCAAGCCATTTTAAGGATTTTTTTTCTGTCAGAAATGTTCCACATTTTCTATACTCATTCTCAAAGATTTTATTCTATGTCGTAATTAATCGACTTCCTTCTTCCCGATTGCAAGGATCTGGGCATAGGTCGAGAAAGTAACTTCACCGGAAAATAGACTATAGGACCACTTAAATTAATTTGAGCATATGCCATAGAATCCAGTTACACAATCATTGACAAAGCACCAGTGAAGATCCTGAAATCGTATTTATGAAGACGAGCTATATATGTACTTCTGGGTTTTACTGACCTCCACTCAATGACTAGAAAAAGCCCTCTGTAGTTGTAGCTGAGGATCGTGTGCAAGACAGACATATCTAAATTATCTCACAGCCCCCCGCAGTCTGTGCAGTGCAATAAAGGGCCGTAGTTATGAAGCGAGGGTAAGTCGTTTCCAACCAACCAGCCAACAGTTGTTCATTCTTTGTGTGAGTAAAATGGGTCAACAATTTTACTCAGTAATTACTCACTGCTTGTACACACCCCAAGCGACAGAAATCAATGCAGCACACGTCCTGGGGTGAGATGCACAACACATTTCTAATTTTAAACACTTTTAGGCATTAAATCTGTTTAGAGAATCAGTTTAAAGTGCACACCACAATTTTAGAATTTTTAAAACTAAAACTCATTTAAGTAAGATAAAGTTGTGTAAGTCTGACTTTCCGTCCTGTCAGTACAATTTTTTGTATGTTCTTGTGCAATGCATCAAAATGGCAGAGAGTATATTTTGCTTCTTTAGAACAGTTTTAGGGTTTAGAAACGTGTTGTGCAACTGGCCCCTGGTTACATAAATGTTTAGTTACTGTGCAAGAAAACATCGGAACTCTCTTCCCTTTCATATCCGCCACCTACCCACCATTGAATCCTTTAAACGTGCACTCTATTCCATGAGCAGTACTTATTAAAATAATCAAAATAGTTTTCAATAGTTGTGATAACAGTCTACTGACTAGTCCATATGCGCCTCTTCCTCTGCAGATTTATGACACTCTCCATCCTTACTGTTTTTTCTCTGATTCCTCCTTCTGTCTTTCGTATTTCTGTCCATGACTCCTACTTTTCTCAAGCGTTGGCAGCATGTTCCTTCATGAGCATGAGTATTCATTGCTATTATCATTGGTGTTTGATGCTGCAGCGTAATATGTTACAAATTTAAAACTTTTTTTTTGTGTGGTAATTTTCGTTGGGAAAGCAATTCAAGGGAAACAACTTTAGAAACACGACGCGATTTGTCGGAAGGTTACTTCCCCTTGCAAAGCAAGTCGATGTCGGCAAACGTTGTCTATGCAGACAACGCATGCGCGGCAGACCCTCATGTTATCGAACCTCAGATTTGCCTGTTTGAGAATATCGATCTGTCAGAAACCGACTCAGAGGCTGGAACAAGATGGCGGATACATCAGGCGACAGCGGACGAGAGACAACAAAATAATTAGAAACACTAAGCAGACGCTGCGGACTAAAATATTTCAAACCATTTTGCGAGAGGCGGCCAGGGGTTGACGAGCAAGGATTAAAAGAAAGGGTGTTGGCAAGAAAAGGACTTAAAGGAAGGTAGGTTTACAGCAGCTACACCTCGCACATGATGTTAATCAGCATAAAGGGCTACAGAGCTTGATGTCGGCCAAGTATGTTTGGCGCAGTTAGATTTAACTCTGTTATGTGTTAGCACTCTTTTCCTTTACATTCCTACGCACGATGGTATATCTGCAACAAAGGGTCCCTGAATGTGGTTTATTTGCAGTTAATTTGTTTATTTATTAATGAAAAATAAGTAGAAAAGTCAATCTTTATCCAAGAAAAAGGTTTCTTGACATAAAATGGACAATGCATAATAACAATATCAACAAATTATAGAGGCTAGAATGAGGAAAAATTCAAGAATAGTACAATGTTCTGTCATAATGAGTTATCGCCTGTAAAATTAGGTCTCAGACATAGCAAAAGCCATAGATCCTTGGAGACAGCAGGTCTGTGTGAAGTAGTTTTCACTGCAGCAGCCATAATCAAACAAATATTGTACTTATGTAAAATACACAATTACGAAGATATTTACGTAGAATAGATAATTTAAAAAAAATGTATTGCGCAAGCAGCACTTTGGCACACTGAGACTAAAGTACGAGAAGAGCGTTTAGGTCCACCGCGATATAAAGAACAAGGCGACTGTAGGACTGCGGGACTCGCCACTCTCTGTGTTCATCGATTCATTCCAGCCTGCAGCTGCATGCGCGCTGTAGCACGTGCGAGGCAATTCATTCGATTTTTTTTTTTCGCCCATTGCGAGCTGGCGGGCGGCGTCCACTGCTGGCCAGACCCGCACTACGCGTCTCTCTCCTCATTAGCAGCGCTTGAGGATTAACGAGGTGATTAACCGGCCCCGCGGTGTTACGGTCTCGGTCACGTGTCACTGCAGCTGGCAACCACCAGCTGTACACTGATGAGGTGGCAGGTTTGCTCTCGAGCTTAAAAGCTTGATAGAATAATTTGTGTTTGTCTCTATTTCGTTTGTTTGCTTGTTTTGTTTTCGTCTTATTTCAACGTGGCACGTGCAGAATCCTGTTGACAAGATTTTCTGTTACTTGTGTCCCAAGACAAAAGACTTTCGAAAATTTCTTGTAATAACATTCTTGTAATAACGGCTTCCATTTAATTAATGATCACACGGAGCATTATGACAGTAAACTACTAAAAGTGTACGAGACGGATGATGAATCAGATGCAGATCAATGGCGAGGGCTGCAGATGAAGCTGGATTAGTTAAGGCATAACTGTGTTAGTGTGTAGCTTGTTTGGACACATGAGGTTGGGTAGCTAAGACGTAGTTGTTACTGTGAGGTTAAATAAGTCTGCCATTGCCATATTCTTACAAGAGTGTATTTTAATTCATCTTTACTTGCAACAAACATTTGTTCTTTCTCTGTGTCGTATAGTAGGTAAGCTTGCGAGGGAAAGAGAGAGAGAGAGAGAGGGGTGGGGGGGAGGACAGCAAATCAGCAATGCAAACTGATCTTTTATGTAAGGTTAATGGCGTACTTTATTAAGATTCGGTCTCTTATTATATAACAATATTTTTTTTATTGATTTATAGTGTAATTTAGTCTAAAATTCGGTATCTTATTATATAGACATTATTTTAATTAATTTGTAGTGTAATTTAGTAAACACCAATTTAGTTTAGTGGACATGCATGCGAGACAAACACATAAAACAAAGAAAAATCAGTTTTTTTAAAACGCTGCCTGTGAACATGAATTTACGCGCACAACAACTGAAAACAGACTGAACTGTGGGGTCTCTCTGTTTCAGGTGCAGGGGTCAGCTAGCTCCCTTTTCCAGATGTCTGTAAGAGGTTATGGTCTTCCAAAACACCTGCCCTTTTTTTGAATCCCCCCGACCTCGCATCAGCTTCCATACAGAACAACCTCATGTTCTCTCCCTGGAGCTGAATGGTGGTCGATTAGATCAAGCCGCACGTCAAAGGAAGCGAGACGAACGAGCGCGCGAAATCGAATAATCTGGCCAGCAGACCTCTGCTTCCAGGCCAGCTCCGTGCAAAATCGCTTCATTCTGCCTGGGTCCCAAAGCGCGTTAATTCGTTCCTCTTGGTTTCCACTCCTTAAAGACTTGATAGACAAACAAACAAATAAACACGCACGCATACGCATACACATACATTACCAACCGCCCGCGTGAGCGAGCTAAAATTTTGAGAGACACAACCAAGTTTCGTTTTTAAGAGACCTGACCCTTCAGTGACTCTGCAGCACTAAAACGAAAGGGAGAGCATCTAAGTAAGGGCAGAAAGAAGCTCTTGACCTGATCAGCGGGGTCGTAACCATGGAGATGCCGATTTCTCGCGCCGCCGCTTACATGAAGCGGAACCGCACGACGCACTCTTGGGCCGGGGACTCGAACCTCATGTCGCGCAGCTGCCCCAACGCCCACACTCTGCACGACCACATGCTGCAGGCACGTGCATCCGGCGGCGACACCCGCTACAACCGCCTTTCCACCAACGTCGTCTACAGATCGCCGCCCTCCTCCTCTTCGTCGTCGCCCGGGCGGTCGACAACTTCGTCGGAGAAGAGCAGTCGGGCAGACAAGAAGTCCCTCGAGAGGCCTTCCTCTTCATACAGCTACGACGGCGGCTTCTTCATCAGCGCCAACAACGCCTCCAAGGACTTCTTCGTCATAGATCCGGAGTGGGTCAGCGAGGACCAGACGGTCAAGAAGCTGGCCCCAAAAGTGGATGGAAGTAGCGGAGGGCGGTCGGTGGGCGGTAGCGGCAGTGGCGGCGGCACCAGCACCAGCACCAGCACCAGCACGAGCAGTTGGCGACGTTCCTTCATGTGGAACAGCTACCGACGCAGCAAGTCAGCCCCGCCGGCCAAGTACCGCAACCCGATCACGTGGAAAGAATGATTCGGCGAGCGAATAGAAAAAATAACAACAGAAGCAAATCCGTGCGAGTTTCGTCGACGACATCTTGGCAGAAAGACGACAACAGGGCCTTTCAAGAAAGAAAAAAGCTGGTCCTACTACACATCATGAGACTGTTCTGAGGGGGCTACACGGATGCCGAAAGCAATGGATGTGCTGACAATCGAGGCACGAAGAACATCTGACCGGAGTCGACAAGAGCCCCCACCTGCACCCAAGCGCACTGACTGCCAACAAAAAAGTGCGGAAGCTTTCAAGTCTCCAGAGTGACAGAAGGAAGGCCAGGGGGACAAAGGGAGAGAATAGAAATGAAAGAAAGAAAAACAAAAACCGATTGATGCAGAACTTACTTCGGGACTGTGTGGTTTACCTCTAGGTCTAACTCCGAACAAGACTGTATATGTGTATTAACCTGGAACTGCTTTTGCTTGTTCGACTGGTTGTTGCTAATGGTTACCGCCATTGAGTTTGTGACTGCTTTTTCCATGAAATCTGACAGGTTACATCCAGTACTACTGCTATTATATGTATAATATTACAAGTATAAACTAGATGTGTTTCTATTTGCAGACATGACATGCATACAGACCTAGGTGCAGAAAGTTACACCTGCACGTAAGTCCAAGACATTTACACCTACATACAGACAAACTCGGTTGAGCCACCTTGAGGTAAGGGTAGGTAGGAGTATACTCTGTAAACTTCAACTGCGTTATAAAATACCTAGAGTTATGCATCTTAAGGATCGACAGAGTTTTAGAGAGAATACTTGTTTTTTCTTGCCAAGAAGTGGTCAAAGACGATGGGTAGTTATATAAAAATGGCAAAGCGGTTATTTACATTTATTAACGAGCTCTGAATGTGCACTGTGCACGAAGTCTGAACAGTGATTGAAAAAAGGACCAGATATTTTTTTAAGTAGCAGGCACGGGCGGCGAAGGCAAACCTACAGACAATCGGACAGAAAGACCCAAGGATAAACAAGTGAAGATAACTACTCTGAAGTCAATCAACTGAACAGTAAAAACTCTCACCTTGTGTACACATCTAATAATAAGGCTGCGCTCACCTTTTCCTCTCTAGGGAGAAAGAAATACACAAAAATAAAATCTAAGATATATTAATATAATGACTACAGAAAGGTAGAATAATTAGAATGAAAGAAGAAAATGGTCTGCTAGGTTAGACAATATGTCAAAGAGCTAGCCAGTGTCTTGGAAATCCCACATCCTTATTCAGTGAAGCTGATAATCTACGAATTGATAAGACTCAGACAGCATCACATCATGAAGGTTATGAATCGAAGCTGACACTGATCGTTGTAACAAAAAAAAAAAAAAAGAAGCCCTTATCTCTAATCCTCGTGGCCTCACTCCGTGTTCAAACTTTGCACGTGACCCGTGTTAGGGTCACTGACCGATCTTTTGGTTCTGGTAACCACACGCGTGGAAATATTTCAGCGCGTCGCTTCTTCGCTGTTCTCCATAAACAAACACTTACACACAAGCAAATAAACAAACAAAATAAACGAATTAAAGGAAACAAAGCAAACGAGAGGTTGCCCAGAGTGGGCATTCAGCGATGTTGTATGCTGCTGTGCAATGTTGTCACTAGTCACTACCCTTCATCAAACTCCACCAGAGGTATCTCCTCTACCCGACTTCTTTCCTATGCGCTTATATTCTCGCGATTGCCTCCTGTCAGGCATTATTTCCCATCATGCATGGGGAATAACTTTAATTCAAATACTGAATGTTGGTCAGTGGGTCTACCTGGTTGTAACTGTGTTGCAGTGGATTCAGCGTATTGCACTCAATGAAACAGCGTTAGTGTCGGGATGGGAGGGGGGGGGGGTGAGGCTGGCCCAGGAAAGCTATTGTTTCTGGCTCGGAGATAATTCCCTTGATGTGTCAAATCAATTAAAAAGAGAGCTTTTTCAGTGTTCATGGCTTATTGGTCGATCTGTAGCTCTCCCGCTTGATTCGAAAAGAAGAAAATATTTATATGCACGCACATTTGAAAACATACGTGCGCGCACGCACACACACACACACACACACACACAGATGTACGTGCGTGCGAGATCTGCGTGACTCACTACTCACTCACCTGGACACTCACACTGTAGCAGTGAGTGGCATAAACAAGGGGAGTTACCGCATTGTAACTTTGCGAGGGTTGGCACAGTCATGACTCCCAGCCTCTTGCAAGCAGTCTTATGGTCCGAGTTTTGCAACCTTCCACGTCTCCTAACATTCGGTAAACAAGGGATTCTTTTTTCAGTGATATCCGTAAATTGTTGTTGCCAAGACGCCTTTTAAATGTTGGAAGCTTACGCAATGATCAGCGACAACTACTACAACGCCCCACCCGAGTCCATGTAGGGTTTGTCTGTATATCTGTCTTTAACTATTATTAGATTAATCATCAGCACACTGAGAGAGAGAGAGAGAGACAGGGAGAGAGAGAATGTGTGTATCTCATCTTTTATTGGTTGTTGTCCATTTGGAAGATTAAAGCAGACTGAGTATAAAACTTTGTTGAATGTACTTTGTTGTCAGTTCGCGCAGACCAGCAGTTAAACAAGGCTAACGCCTCCTTTTTAATCATTTCATACCTCACATATTTTTAATTTTGTGTAAGCAGAATGTATGGCTGTTTACTTTGCATATGAAATTTATAATCTAAGGAAACATTACACCTTTAGTATTCCTAAATATTCCTAAAACGTATATCTGTAATGTTGACATTACAACAACATACATTGTAATCATGTCAGTACTTATGTCGTCGTCTCACTCACAAGTGGCATTTCATGTTTGTATTACAGTTTTGTACTGTACAACTAAACATATTTCTAAGAGGCAAACTGAGAACTGGTGAAACTTCTAGTACATAGTTAAATTGTTTACGCAATGAATTTGTAAAGGTTTATTTTTATGTTGCATGTTCTGCATTCCATAAAAGTAAATAAAAGCATTTACTGAATTGTAGTACATTGAGTAGCAAAATTTCTAACCACAAAGCGCGTGTTTC
Source organism: Marisa cornuarietis (assembly GCA_004794655.1). Lineage (NCBI taxonomy): Eukaryota > Metazoa > Mollusca > Gastropoda > Architaenioglossa > Ampullariidae > Marisa > Marisa cornuarietis. The sequence continues at coordinate 9,250,523 of SMMW01000555.1, forward strand.
TGTTGGCTGTGTGACATAAAAGAAAGCCTAATAGGGATTACGACATCCCAGTGGAGTCACAGTCTACTTGCTCTTCGTGTGAATGCGTGTGTGCATGCATATCAGTTTTAGATTCTATTTTTGAATAATAATAATAATAGTGAAGATTTTTATAGCGCATATTCACACTCATAGAGAGCATGCTCTTAGCGCTTAAAACGAGGAAGAGACGTGGACTAAGTAGATACACAACAAAGGGGACGAAAAAAAAACGACAGTACTGACAAAACAGAAAACAAAAGGCATCAAGTAACAGGAACAGAGAAATATAGTGATTCTGCGAGAAAGATGGGTAAAGTAGCAAGAGGGAAGGGGGCGGGGTTAAGAAGGACTAGCAGTGTATGATAATAACAGCTCAGTTTTTAAGTACATATCAGCGCATTCTCTCTCTCTCTCTCGCGAACACACACACACACACACAGACACACACACACAAAGGGTGGGGCAAACTGTACTGATTTGGTCGCTAAACATTACAAACTCCACTTTCTTCATTTCCTGCCACCATTCTTAGTATCTGTAGTAAAATAATAATAATAATAATAATAATAATAATAATAATAATAATAATAATAATAATAATAATAATGAGAAAGTGAAAAATATACAAACTCTGAAGTCTTCTGACTTACAATAGTTTATAATTATTGAAACACAAAGGCTCCTTTTTCGCAGATATATTTCATAAAGCAGATGGTTTGGTAACGCTGACGTGCAAACACAAGGGAGAGAACCATTATAGTATTAAAGCAAACAACCAATGATTACCTCCCTTTAGTCTAACAATTCAAGACGCCTTTTATTGTCTTTTTCTGTTGACAACAGAGATACACATTTTTCTTTGTTGGGAGCTTCCGTAGAACAAAAATGCAGTCACCCTCAATCCCAATACAGAGTTCCACAGCCATTCATTGACGACTGTTTGAGGCAGACCGTGATTAGTGTTTCGTGTTACTAATATTAAAAAAAACAACAACATAATGTTCAATGGTCAATCTTGATCAGGAGTAAGAGGTATTTGACGAAAGCACTCTAACCATGGCCACTTGTGTCCATCAGAGGATATTATTTAGAAATGTTGATGTAGTGGGTGGCAGCGGTCTCTGATGATGGTGACAGCTTTTAACCTCACAGCCCTGGTGCATAGATCTTCTAGTGGCTTGTGTGGGAAAGCCAATGTTCTTGTTAGCAGTCTTGACCACCCTCATTAAGCAATGTTATCCTTAATAAAGAGAACGCCGAACCTCGAGACGGACTGGACTTTAAAATGCTCTCCATCAGCTCGAGGTACCCCGACTTGGGGATGGGGTTGCTGGCCCCGAAATTCTTCAGTTGTGTCGATCACCATTAATTACACCATTGTCTTACTCACAAGAGTGATTGGAGAGACTTTCATTACGTTTACCTGTATCGTTTTGCACTGAAATTAGTAGCCTGATAATCAAAACACACACACACCCCTTACTTTTAAAACACACATTAGTGTCACAGGTCACCGTCATCTGCATGGAAGTCAGACTGACAAGCTGGGAAAAAAAGAGAAGGGTTTCGACGGATTAGACCTTTATAATTTTAAGCATTCCTTCTCTTTTTAATCCAAAACACGCACATACGTCCAGTCTGGGGGACATTAGAGACAAGAGGATGAAAGGGACGATGGGACATGAAGATGGTGCCCGCTCGTTCAGGTCCAAGCTCGTCAACATGTGTACGCGGATTTTAAGTTCTTACATAGAAAGAAAAAGTAGCTTGGAGTTTGTATGAGACGCTTACTACTCTATTTAAAAACTAATGGGTTGTTGACAGGATCTTCTCCAGACTGTCTCTGACATTAGGATACCTCGAACAATATACTTACTCCAGAAAACACCATGAGCAGGAGAGCCAACTGTACGAACTTCTTCTCACCTTTCCTGACTTTCCTCTGAAAACGGTCAACGCAATTTTATATTCACATTACCACAGTGATGTTAACAAGAGAAAAAATGTGAGAGATTAGAAAACAAATCCTTAAATGGCCGAGAAATTATAGAGACAGCAAACTTCTAGCAACAATTTTCTAAGCAGTGTTTCTGTCGAGTTATCCCGACTCGTGTTATTCTGAATCCCGTTGTTTATGTAGTCGCTGAGCTATTTACATCAGGTACACTATCCTAAGTTTGGAATTAAAGAGATTTTCGTGTCTAAAAATCAAATAATATTATAATCATATTAAAATACATTTACTAAATGAGCCGGTTTTGAATTATTGAAGTGAAATTATTTTAAGGCATGCACAAATTTTTGTTTTTTTATTTCTTTGTTTGTTTTAAACTTAAGTTCATTCTTCAATTAAGTAGAAAAAAAATTTACAAATTGTTTAATAAAAAAAATTAAACTTAAAATATTTTTGTTATAACTGTTTGAATTTCTCTTTACTGTCTTTCCATGTGATGTGATGGGATTTGTGTGTGTGTTTCATTAAAAGGTGAAGTAAAGAAGAAGTTAATAAACAACAATAAGTCGTTGAGCAAAATAGTCATAGTAGGAAAATACAACAGGCATTGAGGAGTGATTGAAAGATTTCTCTAGACTATAGAGTGTAATTCTAAAATGCCACCAAACCACGCTCGAGTAACACGTGCACACACATAAAGGACACAAAGAATGGCGAAGAGTCAAGCTGCGTGGGCGGGTGTCGATTAACTGTCATGGCGGAGGACCGCGAGAGACGTCGTGAGTACACGAGAAGTCGGCTTCCTCTCGTGTTGTGTGCAGGTAGGTCTGTCTCCTCCGACAGTCGTTAGTGACGGGGATTTTGAAGTGGTCTGGTCTTAAAGAATATCGACATAAACGGCTAGCCATATTGACTTTAGTCAGTCATTACATTACTTGGCCGCACGTGCATGTCTGTGTGTGTGTGGGGGGGGGTTGGTGGGTGGGTGGGTGCGGGGGAGGGTGGGTGAATGTGTCAGAGTGTGTGGAAGAAAAAAACAAAGATAAAAAATAAACAAACTAACAAAGCAAAAACGCAAAGACATCTTGAGAAAGAAAAGTAATAGAACACTTAGAGATTAAAAATAAGGGAAGAAAGCACTTAAAATCAAATAACTTAAGAACAAAATTGGACAAAGCTTTGTTTTATAACTTACACGAAAGACAAACTTTCACACAGTGCTCTGTTGTACTGCAGGCTTGAGGTCCTGCTGCTCATGCTTCAGACAGCCTCATGCCAGCTGGCAACGTAGCGAGAACAGCGTTCTTGAGACCACTCTTCTCTATTCTTCTGGCGGGCTTGGTTCTCCTAGAGCTTGCTGCCAATTTTTTTAATTCTTTAACTACGTTTTTAAATTAAAGTGGCCTGCAAGGCTCACTCATTTGAGAAACTCCTGTTACAACATACCGTCAAGAGAACAAAAACAAAACAAAGCAAAACAACCCCCCCTCCTCAAAGATCCGCTATTAATACTGTTTTCCAATCAAGGTGCTATTATTACTTTCAGGCATAACGCAACCCCTTCAATAGACCAGCATGACAGTAAGTAACTCTGAAGTGAAAAGGAAAGTGAAACACTGAGAATATTGCATAGATTATCGGTACACACATTTTTAAAAAAGAGGAAAACAGGCTTCGCTTTTGGCAGATGTTTGAAGACCGAGAAGCCAGGTGAGATTTATTATACAAATAACCCGCTGGAGTAAAATTAAAACCAGCAATAACATTTTCTCAAGCGTCCATCAGCAATTTGAATGGGAGATGTCTGAGGGGACAGGAGTCTACAACAGCAACGACAACATAATAAAGTGAACATATATCGCCATATCCCAGCCCTATGGGAAGTTCATGGTGCTGTACAAAGAACACATGAGATGTAAATTAAATAAAGAACAGGGCTGTTGTTCTGAAGATGACAGCCTGTTCTTAGACCAAGATGTCGATGGGTCACAGTATGGATCTACAGACCGGACAATCGTTTGTCAAACGAAGAATAAATCGATCAACAATCAAGAACGAGGCTAAAATCGTCAAGAGATTGCTGGTATCCACGTGATCACATTTCACCAGAGACTTTGGACTAAAATGTTAAAAAATATGACTTTTTAGCGATGATGTATGGTCCATCGTAGTGAGCACAGATGAAGAAACTGTCATGGTGTCAGTTCAAGAAGACTGGCTCCAAAAAGTTAAAATCAGTAAATAAAAAAAGTTTATTTTAGAGCTCCTTATCCCACCAAAGGCGGAATCAGGGCGCTTACATGCATGAAGCTGCACGAGCATACACTAATTAATCACCTTTTTACAAATCAAAATACTCATCCAATCTCTTTCTCTTTCTCTCTCTCTCTCTCACACACACACACACACACACACACACACACACACACACACACACACACACACACACACACACACACGGGTTTAAGGAACCCGGAATACCCTGAGAAAATCACCAACGGTCAGCCCTGTAAACGGGTGTCACAGATAGAGGCATAGCGGAGCCGAAATACGAACCCTCGACCCCTGATTCAAACTGTCTCGGTTGAGTGTTTGTTTCAATGTTATTAACGAAGCTTCTACTATTGCAAGGAACTGTGGGTCCCTGTCTGTCATTCCACTTTGAGATGAAGTGATGGTTTCCCTGGTTTGCTTTGAACATCTCCCGATGGGATCTTCCACATGGCAAACTTGATTGCGTCACTTCCAGGTATTCATTTATCTCTTCAGTGCTGTCAGTAACGGATAGTCTGGATGTCATTAGGCCTAACTTACTTTCTTGCTGTAATTTTCCTGCGTTTGGTGAGTGGTAGTCACTATTGCTTTAACGTGGAAAGTGACAACAATACGAACAGAGAGGCATAGTAGCGAGAGAGAAAAAAGGGAGAAAAAGCAAAGAGGGAGGGAGAGAGAGAAAAAAGGGAGAAAAAGCAAAGAGGGAGGGAGAGAGAGAGGGCGAGAGAGAAAGAAGGCAAGATAAGGAAAATGGATCATGAAGTAGGAAAAAGTTTCTAGACAGGGTAACATAAATAACAAGCTCTCTCCTTTTCTCTTTCTTTACCTCCCTCTCTCTCTGTCTGTTTATCTCTCTTAACTTTTTTAGTTCTCTTTCAGTACAAAGCCGTCTTTCAACATACATGTTAAAAATTACTTCTAAACATGCTTTGGCGCAATAAACTCTATAACTCATAGAATAAGAACAACAGATCAAGCCGTATCCTGTATGACAAAAACAACAATCTGCAGCCTGCATCTTTCATGTCACGTGACTTCGTTCAGCTGACACATTGTGGAGGTGGAGCTGTAGGACAAAACAAAAACACAGATAAAATGTCAGACATCGGAATCCGTTTTCATGAATACATGATCACTGAACAGTAAAACGAGCTGAACACTTTGAAAAGGGACAGGATACCTAAATGTCCGTTACTGTCTTAGTTGAGTGAATGAAACGTTGTTGGACCAATAAACGTGTTGTCCGACATCTTTTGTATTTACGTGTCATTGCCACATTAATATGTATTTATAAATCTAATGGGATGCATATTTAGGTGCTGGGCGTCAAGACCCTCAATAAATAAATTACTTGTTTTGAAGTTGACTTGTTTCTTGTGGGGTTTTTTTTTCGAAAACGAGCAAAAACGTTGTATGACTTTATTGTATGAGACGGGGGGGAAAAGCTCGTAAAGCAAAGAACCATGAATTTATGGCTGAATGATAAAGAACTGGCAGAGACAATTGGTGGAGAGGAGAGCAAGAAAGAGAGAGCGAGAGAGTTAACACATCATCAACCAGTAAGTGAAGCGCAACGAGTCTCCGTCAGCCTCCCACAAAGTAACTCTATACATACCTCCCGTGACGAACACCGACCCTCCACCACATACAAGAAGAAGAATGAAGATTTCTAGCATCCTTATTCTCATTGTACGAGGCGGTTCTTCTGTTCTTCACAGATACCCTGGATATTGCGTCAGTCCTGCCAGTGTTTTAACAGACGGAACGAAATCCCCTTTCAAAGGGGTGTATAAAGATAGCCAGTCTGTCTGCAGATTACAATGCACGCGCTTGAAACAGCACGTGCAGCAGTGCTATCCAGAGAGTGCGGGCCTTTTGCTAAAGTATATCCCTGGCAGAAAATGCAAGCCAAGTAAAAGATAACTCCATTGCGAATGAAGTCAGTCGATGAGGACCTGATGGTAGTCGGGTCATACACATTTTTTTGTTTTATTTGTTTGCCTTTTTCGTTTGGTCCTCCCTCCTGCCGTGGAGGAACGGATAAGAGCGGAATGGTGATGGAAGAATTGTTCCTGCTTTTCAGCATGTTGATGTGTCCTGTTGATGGTACCGACAGCAGCTACAACTCTTCGGTGTAGTCTGCACCACAGGAGAAGATGTGTTCGCTGGCAACTGTAGTTGATTGGTTGATGACGTGTATAAATCTGCAAAGCAGATTTGAATGTTTAGGAAATAAGGGGTGGAGCGGTGTAGAAGATAGGAAAACAATAAGCAGTGACTTACAACTTGTAGCTGAACAGCATCTTATTACTTGGCAGGAGGTTGTTCTCCTTTGGTTTGACATTCTGGACAGCGAAACCATGTTTAGAGTTTTCTTGCTATGGTTGGGAAACTGAAAGAAAGGGAGTACTCTGAATTTTGTCCTTAGTTTGAAATAAATTTTATTTTGGAGAGAAGGACAAGTTCATTTACCTAATATCCTCTTGTTTACTATCGTTTTATTCTCGCCTCTATCACGAGCCAGGATGAATCGCCATCGTCTTTTCAGACTCGCCTCATTAACACCAACCTAAAATTGTCTCGTTGACCTCTGCCCTCGATAATTGCACGCCACTCAAGCTTCTTCTTAAAAATAAATTGGAAAAAATATCAACGCATTACTTTTACACAGCTAATGAAAACACTTGGTTTTATTAACCTATCCTTAACTTCTTGGAAGCTAATTTCATGCATGACTCGCCTTTCCCTGTAAGCTTGTAGAAACCATGCCCTTAAATTGTTTGTGCATATTTGTGATATCACGTCAGTTATCAAGGGGCCGTACCATAAGCAATTTTATTTTTGCTCGATGCATTTTTGACAGAAAGGAAACCTTAATTCCAAACTTGGTAAAAAAAACTTCTAAAGGTCGATAAAAACATTTTGTATAAACATGCTGTGCCAAGAGTCTTTTAAGAGACTACATCAGTGGTGGAGAAGAGGGGATTTGGGGAGAACTGTTTGTGATTTCTCGCCCCCAGATTGCAACATATGTTAGCAAATGTGGCCATTAGATTGCTGTAAATATGAAAACATGATGAAGAATCCTGCTGGCAGAGTAAGACATCAAGCGTTTGATCCAAGCGTCTGGCAAAATTGCTGTTCGTCCTGTGTGTGTGTGTGTGTGTGTGTGTGTGTGTGTGTGTGTGTGTGTGTGTGTGTGTGTTTTATTAGTCATTTTGCCTGCACCTTTAAGAATTTTTTCGGTGTGATTAATTTTTTATCTTCTCTCGTTTTTTGAGTGCCATGTGACCGGTCTTCATAAAGCGTATGCGTTAAAGGCGACGTCTGCAGCGCACGCCCAGTGCAACGGAGCGTGTCAAGATCTGGCTTTTCTCCACATCCTACACCTCATCTCACCCTCCTCCACCGCGTCCTTAGACTATTTTTCTAGTTTGATGCTTATCCAAGGCTTTTTTAATTAAACTAATTTAAAGGAAAACACTCACTCACTCACTCACTCACTCACTCACTCACTCACTCACTCACTCACTCACTCACAGTAAAGCAAAATTTCGTAGCTACAGGCTGTAGAAAGAGAGGGAGTTTACAGGGATCTTCCATTGAAAAAGTCACAGAAGACTTGGTAGGTCCGAACCCTAGGGATTAGTGTTGGACGTGTACAGCCATACTGCTCAAGGGTTGTAACCGGCCTCGTCAGAACAGCGGCGGAGTGGAAGCAAGGGACACGGAAAGGGTAGGGGAAGGAGGAAAGAAGTGAGAAGGTAGCAGATTATGTCCCTAGTCTGAAAGCAGCTCGCTCCTGACATTTGCCAGGCGGACTGAAGTTAATGTGCCGCGGACTGTTGTGTGCACGCTCTTCAGGCACCCGTCTGCATACCCACACTTCCCCTTCCATCCACACGACCACCCCTACACACCTCCCTCCTCAGCAGTCATGGACTGTTAACTCCCTTTTCGCTTAAGTTCTGCAGATCCCTGGACCTAACTAAAGCATATGACAGGGCATGCAGGGATTTACCAGGCACAGAGCACTCCCTTATCTGAAGTCGTTTGGGGGTTTAGCAGCCGTCGCGTGCCTGGCGATTTTGTCAGAGTTGGCAATAAAATCGACAGCAAAACATCTCGCTTCTTTGCTCAAAGAAGAAGAATAAGAGGAAAAGTTTTTCTAAAAGAGGGACTTGCTCTGAGAATCTAGGCACTTGAGTGTGTTGTAGAGACATTATTATAAGTGGAGTTAAATTGAGGGACGGAGCTAAAGTAGGGGCTAGGGGGGGGGAGATGGGGACGGGAGACACAGCTTATTACCAGTTGGCTGCTTGAAACAGAGTGCGATGAGATGAAGATAACCCAGCAAGCAAACAGCACGTCAGTCAACGAGCATTGTCTCGAGTTCCATTCACGACCGTCTAACGTTTTAAGTGCGCGTTATGATTTAGCGCCGACACACGTCATAATCTCGCATCAGTCTCGGGACGCGAGAATAGCTTGTGCGGCTTTTTTGTTTTGTCTCCCGTTAGGTGCCTGCCGCGTCGGTGCGGTATGTCGTGATGTGGTCTCCCCCGAGTTTACGAACCTCCGTCACCCTGCTGCTGGCGCCACAGTCGCTAAAGACTCTGTTGTTGCTGCTTTTGGTGAAATGTTCTTCTTTGAGCATCGCTGGAACAGACCCCACAGCGATGATTGCAGCCGTCTTTTTACCGACAGAATATTTTTTTCTCTTTCGTGTGTCTCGCTCCTTCTCTCTTTCTCTCTGTGTGTGTGTGTGTGTGTGTGTGTGTGTGTGTGTGTGTGTGTGTGTGTGTGTGTGTGTGTGTGTTTCATTTAGGTCAGTCTCTAACAAACTTCAGTGCGAAAATAAGTAATCAAACGATTTCTTGATATTCTTGTACAGGAAATACGTTGTTTAATACATAATAAACCAGTGAACTCTGAAGAACTATACAAGAGAATTAGACAACGGTTCTCAGTCACGAGTTTAGTTCAAGCAAAGTAACCGACACTTTATTTTATTTTCTTTATCATCGATAATCATCGGTATTACGGGCACTGACTTTTGTTTATATATAAAAATGTCCGTCGGTTTAACACTCTTAGGGCTGATAGTCTTGCACATGTAAGTGGAAAATAATAGAATAGAATGCAGCTGTATTATTTCTTTGTAATTTCTGATGCTAAGGTCAAAAATCAAACTGTTTCACTTTCTTGTGTTTCAATGTGGTGGTTTCTTTTAATTATTGGTGGTTCTATGCGAACTGAGGCTGCGTATCTTGTCAACAGAAATAAACTTTTTTATTTCAGCTTTTATGAATTAGTTTATTTTAAGGAACTGAGCCCCCTTATTTAAACATAATTTTGAACTCTAGTTAGCCTTGAATGTTACTATTATATATTTAAAGCTGAAAAATATTGGCTTGAGACCGATTTTTTTTCATAGTTTTGGTGATCTACTTACTTCTTGAAGAGACCAGTTTTTTCTGAGGTCAGACTTTCTACATCTGTCGTGTTTTTTCCTTCATTTTAAATCAGATTATGCAACCGAAACTTTTTTAATATTAGGAGCTCGTTTTTTACTTGCTCTCTTTGGCTGTCCCATTAGTTTTTTTTAATCAGGACTTAAAAATTCTCTCATTCCAAAAATATAGTTGGATGAGCATTCTGTGATTAAACTAATTCCAGATTTGAGTTTCCCCCACCCCCAACGCTCTTTTTGACAACAGATAAAAATATTTTAGGTGAATCAGGCTCAGCATAATCGAGGATCATTTGTGTCTCAAATTACTTCTAGTTTTCATTTGATCTTTATGGTAGCAAGATTGTTAATTCTTTCCATATCCGCAGTGCATTTTCATTCTTACTGACATCGACCCAGTCTCTGTACTGATTGCGCTAATTTGGAAACATGCTTGTAGGATGAGGATGCAGAAAACCTCAGATTAAATTACCCGGAAAACCAATAGAACCCTTACCAGAGAATGTCACTCCCTTTTGTAATTTGATTCTCCCAACATGGTTTCTATTCCTGGTCGTGGTGCTCGATTCAAACATTTTTTTTCTGTTCCTATCCCCCTTCCCCTCTCTACAAGTTTGCAAAGACGATATCTAGGATGTTCAAGGATTCTTGGTCCTAATGTTGAGGTTCAGTTTTTTCTACTTCGTCTTTAACAAAGTTCTTCTGTGGTCCCTGTGTAACAATTTGCTCGTTGGCAAGACGAAGGGTACTAATCGCTGGCAGCAATTATACAACAAGAAGCAGACCTGATAACAAATAGAACATGTACTTTTTCTACCAATACTGTTCCATGTTAACGAGTACTTTTTGTCTGGTTTATGGCAGTAGACGTGGCGTCCCACCAGACATCCTCCCGCCAGACATCCTCCCGCCTGTCTGTGCGAGGGCCTCATCTTTAGCGTTCCGCGATGTCTCAATGGTGGCGCGAGTGTCACTTTGCTGACTATCCTCAAAGCAAGAAAGGGACTTTGTCCTTTTAAAGTCGCTTCAAAAGGGAAGCAGGAATGTGATATGTAGTCTGTTACTGTAGCTGTCTTCTGCTGTTTGGTGATTGTGTGATGGGGAAAGGAGAAGTAAAGGTAGAGGAAGAAGTTAAGGACAGTCATCCCCCTTCCTGGGTTAAAAAAAATCCAGGAACAAATTGAAAAAAAGTTTTCTTCACTTTCCACCCTCTCCACAACACAGCTGTAGTATCATGTAGCTGCATAGTGGACTTGCTTGGGCTGGCACTCAGCGAAATCAACTACTGCACCAGAAGTCAATTATGGAGTGAAGTGTTTATCAGGACTTCTTTATATTTATATTCATCAGTACGTTTCTTCTTGGTTTTTTTTCTTCAGTACACAAATAATCATATTGCCCTCACACGGGGTATAAAAATAGCCAGGACTTGGTCTCTGAATTTGTCTTGAGTTCGCTGAAAAAAGAACAACATCCGTGCCAGGTACTCAATTGTCGCGAACAAAATCAATATTAATTGCAGGGACATGTACCAATTGATCAGACTAAGAGCCTTTAAAAAACAATGTGTGTCAGAATGGAGAGGAAAATGAATGGGTGCGCACGATGCACAAAAAAGAAATAAGGTGTTGGGCCAGAAAGGAAAGAGGACATACAGAAAAAAACGGAAGGAAGAAAAAGCGAATAAAATAAGAAAGAAAGAAAGAAAGAAAGAAAAAGAAAGGGTAGAAATAAGTAAGAATTAACAGGTTATACTTGATATTATAAAAAGTGTTTGTTAGGCCTTTCAAACGAAAACCAAATATTTGCTTTTTTATTTTCTTTCGTTTTTCCTCCTAACCGAAGATTATCGTCACGCTTTCATCGACTGCTTTAAGCAAATCAACATTCATATTAGCTAGTCTATACATTAGTTTTATACACTTGTATGGTCCTATATACTTTTTAAGCAAATCGTCTACACTTATATTAGCTAGTACTTACACTAGTTTTACACACTAGTATAGTCTTATACACTTCTCAAGCAAACCGTCTACATTTATATTAGCTTCTCTGTTCACAGAAGTATTACACACTTATACAGTCTTATGAACTTCTCAAGATGTTGTCTTGTTCTATAAGGTACACCTGCTGACCTGCCTGATTTTTTTTCCTGTGAACTCTTCCAACTGTTCTTTTATTGTCAGCTATAATATTACCCTTTATTTCAAAAAAATGTTTATTGAGTTAAGCGATTGTCATGCGTGGTAGTGTAATGGGGGAAATCTTGTTCCGTGAATGTGATGCACGTGTGATCAAGTAGTGCAGGGGGTTCAAAATGTCAGTACTTCACGAGCATGTGCTTGCTGCCCCATTGATAAGTAGCCGATGGCGACAAGTCATTTTCGCGGCTGTGGTTATGTTAGTCATTGGACATTAAACAAAGGTTGTATACGACCTTACCCTAGAAGGAAGAGCACACAGTTTGCACTTCCTTTCTTGATCTGTCTATCTATCTATCTATCTATCTATCTATCTATCTATCTATCTATCTATCTATCTATCTATCTATCTATCTATCTATCTATCTATCTATCTATCTATCTATCTATCTATCTATCTATCTATCTATCTATCTATCTATCTATCTATCTATCTATCTATCTATCTATCTATCTATCTATCTATCTATCTATCTATCTATCTATCTATCTATCTATCTATCTATCTATCTATCTATCTATCTATCTATCTATCTATCTATCTATCTATCTATCTAGCTATCTCATCTCATCGCATCTAATCTTATCTCATCTATATCTCATAGGAAATGACCGGTGACCGGGACATCAAAATTAACAGTTTTGATTTTCATTTGCAGCCACCAGTCACACCTGGAGACGAAGGGAGTGCTTTTCCAAACTTTGGTCAGGTTTGGATAAAGTGTTGATGTGCATAGGACCCTAACGAATGCACTATAACACCCCCTACAACACACACACACACACACACACACACACGCACACACACACACACACACATCGCCACACTCTATTTATAAGAATAAAGGCATTCTATTAATTAGCTTACAACATTAAAGCACGAACTCACTCAGATTATCAGCACTTAGCAAATGTGCCAGACACCAACATCATCACAGTTGTTAAAACAGAGGTGTCCGTTCACACACAGAACAAAAACTCTTTAAGCTTTTTTTTAAATATCTGCTCTAACGACAAGTAGATGAAATACTTGTTTTATCAGACTTCTCAAAAGTGAAAATACTCCACAGAGGCACTCTCTCTTTTCTCAGGAGAATGCCGATCTTAAAAGGAGTTTCCAGAGACAAGCCCGACCCTTGTAGCCTAGGAAACCTTCCTCTGATCGACAAATCTCTGCATCTCAGAAATATTCCTAATGCACAGGACTGTTTTATATCGTCTTTTACTCTGAACTTCAGACACGATTTTCTGAGGGAAAAGCCAAGCGATGCGTCCTTTTGTGACCTCTTATTGAAGATGGAATGAGGGAGAGACAGAGAAGGACGTGAAATGGGAAGGTAAGGGCATCGAGCGAGCGAGTGAGAGAGAGACAGAGAGTGAGAGACAGAGGGAAAGGATTTTTCTGTCATCCACACTAAACGTGTCTAATCCTTGTTTAACGAATGCTTAAATTAAATTTCGGCGCCTTCATCGACCAGCGCATCAATACCAGGCTGGAAAGGTACAGCCTTGTGACCTGCCCGTCCACTATACTCCATGGGGAGAAGAATAACAAAAACACCTAATCGAATGAAACACAACGGCTATGTTTGTCAAGTTCCTGTCAAATTTGATTACAATCTCAGAGGGGAGGCGCTTGTGTAATGGGAGTCTATTCAGTTTCAGTGGAGCAGCAATCGCTGACTTCGTTCCTAAAAGCAAAATCAATTACCATTCCATCTAATATTGCGATCGCTGAAATTGTATGGGAATCGACACTTTCTCTCTTTTGTGGATTAAAAAAAAAGAACTTTGCTCCTACTTTACCCTGAAGGAAAATGTCACTTTGCTGCTTTAGTCATTGTAAACGAAGAAAGATAAGTTTAGTTTTTTGTTAGTTAAATCTTTGTAGAGGTGGGTTGGAAGAACTTTGGCCAGGAGAAGACAGATGAAGACATGTGGGCAGAGCAAGAAGTACTGTGGATCATGTGGGCAAGTCCATGATGTAGGTTTGGAGGGATGCAGGGAAGCGACCTATATGAGTCTCTCTCTTTCTCTCTCTCTCTCTCTCTCACACACACACACACACACACACACACACACACACACACATTTACACACGCTTTATAGACTTGTGTACGGGATCGTGCATAGAAGTGCTCATTTCCTGACCCTTATTTGCCCCAGCTTCGAACCCACAACTGAACTCTGTGCTAAAGGTGAAAGTATACAGGGACCAGATGGTAGAACACTCTACTTGAACACACGCCCCCCTCTCTACAAGGGACCTCCACTCACAGTGAAGTTATCTCGTCTTCCGCACCACCTCCATCTTCCCCGCCGTCTGCCGCACGCAGGAGTGTACGACCGGGAAAGTAGCCAAGGAACTCCCGCCACCGAGGACATTCCCCGCCAAAGAGTGACAAATGCTAGAAAAGCTGGCAGACGACAGACGACAGGGCCTCGGGATTGAATATAAACTTGACGGTCAGGAGGCTGCTTTCATCCTCACAGCGACGTCTGGATTTCATCCGTCATACGAATCCGTCAGGGTCACAAGAAGCTAAATAAATGAAAGGGAGGGAGTTTTTTTTAATAACTGTGAACAAGCGAACGGTTATAGGCAGCAGCTGCCTGTAAAGATGCCATTCCGTCTTCTCCAGTTTTCCATCAAACCTTTTGCGCCTGGAGATTAAGTCGGCGAACTCGGGCGGTTAATCCAGTTTTTCTCTTCATGGCACATATCTTTCCACGGTTCCTTCTTTCATTTGGAGTGTACCTTACTAAGTACTTCTTTTGAGCTCCAGTAACCACAGAGCAGAGACTAAGATAGTGTGTGTTTATTTGTGTGTGTGTGTGTGTGTGTGTGTGAGAGAGAGAGAGAGAGAGAGAGAGAGAATGCGTGTGCGTTTCGTGTATGTAAATATATACAAAGTATCAGCGAAAAGCAATAAAGAAAGGAATATCATAGACACGTGGAACTTTCAGGAAAAAATTTACTTCTTCCACTTATCTTGCGTCGCAGAAGCAGGCCCCATAAAAGACAGAAACGAGGCTTCTGTCTGCTCATCGAAATTTTCTCAGTCTGCCGAGGAAGGCCAGACTAGTGTGCAAGATTTAACTGCATTTGCATCCACATCGGTTATTTTATTTCTCGCACGTCTGTTTTTGTCCAGTAGGAATCATGCCAGCAGCTCTTGAGGTCTGCAAGTAGTTGACGCTACTCGCTGTTAGCAAATTGGCTGTAACATAAAATATTCAACTTTCACAGATGTTACATTCTATTAGATAACATGTTAAGCAATCCCAATAAAATCTGAGTCGTGGAAACAGTTGTATTTCTTATGAGTTGTCAAAGGGCTAGCTAACTGGGTAAACGTTAGATCAAAACGTTTTTTCCTGAAGTCTGAGTAAAATACTTTTCCATTCTCTAGACACAGGGCTACAAAACCTGCACAAGATGAGTTCAAACACGTGAAGCCCCGTTTGGACACAGGCGCCTAATTAACATTCTCCAACTCTTCCTCTGGGTGAGGCCATCTTGAGTGAACATATCCATGTACAATCCTGACATCAGTCTTGCAGACTTCTTTAGTGCTTGGTGGGTTTTGCATACCTGTGTCCCGAGAACGGAAGGCAAGGTATCTACTCAGTTTTGGGGAACTAGTCTCTTGAACTAAGATTCACCCAATCATTAAAATTTTTTTTTTGCACTCCTCTCAAGTCCTTTACTGATACGGGACAAAATCCTTAAATTGTCTGTTGTCTGCAAAAAATTATAAATTTGGATCAAACATG
The DNA here is from genome assembly GCA_004794655.1 of Marisa cornuarietis. NCBI lineage: Eukaryota > Metazoa > Mollusca > Gastropoda > Architaenioglossa > Ampullariidae > Marisa > Marisa cornuarietis. Next base: position 9,266,223 of record SMMW01000555.1, read on the forward strand.
ATAAGTTTTTACTTTCTTCTGATATAAAAGACGCGACTTTCATTTGTGGAAAATCAATAATTTATTTCACAACATCCGATGTCGTTCACCCTGAGAACAAATTCCAAAACACGCTGAAAATCTAGATATCAGATGCACAACTGTCTAAAGCATTCTACAGAGAATAAGCGAATTTTTTAAGAACAAAATAAAAGTCTTTCGCTTATTTTATGAAGCAGGGATCGTGCGATGAAGAGTGCCAAAACTATAAAGCTATCTTTTATCGGGACAAGTAGACAAATCAAACGAGGGGAAAAAAATAAATACGGTGTCAAAGACTGTTAGGAATTATAGAAAGAAGACAGAAATCAAAGAAAAAAATAGTGAAGAACAAAAAGGAAAGCTAAACTAGAGATTTTCAAATCTTAACAAACGGGACCAGAGAAAAGAGTAAAAAAAAAATGAGTAAGTGGCAAAGCCGAGAAACATTCTAAATCATAAAATAAATTTAGTTTTAAAAAAAACACAACACTTCCCCTCAAAAAAAAAAAATTAAGAAAAATAAGCAGAAGCTGAAACGGCAAGAAAGAAGAAGAAATAAACTAGGTAAATTGTTTATTGCCTGTGTTCGGTGCAAAACAATTAGGGTTTCCCCAAAAAAGACATTCCCCCTTCTATTGCACGACACCACAGTGGCCTTTGAAGAGTAAGGACATCGTTTTAAGTAGCAATAAAAACGTCTGAGTGCTCACATTTGAGCTCAGTTACAATTCCAGGAACCTTTTAGCAATTTTTATTTTGTTTGTTTGAAAATGTTTGCAGATCTTTGCATACATAGGAGATCTTGGCGCACTTATCAGGAGAAATCTTTGTTGCGAAACGTTTACGAAAGACTACACAATAACAGGATCAAATAAACCAGGAAACTATTTCGTTAATTAAGTTCTTAATTACTCTAAAAAAAACAAGCAGGATACTGTGTAAATGGTGTACCTTCGTCAATTCTGTCAGAGCTGGTATAAACAACAAATATATACAACTCGATGCAAGGCATAATGATCTTGCATGTAAGATACAAATTCTCTCACCTGCATGCGTATACACAGACACACACGTGCATACACTAACACACCCATGTACACACATCAGCGAGAATGCATAACAAAACATGTTCGGTCTAATAGAAAGAAAACAACAACAAAAATAGCTATCAAGTTATGTACATAGGAATCTGGGTATTTCTGGCTCTGTCCACAACTGTTACCTCATGTCGAGTTACACTGTCGTAGCGACTGCGACTCGCAATGAATCCTCAGGTAAAAATAGTAATTAACGGATACAAGTAAAATGCAAAGGGTGCATGAATGATGAATGAATGGCGAATTTCGTACAGTCCAAAACATCCAATAACTTCCCTTGATAAAACAAAGAGGGAAAAACAGATACAAACTACGAGGTACAGATGGATTAAATTGGGACAGGAAAGTAATAAATAAATAAATAAACAAATAAAGAGATAAATAAATAAAGTGCAATGAACTTTACTATGCCGCTAAAACTGTCTAATTTTAGTATCATACCATATTGCTAATGTAACTAGCTGCTATTAATGATCAGTGATTTGCTCGAACAAAACACCAGAATGAATTAAAAAAAATACAAAACAAGAAAAACAAAACAAACAAACAAAATAAACAAACAAGAAAAACAAAACAAACAAACAAAATAAACAAACAAGAGAAACAAAACAAACAAGCAAAATAAACAAATAAACAGAAAGAAACAAACAAATATAAGGAAACAACATCATGGAATGGCAGTGTAACATCTGCTAATTCTACTGTCAATGAGCGCATACACAGATCACATCAATCACTGTCCAACCAGAAGTAAAAAAAATGGTTTAATGTCACGTGAGATGCGTTAGATTAACCAGCTTCTTTAACGATTCATCAGAAGAACAAGACGAATCAGAGCTCTTTACCCTTCCATCGTCCTCAACACCACTTCTTTTTGGAAAAAAATGCATTTTTTTCCCGCGTCCATCTACAACAGGTATCGATTTGCCAACGGTTCTTCGAAGAGTAACCACAGTTTCTCAAGGCAAAACAAATTCATCGTACAAACGTATGTTGGTGAAGGATGTGAGGTTGTGAGAGGCAATGTCTCACGGGAAATAGGTACAGTACACTAGCAACCTCTCTGTGAGCTGAAAGTAGGGCTGCGAAGCATTTCGCCCTCGCACATAGAGGAGTTTATGGTCTGTGCACAAGTTACCACCGATGCCAGATGGGGTTCCTGGCCGATGCAACTGAAGCTGATTTTTTTTTAACCTTTCAATGTCCTTCCAAGGTGCACTGGCAGTAAAATGACAAAAACAAGGTCTTTAAGGAGGGAGGTTTCATTTGAAGTGATGGCAGCACCAGTCGTTCATTGTGTTTATTTTGTCTAATTGCTGGCGTTCTTTGATGGCTCCACCGATGGGTCATTAATCTTTAAATTATTTAACATGAAGTAAAGAAAGTTTGTTCAAACAATAACTCGGTAAAAAAATGTGTAAATGTGCGAGTGCGTTTGTGTGTATCTGTGTGTGTGTGCGTGTGTGCGGGTACATGCTCGCACGTGTATGTATAGAGAACTAGCATTAGGAATTAGTTAAGTAGATGATTGACTCAAATTCCAAACTGTGTAGGTAATGTCTGCAAAATTGCGAACCATGTGGTCGTAGTCCATACACTGAAGACGAAGAGTGTAAAATAGTGAACATCAAGATATTCAGACCAATCAAGGATTTCTCAGAATTTTCCCAGGTTTCAACCTTGCCCTGTTACACCCATCTCTTTGTAGTATGCTGCCTTAAAACTCGGCTTTCATCACACTTTCATTTGCTGTGAGATTTCGGTCTCCTGCCGATCTGTTCCTCACATGAAGCAAACACACATCTCTGTCTTCTTCGACCCGCTTGCCGTCCAGTGCGCAACATCTGCCTCGTATAGATTATCAAGTAGAAAAATCTATACCTTAATCTACTGAAGAATAAAACCAAACAAACACAACCCACTGCAATTAATTTGTCATTTCGAAACAGAGAGCTGTTTTTTGAGACCTGCTCAAGTTGTAGGAAATCATTTTAACCCGGGGTTTTAACCTTGTCCTCCCATCTTTCCGACATGATGAAGCACGTGTAGGTAACTGCCCGTGTGCAGTGTACCTGAGGTGAGAACAGTGGTGGTGATGGTTGACGAGGTATTCACTTGGTGCTTCACTTGGCACAAGAAGAAGATTCCACGTCAAGACCTACTGTCGTTCTGTTCCTGATGGTATAAAAAGAGATGTGAAACCACAGCTTTTCTTGGTGTTTACCTGCTTCGGAGATGCAGCTTTTGGTGATCAGACGAACACGCCAGCAGTATTATCAGAGAGAGAGAGAGAAGGGGGAAAAAGGGGGAGAGCACTCAATACTTCATCTCTTTGAAGTGTAAGCTTTGGGGGTTGTGCCAAAAACGCACCAACGGTTTCATAAGTTGCATGTCAATCACAAACAGCATGACTCAGAAGCCAGTGCCTCTGCAGCCGCAGCCTGAAGAAGGTCGAGTCGGTCTCCGAGTAACAAGACTCCGGACCGAGCCACACTTTTAGCCGCAGTTTTCTACTTTCCTCTCGCTGGTCTCACGTGAAGAGCGCGTGACAGATGAACATAGTCAACAGCACTACTACCGTCGTGATGTCTTTTGGGAGGCAACCTACAGCACGGCTCTCTAGCATCATAGACCCAGCTGAAATGAGAAAGTGAAAGAGATTTATTTTTTTAATAATCAAATATAAAATAACTATATAAAATATATATTCATGTGGTCACGATGGAAAGTTTGACTGTAATTAGTTTAGTGTCTTAGAAAAGTATACACTATTATTAACATTTTTGAGAAAACTCATTTTGATATCTTTAAAAGTCTTGGAGGTATGTGTGGTCAAAGTGTGAAAGTTTATCGTAACCACTTATATTTTTTAGATGTTATTTTATATTTGATTATTCTATCAGAGAATGTTATTAAAAGCTTTAAAATAAAAAAAAAGGTTTTGTTTGTGTACTGTCAACTTAAAGAAATTCAGATTTTTTTTGTCTCTAATTTTGCAAGAGTATGATTGGTTCAAATCTGTTTTGTTTAACTTAATAGCTTAATGTGAGTAGCCAAATCATTCTCTACTAATAACTAATTAGTACTGACACTCAGTGGCAAAAGTCTATACCTAAGACAAACTTTAACATTTAAACATTCATGTCAATAGCTACGACAAAGCATATATACGAAAGAATTTACCTTTGATTATTTACCTTAGCAATGGTACTAAAGGGTATTTTATAAACTCACTGTCCAATGCACACTGTACCAGAAAGTATTAAAAACGTGAAAAATTAGAAGGTAATCAAAGAAAAGCAGAGAGAAAACAAGTGTTAATGAAAAATAGCGACTAAAACAGGCTTTTCGAAAACTAATTTGCAAAAAAACAGAAGCATCATCTTATCATGCATCAAAAAATGTAAAATTTTGGCATGTACAGATAATAAGCATGTTGAGGGTTATTTTCTGGGTGAACACGACTGATAGCTTCTCATTCATTTTAGTGTCAGCAAGCGTGGTAGAGCTCGTGCATGCTCGCTGTTCTTTTATCTGTTTGTTTTGTCTCGAAAAGCTTCATACTGTGTATCCTGGACTTTGTCTGGCAGATACACTGTGTCTTTACAGCCATGAAGGTATCATTTCAAGGAGCAGGTCATATCATACCCCAATCGACTGGTCACTTCTTACGATATTCCCTCGAGACCATCATTTACAATATATTTAGATAATTTACAGAACACGATATTCCAGAAGTTAATGCCGGAAAGAGACAAAGATTAAGGAGAAAATCTCATTATCTCAGGAGCCCTTAAAGGCACGCCAGTCATCATACGATTTTAGTTTGCACATCTTTCTGACAGTATGAAAGCTTTGCCATGGCATCGCCGCTTTTACATGTTGCTGGAAACGAAACGCCATCTTCTTCTTTTATGACTGGCGCCTGGAAAAAGTTCGGTAAAAATACTGCACCAGATAGAAACATGCTTTTTTTAAGATTTCAAGAAGTAATTAAACGTGAATCTTTATACCGGCGGAGTTCGTGCTTTTTTACTGTCACATTTTTTTCTTTTAACTTTGACTTGATTCCCATAAGTCTGAGAGAGGATGAGAGTTGGTGGGTGTCTGGACATGCGTGTTCTTGTGCGTTTGTATGAAAGTATTAATATTTTTAATGTATTAAATATAATTATATATATTTAATATTTTTATAGTAAAAGTGGACTCCTGTAAGCATGTGTGTACCATTCCCACACAAATGCCTTTTGGCACAGCATGCACGTTTGTCTACCAATATATTCTTTGATACATTTGCATGTTATTGCATTTTACTAAATGATTTTTTTAACTCTGTATGTTTCTTTGTGTTTGCATATCAATGCTTTATATTAATTTTTCATCGATGTATTTTTCTCCTTATTGAGTGCGCTGTTGCATTTTCTTACAATTTCAGTAAATTTGTGTTCTAAAGGTTTGAATTTCATTACATTCTCCTGTACTTTTAACAAACATATCAAAAAGTTTTTGCACCATTGTATTCATTTCCTGTTAGTGCCTATATACTCTTCAATATGTTTGTGCCTTATTCCGTTCTCATACAAGTTTGCCCTCCATTGCATTCTCATACTTGTTTCCACATCATTCACTTCAATTCCTTGCGCTTGATTGCATTTTCTTATTTGCTTGTGCAGCATTGTACTCTATACTTCTGTCAACAAATAATAATGTAGGTGCTAGGAAAACATACACAAGGATGTCAGGAAAGCTAACAACTGATGGATATTTTAAAATGAACAGACATACTGATACAGACGCGGTATTGATATAGAAGAAAATTCTTTAAAATCTATCACACGAGAGATGGAAAACGGTCGTATAAAACCCAAACAGTGGGGAAAATGTTTTCGTATGTTATATTAAGCCTGAAAAACGGGAAACATTAAAACATCTCACAGGACTGCCTGTCATCACTGTTTGTAGATGCTGGTGCATGTTAGCAGGTACATTGTTCCCATGACCACAGTTATGTACAGAAAATAAGAGATACCGACGGTTTTTCAATGCAGGTCCAGCACAAAATAATGACAACATAGCCTCATCCTCATAAACTCAGCCTTGCTCTTTACTAAGTTAGAATGCTACTACTTAGTCCGTTAGTACCTGCAGCAATAAAAAGAGCGAAGGAAACACAATCTTTTTAGTTAATCAAAGAATGCAGCTTAGTGCATCCAAGAATCCGGTCTTAATTTGATTAATCGGTTCTGAGGGGTGGGAAGGTAAGGTTCCGGGTGAGATCTTCGGTGAGGGTCAGTGAGGGAGACGGCTGCTTGGTAGATGGGAGGAAGGGGTTGCGCGACATAAACCAAAAGAAACATGGACTTACTGTCTGAATCGTACTCACCACGCTTGACGTTATTGGAGCCAGCTGAAACAGACACAGACACATCTCTCAATCCTGAAATAAAGCAGTAGACAGACAGACAGACAGACAGACAGACAGACAGACAGACAGACAGACAGACAGACAGACAGACAAAGCAGGTGTACTTGTTAAATACATTGCCTAGTCAATAACTCACAGACAGGAGAGAAAAAAAATGGCAGAAAGCATTCATGCAAGAGGAGGGAACTGTTGAACTGTAATTAATATCCAGGATGAAGGAGAGAGTGAAGTAGGAGAAAAGCTACAGACGCGCATTGCCAGGAGATCTCTTCCTCCGCTTCACAGCATCTGAACCCCCCACCCCACCCCCGGCCACCTTCTCGGCTTTAACAACGTCGGCTTCGTCATCAACCTCATCAACCTTTTCGCTATCGTCTTCAACCGTTGCCGAAAGTGCACTTGAGTAATTAGCCGCAAAAAACTTTTTAAACCAAGTGAAGAGCTTCTTCCCTGTGTTGGTAATAACCTTTAAGTACGATCATCTCTTCGGATCCTCCCTTTTCTAGTTTACTCCTCTTCAACTTAAATGTGTAAATAAACTTCCTGAAGTTCAAGTAATCATTTTCTTTCTTTTTTTCACTTTTCTGTAAGCCAAGAACATGATAGATAGATAGATAGATAGATGCATTGATTCGTTTCTCAATTTCTTTGATGATGATGATGATGATGATGATGATGATGATGATGATGATGATGATGATGATGATGATGATGATGATGATGATGATGATGATGATGATCTACTTAAGCAACGATATTGACTTACTTCCATAACGGGGTTGAGAGTTCGAGACATACACACACACTAAGCGAGAGAGAGAGAGAACGAGAGTGAGAGAGCGAGACGGAAAGAGGATGTATGTTCGTGTCGTATTTCTAGTTCTATTTCCGTACAACTGACATTTTCATCATCTCCACCCCCACCATCACCTCTTCCACCTCCCAACGGGTTACTCCCACTCCGCTCTCCTGTGATTGCTCAGCAATCTAACCTCTTCTAGGACGAAACCAGGAACAGTGATAAGGCAATTAACGCAGCGACATCCGGGCTTTGTATTTTCTGGAAAATTACCGACGTCGGACTGTCCAGCGCCTGGTCATCGCGTGCATTCCGACCGCGAGAGCGAGGTAAATGTAACCCTGCCTCAGCAGCCGGGTGATGTGGGGTAGGGGTGGTAGTGGAGGATGAGCAGAGAGGGAGAGGGGATAGGGGTGGTAGTGGAAGAGGCGGAGAGGGGGAGAGGGGATAGGGGTGGTAGTGGAGGATGCGCAGAGGGGGAGAGGGGAGGTAAGAGCTGCCAGAAGTGAGCGTCTGATTGCGGCCCCCGGTCAAGATTGTTGGTTCTGGGCCTTATATTTGCGGGGTGCAGCGTCGTGTGTCGGTGTCATATGCCATCCTCCAAACAACCCGACATGATGGGGTCTGCAGTGTGTGCGTGAGTTTCACGTATCGGCCTCTGCCTGTTTGTTTGTCTGTCTTCCTGTATGCCCGTCCTTCTGTTTCTGTTTGCTCTACTTCCCCGTCTGTCTAAATTGGTCTATTTGTCCATCTCTCTGTTTACTCGTCTGTCTGTGTCTGAAAGTTTTTCAGTCATTTATTATGCCTGCCTGAGTTTGCCATTGTACCCGGAATAAAATTAATTTTTGACACCGTTCTTATATGCTGCGAAAAACCCAGAGATAAGCTACATGTGGAGTTATTTCTTTCCTCCGTTTGTTCATGCGCAATAAAGAGGTTTGCAACAACAAGATTTGTCATGGTAGGTCCTGTATATGTGATGGGACCTATGTAGCATGACGAGCTCTCATTGATATGTTTCCTGACCAATCTGACTGAGGTTTACGCAGGATTCTGGATTACACTTTCAAGATATTTTGTGTGTAAACAGAAAAATAGCAATCTGATAGAATGATGGATGGAGTAGACTCAGCGAGTAAACAAGCACGTGTGTAAAGAAGGGGGAAAATGGACGAGAAAAATAGATGGCATACAGTAAAAATTAATTACATCGGACTCTAGTCTTATTACAAATTATCAAGCAATCTAGTGTTGAAATCAACAAGCACACACAAACACAGGATTACCTGTCAAAACAGTCACGTGGGCTGAGGTCACATGCGTGTGATCACTACTTCGGCACACGTACTCTCCAGCGTCGTCGACCGTCACCTCCCGGACTACAAGCAAACTGCTCTGTGCCGACGTGGTCCTCGAGCGCTGGGACTGTATACTGACTCGTCTTCGCGGATCTCTTTCCAACAGATTACCATCTTTGACCCACTGCACAGTTACATTTAATTACATTTTGGAGTCTGACTTTCCCGCAATAGCATTCTTGTTCTCCTTGACTGAAAATAACAAATATTATTTACCAAACAAACAGTCACATTACTGACACGATTCTTGAATCGACGAACGAAGGACCAAGTAAGCAAGCAAGCAACCAACCAACCAACGATACTTGAATCGACTAACAAAGAACCAACCAACCAACCAACCAACGATACTTGATTCGACTAACGAAGAACCAACCAACCAACCAACCAACCAACCAACCAACCAACCAACCAACCAACCAACCAACCAACCAACCAACCAACCAACCAACCAACCAACCAACGATATTTTAATCAAATAACGAACGAAGGAACGATGCAAGCAAGCAAGCAACCAACCAAACAAGCAACCAACTGAACTCAAAAAAGGAAAGCTTTGACATGTCCACCTGTAATATCTGGTGCCTGTCACTTAGCGAGCTGGCGTTACAATAGAGATGGAGGTCACTTCCGCTGGCCACGAACTGCACCCCGCTGATGAGAATTTCTGCAACAAAGAGTAGGTTCGCTAGATGTTTGTTACAGTGTCCTACATGTGCGCAGATCAGGGCAAATATATGAAAATCTTATCTACTCTAATCATAATCACCGTTTTTGTGTTTAAAATCGTACTCGTCAATGTGATATGTAAAAAAATTATTTTACAGAGATGCCTCTGGTCTTTAGAACGCCAGTCTTTCATCTGTCGTCAAGCTTTTTTATTTATATATCTTCTTACATTCTGTCACCTTAAACCCCAGTACAGTAGCGTCTAATCTTGGGTATGAGAGCCCGCCAACTAGCATGTGCCCTGCAATTATTAGACAGCTTGTTAAATGTCTGGTTGGGTGCAATTTTGTTTTAATAGGTGAGTAGAAGAGACTATTTCTTCGAGGCTAGACGAATACCACTTTTTCGACAAGCAAGCCTATGAAGATCAACATGCACAAAAAGAGGCCAACAACACAGATGTCAGGATTGTTAACGTTGTCAAAGGGTTCACCAAATGGAAGAGCTGAAACAATGAGATGTATTTGAATAAACGTAACTTCCAGATTTTGAACTATTTTTGTGCCTAGAAATATTTGTTCGTGTATCTTGAAAACTAAAGAAGGTTATTTACCCCCTTCTTTTGGTGGAATAGTATGGTGCACTGAAGTTTACCCAGTCATCTTGAAAATAGAAGCACACCTTCAAATAATGCGCATGCACTGTGATGAGCACACCACTGATGATTTTCTTCACATGTTGCTGTTTATAAAGTGTATCAGACATGTATAGACGTCTTCGTAACCTAGTTTTCCGTTTAAAACAAAACAACAACAAAATCAGATTTTTTTCTCTCGGATTCCTTTCCGATTAACTTTCATTCCTGTTGACTCTTCCCAATCAGATGAACATACACCAATTATGCCTTGGAATTCATGAGAAACAAGCAAGGGTTGCGTTCAGACGCACTTCCGCCCGCCATCGGGATGGTGGCTGCACTCAGCGCACGCCCGACTCCGTCGTCGCAGTCCCGTCTGATTTATTTTTATTCCATTATGACGAGGCTACAGCCGCAGACACAGAAAGATTGTTTCAACGACGTGTTTGTCCGCCCATTCAGCTCCGAGAGCTGCCCTGAGCCGCACGAAAATGGCCGCAGTTACTTGCATTTGATGCTTCTGGGACATCGCCAAGTTCACACTGGAAGCAAGCTTCCGGGTCATCACCGAAGACGCACCGATGTGACCTCGCAAATTCTCGACAGCGTCCGAACAGCTCCCATAAAGATTGTGGATGGGGTCAGTGGGCGTCCTGAGGGAGAACACCCGCCGACCACATGGCTGTGAAGAGGTTGGGTTCCCAGAAACACTTCTGTAAGCCACTCTTCTTGCCGCGAGTCGGGTAACGAGTGATATGTTAAGTATGTAACCTGGCTCCTGATTATTATTCAACAGTCCAGTCGCGCACCTTAAACATGTACTTGATGTCAGAGCCGGATGCCGATAGCCTGACATAGCCTTGGAGTTATTAGTTCATAAACGAGGGTTTTCTTGTTCTATCGTCATCATCATTTTTGTTCTCCTTTTTATAGACCTAGCCATCAAGAGAACAAATCTCAGCGCTGCAGGAGCTGCTACATTAAATCTTATACAACGATTTGTGTAAATCTGTATGAACTTTGTTTATGGGATCATAAAAGACCCAGTGAATGTTGTTCTACTTAGAAAATTGCATCACGAGAGTTGTGACGCCTTTTGAATGCTCTGGTCTTCAAGAATTCTGATTATGGTGAGCTCAAGAATACAGGTATAATGGACATAGTTCGCTTTCTTCGAATATCAGTTCGTACAATTAATCGAAGGAAATGCATGAAAGAAAGTGTTGTTTTCCACACAAACAGAGCTAGCATCATCAAAGTTGGTCTGCTAACTTTTCTCAAGATTTTTTTGTCAGAGAAAGTGAACGTACCTGGATGTCTTTTTACGGGAAAATCTGAAACAGAGAAAACAAATATTTGTTACAGATATCGCAAATAGTAGTATTAGATTTATAAATAAATAATTAGGTTTTTGTCGTAAAACGGGTAGTTCTACAACATTTTAGAATGTCCCTCTTCAGCTGCATCCACACACAGGTATACACATAAACCAGCAAACAAACCCACACACATGCGCTCGCGCGCGCGCGCACACACACACACACACACAGGATCACTCCGATACACACAGGGTTTCTAATATTTAGCATTATCTGTGTGGATAATATCTATTCCTATACCTATGAACAGCAAATTTTATACTTTAGCCAGAGATGCGGTGAAGGAGATTAAAAACTATGTAATTTGAAAGAAGTTCCTAACATTCTAAACACGATTCATATGCCACTTCGAAGGAATAACATGGAAATAGGCAATAACTTTCAATTTCTCTCAACAACAAGGGCGGAAGACGTCCATATGCAAAAGAAAGAAAGAATAGGGAAACAAACACTCTGGAGCAGAATGTGCACATACGCATACACATTCACGCATCAAAAAATAGACACACACGAAAACACACACACACACACACACACACACACACACACACACACACACACACACAGACAAGCTGGTAAAGACACAGGCCCTAACTCTTTCACCCATCAACGACGAGAAGCAGGACAGACTTGCTTACAGAATCAAACTCGCTGTGGGAGCAGACACGCAGACAGTCACATTGACCTAGTCTCCCAGAAAGACTTTAGTATGACGGACCAGTACGGCGTCAAGACGAGGCCTGCACGTGCTCCCCTCTCCGACCCCGTCCTTCACCCTCCCACCAGCTCAAGACGAGCGTTATGCAAGACATGTAATCAATGCGAGGTAACCAGAACGAAATTTATCGACGAGGTTGAAGGCCCCACGATTTCCGCCATCTTTTCGGGTGTTTTTCTGAGGTTGGGGGAAGGGAAAGGCGGAACTACCTCATCCACTTTTCGTATATTAAATGCGAATACACAAGTCCAAAACGACGTGATGCACATAATATTTGTGAGCTAGGGGGGCAGTAATTATTGCAGACGATCGTTTTTCTCCAGAGGTTTCAAGCTTACTCTGACTTCTGCCAAGACTGAATTAGAAATATTTGTGGTGAAAAAAATTACAGTTTGAAGGAACATTAAGCTCCCCATCGGCACTTAGTCCACGACGCATACAAACTGCTGAATCATTGGAGCATCCACACGAAGACATGTCCAGGATTTTACACGTTCATGATGCACACGCTGCTTCTGTATCAGACCTTCTTCACTTCCAGCTTTCCCATCTCTCCTCCTTTCTTCTGCTGTCTCTGCATCGTCTTCTATCGTCTGTCTTCCTTTTATCATCCCTTTTGGAATTTTTAGTTTTATATTTAGTTCTCTTTCTTTCTCTCTCTTGTACTACTTTGTCTTGACTTCATTTCTTCCACTAAACAATCTCCTCTCATCCTCTTATTTCTTCTGTGAATTTCTCTCTGTGTTTCTAGCTCTGTTCCTTATTCGGTTTATTTTCCCCTACCTTTATCGTTTTATGTCTCTCATTGGTAGGCAGTAACGACAGCCATATGCATGAAATTCGCCATGCATCTCATTCTAGTGACTAGCTGCTGCTGCAGACAGCTGGCCGCTCACAGACCGCCCTGGGGAGCAGACACCTCGGCCAGGCAGCTGACACTAAAATGTCATCCGGAGAAAAACAGGAAGAAGGCTTTACGTTTGAAGGACCTATATGTCCTTAAATGTTCTCGTCTGTGAGTTTTTGACCAGAGAGAGCTTCGGGGCTGATGAAAAGGATTTAATGGAACAGTTCGGGAAAAAATGATCCAAAACGTAAATAACATAACCCTCCAAAAATAAAAAAACAAAACAATAAAAAGAACCTTTCGCCCCCTAAAAAACAAGAAATAAACAAAAAGCTTCACAATGTGTTTAAGAATATTTGAATATTCCTACGGAGCAATTACTCTAATATTAATAATAAAATGAATTTATGTAGCGCCTTACCCCCTCCCCCAATCAAAGGCTAGCTTAAAGTGTTTTCCAAAGAAAAAAAAAAAAAACAGAGTTCATTGTGTTTTCATGTTAAGAAGAAGGCGAAAGCCATCAGCATAGATGCAGGGACTACAGCTCAGTACCACTACCAAAATAATTATTTCTAGCCTTTAAATTTATGTTATGATATTTGAGTAGCAGCTAGGTAGATATGGTAAGCGCGATAAATTGAGGTGCACAATTTTAGACCGTTTTACCATCACGAAATTCCGAAATTGGGTGAATCATATAACCTCTGTAAGTTTAAGCATTATTGCAATATTATAAGGGGAAAGAAATCCAATACGAAATCTAATGCACTTGTCGGCAACAGATGTATGTTTTTGCTGAAGAATCGGTATTGGAAAGTAATAATGAGTTTGCAAGAGAGAGAGAATGTGTGTGTATGTGTGTGTAAGATGTATCTTTAAGAGCAATAATGAAGAACACATCACATCTTTTTCTTTCACAGTCTCCTTGCTACGTGTTAGCTACTCCTCTATTCCTCCACATAGCTTGGACATTGTATCAATACATATGACGACAGAATTGCAGCAATACGGAAAATATTAAATGTTGTCTTTATTGCTTAACACATTCAAATACCATTTGTAAAGATCATTTACATCTGCAGTAATGTAGTTAGTTTCTTGCAGTCTGCTTTTGTGTACCTTTAACCTTACAATTAATTTAAGAAATTTAACCTGTAAAGAAGACAGTTAAACTTTTCTGAAGTACTGCATACTATATGGTATAATAAAGTACAAACCGTTTTGTCAAATATTTGCCAAGATTCAAATAAATACAAGAAATAACTTTGAATGGCCTACTAAGAAATTCAGAAAACATCTTTAATAATTTTTGTCAAGAATTGCTATAAAAAAGATAAATGTCATCCCATAACTTTTTCAGGTCGTTGGGGAGTGAGATGTTAGAGACCCCACTTTTCTTGGAGCCAGCTTTTACATGAGGGTGGTGCTAATCTCCTCTCCCTCGCTGTCTTACCTTCCCCAACCCTCTGATGAGTCAGGCACCCATTCCCGTCAGCTGGGTCGACTGGGGGAAGTATGCTGCGCTTATCGGGAATTGAACCAGTACGCTATCGAATCGGACGCCAGCGCTCTAACCACTCGGCCATCCGCTTTCAAGAATTACTATACAATATTTGTAATGACGCAATATTTGTATCCATCTATCTATGTTAACTCACAGTTTATTTTCTTATAATAGCAGTATAGTTTGTATGTGTGAAAATGCAAAGACCTGTGACTGAAGGCGACGCGCGTCCTGCCAAAATGTAAATTGTGAGTTCCGTATTCAGACAGGAATTTCTATTCTTAAGACACCAGAGCATGGGATTCTTAAGAACATTTAAATTGCCTGCGTGGTGGCAAGTTCCAGTTTTCCTCCTAGCAATCCAGCGGGACGTGCTGTCGCTCATTTTCCTGTATCTCCTCTCTGCTTGTTGTCCAGGGCGGCGGCGTGTTGAGCCGGACCTGCGTCTGGGCGTCTGGGCGTCTGAACGGCGCTCACCGCCATCTTCATGCAGATTACGAGACAGCGAGGCCAACTCCTGTGTCCTTTTAGTACCATTCGTCATGATGGGATCTTGCTTCGTCTCCTCTTCTGAAGAATGCGCTTAGCAGCGCAGACACGACTCCAAAGAGGATTAAGTAACAAGTTCTTTTCCTTGTTGGGAATAAGCGTTAACAGTCTTTGAGCAAAAGCAGAGCTCTGTACTTAAACCAGTTAAAGCTCTTTAGACACCGAGACTTTAAAAATTCTTGTATGAACTTCAAAATATGACAACAATGAAGATGTAGACAGGACAACTGGACCCCACTTTACCAGAAAGACGGCCCCACGTCGATAAGTAAAGAGGTGCTATACACGAGGCGGCTTCTCCTGTCTGGCAGAAAGAAGCACTAGAGACAGACTTACTGGCTACGAACCGTAAACTGCAACTATGATCCAGGATGTAGATTGGTAATAGTGCAAAAGACTTATATCTATTAGAAAAAAAACGAGTAACAGAAGTACCAGACATTTTTCCATTATAAACCTTCACAGTTTCTGTGGCTAAAGTTTAATAATAATAATAATAAGTAAAAATGATATTATTTTGAATTAGACCTAATATAGCACTGCGCTTTTAATTATTATTTCTCGTATTTTCTAGTAGTTTTTCTGCTATCTATAATAAGGTTTTCTTTCTGATTACTTTGTTACTTTTCTGTTTTTTTTTGTGCCAGCCTGTGTCTTGCTTGTCTGACCTCGTTCTCGCATTCATCTGCCACAGAGACAGACAAGCTT
Organism: Marisa cornuarietis; assembly: GCA_004794655.1. Classification (NCBI taxonomy): domain Eukaryota; kingdom Metazoa; phylum Mollusca; class Gastropoda; order Architaenioglossa; family Ampullariidae; genus Marisa; species Marisa cornuarietis. The sequence goes on from SMMW01000555.1 coordinate 9,281,934, forward strand.
CAGTCGACTCCACAAACTCCACAAAGGCGAGTGCGCGTCACAAGCACAAACAGTGCGGCTCGTGCTTTGGTACTGACCCATGACCTCCAGTCTGATGTTCTGACGGAGTTTCCTCTGGGTGATGCTGACTTGACACTCGTAGTCACCCTGGTCCGCACCGTTGACCTGGTCGATAATGAGGTTCCACTGCTCGGCCTTGTGCACGTACTCCACGTGAATCCGCTCATCCTCCACCCACGTATCTAGCCCTATCGTCAGGGGGTTGGGACTGGGTAGCTTTCGCCACACAACCTGTCAGAAACAGACTCAATGTAGTTAACATCCTGCCAAAGCCGATGTCCACAATGCAATGAAGGTAAGAACTATGTTACATAGTACAAAATATAACGTAGAACGATAAAATTTCGTGCAATAATATTATTTAATACGATATCAGATATAATGAGGTGCTGCACGGTACGATACTACATGCATGTCAGTTATACAATACAAACTATTCGGTGCGATCGTACACAATTACATTAATTAAAATGATAGAATACAATGCAAAATATGACATGCAATGAACACAATGCTGTAGAATACAATAACCATCACGTGAGCCAGTTAATATTTTGAAAATCTCCATCTGTCGACATTGATTGTATCAGGGGGAAAAAAAGACAAAAGAAGATCGGTATCTATTTTCCTTAAGTCGTACCTAGTGACGACTGAGGTCATTAATCTACAACTTTGGCTAAATACTCATGTTTTTGATGTTTCAAGGATTTCAGAACATTTCGTTTAATTCAAAAAACTATATTAGTGACGTGTTTTAAATTACAAAGACAGAACGTGATTAATAAAATTAATTATATAGTGTTTTGGTTGCTCTACTTATGACATGTTAGCGTTTTCTTGGTTTTCCTTTAGATGGGTTACTTTGCTTTTTAATTAGTGCTACCAACCTCTCCCGACTGTAAGTTATAATTAGACCATATTAGCTTTACATTTCGAAATGCAAGACAATTAACAAATAAGGGAGGGTAAGATGGGAGAGAGAAAAAAAAAGATTAGAAAAATAATCAAAATAAAACACGAAATATAATGTCAGATATTAAAAATAGTAGAAGCTCACGAACAAGCAGGCACTCATTATTTGACCTGAGTAAGTAATCCAACAGTTAGGCAAAGTATTTTTAAACTGTGACTAGAATGCAATCATTAACTAAATGCCCTGAAATTGAGACTGATCCCGGCTCACTCAAATTGTTGATGAGCTGAGGTCGCTAGTTGTATCCAATGTTTCACTAGGTTTGCTTGAGTGCAAACAAAGAGCTGCTCAGTTTCATCGTCCGGAAAAGAGGACGACAAGGGAGTTGTTTACGGAGCTCGGTGGTGTATAAAGAGGTTTCCATGAGGATGGGAGAGCTGAGTAGTTTTTATTCGCTATCAATGAACGCAAAAAAAGGAATGATAGCTGGGGTTCGCTGGAAGAATGTTTCGCGAGATACTAAACTTTGTGAATGAGATCATGAAGTTTTAGAGGAATGTGTCAGGATTAGTATCGAGTCTCATGAAGAATGTAGCTTGCGAAAATAGAAACACTGGAATGAAAGAATCTACAACTGAATTATACGGAGGAAAATATTTTTTTTTCAATTTAGAAGACATAAACAGATCTGCAGCAGATTGAAGAAACTTTTGTGACGGAGATAAGGACATATTAAATATCTCGCAAAAAAAAAAATGGATCCATGACAGAAAACTTGCAAATGTATAAATATAAACAGGTATGTATGAATTTGCACACACACACATACACACATAAGATATATATTAAAGTAGAAAACATTTTAATGAAATTCAGCAGAAAAAAATAACTGATCGAGCAAATTACAAAGATTGGTGTCCACAATGATCCAAAGAGGAAGAACCTGACTACCACTAAAGTCAACATTAGTTCTGTTGACGGACAGCAAGAATCAAAGGTCTGTTCCCATAGAGCCTAAAGCCAAGAGGGTCACATCAATATAAATGAGGTGGCAGGAGGGACGGAAACCTGCTATACGAATTACGAAGGCACCGCCGGAGAATGCAAAAATCAGACAAGTTACCCAAGAGATTCTTTTTCTGCTCTGCATTTCCGTACTTGGTTTCGGTTTTTTGGAGTTGAGGGGGAGCAAGAAGAAGGGGCAGTAGGGGGGGGGGTAGCTGGATGAGAAAGCCAGCAAGAGTAAGAGAGGTACAAAAATGTGCACATCTGTAGACATAGCCTGTCATGTGCTTGTGTTAAACTGTAAAAGCCATTCAAAGCCATTGCACTGTAAAAAGCCACGTCTTCACACCAGTCATTCGCTGAAGTCTCCTTTCAAGAAACACAGAAAAAACCAAGAGGAACTAAGTGTAAAAAAAAATTACCAAGAAATACACATATTAACGTCACCGTCAGCCTAATCGAAAGAGCAATAAATAAATATAATAAAAAGAAAAAAAAGAAGAAAAACATATCCGGATTCACTGCCCTGTCAGAGTTCGCGTGTTCACCACCAGCCCTCGACTCTTCTCGTGACCCCAGGGTCGCTGTCGCGTTGTCTGGCACTCACCGTCCGCTCACCGAGGTTGGAGACTGAACAGAAGAGTCTGGCAGTGTCCCCCCTGGTGTAGATCATCTTGCTCGGCACGGGGTTAAACTCCGGTTCCAGGATCCGTACGTCAGGGGAAGCGGCGATCACTGTAACAGCCATCAAGCAGCACGATGCTTCACACTCACAACAAAAATAACACGCTGCCATCGCAGCAGCTAGACGGGTGTCATATTATAAGGCAACAGGAAAGGTACATGCTCTGCTTTTGCAATCCTTCCCTCTCGTGATATAATTAGGTAACCGACCTCTGGGTGGCAAAAGAAACATTTTACTACCGGAGGTCTGACGAGGTCTCGAACCTGCAACATTCTAGTCTGCAGTCTAGTGCATTAACTACTAGGCTCGGCTGCCACTCCCCGCGAAGACGTTCATAAATGATAACTTTAAAAGATAATAGACATTAAAATATAAACATATAAAGAGTGCATGACACATGACAAGAGTGCATGTATGCTATATTTTTAGATAGTAGCTAGTCTAGCCTTGTTAACATGAACCAGTCGTAGCGACAACCTGGGTATACTGGAAACGATACTCGGGTCTTTTCGACACTTTGGACCCGAGATTTTTACTGTGTTGATGGCATGGAAATGATTTAATAATTCCTTTTGAGTGAGTAGCTTGTACAAGAAAGGTTTACGAGTAAGAAGGGTATTAAATAATGAAGATTTTCAGCTGATCTTAAATAACGGAGTAACAAAAGCGTTGTGGAAATAATGCAAAGTATATTTATGACTGGTATCAGGCTCATAACAAACACATTACAACTAAGTAATAAACATACTTAACAAGAACTAGGCATTTGCAAATGTAATTTGTTTTCTATTAATTATATTTAGTTACTTTGTATATATATATATATATGTTTATATAAAAGTATGTAAGGTGAAGTGTTTTTAAAAGAAACAGTCGGTCTTTGAAATCTAGCATTAATCTGAAAAGTACAATAAAACACAAATATTTTGCTTGAAGCCGTAGCATGCTGAACATTATTCCTTGTAGCCCTAAGATGCTCTGCACGTTTACCAAAATCAACGCCACCCGCCCTCGTCCAGAAACAGTCCTCTGTACTGCAGACCAAACAGCGAGAATAGGTCCACATGGTTGTCCATCCATCAGCTTCTAGAAAACGACTGTTGAAACTGATGCCGTCAAGAATCAGCAACACCATTTTAACAACTTTAAGGCCGCACTGTCATTCTATAAATAATTGAATTGAATACCTCCTTATGAAGCTCTTGCCTATTAGGACCCCAAATGTTTTCACAGACTATTTCGCTGTATAAGCCCCATTTTTACGACTCCCTCTGCAACCCGTCTTATGACTGACAGTCTGTAGTCTATAACGACTTTTTTGTAGAAGTTGCGTGTTGAAAAAAATAGGTACATTTAAAATAGTCGACCTTCTGGCCAACCGTTTGTTCAATATTACGATTTTCTGCAAAAATCACGTAAAACAGGTAAGTCCATTTTGAAACAAACTGCTTGTTGATTGGGTCACCAGTCACATTTACCCATATCCTTTCAGTCATATTTAATGCATGAGTCAAATCGACCCCGTGATGACCAAGTCGTCCCCACACCGATCGTCGAAGCGATTCAGCCCCAAAAGACGAATCGATCTCCGATGGCAGGAACAGCTATTAACATCAAATATCCCCAACAGAGCCATGCGTTTTTCAAACAAGTTAGGCAACCATCTTACTAAATAAAAACGATTGACTGGCAATACACATTCAGAGAAGAAATCACATAATTGCGCAAAACGTAATTTTAACTAGATCAATGGGTTTTAGTTCAAAAACGGTTGTCATTTTTCTTTAGTTTGGAGGTTCGTTTGTAAATATATAAATGTATGTAAACACGTTTGGTTACATTTTACCCAACGGTGTATAATCGCAATTGTTTATCATTAATCAGTTTAAAAGCCCTTAAAATAATTATTCTTTAGTTTGGAGGTTACATGTACATGCAGACATTTGATTAATATCAAGCACGTGTCACTGCTGGCATTTCGTGACCATGGGTCTAATCGATTCGACTTTATAAGTTGAAACGATGTAGTCTTAAGTATGGTACGGCGAGGTCGATTCAAAGGTCGATATAGCCAGAAAGACTGGTTTTTGGTTGAAACGACGGCCACCCCCTTCATTGTTATCTATCAACGGAACATCAGTCGGTCGTGCTTCATTAACGACAGCCAGGTGTTCATACAAATAAAATTCTTGTAACCAGCTGTTTGTGCTTTATTGTGACATTTTGTAGAAATTACATTAAAACTATACAATATTAATATAAATAGGACATTTTAAGAGAAGGTCTTTGTCTGACAAGGTATGTGTGTATCCATGGATTGCTTTAACCTGGAGAGTTAGTTCTCCGAGAAGTCTTCAGTCAAGCCAGCAATGACAGGATGAACATGAACAAACGAAAATAAAAACGACAAGGAAAAGTATTATGATAGAGTTTTAAGAGCTTTATTTCCACATTTCAAATAAATGAAAGTAAAGACATAGGCGTTTGAAGTCATAGCTCCAGGAACGAAAGCAGACTGGTTGACCTCTCAACTACAACCCATCTCAGTTAGGACCTGATGTTGGTGAAGTTTAGCGAGTCTTAAAACGGATGCTTTGCTATATTTTCAACATAAAACTGAGTGTTCTCCTGTTGCAACACACTTAGAAAGTCTTCATTTCCAGTTTCTGTTGTCAGATGTTCCTTTTAAGCAAAGATCATGGGCGGAATAAAAGCTATACTTTATATACTTTGATGTTTTTTTAAAGTCCGGTCTTAGAGTACACGAAGACAATAATTGTGATTGAAATCTGCTGCTAATTTTACAAAGGAGACATTATTACAGTGAGGCTGACTCTTAAAAGAGCAGCATTAAACAAGAAAAAGAAAAAAATAATCACAGACTATTTATTGTTTCTGTTTATTGTATAGCAGAACCATAATTTTTGCACTTACGTTTGAAAAAAGTCTTCTCGAATTTTCACTTCAGAAATTTACTAAACCATATTTAACGATTTAAAAAAATTGACCAGTATAGTGTTTTGATTTCCAATTACAACACCCTCCCCCTACATCCTTGATTGATTTTTAGAAATGTTTCCGAATGGCACAAAATGCATTTATGTGCAGAGTTTATATTGAACTTCAGACCTTTGTGCCTTATTCTAAGGACATATTTTAACACTGTAAAACACACTAGGGCACGTAGAAGCATCATCTGTTTCAGTAACAGAAAAGTGCACGAAAAGAGCAGTTGGTGTAAAGTGCTTCAGCTCGTTCTTTCCTGAATACTCCATTTCGCTCTACCACTCCACCATATCATTTACACTCTTTCTTCTTCCTTCTTTTAAGATACAGTTTTCTTCTAGCTTCCAGGGTTAAAAAACCTGGTGTAGTTCAGCCTGGTTCATGAGCGTGTATTTGTTTGTCCATAGATCATAACTGGTTTCTTCCCACGACGAAATGGCCCGTTATGGCTTTTTGGGGTGTGTAGTCATGCACACATTTCCCTTCATGTTATGCACATTTCACGTGACACAAGATCAGTCTGTGAGCATTTTGCTAACGACATCAATTATCTGGCTTCTTTTTTTGCAGGTCTTTTGATATTTAAATGGATTTATTTCTATTTTTTTCCAGAAGCAATAAATTTATGTTTTTATTGTAAATTACTCCTCCCCACCCAACCCTTGCCTTATTTCAAGTTGGATACAGAACTGAAAAAAGTTACATAAAAATTTTAAATTTACAGCAGCAATTTCGAGGGACTTTCAGTGATAATTCAACGGGTGGTTCTCGCAAAATATCATCAAACATTTTCTACCTTTATTCCAGGTAAAGATAATGTTATGATTATTTCGATTCAAAATGAATTTTAGAAAAAAGTTTTAAAAGTTTGGCCCTTTTGATGATTTTCCTCTATTGAACATTTACATGAACAATGAAAACAGTTTCGATGGAATCATAGAACTGCTTCCTAGTGCGTTCTCCCTGTAGTTTGGGTGGGCATTAGGAAGAAATGGCTATCTCTTAAGAAAGACACCAAACAGGCTGATAGTCTGCCTCAGGAGTAGAAACCCAGCTGTGAGGTGCACACCAGAGAAGATAATGAAAGTAAACTAAGAAAAGATAGGCAAATAAAACAGACTGTTACAACTGGGCCTGACAAGACAGTTTCGTCTACAGGAGAGGATCAAATTCAACCTGTGTAAATAAACCGCAGCCGACTGCACATATTTAAATAGAAAAATGCATTTTAAGCCAGTCTACATGTGTATTTCAAGGAGAGCTCAAGAAGAGAAAAACAATAACAAAATAAAGAATACAGATACAAGTAAAAAAAACGAGAGCAATAAAAGCAAAAAAACCCAACAAAAAAAACAACAACTAGGAAACAAACAACAAACAAAAAACAAACAAACAAACAAAAACTCTTAATAAAAGAAAACTTCAACAAAAACATGAGAATGCTGAGAGAAACTAGAGACATAGAAACAGAGAGATCCGATGAAAAAAAAGAAAAAAATGAAAAAAAAAAAAAAAAAAAGCAGGAAGTGAGGTAGACAGAAAAGAATGAGCGAGCAAACGAAGGACGAATAAACTTAAGAAGCAAGAAAAAAGAGCGGAAGAAATAAAAATAAATAGGAAGTAAATATCCAAACTAATAACTAAGAAAAAATTAAAACAGACAAGAAATAAATTAACAGAAGAATGAAATAAAAAAAAGGAATGATTTAATGGGAGAAAGTATGCAGAGAGAAAGAGAGACAAGGCAGAAACAACACAATGATGAAAATAAGTAAAAAAAAATATTGAAGCGATTATAAACAAGAAATATTATGACAGGCAGAAGAAGCAGCAGCGGGGGGGGGGGGTTAGTGGGGGAAGACTAACGACCAGCGACCAGGTAGACTTGCAGACAGATGAGGAGGAGGTTGAACAACAATAATAAAAAAATCCCTCTACATTCTACAGACAGTGTACGCTGGCTCCGCGGTCCCGTTTACCCTGACAAAAATTCGAAAGGTCGGGTAGCTGCCATGTTTTACGAATGTAACCAAACAGTGGAGACCGAGGACCGTGTGAAAACATGGCAGCCAGACCCGGGGCTACACAGGGGGGAGACTTGTTTTATCACAAACAATTTTCCGAAACCCGAGGCAGCGGGCGAGCTAAGTACAACAGAGATGCTGCGAATCGTTCCATGACAGATCGTGAGCATGAGAAACAGGTAAGCACGAGACACCTGGGCTCCTACATTTGTGTGTTTTTCTACCTGTTCACACCACAATCACTGTTTCCTTTTATCTTAACTCACAATGATTATCTCCGTTATTTTAACTCATTCAGCGGCTGAAGATCTCCGTAGGTTAGTCCGTGCGAACATGCGTGTATGCATGTGTTTGTACGTGTGCGTGAACCTGTGTGTAATTATGCATATGTGTGTGTGTGTGTGTGTGTGTGTGTGTGCTTGTGGATGCGCGCTCACACTTCTGTAGACGAAGGTGCGTTCGTGTTTATATGCACTTGCCTTGAATAATACATGCCACACAAACATTATCTTACAAGAGTTAGGCTTTTAACAATCTTTACTCGATATGCATCAAAGAGCAAAAGAAGTTTTTTTTTTAAAGTGTCTTCCTTGATTTAATCGTGAAAAGTAATCCTTTCTGCTGAAGTCACTTTAGTGCAACCTCAGGGGCATTAAAAGGCTGCCCGTCATGGAGCTTAGGATTGTAAAAAACATAAAAAACACAAAAAAACAAACTCCTATTAAAGTTAATGGTAACTGCATTAAGTTTTTTCGACAAAGAGATGCCTTTGGTAAAGTGAGGTATTTCCGCTTTGATATTGTGTCTGGCATGCTTTTAGCTCTTGATGAGATAGGCAGCAGCTTGAACAAAGCACATCGAGGCATGTAACTTGGCGGAAATGCAAAACAGCAGCACGGGATGTGAGGATGCAGCGCGAGAATTTGCGAGATCGTACTTGACGTCTCGTCCAAGATAATGTAACGAGAGATTAAAGTTAAATATAATAAGACTAGGGACAGAAGAAGAAGGGAAACTGCTCCTGGCATGCAATGGCCGTTTACTTTGGATCCTCCTGCCTGACTCGTGACGTCACAGCTGTTTGCCTCCAGCTCAGGTTCCTGTCGACTAGCGACAAGGGTGGCTGTGTGTTACAATCAATACTCTTTACATCTTTGGCAAATGCCAGTCATTTTTACCCGCCGTGAAAAGGTGACTTTTCATCATGAATTCCTAGAAAAACGCGAATGATGTGCAGATTAATAACATTTATCAAAGGTGAAGATGGCAATATAGAAATATACATGTACATTGTATGACATCACAGATGATGGGCAGGTTCCCTTACGGTTAGAAGTATTTATTATTTCACTGTAATGCCCGCTCACTAAGATTCAAAGCATTGTCCTCCCCTCTTCCATTTGGATCTTTTCAGACATAAAAAAATCTCGAAGGTTCCATTTGCCTATGAAATTCACGGTCATTTTGTGCACGAAGTGACGATGCAAAGTTTTCTACATGTTTATTTTATGTGCATCTGCAAAGAAGAGGGAAGCTTTACATAAGTCAGCAATCGATGCTGCTGGTATACTAAAATCTTGCACTTTGTACCAGTCTCAGCAGCAAATACGTTCAGAACTTTATGTTTGATGATCGAGAAATTTGGTCTTAGAACATCTGACTGCGGTCATAAGGATAAATAAATTGTAATTCTAAACTCCAAAACGTTTCATACGACTTGATGACATATCCTTTCAATTTTGCCAAAGATCATAAAGACGTTTTGATGGTCAAAACTAGGAGAAAGAAAGGGAGAAAGATTCAAACTTAAGGATGGTTGACAATCAACAAGACATGGTTCTAAAGATTAGCAATACATTCATGAAATCTACGATGGGTGTATCAGTAGCAAATGCTGAAAAATGTTTGTTGATAACAGCCAGCTACAGATAGGAAAGAAGTGTTTGGGGGCGGGGTCAGGAGTAAAAGGAGTGAGAGAGACGAAGAAAAACAGAGAAAGAGAGGGAGCAGATAATGCCGTAGGATTGAGAGGTCCTCCCTTCCAGATGTTGTGGGAAAGACTCCTTGTTTGCCCAGACACAGAAGACATGAGTAAAGCTGTGGTTTATGTTTCTCTTGCCCATCACCAAGTTCCTTGTCACGGAGAGCTAGGAGGTTTCTAGAAAAGAAGGAATCTTGCTTTACTGATGGTGGTCCGAACAATACATATAAATGAAACCGCCTGTTCCAAGTGGGATTTATTGCACGCGCTACGTCTGGCGCGTTGAGACAGATGCTTTTAAAAGGAGCGTCCCCTGCCTCCAGATTGGAGAGTTACACGAAACGACATGTAAAGGGAAAGGGAAGCAATTCGATCTCGGCAAAGACTGCTTTTTATTCTCCTCGTGTCTTTTTTCCTTGCTTTTTTTACTCTCTGGTTCTCATGCATCATACGAAACAGTGTCTAGCTGTGAGTAAACCACTTCGTCATCCATAGCACTTTCCTTGCTCTCTACTCCCTTGACAGTACAGCAGTTTCTATGACAGCAGCTTCAAGATGTTTTCTCTTAATTTCCCTCCTATCTTTGCGAGCCTCATGTTCCATGACACATCTTCTGGCTTGCCTATCGCAATGCATTTCATCATTTCTTTTTCAAAACAAATCTTGATACTTTCTGTGATTCGTAAGCTGCAATTTTAATTATTGTCTGGTCTTTTATTAAATCACCAACAAAAGACACTAACTATCTGGTGTGGTTGAAAGATAGGCGCAATGTAAACCATGAAGACACTAAAGCAGCTGTTAATGCATTGATGGGTAGCTAATTACTATCACAGCATAAGAATATTGCAATTAAAGTATCACATTACTCTCTACTAGAAAACTGAATGTTTAATTGTTTCTTGTTTACCTGCACAAGTTTGGTTTAAAAATAGATAATTTATTGACAAAGAAGACATTACAGACTAAATTATTTACTATCACAGTACAATGACATCTGACCTTTTGGAGTTTGTCACAGATACGAAAACAATTAAAAAGTATCAGTCATATATAATCGTTGGGTGTATCTCTGGAAAAGTAGTGTAAACTAATACTGAAGAATTTACCCAATATTTAATCGGTATGGGCAGTATGCATTTTCGCCAGTACGAAAAAAATCAAACAGCATTAAAAAACCTTATGTTTGATCATTTAATTAATTTTCATTCAATCAAAATAGTTTTTGTAAAGTTGTTTTCTACATTATCACAAGCACCACTTGCGGACCTAATTGCAAGAATGTCACAATTTTTATAGTTAACTTTCGGATGGAAAGGAAGTAGTGATAGTCTACAGGTCATCTACCCAATGTTTAGCTGCGGGATCAACGTGTTGAGTTCTTAATCAAAATTTGTTAGGGTAGAGCATTGTACTTTTCCTGAAATCGTCAATAAAATAACACTTGCCAGACTTTGTAACTACCTAAATATAGAGGCACATAAACAATAAGTAGTTTGAAAGCGTGATAATCCAGCTAAGTCGGCAAGTAACCTTTCTAGGGTAAAATATTTCCAAGACCTTCTGTCAGTCCACAAACCATAGTGCTCAATGTATTAAAGGGAAAAAAACCAGGTAAAATGACAAGTTTGGCTTAAATGAAAGATATTCCAAATCGTTTCTACGAGAAAATTCAACAAGATGTTTACTAACAAACGTGTCCAAAACATAGCTTCGTGTCGCTTTTCGGAGGCCACCATGTTTGAACTCTTTCGAGAAGAAAACATCCCAAGCTGACTTAGTTATGTATGCGGCACCATTTCATAAAAAGGGCATTGTGTTCGCTAGTCTTTCCTGCTTTACTCATCTATTTATCCCTGTACTTGGGTTTGGAATTGTAAGGCACGATACCCTGATCTACTATGTTAAGTCTTCGAAGATCGCCCATAGGAGACTGAAAGTAAACTCCGGCATCAGAAGATTTCAGTGATGTAGCTGGACAACTTTGAGTTGAAGCCTCCTTGTAGCAGCTCAGAGCTGTGTTGTAGATGTTATTGTGACACAGCAGTCTTTCGCCAAGAATGTTTTGAGCGAAAGCGATTTAGAAGTTCATATCTATATTATACCCCAACTTGTCATTTTAGTTGCCTTCTCCTTTAATATCAACACTTTCCCGCTAAGTTACCGCGACACATTTATGTCAGGAAAGGGTCTAGAAGAAGAAGAATTTGAAGTAGGTAAAGAAGGAGTAGGAGATGTTACGAACGATAAGAATGTCTTTAAGACTAATAATGTAACAGTTGCTGATATTTTTATTGACGGTATTGACGTCATCGGCAAACACTCATCGTTATACCGAGGGCTCTGTCTTCAAGATACCAACACGAAACGCAACCAACAAGAAAGCACCACCCAACCTCCAAACATAAATAAAGAAAATACATTCTCAACAAATATTAAGTAAGAACTGCAGCTGAGTTAACAGTAAAAAAAAATCCAAGCTGATTCCATCTTACATTCAGCCAGCCAGTGTAGAGCGTTCCTTTAACTGAAACGTTTTTTTTATTTCGGCCTGCATAACTTTGTCCATGACAAAAATATATTGGTTTTATTTACGAGTTTTTTTCTTGCATTTTCCTTTTAATGTTTTCTCAGGTTGTCTGAGTGTCTTTATTTTTTTTTTAACTCTAATTCTTACCAAGAGTTGTTTTAAGGTATCGACTACGACCTGAGGTAACAGTGCAATATTACCATTTTCCTGAACCTCTTAAAATTGACGAAACAGAAAGACAAACGAAGAAACAGACAACTATACCAAAAAAAGGACGTAAGCAAAGAAACAAACACACAACTTAACTATGCAAGAAAGAAGCCAACAAAGAGCGGGTCAGTAGACTCACTAACGATGTCCCGGCAATGTCTTTAGACATGCATCCAACTGGTGACACATTCATTAGAATACATCCACTGAGCAGGCTCCTGGCTCGGCCCATTAAAATGCATGCGGGCACACTGGAATCAGCAGTGCGGGAAGCCTGATCTTAGCGGCTCGACCAGCAGCCCGGCAAGCTTGATCTTAGCATTTAAAGTCTGGTCTGCTCGGGGAAGACTATTTCTCCCGCATTCATTTCCCTTCTTAATGTCCGCCCTCCTTTTCAAGAACAAAAGCAAGCAGATTCGTGTCAGAAGGGTGCGTGCGTGTGGGTGTGAGCGTGTATGTCAGTCGGCATGACTAATATGCTAATATGACCAAAATCTGGGTGCTGGAAAAAGTTAACTCTTGCTCGCTTAAGACAAAATCATCAGATCTGGACAAGAACAATTCAAACTATAAGATAGAGTAATTTTAACAAACCAAGTATTACATTTAAACCACTATGGAGCATTAACAGACTGACACCTTTCTCCTTAGTCTTGAACTCAAACTCGAACTAACAAACTGAGAGAACAAAACATGGATTGCTGAGAGCTTAAGAAAAATACAAAACACATTAGTAAGGGATATAAAAAATTGAGACAGTATCACTTGATGAGTTCCAACATGGCGGTTAGAAAGCTTCACATAAATTCAGTTATGGTTTACCTATGAACCCATTTATGTCAGAGTTTAATTTTTTTTAATTTGTTCCTGAAATTTATGTATGTGACCTACAGATATTTAAGGAACAAGAATTTGAAGAGAAAAAAACATTTGGTCCAATAATGAAATGTTAGGTATAAGTGGGTTAATATGCGTTCTACGTATTCTTATAATGAAAGTGTTTCAAAAAATTAAATATAAAATATTTCTTAAGTATTCCACGGAAACTTCGGACGGAAGAACTTTCAGGTGGCGGTTCTACTTTCTGTTCTTTTTTATGCAGGATCTTTAGGCGTCGGCGAGGTTCAGGGAGAATGAAAATTTATTTATTCATGCCCCTCTAGAGAGCCGTAAGCCCGCCGATGCTAACTTTGATCATTTTAGGAAATGTTCGGTCAAGCTATTGGCTAGGGGCTTGGCGAAAGATTAAATATTCCCATAGAAAACAGCAAAAGTTCACGAGGTGTGTGACGGGTAAACAGACCGACGAAGACGTCGTTAAATAAAACAACAAAGAGAAAAAGTTGGTCCTGATAAAAACGAAAATTGAAAACTTCTTGATTGTCTCATTGGTCTATATTTCCAAAATGAAAAGAAGGAAGAAGAAGTATAAGAAGATGACAAAGCAGCAGCAGGAAAAGAAGAAGAATACGAAGTAGAAGAGGAACAATACCAACAACAATAAAGAAAAAAAAAACGAAGAAAGAAGTGATGTGATTGAATCATTTATTAACACAATAAAGAGATCATGTTGAAAGCTTATGAGCAAAAGTTGAATGACTGTGAGGGGAGAAGATAGGTGGCACAATCACTGTCAGACTAACATAATACTTCCTTTGAAACATTCGGACTACGGAGACTAGAAATGGTTTCAGAGAGATGGAGTATTTTATTGTTCATTAGGAAACTATGATATTGTGGGAAAGCTTCACTAGACCAGAGGTTTTCAAACTGTGGTACGCGAGCACCATGCGCCAGATTAAAAGAATGTATATATATATATTTTTTTTTTACGGGGCTGTATGTAGGGTTCAGAGGTGGTACTCGGTCAATTCTAATTTTTAAAAGTGGTACTCGTCTGGAAAAAGTTGAAAACCACTGCACTAGAATACTGGTTGTGTGAGGCAGTGATATTGTGGCACTGTATTACTAGATGTATTTGGGGTGATGTATATTAGTAGATGGGGACAGTGGTGGTGATGGTGGCAGTATAAATGGCCTTATCATATGTCTAGTAATATTGTCCGGCACCCTCAGTTTTGGGAAGAAAGTATGTGGTCTTATTTTCACTGTTTGTCGTCTGTTTTCTCTGGATTCCTTTGGTGAGTGAGTGAGTGAGTGAGTGAGTGAGTGAGTGAGTGAGTGAGTGAGTGAGTGAGTGAGTGAGTGAGTGAGAAAAAGAGACAGGTAGGGGGTAGGTAGGTAGGTAGGTAAGAGAGAGAGAGAGTAAAGGAAGGTACAAGAGCGCTTTGCTTCTGTGCGCACGTAAACATTTGAAAACATTTCTCTGACATGCATGCGATATTCCTGCCTTACATAATAAGCCTATTAGATGTTAGAGCGAAGACATCAAGAGTAGGGGAATGGCCTTTATTACTTGGTGAAATAGCTTTTAAGATTTTCCCGCTCATGCAGACAAAAGAAGAAATCGCAGAAAAGTAAAGACAGCAGAAAACGAGCGTTGCAGGACAAAAAAAAGAGAGAAAAGATAAGACGGAAAATGAGGTATAGGTGCATCATAGAAGAAAAAGTGGGCTGCCTAACAGTCTTATGTCCATCATCTCCGCAGATATCAGTAATTTAAAAAAAAGACCGGTGATTGTTGGCGCTGTGTTGATGTTTTGTTTGTTATTTTGGGAATAATGCTCTTACGGTCCTATAGATGTGGTGGTGGTGGTGCTGGTGAGGGCATCGGCTTTGGTGAAGGTGTTGGAGATGTGACTAAATGTTTGAAACGTAACTGGTTTATTGACCTGATTAAAGAAAGATGCAGTGGCTTACATACAGCTAACACTGTTAAAACTCACTTTCATGAATGCTTTTCTATTAAAATCACAACATTTCTTCATTCTGTCTGTCTGTCTGTCTGTCTGTCTTTTCACATACACACGAACGCACGCACACAAATACACATGTAGATACATGCACAATTATTTCTTTACTGAATTAGACTGGAACACTCACATTCTCGGTTTTCTACAAAATAAAATTTTGCTTAAAGTGTATTCCAATCGCATATTTCAACACCTCCTTAATAAGACCGCAATTATAAAACAAAGGCAGAGGTCAGACGGGATTGATTGTGAAACGAATATCAACATTCTATCAATGCTTTAAATAACACCCTCACGTGCAAAGACGGTTATTAGTCCACCTGTCAAGCAAGCTAAACAGACGAAAATGAAGGAAAAAAGAATAAAGAAGAATGAATAAATGATTGAGAAAACGAAAAACCAAAGAAGCAAAAGTACAAATAAAGAAAAAAAAACATTAAAACTCTTCAAAAGCAAAAGCATAAGAATAAAGACTTGAGTAAATTACTTCTTTTTCGGGCGCACGTTTAACTCAATTAACCAAACACAACAATAGAAAGCAAAACAAAGCAAAAATTAAAGAACAGGAGCGAGGAAGGAAGAACACTGGAAGAGATTCCAGCCAGTTTCACAGGTTTCTACTGATTTCTGAAGCTAAGCAGTTTGTGAAATCGTAGCAAGTGGCCTGATGTCATTACACTGACACTGTCTCAAGTCTAAGGAATCGACACAAAGGAAAATAGCCCAGACTATGAGTCATACAATAACAAATACATAAAACTGAATTATCCAAGACTCAGGGCTGTTACCTTTATATCCTTTGCGCCCATAACATCACTTTAAGGATGGTGGGACTGTGAGAGCAAAATCGATTTTCATCAATCACCTTTTTTAGCTTCTCTGTTCGGGAATGGCCAGTTCGGATTGAAGACAAATCTGTTTGTCTTTTGACAGTAAAAATAATGTGTATTATAATCTGGGCCGTCTCCTTTGTCTGGCAATCAAGAGACTTGTGTAGCCACGGCACGACCTTGTATTGCCAATAACCACATTATTGGGGGAGGGAGAGGTAACTGCCAGTGTGTTTGCTGTTCCAGTATTTGGCAGCACAGTAACTAAACATCCTGTGACCATATGCGGTGATGTAAATTATAAAGATCCTAAAAGGCATTCAGTGGTTTGATAACTAATAGCGTTTGGCTTCTTCGTGTGGTGACAACAACCTACAAGAAAATAAAATGTTACAGACGAAAATTGCTAAATATTTTCAGTATACACAACTACATAATTGCATGTGAATTAGTTGACTGTTAGTATCTATTTTCAGATAATCATTTAAAGAATGGAAAAATAGGGTTACAAATGGAAAAGAACGTGAAATACATTCCTTTTTTTTATCAGATTTTATTTTAAAT
Organism: Marisa cornuarietis; assembly: GCA_004794655.1. Classification (NCBI taxonomy): domain Eukaryota; kingdom Metazoa; phylum Mollusca; class Gastropoda; order Architaenioglossa; family Ampullariidae; genus Marisa; species Marisa cornuarietis. The sequence continues at coordinate 9,298,615 of SMMW01000555.1, forward strand.
AACATCAAAGATTTGTGCAATCGTTGAGAAAAAGCTTAACAACAAGCACAAATTACCGCTGTTCACAAAAAGCTTAATACTTTTAGAAACTTGAGCAAGGTGTTAATTAAAAAAACATTGAACACAAGTTATACTGGACGTGGAATCCTCACCAGGTCACAGAAAGTCCCGTGGCTTCTCGTAAGACAGGGAGAGGTTTAACATCAAATGACTCACAGAATTGCTCTAAAAATAAACAGTTAACACAATGAACTTTGAACTAAATGTGAAAAAATGTTTGTATTTGTAATAAAGACTTGTTATCAAAATTTGCACATTGAAAAAAACGGCTTTCAGATTCATATCAATCATAAAACAGAAGCAGACAGCGGACCAGATCATGTCTGGTTATATGAGCAGGGTCTTCGATGACTTTGGCCGTACTTTGCCTTCTTCGGAAAAAGAGATATGAATCTTGATCAAAGCAAACACGAAATAAATAACGGAACATTCTACGATTGATGGCAGGGGCTATAACTCCCCAAACTCAGAATTCAAAAGAAATCAATAGGAAGAAACTACTGTAGTCGAGAAAAAAAGCACATACAATAACATTTCTTTGAGGTAAGCAGCTGACAGGAGGGATATACAATAGTGAAAGGCTCATCACTCACAGCCAAGCTTCTATTACTGTAAAGTTAACAATTGGAGACTTAATATTGGTGAGGCGCGAACAGCATTTCTTGTGGTTTGTTCATCTCCTGAACAGAAGTGACAAGCATTATATTAGATTTTTTAAATAACGCTTTTGGAAAGGAAACTCTGTCATGCAGCCACTTCTTCTCTGTCGTGATTTTCACAAATAAAGCCAAATATTATTTATATCAAAGTTTTGTTCCGTCAGTTGGAAGATCCGTTTTAATCATGTCTTTGTGAACTTGGAAAAATAAGTTTACACAAACCGGTGATGAGTGTTATCGAGAACTACACTGACTAGATGAAGAAAAAATGGATTATTTTTAAATCTTGATAGAGTTTGGGGTTTAGCACAAAAAGGAATTGGCAGTAGCTTTAGTCTGTTACTACTCAATCGGTGAGTACTTCTCTCTCTCTCTCGTCTCTCAATCCCAGACATGCTATTTCGCATTAAGCATCCGTACATTTTCTAAGGCTCTAAAAAAAATAACTGTTAAAGTTCAAACTGTTTATTGATGACAAGATTTATGCGGGCAAATGTGGTCAAGAAATTGTTGAAACGCCTTGTCATACGCAACAGACATTTATTTTGGATTTACATTAAAATATATCCTTGTTTTCGATAAAGGTCTTCTCAGTAATGAAGGAAGAAGAACGATTGGGTAAAAACCTCGGATCGAAGATAAGGATATATTTCAATGTGAATCCAAACTAAATTTCTGTTGCATACAACAAGATTAGTTTCGATTACATGATACGCTGGACTTAAAAACCGGACCCAGTTGAGAGAGCTTTTACAAGTTGTGGCTTTGATTTAGAGGGTTTGTGAATATCAAAAGCAGAGTATTTCACAATTTGCTGGGTAGAAAATTCATGAGTACACCGTGTGGTAAAGACAAGACAGTCTTTTAATCCCATGTTGTAATGTCTCTTGCTTTGTTAGCCACACACGATCCTTAGACCTCTCATGGACACGATGCTGAACGGCGAGATCAAAGAGGTGGACAAGTAAAAGGAGAAAGAGAAGAAGATGAAGAAAAACAACTTGTCGTGCTAACTTTGGTGTTTGTGGCTATGTTGGCAGGAGTGGAGAAGAGGAATCTGAAAGAAGGACACAAGTTTTACTTTTTTATTTTTTGATGAAAGGAAGAACTCGTGCTTAAACATGAAGACAAGTACATTTTTGTTAGGGTAAACACGTGCGTAAACATCCATCACTTGACTCACCTGCGCAAAAACGGCCTCAACTGAAATAGTACAGTGCCGCTATTAATATGTTTTTGTTTTGTTACCTTTTGGTTTGTTTTGATCTCGTGCTTAATGTGCGGTGTGGTGAGGTTTGTGTGATTGTGTGTGTGTGTGTGTGTGTGTGTGTGTGTGTGTGAGCGCTCGCTTGCGTGTGTGTCTATCTGCATTAGAATAAAAACTCAGCCAGTGAATATGTTTGCGTTTAACATTAAAGCAGAAAATTTCAAGTGCACTATATTTGTCAGAAAGACTCATCAGTGACTGTTTTTATTAATGGTTTACAAATGTATGTACATGCGTGCGTGCGTGCTTCAGTAGGTCGGTAAAAAATGTGAAAAAAAATCGTAAAAGTTACTCTCATGTTTCGGCTGTAACCTCACAAAATGTGTCTTGTTTCTATCTCAGTCTACAGCTCGTGACCATCTTTAATCTCCTGTTACAAGCACACACACGCCCATCACATGACCCACTCCCTCCCCAGAAATTTCATGGCACATTCACAGCCTGTAAAGGAGTTATTACAGTTCATGCAACTTATCCTAGAATCTGAGCTGCGGAGCTTGAATAGTTTTATTTATATAAAACATGGGACCTTTTCAGTTCTCCTAAGAGAGCTTCAGCTGTTGCACTTGCACACGCCAACTACTTTAAATGGCATCATCAGCACAACATTGGAGAGGCTCTAAGAAGTAATGAAAAGCACTTTATTAGTGCATGTCGCTAAAAGGGAAGCAGCTTCAAAAAATACCTGTGAGAAGAGGCCTGCTTAGAGATCGGGCGAGGCCAAAAATATCAAAATGGCAAAAAATACAGAAAAAAATTTAAAGAATGTTAAAGAATGAGTGAAAAAACTCAAAAGGAGCCCTATGGACAAAAACTCCCTATACTTCGCAAAATACGCTTCCTCTTTGAACATTTATGGAAGTTAAAGACTACTGAAGTCCAATTTTCTCGGATAAATTCTATGGCTGTCTCTTCTTGTCATAGTTCTAGGCGCTAGCAAAGCAACAAAAAAATTCAGTCCTGTCATAAGAACAACATCTGGTAAACGTAAGCAGCAAAGAGTAGGTACAAGAACAAGAACAGGAATCGTTTAGTTACAGTCAAATATAGTAACACTACATCCACTGTGATAGCATTACGATAACAAATGCCTAGCAACCATAACAACAACAATGTCACAGTACAAGGAACAGAACGATTTTCGGAGCTGGGTGTCAACATTCTCTTCACACGCCGGGCAGGCGAATTGGAGAAGCAGGCAGAGAATAGCCATTCATATCCAAGATTCGAACTCGCATCATTAAACATGAAATGCAGTCACTCATGCATGCATCGCAATCGTACGTGCATACATGCAAGCGGCGAAAATCGTTAGCACCAACGAGCACTTTAGAAACTGGATCACAGGCCAACTCTTGAGATTGTTGCTTCACAGCCAGAAGTGAGCAGTGATCACTACCGTGTCTGTTTGCTAAGTAACATCGATGGTGAAATTCATTAGTCAATTCAGTCATTTAGTATATGTTATTTTATTTAAACATCTTTCACGAATAGTAGCTGAGAACAACAAATATGTTTATGTTTGCTGTACTGGAGATTTGCAACAGGTAAGCCAGTTGTAGCTTCGATTAGCACAAATAATTTTCCAATTTTTAGTGATTATTAAGCTCAATTTTCTGGGGGGTGGGTTTTTTTAACAGAAAGAAATGATGCCTGCTACGTTTGTCATGTAATAATATATTAAGCATAATGGTATTAAAAGCCAATTCTAAGTCATAGGGGCGGTAAATAAGCTCAGTCTATAAACATGAAAATGGATGCTGACAGTCCAATACCTCTGAAATGTCTTCTGGATACTCGGCTGCCGTTGTTCACTTTATATAAAAAGAAGTAGGCTTATGAAAGATTTCGAGGTCTGTCAGATCGTAAGAGGGTTCACACAGCTGTCCTATCTACGATTAGTTTCTGTCAGAAAAGGAAGGACTTAACTGAAAGGTGGGCAATATTCTGGTAATCAGTCAGCTTTCTTCAGACTGTCGACTACAGGCCTGTCACGTGTGTGCCAGACGTGTGGGCTGGTCAGAAAGATTCGCAACACAATTTACAAAAACCCTTTTTTCACGAGCACATCAATGAACTTAACTATATTCATGTCATTAACCCAACAGGCAAAGAACTCTCAACAAGAACTGAGATGACTGGAATAATACTCTCAAGAAAATTGACTTTTACTCTAACAGTTGCAAAGGAAAGTGATCATAAGAAAAAAAAAGATGTGTTAGAGAGAGAAAGTGTGTGTGTGTGTGTGTGTGTGTGTGTGTGTGTGTGTGTGAGAGAGAGAGAGAGAGTGTGTGTGTGTGAGTGAGAGAGAGAGTGTGTGCGTAAGAGAGAGAGTGTGTGTGTGTGTGTGAGAGAGAGAGAGTGTGTGTGTGTGAGAGAGAGTGTGTGTGTGTGAGAGAGAGAGTGTGTGTGTGTGAGAGAGAGAGTGTGTGTGTGGGTGGGTGAGAGAGAGTGTGTGTGTAAGAGAGAGATAGTGTGTGTGTGAGAGAGAGAGTGTGTGTGAGTGAGAGAGAGTGTGGGTGGGTGAGAGAGAGTGTGTGTGTGTGAGAGAGAGAGTGTGTGTGAGAGAGAGAGAGTGTGTGTGTGTGAGAGAGAGAGTGTGTGCGTAAGAGAGAGAGTGTGTGTGTGTGAGAGAGAGAGAGTGTGTGTAAGAGAGAGAGAGTGTGTGCGTAAGAGAGAGAGAGTGTGTGTGTGAGAGAGAGAGTGTGTGCGTGAGAGAGAGAGTGTGTGTGAGAGAGAGTGTGTGTGTGTGAGAGAGAGAGAGTGTGTGTGGGTGGGTGAGAGAGAGTGTGTGTGTAAGAGAGAGAGTGTGTGTGTGAGAGAGAGAGAGTGTGTGAGTGAGAGAAAGTGTGGGTGGGTGAGAGAGAGTGTGTGTGTGAGAGAGAGTGTGTGTGAGTGAGAGAGATTGTGTGTGTGAGAAAGAGAGTGTGTGTGTGTGTGAGAGAGAGAGTGTGTGTGTGTGTGTGGGTGAGAGAGAGAATGAAAATAAGTGAGTGTGAGAGAGAGGTCACTTAGTTACATGTACATTACTCATTGATTCCATAAGACAAGAGAGACAGAACGGAGAGGACAAGTAAGAAGCAAAGGTACTGGAAAAGTAAACAAACTTACAAGAATGAGCAAGATGTATGGCGACTTGTCAAAACATCTCACTTCAGCAACTACGCTGTGTGGGGGTCAAACATCGCAAGAACAGTTGGGCTGCGTTCAGATAGCCATGTTTCTCTTTTTCTTGTGCCTGCGTGCATGTGTGTGTGTGTGCGTGCGTGTGAGTGTGTGTATGAGTGTGAGTGCGTGTGTGTGAGCGTGTTTGTGTGTGAGTGTGTATGAGTGTGTATGTGAGTGTGAATGAGTGCCTGTGTGTGAGAGAGTTATGTGTGTGAGTGTGAGTGTTTGTATGTGAGGATGAGGGTGAGTGTGTGTGTGTGTGTGTGTTTGTGTTTGTGTGTGTGTGTGTGTGTGTGTGTGTGTGTGTGTGTGTGTAAAAAACAGTCTCTATCTCACTACGTGTATGTGTAATCCACCTCACAAGTCGATGACAAACGATCTCTTGTTTGTCGGCTATGTTTCCTCCTTCTTCATAAATTGTAAACCGCACTTACAAATTTTTACAGCTCTGCTATAATGACAAGATTTTAACCATTAAAGCGAGACTGGTTAGATTATTAGGTACTCTAAGCAATTATCTTCTTGTTGTTAGGGATTTAAACATGTAACTTCACAAACGACATTTTTGTTAAACACATCTTTTTGAGCTCCATGTGTTCTATTACTTACAGATTCCATTAAACGTTCAACAAGACAAGATCCTACGTTCCCCCCCCCACTTGATTCTTGTGATACAAACGATTGCTACGTGACCACGTGCATCATATGAAACTGAACAACTTAAATTTTCATTTTTAATGTCTTTAATTATCAATAGTTATAAAGAATTTCCCGTTATTCTCAAACAAAAACAGGTTTCTCAGCTTTAACTTTCAGTCTGAAACTTGATAGTTCTGCCCTCATGTTTACTTACCTTCAGAAAGAATGGAACATAAAGCAGTGAATGCCGGAATTGCGGACATTATCAGAAAAGATTTTATAATAAGACACAAACATTCTTTAAATTATATTGAATTAATATTACCTTTTAAAAATTGCTATGAACATTGTGTCAAATATTTTTGAGAAAACTGCGCCACCTCTGTAAATTATCTCACGAGAGCATCTTTCAGACTAAGTCCACCAGGGGACGTATGTCACGTAAAAGTGATTTATCAATTTGTTAAAGTAACAAATACGCCTGCCGGTAAAACACGTGGAGAACTCTAGACACACCAAAGGGAGGAAGGGTCGAGAGAGGTTAGTGTAAACATTCGTCTTCCATTGGATTCCTTGAATCAGTAGATTTTTCTTTCCATCCCACCAATACCTTCGGATGCTTTGATTAGCGCACTTCAGACTTGTGTGGCATGGGTTGTTTGATGGTCAAACAAGAATCATCGCCAAAACTCCGAAGAGGGGGGGTGTCACTGGCAATGCTGGCACATTGTTCTAACCACGCACGTCAGGAAGAATCATTTTCTTTTCCTCCTCGACCCTCACCTTCCACCGAAGTACCGTTAAACTGGTTTTGCGCTACTACGCCGGCGGTTGCCCCGACTTATCAGTCCACTCACCCCACGCTGTCTCCATCACTTTAGTATCGCTGGATTATTGATGGCAAATCCATATTTCTGTTATTTGCCATGTTTCCTGGAGGACCATGCTGCTCAAAAAAGATGGACGCATGGTTAAAAATGCCATTCTCCAGAAAGATCTTTAACTAGATAGCGTGCTAATTCTTCTCACAGACTTGGACTCGAGAACAGTATCTGCTGAGCGCTTCAGTAATTCGAATGTACATTTTCAGCCTTCTGGGGATACCAGTCAGTGAAACTAGCCTGTCTAAACCTTCGTCATGCATCAGGCTGTGGTTGTGCTGGCTGCTTTACCATCAGGCTTTGATTGTCACTTTTTCGTTTAGTTGCAGACGATTTCCTATTTTGCTTTTCTTACCGTCTGTCATTTTCTCGCCTGCTGATACGATGAGAGAAATGATGCGAGACAGGAAGAACGAGTGACAGACAGAGGGGGTGGGGAGAAGGTATATAAATACCTAAATTTTTTTATGTAAGCAAAAGAGACTGCTTCTCGGAGCGAGCTTGAGCTAAACTATTAGCATGTTCATGAACCCTCCTTGAAGCATCGACTTCTTTATCTACACTCCTGACTATAAGGAGTCTTACATTACATCTCCAGGTTAAGACTGCAAAACAAACTCTTTGATGTCGCTGTGTGTGGGTTTTCCTCCACGTGCTCAACATGCCTTCCTTTCACACCTGTCCTATCACCTTTCTCAAACGTCCCTTCATCTTAGGCTCCACTTACGTGTACATTTCCTTATCGTCATCTGACTGTTATTGTTATTGTCTGTTTCTATATAGGTGTGTTGAACTGTTAAAATCTGTCAATGTTGATGCCCAGCCTGAAGAAAAAAATAGGAATTTTCGACATCGACACGAAAGATCGCCGCAGTCCTCAGCCGATGGTGGTTGCCACGAACTTTGTACCCCGCTGCCAACTGTCAGAAATTTTGATTGTCAAAACCGTACCCATAATGGCTGTCTTTTTTGTTTGCCACAGTAAATTTTCAACTCAAAATCGACTATCTTGCATCATGACTCAGCTCGTGCAGTTCTTATCCAGGAAAGCTAAGCTAAGCAATTTGTTTTTCTCTATCCTCTCCCTTCGCTGCCTTAAAAGATATACAAGCGACCCCGGTGTATGTTGTCTAAGATTAAAAAGAAAAACCTCAATTACACTTAAAACACTCTGTATTTCAGGGAGAGCAAACATCTAGGGAGGAAGTACACCTCAAGCCCGAATAAATTAAGCTAATGACGAGTTTACATAAACTTTAATTTTTGAGTCTGGGGAAGACTCTGGAGGAATGTAAAAACGTGCAATGCCAAGCCTAAGCATGAGATAAGAGTCTGGATTTTGCGGAGTAAAGTAAGTAGGAGTTTCGAAGATAATAGTCTGGAGAAATTGTGGACATCTAGAAGACTGTAAACAAATGTAGAAAGTTAGCCATCTGAAAGACTAGCAAGAGAAAAATTAAATAATTTTGTATATTCTAAAAAACGAAGAAAGGAAGTTCGAATTTTACTCTTTGAATAGGCTAACAGGACCTAGGAGCAACTGTTAAAAGATGGATGAATGTGATAATATTGTAGGAGACTAGCAAGCGATAAGAATATAAAAGCATTGTTAAAAAGAAGGGTCCACTCGAAATGTTTTACAGTAAGGCTAGGGGAACAGGGACAAGAAATACGATCTGCTCCTACAACATTCTTCTTAACACTACAGTAATTGCAATACAACATACTAAGTAACAATACAATATTTGTAATACAACATGCTGAATAGCAATACAGTTACTTTAATACAAAATACTAACAGCGATTTTAATTTGACAATATATATTGTACATTATAATCAGTTTTTCATAATTTTTTTTTACACTCCAAAAGTCGACAAATAAAATTGTTCTCTGAAAAGAAATTTCGAGATATCTTGCAACAACACACCATCCCCTGAGTTCTCTTAACTTTTTTGTAACTCTATATACTAATAGTAAATTCATCGAATTCAAAAATACCTGGTTTATATCTCATTTGTCCGCCTTTTATTTTCTTCAAGGCAACCTTACTATATACTGCATTTTTTCTGTTACTTTTATCTCTAGTCTTGCCGCCACTGTGCAAATCCTGTCATAAATTGTAAAAGTTTGTATTGTTAAATCATTCGGAAGATAAGCTACTCCCATGCTGCACCAGGTGATATTTGTCAATGCAGAAGGAAACTCGTTATAAACAGTCCCTTAAGAGCTTTTTGATCGGGGTTGTATCCTACGAATCTGCCTTCCATGTTAATTTTGCAGACTACTGGAGGTTGATAACTGGATTGCTAACAAGCAGTTTTTGTAGCTTCTGTGCTAGCTTAGGGAGTTTCTTGTTCTGCGAAAAGTCTTATCTCGGGAATCAGGGAGACTGATCGAGAGACGCAAGGGAACAGAAACGTTGGAAGCATTTTTCGTCTGATTTTTCAAACATTGTCTTGGACACCTGTCTTTTGTCTTGTCTTTTCTTGCTGGCATTAAGGTTTAAGGTTTCAGAATAATTTTTTCCCCTTGGCTGCTCATTTTCACCTCCCTGACAAGCAGACAGCATCTTTTACAGGCTAGCAGCTACGGTCTGACAAAAACCCAGGATATATCTACGTGGTTATAAATAGAAATCATGTACAAGTGCTAGAAGTAACACCATGTTGATGTTGATTTTGTGAGGAACTCTCAGGTTTTTTTGACAATAATTTACTTACAGTGAAGTTGTTCCATTGACCAGACATACAATACAGGAACACTACGTTTATAAGTATGTTTTAATCTAAGTGTACAAATGTTTCGACAACTTCCTCTCATCCATTTTTCTGTCTTTAGAGCGCTTACACGACATTCAAGGAACAAAGAATATGCATGCTTAGTATGAGTTAATAAATTTAAAATGGTATACATCAAATTGTACAAGTCTTCGCGGGTAGTTTTGTTTTAAAGCCGACTTCAAATGGACACCCCAAGAGAAAGATATATATATATATAGAGAGAGAAAGATTGTGTACGGAATTTTTTTACTGGTAGTGAAAAGTAACTACATGCTAATAACGAAATAAAACAGTTTTTCTCAATCATGTTTGCCAACCTGAAAGCGGAAGACGTGTCACACTTTTGAAGAAAGGAACAAAAACTTGTTTCTAAACAGACAGCGAAAACAGTGACCGAGCAGCGGAACTGGAAACAGGCGGGCGGCTGATGGAAATGACAGCTGGTGGTGTGGAGGAGGCTGTTTACCATCTCGGGCAGGTGGGAATAAGCTCGGATTTCTGAGCCTAGTTGTGTGTGTGTTGCCGTCGAACATAATCTGATCGAGGTCTGTATCGCCGCTCGGGCTAATAATGTCAATACGAACTGCATTCTGCCAGAAACCCCTGGGGGTCTTAATAGTTATCTCCCTTTGGAGGCAGCAGTTGTCCGGGGATATGAAGCTAAGCGAGAACCTACGAGGACGATTGGAGGTTTTTGTACCGAATCTCGACAGGAGTTCTCGACTTGATGCGATGACTGTCCTTGACGCTTGGGTTTGTCAGGTCGTTAGACTTATTGTCCTCGACAGCTGGTAATTACTAGGGTAAGGACGATCATTGCTTTCTAGGTCTTCAATGTTTTTTCATCTTTTTTTGTTTGCCTCTCGTCACACATAATCGTGCTGATTTACCTAAAGACTGGCTTGCATGAGAGCTTCTGCCTCCCGCTCTTACATAAAGGAGACCCAGGCTTTTCAGAGGGTGAGCCAAGTGCAGTTTAATGAGCGGAAGATGAGTTATGGACCTTTGGAATCTTTCCTACTTAAAAAAGAAAATGTGCCATGAAATCTATTTTTGAAAATTTTATAGGCAAAGGAAATTACACACAGCAGGGAGGTTTCCTTCTTCTTTACGCATGATGGTCTATCTTGACGAGGATGATGCCAGAACTGACTGCATGGCACATGCATCACACTTAAAATTGTTAAAAAAAGGATGGTTAACAAAATAAAACTGAAACTCGTCCGCATAATTTGAATGAATGAAAACAACGACAGCCGTGAATGCAAAAAAGATACTACACCCTAAGAAATTCTACATGAGGACTCACAGGCGCCATCAGCTAAGTATGTGAAGACTTCACTACTGCAGTCAACTACATCAGAGGGAGCAAGACATAAAAACTTTTGTTCAAGCTGAGCAAGATAATAAAAGACAATGCAGTCTCCATATAGCAGCTCATAGCTTTCTCCCCAAGAGTAAGGAATAGTGTAAATATAAGTGACAATAGAGACAAATTATTAGACAGGAAAGAAATAAAAAGGGAAACGAGGAAGATTTTGACGTTAATGATGTTATCTAAAAACGTCAGCTCAATTATTATGGAATCAGTCATTCAAGAAAAGATGTAAAAAAAAAGAAAGAGAAGAAATGAATGAGCAGAAATTAGGCGCTCAGAAACAACTACATTTAGTAATAAGGAATAATAATATATCTTTTTTCATTCCTTTTTCATCCTTTAGCAATAAATAGACATTTTGGAAGCTTAGGCGTTTGTTCTTAGAGGAAAGAAAAATTGTTTACGCGGCTGTAGAGACTTTCGTCAACAATAAAATGAAGAGTCTAGACAAGATGGCGAAGAATTTAAAGGCGAGGATTAACGGGGAAAAGGTGGAAAAGAAAACAAATGCCGTGTTATAAGTGGAAAAAATCTAGACACGTTACCTTGTAGTCGTAGGGGGTGGGTGAGGTATTAGAGAGAGATTCGCTTATTTCAATTTTGGGAGGGATAGGGATTGGCTTTGGACATAAAGCACACACAGCTGTCAGACATCAGATATTCTACAATCGAAATAATGTATATGTTGTATGATGTAAACTTGGTGGAGATCACATGTACTTAATTGATGCATACGATTCATGTTACTTGTCACGCTGCGGTTTTCCCATTTGCTTTGATATCTATACTGACAAGTGTTTGTTTTCTAATATAACAACTCGCAAAAAGAAGGGTTAGATACTAAGATTAAAGGTCGATAACCTGGAGTTCACTGCGAACAGCTGGAGAGTTGAATGTCTGTGGTTCAAAGCCCGCTCAGGCCCATGGCTAGATCGTCTACGTAAGCTAAGCGTAAAGCAGAAAATGAGGAATGGGTACGGAACCGGCTCGCTTTTTTATTCTTCTCTCCCTCTCTGCCTTATCTTTTCCTTCTCTCTACAGTCATGTGATATCTCCACAGGTAGGGTAAGTACTCGTACGGGTGTCGGCCTGGCTAGTTACCACATTTTGGATTCTGACTCCGGCCATGGTATTGGCTCCTCCACGCTCTGCAAAATGTGTTACAGGAGCGAAATATTTGACAAAATCGAGGGGAAAGCAATCGACCACAGGCTTCATTCAATGAACTAAGCCCTATCTCATTAGACATAATCAAGGTAGAGTACACTGCAAGACCGCATCTTTCTTATGCATACAGGAGCTGTGATGAATAACACTAGCTAATCTACATAAATCCTATGGAAAAGGAGGCAAACCATGGACTATTCATCTCACAACCTTTACCGATCACCGTTCCTGGCTGGAAAGAATTAGTGGAAGGGGGCAAGGGTCACGTACAGTAAGGCAAACAACGACTTTAGTCACCGGAAGACTAACAGACAATGCGTAAGGAATGGGAGAAGGAAGAGGGAGCCTGCAGAAGACCGAAAGGGCGGTATCAGGAAATTGAATCAATAGGGTTCCCTTTTTTGCTGGTCATTGTGGCGACGAAGGTCCGGTATAGTTACAGATGAGGATTCTGACACGATGTGCCAGACGTCTGGGACACTGCCAGGCTCTGTGGTTGTCTGTAACCGCATGCCGTCTCCTCCTGACACGTTTAATAAATACAGTAAAACAACACCCATTCCAGTGCCCTGGACCGCCTCCTTCAGCTGCCATCTTGTTGGAGGGTGAGCCGAGAAGACGCTCGCAACATCGCCTGGATGTTATCAGATCAGTTGCCCCGGATGATATCACCGTATTGGTGATACTAGACTGGCTTGCAGGGAATGAATTTTCACAGTGAAGTAAAGCCACGACACGTCTTCCAGCATCAGGATTGCAATTATCAGTATAAGGGTTCGGAGGGAGATGTCTACATTTAAATGGTAATTAGTGCAATTATGCAGTAATGTCTATGTAGAATGAGCATACAGTGATATGATCAGTTAAATGCTGATAAGTCCATAATTTGTATTAAAAAAAGTTCCGAAGCATTTTCAATAAATGTGATTATATTTGGCGCATGTTTGTCTTGAACAAAAGATGTGGACAGAAAATAGGAGCAAATGTTACACAGTCTAAAAGAATCGGTGATGTAGACCAGTTACCGTCAACATATGCTGCATCTGTCTGACTTCATTAGCTTTCTTGCCTCAAAATCCAAGAAGTTAAGAAGCCAAGACAACAAGAGCTGGTCCGACAAATCAAAACCCAATGAATTCCCGTATTTTTTACGTTTTGCCTACTTGGTCAGAAATTATTTCATATTTACAAACAGAAAATTATTGTTCCCCTCGAAGAAAATAGGGTCGAGATATGAGAAAATACTGAGGATGCGAATGTTTTGCTTTAGCTTTAAAGTTTTAGAGATGCTTACCTCGGAAGGCATTTATTCTGCAGGCTACAGCACACCTGCCAAAGATATTGTGTTCATCTCTCCCCCTTTCAGTCTATTTCTTCCCCCACTTCCCTCCTTCACTTTTCAGCCTCCTCTTTTCATGACGTGCATGTATATGTGTGCAGGTGCTTGTTCATATGTGTGTGGATGCATATGCTTATGTTTTGTGCGTTTTTATGTTTATGCGTGTTCTTGTTCGTGTGTTTGCGTCCGTGCGTGATTAGATGCGCGTGAGAGCTCGCTAAAGCGACGAAGTTATGACAGGCTTCATTTGGGAAATTCAGTTTTAAGGAAGCTGCAATCATGAACAGGACAACGCTGATCATGTTAGAAATGTTTAACATTAACATTGTGAGTAAGCTACGAATTGTAATTCCTATTATTCTTAAAACCAGACTGACTATTAAACTGAGTAAAAAACTTTCTTCTAGTACAATATGCATAATTAGAACTATTATGTAATTATAAAAAGTAACCCTTAGATGTATACAATTCAGATATTGTTTCTTTTTACTTTTGTTGCATATTTTTTACGCATCGAGTACTGATTGTTTTAGTTTTATAATTAAAACTTGGACGGCAAGAGGCAGATAAAGTTGTCTTTGTTCACAACGATTGCGTGAGTGTTGCCACATATGTTTTTTTATCAATATCATCTGAATTATATTACACACAAGGGCAGAATTTCTCTCTCTCTTTCTCTCCATGTATATAAAAATAAAAAATATTTGTATACGTGTGTCTGTGTGTATTAAGTTGTTTTCATCTTTAAGCATGATTATACCTTCATAAAAAACTAAACAGTTATAGAGCAGATGTGAGGTTTTTTTCATAAATCAACATGTCACACATTTCCTCCAACAGAAAGGTTAAAAATGTCTCACGTGCTTTTCTGGAATGGAATCAGCATCAGGAATAAGAATAATTGACCTCAGCCTCTTCCCGCAGGTGACTGTCGGGATTTGATGGCCACGTTCTCTCTTTACCGTCCTTCACGTGTTTTCTTCCACAAAAGCCATATTTTTTTAATCGCTGTGTAAGACCCTTTCTTTCTCATTGAACACACCAGGGGTGGATAGCCTACTGAGCCTGCCTGATAACTAGAATCCCTATTTTTAACAAAAGCCCCATAATAATAAGAAATGTTCCAGGGTCAGAATTTTGCTCAGAGAGTTTTTCCGAGATGTATTCAAGTAAGAGTGGTTTTCATGAAAGCCGCATATTTCAAAATATAATCGAACTGCAGCTTTACTATTTTACAGTTTTCGTGAGTTTTGTTTTTCTGTCATTATCGTAGAAACAAATCTGAAATGTTGTTAGAATCAAGTTTTCATTCCTAGCTGATAGTCTGGCGTTAAATAATTGCTCTCAAATTTTCTCGCCAAGGGTATCCTTTCCTCCAGTGCTCGACTCTTCTTTACAATTATCTTCCCTTTCTCAGTTTTATGTCATTGCTATGTCATTAGATGTCTGTCTATTTCCGGCAGTTTTTTAGTCTTCTTTTCCCAGCTATTATCTCCATCTTGATTCTTTTCTTGTGATAGTTTTTTTCAATCATCGTCTTTTCTTCTCTTGTTCCTTTTCTTAGAGAGTTTCAACATATTAGATTATATGGATCCCATTCTGCCTAGTTAATTGTTTTTGCGGAAAAAAATCAGTATTTTGGAAGTTCTAAGTACCAAGGAACCCCAACTTCTCTCTTGTTCTCTCGGGGCTAAGTGTACCACCATTAGGTCACAGTCCACATTGAAGAATATCATTAGCTTCCCTGTCCTCTTACAGTCGCAGGTGGCGCAACACACTGAATACCAATAAAACTAGATTACAAACTATTTACGAGTATGAGCATAAAATTCCTCCGTAGTTTTTAACCTACCAGGGGTAATATGTGGTCCCCCTTATATGAAAGTCGTTTTGATTTTGTGGAAATTCTCCTTTATATAATATATGCCAAACTTCTATAACAAAGAACGTATTCAAATCGGTTTAAACTTGTCAGTTTTATAAATGTATATTTTAACATTTTTGAAAAATTTTGTTGAAATGTGTTCTTGTTTGAATTTAACTTGCCACATAAAGAGTGTGAAGTCTCATGAGAGAGATTTTCAAAATGTGAGTCTTGTTGTGTTAACTTGTCGAGTGGTTAAAGAACTGCCACACTTGTCAGTTTAATGTTTGTGTCGCTCAGTTTTTTATTACATGGTCCCTAAGAGAAGGAAAGAAAACCCAGCAAGAATAAGAATGGGATCTCATTGAGTTTTTTTAATTGGTGTTTTACGCCGAGCCAGCAGCTAAGGCTATATAACGGCAAGGCAGCCAGCCCTGTAAACAGATACCACATGCAGAGAAAGAACATCGTGCCCGAGACGAGAACTGAACCCAGGACAGCCAACCTTCACTGTATTGGTGACAGGCGCTAACCGTTGCGCCACCGGACCGCCTAGTACCTGACCCCTCGCTTCCCAGCGACCAAAAGATTACGGGATTACCTTTTTCATATAATGCTCAAAGTATTACAGTTTCAGTACGTGTCAAGGTTTACAAAATCTATACTAAAAGAAGCGTGTAACATCGACCTACTGCCCGACATCAGTTAATTTCAGAGTGAATAACTGCAGTACAATATGAGCATTGGATGTCGAGTCAACAACTGAGGCTATATCACGGTCAAACAGCCGGTTCCCTATACAGATGCCACTTGAAGAGAAAAAAAAACAATGGTACCGAGACGAGATCTGAACCCAGGACAGTCTGACAATCCTCACTGTATCGGTGACAGGCGCTAACTGATGGAGCGGTTCCAGCAACAGGACGGACTGATACGAAGGCAAATATACTTAGGGGTGAAATTGTGTAATACAATATTAGAGGGATGAAGTCATTGATATCAGGATCATCTTCCCGAAGCAAATACACGACAGAATGATGTTTGACAAAGTAAGTCTTACACTGCGCAGCACTAAGTTAGGGAAAAACCTGGATGATATCCAGGAAGTTGGCTAGTCTCAAGCTGACAGCCTGTCGTGTCTAGGGTTGCAAAGATTTACTAATCTGGAACTCTGGAAATTTGGAAAAAAAACACGACAAAATAGGACTTACATTTCGCAGCACTGAGTTGTGAAAGAACCTACAAGATGCACAATAAGTTTGCTGGCGTCTAGCTAACATTTCAAAAGTTGCTTGGTACACAGAGGTGAAAGCTTGCAAAGATTTGTTAATTTGCGAGCGGAAACTTTGAAAAACGAAACTTCAATTTGAAACTGAAGTCCCTCCTTTTCCTAGCCCAAAGCCATTAGACATCTAATATTTTAAAAGAACTTTGCGTTCCCACGTGCAAAAGCTAATTAACCTGGTTTAAAAGTTCACCGACGGAGGAGTAAGTTAAGAAAAAAAGCTGAAATACTTTTCTCACCTACACTTAAAGATTTCTATTGAAGCAAAATTTCTTTAAAATTTAGGCACCTAATTAGCCAGATCAATAAGTTGAGAAAATATAAATATAATTGTATTATCGACAATTGCTACGACTACCTTCAAACCCGCTCCGAGTTAATGTGAATGAATGACATAAATATAATCATCTAATTATCTATGAGGCTGATCTTAATTTCGTTGTTGTTGTGAGTTAAAAAGAATGGACTTTTATTCTCAACCTAGACCTAACATCCCAATTTTAACTTTGAAGGTGAGACTGTCAATCGCAATCCGGCAGAACTTTGTCAAAAAGTTGTTCCGCGTACAAATGGGGATCATACTCGAGGACTACTTTTCTCGCCGTCGGCATCTGACGATCGTATTATGTTTCGGCTTTTGATCATTGAATGTCCATTCCGCTTTCAAACGAGGCGCCGGCTTTTAGCTACGAAAAGATCTTACAGGGCGATGTCCATGCATTCATCTGAGCACGACCAGCGAGCAGGTTTTCCACAAAGAAGGAGGCGGTGACCACTCTTTGCTTTCTCGATCTTTTTTTCAGATTTTTTTTCTTTCTGGAAATGCAACTTCCACGCGCGCGCGTGCACACACACACACACACACACACACACACACACACACACACACACACACACACACATCATACACACGCACCCACGCAACACATTTCTTTATTGACATACTGTTGTCTTAAAGAGTGGGTAGTAAAATTAATTTGTTATGGTATTTAAATCTGTAGTAGTTAGAAGATTGTAAATACGAGGGTGTCTTGGTGTTGGCATTACGCCTTGAGGAACGAGTCCTGATGTTTGAACAGCAAAAATGAAAAGTGTGTTCTCCATGTTACATGACAACCGTTTCAAGCAAGCTGTGATTTCTGGTTGCAATTTTTTGTTTGGTTGGTTGAACATGTAAACACACACACACACACACACGCACACACACACATACAGAGAGAGAGAGAGAGAGTGATAAAATACTAATATATTTCTTGAATAGGCTGTCCACCCACGTCAAGAGGTAGACATTGCATTATTGTTGAGCTTGCATTATTGTTGAGCATGACTAATAGCATGGAAGAAAGAGGGCGAGAAAGAGAGAGAGGTAATTTAAACATTGTTAAATATGTATGGATTTTGCAATAAAAAAATTTATGAGAAACTCTAGGAATCCAGAATTATAGCAGAAAAACATATTAAGAAAAATAGACAAGTCTGGGACAGACCCTAACAAACCAGAAGATTTTATCAATAGCAGAAACGAGAATAAACCCAACGAGTGCTGTCAAGCGTGAAAACATTTACTGGGAAAAAACTTTTCCACAAGCGTTGGCGCTACTCAAGAGGACTATCAATATCGTCTTACAGCAGCCTGACCGTGTCATGAACTGATTTTTTTTCTCGCCATGATAAGAACAAAAATCGCAGCCGCAAAGTGCTTGCTGATGTGCTGCAGTTCTCCTGTCGTCGATATGATGGATGTAACGTTGCCATGGTATCCTAACAACCTGGCTGCGTCTTAGTCACTCGTAGAGCAGACTCTGATATATTTGAGTAAGGTTTCAGTCCTCTTTTGTGATAAGTCTGAAGCAGACGGCGGTCATCATGTTCAAGTTTCCGTTAGTATCTGATATGTATGAAAAACAATCGGAACCAGATTCCAGTCCTCCTCGATAGGTTGGGATTTTTTTTAGGCTGAACTGCATGGGCGCTATGAACAATAAGCTTCTACAATCACCAAAGGAGACTTGGCGTAAAAAAGAAAAACCCATTCAAAAATACCGATGGCGATAAACTTTGTTAGAATCTATGAAAAGTATTTTGAACTTTGGTTTTGTCTTTATTTTATTTTGGTATCAGCATATACTACATTGCCGCAACGGGAACGAGAAAATAACAGGATATCTTTCTGATAATGAATATAGTAAGACAACCAGTTGTTACTGTATAAGCGATCCTGCAATCAAAAATAAAAAGAGAGATGAGGATATATATATATATATATGCATAAGCTTCATATCAGTGTAGTACATTGTTGTAAAATCCAGCTTTCCAGCTATAAACAGAGAGTACAATCACCTTTCATGGCCGCTCAGCAGCAAAGGATGTGAAAAGGGCAACGGATGCTTTTCGTGTATTGTGCATCTCGAATTCAGCGAAGCGTGACCGAAGGGCAAGAGCCTTGTGAAGACGATTCCATTAATGTCCATTAAGAGACATTTTACAGGAGTGAAGAGTTCTCAGCGAGAGCCACTTTGTAATAATACATTTTTTTTCGACTTTTCTGACCGAAAACTCGGGGATGACACTTCAGGAAGCTCCGCTGCTCAGCACTTTCAAGAAATGTGTGTGTGTGTGTGTGTGTGTGTGTGTGTGTGTGTGTGTGTGTGTGTGTGTGTGTGTGTTCTGTTCCATTGCGCGGCCATGTGCATCTAAACTATTCACTGATTTGTAAGCTGAAATAAAAAAGACAACCAAATTTCAGAGCCAAATCTCTCGCGATTTTGCACTACTGCTCTGATTGCTCACATGCCTGTGCGCAGATATATTTATGCTAAACTAATTTATTTATTTTTACAGTTAAGTGGTAAGGTCAAAATGGGTGGTAAGGTCAAAATGTCACGAAAAATCAAAAATACTATTTTTGTTAGTTTTAGCGCAGAGGAGAGAGAGAGAGACAGCATATCATGAGGCGTTGTTTGTGTGTGTGTGTGTGTGTGCGTGTGTGTTTGTGTGAGAGAGAGAAAGAGAGAGATATAAAAATCTACATGTGTGTGTCGGTTCTGTGTAGATGTGAATATACGTATGCCGGACTTGTACTAAAGACAAAAGAGGTAAGCGTGCATTTAGGCGAACAAATAGTTACTAAGAGAAAGTGAAAGAAAGAAAAATAGGGAAGGAGAGCAGCACATCTCAACCTTGCATGTTCTTTTGTAATTCTTAACGCTTCCCCTCAATCACACACACACACACACACACACACACACACACACACACACACACACACACATCTAACCAAACAGTCAGAGCAGAGACTTTTCGTTGTCATGGATACAGTGGGCCAATGAAGGCTGTTTGTTCCTTGGCTCACTTTCTTGTGGGCCAGTCTAGTTCGCCAGCTCCCATCAACCGTAAGACCACGAACTTGTATTCCTGGACTGCTTGCAGACGATTTGTTTCAGTTTACTACTAGAACGAGGCTTTTGACGAGTCTGTTTCCCGTTTATTCACATTCATTGTTTAAGCTCGCCGGGACTAACAGCGGAGGACTTCGCAAGAAGCTAAGAGTGAGTCTCGGCAGACAGAGAGCAATCCACCTATACACGTCTGTAGTAAGACTACAGGGGCCAGTTGCATGACACATTTCTAATTTTACACACTTTTAGGCTTTAACTTTTTTTTAGAAAGGCTCAACACATTTTCAGGACTTAAAAAACACTTTTTTTAAGCCATATTTCGTTTCCGTCAGCACATGAACGATTTTAGAAGAAAAAACAGTTTCTAGATTTCCTTTCTTTAAAACAGAGTAAAACATGATGTGCAACTAGCCCCAGAGCCTAAAGCGGAAAATTCATCCCATACAGTGCCCCAGTATCAAAAACACCCAATCAAATGCTCGAAAATGTAAATGATAAATAAAAGAATGCAGAAAGGCTGAATATTAAAAAAGACAATAGAAATTGAATCAGTTTTTACTACAAAGAAATGGTTTTTAAAATGTTCCACGCCGATTGGCCAAAAGATGTGCGGCACTGTATAGAATGAATGCACATCTTGACACTGCATAGTCACCAACCAGTCAGTTTACTGAGAACTCGTTTGCAAAAAGTCAGTTTGACTGAAAAGGATAACTCCTTTAGTTTTTTTTAAATTTTTATAGAACGGCAGGAAAACATGTGCAAAAGATATGCTTGAAAGTTGACGAGACAGAATCCTCTGTAAGCCATCATGCAGAATAACCTCATCCATCAACCCCCCAGGCGCGTGCGCGTGCATAGCAGACGCACCGGAGAAGACAGCGGACCTGCACATGTATCTATTATCATTACTGCATGTGCACACGTGAGTATACGGGTGTGCAAAATAATACCAACGCACACGCGCGCGCACTCACACACAAACACACTCACACACTCACACACACATAAAAACACTCATACATACACGTGCAAATTCATTATATATGCACGACAGTAAAAGAAGGACACGTGAGATTCTATGACGCCGGTGCATGCACGTACACACTTGCGCAAACGTTTGTTTACTCGGATCCTCCTTCCCCCTCCCTCGTGCTTATTACTTTCTGTCTTCGCCGTTTCGGTGTTGTCTGAAAATGCGCGGGATTCCTTGCTTGCCAGCGCTGATGTGGTCTGACAGTCAGGTGATTTTGCAGACACTTTCGAGCAGATAATGAGACGCGCAAAGTGAAGATTGCTAAGATAATTACCCACGTAGACTACGAGTATGCGTTTGACTTCTCACGCGCGAAATTCGGGCAGGCCTATCGTTTCATCATGGCTGGACTGGGCATGCGCACTGCACTGCAGACCGTGCAGCAGGAGGGGAAGTCTCTAACCAGTGTTGTCTTCTGCACGTCAAGCATTTCCACACACTCTTCAACAGGTCCTCAACCGATGCGAACTTTTTTAATTTTAAAAGGAACAATATTTCTTTTGGTAAGTGGTTGTTTTGTCTTGTCGCTATGTGAGTGGAATTCCAAACGTGGCTCTTGTAAAAAAGCATGTTTTGTATTTGCCATCAAACATTTCCTGTCTTCCGTCTGCTGCTGTTGGCCGCTGAGAATGCACGCATCATTTAAGTGGGCTTTGAGTTAAAAACAATAGCTAATATTTAGGAAGATAATGGTTAAAACATAGTGTTTTTTTCTACGGCACCGTTAATGAATCAACCTCAGATACTGCCTGTCTCTGTCTCTCACATTCATGCGCAAACTGCACAATAATACTGTCGTACAACACTCTTTATTTTGAAGTAGTAAGTCACTGCTAGAAGCAACAAATAGACAGCCAACTCGTGTCAAACCATCTGAATAAGTAATTCTACTCTTTTTTAAAGTGTGACTAAGAAGCTATAAACACCCACCCTGAATTGTAAACTCGGAGCGAAGCAAAGAAATCGAAAAAGACGTGAAAGGTCTAGTGGGGTACACAAGCTTCTGATGACTGGGTAAAGTTTAGTTAAAGATATTACTTACCCAAACGTCGATGAGCTCGCCGAAGAGGTCCACAACACAAATGACAGAGCTGCACATGATACTTTGTCGTGCTGAAAGCTCTTTTCAATAATTAGTACCATTAGTTAATCAAGGGTATGTTAAGTGTTATGTTAATCATCTGTGTACAAAGTTGACGTCACGAGATTGACCTCTTGGTCATGTTTGTAGGCGTGTTTGTTGTTTCTTATTCCGTAAGATATCGGGAAATAGTATCTCGTTATAATATTTTTCACCCAGTCATTAGAGAACAGGCATTTGTACCCTACTACAGCTTTAAGCACAGCTGCACTTCGTTGAAAGATGTGTCTACTGCAGCAGAAATGTCTTCGTTGGGAGGGAACAGCGAACAAGTGAGCAAAAGGAAGCGACAAAGTGAGGTAGAGAGAGATTTATGAAGATGAATTCACCAAGAAAAAGCTTTCTTGTTATGAAGAAAACAAGTGTGGTGGTATGTAAATAGAGAGCGACAGATGGAAATTTGAAGAAAAAAACTAAGACAACGTTAAGAGAAAACACCGATATAAAAAGAACGATAACTCAAGAAGATAGGCAACCCTTGTCCCCTGTACAGACAACATACAAAACCTAATTTGTTATTTTATTCTGTGTAGCCAAACGGTAGGAGAAATACTGCCATGCAAATTTTCTTATGAAGTCTTTTTTATACATCAGCGGTCGTGGCCTATCAGCTACATAAAAGAGGGATGAGAAGGAGTGGTTACTTGTATCCAAATGCACAGAGCAGCACTAAGAACAATTTGTTTACCCAACCATTATTGATCTACAGGGCGTGAACTCACTTGTCCTGTGTCTACTGCAATTATGTTTCCTTCTGTCAAGTGAAAGAAGGAACGTAGGAAAAGAGGATTTCATAAAGAAGCCCTCGGCATTAATTAAGTTCCCTGACGTTCTGGTGTTCAATGGACGCGAGTCTTTGTCAGTAATCTTTTACTGCCCATCCCCTGCGGGTCTTTTCCTACTAAGAAAATTTACAAGTGAAACCGACCTACAAAACCAAACTACAATTTAGCCGATGACTTTCATCCTCTTCCACAGGAATTCGACAACAGACGAATAGACAGAAGTGGTAGGTTTAGAAATTCCCGAGCAAGACCTGCACGATATCTGCCCTCTTTTAATCCAGCGGCAATGCGCATATACAACCAAATAATGGCAAGGACATGTCTTTGAGTGAAGGTTTTCATACACCTGGATCCCGTTCCCGATGAACCCGGTCCTTTTACTTTTTTAATGTATGTTTATATTTAATGTCCTACTTAAGGTATCATGTTATACTTGAGGTATTTTGTAATGTCTGATGTAATAGTAATATGGAAGAAAAATCATTTACTGAAAAGGATTAATAAAGATCTTTTGTAATTGTATTATAACTCTTCTTGAACTATGTATCTGTAGAGGACGCTGGAGGTTGCTGGTACGCGTGGGTGTGTTCGTGGGAATCTATGTGTAGAAAGTAATAGGTGACTGAATGAACTGACTGTTGGGCGGAGACTGTGTATGCAAAAAAAAGGGGCTATCCAGCTTCTCTTTAATCATTCTTCAGATTACGAGTTACTTTCACCATTTAGTCTGCCCCCTCGTGATTATCATTCGACTGAAGCCGCCCTGGTAAGTGTAGTTAATGATTGATCGACTGCTCTTGCCTCTGCTCGTATTTCAGCTGAGTCCATGATGCATCTCTGTCAGTTGCCTTTGATAGTTTGACCACAGTATCACTGTGTCACATTATCTTTCTTCCCTTTCTCTGTGATGAAATGGTTTTAGATTGACCTAACTATCCACACTCGATGCTAATTTGTAGACCACTGTATCTAAGTATGCAAGTTTAAAGCATTGGGTTGAGGAGTGCACGTTCTTGCACGTTTTATTCTTTACAATTGTATTTATCTGAGTTAGACAATGTTTGTATACCTTGAGTCTTCCGTAGTCCAGAAGGGCAATATATTTGTCTTTTTAACATAGCTTGTTCCTTTCCTTGGAGCAGACAGAATAAATCTGCCCATAATTAATTGAAACCCATGCTAGAGGAGGTTTTCATATCTTTTAAAAATATTGTTAATAGGATCGTGAAAAAATAATTTTCGATGAGTTTTATTGCTTCTGGCTGACAAGTCGCCTTTACGTGGCTCTAAATGAGTTATTTCTTGTTCTTTGAATATCAACCCATTTGTAATGGCTGAAATCAACCGGAGAGGGTATTTCAGAGTAATGGCGATCTCTCGTGTTTGTCCATTCCTCTTATGAAAAGTAATCTGTCAACTCCACGATGTGTATAAACTAAATGCAAGTAAATAGCAGCTGCAGTGCTGCTTTGAAGAATCTTCTAAACGTTTCACTTTCGCTCAAAGGTTTGTTTGAGAACCTGTTTAAGGCAAATAATTATTCTCCTAGTTTTTGTTAAAATGCAAATAAAATCTAACGAAAACATAACACAAAGGCAGGCAGGCAGGCACGCACGCACGCACGCTCTCTCTTTCTCTCTCTCTCTCACACACACACACACACACACACACACACACATTAGTATTTTGATATTCAGAACTACAAGGATTCTTTTCACATTTATCATAACGATCCCAGACATTTAATAATGAAAGAAGATTTAGCAGAAGATTTCACATCCTGCCAGTTTTTTGCGCGGACGTGTCTTCACCCTGTTAAATTCAGACATCATCTCAAAGACTCCTCCTGCAAATTAACGAAGATCACCGCTAAGCTTCATCGTCTTCTCCACGACAGGGTCAAGTGCACCGACATGCCAAAGCGGTTAAGAAGGGAAGTAAGCCTGTATCCGCTAGCAAGAGAGTTATCCTCACCTGTTGGCGTGTACACCGGTAGGCAGCTGCGGTAAACATTGAAGCTGACTGTGTAGCTGGTTTGGGTAATTGAAAGCACATGCAGACCATCTTCATGATAGTTCTTCATCCATGATACATCATCGTACTGACTGTTACACACCACACTGTTGTCACGTGGGCTGTGACA
This sequence comes from Marisa cornuarietis, assembly GCA_004794655.1. Taxonomy (NCBI): domain Eukaryota; kingdom Metazoa; phylum Mollusca; class Gastropoda; order Architaenioglossa; family Ampullariidae; genus Marisa; species Marisa cornuarietis. The sequence continues at coordinate 9,323,607 of SMMW01000555.1, forward strand.
TCAGCCCTGGGAATGTGTGTCCTGGGTAACACCATTGCACGCACAAGCTTACATACACCATGGAGTGAGTGGGTTTTCAGAACTGTTTCTTAGGGGGTGTTGATGATGTTTTAAAATAATAAAAAAGCTGTCCACTCTAACATGTGTAACTTCATGCTGAGAAGCAAGCAAGAGAAAATTTAGGTGCGCGTAGAAAAAATGAAAGAATTAAGGAAAGAAATAAAAATTAAAAAATCGGGGAAGAAGTAAGGACAAAAAAGAACAGAAAGAAAGAACAGAAGAAAATGAAAAGAGAGTTGGAAACAAAAGTTCCATCGAAATTATATTGAAAGCTTAACGTAAAAGCCTCCCAATCTTCATGCAGCCCACCCACGAGGAAGAACAGTTTTGCATTACGCACAAGAAGACAGCTGCGCGAACCCACCTTCCCTCCCATCCAGCAACGCAAGTCGCACATCCACACACCCTCCCTTTTTCAACCTCTCCCCGTAACCCACATGCCTCTCCGCAAGAAGCATCTTTGACAAACACTCATAACACTAGTAATAAGGCAAAGTCATAAACTCAGGGGCTTTGCTCTTCAGATGGTCAAGAGAGGAATGACATTTCACCTTCTAATTTAGAAAAGTAAACATTCGTGTAAGACCCCACGGCGCCCAAAGATTACCCGATATTTTCCGCATGTCGTAAAATGTCAACCCATAACAACAAATAACACTACGAATTCTTTTCTTCCTCTCGCGAGATAAAACGCCAACAAATATAGCCATCCACAGAAAGAGGGCAACAACACTAACAATATAGAACTTTACATGGATAAGTTCCCTCTGTTAAAGGCCTCAAGCAATGGGAAAACTGGGGACCACATGGTACTAGGGGGAATCTGTATACAAATGCGACATTACGAATTGGATCTCGTTCTGTCTCTTTCGACAATGGTCGTCGAAAATGGAAGGGGAACATTCACCCAGATTTTGGTAAATAGTATCTTGCAGTTTATACAACCATAAGAAAAACATGTACCCCACACGTTCTGGTTTTAGAGTCATTTTGTGCACACAGGTTATTTTGTATAAAAAAAATAAGGATTTACAAACGTGTTGAGGTTACGAGCTACGTTTTGTCACGAGACGGTATGAAAACATCCTTCCGACTACCTGCCAGCTTGCGTGTGTCACGTGATGTTAGCTGTTTCACCAAATGACTTCCAGCTCGGTTCGTGAGGTAGCGACGCAGAAGCTTCCAGAAAGACCGTAATTCACTACTGCTACGTAGTACTACAGTAACCAGCCTGAAGGACAACTGCCATACTTTTTTCTCTTTTTTTTCCCCTCCTTATCGTCGACCGTCTCACCCTCCCGGTAGATCTGATTGCCACAGCAGATACGAAACAAACCTGAAAGTGGATGAGACGGATCCTAGAAGTGTCATTGCAGAAAAGGAGATGAAGGAAGGAGGGTAAGATGAGCAGATAGCGCTCTTGCCTTGTACTGTCATCAAGAAACGCGATGAGGAGGGCGAACAATAGAGCAGAACACAAATAGCACTGGAGCGTGTGTCGCGCCTAGTTAGAGGCAATTACTCGCTTTTCACAAAGGCTGTGAACATGACCTAGACCTCGTGTGATACGTATCTGCAAAAGACAATGGACCCCTCGTTCATGCTTAAAAAAATCAACACTCTTCCTAACACAGAGAGACTTACGCACGCTCGCACGCAGCGCACAGGATATGCATACGCATACGCTAAAGTTGAAGCTTTCGCTAACGCATACGCATGCGTACAGATAACCACACGTGCATAAACGTGCTGCCACACACACACGCTTCTTCTTTCCTACAGCCTTGGGAAGTTCTTGCTGATTCGTTCTTGTCGTTCGCTATGCAACATTAGCACTATTCCACGCATCCTTGTCGTTCTGGGGCCTCAGTAAAGCTGCCACGCACCCCACGTACTGTGATTGCATTAGAGGATGTCCTCGTAACCACCAGCTGTCTTAAGGATAACTGTCACGGTGCCAGATTATGTTTGGGGTTGTACAGTGAGTGTTGTTATGATATACCTACAAGTAATGTTGCACAACGTGAGAATCTGCGTAAGTTTGATATTATGCGAGTTAGGAAGCACAAGGTGAAGCTGAGAGACGGAAGTTTTGTGGAGTCTGAACCCGGAGTTGCGCCAGTTCGATACCTGTATTGTACAACGAATTTTGAGCAGTTGACCCAACTGTATATGAGTACATGACGTCACAAAGGGTCGGGGAAAAGTAAGACAGCGAAAGAGACAGGAAATCAGCTCCGACATCAGAAAAAAACTTGATCCCAAGAAAAGAAATGATCTCAAACATCTGTACCCCTAAAAACTTCAAAAAGGTTAGGGGATGACCTTTACCTGTTATACCTAGGAAGCATGTAGCAGAAACGGTTTACTATAAGTACACCAGGTTGTTGTTTTTTCGCACTGCATATGAATTACACGTCTTCAGTTTTGTATACTGGTAACTCTGATGGAGTCCGTATAAAGAGGCTAGCCTATTCCATACCCTTCCCCATTTTTCTGCTAAAAATAATTCTCGATTACATAGAGGATCTAACCATAGGAAAGAGCGGGTTTTGAACCTTCATCTTCCACCTCTACAGCCGCGGAGTAAACACCAGGGTATCGACCATTTATCAACACTGACACCTTCTTCAGACTTCAGATAGAAAATAAACACAGTGGCTGTAAATATATATTAAAGATAATAAGAAAACCTTAACATCCCTGCTACATATCAAGTAACAAGCAATGTGCTCATCACACTTATGGACCAATGAACTACATGTGATCCCCACCACTTGTGTCATAGACAATATACGAAACATGGCGTCAGGGATTTTACATTTTCGCACCACCGAGAATATCCGATGCCCGACAGCTCTGTATGCTTCATGTCTCTGCAGGAAGGGGTCGAGGTAAAAGTGGTGGTGTTGGTGGTGGGGGGAGGTGCGATGAGCGGCATGGGGAGCAGGAACGAGGGAGGGCGGGAAGCAAGTGATCGCGTTATGGGCGGCCGCCATTTTTCTGTGCGCAGATAAAACATGGCGATGTTTCACCAGCACTCTCTCTCTCTCTCTATCCAGCTTGTCAGATCCTATAGCAAAGAACATTCTCGAACAATATGGAGCCAGCTGTGACGTGTCAGAATGTTGCCATCAAGCTGCTGACGCCGCTGTTTTCTGGCTGACCCTTCTCTCCTCCTGTGTCAGAAGAGTGCCATCCTGTGTTATTTGAACGAGCCACTCATGATGCACGCACCAGCTTGCTGGAGACTCAAAGCAAGGTCCACATCAGCATTAGCATTAATTAAGTCAGCTAACTTAACTATTTAAGTAATCAGTGACCTGATACAGTCCTGAGACAATTTGAATTTATCACTTAAGCGATAACAATCACACCAGACCAAAAGATCTCTTTATTCTTTCTTGTACACTATAAGCCTTCTTTATGTATGGTTTATACATCTTCTCATGCACATGAAAGTGTGTAATAATAAAATTGATTTAAAAAATCACATTCAGTTCAATTTAAAGCAAATGGTCATCAGAACAATTGCAAAGCTTATTTCAAATTGTCAAAGTAATTTTAAACAAGAACTTAATGAAGACATATTTAGTTTTCACCATTTTAAGTCCCCAGGACATGCAGTGATCAGATTTCCCCTGCTTTTTGGTCATATCTGAAAGTTTACTTACTGAGAAAAATTGCTGCGTAACCTGATAAAAAACGGCAAAATAATTATTTAGGCTTTGCCGCAATAATACAAACAATATAAACAGGCCATACTTCAGATTAGTATTAATATTAATACTAGTATTATGTAGTAAAAACCACTTTTCGGAGAAAAATCTTCAATATGCTCAAACAGTAAAGAAATTTCAAGAAAAAACAGGGCTATGTTTGATGTAACGAATTTCACATTAAAAAATTATAATTAATGAAACACTAGATTTTAAAGCAGTAACCTCTCAAATATTATTTATTGCGAATAAAAGACATGGCGCAAAATCTTTTCCTGAAGACTATGACAGAGCTTTCACATTTGTTACAGCCAACGAAGACACCGGATTCCCAGTCACACTGGATTCTAAGACCAAGCAATTACCTAAAACCCTTTATAAAAATATCAAATTAGCTAGGTGTCAGGGTCCGGCTGTTATAACTGTGCACAAGTTTGAAGGACCCCGATACAAATGTACAAGCTGTGAAATCCTCTGCTGGTTTACATGTACTATTGTATAAAAATCTGTTTATAGCTGTCAGTAGAAACTACTCATGAGAAGAGACAAGACCATGTTGAGAGGCACGTATCACTCGTCATACATAATTCATAGAGTTATCGCTAGCTACTTCACAGGCTACATGCTGTCACACCCGCAATTTTTGTGGAGGAGAAAAATTAAAGTTTGTTATTGAGTAGCAACAGGCGATGAGAGAGAGAGAGATTGTGTGTGTGTTTTCTGTGTGTGTGTGTGTGTGTGTGTGTGTGTGTGCTGTGTTTTACTTGTGTGTGTGGGTGGGTGTGCGTGTTAAGTGACATGGAGAAAGAGAGAGCAAGATGGAAGAGAAACAGTAAAGAAAAAAAAAGAGATCGAGAAGCAGGTATTACATCACACACACACACACACACACACACACACACACACACACACACACACACACACACACTCCTCTCGTAATTTGTCCATTCAGACAGCCAGTCATTTTTCTTCTAGTAAGATTCATTCCTTTAATCTGTCCATCTCTTCTAACATCTTTTAGAGCGCATTATTTTGGCAGGCGGGAGAGGTTGGCCAACGCAAGAAGATGTTTGCACAAGTCTCTGACATATTCCTCACTCACACCAGGTACCTGTGTGCAGCTTGTACTCCACTTGCACAGTAAACTGCAGCGGCAGCTAAATTAGTTTGTCGCAGACCCTTGCAAACAATAATTTGCAACGGTAGATGCTGTCTGCCATCCCAACACATTTACAGGCAATGGACCATGGCGGTATATGTCGCTAGTTGTCGGAGCTAACAGTTGTCGGGCCAAATGATACAGAAGATTAAAACTTCTAGGTGACTTACTAGATTCATCGCAAAACACCAAGTTCTTCTGTTTTACGAGCAAAGGTTCAGGGCAGCAGTGGACATGAGCAGATTTATTCATCCAATTTAAAGATTGCTATGAAGATCAGAAACATGAAATAGTTTTTGTTTGTTTGTTTGTTTGTTTTTTGTTGTCTTTTTTAAAAAAAATGGGGGGGGGGGAGCAGGCAATACACATTAAGCCAAAAGTAACTGCACACTTTGCCCTTACCAAAATGAAACACCAAAATGCACGAATATGCTTTCGAATTTTGAATATATCTAGCTACAAGTGAAGTATTCAAATCTGAGTCCTTGTCTTACATATTTCAGAATTCTCGAAAATACTTAGACATGTCAAATAATGTTTTTTTTTTTTTTTTTTTTTTTTTGCCAACAGAACAAAGTTTTTAAAAAATGGAAGGCTTAGAATAGACGGTAAAATGTTTTTGTCAGTCTGTCAGTCATCTGCACACTGAAAGACGATACTTTTATTTGTCTTCTACCAGCCCAGCAATTGTCATCCATTGGCTGCTGTCAGTCTTCTGCAGGTTGTGCAGTTCTATGGCACAAAAATTGCAGTATTTGTTTAGAGAGTGGAGAAGCTACAGAGGGTTGTGTTAGTCTAAGTAAACGTTCTTTCGTCTGTCTGCGTGTAACATCACCACGCCCATGCCCTCCTTTACACAAGCGCAGAACACGCAAAAACGAGCACGCAGGCATGCACAAAAGAAAGAAAGAAAGAAAGAAAGAAAGAAAGAAAAAACATAAACACAAACAGGGAAAGAAAATAAATTTAAACGGAAGGAATCCTTAAAGAAAAATAAACATTAAGGCTGTTGAATTGGGTGGGTGGGTGGAACCCAGCACTTCCTGCACCGATTATTGCTCGTTCGTATCAGGATGGGATATTTTCATTATATCCTTTTTTTGCGCTTTCAGTCTCTTTTCATCTCTTCGATTTCACTCTGCTCACCACTTTCCTTTCCTTAACAACCCTCTCGTTTTCTCTTGTTCTCGCACAGATTTTCCCTCCATCTTGGCTAACGTCCCTCTATCCCTTTTACCATGTTTTTCCATTTTTTATGGCTGTGATTTCCAAATTTTAAAAATTTGTTTTTATTATATTTTTTCCTTTTCTTAATATTGCTGCTCCTTGTTTTTTGTTCGCATTACATCCATGCATTACATCCATTGTCACCCCAAAAGCAGGAAATATGCTATTACTTTAATGGGTTTTGTTTGTAGCATCCTTTTCGTTTTTTTCTTCGTTATCTGCTACTATTTACAATACTTTACAAATGAGATATTAACATGTTTATTGCTGTGTACATCCAGAAAGTTAACATGATTCTCAACAACCCTGTAGGGTTTCCTCGCCATCGGCAAAGCTATTTTTTCTCGTTTCCATTAAGTTGTAGAAATAATAATAACAACATCATCAACGCCAATAGAGAGAAATTACAAAAATAAACTCACAAGGTAGTAAAGCATTCAACCCATAATTTCTGTATGTATTCAGTGCACATATTATGGCAAACGAGAAGTGTAATTCTAGCATGATGAAAGTGTCTCTGAAGAAGTAAACAAGAGTTTTGTTTTGGAGTGTTTTTAGCATGAAAGGTGGTCTGATTTATTGTCTGTTTTCATATCTAGTTGTTACATCCTTTCACGGACTCCAACTATTTTGCTTTTGTGTGAGCTTCTCGTCAGCCGACTGGGTTTGTCATGTTCGTTTAGTGTTTGTTGTCGTTGTCTCAAGATTTCAGTCCTGTTTTTTTGTTTATCTCTCCTTGTCTGACTCTTCCACTCACGTCTCCCTCACATCCTTTCACTTTCTACTTGTCTCTGTGTGCCTGTAGAGGTAGATGTGTGTGTGTGTGTGTGTGTGTGTGTGTGTGTGTGTGTGTGTGTGTGTGTGTGTGTGTGGTCTGCGCGTGTTCATCTTATTTGTCTTTTCTGCTTATTTTTTCGTCTGTTTCCTACCCGACACCATCATTATTTATCTTAGTTGGCCATCATCCTTTATTATCCTCAGTTGGACACCCTCCTCATCTTCCTCTTCTGTTACTCTCCTAGTGACTTAGAATCTTCCTCTCTAGAAATCTTTCTCCCTTAATCATTGCGAAATGAAACCTGTCCTCTTCGTGCAGATTACCTAGTCATCACACCACTGTGAAATACATCAATATAATTTATTTGCATATTTTTTTTAGAGGTTTACTTCTATCGTGCACAGTCGTCAGACTGCTGGTATCCCAGGTCTAACCTGATGTCTATTCAGATATTATCAATGTGCGCACCACAAAATAACGGTGACTCTGGTTCAAAATAAAGAAAAAATATAAATTATAATTAGGGATACGAATCAGTTTTAGCTTGATTTCCCTCAAACTTGGGTTCAGATCAATCAATGGCTGACACTGAGCAGCCCAGTACACAAATCGTTGCTGATGTCTCTACAACTCAAAGAACAGTTTTCCCGAGAAGGAAGACTGTACGTGCAGGTGGTCAGAAGGTGAAAGAAAGTGAAGGCTACTTTTCTTCTTTGCTTGTTATCAGATCTCAAGCCCCATCCGCCACAAAGAAAAAAAAACAAGGAAATGTAGCTAATAAACTAGAAACAGTCGAAGACGAAGAACAGTTAATACGATACTGCAGTGTTTGATATCTGCTTAAGACGGAGCTACATTTGTGGGTTTTTGTTTTTTATTACCTTTTTATTATTGTTGCAGTTTTTGGTTTTACTGTGTATAAGATGGTGAAGAGAAAGATATATTTGCATAGATATGTTTTTATGGGTATGCGTAGGGGTGGCGGTGTGTGTCCATGTGATTGTGTGTTTGTGTGTATGTGTGCGCGTGTGGATCTATGAGTGTGTGTGTCTCTCTGTGTGTGGGTGTATGAGTGTGGGTGTGGGTGTTTGTGTGTGTGTGGGTGTGGATGTGTGTGTGGGTGGGTGTGGGTGTATGATTGTATGTCTCTGTGTGTGTGTGTGTGTGTGTGTGTGTGTGTGTGTGTGTGTGTGTGGCTCGCGCGTTATGAGACATGTATGTGTGGAGGGAGGTGTATAGGATGTAAGCGAATGTGTGGGTGTACCTGTAGAAAGAGATATAATAGGGTGGAAAGAAAAGGTTGGGTATCGCTCTGTCGGCCCGACCAGGGGATCAGCAGGGTAATGGCTCTAGGATGGTGATCACATCACCTGCTCGTGCGGTGTTTGGTAATTTGCGTTTGGTCTCGCCAATGTTCTCTATCTGCGGACACCATCTAGTAGCTTGTCAAAAAGCAGAATGAAGCTGACTTGCGAGCCTGTAATCCCTGCTGGGACGCAGCGAGTTATCAGTCTTATCTTCCAGACCAGACAAAATTCCAATCCTTGGGTTTTTTTTCATTGGTTGTGTGACAAATGGCATTCTAAAGAAGTATTAATGCTAGGGATTGGAGACATCCGCTTCATCTTGATAACCAATCTTTGGGCGAGGAAATTATCATTTTCTAATGTCTTCTCTTCATTCTTTTCTAATACTTTGTCGTATCATTTTCTAATTCCGTTTTGTAATCACGCAGCAAGCAACAGAGTAATAGGTTTAAGCACTATTGGCGACATGTCGTTTGATGTTCACATTCTAGTGTACAGCAGAACATTCATCAGTTTTTGGATTTATTATCACTCTTTATTTCTTCTTTGTTAGTCTCTCTCTGCGCATTTGTGTGTATGCGTATGTGTATGTGTGTGTATGTGTGTGTGTGTGTGTGTGTGTTTAAATATATATTTTTATGCGTGTGTCTATTTATGTGCGTGGGTCTTCATGCTTGCTCGCGCGGCAAAATAACTTGTCACGTGCCCATCGTGTAAAACATGTTGCGTTATGCAAGTCACTCAATTCCAGTTTTCTTAAAAAAAACCATGCGAAAGCAGCATACAAGAGGAACAGATTGAGTTTACTTTTTGAAATGTTCCTGAGTGTTTTTGTCATTTCCTGAATAGTTTCAAGCAATGTACGATGCACGGTTTTATGCCCGTCGACAAAACTGTACATGGATTAGTTATGTTTATTGCTGTTCAGTATCCTTGAAACTGAATACATATTAGAAACCCTAGGACAGTAGTCATGTAGCGAATGCAAATCGTTGACTACGATATATTATGGACAAATCAGAAACAAGTTTCTTGTCTACGTTGTTCAAAATCAGTGCCCAGACCCCTCGAATGTTGAATTATTTCTGGGACCGCAATTTTAAAACAGAGGCAAAGATGCCCTAAGGTAAATAAAAGGCCATGGGTTCAGATTTCGCTTCGGAATAATCTGCATGTGCCTTCGAAAGGGGAAGGGTTCTCTAGGTACTGTGGTTCCCTCTCCCTCTTCCCTAATAGTGTGAAATCATCTCTAGGTGGAAGCACTTTCCCACCAAAGCAGCCAGCCAAGCCACTTGACTACAGCCTGCCTCATGACTAACTGAAGTATCGTAGCTGTGCAATGTACCTTGTGAGTCATTAAATCATCTTGAAGCGTTACTGAGAGACATCTTGACTAGGTTATGTAGCACACGATGTCTGGAAACTTCTTTTACTGTGGAATGTACATCACAAGCCACTGAGGCAGCTTGTGACAATGCAGAGTACCGCCCGGGGTCGTAGTTATGGAACGAGGATAACCTTTTGAATAAATAAGGAAATCTAGGACAAGAGCCTAATTTTCGAAACAGTGTCAAGAACCCTGGGTATTGCTGTATGTTACTTTACCTTAGGATAAATCTGCCCCCACTTCGTACCCACAGCCACAAGGGTAGAGCAGTGTCAGTGGGGTCTGGACATTTCATACATAGAGACATACAACGTGAACTAATAAGTACGGGGATGGCTACTGATGCCCATCCCTTGCCACAGAAAGTCGAAGAGATTCCCTCAGCCAAAGCACTGTAACTGTAGAAATGTTTAAATACTCCCTCCCGAATGGACAAAGCTTCAGCGCAAATAGACACACACACACACACACACACACACACACACACACACACACTGGCATAGTTTCCTCTTGGTGTGAATAGTGCTCAGCCGTTCTTCCTTTTCAAAAAAACCCTCCAAGAAACGCCAGCCTTATGGAATCTTAGAAGCTAACCCATTTCTGCCTAGGTGAGCCTGTCAAACAGAAACCATAAATATGCCAGCACATTTTCTCTTACTGTCACCGAATTCTGTAAGACCGTTACATACACGCTTTCGTGGTTTTATAACGCAAGGGTGGAAAACTTTTCTCGCCTTCTGAAATGTTTAGCTTTCTGTTCAAGACAGACTGGTGTTTGGCAGAAAATACCAATCAGTCCCTAACTTACAGTTGCCTGACAATTGCCAGGTTGTATTGTATAGTTGAATGTAGAGATACAACTTATGTATTAGAATAACGTTGGTGATAATTAATTAATGAATTAGACGGTAAGGAAGTGAGATATTTAGAACCTGTTTAGTTTCAAACATCAATGAATAAAGACCGTATGAGATGAAAATGCAGTCAGTGGGAATCATAAAACTCCTGAGATGAATTCGCAAGATATCCTCCGCTAAACTTCACTACGTGTGGCTTCAATTTGTCAAAATTTAAATACTTTGTGAGCATTACTCAGACTCAGAGCACAGCACCAGAAATAGCAATAGAAAGATAGGCGCGAAAGTGAAACAAGCAAATAAGAAAACAAACACAAAAAACAGCTAACGAACGAACGGATGATAGGACGAAGAAATAAACGAAGAAGCTAACGAATAAAATGAACGAAAGGACATGGAAAATGAATGGCAGTGTTCTTGGTAACATCTTTTTTCCAATGAGTCATATCGTCATCAAAATGTTTCTTGCCATCTGCTTCTTTTCTGGAGTCCTGTCAGTAGACTTTCAATGCTATCCTTTATGGCCGTCTTCTCGTAATTTGAGTGCAAGTGTGGTAACTAGGGGATACCGTTGTTATGAGCACGCTAAACACTCAAAAGTCTGCTGCTGTACTTAGCGCCCCTGCAGGCTGTGTAACAAAGATGAAGAACATAGAGGATCCATACAACAGAGAAAAGTAAGCAGAAAAACTAGGAAAAAACAATGAATGAACAAACGAAATGAAGAACAAAGAAAGAAAAAAGGAACGAAGGTTTGAGCATTAAACGAGATTATCAAGAACGAGTACTCGGCGTGGGGTGGAAAGCCAAAAAATTAGTTTAAGTGCTAGACTTTGACGTCACAGTCCCTCAGAATCAGGTCCTAAACTTTCACAATGAAATAATCTGTTTACCAGTTCTCTGCCCTTGTCTGTTTATTTTAACCCCACTCCCCAAACTGTCATTTCCACCATCATCATACCGCCAACAACCATCTGTCTTCCAAAGACCAAGGTACCGAGTACTGATATTATCACTAATTAAATACAAAAGTGAAACAGGCCACTGGAAGAATCCTTCTATTCTTTATCTCGTCGCTACAAGTTTTTGCCTCATCCAGTCAACTGTTGACCGAAATATGTTTCTTTCTCTCCTCCAAACCTCTAATTGCTGTTATGGAATATTCCAGGTCTTAGAATAGAAAGGTGATGAGGTGTTCCCTTACTCTATTGACGAACTACATACAAATATATGACCATTTGCTTGAATTCTAGGAGTTCATGGCTGCGTCAAATAATTCATCACAAAAATGATGTTAAAGTCTGTTTTAAAGCAGTAATCTCTCAAATGTTCCAGCAATATTCAAGTTACCCGCAATATTAAAGTTAGAAATCGTGACCCGAAAACCAGGCTGTAGGATTTACCCCTCGTCCACTTCAATCCTTTGCCCCGAAAGCTCAGCTGCCTCATGGACGCTCTCGGAGAAAGGACAAATTCGAATCAAAAATACATTTTTCATGCCACTACAGCTGTCGGTATGCTGCTGGAGATCTTTTGTGAGGAATCTCTGGAATCGATCCTTACCTCCCGGCCCTTTCTCTCTCTTCTTTTTCTTCTTCTTCTCTCTCTCTCTCTTTTGGAATAAAAAATACAGGGAAAGAGTTTCCCAAGATGTGGACTACAGAAGGCTGCGAGATACTTAGTCAGTGGCGTGAGGGAAAGAATGGCTAAAAGTCTTGGGAAAGAGGATTGGCAAAAACTGACGTGCCCTTAGTCAAATGCTGTGAGTGACGGTCGTTCAGCATGTCTTTTATCATCAAGTCAGCATCATTTGTCTGAGAGGTATGCTGGAGGTGTCCACTGTGCCCAAGTGCTTCTTGGGACTGCTGTGTCTATTCGCCGGACGAAATGAAGAAGCCTGTACGTGGCTAAAAAAATCGGGGACGGGAGAAGATAAAAAGAAGATAATCCATCGCCAAATGTAGAGGACAACGATGGTGCTGTGTGTCTTTATCTTGAAGAGAACACAAGAATGTGCCGTAACTAAGTTCGTATTTAATCCTGAATAATTGGGTATTTTTCAGAAATTCTTTACCACTGAGCAGAACGAATAAAGTTTCCTCACTTTAATCTCGAGTTGATTACAGTTTTGGTTTTATTCAGAACAAAATTGTTTGGTAAGAGAAAAATACCACAGATTGTGCTATATGTGCCTAGTGAAAACAGTAAATTTTTTTCATAATGATCACAATTTAAACCATCCTGAAACTATAACAACGATCACTTATGTAATACAATGTGAACATGTATACTGGAGATGGAGGGAAGAAATCTCAACCAGAGTGCACAAATAATGAATGGTTCTGGTTTATGCCAAAGAAAAGCAACTTTCATTTGCGCTCTTGTGCTCCTGAGAAGTCAGAAGAGCAGGATGTTGTTTGAGCTCGTGGGCGTATGCACTCAGACGAAGAGCTGGCTGTTCAATCGGCTGCAACTGTTATGTGAAATTCTACACGTTAACAGCATCTTCTTCCCACAGAGTGCCCCCAGTCTCAAAACTTCAGAGGCTTGGCTTTGCCAGCTTTCCTACCGTTTAGTTAAAGCACCATTCAAGGCTGGGTCTGTAGTCTTTTCTGTTCTGTAGACTCTTAACGAGAGCTATTCACGGTTACATAAATTACTTCACTTTCCAACTTCCGCTGGACAGGAGCCTTTTTCATGCTTTTTTTTAAGTGGACCCGACCGTTATTTGTGCCAGAAATTTTTAGAGAACCTACTTCGTACGCTTTCATTTAAAACATTATGTCTGCCATTTAAGAATTCCCAAAGGTAAAAGGGAAACCTCTTTTGCTCTTTTGGTTTTAAGCCAAGAATTAATTGTCGTGATGCTTTGCCGTGCACACCGCACGATTTTTCTTTAATGTGTCTGTCCAGAACTTTACCAGTCTTTGTAGGACTTTGCACTCAGTCACTCTTTCTTATCAATGGATAAAACCTTTAATAAAAGTAAAACGAATATCTCTTTACACCAGAAAAGAATATCACCTATTGATTCAGGTGAAACAGGTTTTAGTCAGGTTTCCACACTATAAATGTTGAGAGCGATTATAATTTACAGATGACATACATAAACAGTTTGAAATTAGCCTGCATTTAGATGTGAAGATCGTGACATGACTGAATCCACAGTTGTTGTATCTTCTGCCGAAAAGCTCAGGAGCTAAATTTTTCTAGTCAAGCAAAGTTCAAGATGACAGCTGTAATATGACGGACATACACTTACCTTGCATACACACGACGCATATCACACACACGTAACACAACGCTTGACGAGCCCTCACAGATAACGATGAAGATCAAGATGAAGATTTTACAGGAGACAAAGATCTTGATGTTTTCCTTTTTCCATCCGTCCATGGAACTGTCTTCTTTTTACGTCATCCCTTCTCCGAAATGACGACGAACAAATGACGCACACATGACGTCAAACACAAGACACCATTCACACACGACACAATACAAGACCTACTAACTCATTACAACAGCCGTAAGTAGAGCATTTGTTTCAAACACGCTGTCATGTGGTTGTTATCTTGCATCACATTTGAAAGGATGTAACATTATCCATATTGATTTCTATCCAGAGTAGAACAATGGAAGATGTTGTTATCATGGTTCACTTGCACTAGTTTTGTCCTTAACAAGCAGGTCAGTACAAAATAGCTTTAGATGACTGAAAAAGGTTTTCAGAACATCCCTGATGTACATTCACACAGGCGTCTCTGTGTCATGGTGGGAAGCGGATGGCCGAGTGGTTAGAGCGCTGGCTTCCGAACCGAGAGCGCGCTGGTTCAATTCCCAATAAGCGCAGCAAACTTCCCCCAGTCGACCCAGCTGACGGGAATGGGTACCTGACTCCATAGAGGGTTAGGGAAGGTAAGGCAGCGAGGGAGAGGAGATTGGCACCACCCTCATGTAAATGCTGGCCCCGAGAAAAGTGGGGTCTCTAACACCTCACTCCCCTACGACCTGAAAATGTTATGGGATGACCTTTACCTTACCTTTTTACTCTGTGTCATGGCGGAGACCAGAAAAGGGTCTTGAAAAACATATATTTTTGAAGTGTATGTAAACTTGCAAAGAGGCAACAAATTCAGTGAGTGAGTGAGTGAGTGAGTGAGTGAGTGAGTGAGTGAGTGAGTGAGTGAGTGATCCACTACTAGTGGAAAACTAGCTGTAAAACAAAACGCAGAAAATAAGAGGTTTAGGAGGCTGGGTTAAAATTATAAGACATAAAATACCAATATGATGACTAAAGTCGAAAGAAAGAATGGAAGAGCAAAGGAATGAAAGAAGAAAATTAAAATGCATGAACGAAAGAGAGGACGGAAGAAAGAAGGGAATAATAAAGAACAAGAAATGAGAGAACATAGGAAAGAGACTTTAAAAAAAAGTATAAAGGGAAGAAGGAAAGGTAGAAGAAGGGAAAGGAAAATAAATGAAAAAAAAAACAAAGAAACAACCAGCTATGTGGATTGAGTTTAGTTTCTTACGTGCACACGCACGCAATGGATGTGTGTGAGTGTCTCTGAAAGCCCAGGGGGAGGTAAGACGATGCTGTGGTCTGTGTTACTTGCACGTCTTCCTCCGGCCATAGACCATTTAAGCCAAAATCAAATATTTTCCAAAATACTGAACTAGAGCGGAATTGCATTTCACCCTTGCCAAAATATAAAAAAACGACCCCCGCCCCACGCATGCGTAGCTCGGAGGAAATGCAATTACTTCCACTATTAAAACTAAAGCGAGTTGTAGGTCCTGTCCAAGGAAGGAAGGCGATGACAAGTACAGGAGGACCGTAACTGCATTAGAGCATAAACTCTGGTTAGCTGAGGCTAAATCGAGACCAAGTAGACCATAGACATTGGTTAGTCGAAACTAAGTCGAGAACTAGAGGAGGATGCCACAGGCAGAGGAGGAGAATATGGTCGATGGTCAGGCCAGGCTGTCTAATCTGAGGCGATAACACAACATTATAGGATGCCAACGACTTGGAAAATGGTGCATCGCGCGCGCGCGATGTGTGCGTGTGTGTGTGTGTGTGTGTGTGTGTGTGTGTGTGTGTGCATACAAAAACGGATGTTGAAATCCAAGCTGTTAACAAATGCAAACGACCTCGACTAAAAATTAGAGCATCCAGCTGGAAGGAGAAATAAAGAGCTATCCGCATCAGAAAAATAGAGAAAGAGAAGAAAAAAAACTGGATGAAGACGACTAAGTGAAGGATAATAAACATAGCCTTAGCTCTTCTCTCCTTCCAGACACTTATGTAAATAACACTGTCTAGAGTCGAGTGTGGTGGTCTCGTTCACAAGCGACACAAACCGCTTGCTTCTCGAGAAGACGACACCTGAGGAGGAGACGAGGCAAGCGATAAGGACCTCGGCAAAGGAAGGGCAAAGACAGAGTGTCCATATCAGAGTTGATCGTCATCATAGACTAAACAAAGGTCAAAGCCAGTCAACAGGCTAAATACCGACTTGAATTTATTCTGAATCAGCAGGTGTACGGCAATGACAGTGCTGAGCCTTCCATTTCTTTGCCGTCCTCTTTCCATTCCATCTGTTAATTATTAAAAAAATAATACCTTTGGTGTTCCCTGTTGTTTCCTAGTGACCAGGCCTATAAGATATTTTCTTTTGTGATACCTGAATACTTTACTAAAAAAGTGGCTTCCTACGCGGTGCACAAGAAACATGTTTGAGCGAAGCTCCTGTGTTTCGGCAACAATATTTCTTTAGCCAACAGAATAGCAACATATAGCCTCGGGACTTTTTCTGATGTCACACAATTTTTTCTCCTATACACCTAAAGTGAGAGCTAGGGTATATTACAGAAAAAATAATGCAGGAGTTTTTAATAAAAAATATTGAAATAAAATTTTAAAATAAATGTTGCCTGAAATTTCAGTGTTTCTTCTGGACCTTCTATCTGAACTCTTTTTGTGGAGGTCACGTCCAAAATCCTGGTCGTCTCGAGGGACACAATGTTAGAACCCCCCCAAAAAGTCCCATTTTATGTTCTAGAGGCAAACCCTTGTGTGCTGCACACGTATACATTCTTCGCACATTCGGCAACAGTCTTAACAAAACTTGACAGTTTTATTCTTTTCCTCTCCGGTATTATGCTCTAGTCTGTGCATTTTTTCGTCTGCCTAATTGGGAACCCCTTCGCCACTCATTACTTTCGTTAACATTTCTGGAATTGTGTAGTGGTGGTGGTGGTAAGGGGGTGTGTGTGTGTGTAAGATGCTCACGATCGTGCGTGCGTTTCCTTGTGTGTTAGTGAGTTTGTGGTGTGTCGTGTGTGTGTGTGTGTGTGTGTGTGAGAGAGAGAGAGAGTGTGTGTGTGGTGAGAGAGAGAGAGTATGTGTGTGTGTGTGAGAGAGAGAGAGAAAGTGCGTGCTTTTATTTGCTTACGATCGTGTGTGCGAGTTTCCTTGTATGCTAGTGACTTTGTTGTTTATGTGAGTGTGTGTGTGTGTGTGTGTGTGTGTGTGTGTGTGTGTGTTTATTTGCTCACGATCGTGGGTAAGTTCGAGCTTTCCTGCGTGTGTATGAGTTTGTTGTAGTTTGCTTTGGTGCTTGCATACCGTACCCAATTTTTGCCAACTCCTCTTGCTTCTACACCCTAATCCCCCATTTTTTCTGTCCGGCTGATTCATTATCACTACTAAATTACCAACATCTGTCTCAGCAATAAGCCCATGTCAAGAGAACAACCAGCTACAGCTTTGATATTCATTCATTCAGTCAGACATTCTAATAATCACTTTCGAATCTCATGTTACTGAGAAAGGAAAGAGATTAAAATGGTGACCTCACGTTTGTACACATAGGCCACTAATTAGCATATGGCACTAGCTCTCTCACTAGCTCTCTCACTAGCTCTCTCAGGCGGTCCGGTGGCGCAACGGTTAGCGCCTGTCACCAAAACAGTAAAGGTTGGCTGTCCTGGGTTCAGTTCTCGTCTCGGGCACGCTGTTCTTTCTCTGCATGTGGCATCTGTTTACAGGGCTGGCTGCCTTGCCGTAATATAGCCTTAGTTGCTGGCTCGGCGTAAAACACCAATCAAAAAAAACTAGCAGTCTCTCTCTAACTCAATTTTTCACACCGTAAATGTATCTGTGTACAATCTTGATGTTTGTGTTGTTCCTCTCTTTCTGTGCATGGTGACGTTTGCAGGTTTGTATCTCGAAAATGTAATGGACATATTTCCCTAAGAGTATCGTACGCATCTACCAAAGATACCTCTACGCGTGTTACCCAAGTACTAAAAATAGCTTTAACTAACCCTTTACATTCGATGAATAGAATACCGTCTGGTGAGCTTACAAACATTTTAAGCTCGCTTTTTTATTCACATAAGATATGAACACTTCTTCTTCTGTCCCAGAATTTTGCGAATGTATTTATGAAAAGAAAGAAATCTCAGTCTGTTGTGTCTGTTATTATTGATAGATAGATAGATAGATAGATAGATAGATAGATAGATAGATAGATAGATAGATAGATAGATAGATAGATAGATAGATAGATAGATAGATAGATAGATAGATAGATAGATAGATAGATAGATAGATAGATAGATAGATAGATAGATAGATAGATAGATAGATAGATAGATAGATAGATAGATAGATAGATAGATAGATAGATAGATAGATAAAACAAGAACAAATAACGCTGCGGATTTAAGACTTTGCTGGGGTGTAAAACATGAAAAGTATTGTGACACGTTTATTAGAGAGAGAGAGAGAAAAGGAGTGAGTGACTGGAAAAACTAATCATACGACAAGTTTTCTGTTGACTGGTCCTTAAGTTACAGCACTTAGCTCTCACTGTCCTTGATATCAGTTAAGCCTGCATTTCAAATATCATTAGTTCTAAGCTGTTTCTATTTCTCAAGAGCAAATGTCATCGGCGATAATGCGACAAGGAGACCTGTTGCTAGAGTGGTTACTAGAAAATCCGAAACTGTTGTGAGGACTTGACTCCCGGCGTGTGTCCCCCACAGGGAGAAACAGTTCAGTGCGGGGGATGGGAACCGATATGAGAGGGAGATTAAGGTTATGAACTGCGTGGGGAGAAGGGTTTGATGGTTGGCGACTAATCGAATCACGGACCAGCAGCTGGCACAATCTCCTCCCTCTTCCCACCTTGGGTTTGTTGCACCAAGTATCCACTTAGCTGTCGATTTTAGCGAGGGTCACAGCTACACGACTGAGGTTGTTGTTGTTTACATAATCGTGTCACAAGAAGGTTAGACATCCGATGATGGGATGCATTTGGGTTCGAGGTTTGAGTCTCCATCACACTGGATTTTGCTTCTGAAAAAATCATGCCGAATGTGGAAACGAACATAGGTCTTTGTAATTGTAGAATGTCTTTCTCCCCAACTTTTTTGCATCGTTCTCTCCCACTCTATATACTCAATATCATACTTATATATATATATATATATAGATAAATGTAAGTACCATTTTCAAATGCAAAATGCAGACAAGCAGATTACAAAGACAATTGCAATCTTTCTTCATTACTTTGTAATGTACTCTAAGAGAGAGAGAGAGTGTGTGTGTGTGCGTGTGTGTATGTGTGTGTGTGTGTGTGTGTGAGAGTAAATGTAGGTCTACATGTATGTTTGTGTCTATGCGTGTTGTTTTGGATGTGAATGTGTGATGTAAGTAATGTATACAGTAATTCCAGAGCTCATCTAGGTGTGTTTGTAGTCTGTTTATAGAAGTCTGGCTTTGAAATGCTAAACTCGCCCCATTTGTAAGCAACACTTTTTATCCACATTCCATCTCCGAGTGCTTATATAGAGCAGTTGATGCAAGTGCATCTATTTTTGTTACCTCAGATTTTTATAGTCATGTGATTTTCTCATTAGGGATTCAACTCCTATGTGAGGGTCACTTTGAACTGTTGCAGTTGTTGCTCTCTGTTGCGTCAGTCGCGACTGAATGTGTGACTGTGTAACCACCTGCAAGACTTCCTCCCTCCCTCCCTTTTCCCTCCTCTCTTCTCATTCTATCTATACCCTTACTCGCTTACCAGGCGACATGAGGGGAGAGAAAGATACAGCGAATCCAGCAGCTGGCTTGGCTAAAAGTCGGAAGCCATGATAACTCTGACTCATCAAAGAGATTCAGGTATCTGATCAGCATGTTGTATGCAGTGAGCATGCAGCGTCCTGAGAATACCTGATTCCTTAATTACTTGAGCAACACAGATGGCTTCAACCAGAACCGGTGTGCATTTCTCCCCCACCTATCTAAAAATAAAATCACAGAAACATTTCTCACAACGCGTACATGCACTCTTTCCTCCCTAGAGGCCTCATCAAAGTTCTCAGATCAAAAGCTTTGATACTTCACCTGCAAGTGCAAAACTTTGCAAACTAGATTAAATTTTACACTGGCAAGCCACCTGTTTTCATGGTTGGTTAAAGGTGGGTACTTTTTCTTCCCCTCCAGGAAACGGGTAGCCGAGTTTGCAGCTGGACTCATGTCGATTTGAGTTGCTGTCGGGAACGGGTACCCGGCTCCATTATGGGTTGTGGGAAGGTAAGATGCCAGGGAAGATGAGAGTAGCATCACCCTTACAACACATCTGGCCCCTAGACAAGTGTGATCTCTAACTCTCTCCTTAACCATCATAGGGTTAGGGGAGGACCTTATCCTTACCTTCCATCTATTGCGTGAATGAGCAGATTCGGGGCAAAAAAAAAAAATTTTTTTCTTAACAAAAAAGATTATCCAACCAATTTCATTGTATAGCTAGGGGCTAGTGCTTCCTAGTAAGTGTTCTACACCTTTTGATGACTTTTGATGGATGCTCTTCGTAAGCAACATGGAAGCCACGCAACGTGCGTATAAAACTCTTATATTAATGAAAAACATGTTCTTCTTAACAAATATTTACAACCCTTTTTAAAATCATGAAAGAATTCTGTACTATCACTCGCAGGAGAGTAATCAAAACTCTATCTCAAGCTGTACAACAAGGTGAATGAAGATGTCGGGAAAAAAACTTACTCCGGCTGACTGCAAAGGGAGAGATGGACTGTTTCGAATATTCGTTGTGGCCTAAAGGGAGGGTGAGTCTTTGTGGCAGACAAGATCTGCTCATGGTTGTCTGCTTCATTCAATTTCGCTGAACCATACGAGGATGCAACGACCTTGAAATTGAGTGGATGAGGTGCCTTGAAAATCTGTTGTCTGCAGCACAACGATTGTGACTGAGCCTTAGATATATTACTTCCCATGGTGTCTTTCAGTCTTCTCTCAAGTCTTTTTTTACATAAAGTTTAACTGAATGTATAATACCTCAACCGAGAGTTTAAGATTGATCGGTTCTTTTATGTAACTAAACGATAATACTTTATGCTTAATATAGGAATTATGGATATTATAACAAATTGTCTTAGTTTTTTGAAAACAATCACTTAAATTAATTCAGTTTTGTACGCTTGGCATCTGAAGTTTAAACTTTGTAATATAATCTCTTTTTGTTTGTTTTTCTTATTTTAGAAGATAAACTCTTTATTAATCTTTAATTACTGCAAAGTGAATCTGTTGCCTCAGGATTCTTACCTTAACCAAACTATTGATAAAAATAATTACAGTGTAGCTTTCTTCCCAGCCGTATTCATGACTCCTCTGTCTCTAACATATTCTTCTGGAACAGTGCGTCTGTGAGTTGCTGGCTACTTCTCATTTCAGTGTCACTGTCTGAAAGTTCTTTGTTCTTGTTGCTTTATTCTGTTAGAGACATTATTACACATTTTATCTGCAAATTCCTTTCATAATAGGCGGGTTCTCCTCACCCTCATCCCCGTTCAATCGGCGCAGCGATTAGCGCCTGTCACTAATACAGTGAAGGTTGACTGTCCTGGGTTCAGGTCTCGTCTCGGGCACGCTGTTAGTGTGGCATCTGTTTACAGGCCTGGCTGCTTTGCCATGATATAACCTTAGGTGTAAAACACTAATCTCTTCCCCCCCTCCTCATCCCTGAAAACTAAACCCTTTTTATATTCCCTTACTCTATTTTTCATGTGGTGTGCTTTTTCTCCTTTGAGATTTTTCATTTTGGTTTTATTCATTTATTCATGTTGGCTATGCCTTTAACATTTCTTGAGGTTTTTGATGGTAAGTTAACACTTTATTTATCCCAAAGGGCAATACGGGTCACAAAAATACAGCATGCTACCACTACATATTCATATCCGCCAAACAGACTCATACATTCATGTTCACACAGTGCATTCATTTGCAAACAGTAACATTCACAAGTCGCTCGGCCAGCCTCAGTCTCTTGGTCCTGCAGACTAGTACACAGAACTGGCGACCCGATGGGAGTTTGAGAAATTCTCTCGACAGGACATACCTGTCATCACGAAAGATTTCAGACACTTTCAGAAATGTCTGTCTGTTATACAGAGTCTGAAGAGCACTCTGAGCTGTCCCAGTGACTGTGGAGCAGGTGGATACCACACGATGCAAGCTGCTCTTGTCCTTCACAGATAAACTGCTGGAGAAACAGATAAAGGAGAAGGACAGCACGCTCTCTATGTGCGATCTATGAAAAAAAGCTGAAAAAAATTGCTGTGAGACAGAGAAAGACTTTTGCATCCGGAGAAGGAAGAGGCGCTGTTGAGGCTTATTCACGGCAGTTGGTATCCCAAAGAAGTCTACTATCGAAGATAGTGCCAAGGTATTTAAAAGTAGAGACAATTTCCACCTCCTCGTCGTGGATGACACGGGAAATGGTGGAGAATTCCGACGGAAATCAAAGAGAGTCTTTTTTTGTCTTACTCACATTAAGTTGTAAGAAATTGTCATCACACCAGGCAATAAATTCATCCAAAGCTACACCATGGGTATCTACTGGCCCGCTAGGTGCAGATAGCAGTGCAGAGCATTTGACAAGATATTGACCCTCATAGTTACTGCGACAACTGTTGGTATACAAAATAAACAGAAGCGGGGATAAAACAAAGCCTTGAGGTGAGCTGGTGCACGTTGTGGAGTTGTAACAACAAATGGTATTGAAAAATACTCGTTTTGTCACTGTACTGGATCTGTAGCTTCCATTTTCTAGAACAGGCTTGTGTAAACCAACACGACGACGACGACGACGACGACGACGACGACGATGATGATGATGATGATGATGATGATGATGATGATGATGATGATGATGATGATGATGATGATGATGATGATGATGATGATGATGATCAAAATTTAAATGAACCTATTGATAATACTTAGACAAAAAAGAATAAGTCCGGTGCTGAGGAAGGTTATATGCTGATAAGCAGAGTCTGGGGGAATCAGGTAACTGTCAAGTTCTCCTGCCCTCCCCACCCCTACTCGCATTTCAGTTTAGTGACATCATGTTCGTCTTAACTGCACACGACATTTGCATGCACTCAAGCATGCATGCACGCACGCACCCTTAGAGAAAGAGGGAAGAGGCAAAGATGACAGGCAGGAATGAACGACAACGCGGAAAAGACACATTTACAACAAACAACAACAAAAAGAACAAAACAAAAAACGCCCGTGCACGCACGTGTTTCCGCTGTGTTCGTGGGGTTTTGGTAATGTTTGGTGACGTGGGCTGCACTTTAGGTAGAGACCCAGCTCTGAGATATCAGTGACAAAGGGAATTGCAAGATCTGAGTAAGAGGTGGTGCTGGCTGCTGAGGCTAAGTCATCGTTGATAAAAGGTGCACTTGGTATCGTACTGCTTTTTCTTCAACTGTGACAAACACCCAGAGTGATACAAGATTATCAGCATCAACACCATCCTGTACGACATTTGATTCCGAAAACACAACAGAGTGTTAATGTTCCTGTTTACCTTCGTGTTGAACAAAGGTGATAAACCTTGTCCTTGAATGCCATTCGTTTGCATGCAACACAAAGTTATCCCTAACCTGAACACAGAAATTTAAGCGCGCGAACACACACACACACACACACACACACACACACACACACACACACACACAAGACATAAAGAAAAAAAGACAAAAGTACAGGCTCGTATTCATTTGTTCTAAACTCAATTCTGAGCGCCTACTCAGAATAACCCAAAATGATGCCCACATCGTCTTTTCTCTGATTTCTGCACTTTTTTTCATTAGAGAGGCAGGTATAAACATTTCATGCCATGTGGTGAGGCAGCCCACAGCAGGCTTCCAAATTGCATCCTCGATCCCTGTTTTTACCCTCTGCACGCAGCATTTAAAACTAAATTGAGCAGGTGGAACTTCCTGGTTCGACAGGAAAACAAAGCTGATATGCTCGTTAGATCACCTGAGCTTGATGCTGATGTAATGTTCTCATACCACACCTCCATCTCCCCCACCCACGTCACCAATACCCTCCACCCTCCACCCCTTCCATCCTTCCACACAGACCTCCGAAGGCTTTCCGTGCTTCAAGGAAACGAACTGCTATCCCACACGCGTTCTGAGGGTGTGTCAGGCCGACCGGGTGTCAGATCCCTGTTAAGGTTTGTAAATTAATGATGTTCCTTGAAGAAACTAGAGCCGAGCTCCATCAGCCACGTCCGGCGGTGATGTCGCCCGGATGTTTCTTCGTTACACGCTCGTTTAAAGCTGGTTAGAGTGGTTAGCTGTGTTGTTTGAAGCCTGATTGGTGTCTGCTGTGGTATAAACCGATAAGAGCAAATTCTCATACAGAGCAGGTCTGTAACGATCACTGTTAAAAATAAGTGAAACTAGGAACATGTGTGATGAATTTTGTCAAATAAAATGAAAATAATTACTCTTCCTTCGTGTGTGTGTGTGTGTGTGTGTGTGTGTGTATCAGTGTGTGTGTGTGTGTGTGTGAGAGAGAGAGAGAGAACATGCGTGTGCGTATGTTTATATACAATTATCTATATATATATATATATGTGTGTGTGTGTGTGTAAGTGTGTGTAAGTGTGTGTGAGTGTGTGTGCGTGCGTGTGCGAATTACTCATTAAGCTCTTCTTTAAAAGGAAAAAAATTCGTCTTATTCACACGATACGTCTGTCACGGTTTTTATTTTCTTTCTTGAAGCATGTACACATCCTTCCGCAGGAAAGGCGATAATACGGAATTTTAGGTAAAGAAACTAAAAAAAAAACTCTCATCAACTATCATCAAACAGTTTAAAGTGCTCACAAAATCAAAAAAAAACATTGTTCAGTTAACCTGACGTTAGAAAGAGATGACTAGAAAAGTTTTAAATAACATTTTTACAATTCAGTCAATTATTTATAGTTTAAAAAATATTTAATTTGCAGTTGGGCAAGAAACTATGACCTTTAAAGAGTTAAAATACCAGACTGATACAATTAATGTCGGCAGTCTTATCTATGTCACATACCGATCCAACAGGGACTGTTTCAGAAGTTTAAAGCCGTACTGTCCACATCACTTATTTAGCCCCACAGAATCATGTTGATTTTAAAATTACAAGAAGTGTAGCCTGGGGTCAGTCTCACGAATACTTATATACACTTGTACTGATCGCTTTAATCTAGACCCACACTCGACACACCGCCTGTACCACAACGAATCGCTCAGAAAGAAGCCATTGCGTTCCAGCTCGCTCGTAACGCGAGTTACGAAGACAATGTTTTGTCCTGGATACCGCAGCGCGTGTCGAGGCACGTGCAAGTATGCACGTGTGGTTGGGGAACTGGCTGGAAAATGAGCACATGCACGTGTCTATGGCGTCTGTGTCTTATCTGTGCGCAGCTACTTACACGCTTCAGCGCGTGACGGGGATCGTCTGATCCCAAGATGATATCAAGCGTGTCGTCTTTTATTTCTTTTATACAGACGACTACTACAGGAACATATGGTATCTTCAAAAAAAATCCTGTTCGCTTTCTTGGTTTCCTTAAGTCTGACAAATGTTTGGTTACATTTGGCACAACTGTGTTTGAAGATCACAGCAAATAGTGCGTATCTTGCGGGGGTGGGGGGAGTGAAGTGGTCGTTGGGACTTTTAGTCAATATGCTAAGCAATCACAAAACATTTTTCCCAATACATTGCTGGAAGTTTATATTGGGAGTTTCGTCTTTTCGATCCTTTTCTTGGTTAAGAGTGGCTTTAAAGAGCGCAGATACATTCGTAAAATGTGTGTGTATTTATTTTCTTTAAGACTAAATTCAAAAGTTAGACACTTTTCTGAAAAGAAAGGAAGATGCAAACTCTTATGAAACGATCCAATCCTTTGGTTAGGACTCGAATTCCTGGATATGATGCCTTCTTTTTTCTTTCTTTCCTTCTTTTCCCGCTGAATGTACCTTACTTTTTCTTTGTGTATTAGAAACGGGGAACACAAATATAAGTTTAAGTGACTCCTGGGCAGTTTCTTGTCGTTACATATTACTTCATAATAAACCGGTTGATAACAACACTTGAAATAAACGGAGCATGTTTATGGAAGTCTCTCATACGCATTATGAGGGCAGAAATCATTTCGCCAAAGAAAAAAATTGGCGTAACCCGACTGTCTTGAGCTAGTTTTATTCGGACAGATGGATGAAAAAGAAGTAGAACCTGGTCTAGATTAAACAAAATTCCTCATTCTTTTTTGGGGGGAGGGGGAAGCCACAGGATGTAAAAACTGGGGGAATAATATTTTTGTGTGTGGATTGATCTCATTATTCCAAACAAGGGAGTCATGAATCACTTGACAAAGACAGATGGACTGACAAGGTTTGCGTGAGCCCATGAGGTGCGCAGTGCAATCAGGTTCCAGAAGGGAGACCACTCAGCTTTCTGCACGATTACGACTCACGATGCGGTAAGAATTGACATTCCCAAGCGCTGAATGCTGACTGTCATTACTATCAAGAAATGCTGATTAATGTCTTCCATCTTCTGCTTTTACTGTGCTAACGGATCCGATTTACGAGATTTCAAAGAAACAGAATAAAACTCTCAACAACAAGGCGTTTTAAGCCGAAAATATGAAGTTGAAAGCTCTAAGAAAAAGTCCATGTAGGAAAATCTTTTCTCAGCACAAATGGGCACAGTTTTGAAAGATATTATTTTGTAAAATTTTGTAATAATAATATTTTTTCAGATTAAATGGCAACATACGCACAATTAAACTTGCAATTCAGATTCTGTTTGCATGATGTGATAAATTTACTTTAAAGGCAGGCAAAAAGTAAGAATGAAAGGTTTATTTGAACCAGCAAAAGGTTGGAGATTTAGCTCTGTGGTGCGCTTGAAGAACTGGTGAGAGCATTTCAATAAACAGCATCAACAACAGCAGCAGACACAACATAAAAGGATGACAAAATAAGGGCGACGAGAAAAAGAAATAAGTAAGAAGAAGAAGAAGAAGAAGAAGATGATGATGATGATGATGATGATGATGATGATGATGATGATGATGATGATGATGATGATGATGATGATGATGATGATGATGATGATGATGATGATGATGCAGAGCAACGAGGAGAAAAAGAGCAGAAAACAAAGCCAAGAGCACGATTCTGTTTTAGTAATGCCTGGCTATAATGTTATTAGTACACTAGGAAAATGTAGTGAGAAGATGATAAGCCTCTGGACTACATGTGGAGACTAGACTTTTCTAAAAAAATTCAGTAGTTCAATCTCGAAATGTCGGATTGTGTTGTTTCTATATCTTTTCTTTCTCTATGAAATCGTCATGTCACTCACTCACTCACTCACTCACTCACTCACTCACTCACTCACTCACTCACTCACTCACTCACTCACTCACTCACTCACTCACTCACTCACTCACTCACTCACTCACTCACTCACTCACTCACTCGGTGGTTCAAAATCATATTCACATGCGATGACAGTTAAAGCCCAGACATCGAATTCCAATAAGGCCTAAAATTCAATCGACTTACCAGTAATTAGCGCCCAGAAAACCTGGCCAGCTAGCCCCAAGGTACTCCTCGACACTCCCTCGCCATCCATCGGTGTGTTGCTCCCCGTGTGCACGTGCAATCTCGTTTGACCTTTCAACCCGCACCATTGAACGCCTGAGGCAGACGTCCCTTTGCCCCTGCCTGGCAGACGCTTTATCCACACTCTGTCACAGTCTCCAACCACAGCATCCTCGGCTCAAACGAAGAACAATCTACAACTCTGTGCGAGTAAGAAACAATTACAAAATATTCACAAGAACAGCAGGGGGAGGAGTGTCAAGTCTATCGGTGAGCTCCAGTCGTTGAAGGCCGTAATCTGCTATACGATGGTGGGGTTTTTTTTTGCCAATTATGTCAGCAGAAACAGCGAACGACCTCCAAAAGATCACACAACACTAGCGACATGAGACCCGAAGGCGCAGGGAAAGGGAAGACGATGTCTTAAGTACAGCTCTCACTTCTTTGCACACTCTGGACGTGGGGCCAAAACTTCCGAAGTGATAGTGCGACCCACATCACAAGTTTTACAAGAGAGGTTTTGCCCAACAGGAAAAAGTGAGATAACACAATGTAGTTTTTTTGACGAATAAACAATAAGAATTATATTTTTTGAAAATTCCTCATAACGAAGCAATCCCTGATGAACAAGACTTGCAAAAAATCCCCCGATACCTGGTTCTATCTCTTTTGTGACCGTGTGACACACCTTGATAGATGAAAATTCAGATGATAGCTCAGGGAATCATTTCTTCTCTCCCAACAGAAAATTCACAATTTCAAGAAATTAATTCAACTGTGGAAAACACTACGCGTACCTGGAAACTTTACATTCGGGTACAAATTAGCACTATTTTACAACACCATGTCTCCTTCTCCAAAACCACATTTCTAGTTTTTGTTGTAGACTACTTTAAAAAAAATTCACTATGAAGTCGCCGCACTCGAATCTTAGATGCCTTTTCCCACAAACTGTGTGAAACTGAATGTCGTGGTGCTGCAGACTCCAGATCAGATCCAAAAGATATCAGCTCAAAGTTGCTGAGCTCCAAAACAAACAAAAAAACTTTCAAGCTAAAAACAAAAAATAAATAATACTGATGACAAAAATAAGTAACAGGCACAAGAAAAAAAAGGTAATATTTCGTTGGTCTTGGACAACTCACAACAGCTCCAAATAAATCCACGAGCGGTGGAGGGAAAACAACTGATGATAAACTCGAGTCACTCTGGCAGGACTGCTGGCTGCTCCAGTGATGCTTCACAGGTAAGGTTCTCGCGGTCCACGGACGCCCTGCCCCTGCACGCTTGTTTGCACGTGAGTCGCAGACGTTTTTCCGCCAGCCCTCGCGCAACGCGCGCCCGGCTTTGAGCGCACAGCTGAGCTCGAGCACAGAAGTGAGTGGATGCTGGATGCTGGTCCTCTGCAGCAGCATGCGCTGAAGTGCAGGAGGGGGTGGGTGCTCGTGCACTTGCACTTTCACTGTCATTAGAAAATCTAATCAGCGAAACGACAGACAGACTGACAGACAAACAGACAGATAGGTCACGGAGGAAAAGGAAATCTACGAACAGGGAATGAGATAAAAGAAATGCGACAATGTCAAAGAAAAAAGATAAAGATAATTGCTGGGAAAGATGCATTCATTTTACATTTTTGTTATGTTTCTGCGATCTTGATCTTATACAACTGTACTGAGATGCTGCTTGGGTAATAAGAATTGCAATAATTGTTAAAAGTTTTCAACATTAATCACTGCCTAATTAATTATCTACAATTCCTTGTCGGGATCTACTTCTTTACATAATGGAAAAAGGGATTTAAATGGTTAAAAAGATAGATAAATATACAGACTGATATTGAGAAAGAGAGGGAAGGAGATGGAGGGAGAGAGAAAGAATGACAGCATACTCTTACTATGCAAAAGAGGCTGAGAGCAAATTGTTCCTTCGCACAATCGATACCAGCAGCCTCCGCTACAGCCCTCCCTCTGGACATGTCTGTATTACAGGCGCCCTTCTCGTCTCTACAAACTTTGCTGCATACCATGTTATCGCCATTTTCCAGTGGCCCACGTCCCACAAAACACTAGACTAAGTTAATATCGGACTAAAACTCTGCGGGAAAAAATGGTAGCCTTTCATTTCGTTTTTCAGCGAAGGGCTGTCTCGTCTCTTTTTGAGTCTGTTTGTGTGGTTGTTACATTATACACGATATAAACATTGCTTTGAGATTTTTATTGTTATGGACAATTATAGTTGGAAAACAACGTTAACTGGTTGGTTAAAAAATAATCTTAATTGTAAAAGGTTGAACTCCGTTTAATTTTTTTATCGTGTAACTGGCTACAGGTGTTACAGAGCCTATAGCACTTGGTCACTTAACCACAGGGCCAAGTTTTGTTTTGCCGTATGAGGAATCATCATCATCATCATCATCATCATCATCATCATCATCATCATCATCATCATCATCATCATCATCATCATCGTCGTCGTCGTCGTCGTCGTCATTATCATTATTATTTCGTTTTTTCCACGTTCATTACATTTCACCACGCCTTTGCACGCCCCCACATGCTAATCACTAGTGTGTGGGAGTGTTTTTTGATTAAATTATTCATTTAGTCAAGCCTAGGGACACGCTCTTCGCTGGTCACCTCGATATTGAACTAGAGCAGGAACGACCGAAAAAAAGAATTTTTGAAAAAATGACAGCCTGAAACCAACTGAAAAATTTATATTTTTAAACACAGAATGTTGAAACATAATTAGCACTGAGTTAGGTGTATATAATGATTACTTTCATAGCAAGGTCTCCTCTCATGATATCCGCGAACAGCTTACATGCGTATCATACCTCAGGTCCCATTGGAAGTCAAGTTGGCAAACCAAACTAAATAATCATTATGATAAATCATTTCTAGAAAGCAGTACTCCAAGAAACACTTTTGATAAACCACTCTGATTTATAACAAGCTAATATGGAAAATTAATACGACAAAGCAGCATAATAAACCTGTAGAGCAACCCTAGTAAGTACAATGTTAGTCCGATCTTATGAAAATATTCACTTCTTTTAAGTCAAATGCTGAGATCCTTATCACAGAATAATTCATGTTTGTGGGTATGTGTATTTGCTTTAATGTCTGTGTGCACATCTGCCTTTGCGTGTGTGTGTGTGTGTGTGTGTGCGTGCGTGCACATGTACTTGTTTGTGTATGCCTGCGTGCGTGTGGAGCTTATGTCATGTGGGATGGTACAGTTAGGCTGCATGGAGTTTTTAAAATACCACCTGCTCTTTGCAAAAGCCACGAGTATTTGCACCTGCACGTGCAATCAGATTATAGCTGACTAACACTCGGGGACCAAACGGGTCTTACTGCCAATCGTCTTGGCATTAGGGGAGAAAAAGTTTCTACGGTCCCTGTAAATTACTTTACACAGCCTTTCTACTATTGTCACCTCCTTACTTTTGTGATGGAGCCGAGAATAGAAGCCGTGTTATAATTAGCAGGGTGTTGCCGACTACGATTACATCCGGGTCTCAGTGACTCAGATTTGAATGTGACTCTGGGGTAAACCCCGAGCTGAAGGTGTCGAATGTCATCGTTTCCAAGGCAATTATTACTGTCATCATTGCACGCAATGTCGACACCCAGTACGACGTCTCCAACTCTTAACCACACCAGGTAATTGAATTAGTCTCTGATGAGGATGTTTTCTGACAACTATTCACAGCTATTCTTTTTTTTTAAGTGGACATTGATTCCTCTGGGTCTCTAAACAATGGCCATCTTGGATTGCCTGACAAGCCGGTGCGGTTTATCTAGAGTCGCAGACATGAACATTCTCCTTTTACACAAACATGTTAATGAAATGTACAAAAATGGCTCCAGCATAGCGTGAGTACAGTTCAGTGTCTGTTTTGTGATCATCAGATAAGCCTACAAACGCTGACTTTCGGTACAATAGTACCGGAGATGGCTTCTACAAAGATCCTGGTGCCCATTATCCTCGGCGCCTCAAGACTAAACAAAAATTCAACGAGGGCTGAACAAGACCAGGCGGCAGCTGCAGAAGACGGCAGATCTTCGAAGAAGCGGATGGAGAGAACAAGAGAAAAGAAAGAAGTGCATTTATTGGTTGTCATATAAGAAGGCCGGAGCTGAATTCGCAGATCTTCGCTGATCCTTTTATCAGAAAATGTCACAATCATTTTGTTTATATGGTTCAACAGGTATGCTTGCTTGCGTGTCTGGATGCAAGCGTGAATGCGAGTTTGCCTGTCGGTTCTGATGTTTTAGAAACTGACAGTTGAAAGACGCGTGTGAAAATATTTGGGAGGCAAAATGGAGCGAGATAAAACCAACTCCATTAACAAATGTTTTAGGGTATTTGTTATAACGGAACTTGCAGGTAATTTCTTTCATCCTAGTCTTTATAACCTTTAGCGACACAGTCTTAGAGATGAACCTTAACATTATGTCTTGGTGAGTGCAAGCGTGTGCATAAATATGTGTGTGTGTGCGTGCGCCCATTTTATATAATTATATATATATATATATAAGAGAGATAGAGAGACATGGACATAGGCGCATTTTTTGTTGCTGTAAACACACTGGCTACAGCAAGGACGAGAGAATTTTCATTCATAATTCACTTGTATTCTCACACTCATATACACATGTAATTATACAGCAAAGACATACTAGACTACCAACGGTTATAAGGTTGCACACCCTCTTCCACACCCCTCCCTGCCACCACCACAGCTCCTATACCTACCCTGACCCATCATTCTATCTCTGCCCTTCTCATACACACATACACCTCCACATCACACACTAACACTCTTCCACCAGATATATACAGGGGGGACCTTCCTGTCTCTTCATACACCAGCCTGTTTGATGCTTTTACTGAGACACCCAGAAACCTTTTACATGCAAAGAGATGGACATTTTGTACTATCGCTATTCACTTTAGTCCCCATATTTCCGAGGCAGGCACAATTTCAGGACCAAAAAAATCTTGAAAAATATTTTTATAGACTTGCATTTCAGATTATTCATTATTTCAATGGTCCCTCGTTTACCTCTTATCACTAAATCACTTACAGCAATATGTACACTAAGCACGGTAGAGAGTCCCAGCCTCAGGTATGTGTATGCATGAACTACTTCCAGTTTATCCTTCCCACATGACCAGTTCTCTAGCTTGTAGGTGACCTTCTTTATGGACAAACAAATATTTTATCAAAGTTAACATTCAGACAACTTTGCTGGGCTGCCCGATACAAAGTGTTTAATTGATTTTGAAGACCAATGACAGTTGTTCAAAAATGAGTCAAGTCATCTGCAAACAGCATGAGAAAAGGTTCTGTCTTGAGTTAATGAGATTCCATATTTGTTACCGTAAAGTATGTCCTAAGCTAGTGAGTTTATAAATAACAAGAAGAGTGTTGAGGTGAGGACACAGCCCTGCTTCAGGCCCTGTAGGCAGTCAAAGATCTGGGAAGGCTTTGATTGCTACCCCTAATACATGACGTAACACTATCATAATACTTTAAATGATGTCCCCCTATTTCCCTTGTAGACTCTTTCTGACACTACCTGCCATAAACTGGTCCTTGGACACTATCGTACACCTTCTGAAAGTCAATGAATGCCATATAAAGTTTCTTATTATGGACAAGCTGCTTGTCCATTGAAGCATATGATGTAAAAATATGGCCTACAGTTGAAAAGTTCCTAGCCTGCTGGCTATCTTGGTGAATATTGTAGGACTGTCTCTATGTTCACAGGTACCACAGTATATCACTTTCTATCTATCCCTTATTCAGTACTGTTTTGAAATGGTTTACCCACTCTTCCTCCCTTATTTCCCCAATTCTTAATTGCCTCCTCCTGCATTTCTTTTTTTTTCTTCCCAAAATACCTATGGATTGCTGGTAGCATCCTCAAGTGACATAATTTTTGTGTGGATAAAAGACTGCTCCCTATCTTATAGTACGTGCTTGTATGCTGTTCTTTCTTTACAGTATACTTTCGCTCCTTCTGTTTTCCTCTTCTTAGACATTCTCAGTGTCGTTCCTATCAACCTATTCTTTAGTCTGCAGTCTTCGTCAAATCATTCATTGCAAGCTTTTGCCCCTTTTAAGTGTTAATACTAGGATTCTTTGTCATATATTCTGCAACCTTCCTTAAAGATTCATTGAAGTTTGTAATAGCTAAATTCAAATTTCTTGGAACTCTACTACACACCTGTGAGAGGCATTCATTAAATGGTTCAGACATCATTTTGTTTTGGAGCTTAGCAACATTATTCTCATCCCAAACTAACTTTTAGTTAAGAGAGAGTATATTTAATATGCTGCGTAAAGAATCCTAATGTTTTAATTCCCATTAAAGGGATGAAAACCCGTGTTTTAATGACATTGATAACGAAGTTCTTGCACGATAACATGATAACCACTGTTTTCCTTAGAGCCTCGATAGCGCAGAAGGTAGCGCGTCAGTCTCATAGTCACTGTTTTCCTTGTTCCAGGCTGCTTTCTCGAAGCATTGCCAACAATAGTCTCCTGTTTCTTTTACGTAGTCAAAATAAAAAGATCTTTTGTGCTTTATAAATGGATATTTTAGGAATATTTCTTCTGTGATGGTTTATGTAGGAAGGAAAATCTAACCTCTTATCTGCCTTTTATTGAAAACTGTTTGGCGACTGTTGATTCGTGAGTAAATTCAAGAGTTTCTTCCATATATATATATATATATATATCACGTATAAAAAAAACTACAGACGAACGAATGAAGAAAATATAGCAGAATGAAATATTGGAGAATGAAGCGTCTGCAGGAGCTGTTACGAGGGACTTTCCAGCCCTCCTTCTCTGTAGTCTGTCTAGTATCTCAGACTGACGGCTGTCACCGAACAGCCAGACACAATAGTAATATGAAACAGAGGAAGTGAAGAAAAAATTGACAGGTTAGGACAAGCACTTCACGCTTTGCACTTCAAATGTCTCAGACCGCACTTCGCCCCACCGAAGGCAAGCGGCCCCGGAGATTATATTATGATAGCCTGCAGACCCTCCTGTCTTTAGCGTCCGACTCGGGAGGGCCCGCAGTCGCATCAACCTGTCTGAGTACCCGACACCCTGATCTCGGTGATGACTGACCACGTAGAAAAGTTGTAGGGTAACAAGATATGATGGTTAGTGTTCTATCTAAAGAAAATTGTCTCATTTTTACAAAAAGTGTTCCGTAGATGAAAAATGGTGTAATATATCTTTAAAGATAGCATTTAAACTTTTTATAAATGTTCTCACGAAATGTTTGAATAATGTTTGTAAAAAATGTTTTTGGAAATGTTTTTCTTGCACATCTAAAAATGTTTTATTAACTTTTACATTCAAACTATTTTAAAACTTATTTTCTACCTTTTTAAACTGTTTTATAAACATTTTCCTGTAAAGCATTTAAAAGCTGTCACAACCTTCAGAAGCGTGACTCTCTCTCTCTCTTCCATGCACGGGCCAAACACATACAGGTTCTTTCGCACAAAAACATTTTTTTCTACAGAGAATGTCTTTCACTCCAATTCAGCCTCTTCTTGTTGTCTCTGATTCTCTCACGTCTCACATCTTTTGACATCATCCATACGTGTTTAGACAAACAGACGTCATTCATGCTCTTTGGTTCTTCCACGTGGGATGAGGCCTTTAACCTCAGCTAGATCTATGACAAGTGTTTCTGAGCCAACAACTAACGCTGTATCATGGCAAGTCATACATATGCCACGTGCAGAGAAAGGTAACTGTGCTCGTAACAGAGAGGGGCAGACCCTGTAACACTCCTTTACATATCATACAGGGGAAGACCTATAAAAGAAAATTTCCGGGATAAGATCTAAGCTAACCTGATCACTGGAGTGGTAACAGGCGCAGTTTTTAACTACACTATAGTAGCATCTAGCATTTGGGTGCGGCAACATAAAGTGACTTTAGCAA
Source organism: Marisa cornuarietis (assembly GCA_004794655.1). Classification (NCBI taxonomy): domain Eukaryota; kingdom Metazoa; phylum Mollusca; class Gastropoda; order Architaenioglossa; family Ampullariidae; genus Marisa; species Marisa cornuarietis. The sequence continues at coordinate 9,359,086 of SMMW01000555.1, forward strand.
GGTAAACAATCCAACGTTGCATCAATAGGAAGTGCATGGCGTGTAACTATGTTTTGAGATGACTTATTTTTCAACAGTTTTCAAATCTACAAATCTATAGTACCAAAGAAACATATATTTCATTAGAATACACGTTAGAGTTTGAATATTACTTCATCTTAATCATCTTTATTCTGTTCTATAGCTTCCATCATCTGTCGTTTCTCTCATTCAAACATTCCTTACTACGTCATACATTGTGTCATACATTCTACGTCATACTCACAACATCATAATCCTACGTCATACATCTTAAGAAGTTTTCCGAAAATGTTTACACATTTTTTAATGTTTCCTACCATTTTAAAATGTTCGCAAATGTTTGAGTTTTAAATGTTTATTGGGGAAATGTTTCTAAAATGTTTCAGATCAAACGTTTACATTATTACAACCATGTTAGCGTTTTTAAAACGTTTATAAAATGTATCATTGTTATCTGGATTGGTCGACAATATAAACAACATGTATAGATTAACGAACAGGCATGAAATTTGGTTGTTACAATTATACATATATACTGCTAGCTTTTGCATGTGTTCTGCTTTGTCACCTTTAGCAAGTGATCTTTTAATAAATTTGGACAAACAGTTTAAAATGTCTTTTGAATCTAATTAAGGCATTTCCAGAGAAAAGGAACTTTTACCAGACAGATGATCTTTTCCATATGGGTGTGGGCATACGTGTGTGTGTGTGTGAGTGAGCAAGAGAAAAAGAGAGAGTGTGTGTGCTGTGCGGATTAAGTTTTTTCTAGCTGGAGCCTGATGCAAGTATTGTTATTATTATTAATATTAATAATGGTATTGTATTGCCTGTAAATAATACCACGAGATTAATTAAAAAAATGTTGAACAGAGTATCTTATTTATTAACATCTGCCACTGAAAATAACATTAAACATGGATGGGCGCTGAGGAGGGCGAACAAATAAAATTTCACCAGATATACTACCAGATATACCAGATAATTATTATAAAATAGCCCTCAGTAGTAAAGATGATCCTTTATGTTTTCAGGAACAACTGGAGGAAAGGTCTTCTGACGCTTGGCTATAAATGAAGTTTTCTTAAAACGACCTTCAATCGTCAAGTTGATGGCTTGTTTTCAGTATTTGTGTATAAAATATAAGACTTTTCTTACGATTGCCTAGGAGGATCATAGCGAAATATGGGGCTGCTAGCTTGTGTTTTTCAGTTTACGTGACGTGTACATGTTCATTAAGAAGTCGTTTTGTCAGGATGGGGTCGTGATGCAAGGCGCGCCGCACGCAGCATGATCCAGCAGGACTCCGATAACTACGATCAATCAGCAACACCTGTACACAGTGTCACCTACATTCAACACGAGCACGGAAAGACATTCTTGCTGAAAATAAAAGCGAAAGGGCGCCACCTACGGTATGCCAGGTATGTCTGAAGGACGCTAAAACCAGAAGGCATGACGAGTCGGTCCCTGCGCACATCAAAGCGAAGGCGGGGGAGATAACCCGAGAAAACTCCTCCATAAGCTGCGGTGATGTACCCTGAAACTGTGACCTACAGGATCATGATGAGCGCATTAAGTTGCACAGTTATTATGTGTGTGTGTGTGTGTGTGTGTGTGTGTGTGTGTGTGTAATCCCAGCCAGATATGGACCAAGGGCAAGAAAGACTTGCAAAACTTTGACCAAACAGCTACACACCAACCGGACACATAGACAAAATAAGTAAAAACAAAAAATTGATTGGTGGATGGAACGACCGCTGGAGCAGACCAGCAGTCTAACCTCGGGCGGTGCGAGACCCGTAAAATCGAGGGAATTAGAAATCTATTTCACTATTTTCAGCGCACCCTGAACCTCGCGGCTCTCCAGTGGAGCCATAACAGGGAGTTCTAGAGGCGCCCAGATACCCTGTGCACTCCGGTCTCACAAACAGCTCGGGAATCTCAGTCATCCGGGAGAGAAACCCACCTCGTGCTTATCTAAGCTGAACAAGCAGCGCCATCACTGTATCTTCGTCATTGTGTCGTTCATTTTCTTCTTCTCCAACAGCTCCTTAAGTAAACCATATGCTCGGTGCTTGTTTTTCCCCCTTTGTAGTCGGCGAGAATTAGGGAGGAGGGGGAGCAGCTTGACAGTCTCTACAGGAATCAGTGCTCCGTTTGAACACGTCCGAAGAAACGAATAAAAACAAAACTTTTTATGAGTCCAAAAAGGCTTGTGAAGCAATCCTCTCTCACACTCATAATCAGTTTTTTCGCAATGGCCTCTTTCTTCTATACACACTACACAGAAAATGTATGCCGGTGCCAGTAAAATAAAAAAAGAATGAACAGAAAACAAATCTTCTAAATCTCTTTAGTAGGTGTAAGGATGAAATTGCAAGTCTTTAAAATTTGCTTAAACTTCTTTAATCCTATTTCCTTTTCCTATTACCTAACCCGGTGTGAGCTTCTTTTTTCTGTCTCCTTTTAAATTCTTTCTTTCTTTTTCTTTCTTACCGTTTTCCTCCCTTTTCCTATACCTTCTTTCTTTATTCTTTTCTTTTTTTCTTCCAATCTTCCGTTGTTTGTAATGCACGCATCCATTTAATCCAAGATAACAAGATAACTGGGTAATGATCAAGTTGATGCAGACGCCTGCAAGCAACCCTAGTGCTCGGTTACATAAATCTTTGTGTCAACAGATGGTTTCACGACAACCACTTAAGCACGCCAGCGAGGGCTCCACAGATGCTTCAAGACGATTCCATTCTTCTCAGGCCGTGAAGGATGCTAAGAGATGAGGCTGCAAGAGAGACCCACTCAAGGGACACTTGACCAAAGGCAATGACCATGTTTTGCGACCTCTTAAAAAGATATTTTGCAGGTGGGTTTAATGTCTCCTCGTGAAGTGTTTACCTCCAAAGAACACTTTTTTTCACCTGTGGTGTACTTATGGCAGGACATGTTTCCCTGCGGTCTTGAATCTTCCAGCGTAGCGTTGTACGTTGCACAGCATCACGTGACCGTTTAAAAACCGACAGATCCCGTAGCTGGTGACTGATAAGCTTACAACAGTGAAGGTGATATGAGACCAGGGATAACAGATTCACATTGACTTGCAACACAAGTCTCTGCCGTTAGCTTCTCAGCTCGCTTTTTTTTAGTTTCTCTCTTTATCTCTTTCTCTCTATCTCACATGTTCTTTTTCTTATTGTACAGTTTTAAAAAAACTGTTTCCCTCTTTAACCCAAGTGCTAGACGCAGAAAGTTACATTGCATATCTTATCACTCTCGTTAATTGACATTGTCATTACTCGTATTTTATTTTTCTGTAATTACAGTCTTTTTTCTGTTTCTTTGACATAGAACACTATTGGGAAAAATGTGCATACATCGTATACTTTCCCAGTAAAGTGAGACACAGGACATAGAATATAACTACAATTTAAAAAAAGAGTCTTTAGCTCTTTTCCATCACAACAAGGAATCATTTCTGTTTCTGTTAGTTTGAGAGATGTTGGTCTAGCATCGGAAATGTTGAGCTGATGTCGGTCTAGTGTAAGGGAATGTTGGGGGTATATCAGGAAATGCAGCCAAAAAAGATGAAAACTTTCTGTTTTTATTTACACAGTGAAGTAAAATGATTACCCTTCCTAAGCAGACACTTTGGTGCTTTTACGGAAAGGTGTCAGTCTCAGGACTCGGATTCAAGAGCAAACAATTTTACCAGAGAGCTTTCTGGTTTTGACCTGAATAAATCAGAGATGAGTTTTATCGGTGCTTGGATGACAAGAACATTAAGACAAATTGATGCAGGCTTCTTCCGCTGTCCCTACAGTCAAGATGTTAAAAAAAACATCTCTGCATCTCCTTCGACTCTGTATTATCCGCAATTGCTGGACGGAGCCCCGAACATGTATTACAGTCATTACTGACATGGTGGTCAACTTCGATGGTCACTCATCTCGTCAGCTTTATATTAAGAGACCGGAATTCTTTAATCTTACGATTGTAATAATTTGAACAGTATATAACCTCGCTAGCTGTGGTTTTGTCTCAATCTCATAAAGACCTAAAGTAGTATCATTTTCTAATTATTGGATACAGCTCAGTGCCATGTATTGCTTCCCCAAATCTGAACGAAAACCACCCTTTCGTTTCATAAAAACTAAGCATTTTAACAACATGCACTGAAGGAGGTCGTGACCTAGCGGTATCCATAGAAACCCTGCCTAATTAACATTTGTTCCCAGCTCGCCCACTGACAGTGTAATGCAGTTACCTTGACAACAAACAAATATCTATGTACGATGCTGATGTCTGAACTGTTGACCTCTTTCTGTGCATGGTGATGTTTGTAGATGTTTATCTTAAGAACAGGAGCGAGGTATTCATCAAGATTTGGAGAAATGGAATCTTGCTCTGGGCTTTAACTAAGCATTAGAAAAACATGGACCCTGCTAGACTTAGACTCTCCAAGGAACAGAGTTTGGCCAGACGGTATCAATCTCCTTCTAATGTTTGTAGCCATTTGAACACGAGCTCGTTCTTCTTGAGAATATCAACGGCCTACCTCTTGTTCGTGTCCGTAATTGGGGTGTCAGTGTGTGTGTGTGTGTGTGTGTTTGTGTGTGTGTGTGTGTGTGTGTGTGTGTGTAACCTTATGTGTGTGCTTGTGTACACTTGTCTAGTCTTGATTTGCAACAAAACTACATTGTAAAAGGGATAGAGAGTCTATTAAGTAATTCGAAGACAAAAAGAACGATCACATTAGTCTTTGCTTTCTTGCTAATTGGTTTGTTTATTTGATTTTGTTGGAGGTTTTTTTTCTTTCTTTATTCCGTTTTTTCATTTTTAATGAACATTTCTTTTGTTAATATTACGATACTTCGTCTGTACGTTGTCTTGAAAGTTCAACAAGTTCACAAATGTCTTTATGGACATGTCGACGACATTGCGAACTCGGACCTTATCATCTACAAGGATGGCAGTGGAGTCGTCGGTAATGGTTGCAGCTGCGCGCTCAGCTGCCCGTAAGCAAGACGACAGACCGAGTTTTTTTCCCTCCATTTTTTTTCTTCCACTCTCTTTTTAATGCTTTTCCTCCAATAGAAAGCTTTGCATTCTTAGTGTTCAGGGTTTTCATCTGCAGGGACAATCTTTTCGCTCGATATGTCAATGATCAGGAACCTGCGAAATATGCAGCAACTGCATCCTGGTGTTCTTCCCCTGTAGTCCCTGCCTGTTCTTCTTGTGTAGCCAACACATCTGCAGCACGGCGGATTTAATTTGCTGTGTTTATTTCAAAAAAGAAAAAGATCTTACTTCCAGTGAGTGAGTGAGTGAGTGAGTGAGTGAGTGAGTGAGTGAGTGAGTGAGTGAGTGAGTGAGTGAGTGAGTGAGTGAGTGAGTGAGTGAGTGAGTGAGTGAGTGAGTGAGTGAGTGAGTGAGTGAGTGAGTGTTTTACTTGGTTAATCGTGTCTCTGTGTTCCTTGAAAAAAAAATTATTCAGTTTGTCAGAAGCTAGAAGCCCATAGTACACACAACAACAACAGGTTGCTTCATACGGCGACCAGGAAGCTGAAGGGTCTGTTCTGCCGACAAGTTTTCATCTCTGGCTGAACGATGATATGGAGAACAGGTTTCATCACGGACCGATCTGACATTCTGGAATACTCAAGCGTAAACTGGAGCGAACTGTTATGATTGCATGTGCTTTCCAGGCGAAGGACATCAGACATGATGCTATTCATTTGCTGTGATCTTGTGTTCCCAGTGACTTGGCCTTATATGCATGTTTGCGCTATCTGTCTGCATGGATTGCATTCAAAACGCAACTTCAAGCCAAGTGATCCAACTAACCTTTCTCCTCTCTGTCTTCAATGTCAGGACTCTCCCTTCTTATGCGGTGTTGCTGTGTCTTTGTATATTTGTTGTTTTTCTCTTTTTTTTAATCCTGATTCTATATTTATCAGTGTATCGTACTTTGTTTTGTTTTTTCATGCTGTAAACTTGGGTAATGTTTTTGTAAAATATCTTCTTCTTCTTCTACTTCTTCTTCTTCTTCTTCTGATTATTATTATTATTATTATTATTATTATTATTATTATTATTATTATTCTAAAAGTGAATTAGTAAGTCCAATCAAGAGATGTGGTGAGAAAGTCGGCTAATGGTGTAATTAGACAAAAGGCACAACTTGTGGAGAGATGGTGTAAAAAGAATTGTTTCCATGACAGCTATGTTGCAAGAAACATTAAAAAAAACTAGCTTAAGCCACATAAATCTCATATTTATTCCTGTTTGAATTACCTGCAAACGAAAATCAGCGCTGGAGTGTCCTATCTATCCATTAACCACTGTAATAACACTAATTTGTATGAATCATTATTTATTTTATGAAGCATTATTATTACGACTAGGGTAGCAGTCAAAGGCAACTTTGCATAAAAACTGTTTGTAGACAAGCTTAGGTCGAATGTTTTAGCTAGGTTTTAAAAAGTACAGTGGATGTTTGAAATGATAAATAATAAAAGGCACAAGATACTAGAAGAAAAAATGGCGGAAATGCAAAAAAAAAACAAGAAAAAGGAGAAGGATGAGAAAAAATATCAACACCAATAAGAAGAACAAAACAACAGCGGCATAAAACAAACATCAACAACATAAGTCACTACAGACTCACGCCTGTTTTACAAGATGCTGGGGGGGGGGCAGTGTAACATCGATTATTCTAATGTCTTGTGAAGAGACAGCAGTCCTTACAAAAATCGTATGCCTGCGATATCTCCGTGATTTACCCACATGCGAAATGGGGGGAGGTCATGGACAAAGGTCCGTGCAATTTTAGTGCTGGCAATATCCCTCCCTACTGGATTGAATATTCTATGAATGAGATCCCAGCCTCGGGGCTGTCGAATTCCACTTGCCAAGAAGCAGCAAAGAAAGGAACTCTTCATTTTTCTGTCAAATTTTCTGAGAAAATTATTGAAAGGCGTAAAAATTTTAATTCGAATCTTGAATGTTTTCTTTTTTAATGTAAATCAACCAAAAATGCCTTCCCTCATCAGATGTTGATTCTGGAAAAGAAATGTGTGGAGTACAAGGACACCCTAGAGGAGTAAAGAAGGTTGACCTGTGTTATGTCTTCTAAAGTACAGAAAACTATGGTTTACGAGAAAGTTGATGTTTAATGAAATGTGAAAGTACCAAAAACTGGAGTCTTTCATGATAAATCTTTTTTCTTACGATACCGACGCAAGGACACGTTTAGATAAAAGATACAAACCACCTTAAAGACATAGTGAAGTGCAGGGTTTTTTCTAATGTCTGAGTAGAACTCAGTCAAGATGCCATTTTCCCAAATTTAATTCCATTTTTCGGTATTCTCATCTGTAAATATCACCATGCACAGGTCCAAATCGTGAGTTACTTTTATACATAGATACGACTAATAACATGATCCCAGATTCACAACAATATGATGGATGACTGACTTAACCTTTTGTCACTCTAGTGATGTGATGGAACAGACATATAGTCACGGCTTCGTAGAGGACCACAATATACATCGTTTAGCATACAGTGATGATGGAGTCACGTGGAGATGTTTGATGTTTCATGGTTTCTGTGACTTAAATTACCTGAATGGTAAAGTAAGTGTGTGTGTGTGTGTGTGTGTGTGTGTGTGTGTGTGTGTGTGTGTGTGTGTGTGGAGAGAGAGAGAGAGAATGAGTGATAGAGATAGTGAAAGAGAAAGAAGGAGTTACACAGATGTGACTATGGTTGGGAAATAACAGTCGCGACCTGCAGGGAGCTCGAGCTGCGGTGACAGGGGAGGAGATTGTAATGGATGTTCCTCCGACGGGTGTCTGCATACCCACCATTACGGCAGTTGAGTGGAATGTGGAGAGAAGGAGGGCGGTAGTGACGTTTACAGGACCGTACTTAGCAAATGAGGAGATTTCTTGTCGTCTGCTGGCATTGCGTGTGTGTGTGATGGAGGACAGTATTTCAAGGGCCAGGAATCTACCTTGGCACAGGTAACTCACTGGCTCACTGTTACCTCTTTCTGGCTTAACTTTTGTTTGAAAAGTTGGTCTCTCTGTTGACCGTGTGGTGTCTTTTAGTTTCGATGTTAGGTCTTAGACTGTTTTTTTATCTTAGTGTGTTTTAGTGCCAATTTTAGCGTTTTTCTTGGTGTATCTCTTGGCATTGTAATGTATATCTATCTTACAATATGTCCTGTGTAACTTTCTCGTCCCTAGTTTACCCTTTAAAACTGTTTATTTGTTCGCCTATCACTATTTGTAAACATGTCTATTATTATATTAGTCATTCTCTCACTTTATCTGTTTGTCAGTCGATTTGCCAGCCTATCAGGTTATCTGTCAGTCTGTAAGTCAGTGTGTCTATCAGTATATGTCAGTCTGTCAGTCAATCTGTTTAGTGAGTCCTCCTGTCAGTCTATGAGTTTATTAGTCGGTCTGTCAGTCTGTGTATCAGGCTGTAAGTCAGTTTATCTCCCAGTCAGTAAACCTCTTTGACTGCATGTCCATCTGGCAATGCCTGTGTGCTCTGCTCTATTTCGTCTCCATCTATTAGTTCTTCAGTTAGTCAGCCTGCCTGCTTGTTGGTCCGTCTGTTCGTACAGTCAGTCCTCTGATTCATGTACGTCTTGCTGCAATTTCTCTTCTTTCGTACACTGACCCCGGTGGCCCTTATTCTGCATGTGAACTGCTTATAATCATCCGCCTTCAATCTCTTACTTTGAGAAAATTATTATAGCAGCCATCGACATGTTCATTGATTCACCTACTTTATTTACTTACTTCGTGATCCCCCACTAACTCAATCTTCATCCCTATAGCGCGCACAAACACACACACACACACACACACACACACACACACACACACACACACATACACACACACATATATATATATATATACACATATATTGCATACGTTAATAACGGTCATTGCACAATAATAGTTGTAGACACTAAATAACTACACACAAATGCAAATCAAAGAAACGGATGGTTTTAAAGTGTTGTATTGTGATGCTGGAGGCATGCACTCTCGTCAATTCGATATACTCGTGGGTACTTCTCCCAGCTGACTTAATTGTTGAATCTCTAGCTCACCCCTACAGCCTCGGGAAAGGCAGAGAGAGAAAGATGTATACTAGTCTCACAAAGTATCTGGCGGTCTTTAACTCCTCTCACCGTAATGACCGACACGTTAAGGAAACTACTTTGTACCTGAAGTAAACATGTCATCATGTCACCAACTGGCCTCACTGACATTACCACCACTTCTCTCAGTTTACTTGCTTTATTTCCATTCGAGTATGTGCTGGTGAAAGAAAAAATAAGTTCAGTTAACGATGACTATTTTCATGTAGTATCGAAATCCCCATATCACGCCTCTAATTGAGCGGCTCTTAATTACTTGCTTCAGATCTGACAGCCTCTTCATTTCCTGTTACACCACTCACATTTTCTCTGCTTCTTATTGGTATATCATCTTAATTTGTCTTTATTTCTGATCGCGAAGAACATTTTAAATTTCTACTTCTCTCCTCTCAAACCCCTCAAATAAAATCTTAAGTCAACATCTTCCCAGTTTCCCACTTCAGTCGACATAACATCGTTGTTCTCCATTTCAGTCGACACAACATCCCTTTTCTCCGCTTCACTCGATACAACATGCATATTCCCTGCTTTAGTCGATTCAACAACCCGGTTCTCCGCTGCAGTCGATAAAAGAATCGCTCTTATCCTGCAAGTTGTTATAAAATTTCTTTCCTTGCCCTACCACAGTCTTCTTTTCCGCTTCTAATTATCCTGCTATCCGCATTTTCCTTCTCCTGTTCTCAACTGCATCCCAATTTTCCGCTTCCATCGGTGAGAACATCCGCAGCTTCCGTTTCTGATCGTCACAGCATCCTCACCATCCTCTTCTGATCGAGACGACACTCTATTTCCATTTCTTCTCCCCATCCATGCCCCTTTTTATTTCTCACTTCCGTAAGGGGAGATCTTCCTCTGTTTCTGTTTCTGAACTCGGCATCATGTTCACTGACCGAGAGCTTCCTCCCACAAGCTCACCGCGCAAGCTTCATGCTAGTTGCTGTACGAAGGCTGGGAAGGAGAGACGGGTTCTTTATGCGTCCAGTGCACTTTTTTCCCTCGATCGATGTCCTCAGTCCAGAATACCAAATTTGTATTCTGTTATTTTTTGCTTGCGCTGCAGGATTATTACAGTTGACACACTTTCCAAAAGTCGTTCTTTTTCCCAATCACACAATCGTGCTTTAATTTCCTTGTCTGAAGCAGGAACTAGAATTTCAAGATATCGTCGTCTCAGGTGTGGAACAGAATGAGAGTGATATGAGTGTGTTGGTGAAATGTATTTAGGAAAATGACAAAAGGAGGGGACACACATCTGCAGGCTAATAAAAGATGAAATGAAGGGTAGAAAAGGAAAACAGGAGAAACAGGTATCTTGACTTGTTACTGTCAGGATTTTTATACTGCAATCCTGCACACAATCTCTCTGTCTTTCTCTCTTTCGCTATCTCTACCACATTTAATATACATTATAAAGAGAGAAAGGAGCTTTAATTAATAATTAAAAAATACATCAAAGTTTTCTATATCCAAAGCAGCATTTTTGTTACTAAAAACAAATCTCTAGAATAAGAAAATTTTCTGACATAATGGCCTGTCTCTGGTTTCTCGTTCTAAACCGTTTGTAGTCACATTAATGGTCCTCAGCCAGAGTTATTTACGGTTCGATGAAGGAGAAAAAAGGTCAGCTTGAACTGGGCAAAAGGTTAAAATGTGATTGCCAGAAATCCCATTTATTCACTTTTTTCAGTTTTCTGCTCTGAACAATGCCATATGGCCGCATTTCGTTAATAGAAATAAATTGATCTCCCCAGGGTGTCAAGTTCATTCAAACAGGTTCTCCATTCCTCCGTACTCTCAGCTATACTTTTGTGCGAGGATCGACTCGAATTTAAATGTGAAGATTCAACAAAGGAAGATATTTTTTTCGCGAGCTCCTACATTTACTTAATTTAAATGCAGTCATTGCTGGTCTCTGGGGACACATTTCGGCTCTTATCTCCAGACCTCTGAAGAGCTCCAGAAAAGATTTTTCCACTTCCATCCTGCTTTGATTCCATCCATTCACAAAGGAAGTTTCGTTACCTGCTAAAGCGGCTGCCTGGACATTCAATTTAAAAGATCGTCGTCTTTTTTCCCTGCTCGATTCTAACTTTAGACATTTTTCCCCAAAATAAGAATAAACGCAACTGAAGCAGATACAATTATACAACAGAATGACACAATGATAAACAGGCACACAAACATACAATTAAAATGTCAGCCAATTCTTGGAAGACATTCCCGGTGGTAAAGTGTGCCAACGTCTTCTGAACTTCATTTCACATGATGCTACCAGCATTTTTGTAACAAATATTATCTACACTTGCGTGATATTATTATTGTATTTATGTGAACATAAGGTTCACCTGCATTACACAATTGAAAGAAAAATAATTCTATGTTAAAGTGAAGTTTAAATTAGTTGAACAAAGTTTGCAAGAACATTTAGTGAAAAAGTAAAGTTTTTCCTTTTGCTTGTACAGAGCCAAGTTAATTTTAATTTAATTTTCTCAAAGAAAAGTTGACATTATTTGTATTTGTGTCATCTGCATCCATAGAGATGTAAACGGATTTTATTGAAGGCAAATATGATAAACCAACCAGCATGATATTAGGTGTTGATACCACATACGATACCAGTATGACGATGTTACAGGAGCCTGAGAACATTCAAACATGTTCCTGAAAACCACAGAAGACATTTGTTTAGGTCTTAGAATGTACGTCTGAGCGAAATGCAGCAGAGGATGCTGGGAGCGACATATTCACGAATGGGCGCGTGACCGTTGCCCTCTGTGTGAGTGGCTCTTTCAGGATCAGGCGTCGTGACGAATATCGCCAGCTGACCCCCAGCCAGACAGGGGCACAGGACAGCCGCCATGTTTTGTTTGCGCTGCCGATGCGTGCATTTTGCCTTTATATTTGCGGAGACACTATTGGTGACAATGGGATGCTATCAGTTAGTCGCAGGCTGAGACGGTATGAATAATCATTAGTACATTGAAGGCAGGGCCAACAACCGAGGCAATGAGTTTTACACTCACTATCACGTGTGGGTGTGGGTGTGTGTGTGTGTGTGTGTGCGCGCGCGCATTCATGCACTCTAATAAATGTTTGAACGGAGGGTGTGTTGGTAGTTTGTTGGTAATGAGTGGGCTTTTAATATTAGTCTCAGAATCCACCTATTTGCATCCTTTTGTATAATTTACTTATCAGGGACACGTCTGATCTCTACTATAGCTTCCTTTTTCAATAGGATGATACAGAACGCACAAAATTAGGCAAATTTTCCCACAGGAAAAAAAACACCCGAACAAACAAACAAATCTTTGAACATTTTGGCATTTTTTTTACTGTTCTTACAAAAGGAAACAAGATGTCAAGTATCTGCATTTAATTATCCAAAAACATGATTTTATTTACAGAATTTTGTAAAAAAGAAAACGTTTAGGAGAATGTGTAGATTATGTTATAGCTAAGAGCTGTCTTATGGGAGGAAGTGGTTTAAGTTTCAAGCAGAAGGTCGGTGTGCGATGTCAGACTCCAGGGTCTGTCCCAGAAAAGCAACTTACTATTTGACTGCTTGATTTATCAGAAGTAAAACACGGAATCAAAGGTTTAAGTTCTGACAGGCGATGCTCTAGCAGCACCGAACTATTGATAGTTCACTGCTCTTACCACCAGTTAGCAGCGAGATCCTCACGATGTTAATTTATTCATCTATTCGTCCCTTGACTGACACTGGTCGTTGGTAGGCAGCACATGGATAGATGGCGCTGCTGACAAAAGGTCACCTCTCAGGCACATGAGTGATAGTAAGCAGGTCCTACATGAGACCACCAGTCCAATTCTTCACATTCCTAAAATAATTCTTCCTCTGGAGACCGCAGCGTCGACCTACCTCTAAGACATCAGGATGAACCAGATAAGATAGTCTTGGACAGAGAGTCGGGAAAGGTCCCGTGATCAAGCCAGACCAGCTTATACCACTTGACTGTTGCAAGTAAAGGTTTCTGATGTCCTGCAACTGTTGCAACAGCGCTTCGTACAAAGTCACTTTTTCTGTTATGTGTCCGAGATTCAGAGCACAGCCTCCTCAGACACGTGTTCCTGAATATCTGGGTTTTCCTCTTTCGTGCAGCTGCTGTCTTTGAAGCAGGTGGTTCTCATGAACTTAAAGCTGTTTAACTTTTCAAGCCGTTCTCCGTTCATGTAGATATCTGCTCTGTCGTTGCCGCAGACCACGACTTTGTTCTTGCCAATATCAGTCTTCATTTCACAAGCTTTAGAACTGTCAGTCAGTCTGTTAGTAAGATCTTGCAGTTCTCTGTTGAGACCTGCTATCCTTTGCGTAGGCTGTCAATCAACTTTCCACCAATGGGAATGGAAGTGCGACATTGCGAAGGGCTTCACGCATGATATTCTCCCAAAAAAATGTTAAACCGCACCGGTAAGAGGGGGCACCCATGACGGACACATACTGTTGTGACAGAAAAATCCCGTATGGTTATCCACCAGTGCTGCCCTCGTTGAGCTCATGATATAGGCAATTCTTTGATAACTTGGAGGAGATCTTATTCGATATTCAAATTTTCTTATCACATGCCAAATACTCTTAAACCATTTTCAAAGACAATTTAACTGGGATTGAGGTTTACCTGATGTCAAAGATGTTTATTTATCAGGAGGCAATAGCTAAAGATCTCATAAACTGTACTCCTACCTAATCTGAGTCCACCCTATTTTTATGCAGATCCTCTGTGGTGATACTCTTTAGGACAAAGCAGTAGGTGCATTTATTGTTTCATTGCTTAAACAGGTCAGCTGGGTCATTGTCAATGTTAGGTATGTTTCCTCCTTTCAGAATGCGTACAGCTCTTACATCTTCCCATAGGACTGATAGGTTGGCAAGCTTACTGGTTCTAACCTCATTTTAAAGGATGTTAGCAACTGTCTTCAGTTGAAAGTTATACGGGTCTTTGCAATATTCAGTTCATCGGTTGAGTACAGCAGTGTTTTCAATGAGAAAATTATCACTGTTGTCTTTGATGACTAAGGTCTTGTGTTTCCGTGTGATGGTGAGGGTTTTTGTAGTTTGTAGGTCTTTTTGTTGTCATCCCTTGCCATCTCCTTCTCTATGGTCCGACATTGGCTCTCGATCCAGTTTTTCCAAGATTTCTTCATTTCTTTCCTGCTGGCTCAATTCCCTTCTTTGTACTTGGAATTTGCTTTTGTGGGCTTTTCCTTTCTTTCAGGACGCAATTTTTTTGGTCACATGGATCTAGGATATCGTTCGTGACCCAGGGTTGTTTCTTCTTCTTTGGACCCCCTAGCACTTCATGGACTGTTGACAGTAGCACCTCTTTGATGTTTTAAGCGATGGTGTCTAGATCACAGGCCTACAAGTTCTGTGCAGCGAATTCACCTTCAACTCCTGCCTTGAAGATTTCACAAACGTTTGGGTTTTTCAGTTTCTCCAACAAAAAAAGAAAGAAAGAAGTCTGGGGGATGTATGAACGGCGCATGGCACGTAGCTTTATCTTTAGGCTTGTTAAGACAAGATCATGGCCGTTGCATATATCAATGCTTCGTCTTGGCCTTGTGGATGCAGGATTAGAAGCGTCTAGGTGATATTAGTCTTACAATCTTCACGCAGAACTGACAAAATGAAACGTTCCTTTGCGCAGAATTTCCCCAAACAATATTAAGTAATGAAGCGTCTGTACATTTTGGCTACAATTCAGGGCTCACATGACATCCAAAGGTTCTTTAGATTCTAAGAAACAAAACAGACCCGAAACACACAACAGCGAGGGTTTTGAGTGCCGGCGAATGACAGAAAGAGCTGCGAATGATGGGCGCAACAAACAGAAGCCATTACATCTCAGACTTTTATTTTTGCTC
Organism: Marisa cornuarietis; assembly: GCA_004794655.1. Lineage (NCBI taxonomy): Eukaryota > Metazoa > Mollusca > Gastropoda > Architaenioglossa > Ampullariidae > Marisa > Marisa cornuarietis. The sequence goes on from SMMW01000555.1 coordinate 9,374,171, forward strand.
TTGTCATTATGGCGCCGTTGTGGACATTTACCGCGTTATATGGTGGCATTACTGTCATGTCGCAGCTTTACACACAGACACCAGTTTTTGTAAATGGAATCAAAATCATTAAAAAAAATATTCGCAGCACGTCGTCGATGACTCATTGCTTACACATCAAAGGCGCATCGTTCTCTAGACGATACCCCGGATACAGCCATGAGTTTTCGCTTGTCAGAGTGAATTTTAGAAGCCTTCGTGAACAAGGAGAAGTAATAATCTCATAATACCAATTAGACATGGACAGGAATGAACAGGCTAGAAATTATACCGAAGTTTAAAAAAAAACAACAGATTTTCATTCGAACGAGGGCAATAACAACCCGGAAGGTCGTAACAAGAAGTTATTGATCTTCCTGGCCTTTGTTAATATTCATTGCCTGATTCAAAGATCAGTTTGTTCTTTTCAGTGGCAACGTGGAACACACTAGACGACGCAATAAACAAAATAACAACAAAACCCCCTCAAACTTAAAAACAGCTATCATCAAAGAGGTTTTGATTTTTGATGAGAGAAATGAAAACAACAATCTGGGGCGGTACAAGCTATTTTGTTATTGCTTGTTAGAGCAATGATTTCGTGTTTATCACCAGAGGGAAAATAAGTAAATAAAACTAAATGGATAAATTTGCGCAAGACTCTGTGCTGTGGTGACTAAATGTCGTTTGCATGCAGACATAATGTCTACAACCCAGTCAAAGAATGGTCACTATTGTTTTTATTCCTTCTTACCCTCCCCCCTTCCACTCTTGCTACTTGTCTACCCATCTTTCTCTGCAAAATCCCTATA